>OU696696.1:360268316-361694401 GCA_916050605.2 Platycheirus albimanus
GTTTTTAAAAAATGAAAAAAGTGCCTTTTGAAAGAATTAATATATTTTTATGTTTGAAATCAGTAAAACTGTTTGGACAACTGAATCCAATTGAAAATTCCTGATCCTGGTGAAAATTCCACTAACTATTTGCAATAATTGTGGTTGTTGTTCTTGCCTATAAGGAATGAAAAGCATTTCAATCAAGGTCTCCAATATTCCCCTTTTTTTATTCAACTTATAGAATTTACAAACATCTAAGTCCTTTTCACTTAATTTGAATAACTTCTACTTCAAGCCAGCATACATCGTACTTCTAGAGTCCATAGTTTGTACTGTTAATCCAGTATATGCCAATCCACCAAATTGCTCTTTGGATGCCAGTGTCTATCCACCTCGGGGTTACATTGACATTCAAATGCATCGGGAGACAAAAACAATGCAATTTGAATTGAAATTCGAAATAACATCGAATAATAGAAGCAGAACTCTTGTGCATTTGAAAAATCAAGACCAGTGCGCATATTTTGAGAATCGTGTTGCTGCTGTTGTCAAAATAATCAAACAAATCATAGAAGACTACGGAAAATTTCCAACCAAATGTCCAGTTAAACAGGCAAGTTTTGATTCCAATTTCAAGCCATACGGTCAGCTTTGAAATATGTTTTTTCATTTCTTTTAGGATTTTCGATATTTATTCAAGGATATTAGTGTAGATTCGGAAAAACTCCCACCATTTATGATTGAAGGCGGGTTTAAAATAACTACCAGACATACAGAGGGCAAAGATTTAGTTTATCTTTCGATAGTGAAAGGAAAAATTGCTCGAAATTATGGTATCAAAAACAAAGACAAGGCAGAGCAGTCGTAAGAATGTACCTAAATAGCGAAGTTTAGGAAATAAATTGCATTTTAGTGGAGATTTTAAAAATTTAAGCTCTTTAAAATAAAAAAGCCAGAAATATTAAACAACAACAATTTGTCTTTGATTTTTTATTTGAAATAAAACTGCTTTTCTTTCTTCTTGAAGTGTCCGCCCAAGACATCAATTTATTGGGTACGATTTCCTTTGGTTTATATTAAGATTTTACCATACAGCTAATAAAATCTGTGATTCAACTCCCAAAAATCATAGTTGTTATTGTTTATCCGGAACAGATGTTTTCGATAAAAAAAATTATTAGTTTCTATTAAAATGGCAATGGTGATTGCGTTAGAAACAATATCAATTAAATAATATCAATTGCTCTTATTATGAACACAATAATATTTAATCACCCACTTATTCCATATCGAAGAGATTATTGAAACTTAAATGATCAATTAAAGCTTACCCATCACGGTAAATAATTTATCAAATTTTATTTGAAAGTATCATTCAGAAAGCAATAAAATTTTAAATTTAAGTGGCATCGCAAATGGTTCTGGCAAACCTAGTTAATTGGCTATCCTTGTTTTTCTTTCTTGCACTCCTCAATCAAATCTATGGAAAGGTGATAGTCAATAATTGTTACCTCTTACTCAACCTTAGTTTTTATATTGAAGAAGATTCTGATGTGTTCATATTCATTTGCATAATAAAAACAATGCAACTTGCAATCGTTTAATCCTCCAACTTTTCATTAAATTTTTTAAAATTGTTCCAGAATTTATATCTTTAAATCAATAGAATATTATTAAAATTAAATTTGTTTTCGAATGGTAACTGAAGGCAGCTTTCTGGGTAATTTTGGATTGCATGAATTGTACTGTCAATCCAGCTTACGCCAATCCACCAAATTGTTCTTTGGATACAAATTACGATCCACCTCGAGGATATATTGATATTCAAATGCATCGTGAAGTACAAAGAATGCAATATGAATTTATTCTCAACATGACATTGAATAAAAGAACAAGAACTTTGATGCATTTAAGAAACCAAGATCAATGCGCATATTTTGATGGAAGTGCTTCAAATTTAATAAAAATGATCAAGGTTATTTTGGAGGATTTTGGTACATTCCCAGAAAAATGTCCAGTCGATAAGGTAGGACATTTTTTCTACCAATTTTATATATTTGAGACATATTTAATCAAAATTTTATTTTCAGAATTTTCGATATTTATTCAAGGACATTACAATTGATGCAAATAAACTTCCACCTTTCATGGTTGCAGGCGGTTTTGAAATATTTACAAAAATGACAACGGGTAAAGAACTTATTTATCATGTGACAACTATAGGGAAAATAACAAGAAATTATGAAAACAGGAATAAAATAAAAGTGTCGAAAGGGTAATGCTACAATTATTTTTTTAAATATATTTGCTTTGTTAAAAAGATGTTTATGTATGTATACTGATTGAATAAATTGAAGCTGTTTGCCACATTTGTGAATAACACAACTTCTTGTAATATCACTTGATCTGACTTTTATTGTACCCGTGTTCATGAAAGAATTATTGTTTGTATCCCCCGGGAGCTGTATTTTCTATCTGTACCCCTAAAATGTGTGTACAAAATTTGATGATAATTGGTTAAGTTAGCTAAGGCGTAAAAGCCTAACAAAGGAAATTCAGCTTCCCACTTATAACGTGAACATTGAATTGTACAATTAGAATGTTTTGTTTAACACTGATCTATAAAAAAATTGGAATGTGTTATACAATAGATTAACTATGGTAATACCTGGCGAGATAAATTAAAGGCTACATCCTTTCGCATATACTTCATCCATTATTGATATGATAAATAATGTATTGGATGCAACAAAAGCATAATGAAACAATTTGTAGAATGCGATCTTGCGTAAATATTACGGAAATTGTTGCTCAAATCTTAAGATTCTAAAAATATTTCAGTAAATTCCTTAGAATCTCTTAAAAAATTCTATTGGTCATGTAAAATAGTAGGTAATCATATCTTTAAGTTTGATCTTTGATTTATAAGATCAAAATCTGCAAATTGTATCATTATGCTTTTGTTGCATCCAACACCATATTTGACAAGACAAGTTTTCTTTCTGCAGCCAACCATACTGAAAAAAAAAATAATATCATTGTGATTGTTCGATTAGATATCAACCTACTGATATCTTTTTTGCTGTTGTTTCCCAAATTGTTTGTCTCGAAAAGAGGCCAATTACATCTCATTTTTTTAGTTTTAGTTTTACAAGCCAACTATTATAAATAACTACCAAACTGATAAGTAAATCTAGAGTTGCGTGATTTACTTATAATTTTAGCAAAATAGGTTTTATCCATTAAAATCTATTACCATTGTTAAGTTAAATGAAGACTGGATGAAATACATTTGTGATTTTACCACCGGCTACGGCTTGTTGAAGTTTTAGAGATGGACGCCACAAAATTATCGATTTTTGTTTCCGTGTTGCTTCTGTTCAGGCTTCTTAAAGAATTAAATGCAAAGGTGAGAGAGAGCTAGATCAAAAACCAATAAATACAACTGTCACATTGTGGAAAACATGCAACAATATTTGCAGTGAAATGGACACCAATTTCAATTCAAATTTTAAAATAGTTAAAAAGCATATACCCAACGGTATCGCGTTACAAGTTGAAATAGAGAAATGATCAAAATTATTCAATAGTACACTATTGTACTTACTGAAAAAAACTTTTTTTATGAAATTTGAAGATGAAGTGGTGTGTTGTCTTCGAACCAATATGTGACTTTTTCCTGTCCATTTCGCAACTCGCTTGATCACAGATTTTTTCTTCTCATTCAAGCCTAGTTATTCAGTAACATTGGATTACATGAATTGCTATGCTAACCCAGCTTATGCAAATCCACCAAATTGCTCCATGGATATGAGTTTTGATCCACCGCGAGGATATTCTGATATTCAAATGCATCGTTCAACAAATAAACTGAAATTTCAGTTGAAGGCTCAAATAACAATAAGAAAAAGAACAAGAACTGTATTGAATTTAAGAAACCAAGACGTGTGTGCATTTTTTGAAGGACGAGTTATGACTATAGTGCTTTATTTCAAATCTTTGTTGGATAATTTTGGAAAACTACCAGACAAGTGTCCAGTTGATAAAGTGAGTTCAATTTTTATAAAATAAATATTTTCCATAAACTTTGGAAACACTTATTTTATTTTGCCTAGGACTTCCGATACGTGTTTAAGAATATTGCAATTGATTCAAGTAAACTTCCGCCTTTCTTGGTGGAAGGGGATTTCCACATCACAACAAATAATACGATTGGCAAAGAGTTTGTATTTCTTTATGAATTTAAAGGGAAAATAAGGAAGAATTTTGAATAAGAACACAATCTCTAAGAACATGACCGTTTAAGGTATTTTATTGTTGGAAAAATTAAAAATTATAAGTGAAAACTGAATTGTTCTCATCATAATTGTGTTTGGCGATTATAGCGTAAGAACTCCAGAAAACAACAGCTAAAATAAAAGTTATTTATACATTTATTGAAATGCATTTTTTATTTAATCTAACAATAAAATTGTAAGATTTAATTTATGTTTCAAGAAAACAAGTGATAAAAGGACGTTCGCTGACAGTATGGATTTGAGTTAAGAGGAATTTTGTTCTTTTAAATTACAACGAAATTAAAAAGGATGCAATTTCATACAAAATAACCCAATAGAATTGTAAAGAACACAATAGAATACTACAGAATTTAAATGTTTTTAATATATCAAAATAGAATACAATAGAATACAACAGAATACAATTGAATATAAAAGAATAAAATACTATAAAATCCAATACAGTACAATAAAATACAATTAAATGCAATAAAATACAATGAAATATAATAAAATACAATAGAATACAATACAATTCAATACAAATCAATAAAATAAAGTAGAATGCAATAAAAAAACAACAGATTACAAAACAATATAATAAAATACAATAAAATATAATAAAATTTAATAAAATACTAACAAAAACAATAGAACACGGTAGAATAAAACAAAATGCATTACATAGGTGTACAATAGAAATCAAAAACAGAATTCAATATCAATATAAATTCAATATATAGTGAACATATTGCAAATCGGCCAGTAAAATAAAATCTTCATTGTACAAGAAACACGAATATCAAAAGTCCAAACCATACATGATATAACTATGCATAATGGGATACAATTAACTGAATTTAATTTTTTATTTCAAAAATTTTTCGTGTCAGATCAATGAGAATCATCTAAATCTAAAGTATGGTAAATGTTATCTTTAAATCAATCAAATCAAATAGGTATAATGACTTCATTCGTGTGTTTAACTAAAACAAATCAGTAATGTCAAAAATGATTATTCGTTCTTCCATTTCAAAAAAGCTATACTTAAAAAAAAAAAGAAATAAGTAGTTGATTCAATTGAGGTATTTTCCTTTCATCAGCAAATTTAAACCGACATTTAGTATTCATAACTAAAACCAATCGAACGTGTGAAATGATCACAATAGAGTACATATTTTTCTTCATAATATCGTTTGTAGGATTGAACATTATTAAAATTCATGCAAGTCGCGACTTTGTTATTTATTTCGATTCAATAAACTGTACTGTCAATCCGATCTTTGCAAATCCACCAAATTGTTATGTTGACACTAGGATCAATCCTCCCCGTGGCAATTTTAAAATACAAATGATACGAGAAGTAAAAGCCTACAAATTCTCCTTGCTTGTTCAATTAAATATGGTTGACAAAGAGAAAAAAAGGACAATCCTTAATGTTACAAATAAAGATACATGTGCGTTTATTGAAGGACGAAAAGTGACGGCCATAATGAAAACGTTCAGAAATATTTTAACAAGTCATGGAACAATGCCAGAAAAATGTCCTGTACCTAAGGAAAGTTTATTTTTTAATTTTTTTTTTTTGAAAGTCTTATTGATTTTTTTTTTTCTAATTTGCAGGACGCTCTTTTTTCATTCAAGGATATAGTTATAGGTGCCGATTTTCTACCACCATATACGCCAGAATGTGATTTTCTTGTATTTACGCGAACTTTTAACAAAAACGATTTTATATATAGCGTGGAGTTTAGGGGGAAAATAAGAAAAAAACCAACCTCTTCTGGGGATGTGATTGGGAAATAGATAGAAAATGTCTAACTCTGAAAGAAGTTTCAAAAATTGTTTTTTATAAATAAAAAAGTGTGTGTAAGGATATTTGTATTCTAACTTAAAACTTAATGTACAAGGATGTTTTTTGAAAGGTGGTAGAGTCCCTTTGCCAAAAACATGATTTATCGGTCTCAAAAACTCAATTTTTTGTTTTAGAAACGAACTTAAACTTCCATATTTATTTAGCATTGATTTAGGAATTGCTTATGACATTAGAGACAAGCTGTACTGATAGCCATGATGCCAAATCTCGGCTTCATTGCCAAGCTTGTTCGACTTTTTGAAATAACCGTCGCTGAATGTTCTATCGCACATATGGGAAATACATACGTGGAGGATAATGATCTGACACGAACTTGTTTTGTGAGATTCTACCTCTAAGTGAAAGTCCAATTTTAAATACCGTAAGCAATTGAATAGCTACCTCAATCAACTTGGTGTGAAATTGGATGCTAGTAGCTAGACTGACTGGAGGATCGATTGAGGCCATTTTTCGCAATGGACTATGCAGAATAAAATAAGTTAGTGACAATTTCAAATCAGTATAACGTATTATATTATATTTAATACAGAACAAACAAAAGAAAGTTATTTAAGACTTGATTTTCTTACTAAATTCTTTGGTCTCAATGTTAGATTTCCGCAAAACTTTTCCAGCACCAGTGACAGCGAAAATAAAATGTTTTCCCCAACTTACATTTACCGTCGCAATAAACTGCGTTTCTGGCACGTAAGGTGGAAATTTCTCACTGTCAATTACAAGTCCATCGAATAAAAATCTGGAATCCTTAAAATCCTTGTCACAAGAAAAATTATATTATAAGACATTAATGCATTTTTACTTTTTCCATTGGGCACTTCAGTGGCATTGTCCCATAGGCCAGCAAAATGTTCCGGAAAATATTTAACAATGGTATAACGGAAACTCCTGCCAAAAATTTACATCCGTCCATATTTTTCACATTCAACAATGGATGGCGTCTATCTGATTTTCTTCTTATAAGAAAAAGTACCCAATTGTATTTGATCGTTGGAATTTTACGTTGCATTTCGATATCAAAAAAGACTTGAACGGGGTCAACAGTGGCATTGAGATAACAATAAGGTGATATAGCATATTCCGGATTGACAGAACAGTTGAAGGAGTCCAATATAACTTCAAAAGGACGCTTTTTAATGCATTGAAAGAAAAAGACTTTTTAATGAGATTCTTACCTCTCCATTGATGTTGAAAATTAATGGGGCAAATATTACCGGTAGAACTATTCTCAATAAGTTCATTTGGACCAACTTCAGTTGAGGTCTTACTCTCAAATAAATTTTTGTTACACTAAATAAAAATTATCTAAGATCATAATTTCTAATGGGTTTTTAATAAGTCACTTAGCCTTGTCTATACAACATTAAAATTTGCAAGTTTATTTAGACTTAATTCATGGTAGTCAAAGATATACTATTGTGATTGAAATGATTAGACTTTGGATAATGTTCGAAGTATTTTCTAGTTGAAGAAACTAAGCATCATAATCTAAGCGAATTTTTCATACCTAATCCTTTTATCGCACGATTAAAATCTCTTACAAAATGAGTTAATCTCGTCTTCCAGGTTCCAGCAGTTTTTGATTATAATTTATTTATATGCTTTATTATAATAGTCTATCGATGAAACCAATAATTTATGTATTTCCTGAATGAAAATATCGAAAATTCGCTCTTTCAAACCAAACCGCTTTGATAAGATTCAAATTCTTACGGAATTCAGAAGTAAGCCACACAATTGATATCAATTTATTGAAAATGGGCGTATTTAACGCCCATTGAATGTATAAAATGTATTTATTTTTTTTCATTTTCAACAACAAGGCCAACTAATATGCCAAATTTTAACATTCTAATTTAGTTTGATTCGGCTTAAAGTTGATAAACATTTCCAAGCAAATATGCTGGTACTACACCAACGCCTGCTGTATGGAATGTGTAGAATTTTAAGATTCTACGTTGATAAAAAGTGTTTCCATAACTTTGATAAGCCGTTACTGAAGCAGTCAGTTTAATTTTTGTTGTTCCGATTTCTGAAGACCTTTATCTAAAAAGCTATAATTAAAAAAAAAAAAAAAAATAAGTAGGTGATTCCATTGATGTATTTTACTTTCATCAGCAAATTTAAACCAACATTAAGTATTCATAACTAAAACCAATCGAACGTGTAAAATGATCACAATAGAGTACATATTTTTCTTCATAATATATTTTGTAGGATTGAACATTATAAAAATCCGTGCAAGTCGCGACTTTCTAGTTTATTTTGATTCAATAAACTGTACTGTCAATCCGATCTATGCAAATCCACCAAATTGTTATGTTGGCACTAGTTCCAATCCTCCCCGTGGTAATCTTAAAATTCAAATATGGTTGACAAAGAGAAAAAAAGGACAATCCTTAATGTTTTTTTTTTTTTTTTTTTTTTTTTTTTTTTTTTTTTTTTTTTGCACTATCAGTTCTCGAGAGTAAGAAGCTTATATCAAGCATTAACTTAAAATCAGAGATCAGACTTTTTGAAATGACCGTCGCTGAATGTTCTATCGCACATTTTATGGGAAATACATACGTGGAGGATAATGATCTGACACGAACTTGTTTTGTGAGATTCTACCTCTAAGTGAAAGTCCAATTTTAAATACCGTAAGCAATTGAATAGCTACCTCAATCAACTTGGTGTGAAATTGGATGCTAGTAGCTAGACTGACTGGAGGATCGATTGAGGCCATTTTTCGCAATGGACTATGCAGAATAAAATAAGTTAGTGACAATTTCAAATCAGTATAACGTATTATATTATATTTAATACAGAACAAACAAAAGAAAGTTATTTAAGACTTTATTTTCTTACTAAATTCATTGGTCTCAATCTTAGATTTCCGCAAAACTTTTCCAGCACCAGTGATTGCGTAAATAAAATGTTTTCCCCAACTTATATTTACCGTCGAAATAAACTGCGTCTCTGGCAAGTAGGGTGGAAATTTATCACTGTCAAGTACAAGTCCATTGAATAAAAATCTGGAATCCTTAAAATCCTTGTCACAAGAAAAATTATATTATTAGACATTAATGAATTTTTTACTTTTTCCATTGGGCACTTCATTGGCATTGTCCCATAGGCCAGCAAAATGTTTCGGAAAATTTTCAACAATGGTATTACGGAAACTCCTGCCAAAAATTTACATCCGTCCAAATTTTTCACATTCAACAATGGATGGCGTCTATCTGATTTTCTTCTTATAATAAATAGATTCCAATTGTATTTGATCGTTGGAACCTTACGTTGTATTTGGATATCAAAAAAGACTTGAGCGGGGTCAACAGTGGTATTGACATAACAATAAGGTGATATAGCATAGTCCGGATTGACAGAACAGTCGAAGGAATCCATTATTACTTCAAAAGGACGCTTTTTCAATTTTAAACAAAATTTTAATGCATTGAAACAAAAAGACATTTTAATGAGATTCTTACCTCTCCATTGATGTTAAAAATGAATGTGGCAAATATTGCCGGTAGAACTATTCTCAATAAGCTCATTTGGACCAACTTCCATTGAGGTCTTACTCTCAAATAAATTTTTGTTACACTAAATAAAAATTATCTAAGATAATAATTTCTAATGGGTTTTTAATAAGTCACTTAGCATTGTCAATGCAACATTAAAATTTGCAAGTTTATTTAGACTTAATTCATGGTGGTCAAAGATTTACTATTGTGATTGAAATGATCAGACTTTGGATAATGTTCGACGTATTTTCTAGTTGAAGAGATTGAGCATCATTATTTAAGCGAATTTTGCATACCTAATATTTTTACCGCACCATTGAAATCTCTTACAAAATGAGTGAATCTTCCAGCAGTTTTTGATCATAATTTATTAATAAAGTTTATAATAATCCTCTATTGACGAAACCAGGATGTGAATTTTCATCTAAAAACGTCGTGGGATATTTTGGTGTATTCCACATCTCCTGAATTAAACTATCAACAGTTCGATCTTTTGAACTGTACCGATTAGATACGATTCAAATTCTTACAGAAATTAGCCAAATAATTGAAACCAATTTGTTGAAAATATGCGTTTTTAACGCCCATTGAATGTAGATATCTATTTTTATCAATTTTCCCTTTGCATAGTAAGGCCAACTATTATGCCAAATTTTAACATTATTGTACTTTAATTTGATTCTGCTTGAATTTGATAACATTTCCGAACAAATTAACGGATAATATGGCCTCTGAACAGAATGTTTTAAGGCTCTGCGCTGACGGAAAGTGTTCCAAATCTTTGATAACCCAGTTAGTTAAATTTTTGTTTTAGCGATTTCTAAAGAACTCTATCTCAAAAACCCAATATCCCAAGTATTTTAAATTTAACTGGTTTCTTGTTGTTAACAATTTTTTGGTGTAATGAGGCAAATGTTAAGGAATGGTCCAATATGACCTATAAATTCATACTTGAGACAATTAGAAAATATAAAGTTTTAGAAATGTTGTTTTTTTGAAAGATTGATGAATGCTTCTCTATGGCACCATCGCTTTGTAATGCGTAAGATACAAATTAACTAACAAAAGCAAGGAAAGCAAGAGCAAGAGAATTCAGTCGTGGTCCCAATTAGACATCGGCAGAAAATCTGCGTCTACACAGGGAAATCCGGTACATTGTACCAAATGCAGAAACAACCGCGCCCGTCATCTATAAGTGCGGCTGGTTCAAGCGGTTAAGGCTGTTTCGAGTACCACTACTTGGCGGAGGGAGAGACCAGACCTTTTGGTATCTTTCACGAATATATTGAGGCCTGTACTGTAAGGTACCAAGCACTCTTCGCATGCACAAAATTTATAACGAACTACATTGCAAATGAAGATCAATACAAAGATGTTGGAAAGCAATTTAGATTGAGCTACTTAAAACTGTATAGATACGAATTTTGACGAAAATCGGTTCAGTCGTTTTTGAGAAAGTTAAAAGAAAACAAGAAAAGTTTAATTGAGAAGAACTATTTTGACCCCTTGTTCGTTGAATTTAAGACAGGTTTTGCTTAAATCAAAATAATGTTTTCCTTAAATTTGATCTAAAATATTTGTAGTTAATTAATGTCGTTTTCCATGCATCATTTTTTGTTCGTCTAAAACATAACGAATAATAGTTATTGGGAACAAAAATATTCTTGGCTTCAAAAATGATGGAATGGTATCGTACATCTACTTTTTTTTTGTATTTTTGAAGACTAAAAACTAAAAACAATTTTTGTATAAGAGTTATAACTTTTTAAATAGATTTATTTTTATTTATAAATATTAAATTTCTGCATAACCTTTCCATCGGCTGTTACAGCATATAAAAATAATTTTCCCATGCTTACATTGACCGTTATAACAAATTGATTCTCTGGCATGTACGGTGGAAATTTCTCACTATCAATTATAAGATCATCAAAAATATATCCTTGACCCTATAAAACAAATCATGTATACATAACATAATTAAAAGTAAAATCACAATCAAATAATAATACATAATTACTTTTTCAACTGGACACTTCTTAGGCATTGTCCCATAACTCAGCATAATTTTTCTAAATATATTCAAAAATGGTATGACTGATGTTCCATCTAAAAATTGACATCCGTTCATATTCCTCACATTCAGTACCCGATGACGTTTGTAAGGTTTTTTTCTTATAAGATAAAGTATCCAAGAGTATTTCATTGTTTTGATTGTACGTTGTATTTGGATGTGCAAATAAGCTCGAGCTGGATCAAAGGTCTTGTTAAGATAACACACAGGAGCTGAGACATATTCTGGATTTACACTGCAGTTGTAGGAGTTCATGAATATTTCAAAACGGCGCTGTTTATTTTTAATAGAATTGAAAAAAAAAACTTAAAATTTCCATTAAATTGTTTTGAAAATTTCTTACTTCTCCATAGTTTTGATTAACTAAAAAAGTGGCAAATACAAACGAGGACAGTAAAATTATTGTCGGTAAATTCATTTAAAGTGACTGGGATTCGGAGTGAAAAACTTCGATCAAATAACTCAAAATTACTAATAGCGAAAGTTTTGACAAGAGATAATGACTTTTTAATGATTCACTTTTTTAGATTTAATTGTTTTTGGCCATTTGAAGAATTATTGAAAATTAACAAAATGTATCTTTTGTGATTCTTTTGAATTGATATTTTGAAATTTCTTAATTCATTTTATATAATGATAATGAATGTGATTGATTTGACAAAATTGCATAACTTTGAACAATTTTAGAACTGGTCACATTTTCTATGCAATAATTGAACGTGAGGACAGAAAAAATCTGCAAAGACAGTTCCGTTTCTAAAGACCGAAATTTTGATCACGACGTTGTCTCGAATAATGAAAATCTCAAAAAATATTAAAATCTTGAATTTTAAAATCTAGAAAAATGTAAGCAAAAATTGCAATTATTACGATGAGGAAAGTCGAAAAAGGTGGATCTAAACACTGTCATTAATATTATAAAGGGTTTTTCAATAAGAGGTGTTATTTTGATATTCAAAGAAAAATAGGAGTTTTTGAGATAAACGATCGGATGTTTAATTCAATGCAAAGAAAAAGGTATGCCATTAATAATGAAAAACAAAATCAGCCAATTGGCGTTGCGCCAAAACAAAAAAAAAAAAAAAAATTTATAGGAGGAATTTTTTTTTTAAATATATTTGTTTTTATTTATAAATATTAAATTTCTGCATAACCTTTCCATCGGCTGTTACAGCATATAAAAATAATTTTCCCATGCTTACATTGACCGTTATAACAAATTGATTCTCTGGCATGTACGGTGGAAATTTCTCACTATCAATTATAAGATCATTAAAATAAAATCCTTGACCCTATAAAACAAATCATGTATACATATCATAATTAAAAATAAAATCACAATCAAATAATAATACATAATTACTTTTTCAACTGGACACTTCTCAGGCATTGTCCCATAACTCATCATAATTTTTCTAAATATATTCAAAAATGGTATGACTGATGTTCCATCTAAAAATTGACATCCGTTCATATTCCTCACATTCAGTACCCGATGACGTTTATAAGGCTTTTTTCTTATTAGATAAAGTATCCAAGAGTATTTCATTGTTTTGATTGTACGTTGTATTTGGATGTGCAAATAAGCTCGAGCTGGATCAAAGGTCTTGTTAAGATAACACACAGGAGCTGAGATATATTCTGGATTTACACTGCAGTTGTAGGAGTTCATAAATATTTCAAAACGGCGCTGTTTATTTTTAATAGAATAAATAAAAAAAAAAATAACTAAAATTTCCATTAGACTGTTCTGAAAAAATACTTACTTCTCCACAATTTTGATTAATTAAAAATGTGGCAAATACAAACGAGGAAAGTAAAATTATTGTCGGTAAATTCATTTAAAATGACTGGGATTCAGAGTGAAAACCTTCGATCAAATAACTCAAAATTAACAATAACGTAAACTTTGACAAGAGATAATGACTTTTTAATGATTCACTTTTTTAGATTTAATTGTTTTTGGCCATTTGAAGAATTATTGAAAATTAACAAAATGTATCTTTTCTGATTCTTTTGAATTGATATTTTGAAATTTCTTAATTCATTTTATATAATGATAATGAATGTGATTGATTTGACAAAATTGCGTAACTTTGAGCAATTTTAGAACTGGTAACGTTTTCTATGCAATAATTGAACTCGAGGGTGGAAAAAAATCTGCAAAGACAATTCCGTTTCTAAAGACCGAAATTTTGATCACGACGTTGTCTCGAATAATGAAAATCTCAAAAAATATCAAAATCTTGAATTTTAGAATCTAGAAAAAGTTTCTTAAGACAAGTTATGGATTGGTTAAAAAAATTGACATAAAAATCAAACATGATATTACGATGAGGAAAGTCAAAAAAAGTGGATCTAAACACTCATTAATATTATAAAGGGTTTTCCAATAAGAGGTGTTATTTTGATATTCAAAGAAAAATAGCAGTTTTTGAGATAAACGATCGGATGTTTAATTCAATGCAAAGAAAAAGGTATACCATTAATAATGGAAAACAAAATCAGCCAAATTTCCGCCACTGCTAGGCTTACACAACAATGTCCTTTTCACGAAATTTTCCATCACCCAATCACAAAGTCGCTGCTGTATGCTCTCAATAGCTTTACGAAGGTCCAATGACCCCGCCGGACAATAAACAGCACCAAACAGTTATTCATTGAGAATGATGAGAGAGGCTTTTCAACAATAAATCTTGGGTTTTCCGAGCCCCAGATGCTACAATTTTGATTGTTGACGTAGTCACCGAGGTGGAAATGGGCCTCATCAGTCAAGATGATTTTTGGATGAAATTCCGGATCATTTTTTTTGCATTTCAAGGACCAAATCAGCAAAGACACGTCGTTGTTGAATTCAGCCGGTTTGAAATCTAATGTTAACTGAACTTTATAAGCCTGAGTACCCAAGTCTTTATGCAAAATACGGTGTTATGACGTGAGTGGAATGCCCAATTCCAAAGAACGACGAGGAATGGAAAGACTTGAGTTTTTTTCAACAATTTGTACTACAGCAGCAATATTCTCAGTTGGTCTTGAACGACTTGCACGGGTTTTATTCTTAACATCGCTAATTTGCACCAAGCAATAGCTCAAATTTTTCCACCAATTTCTGAATTACGGTCCGACAAGCTGATTCACGACGACCAAAAAAGGTTTTAGTTTTACGAACCATCTCTGCCAAATTTTCACCATTTTTCTAGTGAATTTTAATAATTTAATTGCTTTGTTGAAGCAAGTATCGTTCCATTTTTATTAATGGCGTAGTTTCTACTTGTCAAATGTCATCAAATTTCAGCTTCAAAAGTGACAACTATTAAAATAGCGGTCTTTTCAAAACTACACCTCTTATTGGAGAAAATATTTGCATATGCGCTTGTTGACGTCCACTTTTAATACAAAACCATCAATATTGTGTTTATAAAATAAAGCTGCTTTTATTCTTTTGGTATTTAACTGGCCGTATATCGGAATGTATTTTTAGTTTTTGCTCTAGGTCCAAAAATAACGGCATCTGCCATACAATCGTAAAGAAGAAAATTGATTTTCTTGAAAACGGCTCCAACGATTTTTATAAAACTTTCAGAACGCTTTTGTTTTTAAAACAATCTATCTTTTGGTTGGTAAAGATGTATCGGAATTTGTCTTCTAACGGTACCTCTCAGGACCGAAATTTTCAAATCAAGTTTTCTCGTAAACTATACATCCGATTCAATAATTACTTTTGGCATAGGAAGTAATTTATAACCCTATTGATATGAAATTACAAAATTCTTAAAAACTTTTTCTTGATTTTTAATATTTTTATTTAAAACATTTGGATTTCGAAATATTTTGGAAACGGGTGTTTTGAATTTTTTTAAATTATTTTCCCAGATAAAAATTAAAGATGATTACAAAACGACACATATTAAAAAAAAAATTTAATATTTTTTCGAAAAGTTAAAAAAAACACGACGGTTTTCAATATTTTTTTTGTAGATAGACATTTAGCTTTGAAATTTTATTTAATATTTAGTTTCTCCGAAAAAACTCTATTTATTTCAAAAATAAAAGAATTTTTAATTTTTTGTAATATATGAACGTTTATGCAGCCACTTAGCAATTATCTACTTAAAAGCATTTTCGTGTGACCCAGTCATGATGGTCTAATCTGACCAATATATTTTATTAAGAAAGACCATGTGCCCTAGGACATGTTCGAGGCAGCATCAACCACAAAATATTTTTGAAATATTTGCTCTACAAATACCAGTTCTTATCTTCTTAGACATTTGAACGGAAGTAGTTTTTTTTTTTTTTCTTGAAAGCTGTCAACCCTATTAAGTTCATCATCCAATTTAAATTAATGAGCGAAATAATAAGACATTAGTACCTACTTTTACCGTAAGGTCCAAATTGAATTTTGAATTCAAAATGGCTTTATTGAGTTGAAAATTGATTTTTATAGATGAATTGATAAGGTTCCTAATGACCCATCATTGACAACTAGTTTTTTTTTTCAAATGAAAATTTAAATAACTTCATAGTTTGTTGTTTAACAATAATTACTGTAATATAATTGAGCACAAATTTCATGCCCACTTTCAGGGAAATACGCATTAAATATGATTTTTTAGTTGAGTTCATACAATCAAGCACTGAAGTGAACTCATTCGTTTTTAACAAATGGGAATATTTAATTACATATTTTTTCACTTAGTTTTTCTAACAGTGGTTCCATTGAAAGTTTTTGGAAAAGTGAGTTTCTTCCACAAAAAAAAAATTGAATTTTGTAACGAAATACTCTTTTACAGAGAGATTATGATGTAGAAATGAATTTTTGTAATTGCACAGTCAATCCCGAGTACATTAATCCACCCTCTTGTTACATTGATAAGACTCTTAAACCACCTCAAGGCTTTATCGATTTTCAAATGCGTAAAGAAGTTAAAAAAATGAAATTTTCTTTCGAAGTTTTTCTGATCAGGAATAAAAATCAACGAATAACTTTTCTTCAATCAAAAAACAACGATGGATGTGCATTTTTTAAAGGCAAAATTATGATGATATTTTTAAGGTCAGCGAGGGAAGTTCTTTTGCTGGCAGGAAAATTGCCTAAGAAGTGTATTATTGAAAAGGTTTGAATTTATCTTTTTTTTTTTTTTTGAATTGTAGTTTAATAATTTATTTCTTTATTTATTAAAGGATTTTCATTTTCAATTCAAAAATATTTTCTTCGATCCAGAAAAATTTCCAACTTATCTACCAGGAGCAGAATTTGACGTAATATTTACGGCTACTCAGGGTAAAGAGTTACTTTTTTCATTCATGACCAGAGGAACCATTATTCCAAAATCTAAAGTGAAATCAAAATAATATAGGATTGTTTGGAAAATAAAAAACAAATAAAATAATGACTTCAATGTTAAATATTTTAACGTGAAGATAACAACTAAACTAGTAAGTTCCAAATTCTCTGATATCGAGATTGTGTTTAAATAAGTTTGACTTCACTCAATCGGACTACATGAATTGTGCACAATTGCCATGTTTTTTTTTCAGGCCATATTTCTAGCCAGACAAACTGTTGTTTCAGGATAAACCAAAAGAGTCACGAAGTTTTATTACTTTGAGCAAATAGCAAAATAATCTATGATATTGGTCGAATCCCTTCCCAAATTTGAGCTAGCAACTTTCCATAAACGTTAACACTAATGTATATCTTATTGTATGAGCAGTTGTCAACCCCAGTATTTTTAAAAACACGGCCTTATCAATCATCGATCAAGTTGAGTTCTGTCACTGTTAGATTGTCAACTTGCTTGATATTATAGTTATGTTTCATATAGATCTTGATGGCTAGAGACGATGGAACGTCCATAAAACTCGCACACTCATACGAATCACATTAACTGTAGAACGGAATAACTTAAAGGACATGGCACGTGGATAGCAAAAACAAAAGTTTGACGAAAATATCGATGTTGATTCCTTGATTGATGCTCAAATCCGAAAATTGCCAATAAATCCAAATCCGTCTGGTTTTCTCCAAAAATATAGGTGAATATTTCAGATTTGCTTTGGATGAAGTTCATAGTATTTTTCTTGTGATTCGCGCATTTTCGATTGCATTTGTTAGAGTTAATTCCATCACTGTATACAAAATGTATAATGCTCTGGAAGTTGCGTTTGACTGCGTGGATCTCTGGTGCCTCAAAATTTTATTTCTAAGAGCTTCTATATAATACACTCTGAGAAAAGCAACGGCCAAGGATTACGAAATGTAATTACATACATCCTTGTCATAACTTTTTTCTTTACTTTTTTCATGGCGCTTATTGTTTAAAGCAGTCCCACAGGGCTCGCTTCTTGGACCCCTTCTTTTTTTTAAATGTAAACAATTAACTTTCAACAAGTACTACGAAAACTAATACACAAATTCATGCTAACGACATTTAACTTTACTGAAGTTGCTTGTTCGGCCTGATTGAAGACTGCACATACACAATTATAAAGGGCTTTTAAAAAATTCCATGCTAGACTGGGTAATAGTCTGTTTTCAATCAGTTGAGGTCCTAAGAAACTTCCCTTTCCGATACTCAACCAATTATTTACTTTCAGCCTATGTCTCTTTTGCACAATATGTCTGTGGGTAAGTCTATAACGATGTACGCCGGATGTTATAGTCCTCACAGTTATATATCTCCAAAAAATACTAAAGGGTTTTCCAATAAGAGGTGTTGTTTTGAATAGCCCGCTATTTCGGTAGTTGTCACTTTTATAGCTGTAATTTTTTGACATTTGACAAGTAGAAACTACGCCATTGATAAAAATGGAACGATACACGCTTCAACAACGCACTAAAATTATTAAAATTCACTATAAAAATGGTGAAAATTTGGCAGAGACGGTGCGTAAAACCAAAACATTTATTGGTCGTCGTGAAGCACCTTGTCGGACCGCAATTCAGAAATTGGTTGAAAAATTTGAGCTGTTGGCCGGAATTGGATGGTATTGATCTAGATAACATTTAGTTTCAACAAGACGGTGCTACGTGCCACATAAGCAACGAAACCATTGGAAAAGTTTCCGGACTTTGTTATCTCTCGAAGAAGTGATCACAATTTGCCACCGAGTTCTTGTGATGTAACACCTTGTGACTTCTTCCTTTGGGACCACGTGAAAGATAAAGTCTACGCCAACAGCTCAACGTCGATTCAAGACCTCAAAGATGGAATTCGTGAAGGTATTGAGGGCATACAGCAGCCACTTTGCAAATTTGTGATGGAAAATTTCATAAAAAGGGTATTGTTGTTTGAAGCGTAGCCGTGGCGGCCATTTGTCTGATATTGCTTTTCATTACCAGTGGCAAATGCCTTTTTTTCCTTTTTATATTAAAGTAAATATCTGGTCATTTATTGCAAAACATGAAATTTTTCTTTAAATATCAAAGTAACATCTGATATTGGAAAATCCTGTTGTTATTCCCATGCTACATAAGATATGCCTGCGAAGATGTTGTCAGTAGGAAATTCGATAGAATTTCTAGCAGCTTTTTGAAAATTTATAACCTATTCCTCGAAACACAGGTTAGATCCTTAATTTCTTCAAAACGTGTTAAGAAAACTCTGTTCTTTGCAAAATTCCAAATTCTCTATTTAATAATTAGGATTTCCAACCAATATTCTCTTATATTTGTTCGTGAAAACCTTCATAAATTTGTATACTGCGTCAGAGTAAATTATGTATTCAAATTTGAAAAGTAAATATCAGAACCACATGTAATTATCCTCTCAACCTCAATCTCAAACAAGACAAAACCCAGCGGTAATTTCCATATTGTTTCAAAATAATAAGCAAATAATAATATTAATCGATCTTTGTGCACTCCTAGCTGCAAGCTGCAAGCTCCAACCCTATTGTGAATATCTCATATGCAATCTTAATTTATTTGCTTCCATTATATAAAAAAAAAAAAAAATATATGGAACGAGCAAAAAAAACAAAAAAAAATGTGTTTCCTTTCAACAAAAGATTAAAGCAACAGACCGCATTAATAATTCCACTTTGAAAAGGCGAGGGCAAAACAACCCCTCGGGAAGCTCAAGCTAGAAGTAGCAGAGAATCGATTCTATCGTCTGTGTGCCGTAATTTTATAAATGCATTCTAATCTGTTTTGCCTCCTGCACTTTATGAATACTTTTTTTTTGTATCTATATACTTTTTTAAATGGTTTTTTTTTTCTGCAAAAACAATTTATATTCATTTTGGTTTAACTACGTTGTTGAGTTTTTGTTTCGTTTTTTTTTTGTTAATTAATTGCAGCAGCAAAATAAAACGTTTTAATTTTGAAAAGCAAAATGTTTCATAACACACACCGACACCGCACCGGCACCGCACCGACAACATATAGCCATTAACCAATTAGTTGGAACAAATAGATGCAATAATGTTATCGCATTTTAGCGGTTAAGGGGTGGTAATAGGTCAGATGTGTTACTGTTAATGTTCATTTTAATTCAATTGCATTCAAGTTAAAAGCGTGTGAAAACGTGGGTTTTTAGATAGTGGTTACAGTTGCAGTTTATGAAAAACTTATAATCTACTGTCGGCACATTTATTACTCTTTTTATAAATTAAATCTTTTATCATCAATTAAAGAAATACTTACAAATTTATAATGGGATACTAGAGCTTAGAACTACTCGTACTTTCCCTCTGGGAATTTGAAGTTGGAAAAAAACCTTTAAATCGTATTTGTTGTTCTTGCTATGAAAAAATCTAACTTTCGTTTAAGAGTGCGCAAAAAGTATGAAAATGCAGTGGCATTTATATTTACCAGATATTTTTAAATTTACAAAATCAATTGTCACTATTAATTTTGGTGTAATTTTGATGAACGACAGTACGGCTTTCGCAGCAATCGCTCCACTGGTGATCTGATGGCATCTATCCGAGTAGTGGAACAAATCTTTGCATCGCTTTGACGAAAGCAATTGGCATGAAGCTCCTTTATCGAAAATGCGTCGTGCATTTGGTATCGATGATACTCTTATTCGTTGGATTAGAAGCTATCGTCTGGACCGTTCAATACAAGTTGTACTAGACGGTTTCAAGTCCGATCTCCACAAAATAAATGCTGGTGTGCCCCAGCGCTCCGTTCTGTCTCCGACTCTCTTTCTCATTTGTGTAAATGATCTCTTGTCTGTGACTTCTAGTCCATTGAATTGTTTTGCTGACGACTCAACCCTCAGCTTTTCATATACGTTTGATAATTCACGGCCTTCGCCTTCGAACGTGTTATTACAACGAAATCGTATGATAAGCTCGTTAAACTCCGATTTAAACAGCATTGTGAATTGGGGTACTAGAAATCGTGTGGAGTTTAATGCGTCGAAAACTCAATGCTGTCTTTTGTCCTTGAACCTACGCCATTATCCATGAATTGTACTTGCATCGAGGAGGCCGAAAAGCTATCAGTACTCGGTATGTGTATCAGTGACAATTTTCATTGGAATGACTACATAGGTACTTGAGATTGCCAAGAATGCTGCAAGATGCTTAGGCTTTCTTAATAGATGCAAGAACTTGTTCACCCTTTCTGATCTGTCTACAATTTACAAAGCATTTAAACGCCCTAAGCTCGATTATAACTCCCATCTCTGGATAGGTGCTTCTCAAACTTTTCTCCACCTGCTCGACAGAGTTCAGAAAAAAGCGTTAAAATTGATAGGAGAGAGAAGCATTTCCATCACTTGAACATCGTCGAAATGTTTCATCAGGTTCTTCTACAAAAAATGCTCACTCGAGGTAGCCAGCTGCATTCCACCCCTTTAACATTTCCCCCGTAACACTCGTCTTGCTAGGAACGCTCATCAGTTTACACTTGAGCCCAATTTCGTACATACCGTGAAATATAGAGATTCTTTCTTTAGCCGTTCAACACGAATGTGGAATGATCTTCAAACATTCAAGACCAATGTTAATCGACACCTCCTTTCCCTTCCTCTCTAATTTCCTATTATTTATACCTACACCCTTCATTTTTAAAGTGGAACTAGAAAAAGTTTAAGAAATTGCCATTTGGTGTACCTCAAGGAAGCGATTCGGGTCCTGAACTTTTTATTTTAATATATACTTCAAAAATTGTTGAACTATTTGATTTGACAAGATGATCACCAAGATGCATCTCACAGACCCTACAACAAAATCAGTTGCAACATCGGTTTTTTTTTTTAAGAAATGTTGTATATATTTCCCTCTTAAATTTACTTTTCTTAAAATTCGTAGATGAAAACGTTGGATACAATTCCAATATTTCCCTCAGGATGTTCTTCACACTTCATATAAAAAACAATTATTCGTGAAAGAATTTCAAGCATAGATTTTAATTTCAGTCCGACAGTCTAACTAAAAGATGCAGCCTTTTGCTTAGGACAGCGGTCTTTCATTTCAACAATGCAACAATTTGTACGTACAATTTAAAGCTTTTTATGCAAAGTTTTGTCCTTAACGCTTATTTGGTTTCCGTTGAACTTTTTAGAAAGTAGGTCTCCTTAAGAGTCAATTTTAATACTTACTTTTATTTCAAAATATATTATGTAACCTTGGAATTGAACATTTACTACTATAAAACAATAAATAGCCAACAAAAGTATTGAGTTAATAAAATTTCATTTAAAACAAAATATGATTTCAACGAATAAAAATCAAGTACAGTAGGTTGCCACCTTTTTTTTTGAGATAAGATTAATTTAAATCCACAGACTTACAATAATAATTGTTTATGTTTTGACTGAATTAAAACAAAGTGACCTACATTTTATATGTACTTTGTATTACTATTTAAAAAAAAATTAAAAGTGATAACATTAAAAAAACATGTGTCTTCTCTGATGCTACCAAGGTCAATGTTAGGGTACTTTTCTCGCTGCTTTATTATATTCGTATTATAAACAAAAACAAACGCCTACACTTTTCTTATCAATTTTATAATAATTTGTTTTTAAAACACAACAACAAGAAACCCATAAAGCAACACATTTTTTTTATCAAAATCCTCATAAATATTTTCTTATACTTTTGATAAGGCTTAGAGTATTAGGAGTCATCAACATTCCACGCCTTGACTAGGTTTCTGTTTATTTTGTTGCGGAATTTCAAGAATTTTATTTGTTTAAATTTTTGTTTGTTTTAATTATTAATCTATTTTAAATACAACTGTCATTGTAGTGCAATATGAGAGGAAAAAAAACATCATTAAACTCAGATGGTTGCGAGGGCTTGTGACTGAATAAAAAAAGTCCATTTATTTATCTGGTTTTAATATTGAAACATATGAAGCTTTGCCTTTACCGTTATTATCTTTGAGATATAAAACAATTATTATTCATTTTGTGGAATCTCAGGAATTCTCCTTTTAATTATAAAGTTAGATAAGATTTTTTTCTCAAGATACTTGAATATTAATTAAGAAATGATTAATCGTTAAAATATTCCGTCAGTCCGCATTTCGAATGCTTACCTTGGGAATTGGGATATCATTTCATTGTGTATTATTCCATACCTGAAATGAAAACAAATTAAATTTTAATTTTAATTTAAACTATGTATGTGTAATTATGTTTTTGTACAAGCTTATATCTTTAAACCTTAATTTTTTTAGAACAACTTAAATGCTAATCTTTTATCTGCTCTTAGACAGATTTTTTTTTCAGTATTTGGTTATAAATGTTTTGACTTTTTAACAAAAAAGCAGATGATTTACGATCTAGAGGAATTTGTTGGCTGGACAACAAATGAGGTTATCTTTTCATTATAAAAAAAAACAATAATTCAAAAACAAGCACAAGACACATTCATCTTCCAAGCACATCAATTAAAATAATAATTTGTCTGTACTGCTTTTCATTTTTAATTGCTTTAACTGAACAAAATTTTACAATAACTTAAGTATGGAATATTATTCCTGTCAGTAGAATTTGTTTAATGGGGTTTTCTATGTTGATAAGGGGATTGTGAAGCTTCTCGGCCCTCCTCTAATAGTTATGAATAACCTTTACACTTAGAACACTTATGGGTGGGCCAGTTTATTTTGAAATTTGCTAAAAACACTAAAATTTTAACTGCAAAAGTTGCAAAAAAAACTTTAAAATCCCTCCTCAAACTAGCAATTATTACATTTCGGACCGTTCCGTCTAAGACTCAGCTCTATCTCAGACTCTATTGCTCCTCTATTGTTTTGCTCAGAACAGTTTTCCTCTGCATAATATCATATTTTTACAGGATGTTCTCGCACTCAAGGGGTTATTAATACTCTTATTGTGCGCTTAGCGGAGAAGGAACAGAAAGAATTTTCGTTGATAAAGTGAATTGAGATGAGGGTGGTATTTATGTGACCAAAATCCCAGAGGTGGCATCCTATGGAAACTAAAGGAAAAAAGGGAAATTTCTGCCTAGGCTTAACCACAATTCTAGGTTAGCAATCAATACCATACACCATTTCCACCCGCATTTTCACTGGCATTTTCAAAATCACAACCCTGCACTTTGAATATGGAACCGCAACAGCTGCGTGTGACAAGCTCATTTAATTCCGATCTTCAACGCATTGTTTATTGGCGAATAATGAACCGTTTCGAATTTAATGTAAAAATATTTTTCCCCATTAGATCTGGCTACAATCATCAAGACATACCTAAAATTCACCAAAAAACCTTCAATTTTTTTTATGATGGAAAGAATCACAAAATATATGTTTCCCTCACTTTATCTTCCACGAACTTAATATCTCAGCAAAAAAGCCATTTGCATTCCTCCCTTGAAAGAACTACCTCGAAGCACAGCCCTGATTTCACAAGTACTAATGAGAATAGAGACTGCTTCTTTAGCCACACGACAAGAATGTGGAATGCTTTGCCCGGCTTGAGTTTTCCCTCTAATAACTATATATAGGTTATGTGTGTCAGTATCTTCTTTGGTCTGCCGTCTAACCTAAGCGCTAGTGCTCACTCAAAGAAAAAAATCTGATGGTTATTTTGTATACCATGTGGGTATCGGTTACGCGTACTTCGAATGAACACTGATATGCCAAATATATCAGTTTGCAGAAGAAACCTAAGCCGTCGATCATTTGTGAAACTGAATTTACCTTTGGTTCTTATAGCTGCTCCTGATCAGCTCCAACTTACCAATGAAGTGAAAATCAATGACCAAAGACACCGTTTATTTGCTTCCTGGGCTTCGGAGTGTTTATGGAAGAGGAAGGACCTGAATTTTAACTCAAATATGTATCAGCTTTATTGACGGGGTGCCCTTTTGAATTAATAGCTATGTAAACAAATAACAACCAATTTTTTTTTTGGTTCGAGCCGAAGGATATGGACGTGGATGACATGACTGTGTTGCCAACAGGATATCCCTGAGCGCCACGCATCCGATCATAAAAAAGATAATCTTTTAAAGGGCACGATTATCCCACTCAGAGGTGATGGACGTAGGCTTTGCCCCCAATGCCTGATTAACTATTTCTAGTGAGGTTTCATTAGTTTCAGATATATATACCAAAACAGGCCTAGAATAATTGGTCCACTTCAAGCCGGATTTCTGTGGCATAGAAATGAAAATCTCGAGCTCCAGTATATCTTCCACCGTGAGAAGTCGTTATTTGAATGTTCAAACTTAAACATCACTCACAGGTCACAGCATTTTTTCACGTCAAGTCTCCTATTTTAAACATATATTTCCTTTGATATCAAGTAAAAATAGATGGCAACCATGCTTGTTCATCGGTATGTTTTTAATGTTTTTTATAATTTTTTTCTTAATTGATTCTACTTAAATGCGTGTGTGGCCAACATGACATTAGCTGTCAGTCATTAAACCAAAGTCTCACACTCGTGATGCATGCAGCAGACACAATACTCGACATATACTGTCTGCTTGCCATCAAGTTCAACTCATCAAAGATCCGCGATGACTCGGATCGTTATGATGAAGTCTGTCCATCTTCTTGATGTATTTAGGTTTTCCACTGTCAACATGCCAAACACCAAATCTCTTAATCCCCTTCGTTATAAAATTGATGGGAATTCCGAAACGAGACGCAGCAGTCGGCAGTTGGCAGTCCCCATCCCCATGAGTCTGCGACTTCTTGGACTTCTTGTCATCGCATTTAGTGTTTGTCTCGCCTTATTTCTGGGAAGTGAAATCGACCGTCGCATCGCGTCATGGTATGTGAAGTATATAAAACCCTGTCTTTCTGACTCCCGCTGCAGATTTCAATCCAGCTTTGCTTGGTGGAATACAGGTTCCCCTACATCCAAGATCGTGATCGCGCAGATCGTGCTGGAGTTTTTTTTTCTGCTCTCCTATCGGTGCCTCATTTTCTGCCTTGACTTTGGCGGTTCGGATTGGAAGATCAAAAGATTGCGGCGATAAATTGATCGCTGTTTCATATTTAAAGTAGCGCAGCAGATCGTTTGGCATTTGATTGCATCTGCTCTCTGCTCTGGCTGATGGCCCTCTTCGTTGGTTTTGTTGTCCATGGCAATGGATGGTGGATCTTAATGGCAAGGCTTTCACTTTGCTTTTCTTTTTCTTCAAATTTGCAGTTAAGAATGTACTGATCCCTGACACACGATCACGATGAAGTGTGGTAAAATTTGCTGCAATTTTACAACAAAGTGGCGCGCGAAAGATTTAACGAGGACATGATATGCCAGACATAACAAGATGTACAATCAACGGCAAGTTCTTCTTCTTGGTTTTGTCTGAGTGTGTGTTTTTAGTGGCTTTGGAATCGAGTCTTCTATACAATGATGAGACTTCTTTTTCTTCTTCGATTGATCTGCGATCTCTAAGTAAAGGAAGGTATCGTGAATTGAAGATCGTTTATGAAATGTTTCATTTCTGATGATCGTGCTTTGATGTCGATGTCGGTATCGGCGTCATCAGCGTCGGTCGTTGGGGGAGGAATTAACTTTGGGGGAGAATATGTATTTTCTTGAATTGCTTTAAATTAAAATTATTTGATAAGGTCATGTCGTGTTTGGATGGAAAATTGGCATTTGGAAACTATAAATTGTTGCATGATCAAGTAGAGATGATTAGGTGAAGTTTATTTGATCGATCGTGGATTGTGACTGCGGTACGTGGCTAGGAAATGGCAAATAGGTACGTTTTATGATTACATACAAAGTATGGTGGAAGTATCAAAAAACACTATTTTGTCTTGCTGCCGATAGAAAACAGTGACGTACGTGTGAATACACACACATCTTTGCCTGTGTGTTTAGCTATGGACTCGTTCCAAACTAGGAAGCTCTCACTGAGTGTGTAGATTTTCAGCTGCAAGACAAAAGGGTAGACAGTTCATCAATGGCTGTTCTATGTTTTCTTTCTATGCTGCCAACATCAACACCAATCAGCAGGTGAGGAAAATGAGAGCTGAGAATGCTAGACCTTGTACAAATTAGTCCCTTATTTGAAAGTAGACCAGTAAGGTGCTGCAATGCGGAACATGAATCCAGACTGCTCGTGGAAACTTTAGCTGATAAGTCATCAGGGTGATTCCACTCTTGATGTATCTATAGTCAAAAACTCGGCTGTTTGGGATCCACTGATCAACATTTGACACATCAAGCGATTCTAGGCTAGTACCAAGTCTTTTCATTGCCACTCGCGCCAGCCGGGGAGAAATCGAAATTGCCAATCGACGTCGCCACACTTGCCAAAAGGTTATAACGAGACCTATATGGACTACTGTAGTTTTTTTTAGGGAGAACTGGAATGAGTGTTGGCGATCTGCAGATCCGTCAGGTTGGAAGTGGCTTTGACAAGTTCCGTGCCGCAAAGGACCAAGCCAAAATAAAAACCAAGTTCATCAAATGGCTGCTACAATTTATAAAGAAATGACGGCATAAGGAATGTCTCCCTAAATTTAATTCGGCAAGACATTATTTTTGTTTGGAAAGGGGAAAGGAAGGTCAGTGGCCAAAAAGTTGACCGGTCTCGTCTCTAGAAAAACTTCTTAAAACGATGAACTCCTTCTTTTCACACAATTCCTACTCAATCTAGATAGGAAAGCTCTCAAAACAATGACTGGATTCATAACCGGACACTGTTCTCTAAAAAAACACCTTCACAACATGACACTATCGTTTGACCCCGTCTGCCGACTATGCCCCGAAAATGAAGAAACATCTTTGCAAATCCTCACGGAATTCCCAGCACTCCTCCGCCTCAGAAAGCGGACACTTGGTGATAAGATTGTTCCCTTGGAAAAACTCAAAACTCTCCACCCACAGAATATCTTAAAGTTCTGGTCTCAGTCTGGAGCAACAGAACTGCTCTAGAATCTCACACGGGTTGGCACAATAGGCATCCCTACCAATAAATCTATCAATATATCCAGGGTGGGGTATACAGTCCGTTATGGAACAATGACTTCGCGGCATCAAATTTTTTATGAGAAGCTGGTCAATGGTGCGGTTAAGTGGTGTGGACCCAATCTATGTTGGCCCTTGGGAAGTGCAAACATTCAACCAAACCGAAATCCGTTGCCCTTTAACTCTGCAGTCGTCGCGTGGATTACTATTGTAATCCACTACTACAAAATTCTTAATTTATCTTTTGGTGCGCGACTGCTGCAGAGTTAATCGTTGCAAGAATCATCATCAACAAGGTCATCGAGGCTGTTGGTTGTTTTGGAGCCATTTTTTTTTAACGTGGTAAAGAAGTTACCCCAACCGGTGGGACCAGAGGCCTTATATTATTCTCCTTGGGCGAAAGTAGCTGGAAGGTCCAGAGTCAATAACCCATAACGGCGATGCGAAAGTTATCGTTGGCACTCTTATATAGGGCTCATCAGTCACCTTCTCCAATTGACTACCCTGACTAGTAATCAAAGGTTCAAATATCCTTTGCTCCAAATATGCCAAGGTAGCTTATTGGGTAGGCTTTCATTATGTCAGCTTTCGCCTCCTTTGGCTCACTTAATTGGGACTTATCGGCTGCCCACTCACCTTCTGACGGGTTCATCCAGGTAATTTATGAGACCCAAAATCAAAAGTTCCGTTCCGGCAGGGAAATATAGTGTGCAATTTTCTGAATTCAACACTCGCGCTTATAAGCTTGGCAATAAGTCATGTCCGGATGAAAATAACCCGTGCCCGAAAGCCGATTGATACCACAAGCCCTATCACCTAACCATTGAATCAAGTCCGTAGATAGGCCAAATTGTCTGCCGATGAAAAACCGTGAGCACTATTAAGATGTGTTAGGTTAGTTTTCCAAAGAAAATACAACCCTTTGCCATCTCGTAGGATCCTAGGGATTCATCAGTTCAGTCCGTGTGAAAGATGTGGATGTGGAAATCTAGAAATTTCATGTTCGTTAAATCCCTGGTCCATGATAGACTTTAAAGCCATCCATAATCAAATAAATAAGAATAGTAGAACATGTATGATTTTGAGATACATAATGTATTCCGAGATTCGTGATTTCCCATTTGTTCACCATTTTTGATTCTACTTTAATTTGTCTTCTCTTAAATAACATGCCACAAACAATTCCAAAGAGAAGTTTAACATTTCGTAATAGTCAACCTACCTTAAAAGAAAAACACAATACCAGAGTTCAATGTCACAATTATATTTATCATTTCTTAACATCATCGTTGGAAACACACAAAAAAGTTAATTACACTGTCCGTTGGACAATTTGACAAATTTGAGATGAAAAGCCATCATCATAGCCAAACCACATCCTACATCCAAAGATATACTAATATCTGATGTGCCTTTCGGCGCCAGTCTTTAATTATATTTTTGTTTCCTCATTTTTGTTGTCTTTGGTTTTTTTTTTTTCCCTGACATAAAAATGACATTTCCACTTGAATCTGCGTAAAAAGGTGGCGACAGATAGACAAAATACTTATTCAAAAAAAAAAAGCACTCGTCAAGAGCTCATAATTGTGCCTGTCTGTCGTCCATTGTATTATGGAAATCATAAACAAATTAGTTGCCACAAACATAGACTTTGACACTTCATCGTTCCCCAGATGAAAAATGTGAGAATAGATGTGAGTGGAGAAGTATGGAAAAGATATGTATCTACGAATCTACCTTGATTGAAAACAAATACAATGGTAGACATGTCAAAAAGTCGTAAAAAAATGTCAATTGAAATTATGCTGAGAACAATTTTATGTAAATTTTATTCAAGTGCCCTTAAAGATACTTTTTTTTTCCTCGTATTTCATCACGATCCAAGGCCGAAAGAACATTGTGTTTCATTGATTTGATTTGACCAATGTAAACATCGAAAATAGTCGTGTAAACATTTTTCATCAATTCATCAATTCGTTTGATTAATTCAAACGAAAAAATTCTTCATCGACAATATTATTTAAACAATGGAAGACAGAAGTGATGATTTGATCCAAGTCCAAGTGCAACTTGCAGGTGGCTGGTTGATTCTGTTCGAATCGGGTCATTCGTGCGTAAATGCTATCGCTCAGGTGAGATTGGCTAAATTTTAATTCACGAAAACTGCCTATAAGGCCATCAAGAGTCAGTCAGCATAATCCTATCCGTTTAGATACTTTGTACCTGTTCAGCTGGCATTGGAATCAATCAACCTATAGTCAGTTTGGTGAGAGATTGTGCTTTGTGCTTCTGTGTGTGTATATCAGGCTTTGCAAACTCATGGATATGGATGTCAAGCGTTTCTGTTCTGTTCTGGATGTTTTTGGGGATGATGATGGAAGGAAAATGGCTTTTACGACGAAGGACAACGACGACGTTGAGATGTTGCGGTTTGGCTTTTAGCAAGTGTCAGCAATCGATGATTGACTGTTTGTTTTTGGAATTTTGGGACATCTATGATAGAACCAAAAGCCCAAGTAGGATCATCATCAGGGGAAAGAGTGAGCAATTTAGATCTCCTCTGACCTGACCATATTCGCATGGAAGCATTTTTGATGGGTCATATCATGTATCTATAGACTGAACATTTGAAGTATTATAGGCAACTGAAACGCATTTCATGCTCAGGGACGATTACGGCTATTCGAGTGATGAGGAAACGACAAGGTCCTTATGTTAGATGTGTTTTGTTCGAGAATGTGTGTGTATACAATCAAGAAGGTTATTTAGTTTGATGGGTGCGTATGTCTACACTACAATATTGATTGAAGATGTTGCTTTTGAGTCAAGTATAGACAATATAAAGGCTAATATCATGGGGGGATTGTATACCTTCATTCTGATGATATTGCCAAAATTGTTATAGGGTGATGTTAAGGAGGACTATTTTATGAAGTGAAACTATCCACTCCGAAGGGTTTTGTTTATTTCTTTGAACCTTTCTTCTTTATCTTATATATATCATGTAGTTTACGATTATAATATGTTTTCTCAAGTAAAATTAATTGCTTTTAAATGCCATCGAGGTGTGATGGGAGATATAAATAACTCTGTCAAGTGGATTGGAAAAGATAATGTTCTTTATGTTTGAGGAGCATCTTAAAAAATTAATTGTTTTTAGAATTCACCAAGGGTTCTGAACTATTCGGTCGTTTATTTTTGTAATAAACAATAAACTATTAATACGAACATAAAAGAGGCGTTTCAAGCCCAGATATAGGTATAGCGGAATTTAGCGAAGGAGTTGGATTGAATTAATAGATGAACAGTTTTCAAACTGTTTTGATTTAATTGTTCAATGGTGTGAAAAAACAATACGAGAAAAATTGACACTAGAAAATAGATGAAAAGATCGATGGATTAATATCACTAGTATAAGGGTAAAGAAAAAAATATAAAAAAATGGTGTACACAAACAGCGCCTTTACTTACTGGAGAGCTGGTCGGTGGAAATTATTTTCAATCTAAAAAGCTTAGAATAGCAAGAATCAGTCGCAAATAGAGCACTTCGGCAATTTGAAATCCAAATCTGGATACCCAGTCAGAGAGTCTACTACACAACACCCCGTTCAGATTTCGAAAGATAGTTCATCACTTCTTTCCTTAGCAGGAAATAATTGTTTAGCTACCAAAACCAAATACCGAAACAGCTTTATAAATCCTTGCGGATGGCTGCAATGGAGTGCAAATGGAAATTCGACTAGTCAGATAAATCAGGCTCCCCGAATACAAAAGTGACTTTCAGGTTGAGATGCTAGTGTAGTAGTACAGGGTGCGCCAGAGAAACTTACTTATTTGAAAGGTCAATAAAAAAAAAGTACTTCAGTTATTGTTTTAAATTTTTTTTTTATTTGAGAATACAATATCCCAATTTTTTTTTTATGCAGTCTTAAAAATGACATCGGATAAATGGCGAACCCCATTGCGCATACACTGATGAAGTCGATTTTTGAAATTCGTATCCACTCTTCGCAGCATATCAATCGGTATGTTGGCAATGGCGTCGCGAATGTTGTTCTTGAGGTGTGCTATGGTCCGTGGTCGATCGACATTAACCATTGATTTCAAATAACCCCATAAAAAGAAATCGCATGGAGTCAAATCTGGAGAGCGTGCCGGCCATTGGAGATCGCCTCTGAGAGAGATGAGGCGGTCGGGGAAATGTTGTCGCAACAAATTCATTGAGTCTCGTGCTGTGTGTGCTGTGGCTCCATCTTGCTGAAACCACACGTTCCTAACGTTCATTTCTTCGAGTCTTGGAAGAAAAAATTCCTCGATCATGTTCCTGTAACGAGCTCCATTCACGGTTACTGCGCGTTCGTTTTCTTCAAAAAAATAAGGACCAATTATTCCCATTACCGACATCGCACACCAGACAGTAACTCGCTCACAATTAAGTGGCTTCTGGTGAAGCTCGCGCGGATTTACACCACACCAATAACGCATGTTTTGCTTGTTGACGCAGCCGGAAATGTGGAAGTGAGCCTCGTCACTGAAAAAAACGACCGCGTCTTCAGGCAGGTTGTCAATCAGCATTTCACATGCATTTTGACGGGCAACAAAATCGCGTTCAGTTAATTCTTGCACAACAGCCAATTTATAGGGATGAAATTGAAGGTCTTTATGGAGAATTAGTCGAACAGTGGTGTCAGAAATTCCCATAGCACCTGCGTGTTTGCGAGCCGAACGCCGGGGAGAACGCACAACTGACTGCCTCACTCTTTCGATATTTTCCGGAGTTCTGATGGTCCGTTGAAGTCCATTTCTGGGTTTAGCGACACTTCCACACTCCCGAAATGAGTTAACCCACGACAGAATCGAATTACGGCCAGGAACGAGTCTGTGAATAAGAATTTTAAAGCGAGCGCGGAAGGCACGTTGCGTAGCAACAAGTGAGCGACCGTTAGAAAAGAAGCTCTCAACTGCGAAGGCCCGCTGCTCTCTAGACCAGAGCACGATGGCAACTGACTGGAGGGAGAAACAAACTTGGGAACTTCCCCCTCCAGATGCGCCCCCTCTTGCCCCTCTACCCGCCCAACTCACCGCTCGGGAATTTTTTCAAATAAGTAAGTTTCTCTGGCGCACCCTGTATAATAATTGTACGCAGCTGATAAATAGGTTGCACTTAAGCCAGCAACATCTACAGTCAAGCGGCGATAATAGCAGTTTCTTCCATTGCTATCGCAAAAAGTTGATTGTTCTTGTGGCAAAGCATAGCATAACCCTCAATCGGGTTCCTGGTCAGTGTTGTTGTGGGGAAGTAAAAAAAAAAACCTTCAAAATAGCCAGGTGAATAAAACGGTAAAGATTTCAACCTCTAACATTAAACAGACGATTGTTAAAAGTACTCGATACAGCAAACTAGAGATGGAACTCGCACGACTTCTGTGTCGCAATCGGAAAACTCTGGCCTTGCTTTAATAAACAGCAAATTAAGATGATTCTACATCTGAAACAGACATCACTTCCTTGTAGGCATACTACTCGCCAGTACAACTTGTGCAGAGAATGTGCACGAGTACATTCCACACGTTCTCTACAGCTAAGAAAGTTACTTCTTCTATGACTTGGAAGAGCTTTCTAAACTGCATAGGTTATTGAATTTCCAAGCTGCTTTGGGCATGTATAGGTCTTAAAAAAGGGTGTACTTCGCTTTCAGGTGGATCACAATTGTCTGTCTCACACTAAGTGATTCACCCTTTGGGATCGTCAATGCTGCAGTCTTTTCATTCGTTTTTAAAACCCCCCCTCCCCGATATTAAGCGATAAACCCTCTAGATATGACAACGAATGAAAATGATACTGCTTGTTGGCCATTTGAAAATAAGCATTAACAATTTGTTCAAAGAAATTGTTGGAACTGATTTTATTCTAGTACTTTTCTATTTTTAAAGCTTCTGGATATTTTGAAAAACACTTCCGCCAACAAGCCCCGTATAACAAGTTCAAAAAAGTTATTAAGGCTCCAGGAGTCATAAAATGTCTGTTTGAAGAATCAAAATCTAATTCTTCTTATCTTTAAAGTCAAAAGCAAGCCTTAAGCTACAGAAACAAATACGTTCAAGCAAGTTCTTCCCCTTCCGATTTACCTCAAGAAACTTAAGCTATTCCACATGTAATCATCAATCAGCTTGTAAGGAAAAAAAACTTCATCCATATCATTTAAATCATATTTATATGGAAACCTCTAATTAAACTGATTGGTTTTGGAAAATAACCCACACAAATCAAAATATTATTTCCTTTCCCAGAAATCCAATAGTCACAAAATATGTATCTTTATCTCGAACATAATATTCAATACAACATAACTTCCATATTATTAAGATTATTTTTTCCCAAAGGCGATAATCACACTAACCATCAGCAATTTCTTATACGAACCCCTCTAATGACGTCAGAATACAAAAACCAATTTATTGAAGTGTCTTAATCTTTCCAGACACTTAATCAACACTTTCATTTTCAATATGACAATCGAATGTTGTCTGACACCCACACTTTGATTTCGCTGGAAATGTTGAACAAAATTTTCGCATTACCTTGGCTAGAAGTTTGTAAAGGTAAACGTAATATCTTTCATCCGTCGGCGTCGTCAGTTTATATCAAAAAACGTTGACACATCAGCCAGAGGTGTGAAATCTGCCTATATTTTGCCGCTAAACTTACAATATTTTATCTCCGACACAAATATTGCCTGTCTCGTTACAATTGACACCTACCTCACTGACAGCAGAGGCAGAATCAGCATTTTTCTGGAAGATCTGTAAAAGTTCGTCGAGAGATTGGCATAAATACGACGTGAACAAAAAACTTTTGCGGGCGCAGGAACCTTCAAAGTTCTTGGCTATAAATCAAACACACACTCCATGTGAAGCCTGAGATGGTGTGAGATCCATGTGCGTTACATAGGTTAACCCCCTTTGACTATCCTTGTCTCGTTGAGATACGGGAATCGAACTTAAAGCAAACAATGACTTATTGGATCTGAAATCTCGTTCCTAGCCGGGAGCTATTGAGGCGCCAAAAAAAGCCTCAAGAATATTGAGTTTCCTTTCGCGGTTTTTTTTTTTTGCGAAGATAAATGCTCGTGTATATTTTTTGTATAGTTGAAGTGCGGGAGCGAGGCTTATTATATTGCGAGGCCGTAAATAAGATTCGAAACGCAATATACGAGTCGATGTGACTGTGCTGTGCGATGATGACGGCAATGACGACACACGCCAGCCAGATTCAAAAAAGTTCAATTTGAAATCTCATACGAGCCTGTGCCTTGGGGTATTTAATTATGCAATTTTCGCGCAATTTATCAAAAGGCAATACCATTCACCACCATGTGTGGTATTTGCAAAAAATAAAAGATACATCGCTACTTCTATAGATATGAGTATCTTTAGTGTTTCTGTTCAAATGCGATCTGCGAGTAAAAAAGATACACCACAAAAAACTTCATAGATATACGAGTTTAATGCAAAATCAATTTGTCATCGTCTGAGATACTTTTGTATCTTTTTATGGTTTTTTTTTTTGCTGTCTCCTTTTGGTTTTTGTTTTATGAAGGATTTGGTTAGTTCGCCACTGTAGTTTGTGTTTTTGGAATCTGCTTGAGCACACTTTTGTCGTGAGTCGTGATTACGGATATGAAATATATGCCAAACAGAAGACACATACTCCAGATGAAGATGGTGGGCTTTTACGACTTCGAAGTGAATTGTAAATGAATGTTATGGCGAATAATTTTAATTCATTGGATTTAGTAACAAAGTATGGAGACCTTAAACGGTTTTTTGGGGTAATCTGTCATCTGTTGGACGTTCCTACTGGAAGTGAATGGATGTGATGAATGTTGTCGTGAATGGGGAGATCAACAAGTGAGATTAAAGTATCATACATGAATTTTTTTTTTCGGTGGCTGTTTGAGGTTTTTTTTTTTTTGTTAACAAAATTTGCTAAAGTGTATACTCAACATGGAGGTATATGAAGTCACGGAAGCTTGACAGATATTCCTGCTGTTTGCACTTAATGGGGTCATTGGTGTTTTGGAAAATGAGAGTGAAAGTCTTATGGCCATGAAAGAGTGAAATTAAAGGAACATTTCCAAATCAAAAGAACAATTCAATGCAGTTCTACCTAGCTGCGACTGTTTCGATGAAAACCCAAGCTTATATTGACTATCTTCAAAAGCAATTTTTTTGTGGCCCTACCTTCCCTAACTAGCCGAGGTGAAAAAGTTTTCGTGGGAAGGCCTCTAACTAAATATTTTCCAACAAAATTGTTTTGCATTTCGAAATACATATGTATGTTCGAATTAAATTTTTTGAAAAGAGTTTTTAAAAGTTTGAGTTATACAAACCCGTTTTAGAGGGCATTATTTTTCCTTCAAAAAATTTATTTTTTAGTTGCGATTATAGGTACTTTGAGGAAAGTTATGGATTGCTGCAAAAAAAAAAAAGATTTTTGAGATAACAATCACACATTACATTACGATGATGGAGAAGTCGAAAAAAGTGGGTCTGGAAATTCCGTCCGCCTGTCTGTTCGCACCTCTACAGCCTTAGCTGATGGGTTGATTTGCTTCAAACTTGGTATTTAGTAATTATTATTATATTACCTAGGGGGTCTTTTTTCATTTTTGCTCTAGGTCGAAAAATAGCGGTACCCTGCCATACAATCACAAACAAGAAGTTTGATTTTCTCGAAACTTACTCAAGCAATTTTGATAAAACTTTCAGGATACTATTATTTTTTAGGACAGTCTATATTTAATTAAAAATAATTTTTTCGAAATTGGTCTTATAACCTCTTAAAAAACCGGTTTTTAAAATTAGGTTTTCTCGTAAACTATTCTTCTATGATTTATATACAAATTTTAACGCAGGAAGTTTTTTATGATAAAACTGTTATCGCATTTAAAAATTTTCAAAAACTTGTTTTTTTCGGTTTTTAATAAATTTCTAAAAAAAATTGAAATACATACTTTGAAAAATGGGGGATTGAATTTTTTTTAATAATTTTACCAGGTAAAGACTTAAGATTTTCTTATAATGACATACTCAATAAAATGTTTAAAATATTATTCCGAAAAGTTTTTTTTTTTTTAAAGTCAGTTTTAAAAACTGGTGGAACTATTTTCAATATTTTTTTAAGATAGATATTAAGCATTGAAATATTATTGCATACTCGTTACTCATACATAGTTTTCACAAAAAAACTCTTTAAAAAATTAAAGATTTTTCTACATCATTTTTTTTTTTTTTTTTCAAAATTAAGCAAATAATGTAGCATAACATCAAGTTCGTGCGACCCAGTCGTGCATTTTACTGAAACTAGTTTCCAAAAGTTAATTCAAACCTGTTTTAAAACCTTTTCCTTTAAAAAAATTATATTCTATCTTTTTTTATATTTGCACAACCAATTTTGATGAAATTCTTGGTTTTACGTATGGGGTCACCCGAATGGTTTAAAATTGTACAGCTGGGACCAGAAGGTGGCACTGCAGTCAAGTTATTGATAAACTCTTAAAACTTGGAGTACCTATTTTTTAGTTCAAGTCGATTTAGCGAAGAAAGACAAATATTTTTTCCCTCGGCGAGAAGTTAAATGAAGTTTGTTTTAACGTCAAGAAATCATTTGACTCTAAAACCACGGAGCTGGAAATTTAGACTTTTGATTTACGATACATTAAAATATTGATAACAGAAAGAGGGGATAATGAAGTCCTGCCACGTATTTCCTTGATACCCATCCCAGGGAAAATTGGAAAACCATGAATAGCTCCTAAGAACCAATTACAGATTGGCCATACAAAAAAATATCAATTTATCGCAGTGTATAAATTATGAAGTGTGTTCACGTGTTGCTAAATCCAAACTTAATAACAATGTTATTAAACAGGTATGCGATATGCAAAATTTGTATTTTTATTAAAGTATTTTGCACAAAATCTGTATGGTATATTTATATGGTATCCATTGATTTTCTAAAATTAAGTGCCTGGTAATAAAATAAAGAGTCAAGATAAAAATGGGAACACTATTTTTGTTTATTATTTTTATTCTACACTATTTATCAAGCAAATTTTATACTGGTGATAAAATGATCTCGCCGGTATTACCGAGCAATGAAATCAATCCTTTAAACGGACACCTTCCTTGATGGATCAGAAGTATTTTGAACGCTCATATTTGGGTTATTTTGAATTTGTTTCAGTCTGATATTCATGAAATAAATGATGGTGTGCCTCAAGGATCCATTCTCTCTTCTACTCTTTCCTAAAATTTCAAAATTATAAAATTCTGATCGTGAAAACATTGTCGTGGTTTATAACATCCCAGCCCCTAATAGAATCCAAAAATAAGCCTTAATCAGGATAAGCGAAAGAAATTTAGCAGAAAACTTTGTTTCACTTGAATTTCATCGTGATGTTTCATGTTTCTGGTCCTACCTTATTTTTACTTTACTTTTATGTACAGCATATAAGAAATGCCCCAGTAAAATAGTCAGCTGCATTCCTCTCTGAACTGAAAGGATTTCAGTGCTTCACTAGGAATGTCCATCAGTTTGGTTTTAATCCCGACTTCGGACTTACTGCTTAGAATAAAGACTCATTTTTAACCGCACTACAAGAATGTTGAATGCTATAATTGCTTCAATTTTTCCCTTGTATTACGAATTGGTCTTAAGTCCAATCGTTGAAATTTTGCATAGTCAAAATCTATTTCCTTAATAAATGCACTCATTTCGGAATGATGCATCTTAATCTACCAATGTTGTCATGAATCGCCCTTACTTCAACTTAATGAATGGTCACCACCCAGAGGCCATGCAGAGCAGCCAGCGCCGCACCGGTTAAAGTATCTCATTACACAAGTGTAACTACCTAGCTAATCCCTTTGACGCTGGAAAAGAAAATCAACACCTTTCGCCTGCCACTCGCTGCTTACTATAGTGATTATCCTCGTTGGCGTTGCCTTGAACAACAATCAATTAACGACCTGTCGTTATTTCCCTCAGAGCTTATAGTCACAAACATCAATTACAAAACATACACACATGAATGCCTTAAATACTTTAAGCACTAATGCACAAAGACATACACTCACAAACACACATCTCTCGACATAATAATAATTCAATAAATGTCTAACATTTGACAGCTAAACACTGTTGGCAATAAGCTTTAAGTTGAATGAAGACTAATGGACTGACATATTGTATCGTTTGGTTGCAATAGCGGTAAAAGATGGGGGCTTTTCCTTGTCCAATAATAATAATACTCGTTGTACAACAAACACAGAGACTCACTCACACATCACTCTTGAGTCTTGGCCACTTTTGCCGCAGGTTATGAACCAACTCTGGAATGTTGCCGTTCGCGTTTAATAGATTAGAATTGGAATTGGGATTCCTTGGAAACGCACAAAGTGATGTTTTCTCAGTCCTCCACAAGTGAAGTGTGTGTTTTATCTAATCTCAACACGTCGATCAAAAGAAAACCAATTACTACTGGTTCACCTCCCATTTTAATTGCAATTAATAAGAACCGCTCATGTCGTTTGAAAGCCGCTGCCACTGCCACTTGTCGTGGAATCTCGTTGTGCGTCGTCGTCAGCGTCACATTTCTAACTAAGGTCGCTCTGTTCGATTGAAACATGCACAAAATAAATTGAATATCACTTATACATAATGATTGCATGTGTAAGTGACCTCAAAATAAGTGTTTTATGATCCCGGCCCGGGCGCCACTCGAAAAACAAACATCTAATAACAAATTAAAATAATGATCGCAGAGTACCTACTTCTACCAGTTTTTTTTTGGTTGATCTCGCCATAAATGGTAGCGCACAGAATACAATCGAATAATGAGAGAATTGATAGCTTTTACAAGAGCCTGCTGCTGCTGCAGCGGCAACAGCTACATTTGCGGTCGTTAGCTGCTGTCAAATTAAATAAATGTCAAATTAAGGAGGTGCGCGTTGCAGCGCGAGAAGTTTACGTAAAATAGACCTTCGTGCCTGGCGTCACAACGTTATTTCAACGTTCCAAGTGCACCGTGTATGCCTTTGGATTTGGACTTTGTGTGTGTAAACCACACCACACCACGCTACTTGTATAATGAATATGAGGCACACTATTTTTATGTTCATTTTATTTTTAGCGGCAAGCGAATTTAATTTAACTTCATTTGCACGGGGACTTTACTTAACAAAGAACATCGAAATGGCGTGCACTTTTTGAGGCATTCACGATAGAGTTGCACTTGCAATGCAGGAGTGTATAAATTTCCGTTGAGATGAATGGGGTGTCCTTATTAAATTGTCATAATATATAGACTTCAACATATTCTTATGTGTTGACATGCAACCTTGCCTACAGTACAAGCTGCACCTGTATGGAATTTTTGTATTATATCGCAAGCAATTTGTTGATTTAATCATTAGGTATGTAGAATAGTTGCTATATTAAAAAAATTCACCTCCCCTCCCCACCCCAAAAATTAAATTTGTTAAAGTTTTCCTTTTGCTTTCCACGATTTTAATATTTAAAATTTTTTTAGGGCTTCTAAACCTTCAGGACTTCAGTAATCAGAGTTTTTAATCAGATCCATCTTGCGGGAACTAGTTAAACCCTCAATAATTTGATGGTTTTTATCATTAAAAAAAAAAAAAAAAATTAATTGAAAACCTGTGCTTTTTTTATTAAACAAATATTGAAGGTTAGTAGAAGGCTGAAAAAACCAAGTGACTTCACGGTTCCAAAATTATAAATTTCATCAAAATCAGTCAAGGCGTTTGGTAACAAAAATGTAAAATATAAAGAAACAGCAAATAGATTATTTTTCAGGAAAACAGCTTAAACGATTTTGATAAAACCCAAGTAAAGGGTGTTTTTTTTAGAGGTATAGATTCGGCATATCGCCATTGGCCACAGCAGCTGGCTCGGATGTTGTCCAATCTTGAGGTCAAATTTTCGATCACTATTTGCAGTATATTTGGGTTTCTATATCGAACCCCCCTCCTCCCACATACAATAGTCCACAATTTTAGAGGCCAAGTCACAGGTCGAAAACGCGACATTATGATGTGTTTAATAAACGTTTCCTTCAACAAATCTAAGGTGACATGTTGTGCCGTCTTGTTGATACCACAGCTCCCCTACATCGTGACGGAAAACTCATTGATCCTGACAATAAAGGTCTCCATTGACTGTAGAAGTACCCTGTGGCATAGTGGTTAGTTTGTCGGACTGCCACGCTGAAGGTTCTGCTTTATATCCCTGACTCCATCTTAAGTTTTTTTCCAGGGTATTGGCTCTTTCAAATGACAAATCCTCCAAGAATAAATCATGTTATGGAAAGTGCTCCTCTGTAAGCTGTTCTGATTCGGCGGTGAAGTGTAGGTCCCTTCCATTCCTGCAGAATATCAACGCACACACAGAAATGGTTGAGGATGTAAGTCACAGGCCCCGGCCCCATTTGGAGCTGTTGTGCCAAGCATTTATTTATTTATTTAATTTATTGACTGTAGCACTGTGGTCAGCATTGGTTTTTTTAAAGAAGTAAGGACCAATGAAAGCACACCAAACTGCATCCCTACAATATGACTCGAAGATTGTTTTTACTCAAAATGCGGCATTTTTGCTTATAGGCCATAGAATGGACGAAGTGCGTTATGCGTTTCACAGACAGGACCATGTTTTCCGGAATAAATCTGCACAATTTGCATGCGTTGTTCAGGCGTCAGTCGATTCATGATGAAATGGCAAACTAACTTAAAGTTCTATACCTCTAAAAATACCCTTTATAATGAGCGTCTTAGAAAAGTTGAATCCATTTTATTTTTGTCCTATAATTTCGGGTATTTTTTTCAACTACTTAGTAAATTTTGGTGAAATTTCAAGTGAAGTTCACACAATATTCCACATCTAGGTATGGTGTGGCTTGGATTCCACTTTCCAATTTTTTTTTTCAAACTGAGCTAAGGTTGTAACGTCATCCAAGGTTGTCAATTCGCTATGTCACAGAAAATAATCTCTCAAAACAGTCACCATACCAACCACTAGACTCTCTTGCCGGAACACAAACACGTGTTCATTTCCGATCGAAAATGCATCATCTCTAAATCTAAATTCTCTGTTTTCATTGACAAGCAAAAAGTCCATATTAAATCATCAATTTATTACGCTCAAACACTTGAATCAAGATGACACGCTAAAAAATGATTTTAAATTCTACGATGACAACTTATTCTCACATATTCAGTAGTAAGTTTCTCTGCGAAGACACTTCGTCTTCATTTTATAATTGCAATTGCCACCCACCTTTCTCATGACATGCCTCGTCGTCATCTGCAATTTGACGCTAAGTATACCTAGAGATTCTCTTGATGAATGTCCGACTTGATAATTAATCAAAACATTACGTAGTCCCACTTGTAATTATGTCATTTTGCGAGCAGCACACCAGGCGGATCAAGCTTCAAGCTTCAACAGTCTCAAATTCCAATTGTATCCCGATACCATGAAGTCATGTGTTTCTCTACTCTCTGACGACGACGGAGCTGACGACTGCAGCATCATTATCTTGGCTGTTTCTGTCTATACTTAATTTCCTCGTTTTTTTTAACATATAATTGATAGAAAATAAATTGAATCTGTAATCATTAAACTCAATTAAGTGCCTTTTGGAGGTAAAAAATATGAAACTAATCACAACTTTATGTCAGCTTAGGTACGTGTCTTTTCGAGGGGTAAATGGATGAAGGGTGTAGCTGAAAAAGAAGGCTATGATTACTTAACGCTTCATCGACACTATAACTCCATAGCGGCTTTTAATTTAAAAGCAAAACTTAACCACACTCCACACCGACAGGCAACTGAAAAAAAAAAATAAAAACAAATAAAAGATGCCTAACCCCTTACTCCTGTGGCACACCATTATATAAACCAGCTACCGCAGTAGCTGTAACAAACATTTTTATTTTTTCGTTGTTCTTAGCTATGCCGCTTGCTCGTTTAGTCAAATGTTGGCCCCAGGATTTATGAACCATTGGCTACAACATACCTAAATGGACACACTAGAAACTACAGGCAGCGAATATGCGGCGCTAGATGGAGCAAAGTGCCATGTTGCATGCTGTTTGCAATTTAGTTCAACGCGCGTTAATGATTCAGCTGTGAGAGAGGTTTAGACATTGTTTTTTTTTCGTTTTTTATTGTCACAGCTACTGTTTGTTGCATGCAACACAGCATTAGGCTCGTGTTTTAGGATAAAATACAACCTGCAAATAATTTTTGAACAAACGCATAAAAAATAGATAGTTGACACTTTTACAAGGCACTAAAAGCTGGTGGTTTCTTTGGAAGGTGGTGTGTGCAATGAATAGAATAGGTATCTATACAGGGGGTTTCCAATTCTACGTCGATATTGTAGTAGATAGTTGTTGAAATTCTATTAAGCGAAAAAATGTAGTGAAAGGACCAACACCTGGAGTACATTGGTACATCCTAAAAATGTTTTCATATGTTTTTTTTTGAACTGCTTTGAAAAACTATTTTTGGAATTGTATTGGAAAATTGAAGTAAAGTTCCAAAGCTGGAAATTTGTTCATGTTCATTTTTACTCGCATTTGAGGTTAGAAACACCCTTTGGATACGTTGGATGTGACATGTGAATTAGCTTTGAATGGACTGTTAAGTTTTTTTTTCTTTTATCTATATGAAAGGCTTTTTAGCAGTCCAATCTATTCACAGTATCGGTCGACAATTCACGAGTTTTTTGTGGTTGAGTTCAAAGGCCAGGACTAAATTAGCAATATTGTGAATGTACCATAAAAAATGTTTATCGATTTCGAGCTTTGAATTAATCATGTCAACGAAAACTGAAATAACTTTTTTTATAGAAGGTGATTTTGTGTTTCACTATTTTTTTTTAAATTGCTTCTTGACGTATTTTGAGGTCAAGCTCATGCGTTCAAAGCGATACCTAAAATTATACCTTCATTTTATGCCAACTCTATGAAATGATTTTTTAATGAAGGATTTGGTTTGAAAAGCAATTCTTTTTCGAAAATTTTCGAGACAAGTTGATGTAAACCGCATAATTTTGAAGACTTTTCCATTGACGATATATTTTTTGAAACCAAATTTTTGCACTGTTCGGTTTTTTGTGTATAGTCTGTGGGTTCTTCAAAGCGGTTGCTTAAAATTGATCTTTACATTCCTTAACTGCAACAAAAAAAATGGCGAAGCAGAAGCAGGCCACCCAGTTGATAGTGATAAAGAAATGACATTGCGGTGCCTGCTAGAAGACCGTTAATTATTGTTTTTTTTTCTTCAATTTTTATTTTCTTAGGGAATGTTTTATGCATTTCGATTATCCGGTTTATGATTTTCGTGGATTTTAAATTTGTCTTGCTTTTGATTTTTCGGTATTTTTCACATCAACTTACAAAAAATTTAAATAACACTGGTTACCTGTAAGTTTGTACGGGAAACCAAGTTACCCTATGTCTTTTCTGTACCCTACCCCTTGCAATGTGGATACAAAATTTTATGATAATCGGTTGTGTAGTTAAGGCGTAAAAGTCAAGATTTTTGGTAACTAAAAGCTGTTCAATAAAAGCGGGTTGATTTTGAAATGAAATAAAAAAATCTGTGTTAAAGTTGTAAACAAAGTTGTATTTTTAATTGAAAGACTCAAATATGTCATAAGATATTCAATTTGCTTTGACTTTTTATGGTGGCATAAATTCGAGTGGTCTGATTTTCAATGACTCTTAAATATATCCGGCCAATTCATGTGTCACCTACCTACGACCTACCCTCAAATCGTTTATGCAGAATGTCAATCGTGGCCTGCTTGAACCGCATGTTGTTTGGGTCCATATGTACTAGTTTTGGTCATAAGAACTTGGTTATCATCGTTCTGTAGCGTTCACCAATGACAGTGACCGGCACACCAACGTCGCTTTCAAAATAGTACGGATTAATGACGGATGGCACCAGCCCAAAATCCACTCCAAATGGTAGTTTTTTGAGGATGTATTATCACCTGTTGAACCTCGTGCTGATTGGTTTCGTCTGATAAACGACAATTTTGATTTTTGACACAGCCCTTCATACAAAAATACGCCTCGCTAAAGATTATTTTTCGGTCAAAATTGGGATTCTATTATAAACGCTCCGAAGCCTAGTCAGTGAATAGTCTGGATGCAAAATTAGCCAAGTTAAGATCTGCAAAAGTCCAAGTTCTTATGCACGGCGAGAAATCAACTGTCGTGAAATCTGTGCTGCTATATATGCCTGTGAAACGTGGAAATGTTCTACCAACATATATTAAGTAGGTTGCAAGCCTTTATTAACCATTGTCTGTGCTACATCTTAAAGTGGCCACAAACAACATCAAGCTCTGAATTGGTCATACATTTAGGAAACCTGATAACAACATGTAGCAAACCAGTGATTTCAATATCATCCTCAAGGCGGGTTGGAAAACCACAGAAAACATGGAGATCAACTTTCACGAAAGAAGTTTACTCCCAGAATTTGCAGTCGTGGTCACAGCTGAGATTTCGTGCTAGAAATAGAAAGAGGAAGGAAGGATCTACTTGCCGCCCTATACTCCCGGAGGGATAAAAGTGCTGATGCCAACAGCACCTTCCAGAAATCAAGATGAAGAAGAAAAAAAAAATGGTTCTGCTCACGGACCGCGGCCATGTTTTCGGCTCGTTTTGCGCTCTTTTGTCAAACGAATTCTAAGTGATTGATTACTTTACCCTTAGTTTCAAATTTGAAGGGTCTTATACGTCCACCGTAAAATGGTCGTAATCGTAATGTTTGGACTAACGAACAAAAATTAGTATGATAAATTTGTACCCTTTGGACGTGCTTTCCAATCATTTTATTCATTTTTTGTATGGTGTCTTCGCATTAATAACTGAATAATAAACAACCAATTTGACAGATGTCTCCAAAACAACATGGCCACCACAGGCCACTACCATCTACCCGCGCTAATTGAAATAACCTTTATTTTGTGATAATTTGTCTTAATTCTTCTGGTATACCTACTGTTAAATTGTTTAGGTATTCTGCTCCTTACTATCTTAAATATTGCAAATTGTTTATGTTCCTTCCTTATATTTATCTTGACTTAGGTAAGCAAAAGTTAGCTGCAATTAATCCCATGTACGTTCCTACAAACTTTGTTCTGCATTTCCGTGCAACTAACAGTCAATCTTCCCTAATCACTTTAAATACTCTTCTTGTATGCTTGTATCTGACATTCTTAATCATTCAATCACCACGAAGACATTCCATTTAAATCTTCTTAAACTTGTCACCCCAAAATCCCATCTCATCCACCTTTATGCCAAGATCACTATAATCGAAAATGTCCATTTAAACACACGCCACTTTATCCCGATTGACCGTTCATTTCATGCGTCCATCGTCTTATCTCCATCTCCACCTTATAAGCGGAAGCTCAAGTGGCTTGACAGTGGCGCACCGCAATCCGCAACACACATTTATGTCTCAATTAAACTATTCAGACGTCAAGTTCTATACAAACACGAACACACATAGACACTGCTAAACCTAATCAAAATAATTACGTATCCACTTCATTTCCACTCTAGTTCATTTTGAGAACGAGATATCCTTGAAAATGTTAACATAGGCCTAGGTTAATATTATGCCTGCCATCCATGAAGTTTAATCTCTTTTTCAACATGTCTAGCGGGATAATCACTTAAGACGTAAACAAGGTATATATGACAAAAATCAGACGCACCATAGAAACCACTTCGTCAGGCAGAGGCAGGAAGTCGAAGTTGTTGTATTTCGTTTATAATGATGGCTCCAGCAATAGAGTTGTGACACCATGGATAGCCATGACTTGAGCATAATTTTTAATTCCACAGAAAAACGCCGAATCACGATTCACGATATAAGGCTTAGGAAGGTATATTTCTGGGTACCTACCTTTTTTTCTCAGTCAAGGTTTTTTGATGTGATTATGGGCTAAGACTTGATTCAGAAGCTGGATTTTACATGAATTCGGATGGTTTGACAGTTAATTATTTGTTTAGTTCATGGCGTAGTGGTTAAAGTGTCAGAATGCTGGGGTGAAGGTGCTGGGTTCGATTCCTGATTCCACCAAACTTTTTTTTTTTTAACTTGGGAACTGCATCTTGCGTAAAAATATCCTAATAGTAAAATCTTGTCATGAAAAGTACATCTATGTAAGCTTTTCGGGTTCAGTGATAACTTATGGGTAACTTACATTTCTGCAGAGTATCAACGCACACCCAGTAAAAGTTAAGAGTAAGTTACTAGGCCCTTAAAACTAAGTCACACTATTTCAGACTGTCATATTCTCTGAAAAAAATGTTCCTCATTTCAAGAGAATTCAGGCTCCTTGAGAGAACATCAGGCAGGTGGTGTCAATAAAAAAAACACTTGCTTCATATCAAAGACAAATATTGTGCTATAAATTTGCATTCCCGATGTTTTCATAAGACCGACCGACTCCACGACATTGATGAATTATCCCATTAAATCACTGAATATGCAATCAATTAGAATAAAATTACTTTTATTCATATAAGAATGAGTATCATGTACTTTAAAACATCAGACACCATTTAATAAGGCCGGCCATATTGCATTCAGGAATAATAATTATTAAGTGTTTACAGTTATAAATTAGTTCTAATTGCAAATTAGATTGTTTTCTTTTACATGATTACTTTTTTACAACGTATGACTAATAGAACTACATTGGCTGACAATATGATTGTCTCATGATTATGATGTGACTTTTAGAAGTGTTAACTTGTCTCTTAATGTTTCGTAGCCTGCCTCATGAGATCATTTTTGCAATCAATATGCAGAAAAAAAAAAGCAAAACCTGAAACAGGAATATTAACTTTTGTAAAATAATCCAATAAAATAAAAGTAGGTGCTATAAATGTTGTTTCAATTTAATTGTGTATTAATTTCAAACCAGTTGCACATGCAATATCTGTCAAAGTAGATTCAAATTATAATTAAATAGTAAATTTCTAATTTAAAAAAAAAATTAAATTAAATAAAATGTTTCAATTAGAACGGTTCGTGTTGTTTGATAGATCAACTTAAGATACAATGTTAGTAATGCGATAGTAAATATGTTTACATTTCTATGAGCGGGTATTTCTTTTTTTAATGTAGAAGGGTATGATATGATATGCCGGGCTAAGGGCACAATATTTCTTTGATACTTAAGGTACCCTATGCCCGTTTCTGTACCCCCGACATTATGTATAAGAAATTTCATGGTGATCGGTTGAGTAGTTCAAGCGTGTCAGCCTAACAAAAAAGTTCACATTCGAAGTTCTAGTAACAGTTTTTTGTGTATGAAACTTCATTATTCTTCCTTTATTAAATAACTGAAACGATTTTGATTAATTTTGTTACTACCATATAGTTGTATTCGGTAGTTGAGTTATTGGGTCTTTTTTAGATTTCTCACTTGAAAACGTATCATTCCAATTAAACAGTAGCAAAACTTGTCTGATTCAAACTAAGTCACTCACTAAATTATGCATTTTGATGAAACACAGATAATAATTTTGGAAGCTGAGTGTAGGCACTGTGAATTTTGAATCCGGAGGTGTATCAATTCAAGTTTTATGTTTAAAAAATTTCATGTTAAAGTTTTTTTGTTTTTGTTTTGTTTTTTATTTAAGCAATGTTTATCTTTTTTTTAAAATAGTGCAAAAAAAAAAACAGATTTCAATGAAATTGGTTTTCGTGTTGGTGTTGGCAGCATAGCGAGAGAGCACAGAACAACGATGGACTGACTTATTTTTATTAGAATAAACTCCAGTCGCGAATCGAAGCTGTTAAGTTCAACTTTCTTAAGCCAAAAGCAAGCTGTTCTGTTAAAGAACAAAAAACATTCAAATTCTGGTATGAAACAAAAAAACTAAACAGAGATTGATAGCAGGTGTGTCAGACTTTGGTATTGGTAGTAGGCGTTAAAAAAAACCTTGCCTTACAAAAATCCGCTTATTTGGTCTCGGCTAAGACTCAACAAAAGAAGTCCAAAATTTTGCTTAAAGGCTTCAATACAAATGGAATTATAGAATCTCCCGAAAACACTAAATGTTTGTCGAGAGCTGCAAAAAAAAAATAAAGGGTGCATTTTTTGGAGGTATAGAACTATAAAATGATATAAAACAAAGATTAATTATATAAAAATTGACCTTTATTAAAAGATAATTCTTTGCTTTATATATTGTGTGTTTTTTAGCATATGGCCACCGGGGCTAGCTAGAATGAAGTCCAATCTCGTGGTCCAATTTATTGATCACTCTTTGCAGCATCCCATTTTTTTTTTTTTTTTTTTTTTTTTTTTTTTTTATAATTAAACTCGCACTCAAGGGGATATGAATACCCTTATAATAAGTGAATATGTGCGAGCGAGGAAAGAAAGAATAGGAAGATAGGAAAGAATTTTTGTTGGTACAGTGGATTGAGATTTAGGTGTTATTTATCTCACGCAAATCCCACGGGTGGCGTCCAGTTGAAACTGGCGGAGTAAATAAAAATTGCTGCCCAGGCTGGGTTTGAACTCGCAACTCTAGGTTAAGCAACCAAACACTACATCCACTGCACTGCACCAATGCCACCCATTTAGGGTTGTATATCGGCAATACCTTCGCGAATGTTGTTTTCCAAGTCGTCAAATTGTCTCTGGTTTAGCGGTGTTGACTTGAAATAGTCTCTCAAAAATAGTAGTCTAGCGGTGTTAAATCTCACGATCCTGGAGGCCAACTCAGAAGTCAGAAATCCGAAATTATGCGATCACCAAATGTTTTATCCAATCAATTGTAACATGCTCTGCGTGACATGTTGCGCCGCGCCGTCTTGTTGAAGCTCCTCACATCAAGGCGATTAGATTCGGGAATGCAAAAGTCATTGATCGTGGCTATATAGTGGTCCCCGTTGATGGTTACCCTTTTATTCCAGTCCACAGGTCAGAAAAAGTGGGTTTGGGTTGAAAAAGGTCGGAAGTTAATGAAACCTGGGGACATTCGCCAAAAAATGACAAAAATTAATGAATTAATTCTTATTTTTTCGGACAAACCCAAATAATCATGAAATGTTGTTGTAATTATGGTTATTTGTTAAAATCACCATTTTTCGACACTCCTTCACCCATTCCCGCTTGCCCAGCAAGCAAGGTATTTCCATTTAGAAAAAGATCGGAAAATAATAAAACTTGTTCAGGGGTAGTTAATCAACATTTTACGAAGTTTTGGACCTAGTGGGCCCTGTGGAAAAGGGGAGGAGGGAGGAACTACAAAATGTTTGACTTTGCTCCGTTTTTAACTCTTTTTTCCCTACGTCCTACGGCAAAAGCATGCAGTACCTTTTTAAAGAACGTTTTTCCTACAATTTTGATAGGACAAACAATGTTGTATGTCAATTTGTTACCAAGATATGGTATTTCGACAAACATGCCATTCTTCAAATCGACAAAAAATGTCAACTTTTTTTTTTGAAAAATTACCTGTTTTTCGAAGTGCCAAGCTTGGTAACAAATTGACATACAACATTGTTTGTCCTATCAAAATTGTATGAAATTAAACTCATTAAAAAGAAGTCGAATTTATGTTTGCCGTAGGACGTAAGGAACAAAATTACAGAACGAAAACCCTAGCAAGGTCAAACATTTTGAAGCTCCCCCTCCCCTTTTTCACAGGACCTTCTACGTTAAAAACTTAGCAAAATGGCTTCCAATGAAACCTGTGCTGCCGAATTAAAACTCTATGCCTTCTATAAAAAGGTTAAGTAAGAAAAAAAAATGTGTGACGTCACTAACTTTAATTTTTTGATTTGTAAAGAAATAAAATACAGTCCTCAAGGTCTTCCATAAGTAACGAGCTTAGGACAACAGTATGAATATGTAACCCTGTAGTTGTTTTTTCAATCTCACCGTCAATTATTCCCCAACTCAAGAAAATTGCCATTTTCTAAAAAAAAAACCACGACAACGTTAAGTCCTTTTAAACAATTTTCACGCGTCATAACGTTTCAAAAAGTTGTTATTTAAATTTTCCATTCAAAACACACATAATACGCTTACGCTTACGCATCCGTAAGCATACTTGACTCGGTCATGAAGCCTACACTCGTAAGAGTGTGTACACCTCTGTACTATAGGTTTAACCCTATAGCTCTATAAATAGGTATATAAAAAGAATAAACATCTGAAGCATTGCATAATACTCCTAGAAGCAGTGGCAACAGCTCGTACCTCGTAGTGTAGTTTCTTCATGTGCATCCAGCACTTGCACACGTTCAAGAACATTTTGCTAAGTTCATTATCCTTCATTCGTAGAAAGAAAGAGGGAAACTCGAACCTCACTAGGAACCTACATACATCTATGGAAACAAAACCTATAGAAGTGGAAAACTTCTCCTCATCTTCCTCCTGCTTGGGGCTAAGTATGTGGTGTAGATATCCAAGCCTAATTCCATTCAAGTGTCACACTCTTCGCATTTGGAGTGAAGTTGTGCATAGTTTTGTGGTATGTTTGTATAGCAGCAGCAGCAGCAGCACGACCATTAGGAACATAGGTTTTAAGAAAAAGATACACATAAAAATAATGTTTCCCAGAGGCACACTTACCTGCCTTAAGGTTCCAGGCCATGACCAAAGCATATCATGGGGGAATTGTTAAAGAAAAGAGAAAAAAAAAACACATCAAAGCCAAGAGAAGAAGGCAAACGATAACCCGAGGCTAAATGCGACACACGAGTAACAACTCACCCAGCCTCTCTCTGGTCCAATACTCCAATGTCAATGTCAAGAATGAATCGCCCAAACATGGTTACGTTTTGTGTGAGTACAGCACCTCGGGGAGGGGAAGTTACTGTAGTGCCAAAACAAGAGATACAAACCAAGCTGGAACTGGCCAACGCCAACAACAACTATACTATTAACTGACAGTATTGTTCATTTCAATGACGAATAAAAAATCGATAAAGATAAGTTGAGTCGCACTACGAATCCATTAAGGTATGACTATACCTATTATTGTTGCCATTTAATAGTGGACTGGATGGGTAGTAAAGGGGGCTATTGTATGAGGAGGACTGTCGGTCGGTGTCTACGGGTGGTGGTTGGTGGAGCCAGTTGATTTTGTTTGTTCCAGAAAATGCAGTTCCACAGAATTGGCAATGATCTCATATCAGATAGAATGAAGGTGAATTTTACCATCAAAGATATCATATTTCTTTTGCAATAAAATGTAATAAGATTTTGACAGATGCAAAAAATGCTCTTTTCCATTTTTCGGGTCTTATTTTTGCTCGAATTTATTATTGGAAACCACTTCGTCGAGAAAAAAACACAGTTTGCTAAATTTTGTTTTTGGATTATCCAACAAAAATGTGTGTTTATTGTCTTTCGGAACCATTTAACCTAGGAAAAAGTTATATGCTTACTTGATTTATATACCATTCTAAAGGGATTGAGGATGGCAAGTCCACAATACCATTTTCGATAGTGAATTTAGCTTGAGCCAGGAAAAAACACAAATTTACAGTTTCTTAGAACTTTTTGAATTCAAAAGGCTCACTGGGTTTCAACGATTTTCTTCCAAAACAATTTTTACGTTGCATTTATCAAAAAAAATACTTCCACACATACCTTAAAGGCGAAATTCACCCTATGAATTCGTTCAATATTGTTCTATGACCCTCATTTTTCTCGCGCTTGAGCTTGATGTTTGCCTTTGGTTGCCATATATGAATTCATAGCTTAGAAATTGCCACAGGACCGACCGACAGAGGGGCAAAATTCATATATTTTGAATAAAGATACATTTCAATATGATTCAGTTCAGATATACAATTTGAGGTACATACTACAATAATGACCGTGAAGCAGCAAATGGAATAGGTATCTTTATCTATACCCATTTGAGATACACCGAGTATAGCGGCCGATGAATAATTATACTCTGAACGGTCATAAGTACTGACGTAGGAATTAAAAAGGCATGGTTTGGCTCGTGCATCGATCTTAAACGGTAAGCCACAAACCACAATATTAATTTCAGAAATCAATTTACTTTGCTTTTGCGTTTTTATTTTTGTTTTTATTTTCGACTGATTTTTTTTGATTGACACAAAAATTGGAGTTCAAGGCTGTGTTTATCGCGGGATTAGCTGAAGATTACATGATTTTTAATTGAATGTTAAATAAACAAAATCATAATTGGATATATGGATACTTACAATCGTACTTAGGATTTTGATTGAATTGAATGACAGGAGGATATTTCTGTCCGCCAGTTTTTTTTCGGTATTTTTATTTTGATTTGATGTTTTGTGGAGCGGAGATATGCATGAAAAAAACGTACAGCTGCAGAAACTCTTACTTCTTACTTCTTACTTCTTACTTCTTACTTCTTACTTCTTACTTCTTACTTCTTACTTCTTACTTCTTACTTCTTACTTCTTACTTCTTACTTCTTACTTCTTACTTCTTACTTCTTACTTCTTACTTCTTACTTCTTACTTCTTACTTCTTACTTCTTACTTCTTACTTCTTACTTCTTACTTCTTACTTCTTACTTCTTACTTCTTACTTCTTACTTCTTACTTCTTACTTCTTACTTCTTACTTCTTACTTCTTACTTCTTACTTCTTACTTCTTACTTCTTACTTCTTACTTCTTACTTCTTACTTCTTACTTCTTACTTCTTACTTCTTACTTCTTACTTCTTACTTCTTACTTCTTACTTCTTACTTCTTACTTCTTACTTCTTACTTCTTACTTCTTACTTCTTTCTTCTTACTTCGTGCTTCTGTTCTTTAAGTTTTGTTTGATAAAACTTTTTTGAAGGATAAAAAACTCTTCCCATTATTCCTTCCTCTATCCCCATTTTTTTTTTGGAAGACAGTTACCTATCTATTTCAGAACCAAACTTTTGTGTTCTCATTACATTTTGAAAACCATCAATCGTCATGAAACATCTCCTCTAAAGTCCTGCTGGCTGACCATGACCGGGAGAGCCATTCTCGTTTGGGTTAATACCCACTGTTATTCTTCCACTTATACTGTTAGCCAGAGATCACAAATCGCGAACTCATTCTGTGTCACCACCGAGCCGTAGTGCAATTATTTACGTTAGGATCAGATAATTTTATACCCACGTATCTTCTCTAAACACACAAACGAGGACCAGACACAATGAGATACTCTACAACGACAGACGACGAGACGCAACGTTCGGAAAGTAAGTCAGAGACCAGCTGTTGGGTGCCTCTTGGAAATCAGATACCGTACAATGACCATAATTGCCCTCATGTACCTGGGTAATTTTTGTATAGCTGGGTTGTTGGACTGGAACTTGGGTATTTGGACTTGGAACGACCGATTGCTCCTGCCGCGCCGCACCGTCCGGTCCATCGGTCGGTCTTTCTTGCCTCTGACAAATTGCTTCCAAATACCAATTACATGGATACACGATAGCGAGATACCAAGTTGGACAACGCCGCCGCCACTGCCGTCAAGGAGGAGCAATCTTCTCAACAACAGACGACCGCGACGTATGCTGCCACCCGACGGACGTAGAGACAGCAGGAGTATGGTAAATCATTTGAAAAGGAACTTTTTTTTTTTTGATACTTTTCGCTCGCAATGACACAGTGAGTGGTCAAAAGTGGGAAGGCAAATAACTCATAGATACCTACTTTCTTAGTTGGAATTCACGAGTGTATCTTCTAGATCTAAGAAATTTAAAATGCATAACATGTGTCATCTTAAACTTTGTGCCTGTCGTGGGCATGAGTGTTTGAGTTAACTAGGTACTCGCTTGTATAGAACGAGGATGAGGTATCAGGAAGTCTTCTCTACTCTTATAGCTATGCCAAGCTTACTAACTATCTCTCTGGTGCAATCTCAGAGGGATATCGTGTGTAGGTTGTATAGGTTGTGCATCATAGAACAGCTGGTGGTATAGAGTATAGAGTGTTAGGTATGTTCAACCAGTCATCCCTGATGGTAAAGTGGTTGCCATTATATAGGAGTGGTCTTGTGTACACATGTTCAACTGTTCCCCAAACGAGTGTGATGATGCATTGCATGGTAAATATGAACAAGTGAAACAGCTACTACTACAAGATTTTGTTTTGTTCGCCCTGACAGGTGAGCTACTGCAACATGGATGCTTTTGGTGAAATGGTGTAAAATAAGTCAAACCACTTTTCAATTTGAAACAAGTTAAGTATGGGCTATGGGGTTGGTTTACCCTTAATAGTTGGAACTATTATGAAGGAGAATTTTATTTATGGATTTCTTGGAAGAGATAAGAGACAAGGAAATGGTAACTCAAGCATGTCCTAACACATGTAAGTTAAAGACATCCGGGAAGCTACATGCTCAATAAGTACTATAGATCAGGTACGAAGAAAAGTTTGTCAACACATCTCAAGACAGCAGATTATCTAAGATGGAAGATTACGTATGGAAACAAGACACAGGAACTTAATGAGCTGAACTGGGAAGTAAGATATCGGATAAGGACTTCATTAACCTACTAGGAAAGATAATGTTCCTCCTGTAAATGATAAAAATCTTGGTAATAGAAGAACTTGATGTTTGGAAAATTAAAACTTCATCAGAAAAGTGTGTCAGAAAAAGAGCAGAATAGCAGCTGGCATACAAAAACCGAGGGCAGAACAATGAAGAAAAATTCAAAGAAGCTTGGGTTTTCCGAAATCGACGTCTCGAATTTTTCATTTTTAAGAACTTTGCAGCTCCTCCATAATTAAACACTTTGAGTATGTGGTAAAAGCTTAGAGGTGCAATCAGTGCGCGATACCACGTTTCTGACCATTTTTTCGAGGTTAATTATTGTTCTTGAAATGATTAAGTCCAGGATAAAGTCTTCACTCAAGAGACACAGAATGCGTTTTTGAAGTGGCCAGTCCTGCGTTGATCAAATCAAAACCTTGCGAAGCGTTCTTGAACAATATCACCAACATAAAGCGAAATAGTCCTTCGTCAGGGAAATATACGTATGATCATCTGTTTTAAAAGAGGCTCAGTGAAATATTCCACCGTCGGCACAGCTTGGTGAATCGGGAAATATGTAAGAATTTTCTTTCTGTCCTATCCTTCGCGACGGCAGTCACCTTGTTGTGGTGCGAAGGCTTAAGTTTCAAAGACTCATTTGGGGCCGGTTGATTGAGGGTAACCCCACTCTACTGGTTCTCTTTTGAGGAGTTACGAACCAAGAACTGCCACCCTTAACCCAGGGTGTTATGCGATCCGTGCCTATTGGATGGTTTGCAGCCAAGGGTAACCGGCTGTATTCTAACGGAGCCTCTTTGAAACCGGGTCGAATCAAAGAGTAATTAGACCTTACTGTAGCATGCGGAGCTCTGATACAGTGGACTTTTAATTCTCTAGCTAATCGTGGGAACCAAATGTACAAAACAAAAAACAAAAACAACAAAAACTATAAAAACTTTTTCATTCCGCGGGATGTAACCGCCAATGAACTTGCGGATCGCATGGAAAAAGATCTCCATGGCACAGATCCGAAACCGGCTAGCAACAAAAGCCAAAGGAGGATGCCTCCTAGGCAGCAAAACCGGGAAGCTGGACGTGGCTCATCGTCCGCTTGTCAGGGTAGGAAACCTGCCGGACAAGAGGAAAATGAGACTCGAGGAACGTCTTCTAGTAGTCAGGGGAGAATACCTCCCGGTCACGAAGAAGATGTTGAAAAACCCCAAAAAGTTGACTGTGGTGGAAGAACACCAGCACCACAGGAGGTAGCCACAACCTCATCTGGTGAGGCGAGGCAATCAAAAAGACCACCATACAGCCGCAATCGTCGACTTACACCACTACCGAAATTGGGTGAACCAGGTGCACTGGATGATCCACTCAGGAAGGGGTTAAGCGGAGCGGGTACAAAGTGGTACCTCCGTTTCCTGGACGAGGGCATGACCCCTCAGGAAGCCAGGAAAAAGGTGGACGAAAGGAAAATTATTCCTAACGATGGGCAGCAAACCTACAGGCAGGGTAAGAGGGACAGCAGCCACATCATCCCTCCCCAAAAACAAGCACCCAAGAAACCAAAAACGGCAGAAATAGTAGAAGGTCCCAACACCGCTAAAACAAGACCGAGCGAAGTCAAGAAAACTTCCTATGCCAATGCTGCCAAACTGGTGAAAGTAGCTGTACTGCCAAAAGAATATCCCCAGGTAACGCTCAGTACAGCCGACCTAACGTTACTTGAGGAGGCCCTTATTGAGGAAGTTTCCTTAGGGTGGGAGCACAAACTAAAATTTGAAGGCATACACTTCAAAACTGGCCTGCTTGTGGTGGATTGCCTGGAATCTAACACAGCTAAGTGGCTTAGAGAAAAGGCTCCCAAACTAAGTACATGGAAAGGAGTAGAACTCATGTCGTGCCTGGGGGATGAAATCCCGAAAATGCACACAATCACTCTATTCCTTCCAAGAAGCTCTGGGCAAGAAGACCAGAGATCGCTTGCTCTGATAAAAGCACAAAATGAGGGACTAAACATCCAGGCATGGAAAGTCCTAAAGAGCAAGGTCGAAGGCAGAGGTCAGCTAATGGTCATAGGCATTGACGATAAGTCAGCTGAAGCCATTATGAAGGCCAACCACGAACTTCACTACAGCGCAACATGCAGATTCTGCGATGAAGAAGAAGAAACACCGGACCACATACTAGGTAGATGTGGTGCACTTATGCACAAAAGACAAAAACACCTGGGTAATTACCAGATAGAGAAGGGCAGGTTACCTTCTCTAAAAATACCTCAAATACTTGGCTTCCTAAAAGAAACCAAGTTGGAGGAAGTGCTGTAGGATGAGTATCCTCATCCAGCGCTTTAGAAAAGGGGGCACAATAGATCTTAAAGGTCGCAGTGCACTTTCCCCCCAATAATTAATTCATTCATTCATTCATTCTGTCCTATGCTCCAAGAGGAATTTATGCGCAGTTAAAGGTGCAGTAACTTGGTAGTTGAGACAGATATAGAGGCTGCCTTGTAATCTTCAACTGAACCCGTAAAGGAAACCATAAGAAGCGTTCTTTAAGACAGCCAGCCGCTGCATTTTTTTACTTCTTCAGGAGTAAGAAGAAAGGATTTCAAATAGTTGGTCAGTCGCTGATCTGTTTGGGACAAACAACGTTGAAGAATCTAAACCTTTAGCGCTGGAAATTAACAACGTGTGTCAAAGGATGTCATATGTTGGAGTTTGATCAGGTTAAGTTAAACAATCTGCCAGACGGTAGCCTAGATGATCAATGTAAGCAGACTCTTTGCTAAATGCCAATTTGGTCTATTATAAGTACTTTTTATTAGTTCACGGGAAAGTTTTGGTTATCCCTTCAAAAACCTAGACCCGAAGAGTGGAGTTCTGGTAAAGATAATTCGTAGAAAAAAAGAAATCCACTGGGAAACGATCCATTCAAAATACCTTTGTCACATCGAGAAAAGTGATCAAATCTTTGGTATGCTTATCGGACAGTTCCCAAAGGGGTTCATACAAAAACTTTCCCAAGAGAGATCTCACAAGCTTATACAAGATACGGCAGGGCAATAACATAGAATATTGACGAGAGCCTCCTTTGGAGTCTCATCTCTGCATTATTGGCAGTAATCGTAATGTGGGATTTGATCATCCATCAGCTAGAAGAACGTGCTGATAACCACCAGCCTGGCGATGTCAGATCAGACTTACAGAGTAATTCGCTGTAGCTTGAGCCATAATTTGTATAGTTTGCCTATGTGATGTACAGCAACCAGAATCCTGACCAAGAAATTTTCCAAACGTGCCACCGACCTGCACTTTCCTATGTCCAGCAACCAGAATCCTCTAGTCGTAATTTTGGAAGACTTATTCAACCAAATATACTACAAACCAGAATACTGATACTACAGATCTACTTTACGTTCCCACACCATCAGCACTAGTAGCAACCGAAACACAGATTAAGTCTGAATCAGAAGGTGCAAATCAAGTCGCCGCGCCGACGCGACGATTGCAATCCTCTTTAAACTATCGGATTCATTTCGTTTTCAAGGAAAGTCAAGTTAATCAAGATGTTAGGGTCCCGAAACTTATCCATCGACGACCAAAGCGACGGTCGGTAACGTCCAAGAATGACAGAAGCGCTTAAGGCATCACGAGGGTCCGACACCATGGATCGACTCAAAACTTGTGCGATCAGTGGTCGATTTACAAACAACGAAGAGTTGAAGACGATCTAGCTGCCGAATGGCAGAAACAGTAAGGAGACGTGAAAAATCCGACCGAGGAGTAGGAAAGGAAATCTGTATTATAACAGTCCTTACTTCCAAAAGAACCACTAGCAAGCGTTTCATATTCGACTCTTCCACCACCGAAAAACTTCAATAGAAAGCAAGCCTGCTCTCACCGCAAATTAGGGCTCTCTCGTTCTCAGCAGCCAACCGTGTTGTAGCCCGGTGGGAAATGACGAAACGTAGTCTTCGCTTCGATTCCATATTGGTAACTCCACTATAGAGGTCCTGGAAAGACCGAGCTGACTCACTGCTATAATGGACCACCGGAGACCGGACGAAGTGTTATATTATATGATGTACGCCCTTAGAGAGGCTAAGAATTAAGTGCGGTAGTTTATTGTCCTAGGACGACTTCTAAAAGGTTTTTCCCCCAAATGAAATTACCTGAAAGATGCCACCAAAAGTTGGAGAACGACATCATTTTAACATGTCCATAACCGACAGCATTAGTTGTGGTTTCGAAAACTTACGTGACGTATATATACCAATATAATAAATCCAAACGTTTTTAATGAAAATTTAGCTATTTTTTAAAATTTAAATGTCTTAAAATAGGATCCTATTTTCTAGTAACTTCTTTTTTTTTTTTTTTAATCACTCAAGTGAAGTGCAAACAAATGACAACCATCTATACTCATATCTTTTTTTGTATCTTTTCCTAATGCTCAATTTCAACTTTATTTTTAATCAAATAAATGATTGTGGTCAAATGTCGATTGCAAGCTCATCAATTTGTGGCTTTACAATTCCCACGTTTTATCTTCCTTCCTTCCTGTTTAGCTCCCATGGCTTACATACAAAAATTGCTATTTGGACTTTGAACTGTAAATAACTGCACACAAAAAATTCAACCTAGTCTTGATACAAAAAAAAAAAAAAAAAAAAAAAAAAAACTGAATACGCTTAGCGGTAATTTGATATCTAAAGCATATACCACACCTCAGAGGCAATCCAAAGGTATAAATATTGCATTCGAAACCGAAAACCTATCGCATTATCCGAGGTTGGAAGAAAATAGAGCTCCACTCCACATTGAGACTGGAAGGTCTGAATTCTGAAACAATGCCACACAATAATGACTGTAATTGGAGTTGTGTTTTCCATAACAATTTATCAAAAAAAAAAAAAACTAGGTTATTCAGATAATTTAGATACGATAGCAACCAATAGATACATAGGTATGTAAGATTCAACCTATAGGAACGAGGCGTTGCATCATCTCGGCAGAGTCAATATAATTACGTTCATCGCCCAAAAGCATTACTATCCAAGAGATGCTCCAGGAGTTCTCAATGCGACTGGATTTTTTGAAATATTTGTTTTGACAATATCAGCAAGTATCTCACGCTAATGCTACCATAAATTTACACAATAATTAACTAAACGCCAATCAATTAAAAATTTGTATCTACTAAATATGACAAAAAAAAACTAGCAATCTGCAGTTTTTTCAAGTGCATTGCACTCGATGCTGTCACATAATTTATAACACTTCTCTAGCAGGGACCAGTGCAAGTTCAAAGCCATTTTGATGGGGCTCTGGCAAAAATATACTTTTCGTCGTTGTTGTTGTTGTTGGTGTTATTCAATGGATTTTCGTTGCTGTCCGGTTTTTACATTTGCTTAATGGTGCAATCAACCGCAGTTTGTTGTTATTAAATTGCATCCGACTGTGTTCACTAATTGAGCTATTATTTTGTATCTTTTCCTAGACGGATACAAATATTGTTGTTGTTGCTCTTTTTTTCATAATATAGTTGGTATGGTTTAGTGGGTGTGACATGAATTGAATTTGAGTAGATTGTTCTTTATAATGTGGTATCAAGCTATTATATAAAAAAACGACACAGTCAAGCGTCGCATGTAATTGCTCATTCATAAGGCTTCTAACATTGTGTTTTATTACTTTTTTTTTGTCTTATCATAATTCTAAGAGATCGTTGATAGTGTTGAGAATAACAATTCAGTAGTCAGTTCCCAAGCAAAAGTTGATTTCTTCACGGAATAGTTCACTGCTATCCCAGAGTGGCTTGGCTCCTGCTGTACTTAAGAGCGTATAAATGGGACGAATATACTTTCGAAATCGTACAGTTGCAAGAAAACTAAGAATCTAGATACACGCAATAGCTAGCCCGGCATGCCCCCGCTCTGACCATCAATTGCCCAAGCTTTTCCATCCGTACTATTCTACAGCTGTCTTTCAGAGTTGATGGAAAACTGCAATTGTGTAGCCAGTTCCTAAAAAAGAGCGTTTCGGATGGTTTTCCAGTCTGATATTAACAAAATAAATACTGGTGTGCCACAAGGCTCCGTTCTGTCTCCGACCCTTTTATTTTCCGGGATATTTAATATTTTCTATTTTAAAAACATTGACGTTAACTTAAAATCTGAATTGCATTTCGCGGAAAGACTCTTTTTTTACGTCCTCTATGAGTCATATCCATCAAAAAGTCAAGCCAAGTTCACTTAACTTAAAACATCTTGAGAAATCCTAAGCATACCAACACTTTATTTTTGAAAACCAATACATCATAGTGAAAGCCAGAATCAAAAGCGGAAGAATGAATAACTTGCAGAGAAAAAAAAAAAACTTGAACTCCGTTAAGCGCTCTCGGCATTGAACACACAAAAACACAGAATTCTAATATTTTAGTTTGGTATGTTATGCCTCTCAATTCCGTTGTGAAGCCCTATCATAGTTCCAGATCTGGGAAGTCAACAAATAAATGCATAGAGCATAACCTCTGATTGGCTTTTATGTTGCACTTTTGCCGCAGCATATATGAGTTGGAGTGTATACCACGATGGCGATGACGGCATGGAAATCCAATATCTACTCCACATCATCCATCCATTCTATACCCGGATAGTTTATTTTTCGTTTCAATATCGGGGGATCCTTTATAAGGCATATAGCGCATAGATGAAGCCAGGGGAATGTTATAGCTGCATTATTAGTTCGTGATAGATGGATGCAGCAGATGCAGATGGTTTTCGGGGAGCAGCGGTGGGTAAAGGGGTATCGGGAGTACACATAATAAAAGATACCTAACCTAACTCAATATCGAATGGATGAAGCTGGGGCTGGGTTCTTGTTTTACCCCCAGAGCAGTCAGCACTAGTAACATCGATGAAATCTTTGTAATCGCAAGAGTATGTGCGGTTTTGAATGAGGTAAATATTTGTGGTTGCTTGTTGAGTGCAGTCTTTCATCATTGCGCTGGCTGTAAGTGAGAAGACCCAAATGCGGAATGCTATATTTGCGCATTAGTTGTGGTTATTGTATTGATGTTACTTTTATCATTAATCTTTGGATTGAATATGGCATTCACAAAAAAAAAAAAAATAGGAGGGAAATTGGAACTTGTAGGAACATCGGATCAATGTGCGGGAAGAGTACCTAGATGTTTGACTTCAATGATGTAGCATTGGTAAAAGAAATTGATTAAGGAAATTCAAAATGTCAGCTCATCAAGGGATTGGCTATACAATAGAGCTCGTTAATCAAGATTGGATTATTAAAGATGGTTTTCCAAAACACAGGAAATTGCATGCATTGTAGTTTGCATCTCCTCAAAAGGAAAGTGATGGGCTTAGACAGAACAATCATCCATTCAACATGACTTTAGAAAAAAAATTCGTTAATTTTGCATTCCTATAAAATTCCGGAAATGACGGACAAAAGCAATGGCGTGCATGAATTCAATCACACTCGAACACGGAACGTCCGGTACTTGGTTATTTTATTCTCATTTTGGATAAATTGACAGTAGGTTCGTGTCTTATTATGATAAAATTTATCCTTGTAAGCAAATTTAATAATATCTTCTTAACTTGCGTTATGCCTTCGTAATAAAAATAAAGTGCACGACTGGGTCGCACGAACTTGCTCTAATGTGTGACAGTGGTCTTGGGTCTTGAAATTTTGAAAAAAATAAATTTTTCAAAATGTTTAAACAAATACTTATACTGATTTGAGCTGAAAGAAAAGTACGCCACTTTATTTCGTGGATAAATTTCAATTTATGAGGATAAAATTATAAAATTTGTGGAGCGGTAATTATTGAGAAAAACAGTTTATTTTGAAAAAACTTTTTGATAAAATTTCAAAAACGACAATTCATAGGTAGCAAATGCTTATATACTTATTATTTAAAAAAAAAAATCTAAGAAAATGTTTTTAAAAATACAAAAAAAAATTTTATTAAAATATTGGTGTGCAGTCGGTTAAGCCATTTTTGAGATTCTATGGAAGGTACCTTTTCTAGACATTGTTTTAAAAATTTTTCCAGGTCGAGTAGATTTAAGGAAAGTCTTATTTGAAAAACCTGTGCTAAGGCTAAGAGTGGTACCGTAAAACTTTCTTGAAAAATGCAATCCAACTAAAAGATAGAATTTTCATACCAAACAATATCAGACAATTTTATCAAAATCATTAAAGCTGCTTTAAGATACAAGGACTGATCGACGAAATTTTCGGACTTACATAACTATCATGATAGTAGTGTCATGTTTGATTGTCTGTTGAAAGGTGACTGGACAATGGAAGACATAGTAGCTATTTGTAATTTTTACTCTAGGTCCAAGATACCTGCTATACAAACGTGAAGAAGGAAATTGATTTTCTCGAAAACGGTTCCAGCAATTTTGATAAAACTTTCCGAATGCTATTTTTTTAAAGTCAATCTGTCTTTCGGTTGGTAATTATTTTTTGGAATTTGTCTTATAACGCGGTACCTCTGATAAAATCTGAATTTTCAAATCAAGATTTCTCGTAGACTATACATCCGATTTAAATATAACCATATTGAGTTGGCGTTTCAAGGTTTTCAAAATCATTTTTTTTATTTTTAATAATTTGAATAATAGGTACATAATTAAAAAAATTGGTTTCCAAAATATTGATGTTGGAAACAGGTATATTGCATTTTTTGACATTATTTTCCGAAATGCAATCTACAAATTGCCATATATTTACATACTCGGACAAATTTCAAAATATTTTTTTCAAAAAGTTTTTCGAAAACAACCTTTTTTAAAAAAAACTGGTCGAACGATTTTCAATTTTTTTTTTCCTAGATACGAGTAGATATTAAGCAATGAAATATTATTACATGCTTAGTTTTTCTAAGAAAACTCTTAAACTCTTCAACAAAAATTTAAGCTTTCTCACTTTTTTTTTTAAATACATACTGATTGGATCACGACGTTATCCAGAGTGACAGAATCTAGAAAGGACAAAATCTATAATAAAAAAATGTAGAAAGATAAAATCTAGGAGTAGTAAAAATCTAGAATGTATACAAATCTAGAAAGATGGAAATCTAGAATAATCTAGAAAAAAAGTGTTCTAGATTTTTTTGAGAGGAATTCGAAATCTAGAATTCAAATTACTTTTTGAAACAATGGTTGAAAATTAATATTAATTCTAGATTTTGTCATTTCTAGATTTTTTTTTCTAGATTTTGGGTTTTTTGGATTTTGCTAATTCTAAATTTTTTTTTCTAGATTTTCTGTTTCTAGTTTTTTTTTTCTAGATATCGTGGTTAACACATACTGATTATCTAGCATAAGAGTAAGTTCGTGCGACCCAGTCGTGCATTTCTTTTTTTTGGGTTTTCGCGATTTTGAATTTGTCTACCGATAAAAAATGCTACTTAAGCAGTGAATGGGCAGAGTCTATTCAGATGCTGAAAATACTACTTTTTGAAACTCCTCATACATTGGCACTATTGTTCTCATTTCAAGCGATTCAATATACCTACATATAATGTAAAATAAAAGCAAACTGAAGTCTTATACAAAACAATTCGAGATTGGGATGAGAAACTATAGAAAATCGACGGGATTCGATTTGTGACTCAATTTTTTTTTATTTCAGATTTTTTTCAAACTCTTAATAAGAAAAAGCATTTGAATAAAAGATATCCAATTTATTGATTTTTTTTAAATTTTAAAGTTGAGCTAAAGGTGTAATCCCATTTAATACAGCCCGCTTGATGTAATAAATATATACAAGTACCTGGGTGAAAGGAGCCCACTCATCCGAGATATTTTTGCGAACAATTTATACAAAATAGCATTATTTAATTTAAAATACTTACAAAAACTATTAGTTGTTTATTATTATAATATTCTCCCATACCTGAAATTAAAAAGAAAAAAAAGCTATAAATACCTTTTTTTACATTAAGTACATTAAGTTATGTTAATATAATTGCATTGAAGCGAACAAAATAAAATGCAAAATATTGTGAACGATTTCCATAAAAATTCAATCGATTTCAACATGGTGGGTGATAGTGATTGTGGAAGGCTTATATCAACAGCACCGAGATTACTCATAAATAAATCATGGTACATAAATCTAATAGTTTTTTGTTTTGTTTGTTTTTGTATCCCGATTCGTTACACAAGAACACCTTTAGGCAAAAATACAATTTACTAGATACAAATAAACAACACACAACCATCATCAAAAAGGATTTTATTTAGATTTTCAAATAAAAAATAATAAACAACATCAAAAAACAAAATTGCATCCTTGGGGCGTAATAAAAGCAGCCACCAGTTGATGGAGCAAAAATAATCATCATCTGTTGTAGAATTACATCACTATTTTCAAAAAAGTGAAAAAAAAATATATATAGAAACGCCATCAGCACACATTTATATCATACAGGTTGTCGAAATGGAATTCTTCAAAAAACACCGAGAGACAGTGAAATAATTAGAAATCTTGAATTCCCGAAAACCATTCAAACGCAACCGTGAAATCGTAAATAATACCAAAAAATCTATGTTTAGCATGGCACTCGACTAGAGAACACAACAAATTTAAACATATTTGACAGTACATTTTGAGATGCCAATCATAAAAATAAAAATTTGTAGAAAATTTTGAACTTGTGGTTGAAAATTCTGTTCAATTCATAGATACTTTGTTTAAGTTATGGATTTTCTGGTGTGGAATACGACGACGCCGACGAGGTAATACAATTTCCTTTGAAGTCGGTACCTGAGGCAGGTTATATTGGTTGAGTTTAAAAATGTATTTTTTTCTATTGGGGGAATATTAAATTTGTTCCTCAAAAAAATTATTGAGATTTTAAAGAAAATGGACACATAAAGGGTGTTTTTTTAAGAGGCGTAGAATTATATAATGATGTAAAACACAGATAAATTGTATTAATTGTCATAAAATTGACTTTATTTCAAAGACAATTCCTTGCCGTTTTATAAGGATATGATTTCTGGCATATGGGCACTGGGCTGCTGGCTTGGATGAAGTCCAATGTTGAGGTGCAATTTTCGATCACTTCCTACAGCATTTGGGCAATAACATGGCAAATATTGTTTCCAAGTCATCAATAATAATTGTCTCTGGCTTAATGGTGTAGACTAGCGACTTCATATATACCTAACAGAAAATTGTATAGCGGTGTTAAATAGCATGATCTTGGATACCAACTCACAGGCTCAAAACGCAAAATTATGCGTTTCGTTCATCAAATCAATTGTATCACGGGCTGTGTTGCTCCCACCTTCTTGAAACCACAGGTCAATGCGATTCAATCGAGGAACGAAAAATTTCATTCACCATGGGTCAACAACGGTCTCCATTGACTGTAACCCTCTGTCCCCCATTGTTTTTAAAGAAGTAAGGATTAATGCCAATGAATTATTCCACCAGCCCATACTGCAAATTGTTAATTTTTCTGAATGTTCAGGCGTCTCAATATTGGCTTGAGGCATTTTTGCTTACTGAAAGTAGCCATTCAACCAAAAATGAGGTTCATCGCCAAACAAAATGGTTTTGTGAAAATTAGGATCAACAGCTAACAGCTGTCTCGTTTCGCCGACGACGACGTGCTAGGCTGCATGATTTGGATTCTGTAGTCGGCGAACCAAGGTCTATATATGCTTAATGTTCAATAAAGTTGATGGACACAGATCCAATTGTTGTGCACGATGGCGGATGAACCCAATCGGGTTTTCCTCAATGCTTCGCTCTACAGCAGCAATAGCTACTCTGGGCGCACTGTTCGAATTCTGAGATGATGAATATTATGATTTAAATGGCAAACCAATGCTTAGATACATTACATGGCAGATGACAAAATGGCTGTCAATGAAAACAGTGCTGCCAACTTGAAGTTTTATACCTTTAAGAAAACCACCAAAGTTTTTGGAGCATCAGTTAACATTCAGTGAAATATTGTGGGTCCCTTTCATTATTACAGAGTGCTCCTTATTCGGAGAAAAGTACATCACTGAAATACTAGATTCTTAGTAAAAATTGGAAGAATTCTATCAATATTTTCAACACCATCACGATAGGCCTTCGGCTAAGGCAGACTTGTTGAAATTGAGCCATGCATCAAATTCAGAAATGGGGCCCATACCAATTTATCGGAAAAATATAATTAAATCTGAGGCAAAAGAACTTCACCCTTGGTACGTTACGTAGCTTCATCACAATTATCTAAAGTAACTTTTGTTACCGGTATCAAAGCTAAGTGCTTCTCAATGTTTTTTTTTTATTTAAGAAAGAATAAGTAGTTCGATCAAAAAAAAAAAACCAAACACAAATCTTTCTTTTATAAATTACTCCATCCTACAAGCCTAGATACAGAACACTGCCTACATTAAATCTTTTAAATGCCTATCAACACAGTTTTCATGACCTCTTGCCATTTCTTTTTTTTTTTTTTATTGAACAATTAAAAGTCAAACACCACCCAATTGATGTTGACTTTCAATCAATACACTTTGTAATGTTCTGTCAATAAATTCAAACCTAATTTGTTCGTCCACATACTCGTGTGGTATAGATGCCCCTTTGAATTATTGTATCTTGTGTCCCCTTTTTGTATTTATGAAGTACACATTCCAAAGAAAATTTTTTTGTTCAAAGTAAACATAATTAAGTGTTTTGTTTGTCTTGTGTGTGATTTTGATGGTTTTTTTTTTTTTTTTGATGGCGGTAAACTTTGTTGCAGTATTTGTCGAAATGACAATGACAATGCACTCTCAGATAAAATTGAACAAATATAATTAAAATAAATCAAACAAACACGTATTTTTTTTTTATAAAAGAAACGAAAAAACATTTTAAGAAAATTTTTATTTTACGATTAAGTGTTTTGCTTTTTATTAAAACCATCAAAATTTGTGTAAAAGAATAAAATCCCCTCGAAATTTCAAAATTAAATTGCATATCTATAAATTGGGTCTATAAAAATGTTTTCATTCCAATTAACAAAAATAAAAACATCGATACCCCCCTTTTTATGCTTTTCTTGTTTCTCCCAAATTTTTATCAATATTTTACCTCAATAAAAACCAAGCCAAAAAGCAAGAATAAATTGGATTGAGCAGCAGAAGCAGCTACCTCCAATAAAAATATCCGATTTGTATCTTTATCTTAATGTGTGGTTTTATTATCGATTTATCTCTTCATTATCGATATGGCGCGATGATTTTTTGAATAGGTTGTCTTCACCACGGAGGTGTATCTTTTTTTTCATTCTTGCATCTGTGAATGGAGTTTTACTTCTGCGGTGTTTTTTGGTTCTCACAATTTGTGGCGGCAACGACGCAGCATCATATTATTTATCTTGTGTATCTTACATCTACGTCGTGTTGTTTTCATTTTGAAATAGAAAAATTAAATTTTTCTTATTTACGTAAAATTTCTTGTCTAAATGGTTTCATTTTGAGTGTTTTGCAATTAAAACAGATACAAACGTTATTTTTTTTTTTTTTTAATTTGACGATGAGGTGAGAAGACATCTTTTTTGAAAACAAATTTGTTGGGTTAAATTTGAAAATTGGCAGCGTTTTGGAAAACAAATATAAAACGCATGCATTTATGAGTTCGAAATGAAAATTTCACGTGAGGTTTAATATATATGCGGCCCTGAACTTGGTTGAATTTTGGTTTCATTGGATGTTTTTTTTTTTTTTTTGATGAAAATATTTGAATTTTTGTTTTATAATGCACGCACACTTAAGGGGTTATTAATACCCATGTCATGAATTAAGTTGCATGGGACACCGATGAACATTGGTTATGAATTTCATTAAATCGTAAGTAAAGGGTAAAGCATTCCACATTCTTGTAGTGCGGCTAAAAAATTAGTCTCTTCATTTGGAAGTACGTCCAAAGTAAGGGTCGTGTGAAAATTGATAGAGTTCGATGCTTGTGTTACGGAAAAATCACTTTTGAGAAGAGGAATGTATCCAGATATTTTGCTGGAGTACTTTTTAAACATTATAAAAAAGAATCCTAGGAACCCTGTAAATTCCGTGGCTTTTCTAGGGACATCAAATATGTGATCGTTACACAGAAGTTGGTTTGTAATACTCATACTTGAAACGTAAAACTGTTCAGTTTCTGCAATGCAAGTACCATTCATGAATATTGGCATCGTTGGTGGGTTATGTAGCCTTAACGACAAAAATTCTACATGGTTTATAACTCCCAATTCGACAATGCTGTCAAGATTGAAATTTAGTGAGCTTATCATTTTCATAATTGATCAGGTTACACATCGTTAATTATTAAAAAAGGCATTACAAAATCATTAGTGGAATCAGCAAAGTATGTATCTGATAATCAGTCAGTCAGAAAAAATTTTTAAATATAATTCAGTTCTTTATCGAATGTCGACCACCGTACGATTTTGTTTGTCCGTCATTATCACTTCCTGCATTTGCAGTCCCGTGACTTCTGGGGTAATAACTAAATCATTCAATATACAATTGTTTTTTCTTTAATTTTTTTTTTCCTTAGAGAAATTACGATTACGTTCTTTCTGACATTAAGTGCAAATTCAATCGAAATTATGCTTTGAAGTCATCGTGTGAGCTTTTTGGAGATAGTCCATCTACTGGGGCTAATTTTGACTTGCAAATGCGAAAATCCATCAAAGATTTTCGAATAGATTTAGAATTTTTTCTAAAACGGAAAACTAAATACGATATGCTTCTATTCAAAGCACCCAATGTGGATGTTTGTACGGAGCTTAAGAGAAATGTCACAGTTCCGGTTGTGCAAATGTTTAAGGAAATGACACTTAAGGCAGGCAAATGGCCAGAATGTCCTGTGCCAGCGGTAAGTCTGAACAAAAAAAACAATTTGGCTCAGAATTTATCAAATTTGTATTTTCTTTGTTTTCAGAATTACCATTTTCATTTTGAAAATTTATCATCAGATTTAAACTACTTCCCTTCTTATTTGCCAGAAGTTGGTTTAAAGATCAAAGTCATTTTGAAAGATGGACAGAAAATGTTTTCGGAGGCTAATATTTTTGGAAAAATAGTCTATAAAAAGTCTATAAAAGGGCCAAATAAACATTAAACAATTAAGTTCTAAAGATGTGATAGATAGAGATAGAAAGACGTTATACTTTAAGTTACAGAATAAAACGATGTTCACGTATTATAAAACATAAAATGTCATTCTTTAAAAAAAGTAATGGAATGAAATTTTAATTACTTAATCAAATGCCATTTTTACAACTAGAAAATTGGTAAAATACTAATTTGAAAGTTTCAGTTTTCAGATATATTATTAATACAAGCTATAGATCTTGGTACTTCACAATTGTCAACAATTGTTCTTAGACCCTAATTGATATCGGTGACGTAAAATATATTAAGTTATCTAATAGACACGAAGATAAATCAGATGTTTTATTATAGATTCTAGTGATATATCCCAATATAGAATTGGATTCGAAGTGTAATATACTCCAGCAATTTGTTCCAGAATCTAATAAACACCAGCGATAATTCCTGGGACATATAGATTCCAACGATAGATTTCAGCTTTAAGTTCCTAATTGTTTTTAAGGCACATTACAGGAGATCCTGTATGAAATGATCTAATAGATAATCAGCTATAGATTCCAATGATAGATTACAAGGTCTATCAGATACCAATGAAAGATCCCATCAGAGTTTCAACAATACCAGCGATGGATGCTAGATTCCTTTAAATGTTAGCAAGATTACAAATTGTCTGATTTCTAATAGACACGAGAAGTAGATCCCTCAGTTTGATAGGTGACTTATGAGGGGATCATAAGATACTAAATATAAATCATCAGGGTCTAATACGACGATAAATACGGAGATCTAATAGAAACAAGGAATAGCTCACAGAGTTATACCAATCAATGAGTTATTGAAAGTCTTATAGATTTCAATGATGGATGCCTCGGTAGTATCTATTGATACTACAACAATGGATCCCAGCGAAAACCAAATACCATTAATTAGTTGGTCCAAGGATGTTGTAATAAATACCAAATTCTAAAAGATACCCATCGATATCGATTCCGATTGGTGATTCATTTGGTATTCTAATAATCAACATATTCTACATCTTTATAATAATTATACAATGTCATTTAAATTGGATACTACTTCGGTCGAAATTGAATTCTTGAGACTGGGATAAAGACTTCAGATTCAATCTTAAATCACTTGTTGGTGGTGAAATAGTTTGTATTTGAACTGCCATAGGTAGTTTTATAGGAAATGAGATTTTGATCCTTCATAAAGGATTCTCTTTGTTGAAGGAATGACATGCTTCTTACCTTCTCGGAATTGAATTTTATTATTTATATTACTTATTTTGAATGTTCGTTTTTTCCAAATATCCAGTTAAAATACAATTAAGAGTATCGACCTAATCTGTGTTTCAATCATTACACCACAATTTATAAGAAATAAAATATCATTTTATTGGACTTAAAGTCGATATTTATCACTCTTAGAATCTTTTATTTAATAAAAAAATGATTTTTGTATTTTCAAGTTTTCTTTACGCCTTTAGCTGAGATTTTTATTTTTTTCCGCAAAACAACCCGTCCCCGAGTTGTTGAATGCAAAAAAGTAAATTTCTTATCCTTGGATATTATGACAACATTAAATGCAGCTTCTCCCGCTGCATAGGGTGGCAAATTGTCCGTATCAATGGATACATTTAAAAATTTAAAACGATAGTCCTGAAAATTCAAAACTATTAAAATAAAACTTTTTGTTGTTGTTGTTGTTTTGTTTTTCTAAAACTTTACCGCAGGAATAGGACATTGTTCTGGCAAGTCACCAGCTTTTTCAAGAATTTCCTTATACACTTTCAAAACAGGATTATTAATTCTCTTTTTTAATATATCACAAAATTTCAATCCAGAAGATTTGAAAAGTAACAAATTTTTCATTTTTGGTCGTTCCAAATGCACTATAAAATCGATTCGCAGATCTTCTACAAGTTTATGCAATTGTATATCAATATTTAATCGAGGTGAAGGATTCTGGACGAATGTGCAGCTCACACTCTTTGTATAATTGCCATATGAAAGACATTCAATGCTTGTAAGAACCAGGTCGTAATTTGCCTGCGAACAGTTTTTATAAAAGATATCAATGTAATGCAGAAATAAAATATACAATACCTCTTGTAAGGAACTTGGTAGTAAGATGAGAATAAAAATTGCTTTGAATTGAATGAGATGTACTTTGAGAACCATATTTTGACGAATGCTAAGAGATCTGCTAAAGTTGGTTTAAGTAATGTAAAAACAAAAATCTTTACTAATGAGGTCACTTTTGCCTAATGAGTTTGTAATTGATACTATAATTTGAGTTTCAATAAGAAAAAAAGAACATTTAAACTGCACAAAAATAATTGTGTGCGATTACCAGTAAATTGCAATCTTTTTAACCCTTCATCGACCCATAGTTAAAAAAAATTATGTCTTTCGGCTAATTTCCCTGTGAGATGTGAGAAAACATACCCCTCCTCCCCTCATCCGTATAGACGAAATCACGGTTTAAAAACGATTCATTGGGTTCGTTATACTTTTTCTTCTTCACTTAAAACATGACCGATTTTATTATAAACCAAATTGGATGCAGGAAAAAATTTAACTCTCACCGAGAATAAAAATTATGATGCATGTTGTTCACGTGTTAAGCAAACCATCAAGTATTTCTAATTGTTATTCAAAAGTATTCTAAAGCCAAGTATAGAGTAGTATTACAGATAACACTTTTGAGAAAGACAACGAGAAAGTTCGATGATAAAGATGTAAAGATAAAAACGAAAGGATTCGAAATTCCTTACGTCCTTTCGTATGTCTTTCGTTTTTTGTCTGTTAGCTCTTTTTTTGTACAGTTTAAAATGCACTTTTCAAAATACTTTTACGAAAGATTTTTCAAAAAATGAAAGACCCGTGGTGGAGATATTAATTTTCACCACAGAAAAATGTTCACCATATTGGGTAGGAATCCACCATGTTTTGGAATGTAATGTGATTGTGGTGTAGGGAGGGGGGTGTCGTCAAAATAGTTTTTTTAAGTGAACATAAATCTTTCATATCAATTTGATTATGAAATATAATAATTGCTGTGTATGGCCTTTTGATTGATCAAATTGAAGCCATCTCAATAAAATATCAATTAGAAACTCATCATCAAAACTTGGCCTCATTAGCAAAATTTTTTTATTGGTTCCAACTCCTATAGCGAGAAAATTTATTTCACATTTGACAAAATATGCTTTTCGGCACCCATTTAAGCGTATTTGTTCTTTTATTAAATTTCAAATGTTCCTTACAAGAGGTAAAGTAAAAAAAATTAATATTATTCTAAAAAATCCTTTAAAACAAAAATCTTATCAAAGCGGAACTACAAAGTAGTATTTTCAAGCTTCAAATGCACTCCCGTGGGCAATGGCAATTATATGCAAAATCTCTCCTGTTCTTGCGAGTCTTCTCCACCTCGCTTAAATTTCGAGATGCAGATGAAAAAAAGGTTAAACAGTGTCCGGATGAGCTTGAGCGTGTACCTAGAACGTCCACAACAGGAAAGCGCTCTTCTATTCAAAACTACGAAATTGAATCTTTGCGAATTATTTCATAAGGATGGTATCAATAAAAGTCCAATATTAAACGCGTATGTGGAACTTTTAACAGCACACGGTAACATGCCACGATCTTGTCCAGTTCCAGAGGTAAGATCTTTAAGATTTTTTTTTTTACCTTCTTACATACGTTTTGATTTTTTCAGGACTTTTATTTTAAATTTTCAAATATGACTATAAATACAGAGTTATTTCCATATTACATACCAGAAGCTGCATTTAAGGTGGTCATCAGTTTGCTTGATGCAAAATCTGCATTTATTGACTCAATAACAAGGGGTCGTATTATTCATAAAAAGAGAAATACGAAAACTAAACCAAGAAAAGCTTCAAAAGGATTGGGTTTTAGGGCTTCCTAAATTCTTTTTTATGGTTGACCTTTAATGTGTGGCCAACCCTACTTGAACCGCTGTTCTTGTTTTTCCAGTGCATACACGAGAAATAAATAAATAAATTGATGGCTTGGCAACTCTATTAACGAGGCTTCGGTCTAGTGACCATTTGATTGTGTTTTTGTCGATATTCTGCTGGAATGGAAGGGCTTCAATCTTACTAGAGATGCACTTTATTCATCACAAGAATTACTTTTGGAAGACTTTGCAAAAGGGAGTGGAACTTTAAAAAAAAAAAAAAAAAAAAAAAAAACTAAGGTATTGAACTCGGAACCTTCGGTGCATATTGTTATTTTTATTTAAATAGAATTTACCCGTGCTTCGCTGTGGCTTTTCCACCTTTCAGGAACTTTATTTTTAGGGTAAAAGGTACTCGATATACTTTTCTATATTCCTTACAATGAGTGTAAAAATTCCATCATGACCTGTATAGCTGTTAAGTCGTCGAGTCGTCTGCTTGGGCTTCAGAATTTTGTTCAGAGAGTGTGCGAATATTTAAAAAAATTATTTTTTTTTCTGGGCTCCTTGCGTGATGTCGTTGGGGTAATTGCTGATATCTTTGACCGGTCTTACACGAGGTGGAAGAATCTTTTGCCCTTGCGGAACCCCGCAGTCAAAGCTCATTCCTGGATTCACGTCGAGATGTTGTGACGCACGAGAAGTATTTAATTACCCAGCCTCTCATCGTTGCCATACTCGTCTGAGCAACCCTTTAACTCACTCATCTCCCTCTTCCTTCCCATTATTTTAACATCCAATGTAGTATACTGGAAAACCCCATCTAAGGTAAAGAACGACTTGGCAGGCGTAACTGGAGGCACTGGCTAGAAAGCGGGATGGCTGGCTGCTAGTTGAGGCCGTGGTCTATAATAGACTGCCACCTTAAGTCAGTTAAGTAAGTAATTTTTTTGAAGTGACATTTCTTAAGGCGCATAAGAGTAAAATATTTACGGATGAAACGGAAATTAGCGCGACGGAAATGTGGGATGTTTCCGTCCCAGAAGAGGGAGAGAGCGATTGAGACCGATTGACAGAGAGAGTGAGAAAAGGCGAACGTAGCATGAAGTACATATCCATGGAGCGAGAGTAGGGAGCAAGCTAGTGAGAAAGATCGAGAGAGAGTGAGATCGAGCGAACGTCGCATCACGCACAGTGCCATGGGGGAGAGAGCTGTAGGTTTGTTTTATAATAGCACAAACTGTTTCTGCATATCAACTGTGGTTAGGTCTGTGGTTGATGGTTTTAAATAGATTGGCGGGTAGAAGGGATGTAACTTGGTGTATGGCTAAATGAGCGCTTTAAGGTTGATATGAAAAATGGGATGTGTATAATATTAAATGTGCTAGCCAGGTAAAGGTAGTTCCACAATATCCCACAGTGTAATACGACATGTTAAAAATGTGTGATGAAACAGATGTATAATAGTGTGGAAACAGAATATGACAGCGCAGATCTCATACGATTTGACATGTGTTTGGATCTGAAATATTTTTTTAGGATTGAATGTAAAACCATCACACATTCTTTCACACTTTTTTTTGACATGTCGTACTACACTGTGGGATAGTGTGGAACTTAAGCGGCCTTAAGAAGCTGCACTGGTCGGTTGATGCGGTGAAAAAAAATGTGTTTAATGGTGGGGAATATTAATCGTCCGGATGGGTAAGCGTGTAATGCTTCATTAAAGGGCTAGTGAGGAAAATTGAGAGAGAGTAAAGGAGATCGCTATTGGTTTATGTATTCGTTTAGTATAGTTATATATTAGAACTTTAGGTGGCAATTATGTCGCATAACGTATAACAAGACTTTAAAATGAGTTTACCAAGAAGTTTCACTTCTGACATGTGTACTTTGTACGCACGCACTTTAATAAGTGTTGTTAATTGTTGAACAAATTTTGATCAGTACTCCGAAATTCAGTTTCGGTTTCGTTAGGTATATGCTGTTTTTTATATTTTTATAAAAATCATGATTATTTATTTTGAGTTTAATGTACTTTTTTAACTGCACTTATAGGTTTCTTATGAACTATTTTGCCAAATATAGTTACCTCTAAGAACAACTCTTTTTTGTCTTTCAACATAAGAATCACTTTATATGCAACTTTTGGTAAATAAGGTGGTAAAAATTTTACATCCGGAGATATATTTACAAATTTATAATGGAAATCCTGAAAATGATATATAATTATTAAAACCTATTTTAAATTTAAAAAAAAATTCTGCTACTCACTGCTACAACAGGACAATCTGGCCATTTTCCAGCCCTGTAAGTCATATCTTGAAATAATTGCACATATGGAACGCTGATATTTTGAAGAAATATCTCACAAACTTTCATATCAGGTGCTTTGAAAACTAAAAAATATTTTTTCATCCGCTCAAGGAAAAAATGTAAATCCATTCGAAGATTGTTGACCTCTTTTTTCATTTGCATTTCGAAATTGGCTCCTGTGGCTGGTGAGCGAGATGTAAGGTCACATGATACATTTGATGCATATTTGGCATTAATGCTGCACTTGATGTCAGTTAGAACTGGGTAGAAATTTTGCTAAGATTTAATTTCAAATTAAAAAAAACGAGTTGTTTTTTTAAAATTAATAAAAAAAAATTACCGCCGCTAATGAAGTAAAAATAATATTAATTGTTAAAAATGTGGAAAAAAATAAATGCTCACTAACTGGCATTGTAAAAAGAACTGTCAGATTTTTTTTCTTATCAGAGATATCCCTGCTTGTTAGTGTTCATTACCAACTGATTATAGATCATTGACTTATTAAAAACAAATTTCACGCACCAGTGATGATTTCCATGCCTCCCAATGAAATAATTACAATCAACTGTCTGCCGAAGTAAAGGCCTCTTTTTTAACTGTATTGCTTTTGAAGCACTGTCGCTACATACATCAGCTGGTGATCTGCATAAACGCTTGGAAGCATTCATCACAAAATTTCTTGAGTTTCCAAAACAATTTTTTCTCAATTGTTTTTTTCTATCATATTAATATACAAAATGTGAAAGTTTGTAAAGGGTGTTTTTTAGAGGTACTTAATTATTTTTTATAAAATTGACTTTATTTGAAAGATAATTCTTTTCAATTTTGTTTTTGAATAGGCGGTGGTGGCGCCTTAACATTGGCTTGAGGAATATCTACAATTCATGTTGACAATCATTAGTACTACAACTTTTAATTTTTTTAAATGAACAGTATTGGGTTGACTATCACGAATTTGTCGTATCTTTGTCGGGAAACAAAAAAATTTGTCGCGCCTATATTTTATAAATTAACCCTTGGTATTTTAACTTGACAGTCAAGTTAGCATTACCTCCCCCAAAAAAATGCAATATGAAGTGAAATGTCAAGTTGGCATTGCCAGGGGTTAATTTTTAAAAACGTCGAGCGACAATTTTTTTTTTTTCAATACCAAATTCGTGACAGTTAATCGATTTGTTCATTTAAAAAAAAAAAAATTGAAAGTGGTTAGTCCTAGTTTGACAGAAATTTTCCATTCAACCAAAAATGGGCTTCTTCCCTGAAAAAATATGCAATCAATTGAAATTCGAACACTGAATATACACCAATTCTTGCACGAATTGCAAACCAAAATTATATACAACTTGTTCCGGTCTTCCTCGATGTTGCGTTCTACGACGTTTCAGATCATGTGTTTTGTATTATCATTTAGAGTAAACGTGATGCGAAAACGTTTCAATCAAATTCATTGCTCTGATAGATGATTGTGTCGCCCATTAAATGAACGTAGTTTTTCGAAATAAATCCGCATAATTCGCATACGTTGTTTAACCAACAGTTAGTTGGTTGATTCATGGTGAAATGGAAAACTTAAAAACTTTAGATAAATCACTAACATGGCAGATGACAAAATGGCTTTCAATGAAAACAGTGCTGCCAACTTATAGTTCTACATTTATAAAAAAAAGACACACCCTTTGCATGTCTTTCTTAAGGTTTGGAATTTCAAGCAATAACCGTCAATACTGGCGTTTCCATCAAAAACGATATAAAAATATTGCAGTTCATGAATATGAATACAATAATTGTTTAATTTGACGTGCGGAATTAAAGATTTTATCGGCAATAGTTCTGACAAAAATAAAAAGAGCCAACACGATCGTGCCTAGTTTATCAAGTATACTTCCAACAAAATTATTGAATTTCATCACAATATGTTAACATTAATCAAATCATTATTGCCGTTCAGTAAATTGGGTATTATAAAGACCACCTAGACGATTAAAAATCAGTTAAGATTGAACAATGCAGTGAGGGGTACGCAGTTCTTTTAAAAATGCCAGTTAGAGAACAATTGATTCTTTTGTCGTGCTTAATTTTTTTAAACAGCATTTCCACTTCGTTAGCGGCGGTAAATTACGATTTCAGCAAAAAAAAGGGAATTTTTATTTTTTTTGTTCATTATTTTTTTTTTTAGCAAAATTTCTATCCCGTCTTAACTGACATCAAATGTACCGCGAGCAATAAATATGCAGCAAATTTTTCCTGTGAACTTTTTGGTCCTTCGCCAGCGGTTGGGGCTAACTTTCAAATGCAAATGAAAAAGGCAGTGAAAGATTTTCAAATTGATTTAGTGTTTTTGCTTGAGCGGATGAAAAAATACTTTTTAGTTTTTAAAGCAGAAGATATGGATGTGTGTGTGGAATTTCATAAAAATATTACCGTTCCGTATGTGCAGATGTTAAAGGATATGACTCTTAGGGCTGGTAAATGGCCAAAATGTCCTATCCCAGAAGTGAGTAGCATAAATATATGCTTCAATTTTTTTTTTTAATTTAAAACATTTTTGTTCTATTTTTTCAGAATTTCTTTTATAAATTTGTGAATATTTCTCCAGATATTAAGCATTTGCCGGCTTATTTGCCACAAGTTGCTTTCAAACTGCTTATTATTTTGAAAGATAAAAAGGAAGTGTTCTTACATGTTACCATTTTAGGCAAAATATTGCATAAGAAACCATTAAATGGTCAGAAAAAGAACTAATTTTGTATACCTATGTATTAAACTGAAAATAAAATTATAAACTTTTTTAAATATGCAGGTTGTAGTATTAAATAATTTGTATAATTGCAATAAGTGAATTTTGAGTGTGATAAAATTCTTAGTTTTGGATTTAAAAAAGAAAAAGTGAAATCAAACTAGTGAGCACACCTGGACCTGACCCACGTACACGAACTTAAGAAAAATGGAGTTAAATGACAGGATGGCTCTCCAAATTAAGTCCAGATAATAAAATTCTTCTGCTAACTTCAATTAACATACCGTGTCGGTCTAAGATATAAATGGCCTAGTTCATAAAATAAAACATTTTAGAAAAATAAACATGGAAATGTGAAGCAGCGCAAATTCTTAACGAGAAAGCAAAGAGTAAGTAGTTAATATTCAAGGTTTTGGCGTTGCCAACATAGCCACTATATAAGATTCTGATAGCTCGAAACCCAAACACAAACACCAAATCTGGCATAATTGAACACTCTCAACCATTCATGTGTGTGGGTTGATATTCTGCAGGAATGGAAGGGAACTATAATTGACTGTCCTATACGAACAACTAACACAGAAGCACTTTCCATATCATGATTTATTCTTCTATGATTTGTCACTTCTTCGCAAGAGGCAGTACCCCAAAAAAAGAACTTAGGTGGAGTCAGGGATCGATCCCAGAACTTTTGGCGTGGCAGTCCGACATACTAATCACTACGCCACGTAAATAACGATGCTTAAACATGATGCTTCACTCACAAGCAACAATTCCAGGATGACCAGTTTCGCAGGATCAATAATCTTCAGGTAGACACCACTTTCATATTCGGGACAGTTCAACAAGGCGGTCGGCGGACGCGGCGCTGGAGAGACGCATGGAAATGATATATGCATTACATTAAAAGAGGGTTATATAGATGTGGTTCTATAAAGAGGAGCACGGGTGGTTTTTTAGAATGTGATTTACGTTGAAAAGATTGAGTGGTTTTCTACAAGCCCATTTTTCAAACGCCCGCCGACGCGACGCACCGCAGCCGGTATAATCATCCGTGTTCAGCTCGTCTCACAGTTAGAATTTGATATCTGCCTTCGTGACCGTGTTCCAAATCGATATCGAATTTTTGCGTAAGTAAATGCCTTCCAGGATACCGGAAATGTTGCCTCGCTCGAAAATCTCTGGGGAACCTCAACAGGCCTTACTGTTTCCCAGCACTATACAATCTCAACCATTCTGTTAGTGCTGTATGCGAAGAGATGCATTTTTCTGGACAAGTCTTACTAATGAAAAGATTTCGTCAGTTCTCTTAAGAGGCAGTACCCAGAAAAAAACTTAGTCGAAATCTGGGATTGAAGCGGAACCTTTGGCATACCACACTCCGACACACTAACCACTACGCTACGGGATACTGCCATATAAAGGTGTATTTTTACTGACAAATTGTTCAGATGATTCTAGCTTTTGTCACGTTGACCAACGCATCGTATGGCATTAAACACAACGGAATTTTCCAAACCATTCAAAAATTGAATGTCCGTATTCGTAGGTAGGAAAAACGTCGTTACCAAAAATGGTGCCTTTCGTAAATTAGTACCTAGTTCTTAAAATTTGTGGTCTAAGAATGTTTGTCATCAGAATTTTCGCTATAGAAGGTTCCAGTTTAATAATAATTTAGTGATTAGCATTTTGATATCAAACCATGAAATCCGCATTTTTTTATAACTACAATCAATCCAATCAGAAAAAAAACTAGTTTTTTTAACATGTATCATTATATATTTGTAGTTAATTATACTAACCGACTCATTAGAAAACAGTTAGAATTTTTTTTAGAAAATAATTATTGTTGTTCAGTGTCCATGGGACAGCTTCAATTATTAAAAACTCCAGATGCTTCAAATGAACTTATTGCGAACAGTTTTAATATCCTTGGTTATAATTCTTGCTACGTTTATATGTGAAAATAATGGAGAGGTACAAAATTAATTCAAAACTCTTTTTTTTTTACTGTTTAAAAATATTTTTCTTGTTTCATACAACAAATTGAAAACAGCGTCGTTTCGAAGTCCTCATGAACTCTTTTAACTGCTCTTTCAATCCCGAATACGCCATAGCACATGTTTGCTATCTTAACAATACTTTTAATCCCGTTCGATCTTATTTCGACATCCGAATACAACGAAAGATACAAGCTATCAAATACTCTTGGGTACTTTTTTTAATAAGAAAAAAATCTGACAAACGGCATCCATTGTTGAATGTGAAAAATATGGATGGATGTAAATTTTTGGCTGGAGTTTCCGTAATACCAATATTGAAAATTTTTAGGAATATTATGCTGGATTTCGGAACAATGCCTTCTAAGTGTCCAATTGAAAAAGTAAGAAATTATAAATTTATTATTTAATTATAAATTAATTTTTCTTGTGACAATTTTTCTAGGATTCTAGATTCCTATTTAATGATCTAATTATCGATAGCGAGAAATTTCCACCATACGTCCCGGAAACTCAATTCATTGTGACTGTAAACATAACTTGGGGTAAAAAATTTATTTTCGCTGTCACAGCTGATGGGAAAGTTGTGCAAAAATTTAACATTTAATTGGTTAGAAAAATATGAATTTATTGAACCGTTTTAATTAAATTTAATTAAAATTTAAAACATGCATACATTTTAAGTGTTTTGAAGGAAAAGAAAATAGAGAATCTGAATGATTTCATGAAAGGCTGGACTCTTGAGTTTGTATGTTCATTGTACAAATTTGAGTTGTCTTTTAATGAGTAGCAGTTTGCTCAACAAAAAAAAAAAAAAAAAAATTGTTGTTATTTACCATAAATTATCTACAAGAAATTTTTAAAATATCTTTAGCCACGTGGCGTGCTTTAACATTTTCATTTAAGTTTTCGAACACAAATTGCAATTTCTTCAAACTTATTCAACTTTAATTTTTAACTTTGTGGTGTGCCTCAACATAGTTAACTTGGTCCTCTTCTATTTTTACTTGCGATTATAATATCCTACCTATGTATAATCGCAAGGCAAGTTATGTTATGCAAGTTAAATTTTGGACAATCAAACATGACATTAGGGTGATCGAAAAGCCTAAAAAAGTGAGTCCGACAATTCTAGAATTAGTATTCTAGCTCTAAATCTAACGGTACCTGGCCGTACGGTTTTTAAAGTGAAACTTTTTTTTTTGCATCGCCTCAAATTTTTTGGTTCACCTGTCGCATGTCGCAATATGGCGGCACCAGCCAATAGCTTACATTAGCTGACCGTGTAGTATGTAGTATTTATATTCTCACTCATTCGTGCACGTGCTCCAAGGTACAAGATGGGCCAAAAGAAGTCATCCATCCGATGTTGTTTGGCTCTCTTTTTTTTTAAATGAAAAACTTCGATTCTGTTTTTGATTATGTTTATTTGAACCTTTAGAATTGTATTGGTCAAGTCGAGAAGATGATATCGACCGAATGGGCGCCGTCACAATCGATTGCTCTTTTATGGCATGTTTCATCACTTCAGCGAGAACTTCGGGCGACAGATTCTCGCACTCGTGTCGAATGTTGTCCTTGAGGGCTTCCACAGTCTTGGGCTTGTTCACGTTAACCCGGGATTTCAAAAAACCCCACAAAAAAAGTGAATCGGTTAAATTGGGCGATCTTGCGGGCTAGTGCAAATCACCAAAACGAGAGATAAGCCGAACCGGGAACGCCGCCTTCAGAATATCGGTTCATGTCGGTTCATGTATCGCTTAATGGCTTGTTCACTTGTATTCTGCATCTGTTTAGTCCACAAATGTCAAAACAGATTTGACAGTGGCGGCCATTTGCAAAAATGAAAGCATCTTCCAATAGGGTGATTTCTTTTTGCCCAACTTGTATTTGTGTTTTGCTCAGTGTTATGATGTAAAACCGGTCGACAAGTGAAAAATCCAGAATAGTGCGTAAAATATCGGACGATGAATTGATTTTAGGCCGTAAGAGAAAGCCAAAAGATTTCGTGTTTGCAGGGGAAAAAAGCTCTGGGTGAGTTAATTTGATTTTTTTAGTGAATTTATTAGAACGAAAAAAGTTTCACTTGCATCGGGGTTTAATAAAACCACTTAATTTTTTTTTTTAATTAAAAATGCATTTATCTCCAAAACGGCTATCACGATTTTGATAAAACTTTCTGAATAGTGATTTACGTGCTAATTTTATGCTTTAAATGGAATAGATTTTACATGAAAAGTCGTATAACGGTACCTTCCATAGGACCGGTTTTATGAAATCAGATTTTCTCGTAAACCACAACGGATTTCAATGAAATTTGTATGTGAAAGCACGAAATAACATTTTTTAAAAAAAGTTTTCTTGCGTTATTAAAAAAAAAGTTAATTTTTTTTCATTTTTCAAAAACGGTTTGTTCTAAAATTTTGAAGTTTTCGTTTTATGATAAAAACTACAAACCGCTATATGTTGGTGTATTGAAACAAAATTTGAAATATTTATTGGAAAAGTTTAAAAAAAAACCATTTCAAAACCTGGTCCGGCGATTTTGTTTTTTTTTTTCTGTTCTAAAATTCAAAACAGTGAAAGAAAGTTAAGTTAATTTTTTATTCCGAAAAACCTGTAACTAATGATTTTTGAAGTGTTTTATAAAATTTCGTATGATTTTTATTTTAATTTTTTTCCAAAATCTCAATCCCCCATTTTTGTAACCTTCAAAATAAAACAATGATGCAATTTGGATGATAAAATAAAACATTTTATGCTGTCACCTTGTACCTGGGATATTTTTATACATATTTTTTTAAAATTTTAGTCAAACATTAATAATTTCTTGTTTATATGGATGGATTTTCAAAATCTAACAAAAACTCAACACAAATCCAACAAATTTTTTAAAATATTTTTTTTTTTAACATTTTAACCTATTCTCAATTTATTCTTTTCAACAACACTTCCATCCAACCGAACATAAACGACCATTTCCTTGCCGTGTTTTACTTGAATGATAAGGACAAAATTCGATTCTGGTACGTATGGTGGAAATCTTTCAACATCAATTTTTATATCTTTAAATGAGAATCGGTAGTCCTGGAATGTTAAACAAAAAATCGTATTCCTTTTTTTTTTTTTTTGAGCTACCATCAATTAAAAACTTACTTTGCCAATAGGACACCTTGGCAATTCTCCAGCTTCTGCTAAAGCGTCTCTATAGATCTTCTCTATAGTAGGCCCAACATTTCCATCAAGAAACTTACATGCATCTGCATCTTTTACATTATACAATGAAACAGGATCAATTTGTCCTCTAAAAATCATCACTTCCAATGAATAAGTTATTTGTTCAAGTTCATGACAGAATTGAATTTCAGTAAAAGCTCGCGGCGGTTTCGGGGTCTTATCGACATAGCAATGAGTTTCACTTACATATTTGGGATTCCCTGTGCAATTCAAGGAATCCATAATAATGTCAAAATTGCGCTAAAAGGACAAAAAAATTAGTAAATTTTAAATATTTCCTTAAAACGCCCTTACTTTTCCATGAGTTTCAGTTAAAAATGTTAAGAGACTGAAAAACAGCAAGTTTCTTAATGTTGAGCTCATTTTAATGGGAGAACCAATACTGTTAGACTCCAACTGGGTTCTAGGGAAACTAAACTCCAAGAAATAAAGGCAAGGTTGAAATAGGAAAATTTAATTCTGATGCAAATTGATTATTGATTGAATTTTAATTGCTTCACTACAAGATAATTTTGATTAAAAATGTAATTGAATATTTCCTAATTTGATTGGGTTTTCTTCACATTTCACTAATTGGCTTGTGTCATCCATTAAACAAAATATTTAAACTATATTTAGAATAAAAAAAATGATTGCATAACAGTTTAATTGAATTCTCAATACCAAACCAAACGTAGCTTAAAAAAAAAAAAAAAAAAAAAAATAGAACATTTGGCAACCCTTTCTTAAATTTTAATATTTAGCTCTCATGCGAGAGATCTCGCTTGCTATATTGTTTGGCTTTTAAAAGTGAGGAATATAATTTATCAGTACGGTGATATTTTAATCCATTTTTTCCAATTATGTACAACTTTCTTCCAGCAAGGAACACGAAGAACTTGAATCCATGAGGTCTACAGGGCTGGACTGATTATAATTTGGGTAAGGTAATACGGTATTGAGTGCGAAAAAAGTGAATTGGAATTCCGGTGTGTGTTTGAGCAGCCCCACTTCCTCAACGGTTCATGAGCGTTTTGAAAGTATCATAAAGAAAACAGCGTTTTTAGTTTTTCGGTTGAAATGTACAAAATAGAGATCATGCTCAAACTGTCTTTAACTCAGGCTTATCGACTCTGCCGCGATGTATATAGTCATCTTAGCTACCAATAGATTCTCAGTTCCTAATAAAGTGGAGGAGATTTTGATGTTTCCGAAGTGCCAAGCCCAAAATAGATTTAAAATATTATTTGACAGAAACTTGAGCGAGCCACTACTATGAGCATAATAATTTCCCGAATTTGTTTGTCTTGTTTTGTGGACTACACTTGGCATAAGTTCACAGAAAACCCGCAACCAATTCCCAATGCATAGGATCATCAGTAACTGTACTTCTAGAGGTGACCATAAGAATTGATGCCTCTGCAGTATTTGGTTTCATAATGCAACCGGAACGAAAAAGTGCCAGCTGCTGGTTTAAAAAAAAATCATATCAGGCAACTCTGCAGTCTGGAACCAGAGCTAAAGGGTGTTTTTTTAGAGGTATAGAACTTTGAAATGGAATAAAACAAAGATAATTTTTTTGAATTGACATGAAATTTATTTTGTTCGAAAGATATTATTCTGGCATTATAATTTAAATATGATTTCTGGCATATGGACCAATTCAAAGGACCCAAACGCGAAATTAAGCGCTCACCGACCGATTCCTTCAACAAATCAACTGTGGCACGAGCTGTGTCTGTGTGGCATGTTACGCCGTCTTAATGAAATTGATGAACGAAAAAGTCAGTAATCATGGCTCTATAGCGGTCACCATTGACTGTAACTTTCTGACCAGCATCGTTTTTATAGAAGTACGGACCAATTATCCCACCAGCCCATAAAGCACACCAAACAGTAAGTTTTTGTGGATGTAACGGTGTCGCAACATACACTTGTAATACGGCAGTTTTGTTTATAGACGTATCCATTCAACCAAAAGTGAGCTTCATCGCTAAACAAAATTCGCTTATAAAAAATATTCATGTTAAAACGGCAAACTAAACTAAAATTAAATCACTTCACAGCTGACAAAATGGCCGCAAGTTAAAAAAGTGTTGCCAACCTAAAGTTTTATACCTTTAAAAAAACACCTGTTACTACGATTGTTGCTCCTTCTTCTCCCAAAGAAATTGAGGGTTCATGAAAAGCAGCTTGTTATTGTCCACCAGAATGATCCATTTTGAGCATTCGTCAACCAGATCGCCAAGATGTTAGACCTATGATTTCCACACTTAAATCCAACAGATCTAATGCACCAGCTGGCCACTGGCCGAACTTTATAAAGCATCAGCAGGATGTGACTATGTTGGGAGCATATAAAAAGACTACCTTATCTGTATGACTTGCATGGACAGATACAAATATTAACCTTAACCGAAATGGCCAATTGCACAATGATTTCAGGTCAAGTAGATCAACCATCCCCCAAGTTTTTTACCCTCAGACAGATATAGAAAAAGATCCGGCACAACACTAAACCCTTTTTCGGTTCAAAATTCACCTATGAGAGCGTGTATAAAAAAGAGCTGCCAAATTAGATACCTCTTTGACTTCCTTTTTGAACCAAATGGACTTAACGATAGCACCAGCGGAACGATCTTCTATACATTTGAAGACATTGACGGTTTTAAGGACACCTAAACTAATGTGGCTTAAAAATCAATACCTAGTTAAAACGTTTTTTGGAGAAAATGAAGTAAGCCATCAGATTTCTTTCACTTTTTTGAATTTTAAAGAATTTTTTTTCAAAATCGTTCGACCAGTTTTTTTCAAAAAACTGTTTTTTTGAAAGACTTTTCGAAAACATATTTCAATTCTTTTTTTTTTTTTTGAGATTGCTAACATCGAGCATTTTAAAGGTTTTATCAGAAAACATAAGATTTAAAAATTATGAAAAACCAACCGTTTTAAAATAATTAATTTTAAAACTCAAAATTTTCAAGAAAAAAAAAAATGAAAAATTAATTTTCACACTAATTTTTATCAAAATTTTATGTGTTTGAGATCTTATTTTATTGTCAAAACTAAATGTTGGTTTTTAGTTTTAAGTTCAACATTGAAAACCGTATGGCATTCTGACCTTTTGTTGTCAAGCTATTCAAAAATAACCCAACCTACTTATTTTTTTTTTTTTTCAAAATCTTGGGCTTAGAAATTAATTTTTGTTAATCGGTTTACTAAAATAACTTAATCTAAAAATACAACAAAATAAGAGATTTCTGGCTTTACAAAAAGGTATGGCATGAAATTGTAGGAGCTACTGTTATTTTAAATATTTTTTTCCAAAGTCATTTTTTTTAGAAAAGTTCCCCTCCCATACGGAAATAGACCTCCCTCCCGCGATTTTTTTGCTTGTCTTTACCCAACATACACGATCTATCTGTATGGTTCACATTAAACCGATCACCCTGTATACAAGACAAGCGTCTTGACTGCTTCTTCAAAGTTTCTGGAATCACGATAGCTCCTTTCGGGGTACTGCATTTTGCAAGAAACTGGCCAATTCTACAAGAATGCAGTTGGTCGAGAAAGGTGTATCTCTGCTAGCCGCTCGGATCAATAAGACCTTTTCTGCGGAGTATCAACGATTTTTATAGTAATTTTTGAGGAAGTAGGTGATGACTAGGCCTTAGCACGCTGGAGAATTTCGAGCCCCAATATTATTTATTTATTTAATAAATTAATGGCTGTGGGACATGGTAAAGAAAATATTTTTTTTAGGTGTGATGCCCCACTAAGGCGAACACTAAGCAAATTTTTTTTGACATTGGTATATTGAAGAAATAATTGCTGTTTTGGTTCATCATTTGCACACCGTCACAAAAATGTTAAATTCTAGGTTTCTGTCAAAAAACATCTATTCTAAATCTGTCACTAGTTTTTAAGTTCGGTATAAGTACCGGTCATCACACAACTTAGGTACCTACACGTTTATTTATTGTTTTTTTTTTCTCCGCCATTTTGAAAAGCAAAAAGTGAACTTTTTATTTATTAACAGACTTATTCATAACCTTGTCTTGTGTATCTTCTTCACTTGATTTTAAATTGTCCCTTCAAGTCAAAACTCTTGTTCATAAATTAACCTAATATTAAATGTTTCATTTTATGCTTTTGAACAACACGCCCGTGTAGTTGAGCCCAAAGACCAAATTCCTTGTCTATTTTAGCGAGCAGTGTCATTGAAAATTTTGCTTCCGGTACATATGGTGGGAATTTTTCAGCATCAATTCTTAGACCCTTGAACACAAAACGGAAATTCTGAAATATATCACAAAAAAAAAAAAAAAATTACAAAGTACTTTTTTACTATCAATTTAAATGCTCACTTTGGCAATAGGACATTTTGGCAGGTCTCCAGCTTCTAATAAAATGTCCCTGTAGATTTTCACAAAAGGCATATCATTTGTACTACCTTCTAAAAACATACATGCATTTTTGTTTTCTAAATTTATTAACGTGATCTTATCTTCATATTTGCTTCTAGAAAGGGCCACATTTAATGAGTAATTCACTTGTCGAACTTCTCGACACAATTGAAGCTCAATAAATGCTCTTGGTTCCTTTAGGGTATCATTGACAAAGCAGCTAGATTCACTTGCGTACTTGGGATTAACTGTGCAATTGAGAGATTCCAAGACAATTTCGAAATTCCGCTAGGGGATTAACAAAATAAACTAAATAATTTTTTTTTTTCTTGAAGATCCTTAGGTCCTTACTTTTCCATGGACTGGACCCATCAAAAATGTCAAGACCACCAAAAAATATATTGTTCCACAGATTGAGCCCATGTTTAAAGAAGATACCTGTGCTTTGGTTCCTTATTCGATAAAAACTGAACTTGAAAACAGTATTCAAAGATACAAACTATCTGGTGTAAATGACATTTTGATTCAATTCTAATTGCTTCATTGGCACAGAAAGATAGTGTCGAATTTAATTGTTGTTATTATGTTTGGCTTTTAATTATGTTAACTAAATTACTTAATTTGTTGTTGGAATTTTTAATTTTTTTATTTTATTGCTGATTCAAAAACTTTTTAAGAAAACACTATCTGATCCGGGCTAGCGTTGTTTTGACAATTTTAATGCAAATGTTTCTAATGTTGCTCAGCTTTGGGAATCTTAAATTGGACCTGAACACCTAGGTGTATTGATAATTCTTATTTTTAAAAGTAGGTCAATTAAGTGAACTTAAAGGAATCTTCTCAGCCAGAAGAGGCACACAGCAAGGTGTTGTCTTATCCCCACTTCTATTGAACATATCGAACTTCTAATTGGCCTGGAAGAAAAGATTTTCCAAGTGACTACATAATTTGAAGACGTTGTCAGTGTGGTAAAAGGAAGCATGCTTGTATTCTGATTGAGATCCATTGGAAAAAATGGGATGTATTTCCGAATACCACCCACTTACTATAATACACAACTGTCGTTACTAACTGTGACAATCAAAGCAGAGTCCACTGAGAAGGCTATATGTTTTTCAGCGGAGCATTTCTTTCGACACTTTCAGCCGCCTTATAGACGACGTACTCCTACTTCTTAGTTCTCGTCTCAGAGCCATCTCTTAATGAACCAATAACTCAAGAAGACATATTATATCATTCTGAATTCATCCAGATCAATGCTTAGTCAATCCGACTTCACCAGCTGGTGGCTTACAAGACGCCATTTAATCAAGATCCACTTGGGAATATGATTCTTGAGAGATGAATCAGTTAATTTCTACGAGTATACTGATGGTTCAAAAACTGAAGCTGGAGTGGGTGGGCTGCGTGTACTCAGATGGACTAAATGATAGCCTCTCATTCAGTCTCCAGTCACCACTGACCAGTCACCAGTGTAGCTTCTTGCCAGAGGAAATTCTGGCGATAAAAAATGTTAAAAAAAAAGTGATATCCGCATCTTCCCAGACACCCAAGCAGCTCTGACGCTGTTTTCAAAAACTGCCGTGTGTGGCTAATATATATCATGGATATGACAGAACAGTTCAAAGTTTACTTTTTTTTTTTGGTGCCCGAACACAGAAACATTCCGAGATCTTCAAAGTCGATGAATTTTGCCCGGAATCTCTTAACCAATCATCTCTTCCGTAAACGGTGCCAAAACTCTACACTTCCTAATATAGACTCGCTAGAAGACTTGGCACTTTCTCAAACAGTTTTTGCAGAATTTGCATGGTCAAAGAGGAGTCTATTTCATACCTTCTCTGATACCAGTGATCATATGCCAAACGGACATCCAATGCCTCTATCGCTCTAACCTTACCTAACCTGGACTAACAGTTTCCTTGCAAAGTTTACCTTTGTCGAATTCGTTGACAATTTTATCGAAATCATACACCCAAAAAGAAAATCACAGCCTCAAGTGTATTTGACAACATAGTGAAGTCAAGTCTTTACAACAACAAAAACCAGAAACTAGCTGATTCGGCCTGGCGTTGCTTGGAATTTTAAGAAATCTCTTCTTAGAAAAAATATGACTGAACTTAATTTTTCTTTTCACCATTAATTTCTATTGTTGTTCTTTTTTTCTTTTATTTTTTTTAATAAAATAAAATTCACACGCTGTTGCCACACTTCAAAAGCTTCTCTTTTGACTGCTAGTTTTTCAACCGCTCCATTTTCCTTTCGATTTTTGTTTTTGTACCACTTTGCCAATAACTTCAACCCAGAATAAAAACTGCTTATTATCTGCGAAAGCGCTTATTAAAAGCCCAAACTTTGAATCCGGCACATATGGAGGAAATTTTTCAGCATCAATTATCATATTCTTGAAATCGAAACGATAGTTCTGAAAAAGAAAAACACTTTCAAATTATCTAGAAAATTCATATTGTTCAATAAAAATAAAAACTCACCGCAGGAGTTGGACAGCTTGGCATTTTCCCAGCTTTTGCCAAGACATCTCTATAAATTTTCAACAAAGTCTCATCAGGAATTTTTTCCATAAAGAAACATCCATCGGAGTCAGTAGTGTTGAACAACGAAAGTGTCTCACTGTTGGACTTGAAAGCCTTTAATTCGAATGAAAATCGCATAGTTTTCACCGAACGAATCATTTGCATCATAAGATATCCTTTCGGTGGTTTTTGAGTTCTATCAATACCACAATTAAATTCCTTTACATATTTTGGACTTGTTGTACAATTAAGGGAATCCATAAATATTTCAAATGGACGCTAAATGGAAATGTGAAAGTCAATCTGGTATAAAATTTGTATTCGAACATAAATGAGTACCCTTCCATCGATAGAGTTGAGGAATCCAAGAGAACACAAAGTCAACAAAACTATTATCCGTATCGTATCCATTTGGTAAAAGGTTTTTATTTGCTCTGAATTTGAATTTCTTTTGATATTTGTTGTGACCATTTTACAAAAGACATTAACGTAATGTGCAACGGTAGAAAAATAAGTTATTAAACGATTTTTAATTAAAAACGTTTAGATAAGGTTTTATTAATAGCTTTGCTATCGAATGAATCAGGTACGTTATGGATACATTATAAGGTCCATTGAATCAGTCATTTTTAAAATAAATGATAAATGTGTGGGCAATTATTACACCAAAATGAAGTTGCTGTCCCGTGATTTTCGTCACACTTTTTCGTTTATTCTACGTTCAACTGCAGCCGACGAACTTGATGTGTTCATCAAATCATCAAATTTGTGGCGGCATGTGAAGAAACTCCGATTGACGCCTAACATTCGAGTCTTTTTCCAGCAAGATGAAAGTAGGTTCAATTAGACTGTGCAATGGAACGAGATCGGCTTTGAAAAGGCTTATGAACAAAGTACAAGTTGATGTTTGTGCCTCATCCGCATCCCTATGATTCCAAAGGACTTGCCATTTGACTTCAAAGAGCTTCAATTCAACGTAGAAAGTTTACGCGGGATTTTTTAAGGCACCACGATAGGCTTTCTCAACGTGGAACGAGAAACAATGACGTCATCAAAATAATTCATTAAAAACTAGTTGCTTTATATAAAGACACGTCGAGCTGGACTATTAAACATGCATTTTGAGATATCTTCCTAGTTAGAATATACGAAATTAATTGAGAATATTTCGTTTCGCAATTCAACCATCTTATTAATATCCTTCGTTTGTTTCAATACCTAACCGCTAAATTTGAAAGAGCTTTTGTTTCACTTTTCCAACAATTTCAATCTAAAAGAACAACTGATGATCAGCCATTGCGTTAATTAATACTAAGTGACGAGAATCCTTGGTTCCTGCAAAAGTGTAAGAACTATAAGACGGTAACTGCAAGAGAAATCAGTAGCGTTTTTTGATCCACAAAAAGATAAAGATCATTCTAAGATGGTTCCCCAATAAAAAATTTATTGCTTGCATTATAATTATTCACATACTCTTTATATCGGCGCCATGAAACACTGTATTTTCTGTCTGACACTAATTGAAAATGCATGTATTTCATGATAGTATCTTTTTGTATTCAAGTGATTGTTTATTTTTAAAGATGCGAACTTGTGATAAAATAATTTTATTAGTAGCAATACAAGGTTATGAATATCATATCCGAAAACGGCCGACATTATTTTTAATAGTTTTGATGAGATCTTGTAACCAATAGTTAAATCTATACAAATTTGTTGCAGAACAAAAAAAAAACGCAGACAAAATACTGAAATTGTATTCTATTTTTGTATCTTCAAGAACCTCCAAAACTTGAGGAAACACATTCTACAATTTCCATCGGCACTTTGTCGTCTGAAGCCAAGCAATGCAAACACAAATTCAAGAACTTAATTTTTTTTTACTTTTACTTGTTTGCCGTTATAAAGTTTGTGTCTAGTTATTGAGTGTTGATTGCTGAATCCTATAGATATCTTATTCTGGTATTTAGTATCTTTACAATGCAATAAGTATAGACACTTCAGATAATCAACAGGAAATTATTTTAGGTATCTTAAGAAATTGTTTTGGTTTTGTATATCTAAAACATTCTTTAATGTCAACGATTGTGTTAGTGCAATCTTCAATACGTCGCATTGATTAGATTCCTTGACTTTAAACCATAGAGACAGATAGTCAGATAGTACTTAAATAGTTTGTCTAGAGTTTTTTTTTGTTTTTGTTTTTGTTTTTGAAAAAATCCAAATGCGAAATTTCTGATATGTAGCAGCTTTTGTTTTAATTGGGAAGTTGTTCATTGAAATTTTTTTTTTACACAGAAATCCATACATTCATTTGAAAATTGCTTGTATTTTTTATTGAAGGTAAAAATGAAATTAAAATAGTACGGCGGGTTTAAATAAAAAAAATTAATTACGATTTTTCGGAACATAAATGCTCTCAAAAAATAGCCACAAGGTAAATCAAAATTATTAAAGTCATTTTTAAAAAATTTGGGAAAAATAAAAACTTGTTGGCTAAAACTGGAAAACCCAATATTGGAGAGTAGCTACCGTTAAAAACCTTTAAAATTTAAAATGTTGGTGCCATCATTTGGTTGCTATGAAAGATATATGCATACCTTAGCGATTCTGAGCCATTGCCTCAAAGAAGTTGTCCAAATTATGGCCATTTAAAAAAAAAACGTTTAAACCTAATTATCGTGATGACCATTTAAGCGAAAAACGAAGTTTTATCAAAAATACTCTAGGTTTTTTAAATTTTGAGTTTAATTTTCCAGCAAATCCAAAATTAAAAAAAAAAACAGTGACTTGAAAGATACCAGTGTGAGCCGGGCTAAAACGAAATAAAAAAAAACCTCCACAACAGCTTTTCTTTAAACTGTTGTACATGAAGTTTGAAGAAAATCCTTCAAGTGGTTTAGGTTGTAGAATGACATGAAAAAGCACACATCTGCACAGACACACGGACCTAATGTTGCATATTTGATTAAAACCTTGATTTTTTTTTTAGCACGAAACCAATACTTGACCTTGACCTATAGAATCAACTTTTGAAGGAGAAAAAGTATTTTGTTAATTTAGTCTGTGAATAGTTTTACATTCTCAACCATCTTCAATTATGAAATTGAAACTAAATAAAAAGTGAAGAACAAAATGCAAGATTTGAAAAATGAAACTAAATGGTACATTTCGGGTGAAATTATTGAAGTTTTTAAGTTTTACCATATCTTTTCATGGAACAATACAATCATGAGATCATTTCGAATTATGATCGATCTCTTACTTGAATTATTGCAGTCATGTTAGAAGTTGAAGATCAGCAATATCTTTTTGTTTGTTCATTAAAAAACTCGCAATTAATTGTTAATTCAAATGTGATGATATCAAAAACATAATGGTATGATTAATGATTTTAGTCTATTTCGGCATCACTATGACTTGCAGAATAGTAGTTTATATAATTTTTCAGTTCATTATAAGTGAAAGGATTTTAAAGATTTTGTCTGAAATTTGCATTATTAAAATCTTTAAGAAAAATGATTAATTGAAAACTAAAGAATGACTTTCGATTTCGATTGTTTTCGTGTGGTTGTTTTCTTAGTTCTGATTTTGATGAATTATTTTAATATTTCTCCAATAAAAGTTATGGCTTTAAGGTCTGACAGTAGTGTATAAAACCACAATCTTTTAAAAGTATTAGCTCGGGCATATTGTGTTATTTTAAACTCTTTGCACTTAAGAATCAAAAATTCATAAAATGCCAAAAAACCAATTAGAAACGCAATTTTACATCAAATTTCAGTCGAAAAATAAATATAAAATAAATAAGTAAACAAATATATTGTTCTTACTTAAAAATTAAAACAAATAACAGAAAACCATTTAAAATTTTATTAATTTCTCCATTTTTTACACCAACAAGATCAGATCATTAATCAAAATCAACTTAATCGACCAACAATTTTGTTCCGTGTCTTTATGCTACTTTTAATTGTTTTACTATTTTGAAATATTCTATTAATTTAGGAAACAGTATCTATACTTTATCAAATTAAAAAAAAATAATACCACCAAATACAACATGATTGTCTTGTTGTTAAAAAAATTATTAGGAAAAATTATTTTTAATTAAATAAAAAATTTCTTTTGTTAAGTTATTTAAATAGAATTAATAAAGCTGATGATATGTGTTAAAAATGTAAAGAAAGCAAAATTGTTGGGTTTGCGAAAGTTGAAAACAAAAAAAAATTAAATCAAAACAAAATTCTGTGTTATAAGATTTCTCTACGGTTTTAAGAATGAAAATTTTCTTTTCATTTCAATCCGACCCTTTATGAAAATGTTGTGAGCCATTTTGGAATCAAATAAAAAAACCACATTTACCATAAAGCCAAATTCAGGTGTATAGCTTGGTAATAAATCAGCATCAACAAACAATCTGTCTACAGTGAAATTTTCATTCTAAAAAAAATTTAAATAATTATTGTCATCTTGATTATATAAGATATGTAGTTAAAAAATTGTAGTTACAGCTTGAAGTGGACATTTTGTTGGTAAATGTCCCGCCTTTCTCATAAATTGTACAGTCGATTTAAAAAGACTATTTGATTCGGCTCCTGTTAAAACCTTACATCCATCTAGTGTCAGATTAAAAAATGTAATAGGCTCAATGCCTGGACGTAGTATCTGGGCGACTCCACTGATCTCTAAAACATTGACTTGTTTGGAAAGACTCAATCTTCCATCTATGTATTGTTTATTGTCATCGTTGTATAAACGACAAAAAGTTTCAATTATTACATTCGTTTTAGGATCTCCAATTAGAGTGCATTTAAGTTCTTCAAAAATAAGTTCAAATGGACGCTAGCAAATGTAAAAAACATAAAACACAAAACTTAACTCCATTGATTCAAATTTTTTCACAGTACCTTTGAATAAACAATTGTAAAAATTGTTAAAAATAAGATTGAACTAAATTTGAGAAACATGACATTGATCTTTGAATAGAAACCGATAACTAAGTTGAATCCATTGTGTTTAGACAAAAACGAAAGATGTCAGGAACAAAAGTTAATGCGTATTTAATTGAATATGAAATAATTAATTTTTAATTAATCCTCAGTTAATTAATTCTTACCTCAACAGAAAAAAGAATCAATTACAGTGGTATCAAGTATCTTATCTTGGAATGGGATATGTTAAATCTTTTTGGTGTGATCATGACAGATTTTGAAACCGAAATTAATTTAAATTGTTCCAGTCCGTATCAGTTGTATAGGGTGTTTATTTTTTGAGAGGTATAGAACCATGGTTTTCCAAATAAATTCATGAAATCTGCATGCGCTGTTCAGGCGTCAGTCGATTCTTGGCGAAATGGCAAACCAAACTAAGAATAAATCACATGGCAGATGACGAAACGGCTGTCAGTTTAAATAGCTCTAAGCGAAACACCCTCTATGTTATGTATGCATATGATGGTTAACATTTTCCTCACAAACTACCTTTGAAAATACAATTGTGAAAATTGTTGAAAACCAGATAAATCTTACTTTGAATAACATGACATTCATTAAGTGATTGGAAATAAAAACTAAATTCATAACTGAGAAACAATTACTTCCGGATAGAAATGTTTAATGTAATTTTAATTGGTTACGTTTTCCGTAATGAAAATAAAAACTAAGGAGTAATTGATGTAACAAAACACCAAACTAATAGAAATTTAATCAAGCTACAGTAATTAAAAGTGCTATAGTATTTTCATACCACTTTGGTAACGTTTGATCTTATCGTACACGAAGAACATATTATATATATTATTTTGTTTTTGTGTTTGATATGAATGTCGAAAACTTTATCTGATTAACGTTTTTTAAGAAGATGTTGATTCTAAATATTTGATTACATGTCTTGATAGATTAAGATATACATAGGTTCATATACAATAAGGGATACTTCATTGCAGAGAAAAAAAGGGATAAGATAAACTCTACAGTACATTGTTTATCTTTTTAGTAACTTTTTTTTGGAAAGTTAGAGGAAATAAACGCTAAATTATAATAATTAAATGGAAAGAAAAGAAAGAAAATAAACATTTTTTAAGAAAAAGTTATTCAAATTTAATGGAAATTAGATTTGTTCACTAAAATTACTCTAGAAAACAAAGTATTCTACCAAATTTGGGTTTCTTAATATTAAAGTGAATCTGTGTTTTCTATTTGTTCAATTGGTTTAATAACTACATCTCACTTAAACATTGGAATTAGTTCTTCAAAGAATTTACTTTGGTGAAAATACCCAATGTCAACCATTCTGTGCGTTGATGGAAGCTTTTGCCAAGATGTGGACGATCAAAAGTGATACAGGACTGTGCAGCAAGCGATTTGTAGTTGGAGGTTAATTTAGCTTCTGTGCATTCAGTAGTATAAGCTGTAGACATTTAATGTTATGGTTGGTGGGTTAATCTTTTAAGACTGATGCAAGGATATACCAAGGTTTTTTTATACCCAAGTCTTAAAATTCATTAAATCTTGTTTTTATCGAAATGGTAACATCATTCAGCTCCTTTTTGAAATAAAAAATTCAGTCATTCGACTACAAAAACTGAGGAGTAATTGAATTGTTCTTAAACCTCTGGTTTTTAGTGGTGAATTTAACTTGTTATTTTCTTCTGTTTCTGATTACCGGTGAATCTCATGGTTCCGGTATTGTGACAATACGAATACCTTTATCTTTTTGTTTATGATAAATTGTTTTCTTGTTTTCCACCGACACGCAATAATGTGTTCAAAAATGTTAATGTTTTTTTCCTAAGAAGAAAATGCAATCAATAACATCAAAGTACAATTAAATAATGGTAGTTTAAAACTTTACTAGAAGAAAGTGCAAAATCAAATTGAAATTTTTGTAGTTTCAATAAAAGGTACCAATAGACATGAAATATTTATATGTGAACAATATTTTCATTTTATTGAAACTAGATATTGATTTTATAGACTTTCACATTGTAGTATCTAAATACGAATTAAGATAGGAAAACTTTATTACCTATCTTTAATTAGAAACATTCTGTATTCGACAAATATGGAAATGATCTGATTGATTGAGAATGCACATTTTAATTGAATTGAATGATGTAACTTATATGTAAATTCAAATAGGTCTTCAAATGCTAGAGAATGACGCAGAAGATAACATACTAGCTTTTAACGAAGGACACGCTAGTTCAAAATAAACTAAATTCTTTTACAAAAATTTTAAACTACCTTTATCAAATTTTTAGTTTCGAACGTCTTTCGTAAGAAAAAATTGGAGTTTTTACTGATGTTACAATTTATGTTTTTATTGCCGGCCATTAAATTAATAACAAATTGAAAGTATTTGACTTGAATGTACACCATTTGAATTTTAATTGATTTTTTTTTAATGCTACATGGAAATGGTCTAAAAATATTCAATAGCATCGACTTATGCATTCGATTTTGTTATATGACAGCGTGGGTTTAATGAAAATATCTTTATAACACGGATGAAAACTGATCACATCCATTTCCTTAAAAGGACTTAAAATTATTTTGGCAAAGAATTATGTGACTGCATAAAAACATAACAAAAAATTAAATCACAATCAATGCAATGTTACTGAAAACCAAAAAGATATTTAAGAAATATATTGGATATTTAATTTTTTATTTCCAATGCCCAAATTAAAAGAGGATACAAGCCGACAATATTTTGATTTTCCCAATGTGAAATAAAATTATCATCGCCATCAGTTTCGAGTTATTAAAAGAGAATTTTACAAATTGCTAATAAATTTGATGTTCAAACCGAAATGATTACGAGCAATTAATTTACTGCTAAAGCATCGTTTATGATTTGTCAATGCGATACGGTACCAGAGATTTCATGGTTTATTAAAAGTTCACCTTATTCTAATTAAAATAAGAATTTAAATTTAAATACTCTTTTCAATTAAAAAAGCATTAATTTTTCAATATATATATTCCGGCAAAAGAAAATATCATTTAGTTTTCAGTTTCTAACTAAATATTGTCGTCATGTCATTTCAATTAAAATTGGTTTGCTTCTCTGCAATTCTAACAGTAGTCATTGCGACGGTAATTTAAATTAAAAAAAAAAACCTTTAACATTTATTTTTTCTTAATTTGATTTCCTTTTATTATATCAAAGCGTCCATTTGATCTAATGTTGGATGAATTGAAATGCACAAGCCATGCACCAATAAAAGAAATCTATTGTCATAAATACGACAAGGAAAATAAAACTTATATAGATGGAAGATTGATGCTAGCCAGGGAAGCCAAGGAAATGAGTGTACATACATTATTGCAGATTGTACGTTCAGGTGGAGAACCAATGACACTAGCCGATGTAACTTTTGATGGATGTAAATTCCTGGAAGGAGCTACAACCAATACTTTAGCAAAATCGGTTTTTCAAGCTTTGAAAAAGTCAGGAAACATTCCTACAAAATGTCCAGTGCCACCTGTAAGATAATGATGAATTACATTTAAACTGATTTATAAAATTTATTTTACTAACTTATCGATTTTAGAATGAAAACTATACTATTAAAGAATTATATATTGATGCGGATATACTACCAGTTCTAACACCGTCAGTAAATTTTATTCTCAATACAATTGTCTCGTATGATTCTGAATTGGCTTATGAGCTTTACGTAAAGGGTCGTGTTGAAATGAAGAAAAAATCACCAAGCGGCAAAGTTGATATGAATTCGCTTCGGAATTTGATGGGTTTTTAAGGATTCAAAAATAGAAAAAATAATTTGAATATTATGACAATTTTTGTCGTGTTTAAAATTAAATTAAAAAGTTTTAAATAATTATAAATATTTAATTGAGTTACTTTACCAATTTCAGTGTTTTAAATGGGAAATATAATATTTATAAACATTTTATCGAATATGAGTTATTTGTCTATTGAAAACACAAAAATTAAAAAAAAAATAATATACAGCATTACTGCAGAAAATGTGTTCCAATCAAGTGAATCTATCATTAAGTTAATCTTTGGTATTCAAATTTTGGCGTAGAGTCCTCGATTCCACATTCCACAACTATTATTCCGAAACAATAAAAGCTGACAAATGTTTCTTGGAGTTTGATTGTCGTCACAAATTGCGAAGTAAAAAATTTGCAAAACTGTCAATCGATCCATTGAATAGACATTGGAAACGTGTTTTTATTAGTTGAAATTTTACCCAGAGTGAATTGAGGAAGAGACTCTTAGAAAACCCAAGGCGTTGGAACAAAATGTCGGATGGCAGAGGTTTGGAATGTGTGCCGAGTTCGAACGCTCAATAAAGGACTGACTTGCGAAGCGATTATGTATAAGATAGCTTGTTTTAAGCTTATTATTGTGTGAGGCATGGATTAAAAACGAGATTAGATTGGCTTATGGAGAATGCGAAAAATTCTGACAAAAGGTTAGATATCAGAGAGTTGTATAGAATACCCAAAGAATCTGTCGAAAAAGAATGCAAAACTATTTCATATGTGCTGGACCTGGGCATAGCTAAAACTCTATCAGTAGCAAATGGAAGGAAGATTTGTGTTTTTTACTGACTCACGGTCCTTCTGTTCATATGAAGCTGAAGTGATTCCAAAGAAGTATCGAAGTATTAACATTGAATCTCCAGTACAACAAAAACTGTTAAGTAATTCATTGTTTCATTTTGCAAAATGAATTTCAAGTCGGAGTTAGGTAAAGGAAATTTGTGTCCACTAGCTATACTCTTTTTACTCGTACTGGCGATATAAGATGACACTGGTGCAGCAGATATATGTGAAGAGGTTCGTAGATTAAATAAAGCTCACGCTGCCATTAGTATCCTGCCTCCAGTTTGTTATTCCAGTAAAATCTCCTAATGCACTTAGCTCTGATTCGTAAATTTGATTGAATCAGGATGGAACCGGTGGCATGACGTAGCGAAAAAAACGATGTATCGAAAAAAAAACTGTGGAAACAGATTAACATTGTGTCCACAGTTGTACAAGAATCTAGTTTTTAGAGGAAATATGACCGCATCTGAAATATCCTTTGCAGATCAAGAAAGGTAGAGGATGTTTATGACCCAAATGGGTTAAAAGGACTTCATGATGATGATAATGTCATGTTGTACGAAAGGAAGCAAGCTGGTAATTTTCACAAAAATTTTTAACTGAAGAAGATATAAAAAGCAGGCCCAAATTTAGAACCTTGACTTTCTTATAGATTTAACAAGCCTAGCAGGATAAAGTCACCAGGACTTAGTATTAAAAATCTTTAATAAGATATTTTGATTTTGAGAATTAAAACAAAGTGTGTAGTGTTTGTAGTTTTATTTATCAATTAATTGACAATAATTGATGATACTAATAAAAATTAAATGAAAACTTATTTGAATGACATAATAATTATTTTCACGCTGGAAAGTGGAAACTTAAAAAAACTTATTTTACCAGAAATAAAATATAATGCAAAACAATTCTTTCTTTAAATTTTTCATAAAAACTTTAAAAGGTGAAAAAAAAGAAAACAAAAATAGATATATAAAACCAAATACATCTTTCAGTGGATGAATTACAATTTCTTTGTTTTAAACCCACTCATAAGTATGGTTTATATTATTTTTTATAACTATTGATATTTTCTCAATATTACACGCTATAATGCCATAGTTCTTTTTGGTGAGATCATTCCATAAATGAGAAAGCTAATTGCCTTTAAACCTTCATCAACAATTTCAATATTCTTCCGAAATGTTCCTTCTGGCGTATATGGGGGAAGTGAATCAGCATCAATATAAGTATTCGTTAATGTGTAGTTCTGACCCTAGAAAGGAAAAGTATTAGTACTAATTATATACCTACTATTCGAATATTTTAACTAAGTATTGAACAATATTTCAAGAAGAAATTTAATAGATTATTTCCATAAAAGGATATGATATTTTAAATTCCAAAAACTGTGTAAAGAATTGATTTGAAAATTCTTTTATTACATTTGTCAATCAAATCGTTTGTTCTTTTATTAATTCTTCCATTGGTTTCATTTCCAAAAGTAAACAAATTCGACCGAATCGTAGAAAAAATTAATTTGTTCGGATAACTCCAAATGTTCATTTGAAAAAATAAATATTGTTATGTTGAACGATTATTTTAATCAATATTCTTCTGAATTTTGTTATTCAATTTGATTGATTCAAACATTTTCTAGTGATTAAACACAACTAAAATCATTATTTTCTTGCTTTGAAACTTATTCAAACTCACCCCAATCAAAGGACAACCATCCGGATAGGTTCCAAATTTCTTAATAACTTTATGGACAATTCGCAAGAGATTATTTGTTGTTCCTGAACCAAGCAGTCCACATGCATCTACAGTACTATGAATCAAACGAATATATTCATTATGGTGTCGAGTAAAATCAATTGTTACTCGAATATCCATTTTATTAACGTCGTTATGGAAAAACGTGTATAAATTTAAAACTGTTTTATTTTGAAAATTAACAATCTTGCAGCCAGCAAGGGCGATTTTAGTATTTTCCGTGGAAGAGCAGTTTTTTAAAACAACACTAAATGAACGCTAAGAAAAAAGGTGTATGAAAATGTACAAAAAAAAAAAAATATTTATAAACTTACTGCACAAAAACTTATTGGAAAAATAGAAATAAATACAAAAAGTATTGAAAATAAAACTTTATATTGAAAAGACCACATGACTTGATGTGGTGTTCTTTACAACACAAACTATATAAATGAAGTAATTGTATTTTGTGTTGAATTAGTTTTATTTCAAAAAATAGAACAAATACGGATTGGTAAAGCAATTTAAAATAACTTAATTACGATTTGAATTTTGATATAAATAAAAGCTTTTTTTTTTAAGATCAATTGACACGTGCGATTGATATCTATCATTTTTAAAAAAGTAATAGACTTTGATTTGACATTTCAGTTTAAAATTACATTAACATTTACTTTAACGTATTTTGACCTTTAAAGAGTTGATATCGATTTGGAGAGGACCTAGTTTCATACACATGAGGAGAACCACTCTGGGCAAATATGGTTGTCTACAACAGATGAAAAGCATTTAACTTTGTATTCAACTTGCAGTGATATTTATAATGGAGTCATGGAGGGTTTTTTATTCATGCAGTGTGGCCATTGAAGAATTCTTTGACAGTAAGACTCAAGGCTTAAGTGACGGGCATTTATTACATTGTGATTTGTTATGAGCATGATCGATTATTCTTGAGACATATTTTAGAAAAGCTGTGATTTAGAATGAGCAAATAAGAATATTCTGACTAAATACCGTCCATTAAATGAGTCACATGGACGATTTTCCAACGCATCTGATGATCAACAGGGAGTGATGTACTTTCATCAATGTTGTCTTAATTGTGATTGATGATGTTTTTACATCAAAAGTGGGTAAAAATGGCCGCCACGGCTACGCTTTTCATGAAATTTTCCATCACCAAATCACAAAGTGGCTGCTGTATGCCCTCAATAGCTTCACAAATTCCATCTTTGAGGTCTTGAATCGACGCTGGGTTGTTGGCGTAGATCTTATTTTTCACGTGGCCCCAAAGAAAGAAGTCGCAAGGTGTTAAATCACAAGATCTTGGTGGCCAATTGTGATCACCTCTTCGAGAGATAACACGGTCCGGAAACTTTCCCCGTAACATTTCGATGGTTTCGTTGCTTGTGTGGCACGTAGCGTCCGTCGTCTTGTTGAAAGTAAATGTTGTCCAGATCAATACCATCCAATTGCGGCCATAAAAAATTATAAATCATCTCTCGATAGCGCAATCGATTCACCCTAGCTGCTGTTGCTCCAGCCTCATTTTCGAAAAAGTAAGTTCCAATGACCTCGCCGGACCATAAACCTCACACCAAACAGTAACTCGTTGAGGATGGAGAGGCTTTTCAACAATAAATCTTGGGTTTTCGAGCCCCAGATGCTGACTTAGCCACCGAGGTGGAAATGGGCCTATCTATGCAAAATACGGTGTAATGACGTTTGTGGAATGCCCAATTCTAAAGAACGACGAGGAATGGACAAACCTGGGTTTTCTTCAACACTTTGGGCTACAGCAGCAATATTCTCAGTTGTTCTGGAGTGACAAGCACGGGTTTAATCTTCACATCGCTAGCTTGTCCCAACAGCTCAAATTTATCCACCAATTTCTAAATTGCGGTCCGACAAGGTGCTTCACGTGACCAAAAAATGTTTTAGTTTTACGAACCGTCTCTGCCAAATTTTCACCATTTTTATACTGAATTTTAATAATTTTAGTGCGTTGTTGAAGCGTGTATCGTTCCATTTTTATAAATGGCGCAGTTTCTACTTGTCAAATTTCAAAAAATTAAAGCTTCAAAAGTGATAACTACCGAAATAGCGGGCTATTCAAAATAATACCTCTTATTGGAAAACCCTTTATAAAGTCACATTCGTTATAATAGGTAGCCAACTTCATGAGTAGTTTCCTACTGCTTTTTTATTCGCACTTTATAACAAAAGATGTCGTTAGTTTCTCTTCATCCTAAAAATAACTTCGCGTTAACATTAAATCCAAAATTAACACCCTGAAATCACGACATGCCCTATCTTAAATGCATGATGTAATTATTTTAATTTTGGGCTATAAAACATCCAATTCTCATGGTCTTAGAGATGTGACCGGAATCCATTGGTTTTGGTTGAAAAAATGTTGAAACCAAAAGACAAGACATATAAAAAAGTGAATGCAATGTATGTGGTCATTTCGATTGCTTCATCAAAAAGCTTAAGATTCATTATTTCTTCGAAGCTCTAAAACTCACTTGAGTTTCGATTTGTTAGAATATTTTATGCCCATAATTGACACATTCAAATCAGTTACAAAACAGTTGTATACGTTTTTGCTTAAAAAAAAAATTGTAAATTTCAATTGATAATTCGTTCTTATCTAAAAAATTACATGTTCCCTTAATTGGTTCAAGTTCAAAACAAACTCCTACAAAAGCCAAAAAAAAAAAAAAAAAAAAAAAAATACAAAATGATAAAATTATCTTTATTGCATGGTATTACAATGTACCCGCTTCAAAAGATAGGAAACCCCTAATTAACACACACTTAACTCTTTGTGAATTGATTTCGAAAATAGACTCGTTCCCATGTGAAACTGCTAACTTCTATCTTTTTGTTTTGTAACTTATGGTAGATACACCCCCCCCCCCAACCCTTCACCGTCTTTTTTAGTCATAAATGTATAGTTTCATATTTAGAAATGTTACAAAATATTGACCTATTTTTACTTGCGATACAATATAAAGGTAAATCAATACAAATAGTTAAGGTGACTTATGGATTCGAAAATTATTTGATTTCAGATAAATCAATTCTATGGGCTCGAATCCATAAAACTGTGAGTAAACGATTTTGATAAAATTTCTCATTAATATTGATGGTACAAAATATTTAAAAAAAAATGTGCTACTTTCAGACAAATAAACTGAGTGAACTGTCTTAGTTCTTTTTTTCATACAAGAGTGGCTCGGTTGAATTTCGGTGGTCTGTGTCGGCCATGTTGTTTTGGTGACAGTTGTTTAATGTATTGCTTATCATTCAACTTCTAATACCAAACCACGATGGCAAGTTACATGATGGAACAGCACGTCCAAATGATACAATATTTTCAGACTTCAACTTGGCGAATTTTGTATCGAGGGCCTACACAATTACAAGTTCCAAATGTCCCAGGAGCACAAAGTTCTCCTAACCATAGCTTACGCCATTCGTTTGCTTACTGTGATTCGTTACTTAAGGAAGAGGATAAGAATTTTTTTTCGAAAAATCAACTAGGATGCATAGTTTTGGATGGATAACTGTGTAAAAAATCAAAATTACCGTATATGCGATGACTTCAACTCACTCGAGGTCAATCAGGGGTGGAATCGGCTAATGTGATTTGTGATTGTCACATTTCTGACAATCACATGTGATAAAATAATTTTGTGCGTCTGCATAATGTGATCACCGGAATTTTGTTTATTTTCATTATGTCATTTTCCGTTGGGCAATTGGAGAGAACTCCGAAGACAAATCGTTTCTCTTCGGAGTTGTGTTTTGCGAGTCTTACTTCTTCTGCTTTTTATGAAATACGCGGTCTGAAGGCGCATATATACGAACGTCACAGTTTCTATATATTTTGTATTTCAAATTAAACAATTCGAACAATTTTAATATATAATTTACATTAAGGGACGTGACAATTATTTATTTATTTAGAAAAGATTAATTTAGTTGTCACTTCACGTGATTGCTCACAACATATACGCGTTTCAGAAAAATATCTCAATTAAAAAAATGTTCATTTCTGTTTTTTTTTTTTTTTTATTGTTTTTATTTTTACTTTAATCATGAGGAGAAACTAATTTCTCCCAATCGAAAACAACATTAGTATAGATCTTTGACAAATCTTTGACAGCAAAAGCAAATAATTTTGTTTTATAAGTCAGCGTCAGAGGTTTATTTTTTATTTATTATTATTTTTGTATGCAAGTGACACCTAAATAGCTGCCACAAGAAAAAGTCACAAAAATGTGATTGTCACATGTGACAATCACCTTAGCCAGACGAAATTTGTATATTGTGACTATCACATATCACAAATCACCTTAGCCGATTCCACCCCAGGTTATCAGGCAGCATCATTGGTCTGTACTTTTTTCAAAAACGACATTGGTGAAGGACGAACGCTTCATGAACATAATACAGGCCATAGCTCAAATTCAGCCGGAATTATGCGGGAGAGTCATCGAAAATTGGACTACTCGAATCCGTGCCACCGTAAGAACCCGAGGCAAGATCTTGATCGATTTCATGTTTCATAAATAACGCCATATACATAAGTTTTTCAAACAAATGAAAACTTATGAAAAACCCTTCAATAGACAACCACTCTACACTTGTATCCTTCATCATTTTGTCGCAGGCTAAGTTTTATTGATTTATATGTTTGTCGTGACGTCTTTTTCGTTTCATCGAGATTTAAATCACAACGTCGTTAAAGAAGTTTGCAAAATTGGTTTAAATTTTTTTTTTAAATTTCAAAACTTGAAGGGAAACTATCTTTTACTAGAGCAACTTCATGCAACCGGTTGTAGTGACAAAAGTGCGTGTCTTATTGGTCGTGTGTCTTAAGACTTCAATTGAAATCATTTTATTCTTCGCTAAACGCCCGCACAAAAACAAAACCTATAATTATTATGAAACCGAATAAAACCACTTATGGTGTACGTGTACGAGTTGTACCCGAACCCGTCATAAAATGGGAGGGTGGGATTGATAAAATGTACCTTCACTTACAAGGGTATCTTTCTTGTCTATTACACAATTTTATATATTTTATCGATATATCGTAAAAGCATACTACAATTTCGTATAGATAGAACCGCGGAATGATGCGACGGGCGGGTGGAGCTCGTTGCGTTGTTTGGTGGCTTTGTTGGCAATGGTGATGCGGTGAGTTTCGGTGTGTAAAGATAAATAAATTGAAGATAAATTATTTAGTGGCTGTGACAGAGTGACTCTCATTTATACTTCCGCATTTAATGAGGGTAATCGATATGGGGGTATTGGTTTGACACACTTTAAGATTCATTGTCGTCGGTTGATATAATTGATTGGCAAATATTTACAAGGTTTTTTTTTGTCATCCTCCCTCAAGTTTTATCGATGCAGTTAGTTATAAAGTTGATATACTTTTTTGTATCTAGTTCAATTTACAGATTATAGAAAATTATCACAACAGATGAAAGATACTAATATATCTGTTAATTGCACTTTCGTGAATGTTTGATTGACAAAAGTAAAGAACATTTCAAAGATATCTTATATTAAGAAAAGATACAAATTTGTATCTTATAATTATTCCATCTCAACAATAATATACTATCGTTGACCCGAGAAATTCGTAACGCAAAACTAATCAACATAATTATTATTGTACACAATTTTAAACGAAACGCCTTTCTTTCTTGAAGCACGTGTCAGAGAAGGTCTGCTTCCGGTTGATGATGATTATCTAGATACGTTTTAAAACGACTAATTAGAGTGAATACTGACTGACTGACTGACAAGTTAATTTAATATTGCTTTGTTAGGTAAATAATGTGAACGGAATAATAATTTGGTTTCAGTTACGGTGGCAGAATAAATTACACCATCCAAGTTTATGTGGCCGGGATGTCATGCAGAGAAAGTGCTTCGCTATGGTTTGTTAAAAATGATTGAAATAGCGCAAAAATTGTGGTTTAAAAATAAAATGAAAATAATTAATTTTGAAGACAACATTTCTCATTCGTCTCGGTGCCCTTACTTAGGTGGATCACAAATCTCCCACTTGTCAGCTTCCCACTATAGTGATCCGCCAGTGGGGCTCACCGGTTTTACCTCAAAAAGAGTCGGTAATATTACCGGTTTTCAATTGTTCCATTTTTGAGGCTATATAGCTGCATTTTGATGGGAAGGCTTTCTCGGATTTTCGTCCTTCCGGGATCGTCCACCCATACGTCAAGTGCTCGTTCGCTGCCTTATCTTCAAGTAGGTAATCAAGTACTGCAGTAAGGAGCAAAGAACTCAAGATGCTCCCCTGGCGTACACCTTCTATGATTAGTGACTCCAGCTGGACATAACCAATCACGTGGTCGTCTATTGGCTCAGAAAATCAACTGTCATAAACAAAAATTGGATTTCTAATTTATCTGAATCTGCCAGACCATGTGTCTCCTTCAACAGAAAAATATAAAGAAATCTTTTTAACTTAGAAAAATAGGTATGCAGGAGCAGGTGTTCAAATTCATTTAATTATCGATTTATCTTTTGCAAGAACTCGAGCAAGGCAAGCATTTTTTCTGTTTTTTTTTTCTTATACTCGGCGGCCTTGTTTGGCATGGAATGAGTTTTTGGAATTTTTAATTCCTGCTTATACGAGGGCGTCTTTATTGCTAGCTTGCCAATTTCTTTTTTTTTTTCGTTTTCTTTATATTCTGTCCCAAACTACCAATATCCATCAAATAAATTTCTGCTCCAAAACACCAGAGGCTATGGAGACTGTCTGATGTTCGTCCTGACATAATTCAGCATCAATTTCAAAGATAATAGCCAGAAGGTTATATTATGTTCTTACCACAGAGCTTTGAATAGCAACTATTCCTATATCTACATCTGTTGGATATTCGAATCGAAAGGTTGGCGATTTTGTTCATTTTTTTTTATTTAATTTTTTTGGCAACAAAACGTGAATAAAAAAGGATAAAAAAAATATATGAAAAGGAGATCGATAAAGCGGCAACATGCACGAGCAACAGCATAAATGAACGATGAGTTCCTTAAGGCCACCTGAAAATTATGTAAAAAAAAAAGAACTTTAAAAAAAAAAACCAAAAAAGTGACAGGCGTTGTTTGTGGTCAGGTTTTACAGGACATGTTCAAAAAAAAGGAAACAGAAGGATAAAAAGTAGAGAAGAACATTTTTTTCTGAATTCAGCAACTAATTGGAGTTGTTCTTTTGAGCTGAGGGTTGGGGTATGCCAACAAAAAGGATATTGATGAATTACATCCAAGATTATGTCATTGGCATATAAGGAATAAGAGGTGTGGATAAGGAGACCTCAAGAATTGTTAAATTCGAGAAATATTGTGTCAAAAACCGCCTCTTATCTGCTGGCATAAAGCCCCTTTTATTCCATTTTCCATTTTTCAAAAATAAAATTTGCAAAACAAGTTAATTTCAAAACACATAAATGCAGTTGTATAGCATAGTTTTCAAAGTGCAAATTTTTTTTTCAAAGTTGTCGGCCTCAATCTTTGGAAAGGGAAAGCGTCATGACTCCATTTCGAACTACGCATACCTAGATTTGAAGTATTATGACGTACGAGAAGTTTGTCAATATCGAACATGCCGTGTCTGTCATATTCGCCTAGCCTAGACAGCTCAAATTATGTATTTGCATGTAAATTTCGGGCGCATTGAAATTAGCTAAACAAGATATGTTTTTTAAAGGAAACCTTTTTTTACATCACTCCAAATTGTTTGGTTCATCTGTTGCATGTCGCAATATGGCGGCACCAATGCGATGGCTCGCATCAGCTCACCGTGTGCACGAACGAGTGAGAATATAAATACTATAATCTTACTCATTCGTGCACGTGCTCTATGGCATTTGTGTGTTTTGATCAATCCCTAGGGCAAGTGAAAAAAATATCGATATTCTTTAACAGTATCGATAATTATCGGGTGAAAAAAATCAATAATATATCGATATATCATCAGTTTTCGCATGATTATTCATACATACTCTTAGTACAGGGTGGGCCAAAAGAAGTCATCCATCCGATGTTGTTCGATTCTGTTTTTTGAATATGTTTATTTGAACCTTTAGAATTGTATTGGTCAAGTCGAGAAGATGATATCGGCCAAATGGGCGCCGTCACAATTGATTGCTCGTTTTATGGCATTTTTCATCAGTTTAGCGAGAACTTGAGGGCTTCCATGGTTTCGGGCTTGATCACGTAAACACGTGACTTCAAAAAAACCCGCCATTTGCAAAAATGAGAGCATTTTCCAATAGTGTGATTTCTTTTAGCCCACCTTGTATAACGAAATAACTGGTAAAATTTACGTATCTGATAACACTGTCAGTATTATCAAAATGCCGAACATAAACACTTCTTAAACAAAGAGTTTGAACTTCTTTGCTCGGAAACTGTGTTGTGTTTCATTTAATTTTTTAATTTCGTATGTGAAAACCATTCAATATCCAATGACTTACATTGCCAGAAAAAACATGTTGGTTTTTTTATGAAAAATATAAACTAAAAGAAAATTTGCTGCAATTGCAAGGGCAGAACAAGGTCTGCCGGGACAGCTAGTTTAAGACCAAAAACGTGATTTTAATATCCGAAATCGAACAATTTTCCGAAAATTTTCAGTTTAATGCCTACGATCCGAAAAAAAGTTTCACTTTCATCGTGGTTTCATAAAACCACACAATTTTTTTTTTGAAACGTCAACTCTCTTCAAACCGATACAACACGCCGAAAAAGTAACGCTGTTTGTATAAAATTCAGCCTTCAAAATATCGTCGTCGTTTGCTGTCAAATTTCTGACAGTCGATGTGCCGTTTATCAATGCCCAAAACATTCCAATGAACTAGTTGAAGCGGTAAGAGAGGAAATGTGTTTGGTTTTCTCATCGTACTCATCATTTTTTTTTTTTGTCAGTCGCACCACCCTGCGAGAAATTTTGAAAAATTATTTGAATTTGCTTCGGATAAAGTGCAATTGACTCAAAAAATGCCGATAGACCTTCTAAGTAGCTTGGAAAACGATGAAAAAGTTTCATACAGCCATACAAGATGGCGCACCCTGTTTTATAAATATATTTTCTTATTTAAGCATCCATTTTAAAAAACATTTTTCATGAGATTTTACTAACTGATATTTTTTAACTTTTTTGCAGATGTTAATCTTCCTCGAGTCATCTAAGCTCTGTATACGGATCCTACAGAAGTATTGGCTGGACTTGTTCGGATGTCTGACGAGTTCCTATCACTAATATGGGCCATCAATGAAAGTTAAAGCAATCTCAGGGACTTGAAGATCAAAGTTATTTTTCATTGTGACCTAAAGTATTTCCATATTGTCAGTCTTTCCGAAATGGACCGGATTAAGGTAATAATCAAATTTATCTCATTTTCGTAAAAAAAAAATTGTTATTTAAAATAATTCCCATAAAATATCGCGACAACGGTCAGTTCTGTCACTCTCTTGAAGTGCAACAAGGAGGTATAGGTAAGGGGACGTCTTGTCTCCAATATTATTTTTGTTTGCAATCGACTATGTCACTGCAGAGATGGTAGTCATTAAAAGCAGAGAGGCCATTTCGATTAAACCAATTATATATAATGCTTCCTGACAAGTAGCAAATGTGTGACTTGAAGTAGACCAGTTCAACTACTTCGGTAGAATTGTATCGGTACGGAACTGCACGCGTCTCCTTTGTTTTCACTCTGGAATCCCAGTAAAGTTTCCTGACCCACCAAGTTAAGATTCTTCAAATCCAATGTTAAATACATGCCTCTCCTATCGAAACTATGAAAGTCTTGTCCGTGTTCTAGAGTAACCTAATTGCTTGATTTGTTGTCCAAAATATTAAAGGAACAATTTTATATTATATTCAACAAGGAGATCTAGCGTATAAGGATTCCGAAGCTGTGTAGGATGTCGAGATAAATTGTGCTGAATTGAACACACACTGCAGAGGCATTGCATTGGCCATCGAATGAAATCCTTAGTGTGATATTAGTATTTGTCTAAAATCAAAAAGAATCTAGGAGTTTTTTTGGTACCCTGTGTCCTTGATTTTTCCTTGGAAGTTTAATTTGCGATGAGAAGTAATTGAGTCTAAAATATACTTCTCGTTTCTGTGAATTTATTACAGCGTATGCCATTCGCCACCAAATTTCACGAATTGAAGCTGCAAAATGATAAAGCTAAATGAAAATATCATAGCAATTTAACAACTCACATGATGACTCTTCGTTTATATATAAGACCAAAACTCCTACTTCCTAAAAAACATTATGTCACATCACTCTAATTCCAAGAATCCTTTACAACTCATTTCATTCACAATCCTAACGAAACGAACGAAAAATATCAATTTCAATCTGACTTTCACCTCATTTCAAGAAATGGATTCGACATGGTGTCCCTGTCTGTCTCGATCATATGTGTCTTGTCAGGTTGTCTTTCCTATAAGTCGTAAGAAATGACGCCAACTATGACAACTTCCATGTCTCGTTATGTATAGGGAGGGTTAGGATAACTATACTGCTGACAAATTCCTGAACATAAACGTGTATCTCTATTCAAACATCACCCAAAGGAAGGAGCATAATATAATGTTTCCCTGCAATTATGTTCGGAAATGAAAATTGACTGCACATCTGTATCTTGCTTGCATTTTGTGAAAATGACTTTTTTTTTAAACCAAACCAAAAAAAATACCAACGTTTGTGTGTATGTGTGTGTGTACTTGACATATACGGATTTCCTCTAATTACTCGTCTCATTACATTAATTATGCACTCACTTCAAGGAGTTGCTTTTCCTTGGCAAAGGACTAAAAATTTTACTTTTTATGAGCATTTTCATTTTAAAGAATAAGTGAGGTAATTTTTATTTTTTCAAACGCTAGCGTTGGTTGTGTTGCTTTAGGCACCTTCACTTGGCTTAGTTGAAGGATCATATTATGGAGAAATTAAGACGAATTTAACTCGAGTGTGTGTGATGTGTGTTGAAACGGTAAGATTGGATTTCCACCGGATGCTTTGAAGTGTCTTAAAAAATAAATTGCAAGTATTTTTTTTCTTTAAGCTGAAATACTTGACTATTAAATTGTTCTGACTACAAATTTGAAAGGATAACTCTAAAGGACCCTGCACTACACAATCATGTATCCTTCATTTGAATATGTTGCGTTCTCAACATTATAAAGCACCATCCTGCAATAAATAAATGTGGGTGCATGTGATCGTCACAGTGCGATGTCACTTGTAAATTATTTTGAACGATGCAATATAATTTGTCAAACGAGTGACTAAATGAATGGGTATCCCGGAGTCTATAGAATTCTGCAAAGAAGGGGTTGTGGAGATGGGGGGGGGGGGCATCCGTGAGTATACACGCATCAGGGACAGTCGCACAGTATAGTTGGGGGTATATGGGAGCGATGAAGACGAAAGTGATTTTACATTTTTAATCGCATATAATGTGTCAAGTGAGTGTCGTACTCATTAATCAGTTTGTCGCGCAGAATGAATGGAGACGATGTGACGCGACAGCATTGGCTACACGCTCCACCAAAAGCAGTATGGTAGTATGGCAGTGGCAGTGGCGACGACGCCAACGACAACGACGAAACGGTATATGAAGCTGACAAAGATGACAACTACTATGACGATGATGAGTATGATTAGGACAAGAATGATGGAGCAGTGTTTATAAAATTATATAAATAGACGTGAAGGATCAAATTTAGTGAAATGGAAAATGAAATGTTCCATTTTAGAACAATAAATTTTGTCTTGAGATTATTTGGGATGATTTTTGGGGGGACAGGACAGGATACCGTCATAGTGCTTATGGTTCATAATTGGATGCTTTGAAGAGGTTGTCGTTGTCGGAAACATTTTTTTTTAGCTTAATTAAAAAGCAAGGCTTTTATGTTTGGAATTTGTATTTTGTTCAATTTTTTTTTTAATTTCAATCGAGTTCGTGACTCATGAAAAAAACTAGGGCGTATCATAAGCTCTACGGGGAGCGAAGAAAAGATAAGAAACGCTTGCTCAGGAGAACAGAAAACAAGTGACATTGAGGAGATGCAGCGATGCTTTGCCTGAAAAGAGTTGTGAAACTTTTACAGATGAGTGAAACAATTAATGTAAAGATTGTGGAGCCACCATAAGCCCTGAAAAAGTGCTGATAGAAAGACTGGTAGCAGCTACAAAGTCACACAATGAGCGGCCTCTATCAGTCAATCTTAATAACAGCCAAGAGTTGGTTCTGTCTAATTAAAATGGAATCAAAGCAGCCATCGTCAGTCTAAACCAAAGAAAGCAGTTGGAGCTGATAGACTACAAGCGAAATAGCTTAAACACATTGCGGTGGAAACCTGGTCAGGAGAATATATTAATTTCATCTGCAAAATATGGCCGGAGGCATACTTTGCCCAAGTAATGCAGTCTCAGAATCACCTTCCCGATCAATCAAAATGAAGAGCGCCTACTACACCAGCTATAGCGGTCCAGTACACCATGGACTATTTAAACAAAAAAATCAACGCTTGTACTGGGGTTGGCTGATGACATTGAAATGAGATGAACAAAACGGGAAGTGACTGCCGATGTAGTGAACCTTAGAGTCAGCAGCAAGCATGATGGGGTTAACATAACACTCATCATCCCGGTGCTGCTTTTGACACATCGTGATGTACAGCGACATAAGCCTTGTCTATATAGAAGAGAAGCCTTAGCACATAAAGACTTAAACGACATACCAAAGGGAGGCGGATACACGAAAGACACCTCTCTTGATGTCAGCTGTGGTAGGGCCGGTCTTTTGGATTCAAACTTAATCGGTCCTCATTTCAATTTTGAAGAACAATTAAGCCCACATGCGCATACAGCTAAGGAAATTGCCATAAAAGCATTATGTATTTTTTTTTTTATTAGCTTGGGACTAAGAGCCTGGTAACCGAAGTTTTTAAAATATTGCCTTAATTGAAAAAAAAAAAAATTCTGAATAATTGTGCTGCTTTTTCTGGAGATTTCACAGTCAGATAGAAGAAAGTAAAAATATTACCCACTTTTGACAGGGGATTATGTATAAAAAAAAATGTCTGTCAAGTTTCCAGTCGGTGCCTTCTTCAAAAACTTCTCATTTAATAATTTTGTATATCTCTTCCTAAAGGGTGTTTTTTTAGACGATCGGTTTACAAGAAGAAATAAAACGCATATAATTTAATGTTATGGCCAAGAATTTAGCTTTATTATAAAGATAAAGATTTGCCATTACGTTTTTAAAATTATTCGGGGCAAGTGGCCGCTGCGATGTCTTGAATAAATTCCAGCCGAGAGACCTTATTTCCGACCACTTTTTGCAGAAATTGGGGCCGAATGTCAGCAATAACGCGCCGAATATTTTCTTCCAAGGCGTCACTCTTCTCGGGCTTATTTGCGTAGACAAGCGACTTCACATAAACTCACAAAAAATAGTATAGCGGTGTTAAATCGCACGATCTTGGAGGCCACGCCACAGGTCCACGACGCGGGATAAAGTGCTCACCAAAAGTTTCCTTCAGTAAATTGATTGTTTCTTTGGCTGTATGGCATGTAGCGCTGTCTTGTTAGAACCAAAGGTCGTCCACATCAACACCCTCCAATTCAGGCACGAAAAAGTCAATAATCATGGCTCTATAGCGTTCCCTATTGACTGTTACATTATTGCCGGCTTCATTTTTGAATAAATTATGGTCCAATGTTTCCCCCTGCCCATAAAGCACACCAAACAGTGACGTTTTGAGGATGTTACAGCGGCGGCGGGCGTCTCAACAATGGCTTGTGGATTATGATCACACCAAATACGAAAACTTCGCTTACTAACGTGCCTATTCGACCAAAAAAGAGCTTCATCGCTGAACAAAATTTTCTTGTGAAAATGGACGTAGTGCGCGATACGTATTTCGAACAGAACCATTATTTTCAAAATCAATTTGCACGATTTGGAAGCGTTGTTCAGTATAGTATAGTATATATTCATTATGAAATGTCAAAACAAGCTGAGCATAAATAAAGTGACAGCTGTCAAAAAGGCCAACTCCGAAAAATGTATTGTCTAAAAAAAACACCCTTTATTTCTTACCTTCACAGGAGATGAAAATCAGAAGGAAAATCAGTATCTACGTGCAACAATCTCTTCCTTGCAACGAACTTAGAGTAGGGAAAAGATTTGTGCATCGGGTAGGTATCTGACATTTGTCAATTTTGAACAATAATTGAATATTTTCAGTAAATCTGTTCACAAGTTCATCGGTTCTTTGCAAATATTCAAAAAAGTTTTTCAAGAAAATAAACTTCTTTCATCAATACAAAGATACAATAACATCCACAAAAAAACCCACCACAAATTATATCTAATTTTAAAATGAGCTCATTTCCATGTTATAATGTTTGCGGTGCAAAAAAAAAAAAAGATATTTACTTTCCACAGCAAATATACATTTTTATTTAGAATTATTTGCAATTACCGTTGTCTGATGCAATTTTATGGGACACTATCTATTGTCCCACAAAGGGGCAAAGGTTGTCGTTGCCAAAGAGCATTCCAGTGCACAGCAATGAATGTAAACACATTTCCGGTGGAATATGTGTTGTGTTGTGAACAAATTGAGTTGTAATTCACGGGAATTTTATTCAAAACCCTACACTCCCGCTCTACTTATAGATACTCTGTGTGCCAGTAAATATGTACAATATGTATCCATACCCACCTTTAGCCTCCTCTGTACTATGAAATTCAAATATGTGGTTCGAAGCAAACACCTGTCAAGCAATACGATCAGATAAGGTTTGATTCGACTACGCTGCGCTGCTGGTGGTATCTAGTGGATATAATGTTTGTCCGAGGTTAAATGAGGACACAAATTTGAAAAGAGAGGAAATTGGACTTTACCCTCGAACGCCTCCTTCGCGCACCCTCAAAGCAATATATCTATGATTAATTGGTTTGCTTTTTGTACGAGTACTTCAAAAATATCTCCCAACATTAAACCTTATGACATGGATTCCATATGTAAAACATCCCGCAGGGCATCGTTTTTTGATGGACATGTCATTTTGTAGAAAATCGAATTAACTGTATCAGACCATAGAATCTATGTTACAACAATAGCTGTTGAACCTATTCTATATAGTGCCACTTATTAGTGCTTGTGCTTGTGCGTGAGTGTGAGTGTGGGGGCAACGATGGCTGCTTGGCTGGCTATCTCCGTGAAAAATCAGACATTTAAATATTTTTATTGTTCGTTTTATTTTTTATGGTTGAGTTGTAAAAAGCCCAGGTCAAAAAGTTTGAATAACAAATTGCTTGCAATTATCCGATGGAATGGTGAAGTTTGGTGATGAAATGTCACAGATTGGAAATTTATTGTTCCGGAACATAAATATTGTTACTGCAGTCAGAACTTTTTATTAAACTTGCTGATGTTTGTAGGAAAAAATGTTTTAGGTATGTGGTTGTTGTGGAGATTTTTCAAGGACACAATCTTTGGACTTGGTTGAAAAAGGATATCTTAAAATTCAAAGAAAAAGAAAATGGAAGCCAAACTTTTGCACATAAAATTTGTAACCCGTTAAAACAGGTAGATGCAAAGAAGATGTGCAGATTTTGGTTTAAAAAAAAAAAAAAAAAATTAAAGGCAGATAAATCACAGCTAGAAGTTATACTAAAAATCAATAATTATAACATAATGGTATATATTTGTTTCCGTCTTTCATCTTGTACTGTCCTTTAAATTTTTTATTCCAGAATCATATTTTTTGACATGAACATGAAATTTTCGTCGTGTCACTACCTAATTCTTTATTTCGTTAGTATTGGATGTGCGACCGTACGAAACCAATCACGTGCTGTTGACATATGTTCTCTGTCTTCTTTCATCTGTTCTGTCTGTCCCTCCCCAATTTCCAGTGCTCATATGTGTCTCTACTTCGATTATTAAATTGTAATGTAATTTCTTATTTCGACGTAAAACCTTTCAGAATACTCAATTATTCCGTACCAATTGAATTTATTTTACTTTGTCGATATCCAATTTGAAATAATGCATCTGTTGGATTTCATATTATAACAACTTTCCTCGAAACTTCAAACCAAAATAACCACATAATCTCCGTAATTGAACCCGTATAAATGCACCCTCCCGAGAAATTGATTCGAAGCCAATCAGATTTGGTCACATTGTCTTGACCGAAACATTTACAAAATCAACTGAAATTGGCTTGGAGGGAGTTTTTCACGCCAACTTGACCAATTTAAACAACGAGATCCAAACACACACACACACACACACACACACATTTATTTCACTGATGCGAGTGAAAACCCAGCAAACTATCGTCCGATAAAAGGAGCGAGAGGATATCCTTTTTTGAAACAAGGAGAAAGCCATTAATTTGCCAAACGAATTGAGGGTAATCGAATTACGAACATGATAATTGAAGTTGATATTGACAGTCGATAAGTAGTAAAGTAATGGAATAATGTTCCAATGAAATGTGTCTGCGAGTGTATAAGTAAAAGTACATACACATACGAGCGACATAATACTTGTTTGATTATTTTTGTTGTTTTTTTTCATTGCGTCTTTTCAAATAAAAATAACACCAACATTTTTTGTATCGACTATATCCTTGAAGCATGTTCGCTCATAATGAGAAAATCACATAATTAAAACCGACATAGTAATTGAAAAGTGCTAATGGATACCATATGATGTTAAGAATCCTTAATGAGAATATGAGAATTGCTTGGCTAGTGAGCAAAAATGTGAAAAAAAACAAACGAATAATAAGCGATAAAGAAGTGTTACGTTACTTTCACGGAACTGTTATGTCACTGTTACGGAGTTGTTACTTAATTGATATGGAAATTATAAGTTACTGTTACGTTACAGTGACAGAAATGCTAGGGGACTGCCACGTTTATGTTGTGGAATCGTTGCGTAACTGCTTCAGGAGTATAACGTAATTGTAACGAAAATATTCCGAGAAAACAGCATAACAGTTTCCTTACAGTTTATTCACAAATTATCAGTTACATAAGAGTACGGTAGACTTACGCAGCAATTGCATAACGTAATTGTTTAGTTAATGACATTGATACTCATCATTCAGTTTAGTTACAGTTCCGTAACGTAATGTAACAGTCCTTTACACATTTCGCTCAACGGAGATGTAATGGAATGAATAAAGCTGAGCGAAGATCGTGTGTTTGTCTTACTCCTTTGCATCGTTCTGGAAAGTTAAACCTCGCTTTTTGATCTTTTTGTACTTTCCAAGAAAACATCTTATCCTGTTCATAAATTTAATTTATTTAATTTAATTCTACGATGGTATCCTCTTTAAAAATTATATGTGGATGACATAAGTTCTAACTCACATATTTATTTCAGAAGGCTATTCCTGAGACTCAGCTCTGGGTAAGTTTTCTTTTTTAAGTTGGAATAAATTTCGGCTCTCAATTCTTGCTTTAAAGTTTTTAAGCCACTTAGAAAAAAAAGCCACAAATATTATGTTGATGTATCCATTACCGTGAACATGCCATTAATCTCATTAATTCAATTAAATAGCAATAAAATTTCGCATTTCGAAGCCCGGCTTTATAATGACAGCTCAATTTATATCCCCCGCCCAATACAATAAATTTGATTCACCTCTAATTTTTTACACAATGAGTTTTATTACCAACAAAAAAAAAAAAAAAAGAATCTAATCTGTGCATCAGCCATTCACTTTTCCCCACACTTTGATGCTAAATTAGTGCCAAAATGTTTCGAATGACCTTGGCAATGAATGACAAAATGACATCAAAATACAAAATAATGACATGACTTGTGGTGGATGTATCTGTATCTTTCTTTGAAAAAAAAGCGTGTGTCACAGCACAGCACAGAGTTGAAGAGTTGTTAATCATCAATTCACGACTATATTACCGACACGATGATGATACTGCGTTTTAATTTTTTAATTAACCACAAACATTTAGACCGGATGTTCTTTTGTTTTGAAAAAATTGAGAAAAAAATACAAAAACAAAAAAATTGCATTCGAAATAAAAAAAATATATTTTATCGTTATCTAATTTTTAACCAAAATAAGATTGAAAACAAAAAAATTATCTTTAGCACTTGGTTTGAGAGTGAAATGTTATCTAAAGATAAACATCCCGGCACGGCAGCGGCATCTGCAAATTATTTTGTTTTGTTATCATTTTTTGTTATAAAAAAATAAAACCACCAAAATAAAAACAAAACAATTTGTGCTGCCATCTGTACAGGGGAATTTTGCAACATTTTTTGTGACGTACAAAAGCTAATTTGCTTGCTACGGTATATTGATTATGGTTGTGATTCTAGCCATGAGGAGTTTATCGCTTAGTCGTCATAAATCAAATCAATTAGCAGGTTGATAAATTAAAGTAGCAACTTTTAATTAATGGCGAGAGAGGGTCTTTAAGTTAAAAACAAAAAAATATAAAATATGTCAAAGTGGAACAAAGTCTATTTTGGTGTCATGATAGATTGCATGAAAATTAAGAAAAATTAAACCTGAAAAAGAAACTATTTTGCTTTAAATTTTTGTATTGCCTAGAAAAAGACAACTCAGATCCATGCCACCGTTAGAAACCGTGGCGGATATTTATACGATATTATATTCCATGCGTAATATCATACATAAGCCTTTTAACATAACACAAATAGCTCGTATTTTGTCCATTTCAATATCTACCCGTCCTTATTGAAAAACCTTGTATGAGCCGTACCTAACTAGAAAAAAAACTTTGATCTTCAAAACTACAATTATTTTTTTGAGGACATTTTTAAAATACACAACTTTTCAAGATTAAAAAATTTCTAAAATATCCTTATCGCAGTTTATGATCAGTCTAACAAAACTCTCAAACCAAGATTTCCTTTATTTAAAAGCCAAAAAGATTATTTTCAAATTTTATTACTAAGGCCTTATTGCATTCTTAGGAAAAAAAAAGTTTAGCAGAAAATCAATTAGCAAATATTTTTTCGCAACATCCTTATCGCTCAGAAAGCCATTACAATGATTCATCTGTTTATCTGTGCCCATTCAGCCATAGCAGGAGCGGCGGGCGCCTCCAATTCTTTCATTTGATCTTAAAATAGAACACCTCCAACTCCTGATAGCTTAAATGCACTTTCAAGAAAATTACAACAAATCCGTATAGCAACTAGTTGCCACAAAGAAGTCTCGAATCTGACTCACATAATATTTCAAAGCATTTTCAAGATATTTTGAAATGCATAGTAAAAAGCACACATCATATTTTCCTTTTTTTTTTACGGAGGCACTTTTTCACGCATTCCAATCATCTTAATCAGACGCAACAGAACTATAATACTCCGAGTCTACGTGTTTCAACATCGAATGCAACACCACATTTTTGTATACTTCGTGGAACATAGTTGACTCATCGCCCTTTTGGATTTCACAAATGTTTTCAAAATGTGATAAGTTTTAAATCATTATTTGGATATGGATCCTAGTTCAATGTTCTATTATTTTTTTACTCTTGCTTTTTTTAATCTCTCAAGGTCAGGCGCCAGCCAACAAGCCGGGTTTATACGGCTGGGTAATAAAAAAATATATTTATTTATTATGACACGAGTTCAAAATTTGCAGTTGTATTGCAACACCCACTTCTTCATAATGTTTGTATCTATGCATCGTATGGTCTGAAATACATTTTTTCCAAGAACTTATCTATAGTTGTAGGTATCTACGTATCTGCAGAGAGTGGTTCATTAAAATTCCAAAAATTCTTATGAGTTTTTTTTTTTGCTACTCAGACTCACTTTGAATTATTTAGAATTCAGAGATACTATACATATGTATGTATCTATAATAGAGCGGATATTAGCAAAGTAACTTAAGTGAGAATTATTTATAGTATATTTTGTTGGGGTAGGTCTTACCTCTATTTTATTTTTTTTGTGAGTAAGATGTGTAGTTTATGCGAATTTCGTTTTGCTATATAGATTTAATTTTTTTTTTGCAAATTAAGTATTGCGCTTTGTTTGTTTTTCTGAGTAGAGGCTTTAACTAAGAACTCTTTTTTGATCTCGATTTTTGGTACAAATGTCTGAGAACTATTTAAATTTTGTCCGATTTTTATTCTGAAAAGGAAACTTTTAGAAATAAAGTGCACGATTGGGTCGAAGGAACTTGCTCTTATGCTAGATATGCTTAGGGGCAATGTATTTAAAAAAATAAAAACTTATTTAGAAAAATATTTCTAGTTTTGTATAGAGTTTTCTAGGGAAAACTAGGTATGCAATAATATTTCATTGCTTGACAAAATCTGAAAATCGTTCGACCCGCTTTTTTACTTGCTCTATAGGGCAAGTATTGGTTTCGTGCAGAAAAAAAAAATCGAGGTTTTAATCAAACATGACATTACGATGATAGAGAAGCCCAAAAAAGTGGTTTTCGCCATACCGTCCGTCGGTCTGTCTGTGCGTCTGTGCGTCTGTGCGTCTGTGCGTCTGTGCGTCTGTGCGTCTGTGCGGATGTGCGCTTTTTCACGTCATGCTACAGCCTAAACCGCTTGACGGATTTTCTTCAAACTTGGTATATAGCAGTTTGAAGAAAAACGGTTGTCGAGGTTTTTTTTGTTTCGTTTTAGCCCGGCTCAAACTGGTACCTTTCAAGTAACGGTTTTTTTCAATTTTCATTTTCTCGAAAACGGCTCTAACGATTTTGATTAAATTTATAATTTGGCTTACTTTAAGCATTTCTTACAAAACTGCGTTTTTTGTTTTTGGCTCAAATGGTCGTAACGAAAATCAGGTTTTAACGGCTTTTTTTCAAATAGCCATAAGTTCACAACGGCTTGATTGAATCAACTAAAACTTTGTTTGACACAGTTTTTAATAGTGTTCTATAGGATGGTTAAGTAAATTTTTCACTGAAGCCTTTCTAAACGGTGGCTTCCATACAACGAACCGTTGAGTTTTAGCCAACTTTTTTTGGTTTTTTCTAATTTTCTCGAAAATGGCTCTAACGATTTTGATTAAACTTTGTGTGTTATATTCTTTTAGTGTTTTTAAGAGAACTGCGTTTTTAGTTTTTGGCTAAAAATGTAAATAACGGAGATCTGCTCTTAACGGCTTTTTTTCAAATGGCCATAAGTTGTCAACGGTTGCATCGAATTCACTCAAACTTTGTTTCGTATAGTTCCTTACAGCTTCCTATCAGATGGCATTGATTTTTTTTCATTTTCTCTTTTTTAAATGGTGGCTCCAATACAAAGAGCCACTAGATTTTGGCCATTTTTTTCATTTTTTCTAATTTACTCAAAAAAGGCTACCCTGATTTTTATGAAACTTTTTATGTAACATACATAGAATACTTCAAACAAAACTGCATTTTTAGTTTTTTGCTATACATGATAATAGCGGAAATTGCTTTTAACAGTATTATTAATTTGGCCATAAGTGGGCATTTGTATCATTTGTAACACCCAAAAGATAACGTCTTATTTTAAATATTAAAGGTTTCTTAACGTTAGCTCCCATATATCGAGTTTTCCAGTTTTAGCGAAATTTGTTTGGTTTTTACCAAATTTTTCAAAAATGAATTGTTCTTATTGATCGAAAAGTTTGTTTTCATCGTACTATTGCACCAACAGAGCAAGTACGTGCGACCCAGTCGTGCATTTTATTTTGAAAACTTTTCGAAAAAATATTTTAAATTTTTTTTTGAGTATTTGATTATAAAGCAATCGTTAGTCATTACCTGTTAACATTAAAAAAAAAAATTCAATACACTCGATCGCTCGATTTTTGTATTTGGTTTTCTCAAATTCTCAAATACTAAATTTTCTGCAGTTTCTGACTCATCAGTAAGTGATAACGAAGAAAATGATTCGAATGACCCTGGACAACAACAAAATAACGAAACCATAACCTGCGTTATTTGTTTCGAAAATTCAAGAAACGTATTACTTCAACCCTGAAACAACTGCAAGAAGTTTAGTAGCTGTTTTGCGAAGATAAACGAAGAAGCAATTGCTAATAAAAACGAACTATTATGTCCATTTTGCCGGCAGATAATTCAAAACACATGCTCTGTTTACTTGTGAAATTTTTTGTTTTTTCCGATTTTGTATTGAAATTGTTTAATTTTTCAACTTCGGATTTGTTGCTTTTGATTGTTCTTTTTCTTCTCATGTTATATTGAAATGTTTTTTTATTTTTGTTATATACAAAAATAATAAATAATTGTTATTGTTTTATTCTATCAAATTGTGTGCTTAATTTTCTAAATTATTATTACAATTTCGGACTTATGTCCCATCTTCACCAAAAAAATGTTGGGACTTATGTCCTGAATGAAGTGGAACATAAGTCCCAAAAATAAAATTTGGGACTTATGTCCCAAGTAAAATAGGCCAAAATAGGCGCAAGGACAAGAGTCCCTGAAACATAAGTCCCAAATTTTATTTTTGGATCTTATGTCCCGCTTAAGTGAGACATAAGTCCCAAAAATAAAAATTGGAACTTATGTCCCAGAGGCAAAAAGTGGGAAATAAGTCCCAAAACAAATTGGAACTTATGTCCCACCGCCAAAAAGTGGGAAATAAGTCCCAAAACAAATTGGAACTTATGTCCCAGAGCCAAAAAGTGGGAAATAAGTCCCAAAACAAATTGGAACTTATGTCCCACCGCTAAAAAGTGGGAAATAAGTCCCAAACGAAATGTGGACTTATGTCCCACAGCCAAAAAGTGGGAAATAAGTCCCAAAACAAATTGGGACTTATGTCCCACCGCAAAAAAGTGGGAATTAAGTCCCAAACGAAATGTGGACTTATGTCCCAGAGCCAAAAAGTGGGAAATAAGTCCCAAAACAAATTGGAACTTATGTCCCACCGCCAAAAAGTGGGAAATAAGTCCCAAAACGAAATGTGGACTTATGTCCCAGGGCCAAAAAGTGGGAAATAAGTCCCAAACGAAATGTGGACTTATGTCCCAGAGCCAAAAAGTGGGAAATAAGTCTCAAAACAAATTGGAACTTATGTCCCACCCCCAAAAATTGGGAAATAAGTCCCAAACGAAATGTGGACTTATGTCTCAGAGCCAAAAAGTGAGAAATAAGTCCCAAAACAAATTGGAACTTATGTCCCAGAGCCAAAAAGTGGGAAATAAGTCCCTAAACAAATTTGAACTTATTTCCCAGTGCTAAAAAGTGAGACATAAGTCCCAAAATAAATTGGAACTTATGTCCCAGAGCCAAAAAGTGGGAAATAAGTCCCAAAACAAATTGGAACTTATGTCCCACCGCTAAAAAGTGGGAAATAAGTCCCAAACGAAATGTGGACTTATGTCCCACAGCCAAAAAGTGGGAAATAAGTCCCAAAACAAATTGGGACTTATGTCCCACCGCAAAAAAGTGGGAAATAAGTCCCAAACGAAATGTGGACTTATGTCCCAGAGCCAAAAAGTGGGAAATAAGTCCCAAAACAAATTGGAACTTATGTCCCACCGCCAAAAAGTGGGAAATAAGTCCCAAAACGAAATGTGGACTTATGTCCCAGGGCCAAAAAGTGGGAAATAAGTCCCAAACGAAATGTGGACTTATGTCCCAGAGCCAAAAAGTGGGAAATAAGTCTCAAAACAAATTGGAACTTATGTCCCACCCCCAAAAAGTGGGAAATAAGTCCCAAACGAAATGTGGACTTATGTCTCAGAGCCAAAAAGTGAGAAATAAGTCCCAAAACAAATTGGAACTTATGTCCCAGAGCCAAAAAGTGGGAAATAAGTCCCTAAACAAATTGGAACTTATTTCCCAGTGCTAAAAAGTGAGACATAAGTCCCAAAATAAATTGGAACTTATGTCCCAGAGCCAAAAAGTGGGAAATAAGTCCCAAAACAAATTGGAACTTATGTCCCACCGCTAAAAATTGGGAAATAAGTCCCAAACGAAATGTGGACTTATGTCCCACAGCCAAAAAGTGGGAAATAAGTCCCAAAACAAATTGGGACTTATGTCCCACCGCAAAAAAGTGGGAAATAAGTCCCAAACGAAATGTGGACTTATGTCCCACAGCCAAAGAGTGGGAAATAAGTCCCAAAACAAATTGAAACTTATGTCCCACCGCCAAAAAGTGGGAAATAAGTCCCAAATGAAATGTGGACTTATGTCCCAGAGCCAAAAAGTGGGAAATAAGTCCCAAAACAAATTGGAACTTATGTCCCAAAGCCAAAAAGTGGGAAATAAGTCCCAAAACAAATTGGAACTTATGTCCCACCGCTAAAAAGTGGGAAATAAGTCCCAAACGAAATGTGGACTTATGTCCCACAGCCAAAAAGTGGGAAATAAGTCCCAAAACAAATTGGGACTTATGTCCCACCGCAAAAAAGTGGGAAATAAGTCCCAAACGAAATGTGGACTTATGTCCCAGAGCCAAAAAGTGGGAAATAAGTCCCAAAACAAATTGGAACTTATGTCCCACCGCCAAAAAGTGGGAAATAAGTCCCAAAACGAAATGTGGACTTATGTCCCAGGGCCAAAAAGTGGGAAATAAGTCCCAAACGAAATGTGGACTTATGTCCCAGAGCCAAAAAGTGGGAAATAAGTCTCAAAACAAATTGGAACTTATGTCCCACCCCCAAAAAGTGGGAAATAAGTCCCAAACGAAATGTGGACTTATGTCTCAGAGCCAAAAAGTGAGAAATAAGTCGCAAAACAAATTGGAACTTATGTCCCAGAGCCAAAAAGTGGGAAATAAGTCCCTAAACAAATTGGAACTTATTTCCCAGTGCTAAAAAGTGAGACATAAGTCCCAAAATAAATTGGAACTTATGTCCCAGAGCCAAAAAGTGGGAAATAAGTCCCAAAACAAATTGGAACTTATGTCCCACCGCTAAAAATTGGGAAATAAGTCCCAAACGAAATGTGGACTTATGTCCCACAGCCAAAAAGTGGGAAATAAGTCCCAAAACAAATTGGGACTTATGTCCCACCGCAAAAAAGTGGGAAATAAGTCCCAAACGAAATGTGGACTTATGTCCCACAGCCAAAGAGTGGGAAATAAGTCCCAAAACAAATTGGAACTTATGTCCCACCGCCAAAAAGTGGGAAATAAGTCCCAAATGAAATGTGGACTTATGTCCCAGAGCCAAAAAGTGGGAAATAAGTCCCAAAACAAATTGGAACTTATGTCCCAGAGCCAAAAAGTGGGAAATAAGTCCCAAAACAAATTGGAACTTATGTCCCACCGCTAAAAAGTGGGAAATAAGTCCCAAACGAAATGTGGACTTTTGTCCCACAGCCAAAAAGTGGGAAATAAGTCCCAAAACAAATTGGGACTTATGTCCCACCGCAAAAAAGTGGGAAATAAGTCCCAAACGAAATGTGGACTTATGTCCCAGAGCCAAAAAGTGGGAAATAAGTCCCAAAACAAATTGGAACTTATGTCCCACCGCCAAAAAGTGGGAAATAAGTCCCAAAACGAAATGTGGACTTATGTCCCAGGGCCAAAAAGTGGGAAATAAGTCCCAAACGAAATGTGGACTTATGTCCCCGAGCCAAAAAGTGGGAAATAAGTCTCAAAACAAATTGGAACTTATGTCCCACCCCCAAAAAGTGGGAAATAAGTCCCAAACGAAATGTGGACTTATGTCTCAGAGCCAAAAAGTGAGAAATAAGTCCCAAAACAAATTGGAACTTATGTCCCAGAGCCAAAAAGTGGGAAATAAGTCCCTAAACAAATTGGAACTTATTTCCCAGTGCTAAAAAGTGAGACATAAGTCCCAAAATAAATTGGAACTTATGTCCCAGAGCCAAAAAGTGGGAAATAAGTCCCAAAACAAATTGGAACTTATGTCCCACCGCTAAAAATTGGGAAATAAGTCCCAAACGAAATGTGAACTTATGTCCCACAGCCAAAAAGTGGGAAATAAGTCCCAAAACAAATTGGGCCTTATGTCCCACCGCAAAAAAGTGGGAAATAAGTCCCAAACGAAATGTGGACTTATGTCCCACAGCCAAAGAGTGGGAAATAAGTCCCAAAACAAATTGGAACTTATGTCCCACCGCCAAAAAGTGGGAAATAAGTCCCAAATGAAATGTGGACTTATGTCCCAGAGCCAAAAAGTGAGACATAAGTCCCAAAATAAATTGGAACTTATGTCCCAGAGCCAAAAAGTGGGAAATAAGTCCCAAAACAAATTGGAACTTATGTCCCACCGCTAAAAAATCGGAAATAAGTCCCAAACGAAATGTGGACTTATGTCCCACAGCCAAAAAGTGGGAAATAAGTCCCAAAACAAATTGGAACTTATGTCCCACCGCCAAAAAGTGGGAAATAAGTCCCAAAACAAAATGTGGACTTATGTCCCAGGGCCAAAAAGTGGGAAATAAGTCCCAAACGAAATGTGGACTTATGTCCCACCGCAAAAAAGTGGGAAATAAGTCCCAAACGAAATGTGGAATTATGTCCCACAGCCAAAGAGTGGGAATTAAGTCCCAAAACAAATTGGAACTTATTTCCCACCGCCAAAAAGGGGGAAATAAGTCCCAAATGAAATGTGGACTTATGTCCCAGAGCCAAAAAGTGGGAAATAAGTCCCAAAACAAATTGGAACTTATGTCCCAGAGCCAAAAAGTGGGAAATAAGTCCCAAAACAAATTGGAACTTATGTCCCACCGCTAAAAAGTGGGAAATAAGTCCCAAACGAAATGTGGACTTATGTCCCAGAGCCAAAAAGTGGGAAATAAGTCCCAAAACAAATTGGAACTTATGTCCCACCGCCAAAAAGTGGGAAATAAGTCCCAAAACGAAATGTGGACTTATGTCCCAGGGCCAAAAAGTGGGAAATAAGTCCCAAACGAAATGTGGACTTATGTCCCAGAGCCAAAAAGTGGGAAATAAGTCTCAAAACAAATTGGAACTTATGTCCCACCGCCAAAAAGTGGGAAATAAGTCCCAAACGAAAAGTAGGCTTATGTCTCAGAGCCAAAAAGTGAGAAATAAGTCCCAAAACAAATTGGAACTTATGTCCCAGAGCCAAAAACTGGGAATTAAGTCCCTAAACAAATTGGAACTTATTTCCCAGTGCTAAAAAGTGAGACATAAGTCCCAAAATAAATTGGAACTTATGTCCCAGAGCCAAAAAGTGGGAAATAAGTCCCAAAACAAATTGGAACTTATGTCCCACCGCTAAAAAGTGGGAAATAAGTCCCAAACGAAATGTGGACTTATGTCCCACAGCCAAAAAGTGGGAAATAAGTCCCAAAACAAATTGGGACTTATGTCCCACCGCAAAAAAGTGGGAAATAAGTCCCAAACGAAATGTGGACTTATGTCCCACAGCCAAAAAGTGGGAAATAAGTCCCAAAACAAATTGGAACTTATGTCCCACCGCCAAAAAGTGGGAAATAAGTCCCAAAACAAAATGTGGACTTATGTCCCAGGGCCAAAAAGTGGGAAATAAGTCCCAAACGAAATGTGGACTTATGTCCCAGAGCCAAAAAGTGCGAAATAACTCTCAAAACAAATTGGAACTTATGTCCCACCGCCAAATTGGAACTTATTTCCCAGTGCTAAAAAGTGGGAAATAAGTCCCAAACGAAATGTGGACTTATGTCCCAGAGCCAAAAAGTGGGAAATAAGTCCCAAAACAAATTGGAACTTATGTCCCAGAGCCAAAAAGTGTGAAATAAGTAACAAAACAAATTGGAACTTATGTCCCACCGCTAAAAAGTGGGAAATAAGTCCCAAACGAAATGTGAACTTATGTCCCACAGCCAAAAAGTGGGAAATAAGTCCCAATACAAATTGGGACTTATGTCCCACCGCAAAAAAGTGGGAAATAAGTCCCAAACGAAATGTGAACTTATGTCCCAGAGCCAAAAAGTGGGAAATAAGTCCCAAAACAAATTGGAACTTATGTCCCACATCCAAAAAGTGGGAAATAAGTCCCAAAACGAAATGTGGACTTATGTCCCAGGGCCAAAAAAAGGGAAATAAGTCCCAAACGAAATGTGGACTTATGTCCCAGAGCCACAAAGTGGGAAATAAGTCCCAAAATAAATTGGAACTTATGTCCCAGAGCCAAAAAGTGGGAAATAAGTCCCAAAACAAATTGGAACTTATGTCTCACCGCTAAAAAGTGGGAAATAAGTCCCAAACGAAATGTGGACTTATGTCCCACAGCCAAAAAGTGGGAAATAAGTCCCAAAACAAATTGGGACTTATGTCCCACCGCAAAAAAATGGGAAATAAGTCCCAAACGAAATGTGGACTTATTTCCCAGAGCCAAAAAGTGGGAAATAAGTCCCAAAACAAATTGGAACTTATGTCACAGAGGCAAAAAGTGGGAAATAAGTCCCAAAACGAAATGTGGACTTATGTCCCAGAGCCAAAAAGTGGGAAATAAGTCTCAAACGAAATGTGGACCTATGTCCCAGAGCCAAAAAGTGGGAAATAAGTCCCAAAACAAATTGGAACTTATGTCCCAGAGCCAAAAAGTGAGAAATAAGTCCCAAAACAAATTGGAACTTATGTCCCACCGCTAAAAAGTGGGAAATAAGTCCCAAACGAAATGTGGACTTATGTCCCAGAGCCAAAAAGTGGGAAATAAGTCCCAAAACAAATTGGAACTTATGTCCCACGGCCAAAAAGTGGGAAATAAGTCCCAAAACGAATTGTGGACTTATGTCCCAGGGCCAAAGAGTGGGAAATAAGTCCCAAACGAAATGTGGACTTATGTCCCACAGCCGAAAAGTGGGAAATAAGTCTCAGGGGTTTAAGGGCTTAAGTCTCACTTTTTGGTGCTGGGACATAAGTTCCAATTTAGTTTGGGACTTATGTCTCACTTTTTGGCACTGAGAAATAAGTTCCAATTTGTTTAGGGACTTAAGTCCCACTTTTTTGTGCGGGACATAAGTTCCAATTTATTTTGGGACTTATTTCCCACTTTTTGCCTCTGGGACATAAGTTCCAATTTCGTTTTGGGTCTTATTTCCCTAATTTTGCCTCTGGGACATAAGTTCCAATTTATTTTGGGACTTATTTCCCACTTTTTGCCACTGGGACATAAGTTCCAATTTATTTTGGGACTTATGTCTCACTTTTTGGCACTGGGAAATAAGTTCCAATTTGTTTAGGGACTTATTTTCCACTTTTTGGCTCTGGGACATAAGTCCACATTTCGTTTGGGACTTATTTCCCACTTTTCGGCGGTGGGACATAAGTTCCAATTTATTCTGGGACTTATTTCCCACTTTTTGGCTGTGGGACATAAGTTTCAATTTGTTTTGGGACTTATTTCCCACTTTTTGACTCTTGGACATAAGTCCACATTTCGTTTTGGGACTTATTTCCCACTTTTTGGCGGTGGGACATAAGTTCCAATTTGTTTTGGGACTTATTTCTCACTTTTTGGCTCTGGGACATAAGTCCACATTTCGTTTGGGACTTATTTCACACTTTTTGGAGGTGGGACATAAGTTCCAATTTATTCTGGGACTTATTTCCCACTTTTTGGCGGTGGGACATAAGTTCCAATTTATTTTGGGACTTATTTCCCACTTTTTGCCTCTGGGACATAAGTTCCAATTTCGTTTTGGGTCTTATTTCCCTATTTTTGCCTCTGGGACATAAGTTCCAATTTGTTTAGGGACTTATTTCCCACTTTTTGGCGGTGGGACATAAGTTCCAATTTATTCTGGGATTTATTTCCCACTTTTTGGCGGTGGGACATAAGTTCCAATTTGTTTTTGGGTCTGATTTCCCACTTTTTGACTCTGGGACATAAGTTCCAATTTATTTTTAGACTTATTTCCCACTTTTTGCCTCTGCGACATAAGTTCCAATTTATTTTGGGATTTATTTCCCACTTTTTGCCTCTGGGACATAAGTTCCAATTTCGTTTTGGGTCTTATTTCCCACTTTTTGCCTCTGGGACATAAGTTCCAATATATTTTGGGACTTTTTTCTCACTTTTTGCCTCTGGGACATAAGTTCCAATTTGATTTGGGACTTATTTCCCGTTTTTTGGCGCTGAGACATAAGTCCCAATTCCGTTTTGGATTTTGTGTCCCACTTTTGGGTACTGGGACATAAGTTCCAATTTATTTTGGGACTAATGTCTCACCTTTTGGCACTGGGAAATAAGTTCCAATTTGTTTAGGGACTTAAGGCCACTTTTTGGTGCTGGGACATTAGTTCCAATTTATTTTGGGACTTATTTCCCACTTTTTGGTGCTGAAACATAAGTTACATTTTATTTTGGGACTTATGTCTCACTTTTTGGCACTGGGAAATAAGTTCCAATTTGTTTAGGGACTTAAGTAACACTTTTTGGTGCTGGGACATAAGTTCCAATTAATTTTGGGACTTATTTCCCACTTTTTGGCGCTGGGCATAATTTCATAATACTCAGTAACCCAAAATAGTTTCCCAGAGAGTGATATTCGAGAACTTTCTCGTACAATTTTGCCGCCACTTATCAGTTCAATGTCCAATTGAGCGAAGAGTGGCTACATAAGCAATTATTCTTGGTGTAGGCAGTCCAAGGCCTCTTTCTGTCTAAGACTTCTAATCTACTAAATTTACCATCGACTCATTTTTAGCCGCACTGAAAGAATGTGGAATGCCTTGTAAGGTTGCATATTGGAGCCCTCACGTTTGTTCACATAGGATACACGTACTCATAATAATCAACTGCCCAAACTGTTCTTTGACAAGAGGTGGCAAGTATGAGACTAGCCTTAAAAAACTAAGTGGAATTGAATTCTTCAAAAAAAAATCATTCGTTAAAGCAGGACCTACCTCAAGCTGAGGTCTTGTATGCGGACAAGTAGACCACCTGACGTGTAAAGGGATTTTTTAAAAATCCAAAACAAGCAACTGATCCTATGAATCCTATAACCATCTTAAAATTGAACTGTTTTGATATCTAACGACAGGCTTTCCCATGAGTAATTCACTTAAAAAAAAATGTCGATTAAGGTCATAGATCCAAGAAAAATATTTGCATCATTTGATGTCAGTCCCTCCGAAAACCTTTCTTTACCGTCTTTCCCGAATGTAAATTTTTTATAGTGGCTTTCTCTTTAAAATAGGTCAGTGATAAAAGTTAAATAAAAAATAAAAATTTAGATGATTAATTTAAACGACAGGCGTGAAACATGCACGCACACACAATAGGTTATATTTTAATGTTATAGATTCTTTCTCAGGTCGTCTTCGTCTCTCGTTTACATGCACCTTAGATAAACAAACTATAAGATGTGTTTAATGATCCCTAAACAAGCAATTATTCAAAGTTAATGTATATCTTATGGCTTGAAATAGTTTCAAACTGATGTTTGTCACGCTAATTTATTTATTCACCCTTTGAATATCTCATACACACATATACATTAACAATAATGAAGGTACAATATATTCCATCTAAAGAACATGGTCTATTTTGGCTTAATTGTCTCCACATCTACGAGAGCGCACAGAGTTCTGCCCATTTGTGGGTTGTAAGGTGGACTTTTTGGATTTATAGTATCTGCATGGAATTAATATATGCCTTGGGAAGCAAACAAATGGTATTTTTAGTGCCGCATGTTTCAAGAAAGAAATATTATATAGTCTTTTGTTTTATTATGCTTTTTCAAATGTTTACGGGTATGTTCTGATGTTGGGTCATAAATGCCGACAATTTAAAAAAAAAAAAACATTGTGTTGCGTGCAAGATAATGCTTATTTTATGTTGAATTCAAGAACTACCTATATGAAGAAACCACATCTAGGTCAACATTTTTAAGTCAAATTTGATGGATTAATTGACAATAATGGTATTTCCGCCCATCACTTAAAACGCCTACTAACAATCAAATTAGCACACCTGTCTGCAAGAAAAAAAATTATCTCGACGAACCTGAACCCACTTGAGTTCCAAATCACCCGCTTACGCACTTAAAGGTGCGTAGCAATTATCTCCAATTTTCTATCAAAAAGATCTCTCAAAATTACCAACTCACTCCACAATTACTCACTATATTCGATAACGCATAAAATACACTATACAATACAGACAGCCTACTTAAAAACATAATGCCATACGATTAACGATTAACGTTGTTTGATGAAACAATTTTGACGGAATTCTTGGAACCTTAGGTGTTTGTAATACGTTTTTTATCCCTTCAATATTAAATTTGTTTTTACAATGAATTTTATTCTCGATCCATTCATATGAGTCAGCTTTATAAGATTATCACAAGAAAAAAGAAAACAATACCAAATAACATTTTCCGAGATTTATGAATGAAATTTTGTTGAAAAACAAACAAAATCATGAGCCAATTTTAGAATTTATGTTCAATGTTGGGGGTGGAACAAAAAAAAAATCTGGCAGCTTGAACAAGCATACAGAAGAAGGCTAAAGAAAGTGGTGATGGTGACTTTCTGTTGAAGGTACACATACATGTGACTTGTTGTTTTATAAACAAAATTAATGAAATTTCTCTCCAAGAAAATAAATATTTAATAATCACAAAAACAACAAAATACGATGTAAATGTGTAATTAAGCTCACCTGATTTAATAGCTGCTGAACAATTTAATACCAGGAACACTGCAACGATGAATTTTAATCTCCGATTCATGGTGCTGCTGCCAAGGAGAATAATCCTTTATTGAGATTAAGTTTTATTTTATTTTATCACTTTATTTAATTTATTATTTTTAATTAACACATTCACAAAATAACAAATTAATTTTTTTTTTGACACTAGAAACTAGTTTTTGAATTTAATATTTTTATATTTTTTTTTATTTCTATTAATTTTTATCTGAAATTACACAAAAAAAAATATTGAAGTAGATTTAATACAAAATGGTGTCTTTAACTATTTCGCAAGAATGTCCTCTCAACTCTTGATCAATGTCCTTAGAAAAAACTGGCCCTATTGATTCCATTAGGAATGACGAAAAATCACAAAATTTAGGAAATATTTTGTTAATGGACACAAATATAATTTATAAAAGTAAAAGGTTAAAGAATTGAATACACAGGGTTTTCCAATAAGAGGTGTTATTTTGATATTCAAAGAAAGATGGCATATTTTGAGATAAATGATCGGTTGTTTATTTCAATGTAAAGAGGAAGGTATGCCATTAATAATAGAAACACAATATCAGCTAAATGGCCGTCACTGCTACGCTTACACAACAATATCCTTTTCATGAAATTTAATTTCATCAAATCGCAAAGCGACTGCTGTGTGCCCTTAATAACTTCACGAATTCCAACTTCTTTGAGGTCTTGAATCGACGCTAGGCTGTTGGCATGGGCCTTAACTTTCACATGGTCTTAAATCACAAGATCTCGGTGATCACCTCTTCGAGAGATAACACGGTCCGAAAACTATTCCCGTAAGAGATAACATAATCAATAATAAATCATGGGTTTTCCGAGCCCCATTTGCGACAATTTTGCTTGTTGACGTAGCCACCGAGGTGGAAATGGGCCTCATGTCATCAGTCAAGATGATTTTTCGATTGTATTCCGGATCATTTTCATGCATTTCAAAGACCCAATCAGCAAAGACACGACATTGTTGATGATCGGCCGGCTTGAGTTCTTGTGTTAACTGAACTGTATAAGCCTTAAGACCCAAGTCTTTAACGCGAAATACCGTGTAAGGACGTTTTTGGAATGCCCAATTCCAAAGAACGAGGATTAATAGACAAACTTGGGTTTTCTTCAACACTTTGGGCTACAGCCAGCTATATTCTCAGTTGTTCTTGAGCGACGTTCACGGGTTTTATTCTTCACATCGCTAACTTGTCACAACAGCTCAAATTTGTCCACCAATTTCTGAATTGCGGTCCAACAAGGTGCTTCACGAGGACCAACAAATGTTTTAGTTTTACGAACCGTCCTTGCTAAATTTTCACCATTTTTATAAAGAATTTTGATAATTTTTTCATTCCAATTTTAATGGCGTAGTTTTTACTTGTCAAATATTAAAAAATTACTGCTTCAAAAGTGACAATAACTACCGTAATAGCGGGCTATTCAAAATAACACCTCTTATTGGAAAAGCCTTTATTGATTTAAAAACATATTGAAACGTTAAGTATTTAAAGTTTTTTAAATAATGCTCAAAGCATTGTCCTTAACATAATGGCTTTTTGTTCCCTTCATATCTTGTCGCACGGTCTATACTCTATACTACTTATCGTTCAGTTCTTGTGCTTGTTCTTTTTGCGATTTTGGTTTCCACTTTCAGTTTTGGGGCAACACTTTAGAAAAAATCGTTACAAAGCAGAGTATAAATAAGTGGGCGGTATTAACTGAACTTAATTGATTTTTTTGGAGGGATTTTTGATCTCAAGTTATCCTTTTTCAAAAACTGCTATTAACATCTATTTTCAGTTCTGTTTTCAAAGCATTTATATATATATTTTTTTTTTCTTTCTAGGTAGTAACTGCAGCTAGGACAAACAAATTTCATAGCCTTGAAAAGTATCATGTGATTGAAAAGATGAAAATCCTACCCGGATCCTATCAGTGGATTTGTGTTTATATCGAAACTCTTCAGTTTTTTTTTGCATCTCAACTACTGCCAAGGAAAATTCATCCATCGAAACCATATTTACATTTTTGATTGTGGAAATTTCAAATTAGCAGTGAACTGCTCTGCAAGACCATAAGCTTCATCTTGTGATCTTACCAAACGTGAAAACTGTCGATGGAGCTCCGAAATCAGAGTGTTACAGGTAACTAATTTGAAATCACTCCTTGCATTTGCTTTGAAACATTTGAAACGAATTTTCGTTTGATTGTCTCGTTGCAGATGGAGTCGATCCCATGAATGTTCTTTTGACCCTGATCTAAGCAGTTGCCGGAAACCCGGTCTCACAGACCGTGCCTAATGACTAGGTTAAACAATTTTGGACGAAATTAAATGACCCATCTTAACACTACACACTGAACTAAAATAATATTCAGAAAGTCTAATCAAAGTCTAAGGAATCGTTTTTGAGAAAATTGGTATTTTTAATAAAAGTTATATTGTAGGATACTGTTAGTTTTGATCTAGAACGCCAATTCCAAAAACCCTTATTTCAGAAATGCAGTTCTACAACTGAATAACTTGCCTAACAAAACCTGCACTCACAAGTAAAAAGATGAAAAAAGATGCCAATTCGGTTAGTCTTTATGTTTTATTCCAAATAATTTTGAAGTTTCGCCTAGTTTCTTCTGAGGTACCTTCTGTCTCTTATCCTCCCAAGAGTAAATCTTGACACACAAAAATTTGGCCTTGGCCTACGAATTACACCAATTTTCTGACTAACATCTTCGGCTTCCTTATCATTGGAATGTCCAAAAAAAGACTAAGTATTAAATCACAACCTTTTTATTAAGGTAGGTAAAGCATCTTTTCCCAAACCAAAAATGACTAAGCTTCCTTATTTAAAAAAAGGTAACTTACCTAACAAGTTCCCTTTCCTACCACTTTCTATACAAAACAATTTAAATAAAAATCATATCTCACTCGTTCAAAGTTCAAAACTTTAAAATAAATTGTGTCAACATTATTAAAAAAAAACTGTCAGTGAGGTAAATTGCTTAGATAGATATCAATCCACATTCCAAAACGATTAATAATAAGCACAGAGAAGTAAAGTTAACTTGTTTTTGTTGGGGTTGATTATTGTATTGGTTTAGGTAGGTACCTACCCACCAAATCAATTGTGTCAATACCTTATCTCCTACGTTGTAAAGATATAAACCAATTCACATGTTTAAGCCATACACTTCACACCCAAACAAAAATAAAAACTACCCTCAAAAAATTAACCTAATTAAACAAAACCAAAACAAAAAAATCACCCCCCACAAAAAAAAAGACACTATATAGGTCCTAATTGTTCTGACTTTCAGAGATTCGTTAATTTAATAATAAAAAAAATATTGGTATTGATTTTGTAAACAAGCTTTATTATTATCACAAAACGTACAAATTAGTCTTTTTCTTTTTTTTTTTATATTTTCAGACAAGAACTGCGCATTTGGAGAACTGAAACTCATTGAAAAAAAAAAACTTCCACTTAGATGCATTGGCTTTTATATTGTGTAGGTATAACTAGAACCGACGTTGCACTTAAAACCAAGAGTAAGGGAGGACATTCTGCAAAATAAACAAAAATCAATAAAGCCTTTAAAGGACCTACTCAGCCACCACCGAAACCCCCAAAAGCTGCATTTCAACTTACCACTTAAAATATCACACCGAAAGTAAGGCTAAATTTCTGTCACTTAAAACAAAACAAAACACTTTTTTTTAATAATAATTATTTTATTTTGTATTCCAATTTTTTAGAATATTTTTTTATTAACACGCACCGTGAGAAATAATTGTTAATTACGTGTTTACACTCCGAAAAAATAAATAAACAAAAATAGGAAAAAAAAAACAAAACACGAAATTATACCTTTTGAATAAGGTGGAACGTAAAATTACCGAATATTAAACTCGTAATTGCAAAGAAAAAAAAGATTATTATCTGAACGACGAAAGTTCATCCACACGCTTGGACGATCAGTTTGAAACTACTTTGACGGTGTATTTTTTGTCGAGCGAATAGGTACCATAATCGAGAAAAAACAGTGACGACTAAAATAATGCGAGGCAGCAGCAACAACAGCAGCCACCGCAGACATATGGAACCTACAACGGCAACAACGAAATAGCCGGCGTCATTATATTCATTCAAAGTGTCCCCGACGCGACGACGACGACGTTGTCGTCACCCACAATTTTGTGCCAAATGCACAGCAACGCGGTGGCACCAACCACACCACCAACCCACCACAACTGCCACCGTCAACAGCCCCCAAAAACATTCTCTTGCTCCCCACACACTCATGTCACCTCCACCAACGACCGGCTTTATCAAACTTTATGCCATGCAACCCTCTGAAAGTGAAAGAAAAGAAAAAATCAAAACAAAAAAGACACACATTAACAGCTGATTGCTGACTGCTGCCAGCTGATTCTACGAATTCAAATGAACTCGAAGAATACTACACACAAAAAATTATCATTTCTCGAGGTGGAATCCCCTCCCTCCGCACCCCTTCCAAAACTTTTTGATTGAATAGCAAAGCCGAAAGCATCGAATGTAAATATAAACACGATGAACTATACGGCAACACAACAAGTGCATGGGTTACCGTTCGTTCGGTCCCTGCATGTGTGTGTGTGAGTATGGGGCAACAACGTAAATAAAACATTCACATGAGACATGATAATGAATGGATACAGAAACAGAAATTACTGATGACGTCATAGATTCTGTTCACAGCAGAGAAGCACAAAATGTTTCTATTTTTGTTCATTTGAAAATGAATTTCAAATATTATCAAAACACAAGAAGCTTTAATTTTGACAGCCGCAAAAACTTTGAATGATAACGAACTTAAGCTTTCAAATTAAAAGTTTTGAATTTGAAAAAAAAAACACGATCGGTTCTCTTATTCATGTGAAGAGAGACATAAAGAGAAGCAAACCATGATATCCTCTCTTATGCGATGTTTAATGAGGGGAATTGATGGCATCGAAGAGATTTGAACTTAAACTAGCTGTTCAATCTTCAATCTTTTATGTGAGCATTGACCATTGAGTAGGAGTAGTGGCGATCAGGCACTCTAAGAGCTGGGTCGTGTTGTAATCAATGTTATTCTTTTTTAGGTTTCTGTTGCACTTTGAAGACATAACCACGATGAAGACTGTTGAAGATACTACAACAAAACTTTCCCCATCTTAACATACTTAAACTCATTTCCTGTTAAAAAATGGTAATTTTGAAAACATTCCACGATCGAATCAAATCACTATCCATCTAAGAACTAGCAACTTTTTGATTCAACTACCTTGCCTTAAGTTATGAAGAATTGCCAACAACTATTGGCCGGAGATGGAAGATTAGTGAGCTTTGTTAGCACGAAACGAAATGCAGAAATTTGTCATATAGCTCAGTTAAGTTTGTCTCTATTAATTCTATCAACCTTTAATACTTTTTCTTTTCTAAAATCTAACTGATTGTGTAATTTTAGATATATGCACCACATGACCAAGCCGATTGTATTATTGAGGAAATGCCAAGCAGTACACAAATAACTCACAAAATTGCATGCACCACATTAAGTAGACCAAGTAACTTCTTCAGGCTCCTTTCAACAGAAATATTTTCATCTGATCAAATTGTATAGATAATTTGGTGCACCAAGTCATCAAGAACTCTACCGGGTACTATCTGATCTAGCATCTTGATTATATAGTTATAACAATAACAATCCTTACTTCCTTTTTTATAGCTCTGATTCTACTGTGAAGCATACTATGACGGATGATCTTCGTTCCAGCCGAAACCAGTGGATTCCAGTTGGAGTTTCTGATGGCAGATAATTTATTTTTATATTATGTAATCCAATCTATTTTGTTAAATAAGTATTTCCTTATATGCGTGTTTTTATTTAAAATAAAATTATTTTTCTTGTATGAAAATCCGATCTCTCATCTACACAAAATAAAAAAATGAAAAAAAAAATTCCAAGTCTACTTGCATTTATTTTTTTCGGTAGGAAATTTTCATGAAATACCAGGCGATCAGAAACCACAGTAGGTATACACACCACAACTTGCAACTTTAGGTATGCAACACTATTTGATTTGAATTCATTGCTTCCGGCGGAAATTTAGTTGAAAAAAATTCCCTTAGACAATTTTGGATGATGAAATGGACGAAAGGATTTTTTCCATAGGTATGTCCACCACCATTTCCCTAATAACCGATCTTTCATCTTTCAAAAAAAAAAAAATTAAAAAAAAATTTGTTCGGTTGAAAATTTTCGAAAAAATTTCATGAAATACCAGGCGATCAGAAACCACAGCAGGTATACTCACTACAAAGTGCAACTTAAGGTATGCAACACTATTTGATTTGAATTCATTGCTTCCGGCGGAAATTTAATTGAAAAAAATTCCCTGGGATAATTTTAGAACAGGAAATATACGAAAGGATTTTTTCCATAGGTGTACCCACCACCATTTCCCTAAAGGGTTTGAATATCCGATCTTTCATGTTTTCAAAAAAAAATTTGTTCGGTAGGAAATTTTCGAAAATTTTTCATGAAACACCAGGCGATCAGAAACCACAGCAGGTATACTCACTACAAAGTGCAACTTAAGGTATGCAACATTATTTGATTTGAATTCATTGCTCCGGGGGAAATTTAGTTGAACAAAATTCCCTTGCATAATTTTGAAAGGGGAATGGCTTCAGGCGGAAGTGGCGGAAAGGATTTTTTCCTGGTAGGTATACTCACCACACCTTGTTCAAAGGGGGAATTTTTTTTTTTTTTTTAACAAAATGACTTAGGTAACATAAGCAAACATAATGAAGCATGAGCAAACATAAGGTATTTTAAGCATGCTTAAATCGCACTAAACATAAGGAAACATGAGGGCACATACTCAAACATAAGCTAATTTAAGAAATCATGTTGAAATTGTAAGAAAAACCAAAAATAGAGCGGTTTAAGTCGCACCAAACATAAGCACGCATAAGCACGCATGAGCACGCATAAGCAAACTGATTATCGTACCCTTTTCCAAAAGGGTTTGAGTATCCAATAACTCCGAATTTCCCACTTCCGGGGAATTTTTGTTTAAAGAAAAATTTCACTGCATAATTTTAGGATGGCATGATTGTAGGCGGAAGTTAACAAAGGAAAATGCTTTACAGTTTACACAATTAAATACACTTGACACTTTCTCTCGTTAAAATGTAGCTCCTTAAAATTTATTTATTTATAATCAATATTTTATAGTCTGCAATATCTATATAATATATTTACATTGTTTTTTTTATATTTATACGATTTTTTTTTCATTTAAATTTTTAACATTATGCTCTTAGTTAGACATTTAGAAAATCAATTACATTAAAAATTATGTTTTTTTATTCGTAAATTTCATTTTCGGTATTTTTAAAATTTATAAATTTCTTGTATGATTTCTGTTTTTGTTTTCGTTTTGTATTTATATAATATAAGTTGTTTGTTTGTTTTTTTTTTTACTATTTTATTAATATATATTATTGTATCTCATTCTTATATTTATATATATTTTTAGTACACTTTTTTTATACAAAGCAAAAAAAAAAAGGAGAAGAAGAAAATTATAAAATGGGGTTATGTATTTCATTATAATTAAATGCACATGTTTAGAGGTTTTGAAACTTAAACTTGAGGAAATCAAATAAAAAAAACTCTTTAAAGGACAATTATTATTATGTTTTATCCTTAGATTGTTTCATCTTTTATATATTTTTTTTTTTTTTGCGTGACGGGGTTAAGGAGATTTTGATGTAGTTATCCCTGCTGCGATGAACATCTTGTTTTCTTTTGTTTTGTAAAAGCTTCTAGTGGGCTTTGGAGGACCTGAAAATAAACAGACAAGAGTAGCAGTTAGAAATATTATAATAAAATTATTTTTGTTTCAAAAAGTAAATTTTCCCCCTTTTTGAATCCGAACAAGTTAAATTTGTGTTCTAATTGAAATTCAAATTTTGTTTCTTCCCTGAGGGATTTAACTTGATCCTTAAAGCAGGTTTTTTTTTGAATAATTTAAAAGTATAGAAGAAGTTTGTTTCGTTTTTGGAATTATTCTCAACCAAATGAACAAATTTACACTTTGTTGGGAATTATCTCAACACAGACACACACAACTTAGGGCATTTGTTTCATCGATTTATTTTAATTCTAAAATTGCTCAATTTTAATTTATTCTCCGGAGTCTAGACAACGACGTTTTGTATTCTAATTGCCCCTCATCGCCATAGTCTCCATTGTTCCATAGAAACTATTGTACCTTTGGAGCAAGAATAAAGCCATAAGGCATATTTAATTTGGTGACCTCGAATAAATTCCCATGTAAAGCTCCTTATTCAAAAATTAAAAGGAAACAATTTTTCATTGCCTCGAATCTAATACCCCAAACCGTAGAGCTTCTTCTTGTCCTACCTGCTCCAAGACCAGACGTCACACGATTGCTATAAATTAATGTCGAAAAAAACCAAAAAAAAAAGACGCTTTAAATGTAAATTATTATCAACCCCCCTATCAGTCCACAAATTTTAAGGGGGTGGCGGTGATAGCTTTGTATAGAAGAATAATGGCAATTCAGGAGCATTTCCAAGCACTTGTCTCGTTTCACTGGGTTTCCTTTTTTTTTGGACTTGAGTAGAAAAACTTAACCACGCGAGGTTAATAAATCATTTGGGTCTGGTTTGTAAGCGTACCTACGCCCCATCACGCAAGTCTTGGTCTTAAAGCTTATCAAAAGAAAAAAAACCTGGAGAATGTAAGGAAATGAACTTGAGTGCAGTTGGTTTGACTTTTGTTTTATTCCTTGAGATTCTTGAATTAAGTGTCTCGTGTCTTCGTTCTCATTGAAGTCATTGTAGTGGAAAAAAGATAAGAATCATTAATTTAGTCTAAGATTGCTTTGAACTTGGGGTCGAAGAGGATTTATTGAAGATGAATGATAGAAAGATACATTCCAATAGTTAAATGTGGTAGTTTTTGAAAATATGTGATTTATGATTTCAAAACTATAAAGATAAGGAACTTTTTTTGAATAGTCTTTAAACAACAAAAGGACAAGCATGTGTAACCTGCAAAAAGAAAAGAACTTGGACATTCTGCATCCTCAGCTTTCAATACCGAAATTAATATAGGTACCTGTACCTACAAGATATCGCCAACTTTTTCAAGGAATCTTGTTTCCACTTTTTCTTAGGTATAGGTACTTGATTGCAATTCCTGCAATTATTTGACGAATTATTTTTTTTGGCTTATTTGTCCATCTTCCTGTTCAATCGGTATCTCATTGAAAATGAATTAAATACATTTTGTAATGAATTTCTTCTCGGACATGGTGGTCTACCAACAATTTCCCTAAAAATTCCCTCTACATAACATTCAGATTATCATTATTTCAAGGCAAGTTTTGGAGGGTATGGAAGAATTGAAAGAGATTTATGAAGATCCAAGCTAACAAAAATGATCCTAAAAGCAATGTTAAAAACTGTCGTCCTCTTGTCAAAATTTAAAAACTGAACTTGGTTCTTTGAAACGATATTTTGAACTATTCTCCGACCCCAAGTTGGACCAATCCCTCATCACCAACCTTTAGAACCTAAGGAATCTCCGTCGCTTTTTTTGTACGAACCACTAAAAAAAAAAAAAAAAAAAAAAAAAAAAAAAAAAAAAAAACAAGAAACGGGGCCTGGTCTTAGTGACCATTGCTGTTTGACTATACAGGGTGATTCACCAGCGTTGTGCCAAAAAGCTAGAGCGTGTAGGTTAAGTTGAGACAAGAAAAAAATCGTATGGGAGGGTGGGGTCTATTCCCCTCCGTTTAGCCGGGAGGTGCAAGTTTCTGAAAAATTGACTTATTTTGTAAAAAAAAATATTTAAAATCAACGGGTTCGTTTACAACACCGTGTTATACCTTTTTGGAAAGCCAAAAACTTCTCCTTTTATTTCGTTTTTAAATTAAATTGTTTTAACGAATAGTTTAAAAAATATAAATTTTCAAACTCAAAATTTTGAAAAAAAATTTGAAAAAATAATTTTAAAACTAATTTTTTTCAAAATTTTACGTAATTAAGTATAATTTTTGTTCTCAGAATTCAACGCTTCCATTAATTTTTAATCCAACACTGAAAACCGTATGGCTCTACGACTTTTTGTTGCCAAGGTATTCAAAAATAACCGAACCTACTTCTTCACAAAAACACGAAAAAAATGGCTAAATGGTCACTTGTGCCATCCCGTAAGGCTAGGTTTTCTTGTTTTTGTGAAGAAGTAGGTTCGGTTATTTTTGAATACCTTGGCAAGAAAAAGTCGTAGAGCCATACGGTTTTCAGTGTTGGATTAAAGATTAATGGAAGCGTTGAATTCTGAGAACAAAAATTATACTTAATTACGTAAAATTTTGAAAAAAATTAGTTTTAAAATTATTTTTTCAAATTTTTTTTCAAAATTTTGAGTTTGAAAATTTATATTTTTTAAACTATTCGTTAAAACAATTTAATTTAAAAACAAAATAAAAGGAGAAAATTTTGGCTTTCCAAAAAGGTATAACACGGTGTTGTAAACGAACCCGTTGATTTTAAATATTTTTTTTTACAAAATAAGTCAATTTTTCAGAAAATTGCCCCTCCCGGCTAAACGGAGGGGAATAGACCCCCCTCCCATACGATTTTTTTCTTGTCTCAACTAAACCTACACGCTCTAGCTTTTTGGCACAACGCTGGTGAATCACCCTGTATAAAAGGTGTTTTTTTTTTTAGCGGTATAGAACTGCCATGTCTTACTTTAGAATCCCTGCTAAACTGATACGCCTTATCAGGATGACGTTGGAAAATGCTTGATGTTCCGTCCAAGTTAGTAGGGACTCTACTGAAGCTTTCGAAACCACCAGAGGGCTAAGACAAGGTGACGCACTGTCATGCAGCTGTTTTAACATTGTGCTGGAAAATGTCATACGGAATACCCATGCCCGGGCACCATCTTATAAATCAACACAATTACTTGGGTTTGCAGACGACATTGACGTGATAGGAAGAATAAAGCGAGCAGTAACTGGTGCCTTCACTACTATGGAGTCAGCAGCAAGCAGAATGGGACTGAAAATAAACGAGGACAATACGAAGTTCTTTATATACTTTCATCAACAAAAGTCCAATCTTCCAATCCCACTACAGACTTGATAAGAACGTGGCTATTGATTGGTATAACTTCGAGTTATTCAGTGAATTTTATTCGTCTACATGGGTACTGATGTAAATACAGGCACCATATCAGCGCTGAAATCAAACTCAGACTAACTCTTTCTAATCGCTGCTTCTTTTGGCTGAATAAGCAATTGTCCTCAAGCACTATCAAGAAGAACCAAGGAGCATGGTCCCTCTTACAATCAGATGAAAAATCAATTGGAGTCTTCAAGAGAAAAGGGAATGGTCCTGTCTGCGTAAACCGAGAAAACAACATTTGGCGAAGAAGATACAACGACGGACGTGCTGTACAGCGACATAAACGTAGCCAGAAAAATTCGAATTCTACGACTAAGATGGATGGGCCATGTAGAACGAATGGAAATCGACGCACCTCGTAAAGTCTTCAACACCAAACCAGAAGGAGTCAGAAGCCAATAAGTAGACGTCAGCTTCGATGGAGCGACCGCGGGTATAGAGGGAGACCTCCGACAACTTGGAGTGCTAAATTGGAGACGGCTATGGCTAGAGATCGAGCTGACTGGAGGGGCATACTAACACTAAGCAAAGCCTAGGAGCACCACGCACTTGCGGAGCCAACATAAGAAGATTAAGAAGAAGAGGTAGTCATTTAGATCTTGTTTTTTTTTTTCGTGCTAAAAACGATATGGTGGTCAAACCTCAAACGTCTCTTCACTCTACGTTGAATATACACTTTTCATGACATCGAATTGTCTTTTACTCAACAAGTTCTTAATAGTTTCTCAGTTTGGTGTTTTTAAACCACGCACAATACGCTTCCTGTCCCTACGTTTTTTTTTTAATTGACGTATATCCACTGTGGACTTTGCATAGGATTTGAGTATATTCTATGACCTACATCGAAAGTTTTTTCCACATTAAAGCAAAACAGCACCAGCACTTGGTTTTGTGAAACGATGGTTTAAACTATATTTCGATCCTAACGATGCCCAATCAATCCCTCTACAGTTTTTCGGTACTAAATTTTGAAACTTAAAAACTCTCCATCGCTTCGGTCCAACGAACTTTCTAAAAATAAGAAAATACAACTCCAAACGGTGCCGGGTCTTAGTGACCATTCCTGTGTATGCGTTGATCCTCTGCATGAATGGGACCTTCAATTTATCACCGAATCCAAACGGCCAGCAAATAAGCACTATTTGTATGACAAGATTTACTCTTGGAGTATTGGTCATTTTTTTGTAAGATGCAGTAGGACGGGAATAAAACTAAGATGGAGATACGGATTAAACTCGAAACTTTCAGCATGACAGTCCGACACACTAACCACTACTCAACAGATTGATACCCAGCGAACCACTGTTACATGAAAATCTTTTGACTATAACCGTCAAAGACACTTGCTTAAGGTGGAAGGATGGAATAATGAGTTCGCGTTAAAGCTAGTATGAAAATATACCTACGTATTTATTCTTGCTTTCAAAAACTAAGCTTAAAACTTGTTGACAATACTGACTATAGTTGATCTCTCGAAACACTTGGTAAAAAATGCAACATAATTAAATTGAAATCAAGCTTGGGCGAAATCTCTAAAAATTAAAAATATCAACCTGAATATTTATTATTGACCATTCTGAATTAAGTTTCCCTCGGATTCCTGACATGAAAATTTATTAAAAAAAAAAAAAACCTTGAATTAGAAGCCAACAATTTAAACAACTCACTCAAGATTCTTCGAATTCTTTTAAAATAAAATAAAAAAATGCAAATTAAATTGTAAACGGATATCTGCTAAATTTACTGCTTGATTTATTTCTTCTAAAAATTCTTGAAATATTTCACAAGAATAATTTCCTCCCTCACTTTCTCGTTCCGTTCAGCAAAAACTAACAACCGTGCTGCTCTCAAGTGATATGGAGCATCGAGCATGCACCATCTCGGCTTCCATTATAAACGATTGGAATTCCATAATATCCTACATCCACTTCAAAAGGTATCTCCCCAACGACCGACGACTACGACGCGACGATGATGGACTGCGTTATTAGAGTTCAGTCCATCTTTTCCTGGGTTTTTCTGTTTTGCTTATGACGAGCAAATATTATATTAGGAATTCAATCTTTCGCTTGGAAGAGTAATGAAGATTGAAGGAAATGGAAAATCAACATTATTCGGCCATTGATTCCGCCATCGCTGGGTATTTCAATTGACTTTTTCTTGTTGTCGATGCACGACGCGACGACGACGATGGGCATAATCAGCGCGATAGAGTTGCTAAAAGTTGAGTTAAAGTCAATCGAAATGGAAAGATGAAGGGATGCGCCAACACCAGATGGCTCTAGTGATCCATTTAAGAGATTGGTGTGGAATGTTTCGATATCATCACATTTGGTCATTATAGAAATGGGCGGATGTATACTTTTGTTGTTTGTTGTTTACTGTTTTTGGATACTGGAAGAGCTTATGAGTTATCTTATTTTAATTAATAATTGTTGCCATTGACCGCACAATTACCCAATCCTCACACGAGCAATATTCACATGAAAATGTACCCTTGTAAAATTATAATTCCTTTATTAGGTTCGTTAAAAATGACACGGAGCTGGAAATTTTTTTTGGTAACAAGAACCAAAGGTAAATCTACGTTCTGAAAATCCGATGTCAAAAGGATCTAATCATAATACAGGGTGTTTGGTAAAGGGTGCTCCATAGAGCTATAGCATGTATAGGTTGGCTCGGGACAAGACAAAAATACCCTCCGTTTAACCGGGAGGATAAATTTTCTAAAAAAAATGACTTAAATTGAAAAATTAAATCTTCACAAGAAGGAAAAAATTGGCAAAATGATCAGCTGTGCCATCTCGTAAGGCTAGATTCTCGTGTTTTTATGAAGAAGTAGGTTCGGTCATGTTTGAATAGCTTATCAACAAAAAAGTCCTTGATCCATAGGTACGGTTTTCACTGTTAGTGACTTAAAATTAATAAGATAAGAACATTGAATTTGGACAGCAAAATTAATTCTTAATTACGTAAAATTTTGAAAAAAAAACCAGTTAGAACACAATAAAACAAGCGCTTTCTGGTTTTTAAAAAAGGTATGGCACAACGCTTAAGGAGTTACCGTTATGTTTTCACAAATACTAATTTTGTTCCCAATTTAAGTAAATTTTTTATAAAATTGCACTTCCCGGCTAAGCGGAGGTTTTCTGTTTTTGTACCGGCCCAACCTATACATCCTCTAGCTCCATGGCGCACTTTATACCATATACACCCTGTATATACGTCCAGGACAGGACTTCAAGCAGGTCATGAACAGATAATTATATTGTGATTGAAAATAGAAGATGTTCTTCGGATGAACAAACCAACAAATTTATCGACCCCTGCACATATAAAAAAATTGGACAACGATCAATATATGTATGCATGTAAAACGAGCAAAAATTGCACAGGGAAGCTAATGCAACTGCTATCCAGGAGATGCGGTGGGTTGCGACAAATCGTAGAAAACAAAAACCGTGACTATCTTACTATGGGAAATACTAATTCAAATTGCCTTGGCCTTTAGTGAAGTCAGCAAGATAGTAATGAGGAAGACAAACCGTTTCAAAACAAATTTCACTTCCTTAGCCATATAAACGTATACATGCAACATGCCCCTACAAAGAGTAAGATGACGGGCCCCAAAAAAATCTATGAGTCTATAAAAAAAAACGATCGTTATTACAAACATGACTTTTAAATTCTCTTATGAGACTTTAGTAACTCCTCAATTTTGAAAGAGGACATCTTTCGAAAGACGAAACGACATGCACATTGCACATGCACAGTCTTAGCGAATATATTTTTGAAAACGAACTTAACCTATTCGATTTTGTGGAAAAAAAAACATGGCGTTGAGCAGCTCTAGGACTAGGGTCTAGGTGAACAACAACTACTTCGAAGAAATTCAGAGTTAAGCATTTTCAATCGGAAGAGACCGTTAAAGCCTATGCCAACCACCTATCCCTCGTGCTATATAGGAATCCCACTAGTTTTAATATGAACCCGAAAAACCAAAGTTTGTTTTTTTATGTCAAAATAAGTTATAAAAAACCCTGTGTCAGAATCTCTTAACCAACTGCGAGAATCCTGTTGTTTGACTTCAAATCAATGTGGTCAGGCAAAAATCCAAACCGGAGCCGGAGGTTTTAAAACGAGATCTGGAGCGTCCCTTGATCACTATACATTAAATGAAATATGGGTGCGAAATGGTTGTTCAGGAGAAAAAAAAGATCATCAACAGCGTGAAGTCGAGGAGATGCAGAGACGGAAAGATGCTTTAGCACAAAAAATGTGTGAATATTTTCGCGAAGAGTGAAACAACGACATCAAGAAGATTGTAAAAGAAAAACTGTTAAATAAACTCAGTCAATTTTTACTATTGATGACGTCATCAGTGTAATCCAAAAGGATGAGCTTGTAAAATGGGTTCCACTTAAGTTCGCAAAGTGGCAATATAATTAAATCAGAAATCGCAAGTAAGAAAAACTTTGGTTTCTCATACCGTGGCGAACTGTTCATGCATCGAAAAAGTGGCCAAAAGGAAGCACCACGTACGGCACTCTAACAAAGCAAAAAAAAAAAAACACCACCAAGCGCTCCGTAGATAACTTTAGGATTCACGACATCATTGAAGGCGGTCAAAACACCGAAGCAGACTGGCGATGAATAATCCGTTCATTGTCCAAGGGGGATTCGTAAGGTGCTATAATGTGATCGACAAATGATAACTCACATATCCCGCTTGGTGCCTTAAAGCATTAATATCACTCCATTTATCTTGACAATAACTCCGTATTTTTTTTTTTTTTTTGCTGGAAGAAGTTTTATTTTCCTTGAAAGCTTAAAGGAGTGGCAACAAAGTTCCGGCTGCAAAGTCGGGGTCTGCTTTTAAGAATTCTTCAGATATGGCACCATGTCCAGCAACGTTGTTATTTCAGAAATTAGGTCGTTTTTATATTTGCAGTTTTTGAGAAGGGTTGATAGTAATGCTCTTGGTGTTTGCAGCCATTGGTAATTTGTCCTCTAGTCGTCACTGAGAATTGCACTTAAATGCTCTTTCCAAATTCGCAATGGATCGACACTAAAAGGCTACAGTTCATCTCGAAATCATGGTGGTTGTTACTACTTTGATCCCTTACACGGTCATCAGAAAATGTTTTACAGCACCCTTGCTCAACTTATTCTGCAGCATCTTCCGTACTCTCCACCCAATTATGCAAACCGGACGTTCTGTTTCGGGCCATAAGCCTCTTCAGTCTTCACTACCTAAAATGTTTTTGTTAAATTAATTTTCAAACTATATTTTGTGTTGTGATCTGAGGGTGCCTTATTTTATTTCAGAGGTATCTTGTGATATTTAAAGGTCTCTTCTCTAGATTTCATCGTTGTTGATGAAACTTTCATTAAAGCACGTTATAGAACGTTAGGTCACTTAAAATGGTTACCGGCTGACAGCTGTTCGGAACTGGATTGTTGCTAGTAACATACATACAATTAGACGAAGGTCGCTTCCCGCATTCGTCCTTACCTCAATAATAGAGGCAGGTTTTTGTTTTTTATTGGTAATCAGGAAATCAGGTTTTGCACAAACAGAGTTCCCCCTGCTAATCAATGTTCCAGCACGAAAATTCTTGTTTAGGTATCCTTGATGTCATCAATTCCGTCCACCCACGTCATTCTTGGCTTAGTACAAATAATAATGAAAATTCCCAAATCATTCATCATCAATCCATTAAACTCAACTTCCGCTGATTCACCAAATAAATTTCACGAATACTACCATCTGACGATTTTTTTTTTTTTGGTTATGTACTCACTGAGTGCCGTTATAAACCACAATTTCCATTCGAAATATTAAAAACACAAAAATACGCTGTTTTGTTTATAAATTAAAATGGTTTTTGTGCGCTATGATCGGTTTGGTTTGTTGTGTATTAACTCATTCCCAAAGAATTAATTGTTTTTCATTTAAATTTAAAATTAGCTCGCCATTCATAAAATATCGCGGCAAATTGAAAATTTGAACACAAAAAAAAAACTCACTACGTATTTTGAATAAAACAGTATGGGGTATCTTATTGATTGAAAATTCGATATAATAAACATTTTTATAAAGCAACACCACCGTGGAGAGTTTTTTTTTTTAAATTCTGCTCTTCAATTGAATCACGAGATAAAAAAAAGAGTTCTGCTTTTATCAAAGACGTGAAATCACCGCACTGAATTATGTATCTACGTCAGATTTGTTATCTTTTTATCAAAACAGAAAGAGAAAAGGAAAATGTTTTGTACATTAATATGACGGGATTCCTTTGATATTCACATCACGTAGTATTTTTTTTTTTTTTTTTGCAAGATGTCTTTGGAGAAATCATTTTTGTTTTTTTGAAAGTATATTTTTTGTATATTAAGGTCAGTAAAGGTAATCACAGTAAGAACATAATTAAGATGGATCAACTAAGGAAAATTATATACCTTCTACAACAAATGAGTTTTTTTCCCAAAAGGACAATCCATCAAAATGCTTTGACTTTTACAAAGGACCAAAAGGGAGAGATTCTTAAATTTATTAAATATTTAAGTGGGTTCATTATGAAGCTGGCCATTCTGTTACACCTTAAAAAGAAGGAAACAAGAAAAGAAACACAGATTGAAGGATGAAGGACGTGACAGTGACTGGGAATAGGGTAGGAACTGATTGACGTCAACGTGGCGATGCTCAGTGTTGTAACTATTTCATATACATCTATTGTGCTTATTTTACATTCTAGATTTGCGATAATTATAAACGCGAGTGTCTAACTAGGAAAATCTACAACACTTTCATGCCCTGTTGGAAAAACTGCTCTGTGTCTGGTCTCTGGGGGCCAGGATGAATTCGTCAGAAAAAAGCGAATGAGAATATGTAATTTTCAAGTATGTGAGCTGACGTGGTGGCGGGCGTGCCAATACTAATCACGGTAGGCACTCAAATTAGCTATACCTCGCCCGTATTTGGTGCATAGGTTATCCTGCCCTTAGTTTAATAAATCAGGGTAGTGAAATAGTGAGCAAAAGTAACACTCACAAATCCACGGAGTTAGTCAATGACTCTGGACTATCCAGCTTTGTTTGCCAATCCTGCGAGTTGTACCTTCCCTACCAAGTAAAATGAAACACTAGTTACGAAAAACAAACAGCCTTGGATATGGATGATTTAATAGATACTAGAATCGCACAGTTCGGCCATTAAAATGCCCAAAACTGTGGGAAAAAAATTCACAGCGAATTTATACGAAAAAAATGGTAAAAAAACACACCAAGACATTTTCACTTGTATTTAAAAAAAAAATATTCCCAGCACACCTACTTAGTAATACCTTTCCAACGATATATATATCATCTCAATCGATTGGGTAACCACCTCGCAATTGGTACCACAAAAAAACTGCTTGCCTATTTATATATAGATTCCAAAAAATCGAATAAAGGAGAGTCTATTTCAGTTTTTCACATGCAATACTCTGACCTAAAACAGTCCACGTTCAGACGAACAATTAGTCGAGGCTCGAGGGCCAAATAAGCATCAAAGTAGACATTATAATCATCCAGTTAGTGAGATGGAAAGGTAAGCGAGCATGGGGTATGAAAAACAGTATCTATTTACGGGGTTCCATGGTAAAGCAATGTCTTCACGCCCTAATTAAATTTAAAGATGACACTGCTCAAAAACAGTTCTACGAAGAGTTCTCGAGAAGATGCATCGTCTTTTGTAGTTCCGGGTGAAGTATCATCAAGGCTAGCAGTAATTTCCCACAACTCATTAAACAACAGAGGACTTAGAAAGGCGGTCTCCCGATCAACATACCATGCAATGTTGATATTTACTTGACCACAGCAACAAACAGCAACTGTTTCCAACCGCGTCTTCTTTTACCTCTCAGGAAGCTCGTTACCAGCGGCAGTGCCAAGAGGAACAGTGGCAACGTTGGAAACTGGCTATCAGAAATGTCACAACAGATGTTTTGGGTCTCACTAGGCGACCACAACGTGGCACCAGCTTTGATAATTAATGAAAGGCCTTCTGGCAATGCTGCGAGGCTGCTCGTCTCGTCTGCAATTCCAACACTGAGCTACAACGCAACAGTGGAGACTTCATCGAAGAAGACGCAATCAAGTAGAGAACGACCTCAACCAACAGGAACAGGACTGCCTGGCTTCGTATGTTGGTTGCGTCAACATAAGAAAGTAATGAAGTATGTTAAATGAAGGACGATAATTTCAGGAAATTTAAAATAAAAATTAACCCTCATCATTCTAACAATAAGTACTTCGCTAATCCTTGAAAAAAACCGCCTTTCTTAATCCTTTCGAACAACATTACTTAATTAATTAAACGAAACCTCCTCGCCATTTTGTTTTCAGTATAAATCCCATCAAAATCAAAAACCTTAAATAAACATTATTTTTTTACTAATTAAGTACTTACCACACTGCAAAACGTACGAGTAGGTACAAGTACAAATATATATCGTGTATTTAACGGGCTTTAAATATACTAACAAATACCGCCTGCGCTGTTGTAGTGAGTTTATGATTATCCGCAGAGGCTTCAACCACATTCTTTTTTGTTTTGCAACCCTCACACTTTGCACACTGGCACTAGCACTGTGGCACCTTCAAATCCACATTTTTTTTTTGTTCTAAGCTCACTGAAGGATGATGGTGTTCTTCTTTCTCATTTGTGTCCCCTCTCTTTGGATTTAAATGGGAGCAATGGTGAACCATTATTCTAACCTAGGGCGGGCGCTCAAACCACAGGAGTAATATACATAATGTAAGGATACGAAAGAATTTTGTTCGTCCTTATATTTTTGTTGAGAAACACAATATTCAAATGAAAGTACAGCGCATAAAATGAAGGTCATAGCTTTGTTCTCGTTTTGTGAGGATCTTTTGTGCAAGGGAAAAAAAAACATGGACACAAGAATAAGAGGGGTGAAAGAAAAATGAGGCATCAATTCCCTCTTGGTCTCAACCTCTCACGCGTTGTTAAAGTTTTATTCAACAAGTAGTGTTTTGTGTAAGCTGTAATGTGTCACAATCTGACATCTACCCACTGGGAGGGGAATTCTCGTCCTTTTGATTTCAAAAAGGGGTGTATTTTATTTTGTGTGGGTGGGTGTGTTTTTTTTTTATTTTAAGTAATATTTCACCATCGTTGAAAGAAAATTGGGAAATTTATTGAACGAACAAATAAATTTATTTTCTTAAAAAAAAAACAATTTCGACGTAACACCTTTTCATTTTCATATTCTCATTTCGACTAAGGGTTCTTTTTTTTTTTGTCAGGTGTTTTAAGGGAGGTTATGCACTCTCCTTTTGAAAGGAAAAAAAAAGTTGAAAATCACTTATCATTGCGTTGTATATCAAAAGCATGGGACACTTGTTTCCATATTGATTTAGTATTTTATCCTTTCTTTAAGAATTTTTCCTTTGGCAGTTGATAGAAGTTCGAGTATACCATGTGTGTGTCGTCCTGGAAAAGAATTATTGTATCCGTTCAAACCCTTCTTGTGTTATTTGAAGGTATCTAAATATCGACACTAAGAAGTTTATTTTGTTACGCAAATTGAATTTTTATTTTTTGTTCCCACGCACAACACTGCTGGTGCGATAGAATCCAAGATAAAAGAGTTATGTGCTTTGGATTGCCTAAATGTAAAGGATTTTTTATTTTATTTTTAAGATAATATTTTATGTATTTAAATTTTTATTTTCTGTGTGTTTTTGAAAGCTAGGTATTTTGGTTCAATTTATACTTTTCTTTGAGGATTTATATTGTGCTGATCCACGAAAAGGTTGTATTTTATTTTTAAAATAAAGGGCTAAGTTCAAATCGAAAGTGTACGATTTGTTAAGAGCTCAGGCTCCGGAAGAGAAGGGTGGTTGGGAGCAACGATGGGTACTACTTTACCTGTCGTAAATACGGATTAAATCCATCAATGTTCGACAGGAAGTGTTGCTAATCAACAAAAATGGAAATGGACATTAATTTTGGTGAAATGGTGCCGGTGAAAAAAAATAATATCCTTGCCAAAGAGCATTATGCTCCAAGATCTCTTAAAGATCTCAATGAGTCTTGTAATGAAACACTGGAGCTCCTATAGTAAACAATCATTTCCCAGGCTATACTTAGACGAGAATTTTATAAACACGTAGCCCCACCGGATATTCCTTCTCTCCATATAAATCCCCGGGGATTGATGGCATTTTTCTCATGATGTTGCAAAAAAAGTGAACAGATTATCATATCACACTTAAAACAAATTTCTTAAATAACCTCAACATGGCGTGAAGTGAAAGTAGTTCTTATACCGAAATCTGGCAAACCTAGCCATATTAAGACTTCAGCCTTATAAACCTACCACAGTTAATCTTAAGGACCTTTGATAGACTTATAGTTATCTATATCCGCAGTATTATGGGCTCGGAAGTTATAAACGTGGCTCAGCATGCTTATACCAAAATCAAAAGTATGGAAACAGCACTTCACAGTGCACTGTGAAAAAACACTGAAACACAAGGAGTGCACTCTTGCTGCTTTCTTAGACTTTTTATTGCCTTGCGCGCACTAGGATTTTTTTTCATAGATAGCAGACAGAATGGAGCCTTGGGCGCACTAGGATTTTTTTTCATGGATATCAGACTGAAAACCGAAAATTGAAATTCTTATTCATCAAAGAAAGGTGTTTGTCGTTACCAAATGTACGCATTTTCGATAAAAAGGTTGATGCCTAACTCTATGAAATGCTTTTGAAATATCAAGTGGACTTACGTTCAATTTTTTTCGTATAATTGATTCATTGCTCGATTCTCGATAGCACACTGCAAAGGAACAGTATCGTTACCACAGACGGACTGGCAGGCGCTAAGACCAGAATTATACATTACCGAGGATTGTTCGACGAACTTTAACGAAGGAAAAGAGCCAAAAATCGAGCTCCCACAACAATAATTAATACACGAAAAGTAGCACTTGAAGACGAAAGACCAAAGATGCACTGTGTTAGGATGACATGATCCTGCAAAAACTATATTCATTTGAGAGTACCTCAAGGAAGTCATATGACCTCATTTGTTTTTTTATTTATTGAATTTTATTGTTCAAAACACATCGAGACTTTGAAACTTTAAAAACGCATGCGAATTTCACAATAAAACGCCATCACGCCGGAAGTACACGTCTTTTGGGGAAGCTTCTTTTAAATCATTAGCGCGCCATATTTTTGCACCATACTAAATTGAAGCAAACCCCCTATACAAATTGTTTACCCGCCAGTGAATTTTCAATTGCATCTGACGTGGATCTTACACGTCCTATTCAGAGCACATCTGAGTTTGTGAGTGTGCACTGATTGGCTGTGGATGATGTTATTCAAAATTCAACCCCTATATTAAATTGATGTGCATTCAGAGTTACCGGTGTCCTTTTGGTAACTCGTTCAGCTTTTTTTCCTTAGATTTCTTTTCAGGAGCTTTTGGTTTTAGAGCTTTAAAAAAAAAGTTCTTAATGACGAGTGTTGTCGTGGAGTGTGGAGATCTTGTTTTCATCTTAAGGATTTCTTTCAATAATCCAGTCGATTGGTCGGAAAAAGTGGGTTTAGGTGGAAAAAGGTAGAAAATTAATAAAATTTGGTGGTTTTGTTCAGGGATAGTTAATTAACATTTTGCTATGCTTTTGACCTCGGGGGCCCTGTGAAATAATCGCAAGTAAAAAAGGAGGGAACAACACATTTTTCAACCTTGCTCAGTATTTCCCTCAAAAACTTTTCTTCCTTACGTCCTACGTCAAAAGCTTATGCGACTTTTTAGTAGAACATTAAATTTCCTACAATTCTGTTAAAACGGAAATTGTTGTATATCAACTCGATGCTAAGATATGGCACTTCAAAAATCAGGTCATAAAAACTGACAAACGTTTTTGAAAAATGACCTGTTTTATTAAGAATTTTTTAAGAATTGGAATAGCTGTGTTTATAGAAGTTTTGTGTTATTTATATTTTAAAGTCATGAATTTACTTGCGATTATAGGTACTACAGGGTGGGCCAAAAGAAGTCATCCATCCGATGTTGTTTGGCTCTCTTTTTTTTCTAAATGAAAAACTTCGATTCTGTTTTTGATTATGTTTATTTGAACCTTTAGAATTGTATTGGTCAAGTTGAGAAGATGATATCGGCCAAATGGGAGCCGTCAAAATTGATTGCTCGTTTTATGGCATTTTCCATCACTTCAGCGAGAACTTCGGGCGACAGATTCCCGCACTCGTGTCGAATGTTGTCCTTGAGGGCTTCCAGAGTCTTGGGCTTGTTCATGTTAACACGGGATTTCAAAAAACCACACAAAAAAGAGTCTGAAACGGTTAAATCGGGCTATCTTGTGGGCCAGTGCAAATCGCCAAAACGAGAGATGAGGCGACCCGGGAACGCCGCCTTCAGAATATCACTTCATTTCGGTTCATGTATCGCTCCACAGCTTGTTCACTTGTATTCTACACCTGTCTAGTCCGCAAATGTCAAAACAGATTTGATATTGGCGGCCATTTGCAAAAATAAGAGCATCTTCGAATAGGGGGATTTCTTTTCATAAGGCAAGTTATGCATTCGTAAAAAAAAAAAATTCTAACAATCAAACATGACATTACGATGATAGAGAAGTCGAAAAAAGTGGGTTCGACAATTCTGTCTGTCTGTCCGTATGTCTGTCAGTCTGTATAGTTACATACAGAGTAAAGGGCTGGACCGATTTGCTTCAAACTTGGTACAGTGTTATTATGACGTCCTACAGAGGGATTTTTGGAATAAGCATTCAGTGCAAACTATATGATTTGGTTGGAATAGATATTTCAGGAAAAGTCTTATAGAGGTATACCTCCCGTAGGACCGCTTTTTTTTTAATTTTGTATGTAGAAGCCCATTTACAGACGAAATAATATACATTTTTAAATTTTTCAAAAAAAGTTTTTGGAGTTTATATTTTGTTTTTTTTTTTTTTTTCAAAAACAGTTGAATTTATTTTTTTTTTTTTTTTCAATTTTATTTTTCTGATAAAAACTACAAAAAGCTAGGAGTTGGCATACTCAAAAAAAAAATTGGGATATATTTTCGAAAAGTTGTTGATAAAACTGGTCGAACGATTTTGAAAAAAAAAATTCCTTTAAATTTTAAACAGAAAACGAAATCAGATGGCTTACTTCTTTTTTTCCAAAAAAAACGTTTTAACTAGTGATTTTTAAGTGATTAAAAATATATATATATCATTTTTTTCCTGATTTGTGCACATTAGAGCAAGTTTTTCCGCCTCAGTGGTGCACTCTATTTTTGTTTGCGCAATCCAAAAAAAGGACTGCAACCCTACATACAGTTCTTTCAGTTTTTTTTTTAATTTGAAATGCTTACTACGGAAACCCTGTTTGTATGAAAAGCATTTACAGAAAACAAAATATTGCGAATAAGAGACAAACTTATCTTCCCTATACTGCCGATTTTTGTTAGATAGATTATAGTAAGTAGTTCTTCCCTGTGAATAATTGAACCATCAAAAGTAAGGATCACTCAATGTGCAACCAGCCACTTAAACAATGGATGGATAATTTGGAGGGAAATAAAAGGGTACACAAATTGAATTCTTATGCCGCGCCGTCCGATTTCTGAAATTTTGTATTTCGATGACGATGAATGACAGGTAAGCAGGAGTTACAAAGCTAGATTATATAAGACGATTGAGAGATTCTTTGCGTCATAAATAGGTCCCGTTTAAATATAGCAACTCAGTACATATTGCCATGTTTTAAAGTGAGATTCTGAAAAAATCGCGTAAAGGCAAAATAACACAACATTTCAACATAATCGCAAAAGAAAGTAGAAACAAATCAATTAAAAACGGTGTAGCTTGCGTACGATTTTATAAGGGTGAACAATTTTCTGGTGGGATGGAGCTGAGTTGGATATTGCAGAGTTATGGCCGAAATTGATTCATAATCTCTTCGTGAAAAGAAGAAGAATAACTGACTCTGAATACTCACAATTTAGTATTGTCAGCAATTCAGACACAACTTTTATTTCCAAATAATTCAATTTTAAAAGCAAATAGGGCTTTCTAACAGACTATAGACGGGAAAGGAAGCGCTGTTAGAAAGACGTACAGACTTAGGAATACTATTTAAATTAAATGTTTTTTTAAACAATAAATTGAAAAGGAACTCTAAATTCTTAAAAGACACTCCTCGCATTGAAACGCCGTCATGTGTTCTATACTGTTTCCTTCATATAAAAATCACTGTCAACTACCAATGCAAATAGAAACGCTTTTCATAAAAATTAATGTGCTCAAAGGACTACAAGTAGGGCCGGCTTGTGCAATTACTTGTCAAAGAAATATATTTAAGTAAATTAAAAATATTTCACAGACCGAAAATAGGTTTTTCGAAGTGAAAACTAGGACATAGATTTTTAAATGAAAATTTCATCAAAATTTAATGGACTGCAATAAGTTTTCTTAAAGCTCAGAGGACTGTGTTTTTTTTTTCATAAAATGTATCAACGTTTTTTTTTCAGAAAAGTATTTGCTAAATGATCCAAGTATAAACTTATTCCCCCTTCGAAAACAAGCGTATTTATATTAAATTTAAAATTTTCCACTACTTAAACAGGAAAACAGAATTTCCAGCAAAAGAAAAAAATCATTCTTTATATTTATCAACCTCTCCTAGTCGCAGGATCCATAATTTTCTCAGCATATCCTACCGCCCCCGATCAGATACTTTGTTCTTCTTATTAATATTACGTTTAGAGGGGGGACACAAAGAAAATATCCTCAGGAAATTACACTCTTGAGAGTTTTCTGATGCCTGCCAACGAAAATGGGAAATAAGCTTACAACGTCTTTTCTGCACTTGAAATATATACTAACATCAGGAAAGACGTCATTACGCGCCTGATGGTGGAGAAAAAAAAAACACCAACAACAAAAATGTAATAGTTATTGGCTTAAAGTGTGCGTCGTCGTCATCCTTGTGTGTTGAAAGCTTGATGGTTCTTCCTGTTTTCGTTTTTTTTTTTTTTTTTTGTTCTTCCATTTATTTATTTTTTTTTTTCTTTCCTAAGGCTAATTGGAAATTCTTAAAACTTCATGTAATCAGAGTTTCGATGGATGGATAAATTCTTTTTTTACTTTCTGTGAACCAGCCCCTGCCACTGACTTCTTTCAATGTCATGTTTGATTCCTTGTTGCAAGAAAAAGGAAAGTATATATAGCTTGCTAGCTGGAACTGCTAAATTGATGAGAGGTATTCCCGGGGAGTTTTAATATAATTTCTTATGATTTTTTTGTTTGGTTCTTGTAATTAATCACTAAGTAGGTTGTTCTTAGTGGGTCCTTAGAGAAAAGTTTCCATTAAATGTTGGGAATTCCCAGGATTGGAAACAAAAGAGACGAATGACGCTTAAGGGATGAGCATGATTGAGCTGTGGCTGAAGAGACAACTTGATAAAAGTAGACACCCACACAAAATACAAAAAAAAAAGCAGAAGAAAAATGAATGGAATATTTGTGAAATATAACCTAAGGCGACTTGTTGACAAAAAATGTGGCAATAATGGATTGGCTTTGGAATGAATAAGGAACTGTATTTCTTTTCATAATGTTTTGAGAAAACAGAAAACAAGATTCCAGGATGAGAACATTGAAAGTAATTTTTTGTTTTGCAAACACAAAAAATTTTAATGAATAAATTAAGGTCCAATTAATTAAAAAAGTGGAGCTGGAACTCAAGGAAACTAATAATGAACTATTAAGATATTTAAAAGCAGAGAAGGACTTCAAAATACGAATTCAATAATGTTGTCCACTTTTTCGTTCAAAAGCAGAATTTTCGAGTTGTTAACGTTGCATTTCGGTTAATTTTGTTTTCCCGCGTTGGGCGCCAGTTAACTAATTATTATTGTATGTGTAAACAAATTAATATTTTGTGTAGCGCAATCAAGCTCTAACATTCTCTCTTAGCCAAACTCAAAATTAAGCCACTAATGCACTTCTGAAGCTCTGCAATAACTTTCTTTAACCACAAAAACAAAGTTTTTTAGTGCAGAAGATTTTTGTATGCTTAATTTGGATTGGATAAAATGTGAAATAACTTTAATTTACTTCAAAGCTAACAAATAATTCCCGGAAGGGTTGTTCACCTTGTATTTTAGTTTATTTTTTTTTCCACGTTGGGCGCCATTTAAAATTAATCACTTTATTTTTTAACAAAGAAATATTTTGTCTAAAGTAGGTTGCTTTAACATTGGTTTGAACTAATATCGGCGCTTACTTTGAAAAACCCTTCATCCCCGCAACGAGGACTTTAAGAATGGGTAGACGCTTAGGTGGAGAATGGATACGGTATATTTCCAAAAAAAGTCTAAATACTTATGCTGCCCGATCTCTGATCCACACATGTCTATTCCAGACGTTCATTTGAATGGAACAGTGATCCCCAGAAGCGTGAAGTTTAAATATCTGGGATATGTATGTTTATTGGCAAAGTGATGACGACATCAATCATCGCATAAGCATGGGGTGGATGACATTGCGGGAAAACTCGCCATCTTCTGCGACCGGAAAAATGCTTCTGTCGAAAAGTCTGAGATGAAACTAACAACAGCTAAGATGAAGATGATTCATATATGGCAGCAGGAATAACAAGGCTTGGTCGAATAAGAAATACGAAAATACGAGGAAGCCTTCATCTTTGAATAAAATGCACGAATGGGTCGCACGAACTTGCTCGAATGTGTGACAGTGGTTTAGGGGCTTGAGATTTTGATAAAAATAAAATTTTCAAATTTCTTAAATAAATACTTAAACTAGTTTGAGCTGAAAAAAAAGTACGCCATTTTATTTCTTGGATAAATTTGAATTTATGAGAATAAATTTATAAAAATCTGTGGAGCGGTTTTGAGAAAGTTTTTTTTGAAAAACTTTTTGAAAAAAAATTTCAAAAAAAATTCAAAAACGCCAGTTCATAGGTATTCAGCAAATACATTTATTTAAAATTTTTAGAAAAAAATTTAATAAGCAGTTTTCAAAATATTAATTTTTAATTTTTTTTTAAATGCTTTTAAAAATACAAAAAAATATTTTTCAAAAATATTGGTATGCCATACAAATTGACCTACCTACAGCTATATGTGTGTGAAATTTCGAAAGAATCGGTTCAGTCGTTTTCGAGATAGTCGAAAGCAAAAAAAAAACGGTCCTATGGAAAGTACCGTTCTTAGCCATTTTTTAAAACTTTTTTTTCAGCCATATGATTAGTCGTCCCTAAAAAGCAACACCGATTTTTTAATTTGAAATCGTAAGAGCCGTTTTTGAGAAAAATAAGCTTTAACGTAACGGTTGTACGGCAGGTACCGTTATTTTTTGAGCAAAAAAAAAATTTCAATTTCCCCTCTGTACAATACCTAAAAAAGTCTATATACCAAGTTTGAAGCAATTCGGCCCACCCGTTTGGGCTGTAGGTCTCTATACATACAGACAGACAGACAGAATTTTTAGACCATTTTTTTTCGTCTTCGCTATCATCGTAATGTCATGTGTGATTGTTATCTCAAAACTTTTTTTTCGACGAATGCATAACTTGCTTTACAGTACCTATAATCGCAAGTAAAAAATAGGGCACAACCGGCTAAGCTGGTTTTTTCGCCATGGAAGTAGAGACTTTGACAACCCAGTCAAAAAGACAATATCATACAAAGTTCCAAAAAGATCGCGAGAGAGGAAAAGGACAGGCAGGCCTAAGAACTTCTTGTTCAAAGAAATAATGCAGAGACACCAATATAAAGCTGACCCCAGAAATGAAACATTCCAAAATCGGGAGGCTTGCCGATGCTTTCTGCGGTCAACCAGCGAACCACACATGTGTCAATCAGACAAGTGGGAGAATCGTTACCCACCTGAGATCATAACGGCGTAGAGCCAGAAAAAAGAAAAAGAGTTCGAATTAGAAAAATAACTTAGGCTTACAAAGTAACATTTTATGATTCATCAAAGATTTAGACAACCGTTTAGAACCCATTTTATTATATGTATAGTTTCCCACGTTGAGCGCCAACGAATAAATTATTTTAAAAGCAATGAAAACACCTTTGACAGGTCGTGTTAGTTCGTAAATTTATATATTTTGCTTGATATTTTCTTGGACTTAAATCATATCAGTTTGAATAGGTACATTATCAAACAATGATTTGAGGTCTTTAAAAGTCCTTTGTAAGTTAACTTGGTCTAGCTTAATTGTCAATCTTATATATAAATAAGGGTCAAAATTATTCATCTCTTCCTGTAATCCAAACCCAATTGCATCGTAAACAAATTTCAAAACCTACCCAATTTTACTCGAACTTGCAAAAATCCTCTAGTCACGCACACAAATAAAAACCAAACAATTATCATTTACATCAGAAGCAACAAAACTTATCGTGGTTTTCCGAACACAGTATATTTTTGATCATAAATAAAACTTTTATACAGCTGACGCCACCTTTATTACATAGATTACTTTCATGATATTCTAACGAGGTATTTGGTAGATGAAAAAAAAATTCCTTTCCTCAATATTGGGCAGGACACTTTTCAACACTTACTTCCAATACCCTGCTTGGCCCGGTCTGGCCCAGGTGTCGGAAAATGGCAATACATTTCACAATTCATGACAAAAAAAAAAGAAGAAAACTGACGACGGCAAAGCATCCAATGAAACTCAAGGATAACAACACGAACCAACACAACAACACCAACAACAACAACAACAAAAAAGGTTTTGCAACATCGCGTCAGCAGATTTCCTATTGAAATCATCAAGGACACGATACCTAAATTTCTTATTCTCTGTCGAAAACCTAACGTTTTTTTCCCTTGATTTCGTCCTTTCGTGGCCAAGTCCATAAAATTTGAAGATTGTTGTTAGAAGGAGGGCGATGAAAAAATGTAAATTTATATATCTCGTTTAAGGGATTTTTTGTTTTGGTTCCTTGTTAGAAAAAAAATGAGGGTCTTCTTGATATTCATCGTTTATTCTGGGCTATTCAACTTGATGGAAGAAACAAAAAAGAATATGGTCCTCCTCAGAGGTTTTGCCTTGAAAGCACTTTAATGTGATTACGATTTGATTTTTTTGTTGTAATACCTAAATGATTACATCTTTTTTTTTCTTCTGCTTCTAAAAATCGGATGAGATTTTTTGTTGTTGTTATTGCTCCTTGCCTTGTTCAATCATAATAGTGATGCCCGGAAGGCAAAGTTACTTGAAAGTTATTTTTGTGAATAAATAATTTATATTCTTCGGGTAAATTTGTGTCCTCACTTGGATTTTTAAACTTATTTTAGTTTATGTGGTTTCGTAATATCCGGGTTTAAGTTGGAAGGCACAAAACTGCCGTTAGTAATCATCACGAGTAAGGAATTTGAGGTACTTTCTAGGTCTTTGGAATTTTTTGGCGTTATATTTAATGACCAAAGCGATATGCTGATTTTATTGGTAATGCTTGAATAGCAATTCAATATTGCATCACACAATGGGGAAAAAAGGTACTGTTTCATCACAAATGATACATTGAGACACAATGCTGATGTGAATTTTATTGTCGTGCTAACCATATGAATTTACAACAAATGCAGGTCTAGTCTGAGACCCTTGAGGGACCTTAAGCAGAACTATTAATTTATCAGACACAATGTGCATCTCTCATAGTCGTTTGGATCCGGTGGTACATTTTAAGTCCTTTCCCATCCTACAGAGTATCAACACACAAATAAGACTGGTTAAGACTTCTAAGAAAAAAAAAGGTCTTAGGTCTTGGTTCTTCGAATTGCGCTGTTTGTACCATGTACATGTCACATATTGGCATCCCTGCTAAAGTCGTACAATGGTGCAGAATTACTATGGCGTACTTCGAAATCGCAGTGCTCCGTCAAGGTAGGAACACCACCAGCACCGGGGATCTAGGGTGAGGGTGGGGGCAACAGGGGGAACGGGCGTCAGCCATTGGGGGCCACAAAAGCAATGAAGAGGAAGATAAAGAACAAAAAGAAATAAAAAAGAGAGTGAAGAGCGAAAAAATAGAGTTTTCAAAATTTCAAATTTTTAGAAACGTAACGAAATGTAGAAATGTTAAGGTGGAACCAAATTCGACTTTTGGCTTTCTGAAACAAATCCCTATATCCGGCTCTGAAAAACACCGTCCCCTTTGATTTGGAGAAAGGCTTATTACAAGGTGACGCGCTATCATGTAACCTCTTTAACATTGTTCTAGATGCAATCCATTTTTTAAAGATCCGTTAAATAACTTGACATAATCGGAAAAACGATGCGCGTGGTGAGATCATGGTTCTGGCTGTTAACTAATGAGAGTACAACAAAGCTGTCCTCAATTTAGACGTGGAAAAAACCTTAGGACGGAGAGATTTAACTTTGAAGTTGTCAAGGATTTTGTCTACTTGAGTTCCACTATGACCTCTCACAATAATATCAGTGCAGAGATCAGTCAAAGAATCACTAGTGCCAATAGCCGATTGTTGGTGTCTGAGTACCAAATTCCTCCCTCAAAATACCAAGTGGAGACATTATACAAGATCCTAGTCATACGAGCCCTGGCGGAAGAGGGGAGTCTGTCACAATCGGATACAAAAGCTGGGGTGCTTTGAGTGAAAGATTGTACGAGTGGGAATATTCAACCGAGAACTTTACGGTACGGGCTATACATCACCATTGACCTGGTCAAAGAGCTAACTATACAGCGGCTTAGATGGCTGGGGCCTGTCGAGTCTTCATTTTCAAATATAATGTACAACTCAGCACTTAGAGTGTTGTGTTGTAATAAAACGGTGGATGACCTAAGCAAAGTTGGAACTGTATGGTATGGCGCGGCAGCTAGAAGACCTGCTCATCAGATACAGATTTTTCCCTATTCTCAGAGCACTGTTTCAGACAGCCAATAATACTGTTTACAAATCAGTCAAAGGTGAAAGTTCAAATATCAGGATAACCTGTCACTTTCGGGAGTAGACGAAGTGAAGATTAGCTTCATTTGTTCTTACAGTTAAAACGAAGAAGAATTTTGGATAAGGGGGCGTGGAGATTATTTCAAATATGAAAAACCATCAATTAATGAACATATAAATAATATGCCTTTGAGCAAAAAAATTGAAATCGATGAAACAAAATGTTTGAACACCAAAATTTAAATCGAAAATAAACCCCAGATAATAGATTAAATCAAAACTTACCTCCTTTTCCTTGAAGAGCTCCTCTTCCTTCTTAATTTTTTATATGTAAAAGTTTGCGGTGAGACTGTGTAATCCTCATCGAAATCCATTTCGATTTCTATTAAATTTTGTAGATTCAGTTGACAATCCTGTGATCAAAAAAAAAAAGAAACGATGCACAATTTAGTTGAAAACTGCTTTCAATTCAAAGACATTTATGCGACAAAAACTCACTTCTAATGTCCTGAAATGCCATCGTGTATCAGATGGCTGTGTATCGTCTCGGCATAACTGCAATTGTGGCCAGCATTGGCAACGTTTATTTGTTATTTCACATCCAGGTTCTAATAGTATTGTCTGATCATTTGTACAGTTGAGATATGATGAGGTTGTAAATGGAAGTGCTGAAATAAAAATCAGGAAAAAAAATATATTACTCATACGTCATGTAGGCCCTGGGAGCTTAAACTAAACATTTCTTTTAAAAAACAATTTTAATAAATACACCACCCTTAACATATTTTAAGAGTTTTAAGTTGCTAGTTCCTTTGTAAGACTTTCATGCCTTTACTACTCAACCGATCTTCATGAAATTTTGCACACGCATTGTCGGGTACAAACATATGTAACAACCTCGCATCCCAAGAAAGAAATAAAAACTTTCCCCAATATTACTGCCATACAAACGCATCATATAACATTGCCCAATATTTTTAACTATATCCACTTCATAGCATCAGAACGGTAAATGTTCTTAACGAACTATTTCTTATAAAGTCTGTTAACATAATGACACATAATTTCCCTGACCTCATTTCATCAGTGTGTCGGCTGATAATGTCAAAAAAAAAAAAAACAACATTCTCGTGCTTAAATATCTATAAATAAAAGAAATAAGGAATCCATTTTGAGGAAAACAAGAACACAATACATACAAAAAAAAACAAACATGAAAACGCATTAGAAAAGCCCAAGAACAAGCAAATTATTTTAAGAACAATACGTGTGTTGTGTGTTCCTGTCGCGTGATACAACAATAAACATTCTTTAAGAAAGAAGCATTTATATTATTGTTTGGTTGAAGTTAACATGTGTCTTAACCTAAGGATACTTTGTAAGGACATTAAAAACATTTCACATTGTATTGTGTATAAGCAACCGGATATTGGCCCCATGGGAATAATCAAAATTAATGGGAAATTGCTTTCTATGTTATTCCGACGTTAACAGAATACAAAATGAATGAATCTATTACTTTTTTTTACTTGCGTTTTATGTGACGAAATGTTTTGGTATATTGCATGAGGTTTCTTTTTATATGTTTTGTTAGACCTATCTTGAGGTCAATTAAGTTAGTGTGGGGTCAATTAAACACGTTAAATTGAAATATTTAATTTATCTGAAACTGAATATATTTTAGCAAAAACCAAAGTTGTTTTTTAGGAAGTTTTAGATAGAGCTGAATTATAGGTACTATTGATGGTCATTATTCATTACATTCAAAAATCCGTTCGTGAAACGCATTGTGCACTGCGTCCATTTTATGGTCGACACAATCGTTCATCAAAGCAATCAATTCGATAAACGCTCCATTCTCATCATCGTAGAGCACAGCAACGATCGTGCCATCAAAATTTGTATAAAAGAATTGGATATCGTCAGTTACACTTCATAAGCTCGTAAGTCGAAAAATTCGAAAAAAATATTATAAATGCAAAATAATCAGAAAATTCAGGGCCATATTTTGGTATTTTCAGCTCAACAATATTGTTCCGAAAATTTTTCAGGAATGACAACGAATGGAATTCTTATAAACTTACGAAGGTATTGCATAAATAGACAATCAGGTATTTTTTGATTTCTGAAAAAACTTGCAAAAACGACTTGCGAGGTTATGAAGTTTAACCGTCGATATGTGTTCATCCACTATATCTCTTTTTTGACGTGATAACGTCTTATAAATCGGAATGTATGTGCAGCACGCACGAAAAAGTGTCACAGTCACAGTCACAGTCACAGTCACAGTCACAGTCACAGTCACAGTCACAGTCACAGTCACAGTCACAGTCACAGTCACAGTCACAGTCACAGTCACAGTCACAGTCACATTCACGTTATGATAGCCTATAAAGCCGATAAAGTGGGAGGGGAAGGTGTTGGGTGGTTGATGGTTGTAAGTGGTGATGGTGGGTGTGTGTTTGTGGGGGGGGGGGGGGTAGTGTCCGGCAGAGGAAAAATGGTGGGTGGTTGGTTGGGTGGTTATGGTTGGTGGTTATAGTTAGTGTGGGTGGTGAGGCAAAAATTGTCAAACATAATGGGTGGTTCGTTGGTGGCTGTAGGTGGGATGGGTGTTTAATGTTGGGGGGGGGAGAAACAATTGTCAAAAAAGGTGGGCTGTTGGTCTGTGGTTGTATGTTGGGGTGAGAGGTTGATATTTTGGGGGAAGGGGTGAGAAACAAAATTCAAAAATTGTGGGTTTTTTTAATAATAATTTAAAGATCAACTGGAATTCCATTTTCATCTCAAAAACAAGCAACCTGTTTCAATTTTATTAATAAACCTACAAGTTTTACCGAAGTCGTAAAGACAGTTTTTGAAACCGCCGGGGAAAATCGAAGTTCGTTCTTCAAAAAGAGGTTTCATTATGTTCCGACAAATCGGGACAAAGCCTTAAAGAAATAAAAATAAAACGCACGACAGGGCTGCACGAACTTGCTCTTGAATCGGCATGCATTTTGAAAAAAAAAAAAAACAATAATCTAAAAACCTTTCTTGGAAAAACTAAGTACTCGTATGCAATAACATTTCATTGCTTGATATTTATCTAGGAAAATAAAATATTGAAAATCGTTTAACCAATTTTTTTTCAAAGGGTTTATTTTTGAAAAACTTTTCGAAAAAAATATTTAGAAATTTGTTCAAGTACCTATGTAAATATATGGCAATCGTAGTTTGCATCTGGGAAAATAATGTTAAAAAATTCATTATACCCGTTTCCAACATATTTCGAAAAAAAATTCAAACATCGCACCTCCGGTGTAATAACGAAATAAATACAATTTTCTGAAATGTTGAGGAATCACGTTTAAAGTTTGCTTGCTTATTCAAAATGCAAAAACGCCCTTAAATAGGCCTACATGATTGACTTCAAGAGTCCTTAAAATAGCTGACTATTCAGTCGATTTTACCACAAATTATGGCGTTTTTAACTCAATTTTAGAAAAAAACTGCAATTGTGTCGATATTACACCGGAGCGGAGGTGCGACATATTAAAAATCAAAAAAAAAGTTCTGAGAATTTCGAGATACCATACCGGTTCTATGAGGGGTACCGTAATAAGACTTTTCCTGAAAAATCTACCAACCAAAACATAAAGTTTGCACAGGAAACACAATTCAGAAAATTTTATCAAAATCGTAGTAGCTGTTACTGAGAACAATTTTCACTAAAAATAGTATGGCAGGTACCGTTAGTTTTAAGCTAGAATGCTAATTCCAAAACCCCCTCTGTATGACGTCATAATAATACTATAAACCAAGTTTGAAGCAAATCGGTCCAGTCGTTTAGGCTGCAGGTAACACAGACAGACATACGGACATACGGACAGATAGACAAAATATTCGGACCCACTTTTTTCGACTTCTCTACCATCGTGATGCCATGTTTGACTGTTAGAATTTTTTTTTACAAAAATAAAACTAACCTTAAAATGTAAAATTTTCTTTAAATTCTTAACGTGATTTCTTTAAGTTTGATACACTTTTCATTAGGATACCATCCTTAAAGAAATATTTCTTGAGAGACTTAAAATAGCAGTTAACTTCATAAATCACCTCTTTAAATATTTATTGGCAAATCCTTCACCACTATGAGCCATTTCTTCAACTTTCCGAAGTGATTGATTTAATGGGTTTTTATTTATTCAACGTCTGCCTCTTAATATGAGTTCCTGATGGTTAAGAACTTTTAGGCTACTACCATGAAAGGTTTATTGATCCCAAATGGATAACGATTTGTCTTAGTTTGTCGGAAAAGAAGATTAACCTTCAACTCATTAGCTCACCCTCCCGGATGTGTGTTTGCATTCAGTTGGAGCAAATTAATAAATCGCAATCAATACCTTTTTTTCGTGGCAATTTTTAAAGGATGCTTCAGTTCTTAATTTTTAAATCAGAAAAAAAAAATAATTTTTCAAAAGTAGCCTGTTCTAAACTATCAATCTTTTTTTTCTAATTTAATTAAATCATATCTTACTATTAATTTATTTAAAAAAAAAACATGAATTCTTCCGCCAAAGAAATGATAAACGTTGGAGTAACAGCTAAGCTCGCTTCCCCCATCTACCATCTCTCAGCTGCATTACAAAGTAGCTCCACGGAAACCGATATAACAGCCCTTCACAGCAAATACAACAAATTTCTCAATGAAAGAACTTCAACACAATCCGAGGACACACTGGACAACTCCAAAAGCCTCTATGAACTCAAGACTGTCGAGAGAGATGAACGTGGTCTACAAAAAGTGACTCCATCAAAAATTGAGTTTTTACTTTACCGGAAATCAAATAAAAGATTGCCCAAGAAGAAGCTCAACAAAAATATTGTCCGACCGAAAAAATCACACACTTCAATTAGGCGTCTGCTTGAGAGTGAAAGTAAAAGTGAAGAAGCAAGGCAACCTCCTCCTCCACCACCAAAGGACATTTCATTTGTGGGCAAGTTAAAGAAATCCCTTGGAAACATGAAAACAAGGAAAGAAAACAAAAATGAAACTATCGGTAGTTGTTCCGAGAAGGAAAAGAAACAGCAGAAGAAGAAGAAATCACAAAAAGAATCCAGAATCGATATTTATCCCTTCGACCATGGATGTGCAGAATACCTAAGGACAACGGACTTTGCACCACAAATCATTTCGGAGCTTTTAGCACAAAGAGCTACGGATTATGCTACGATATTTTGGGCTGAGGTTTTTGGAAGTCTTCACATTGGAGTTGCTTTTTTTCTAACTTTTTTCTTGCAAACTTACCGATTTTTATTGCACAGTGTGATCAAATGTGTTGTGGTAGGATTTCTGCAAATGACTTCGGACTATGGTGTGAAGCCGTTATTAACGGTCTTGTTTAATGGATTTCTTCAGCCGATGTTGATTTGTATGCACAATATTTTGTCATCGACAAGGGATGTTCTCAAGCCGGTATCGGAAACGTTGGAGTATTTCTTGAAGCCTTTGGGAAATTTGCTAAGGTCTGTCAGACTTGTTACTTTTAAGGAAAGTCGATGTAAAAAGACCAAGGCAGTAAAAAGTGATGTTTGAATAAAGTTCTTTGAAGGATAAGATTGAAATTAATATATAATTGGAATTTTTTGTAGTCAAACTGTTCATATTACGAACTCCAGTCTGCATCACTATTTTATGCTAATCTCACGACATATATCTTAACTTATCTCTTCTTCACTTATAAAACCCTTTAATCCTGAAATCCCGACAAAGCTATAGTGCACATCCCACAAAGCTCACACTAAATTAGTCAATTAGGCAGACAAAAAGTTATATATTTCCTCTATACCATGCACTCTCTGGTATATGCAATCCTTGTCATTTCACAAGGACATTAAATTAAATCCACATTAATGAGCTGATAATTCGTTTCAGTTTCGCAAAGACTAATTTAGAAAATCTGTCATAGATGTTTTTATAGAGAACAAAAATATACATACATGTATACACAAGGATGTGATATCTACGAACCAGGACAAATCTACATAGTATTTATGTATCGGAAAGACGACGACAACGACAACGAAAAAAAAAAGGATATTGGATATAAAATGGAAAATTAATTAGAATCTTCTTCATGAGAGCAAAAGCAAGGGCAAAGGATAATATATAAAAACGACAACATCGACGACGACGTTCGGTTGTCGTCGTTGTAGTTTGACACAGATGATGTTAAAGGACACAACTCTGCTATATGACTTATAAGGATGTGATGACAAAATAGTATGTTTTTTTTTACCTATGTATATTAAGTGGAGTTTTGTACGGTGCACGGGTAGTTGTGGTAGGACGAGAAACTCACTAAAATGGAACACATATATATGCATGCAAAAAAAAAGTCCTTAATTATCTTGGAAACTGCAATATCGATTTCGTATTGGCAAGGAAACGATTGGACTTAGTTAATGCATCTTTTGTGTTGTGCTTTTTTTTTTGTATAAAATCCAAAGGAAAAATAAAAAATAAAGAAATCCCTTGATAAGATTTTTATTTATATCTACTTTTTATTCGTTTTTGTTGGATCCTTTTTTCTTTTGGAGTTTTATATTTTTGTGCTGCAAATGACGATAAAAATAGCTTTCATTAAAGGACGACAAAGGAAGATATTTGTTGACTTAAAGTACAATTATTTTTCCCATGAAAGGATAAATCGTAAAGCACGACATTGGAATCCTTTTGACTTTGTGGTGAGTTTCAAAAATACTAATCTGCAACAAATTGAACAACTTTTTTGAAGGTGATGAAACTAAGAAATTCTCCAAAGAAGTCTTTGGGGCGAAAGAAGAGGAAAGTAACTAGAAAAAAGGATACAATTTTATGGCGGGGGATGTCCTGGTGCACATTTCGACTCATTGGCAGAACTGACATCTAGAGCCTTTTAAAGCGTTTAACAAAAATCTGAAGTTATTCCAGCAGGATATTTATAATTCGGGCTTTGAAAAATAAGCCGGAAATTTTCAAAAAAAAAAAAAAAATGGGTGGATGGGTTCTGTATGAACACGGAAGCTACTGATGAAATGGCATACACTTCAATACAACTTATTGTATCTACTTGTTGATGACAGTCCGCCCAGACGTGACTTACCAAACTTTTTTTTACCGAGCGCCGCGCCGCTGGGATAACTGCTCTAGGGTAAAGTCGGAGGATATGGCACCCATGTTTCTTTTTCCGTATAACTTCCAAGTAAAAAAAGATTTTTATTTCAAACCAAAATAATTTTATTATTAAAATAGTTTATAAGCAAAAATAAGGAACTTTTTTGAAATTTACAGTCAGTTGAGTAATTTTTTTTTCAAAAATAAAAAATCTTAAAAAGAGACGACTTAGAAAATGGAGGGTGATATAGCACCTGCTGGCGGGCGAAATGACACTTCACTTTTTCTTGCTGTTTTTTTATAAGGGAAAGACTAACACAAAACAGTCTTGAGGTCTCCACAACTCAACTGAGGACGAAGAAAACATAACTAAAGAAGAGTTTTACAATCTTCTCGAAAAGCCCAATGAGTGGAGCCCGAACTACGACACTAAGGTTATTCTCGGTGACTCTAACGCAGAAATGGTAAAGGAGGAAACTTTGGTTCGAAAAGCGGGAAGCACAGCCTGCACGACAACTCCTCCAGTGCCGGACTGAGGCTAATTAAATTTGCTATGGGGTGAAGTATCATCATAGAAATCACAAATGTGTCCAAGCTGAATATACACAAGGCCATTTGTTGGTTTCCTTATCAGCATATCAACCTACTTGTCCATAATTACGATAAAAAGCCGACATGTATTAGATGTCCCATTTCTTCCTTTCTAAAAGTTTTAGTAGCTTGAATGTGAATACGGATATCCACTACGTCTTTGGATCGATCATCTAGTGTGAGAAAATATGATTTCGCTAAGCTACAAACGGAGGAGACGGACAGAACTTGTGCGACCGCGTCTCGCCTAGGGAAAGAAACTGTACTTACTTACGATATCAAGTTTCAATAAGGTTCTGATTTCGATATATTGTCTAGGTTGCTTACTGGCATATCCCATTGCAATTGTTTGTTTTTTTGTCATATCCTTTTTCCAAGTGGATCTCGGGCCAAATGTTTCCAAAAAAGTTTGACCGAAATATTGTTTCAGTATTAATAATAATCTTCATATGGTTACTTGCCCAGCATTTCGATAAAGAAATGCATTGATGCAGACCTATTAAAACAGACCATTATGCCATGATTCCTTGAATCTAGCAACTAGCATTTGGCTTGATTCACAATTATCACACAAATCAGATAAATGTGACAGACTGGATCTTCTACCGATTGGATGTGACAGCGACGGCGAAGAAGAAATAAAAGTGGATACTTGAAAGAAAATATTGAAAGACGAAAACAATACTTATGTACCCTTTGAAAACCTCGATTTCCCGGCACAGATTTGTTCGAAGCGCCAACCGTGGACAAAATATAAAATATTGGGGGCTCAAAAAATACACTAAGAAATCGATGAACAAGATTGAAAAACATCAGTCAGTCATTGTACAATTTTGTTTCATTTCGCAAGAAGTTAGTTGTCAAAAAGACATTTCGTCTTTTGTTCATCTCGCTGAAATATTAACCTGCATATTAGTTATTCCGCATACCGCATTTAACCTACGATTACAGTTATACTATAAGGCAAGTTATGCATTCGTAAAAAAAAATCTATCAATCAATCCGACAATTCTGTCCCTCTGACTCTTTCGTCATTTACAGGCTAAACAGCTGGACCGATTTGCTTTAAACTTGGTACACGGGATTGTTATGACGTCCTAGAGAGGATTTTTTATTTTTCTCAAAAACGGATACTACGATTTTGATAAAACTTTTTGACCGGTGTTTTTAAATAAGATTTTCTCGTAAGCCACTTGACGGATTTCGATAAAAAAATTTAAGTAGAAGCCCTTATATAGACAAAATAATATAAATTCTTAAATTTTGTAAGCAATTTTTTTTTTTTAGGTTAAAAAAAAAGTTAAGTTTTTTTGTTTTTTTTTCAAAAACGGTTGGATCAATTTTTTGTTAATTTTATTTTTTTTGATGAAAACTACAAAGTGCTACAAGTTGGCTACTCAAAAAAAAAAAAAAAATTGGAATAAGTTTAAGAAAAGTTAAAAAAAAAAAAAATATATATATGTATGTATATACCTATGTATGTATAATAAAATATTGTTGTATTATGACAGTAAAAAATTATTGTTCATTATTTCTTTTAAGTGGTTTCGGTTCATTTTATTTTGAAAAATATTATTTTGTTTTTTTTTTTTTGGCTTTAATTTTATCATTTTATTTTTAAAACATTTGCCAAATAAAATAAAGCGAAACGAGGAATAAATGCGAGTTAATCTTTCGCGAGAAGTACGGAATAGGAAAAAAAAGTTTGTCAAATAAGAACTGCGAAGTAACAAAATGTGAATTGTTTCTATGCAAAATAATAAATTGAGTATTGACTGCAGCTCTGCAGCGAAATAACAAAACGCTAGAAAAAACCCACGAGTTGTACCATATACGCTATACCCTTAGTTTACGTTTTAAAAAAAGCACTTGAAAAATGACAGTCTTCACAAATATGCCATTTTTCTTTGACAACATTTTACTTTGATGCTTTCAACTCTTATTTCTTTTATAAATACCCAAATACCGAGTCCATCCAGTTCACATTTATTGCTCCTTTTATTGTATATTTCAAGTGATTCCCAGCTTTATGAATTTCCAGGTTCGAAGCAGCCCTTCACACAAACTGTCTCATTCTACACAAACAAAACAAAAAAATACGCCATGTCACATAATATTTTGTCTCCTTACTTCACTTTCACCTGACTAAATGCCTTAAAAGGCAATTTACAAAATAAAAGGACATCAGGGACTTATGAAGATATTTTATCAGCACACAAAGTGATATTGAAACACAGGAATTTAAGAATATAAAAGTTACCAAGGCAATATTTGTGAAACACTCAACTATTCAATTGCATTTTATTACCAACACATTCATGTGTGTAACTGTGAACATTGGTTTTAATTTATTTTATATTCGATTTCAACAAAGTTGTTGGTATTTCAATAAGGATTCTCTTCAAAATGTTTTTTTTTTATTGCAAAATTGAATATAAATGCCAAGAGGATATGGTTGAATCAATAAAGAAACACCTGAAAAGGGTTATCTTTAACAAAATAAAAAAAAAAATCTATCTAAACCTTACCCTTTAGGTTTTCTTAATAAAAAAAGACATATCAGTTGAAAAGATACAATACTTGAAGCTACAAGATATATATAGAGGTATCTAAATATAGATCGACTATTTCCAGAACAAACTTTCATTCACACCTCACCTCTTTGTATTCTTTCCCATCTCTCCTAACTGATTTGATCTTATTTCGTTTCTAAATATATTTATATACATACTTTCCTTGCATCTAGATTTCTAGAAGATAAAATGAAGTAGGATGGTAAAGGCCATCCATACTCTTATATATACAATTTTATTGCATCTCTTCTATTTGTAAAATCCCTTGGCTCTATTTCAAGATCCTTATGAAATAAGAAACATGGGACAAACGAAAACACACATTTCCGATGAAAGATTTATTCTCATGTATCTTCTACCTGTACTTTGTATCCTTTTTGTTCAGTAAAGGATAGTCGGTGTGGGTATAGAGCTTTTGTAGATATTATCTATATTTGTTAGAGAGAAGAACTTGTATAGTATTACTTTGTATTCTCTTTTTATAAATGCAACAAGGAAGAATAACTTTTTTTTCTACACCTTCGTAGATTTTATCTTATTTCGTCTGAAAAAGTGCTTTGGGATATGGCTTTATGTGTGATGTATAGAGCAGGTAACTAGTTTACTCAGTTTTTCGTTGGATTTTTGAAGCTTTGTCAGAAAATTATTGTTTCACAAATTTTGTGTAAATTTAAGTGTTTTGTAGAATATGATAGTGCTGTTAAAGTGCTTTGTCGAATTTTTAGGTGAATTTTTGTAAAAGAGATTTGGTTGTAATGCCCCAACTTAATTTTTGTATACATTCAAGTGTTTCATTGATGTAAGTAACACATTGAGTGTTCTTTGCTGACTTCTTTAAGTTCAACCACATTTTAATTGTATCAAAAGACTATTTTAAAGTTACTTTCGATACGACTGAAAGAAAAACGGGTGCCTCCAAAAATGTCCAATCAATGGAATCACTTACTATAGTAGATCACTCTGAAAGACACCCAATCAATAAAAATTATAAAACGGGTAAGCAATATACCTAAGCTGACAGGAAAATTGATGAAATTCTGCAAAATAAAAGCTATCAGCAATTCAGAGAAAGAGGAATGATACAACGTTTATTGCAGAAAATACTGGATTGTTGCTTTTGGTTACTTGAGAAATGGCGGTTTCAGAAAGTCTAAAGCTTTTTCGAATTCCACCAATTGACCTACTAAAGAAATTCTCTGCAACCACAACAAAATACTACTAGTGTGAAAATGGACTATTGGAAGAACTCCGAATTCAAATGAGCTTTGTAGAGGCGAAGAATAATTTGATGCCCGGGAAAAGGTTGTTAATTTTTTATTTTTGATATTCCAAAATATTAACCACAACGAAAAACTTAAAACCGATTGCACATATATGTTGAAATCGCCAGAATTCACCCTTTAATCATACCGGATATCAGTAGATTCTGGCTCCGACTAATATTTGGTGCTGCACGAAAAACCAACGACAAAATGGGGTTAAAGTTCAACATTCTACTACACGGAAAGAATTGAAAAATCACCAATTGCGAAATATTCAGTTGCAATTTACAAAACATGTTTTTTTTGTAAATCACGGCGCTTTGATTCGAAACTGATAGACAAATATGGCAATTTAACATTAATTCCTAAGATGAGATTTACAATTAAAAGTTATAATTCAAGCTTGTGCCCTTCAAAGTAAATTGCAACATTTTTGTCACAATTTACTACTTCAAGGGAATAATTCCATTTATACTTTTTACCAATCTGGATTTGCTAAAATTTTTTCGTGATTTGCATTCACTGAGTATTAAAATCAACTCAAATGTGTCTGACGGCTACGTCAAAGGTCCGGAGTTCGATCCCTGCCTCCAACTAATATTTATCTTTTTTTTGAGTACTGTCTTTTTTGAGGAAATGAAAAATCCTCGAAAAATAAATCTGGTTAATATTAAAAGTGGATCTTTGTAAGCCATTCGGATTCAGCGGGGAATGATATTCCACCAGAATATCAACGCACATACAGGATTCGTTCAGAATATAAGTCATTAGGCCCTGGCCCCGCTTGTGTCTCTAATAATGCCTTTTTTGTAGTTCTATTATGTACATAGGGAGTACAAGGTTGAATTTCAACTACACATTATATACAATTTCTTACCTTTATTTAAATGATCATCACAAAAAATTGTACATTAGAGGTTAGACGTCCAAAATAAGACGACTATATTTTTCTCGCCAATAAAACATAATCTGAATTCAAAACACCCCTAAAATGTAACTCATGCTTCTTATTATTAATTTTGATATCCGAATTGGATACATAACCATGGCCTAGTAGATGTGTGCTAGATTGGTATGCAGAGGGTCTCGAGTTCGATTCCTAGAATCACCCAAGTAAGTAAAAGTTACATTTATCAATAAATAATAATAAATGCTTTTCAATAAATAGAAAAGGTTGCTTCTCTCTCAAAGGTCAAATTGAGTAAAATGGGGTTGCAATTTACGACTTACCACTCATTTTTTTCAAAAACATATTTTTGATTCAAAACAAAAAGATGGAAATCTACGACTCGCTTTTTGCAATTTACAATCGAGTAAATATTAAATTGATACAAATTTGGATCAATTTTCGGATCGCGATGGCAATGTTTTATTTCTCAGGATCGAATTATTGACCCAAAAAAGTGATAATTTGCTATTTTTGAGTGTCAATATCTTCATTTCGTTCAATTTTGAAAATTGCGAACAAGGAGTCGTAATTTGCGAAACCCCGAGCTAGGGTGAGAAACTGCATAAGATTTCCGTGATTTGCAGCTCATTTTTCTTGATCTGATCTAAAAATTCTTTCCGTGTAGCAACATCTGAAAGCGACTGAAACAACTTGAGGCAAACTGGCTGCACAATGGTGTAGCTGCAGCAGTAGCACGTAGCAATGTCAAAATTAAATGTACGTAAATCGTATTGCACGGCTACAATGTAAAGTAGCAGCTGCAGCATAGATAGTAGCTGAAGTACAAGTCGACTCGACTCCAACTTCACGAACGTTCTGCGCTGCAAAACAACAAGAAATCAAAATGGCAGATATGATTTCTGTTTAGTGCTACACATTGTTTTCGTATATGCTGCTTAGTGCGATACTTTTTTTGACATTAACTTTGACATTGCTACATGCTACTGCTGCAGCTACACCATCGTGCTATTAATTGAACCGTAAAGAAACAGCACGAATGTTAATGTTAAATCATATATACCAGTGAAAGCGAGTGAATAAGCAATGTGATTGTAAAAGTGAAGGACTTCTAACTCCGCAAAGAACCATAACAATGTTACTGTTTCTTTCAAATGGAAGGAATACTTTAACCAAAGTTTGCAGCCAGTTTGCGGAATATTGGATTTCAAAGTTACATAAACAGACTGTCTTATTTAATCTAATTGACAACCCAACCCGTCCAAATAACCGTACATAATGACAAAAAAAGACGGGTCATGTGTAGGAACTGAACGCCTATAATTTAAAATGCAAGCCGTAAAGCTTCGAGACCCAACCAAAGCATAGAAAAAAGGATGTCCTAACAAATCATATTGTAATCTGACAGTGGGCCGTTACGCAGTTGTCAAAATGTTGGACGGCTGCGCCAAAGGTTTTGAGTCAATCCTTGATTCAACTTAATTTTTTTATCCAGTGTACGGCCTTGGTAAAATTTTTCTAAAAAACTGCCATTCGGACACTGCGGTAAATTCCAGCTCCCTTCCATTCCTGCAGAGAATGAACGCACACACAGATATGTTGGAGGAGTACGTCACTATACTATGAGAACATAAGCCTTAACAGATTCCCCGATGCAAGTGCTACTTATTTGAGCGTATAGGTTGAGTTTTGCTTCATCAAGGGAGGACAGCATTCATTTAAGAAGTATTTAATTCTATTAAGCTCAAAATTCCCCACTGGGTAATGTTGTCGTGATTGGAATACATTGAGCTTATCAAACTTTTCAAAGAACAGGGTTGTGAGTCGGCAAATGAACGATGTTGTCGGCAGCAAAAAGTTTAGTAAATTCAATGTTTTAGACAATAGTTTATTGATGAAATTAAAAACAAGAGCAGGAGACAGAATGGAGCCTTGGAGAACACCAATAAATACATGATTGAAAACCATTCAAAATAAAGCGGATGGAAAGGTCTGGAAATTTTTTTCCAAAAGAGTACTCATTTACGATGAGAGGCTTCATGATACTCTTTAAAATGCTTTTGAAATATCAAGCTCAACAACCAAACTCTCAAAACGACGTGACTCTGTTGTTCACTAAGAAGTTTTCTTCTCTGATATATGTATCTGTTCAGTTGAAGATTTATCAACGTTTCTATGACCCTAAGGTTCATCTGGACTAATGCCGTTTTTGTATTAGTTTTACAACTCTTCATATTAATTGGTGATTACTATGCAGGGGATTTGTGCATATCAAGATCCTTGAAATCATGATCCTTGGGCCATGAAAAAAAACTTTGATTTTTTCAATCGAATTCTTATTTGTGACCGAAAAAAAATCGTAAGCAAACATAATCCTTTGCTGAGCGAACGGAGTAGCTTCCTGATTTCTGTAATTTCCTTACAAGGCAACATACGCTACATATACTCGTGGAAACTTTTTTCGTTTTATTTTCGTTGATTTAAATCCTCACAATCCAAACTACGAGTCTTATAACCATCCTTTAGTTTCATAAATAACTATCCGCTCATAAAATTTCATAATTGGCGCCCAACGCTGGCCCTCAACTAATAAAGGATTCAAGCAAAGCATGTTATACAACAGGGATGGAACAATCCGCAATATTGACAAGGAGTCGAAACGAACTAAAATTAAATTTTAGACAAAAACCGCATTGGTATTACAAATATTAAACCTAATGCCTTTTAGATTTCATACCTAAAATAAAATAAATCGTGAATAAAATTCTAAAGATGTTTTTTGAACTTTTCTTCATGCTTAGTTAAATTTGAAAACATTTTCTTTTCCAATCTTACCAATGTTCTTACATCAAACCCATTAAACTGAACCAGACAAATTACCTGATCCTTTTATTTTTATTAGACGTAGACACCACTGAAGTACAAGAAAAAAGTAAAAAAAAAAAAAAAAAAAAAAAAAACATCAGCACCCAATTATTTTGCCGTAAAAAATTAACCCACAATTTTATATTTTCCCCAAGGTTAGTTTTTACGTATTCAGCAGATATCCCAGCTCAACCCAACTAAATTAACATTAATTGCTTTTGGGGCACGTGTAACGTGTAGTCCTACGTAGGTTTAATTTTTTTTTTTTTTTTATATGGAAATGGATATTTATCCAAGTATCTCAAGAATGCAATTATACACATTAAAATAAAGGATAATTGACTCAAGGTGTATTTTGCGTGAGTGAGTTTCTTAATTAAACCAAAGGGTTTTCTTTTTCAATATGATAATTTTTACCCAACCATTAAGGATTGTAAAAAAAAAACGTACACTCTTGTTTAAATAAATCGGTACTTAATGACACTTTCGCAGAAACCTGTACATTTTTTAATGAGTTGATGGTTGACAAGCAGAATAAAAATTATTTTACTTCATTAAAAAAAAACCTACAGGTGCATTAAGAAATGGATGACAGTATATATATATATTTTAAGGACTCTTTTTTTCTGTCAAAAACAAAAACCAACAATTACAATACCTGAGGTGAATTAAAAGGTTGTTGCTTTTGGTGGCTTTCACAAAACCAATTACATTTTTATTAGAATGTCCTTTCCAGGAATTAATGTCTTCCTTAAAAGAATATTTCGCTGACATTTAAAAAAAAATGTCACCCACGGTTAAATTGAATGTAATTGATATGGGTTTGTTGTTCGCGATAAATGTCCTTTCTTACTCTTATTTTTAAAAAGGAATTTTCATATAAGCCTCTAGCACGTACCATTTCTGGAATTCTTTGACATTTTTAACAAAGTTTTTTTCTTTTCTTTTTAAAACAAAAAAATGTAATTTGTTTCTAATTAAAGTTTCAGGATGTGAGGATGTTGCTGTTGTAGGTCTTGTTAAGGACGAAATGTCTTCAATTTTGATATAAATAATTCAAATTGATAACAGAATTGAAAATTGCTCAAAGGATTCTTGGCAACCCTTTGCCATATAGGTATTATATGGCTTTTTACTCTGACATTTAAAAATCATATCTCTTTTTCATTTTATTGAATTGAAGTCTTTCACTTCAAATCTTTTTATTTGCTCTACAGGACAAGTTAGTATTGGTTTCGTCCAGAAAACAAAATGGTTGTAAGACAGTTTACGTGATAACCTTTTTTTGTCGCAATTGTTGTTCACAGTTCATATGCATGTTATCACGTAAAATTATCGTCCGTAAACTGTCTTTACAGACAACCATTTTGTTTTCTGCACGAAACCAATACTTGCGCTAAAGAGCAAATAAAAAGATTTTTCGTGCATGCAGCCATTATGTTCATCGATTGAAGAGACGTTATTACGTCAAAAAATCGAGGTTTTAATCAAACATGACATTATACGATGATAGAGAAGCCAAAAAAAAGTTGTTTAACGCCATACGGACGTCCGTCGCTTTTTCACATCAAGATACAGCCCAAACCGCTTGACGGATTTTTTCAAAGTTTATATATAGCCGTTTTAAGTAAAACGATATTGGAGTTTTTTTACTTGCAATTTTAGGTACTATAAGGCAAGTTATGCATTCGTTGGAAAAAAAAGTTTTGAGATAACAATCACACATGACATATCTAACGATGATAGCGAAGACGAAAAAATATGGTCTAAAAATTCTGTCCTTCTGTCTGTATGTTAGTTGGTATAAAGAGTTTTTTAAGTACTATACAGAGGGGAATTTGAATTTTTTTAGCTCAAAAAGTACTTGCCGTTACGTTAAACGTTCTCGAAAACGGCTCTAATGATTTTGATTTAAAATAAAATGCACGACTGGGTCGCACGAACTTGCTCTTATGATAAGCAATTGCGTAGTGGCTGCATATATGGATATTAAAAAAAAATTAAATAATTTCGAAAATTCTTTTATTTTTTAAATTAGTTTAAGAGTTTTCTCGGAAAAACTAAGTATGCAATAAAATTTCAAAGCTATACGTCAATCTAGGAAAAAAAATATTGAAAATCGTTGGACCAGTTTTTTTTAAAAAGGTTATTTTGAAAAACTTTTTCAAAAAATATTTTGAAATTTATTTGAGTATGCAAATATATGGCAATCTGTAGTTTACATTTGAAAAATAATTTAAAAAAAATCAATCTACCCGTTTCCAACATATTTCGAAAACCAAAAATTTTTTTGAAAAAATTATAAAAAATCAAAAAAAAAAAGTTTTTGAAAATTTTGAAATGCCATATTAATAAAATTATGAATGACTTCCTGTGGCCAAAATTTTATTGAAATCGAATGTATATACGAGAAAATTTGATTTGAAAATACTGGTTCTATGAGAGGTACCGTTATTAGACAAATTTTGAAAAAAAAATTCTAACCAAAAGATAGATTTTCTTGCAAAAATAGCATTCTGAAAGTTTTATCAAAATCGTTATAGCCGTTTTTGACCAAATCAATTTTTGTCTTCAAGATTGTATGGCAGGTGCCGTTATTTTTGGACCTAGAGCAAAAATTAAAAATTTGTTCCGAGGGACGGCCAAATAAATCCTAAATACCAAATTTTAAGCAAATCGGGCCACCCGTTCAGCCTCCAGAGGCGCGAACAGACAGACCGACAGACAGACGGGCGGAATTCCCAGACCCACTTTTTTCGACTTCTCCATCATCGTAATGTCATGTGTGATTGTTATCTCAAATTTTTACTTGCGATTATAGGTACTACATATAAGGCAAGTTATGCATTCGTCGAAAAAAAAAGTTTTGAGATAACAATCAAACATGACATTACGATGATAGGAAAGACGAAAAAAGATGAACTAAAAATTCTGTCCGTCTGTCTGTCTGTCTGTCCTACAGCCCAAACGGGTGGGCCGAATTGCTTCAAACTTGGTATATAGACTTTTTTAGGTATTGTACAGAGGGGAAATTGAAATTTTTTTTTTAGCTCAAAAAATAACGGTACCTGCCATACAACCGTTAAGTTAAAGCTTATTTTTCTCAAAAACGGCTCTAATGATTTCGATTTAAAAAAATCAGTGTTGTTGTATGGCTGAAAAAAAAGTTTTAAAAAATGGCTAAGAACGGTACTTTCCATAGGACCGTTGTTTTTGCTTTCAACTATCTCGAAAACGACTCAACTGATTCTTTCGAAATTTCACACATATATGTTGTAGGTAGCTCAATTTGTACTGCATACCAATATTTCAAAAAAATATTTTTTTGTATTTTTAAATGCATTTTTAAGAAAAAAATTTTAAAAGTATATATTTTGAAAACTGCCCATTAAATTTTTTTCTAAAAATTATAAATAAATGTATTTGCTGAATACCTAGGAACTGGCGTTTTTGAATTTTTTTTCAAAAAGTTTTTCAAAAAAAACTTTTTTTCTCAAAAACGGCTCCACAGATTTTTAAAAATTTATTCTCATAAATTCAGATTTATCCAAGAAATAAAATGGCGTACTCCTTTTTCAGCTCAAATTAGATAAAGTATTTATTTAAGAATTTTGAAAAATTTATTTTTATCAAAATCTCAAGCCCCTAGACCACTGTCACAAATTAGAGCAAGTTCGTGCGACCCAGTCGTGCATTTTATTTTTTAATGTCTGAAAACGGTACTTTCCATAAGACTGTAGCTCAATTTATTTTTAAAAGTATTTTTTTTTACTAAAAAAAATTAATATCTTGAAAACTGCCCATTCATTTTTTTTCAAAAATTATAAATATATAATGAACTGACATTTTTAAATTTTTGTTAAAAAATGTTTTCAAAAAGTTTTCCAAAAAAAACTTTTTTCTCAAAAATCGGTCTACAGATTCTTATTAATTTATTCTCATAAATTCAAATTTATCTAAGAAAAAAAATGGCGTCCTTTTTTTCGGCACAAATTAGTTTAAGTATTTATTTAAGAATTTTGAAAAATGTATTTTTATCAAAATCTCAAGCCCCAAGACTACTGTCACACATTAGAGCAAGTTCGTGCGACCCAGTCGTGCATTTTATTTTCATTGATTCAAAAAATCTGAGATCCTTTATTTTGAGGTTTTTAAATTGCATATGAATTTCCAAGAAAATGACTTTTTATTCAATTACTTTGATCATCATAGCCAAAGATTTCTAAAAACATATAAATAAAATATGAAATCCTTAACACGTTCTTATTTAATACCTTTTAGAAAGATACACACACAAACACAATCAAACACACTCATTTAGATCCTTCACATGAATTGTTAGTTATTTTCTTTAAGAGCCCACTTACATTCAATTATACTGACAAATCACTTTCCTTGTCCGCTAGATTTCTCAAGTAGCTCCTAGTAAATTATAAGCCATATCAACTTCACATCCTGGATCCTATGATGTTATGAGTGTTAGTGTGAGTGGTGTGAGAAGACGAGGGGAAAGGACGTCAAGGGCATTTAGCTATTAATAATTCATAAGACACTGGGTGATGCTTTAATATTATTTAAGATGATGATATAGCTTGTACCTATGTGTGGGTGCTTTTATTTCATCGATATTTTATTAGATGAGTAGATGTTTGGAAATATAACCATTAAGTAATAGCGAAGCGGTTGAATGGGAAAGCCATAAGCCCAGGATATTATGGTTTGGTTTAAATAAAGGAAAAAGGAGGTTATTTATAATCCTCTTTTATATTGATACTTTCTTTAGGCAACTAAGGAGTTTTACCGTTTAATTGATTATTATTTGTTGGAAAATTTACTAACATTTATTGCCATTGTATTTCAGAATATCCTGCATGGTTCGTAGTAGTTTGGGAAATTAAATGGTATGAAAGCAGAAAGTCCAATATGTTCTCTACAAAGACAGAAAAGAGGCATATAGCTCAAGTCAGCATTGATCCACCAATTATCTACAGAGACTTTATCAACCAATTCAGCGTGAGTGAAATGGGGAAGGAAGTGGTAAAAGTTGGGGGCTTAGGTCTTCAACCACATTCTTTACAGTAGGTGGGTTTAATTGTCAAAAACTACCCCCTCCCCCCCCCCTCCTCACATTTATAAGGTGCTAGGGAACTCCTTTTGTTAATTTATTTATCACTTAATAGATAAGTTTAATTGTTCAAAATCAAACAACTCTAAAATTATCTGTTTTAATTGCAGTCATTTTGTCAAAACGGATCTACACTTAGAAAAAATGTTTGATGGTTATATTGATGAATTTGTTATGCAATGGCCTCTCTGGTAGCTGTATGTTATAATCACAATAAACGTGTAATGGATTGCATTTCAATTAGTTGAGCAGTTAGGATATGCTGTATTAATTTGATATGCTGTAATGAATAGAAAAAACAGCGCCGGCCGAGAACGGAGTAGATGGTGATGTTAACACCGTAGTCAAATGTTTAATGGAGAGACTACACAAGAATTTAACATTAAGACATGGATTTCATAACAGCTGAAGACAGTGCAAATGAAGAAGAACTATCTATATCGTTCTATAAGTAGCTTTCCAATTCCTGCTACACTAAACAGGATGATCTTGAATAATGACCACACTTCTGCCCAAAGTTAAATAAAATACCATAGGGCTAACACATCGCTGTATGCACTGTCAAACAGAACATCAGGTGCTATATTTTTAATAAATCAACGGCCTTATTTGGATTTCCTGGCGACATTGACGTGACCGGAAAAACAAAGCGAGCAGTGATTTAAGTACGAAAAACGACATCATCGCTTAAATCAAAATATTATGTAGAACAACTCTTGAAACTAACCCCATCGAGTAGGATCAATGAGACGTTTTATGGAGCAAAAACATGGAAACTCTCCAGGGCGTATGGAAAGTCCATTGCAGTGAAATTTAAACGTACGCTTTATGTGCTAAAGAAAAATAAATTGTTCCTTTCAATCACCACAGTTATAGTTTTGTCGCATTCTAAAAAAAAAAAAAAAAACTAAATTTTCCAATCATTTGGAATGATGGCGATTTCATAAGGGGACATTTTTGACAAAGTTCTTGGACTTTTTGGGGAAATAGTTCGCGATAGATCAATGAAATCAAGCATTATTGCCCGTGGTTATTAGTCGGGTAGAGGACCGTATGTCACTAATAGCGTTCTGTTGACATTTGTGTTGTCTGTTCTTCTCTCCTCTGTTCTGTCTGTCTCTCTCCGTCGTGTAAATTGTCTTACGTTGTCTTAACCTAATGAGTTCAGAAGCCAGTGAGTGGAAGTCTGTCTACTTAGTTGATTTAACAACGTAATAGATTTGAATGTAATTCATTTTAATGTAGTCTGCATAGCATTTTTGACACAAGAGTAAAATATCCTTCTTTATTTTCTCGATAATAAATTATAGTGTAGCTATTTTGCTTTTACCGGGAGTATATAAAAAAAGACTCAATTAAAAAAAAAATGAATTCATATCAAAACACAAATCAATTTTCCATTGTAATATTAATTAAATTAAATTACAGTCACATACATTTTGATCTATTAAGATATCATTTAACCTTTGCTAAGCCAGGGCACATAAATTAAAGCAATAAAATATTTATAAATTTAGTGTGATTCTGAACGTCATATAAGAATGACATTAATTTTTAATAAAATATTTTGTATCGCATTCATAGTAAACGCTGTTTACACTTTTCAAACTATTTCAATCGATTACAAGTTGATAGAATGTCTTCGAAATTTAATTTCAAATGATAATTATTTTATCAAAACTCTTGGAATATTCACTCATGAAAGTCAATCTATTGAAAATAAATGGATTTTTGGTGATATGATCGATCAACTTCTATCAAAAAATTCCAGTATCGAAAACCCTGTTGAAATTTCGGTGAAGTCATCATTGAAGATTGTACCTCATTCCAAAATTCTATTTGTTGATTCATCAAAATCATTTGAGTAAGTTTAAAAAATATATTAAAGTGTTTAATAAATTCTAAATTCTGTTTTCAGACAACTAGTTACACGGGCACGTAAAAACGTTCCTGATTTTACTGGGATAGATGAAAATTATTATGTACTTCTATCAACTCAAGGAAACAGTAATGAGGACATTATTAGACAAATATTTCAATCGTGTTTGAAAATGTTCGTTGACGCTGTGAATGTCCTTGTTGAAGATGTGAAAGGAACTGTATCGGTATTAACTTACTATCCATTCAATGCAAAAAGTTGCTGGAATAATAAACACATGGTTTACAATCGTTTCATAGAGGGCAAGCTCGAATTTGAAAAACTAACTTTTCCCAGAAAGTCTCAAAACCTCTGGCAGTGTACTTTTAAAGCAATAATATGGAATCTTCAAACGTTTATTAATATTCGGAAACATGGAATTCCTGATGGTTATGAAATTTCACTTTTAAACGCCCTTGCTAGTGCTATGAATTTCAAATTGCAATTTGTAATTTCTCATGAGGAAAGGGGTGTAATCTATCCGAATGAATCAATGACTGGTGCTTTCAAAATGGTGAGTTCTATAAAACGGTGTGTCTTTTGTATTAAATGTATGTATTTCATTTCAGCTGCATGATGGTCAAGGAGATTTAATGTTTGCTGCAACCTTTTTGACAGAGGAAAGGCGAAGACTTTTTGCTAATACCATAGCCTACATGAGTACCAATATTTTTGTAGTCTTAAAACCACCGAAACCCTTAAGTACTTTTGAAATTTTACTAATTCCATTTGATACTCCAACTTGGGTTATAATTTTGATCATATTTCTTGGAAAATGGATGCTGAAAAGATTTCCGATCCGAAGGAGGAACAATACTTCAAATGGATTTCCCCAAAGAATCCAAATAATGTGTTGGTTATTTGGCATTTTAATCCTGCGAAGTTCTTACGAAGGTTCTATTTTCAAATTTTTTCATCAAAGACCTGTGCAAAAGCAGCCAAAAGACCTACAAGAAATTCTTACATCAGAATATACTTATTTCTCAAAAATAAATTATATCGAGTTCATAAAAATAATATCGCACAAAAATCACGATAGAATAAAACTTCTCAATGGAAGTTGGTTTGATGTATTTGAAAAATTTGAAGAATATCCAAACGATAAAACTGCATTAGTAACACATACGCTTGCAGGATTTATTAAACCACAGGACAAGATGACAGGACATGGAAAATATTTTACCAGTGCAAAGCAACGATATGGCGTGTCAGACGCTTTTTTTGTCGCGTATTTACCCAAATTTTCATTTCTGACCCAAGAAATAAATAGGCAAATTGAACAACTAATAAGCAGTGGAAATATGGAAAAGATTTACGTTTCAAATACTAAAAAGGAGAAGGGTTTTGGTATTGAAGAAGATTTTCCTTTGTTAGCAATTGAACAGTTAAGTGGAATATTTCGAGTGCTTAATGCTTGTCTTGGGGTTTGTTTTATTGTTTTTATTTTAGAAACATTGTCGAAACGTTTCAAATTTATACAATTACTCACAGATTTGTTGAACAAATAATTTAACTGCATTAAAGAAAAATACAAAAATGATATCACAAATAAAGATTTAAACATTCCAAGAAATCTATTCAAACCAAAATATCGATTGTCTTATCAAAATTTGTATAGTTGTTGTCGAGAAAATCAAACTTACCTTCGACTGTTAACAGGTAACGTCATTTTATTGTACCTCTATTAATACTATAAGCATGGAATTTAAAGCAAATCGGACTATCCGTTTAGGATGTACTTAGAAGTGAAACCCAAACAGACAGACGGATTGACTGCACTTTCATACTCTTTTATCTTTTATCATTGTAATGTCACGTTTGATTTTTATTTAATCGCAAATAAAAAGTTTATGCAACAATTGAACATTTTTAATATTTTTATTAGAAGAAGAATAAAAACTATAATTTAATTCAACGAAATTGATCACTGAAGATTGATCATTGTTGAGATTAATTTGATGCATTATATGCTTTTGCATTTTATTTATAAGTAATGTATTAATTATCCTAATTAGCCAGCTCCTCCAGCAGGGGTCGTTCAGCCCCTTTTGGTAGGTTATATTTACTTAATTGTATTTCCTTTTTAATAATGTAGGTTGGTATATGTAAATTAGTTTTAGATTATCTTAGAGCTAAATCAAATTATGTCTATCAAATCAAATGCATGCGTATAAGAAAAGTTTCCCGAAACGCGAACACTCATCATAATTGTGTATGCTCATCGGCTAATAAATGGATTTTCTGCATTTAATGGCCATTGGTTTTCATGGAGTAGATTTAGAAACTCAATTTTTCTGCTTTAGGATCTGTATGTACGCATTTGTCCGTCTATACACCGAGCTACGACTGCTGCATATTGAATCGCTGTGCTTGAATCGTTTCCGGATTGTTGGCATAACATCGGTCCTTCACGGCTCCCCAGAAAAAAGTTTAGAGGGGTCAAATCGCAGTTCGAGGTGGCCATTTGACATCTCCAAGATGGCTGATAACACGATTTGGAAATTTTCGAAATACTGCATGAATCAGGGATTGTAAAAATCCATGTTTTCAATTTTAGAAAAAAAAGTTGGTTAACATGGCTCAGTACCGCCCACCCTCCACCTAAACGTAAGGCTAGAAACGTCTCATTTTCGAAGAAATATAGTCCAATGATACCACTTCAATCAGAACCAAACTGTCACTCTCTGTAGCCTTAAGAAATTTTTGCACAAACTTTCGTACACCTTTTCGACCAAAACCTCTTTTCAAAAAAACGTACTGTTTAGGCTACACAGCACTCATTTTGGAATTAAGTTTTCAACATTACCCAACGTAATTCAAGGGAAACAGTTGTCAGAGTCAAAATAACCTATATGATTTAAAAATAAACCACTAGATGGCCCACACTTAATGTGCTCACCCTTGATCATCATTGGACATCTGATTAGTAGTTGGCTATCGTCATGGTCTTTCATTAAATATGTTCATACATTTTAAGGTACCACTGAAACGAAGGGAGGGACCTCTCCAAGGGTGAATTTGTCACCGGGAGCGTTGCTTTTTTTATTATATTTTACAACATTAATTTTGTACTTGCGATTATAGGTACCCAGAAGGCAAGTTATGCATTCGTAAAAAAAAAATGTTGTTTTGGACAATCAAACATAACATTACGATGATAGGAAAGTCGAAAAAAGTGGGTCCGACAATTCTGTCTGTCTGTCTGTCTGTCTGTCTGTCTGTCTGTCCGTCTGTCTGTATCGGCACCTACAGCCTAAACGGCTAGACCGATTTTCTTCAAACTTGGTAGATAGTATTATTATGACGTCATACAGAGGGGTTTTTGGAATTAGCATTCTAGCTTTAAAACTAACGGTACCTGCCATACGATTTTTAGTGAAAAATTAATTTTGCTCAAAAACGGCTCCTACGATTTTGATAAAATTTTCTGAATAGTGTTTTATGTGCAAACTTAATGTTTTGGTTGGAATAGATTTTTCAGGAAAACTCTAATAACGGTACCTCCCATAGGACCGCTTTTTTGAAATCCGATTTTCTCGTAAGCCACTCGACGAATTTCGATAAAATAAAATTTTTTTTTATTTTTCGTTTTTTTCAAAAACTTTTTAATACCTTTTTAATACATTTTTTTTTAAATTTTATTTTTCTGATAAAAACTACAAAGTTCTAAAAGTTGGCATGCTCAAAAAAATTTGGAATATGTTTTCGAAAACTTTAAAAAAAAAAAACCGTTTTTATATAAAATTTCATATGATTTTTTCAATGCTTTTTCCCCAAAATCTCAAGCCCCAAGAACATTTGAACACATAAGAGCAAGTTCGTACGACCCAGTCGTGCACTTTATTTTGTATGCACCTGGTTTTTCTTGAGTGAAGGGAAGCAATTACACCCATTGTCCCATCCCTGTATCGGTGCTTGCACTATAGATCCTTTTAGATATCGTCCTTAAAATTAATGATGATGAATCAAATAAATAATTTTTAAATTACAAAAGCTGTGATATTAATGCTTTTTAATTACTCAACTTTTTCAAATTCCTTTCATCAATAATATAATACCTATTTAGTGTGATTTTGAATTCAAAGCGATGATGACATTGTTTTCGAAACTAACCGTTTTAACTGTAATTTGTTTCATAACCACTGTCTATAGTTTTGAGGTTAAACAAAAGGATTTCCCAACGATTGAATGCCTTCAAAGTTTAATTATTCATGATGAAGATAACGATGATTATTTAAAACAAACTTTTGGAATATTCACTCATGAAAATGAGTCATTTGAAAACAAAAGGCTTTTTGGCGACATGATCGACCAATTACTAGCAACAAATGGCAACTTAAACCCAGTGCAGATGTCGCAGGCAATGAAATTGAAGCATATTATTCATTCAAAAATTTTATTTATTGATTCAGTTGAGTCCTTTAAGTGAGTATTCAAAATTTTGTGTTTGTTGTACCAAAAAAAAATTCGTTTTCAGGCATCTAGTTGCAAGGGCACGTTCAAATGCACCGAATTTGTCCGGGATATATGAAAAATATTATGTGGTTTTGCCAACTCACGTGAAACACAAAATGGACATCATGAGACAAATATTTCAAGAATGTTTAAAAACATTGATTGCTGACGTGAATGTCCTTGATCAGGATGACTTTGGAGTGGTTACGGTGTACACTTACTATCCTTTCACCGAAAAGAGTTGCTGGAGCAGTAAGCCAGTGATTTACAATCGTTTCAAAAATGGCACGCTTGAATGGGATAGAACAACATTTCCTCGAAAATTTAAAGACCTATGGCAATGTCCTTTGAAATCATTGATATTTGACAACTATCCTTTTATCAACATTAGAAAGGATAAGATTGATGGTTTGGACATTTCACATTTAAAAATTGTTTCTGATGCCATGAATTTTACTGTAAAAATGGTCATTTATCGAGGCAAACGAGGCAACGTATATGACAATGGAACAGTGACTGGAGTCCTTAAAACTGTATGTTTGAATGCATTTCCTGTTTCACTATTATTTTGAATTTCATCAATTTTTTTTTCCAGCTATATGATGGAAAAGTAGATGTTTTGTTTTCTTCAACTTTTTGTACTAAAAATAGGAGACAAATGTTCGCCAATACCAGAGAATATATTCCAACAAGCTTGCAAATAGTTTTGAAACAATCTGAGCCGTACAGTGCCTTGGAGATTTTACTGATCCCATTCGACACCTTGACATGGGTCATAATTTTTCTGATTCTACTGGGAAAATGGATTGGCTTGATCATTTTAAAAAAATGTCTGCACATGAAGGTTGATTTCATAATACTTGCTCCAAGGCTTCATATGATTTCTTGGCTACTTTGCATTTTTATTCTACGCAGTTTTTACGAAGGTTCGATATTTAAATTTTTTCATGATAGACCATCAAAAGATTTGCCAGATAATCTTGAAGAAATGCTATCTGATGGATACGTTTTTATGTCAAAAATCGATTATAAAATGTACTTGGAACCAATATTCATTAATAACATGGATCGTTTGATACTTTTAGAAAACAATAGTTGGCTGGAAGTTTTTGAGAAATTCGACAGCTATTACAATAAAAAAATAGGTTTGATAATATTGGCAAAATTCATTTTATCACCGAAAGAGTTTTCAGGTGAAAGAAAATACAAAACAACACGATTTGATGTTTTACATTTCAATTTTTGTGTATTTTTACCAAAATTTTCGTTTTTTACCCGAGAATATGATAAACGCATTGAGCAATTTCAAACTAATGGAATACTGTATAAGATTTTTGAAACAAATAAGATTAATTATAAATTGTTTACTAATCCAGTAAATTTTTTGAGGCTTAACCATTTTGAAGGGATGTTTCAAGTACTTTGTGTAGTCTTTGGCTTATGTTTTATTGTATTTGTAATTGAAATTATCTCTTCACGAAAGAGAATTTTGAAACAGTTTGTTGATTTCTTTCACTAAAAAATACCATATTACTTTATCGAAACTATTGGTTTTTTCGTCATATAATCAAAATATTTGTGAGTGTTTGAAACCGTTTTGTTAGAAGTTTTTGAAGTTAATAAAGATGTTTTTTTTTAACTTTTGTTCGATTTTGTACCTGGTTTGTTGGGAATAAATTACCATTTTGAAATTTTGGCTTTATCATTTCAAAACAAATGCAAAACTTTGTACCAAAACGTGAGAACAATTATTATAGTCGTATATTTTAGAAAAGGTTTTTGGAGGAATCCTAAACTTAAACTTCAACTGGATTTTTTTTGAGAGGGTTTTTTCTATTTTCACATCACTATTTTCTAACAGCAAGGTAATGTGAATTATAAAGTATGAAGTGCAAAATGGTATTGCAATGTATTGCAGTGATTTTTTAACTATCCAACATCCAAGATAGTTGTTTGAATATTATGAAAAACATAGTGGTATGAATACTGTTTGTTCGGGTTATCGTGGAAGAACAAAAAAAAAGAAATAAAGTGTACTGTTGGGTCGTGTGAGCGTTCCCTAATGTGTGACAGTGCTCTTGGGGCTTGAGATTTTGAAAACCGACATATCATATGAAATTTTATTAATCACTGAAAAATCACTTCCAACTTAACATTTTTTGGAAAAATAAAGTAATTCATCAAATTTTTTTTTACTGTTCTGAATTTCAAGAAACAAATTTTTCCAAAATTTTTTGACCAGTTTTTTTTTTTTTAAATCATTTTTTTTTTTTTTAATTTTCGAAAACATATAACAAGTATTTTTATTTTTTGAGAATTTCAGGAAAACAAAATATAAATAAAAATTATGTTACCGTTTTTGAAATAATCAAAAAGAAAAACCATAAACCAATAAAAACGTACCTACCTGTTTTTTTTTTTTTATTTTCAAAAAATATTGTTTTTTTTTTAATTTTAAGTAAGAAAATTATTTCATTTACAAAAGGGCTTTCACATTAAAAATTTTATCAAAATCCATCAAGTGGTTTACGAGAAAATCTGATATGAAAATCGGCCCTACGGGAGGTACCGTTATAAGACTTCCTGAAAAATATTTCCAAACAAAACATAATGTTTTATTCAAAACACTCCACTCAGAAAGTTTAATCAAAATTCCAGTATCCGTTTTTGAGAAAAATGAGTTTTTCATAAAAAATCGTATGGCAAGTACTGTTAGTTTTAGATCTAAAATGCTAATTCCAAAAACCCCTCTGTAGGACGTCATAATAATACTGTGTTACCGTATTTGAAGCAATATTAAACTATATACAAAAAGACTGAATTGGCGGACAAACTTTTTCCGTTTTCTCTATCACCAATATCATGTTTGATTGTCCGAAAATAATAAAAGCAATTTAATATAGACAGAATCATACTTTTCATATCGTTAATATCTGGTGTCCCACAAGGCAGTCATATGGGCCTTTTAATTTTTATGTCAATCAATGATTTTTTCGAATGCGGATGATGTGGCAATGATGCTTTTGTTTCCAGTGAAATTACTATTCGGGATTTGTAAATGATCAGAAACGCTTACTTCAAGCTAAGTGGCGTTAAATATTGAAATAAAGATATTTTATAACCTTATTTTAAGAAATCTCAAAAAACTCTACAAGAGGAGTACATACCGGAAAACTGTACCGAATATCGAATATCCTATACCAAAAAAAAAAAAACAACACTAATCATCCTGTAATGGCTAGGGATGGCACAATATTTGTACCAGTAGCAGGTCAACTAGAGAATAAAAAAAACCTCTCAGTGATGATCCTCGTCAATAGAGGGCTGGTAAAAGACCCCGATTGAACGCTACGCAAAGTTTTTCCAACCTCCAACAATGGGAGAGGTCAAAGCTAAGCTTTGATTAAATTTCTCAAAAACAGCAGGCCAGCTAGGTTTCACTACAAAACCAGATGAGTTCTGAAGGCAGATCCCGTTTGGGAAAATAAAACCTTTCCAGGGACTGAAGGGCAGACATTATTGACAGATTAAGGTTAAGGGTTGAGAATCTTGGAAAGTTTCAAAGAATATCTCAAATCATCATTGAGATTCAATCACGATTATCAGAGAAAAAGACTTTAACATCGAATTTTTTGAAAGACAGGAAAAATCACATACAAATTAACCCAAATCTTGATTCTCCTTGAACCGATTATGGCAGAAACGAACAATTCCCTCACCACTTCTTATATATCAATTATTTCAGAGAATATTTTCAGCAATTTTGTTATAATTTAATTAAATGATTTAAAATTTAATTTACAAAAAATTATTACTCACCCATGCAAACACCTAAGCCAGCTGAGATGGGTAGCTTTGATACACATTGCAGAGGTGGTTCACAAGTCCCTGAAAATTCTCCCGGTCCACCGCAAGTTTCTCCTAAAGTTTTTGCGCACATTCTACAGCATCTTTAAAATAAGAAAAATATTTTTAGGATTCCACAAAGTTATGGGTTTTTCATTTTTTTTTTTATTTAAATCAACTTACTTGCATGGATCCCACAAAACTATTCCCTTGCCAGGGCAATCCACCGGTCTAATGACATCACATTCTTGGAGATTACAATAGCATTTCAAACCATTTACAACCCTGCTTCCAGCTGCCACCATAATTAGCAAGTAACAACACAGATATATCAAATAAGTTCGAAAATTCAGCAAACAAAAGTAGCCCTTTGCTGACATTGTTTTTTCGAGTCGAATGTGTTTTTTAAATGACGTTTTCAACGATTACATTTTTTTTCAATTAACTTTGATTTAAATATTGTTTCACTTGTTTGTTGGAGATGAAATTGGGTTATGTTTAACATTTTTTCCGATGGTATCCGGGAGTAACATGCCGTGGATCTGAAATGGTAAATAATGTAAATTAAATTAATTTAAATTAAAAGAAATTTACGAAATTTTTTTTTGTCAATAAAAAATTAATAAAAATTAATTTAACAAAAATTTAATTTATTATATGTACAAGGACATGATTGTAGATTTTGTTCATCGAATACCCCAGATGAATTGTGAAACGATTTCAAGAAAAGAAACTCAGAGGATGAAAGGACAATACATGCATTCATATATATGTATACATTATGTATGTACAATTCATAAGTAAAGGGTGTTTTTTTTAGAGGGATATAATTATAAAATGAAATAAAACACTGATAATTTGCAATAATTGCCATAAAATTGACTTTATCTTCGAGATAATTCCTTGCCATTTTTATAACATACGACTGGATCGGAAGTAGTTCAATCTTTAAGTCCGATTTTCGATCACTATTAATTACAGCACTTGGAGTTGTACATCGACGAAAACCCGGAACCAACCAAAAACGAATACGATTCTCTCGGCCATAAAATGTGATGTGTTTCACGAATAAAATCATGTTTTTCGAAGAAAATCTACGAAATTTGCATGCGTTGTTCAGGCGTCAGTCAATTCATGATAAAATGGCAAACCAAACATAAATTTCATGGCAGGTAACAAAATGACTGCCAATGAAAAAGGTACTGCAACCTTTAAATTGTATACATCTAAAAAACACCCTTTATTATGTATTTCTAAAAGGTAGCGGAGATAACATTCTATTCATAATATTTTTTTCTAAGAAATAAATACATTTTTGAAGTTCGTACATAATACACTATACAATTTTATTATTTTTTCTAGGGCCAGGTTAGGTTGAAAAAATAATTGGTATCCATCATTTATACAGAAAAAATCATAGAAAGATAAGAATATTTCAAGCCAATTTGTATAACACCAAGGCAGAAATATATCAGTCTACAGTAGTGTTATAGAAAATCCTATTCATCTAGAATCTAGATGTAGGTACCTATCTTAAATTGTATGTATCTAATACACGTATTTATATTAAACCAATCCTGCCAACTTGAACGTCCTTGAAGCATTAAAATAAAGCAAGCAGGAAGCTTTCGTCTCTTCTTTGTTCCCTTTTCTACATCAATTAAGCTGTCTTAGCAAATATTATCCCATGGAAGAAGAAACATCCAGGCAAACAATATAATATATGTATATGTTTGTATAAAAAAATCTTCATAAATTAGGAACAAAAGGTAAGTATCAGAGAAAGGTTGCAGAGTCAGTACATATACATATATACAAGCCTACTTTTTTTTTGATGAAGCAAGGGCTGGGAAACATTAAGTTAATTAATCAAAAAAAAAATTAAATTCAAGAAAGGAGCAAGTTTTTTTGTATACTTTAAATAGAAGCTGTGTATCTTTTTAATCAATGCTTGAAGAGCGATTTTGTGTTTTATTTTTTATTTAATTAACTGAACCAGTTGGAATTTAAGTAAAAGATTTTTCACTAAGCGCGGGTAGATTTTGGCATCATGCGGTGGCCATGTTGTTTTAGTGACATCAGTTACTGATGCCAAATTACCATGCCAATTGAACATTACGTCCAAATGATAAGGCTTTATTTCAGTGTTAGCAAGTCCAATAGTTGCTCTCTATTTTATCTGAAAAACACCTTTTTTGAGTTGGATTCTTGGAAGAATGGCTGTGTTAACAAGCAAGATTGCCGTATGTAGGCAATGCTAGGTCCACCAGGTGACAATTAATCCTTAAAAAGTATGATTTTTTGTCCTTACACTGCGGACGCCTCGATTCGCATTCTGCATGAACGATTTTAGGGTAAAGGTTATCCCTCTAAAATATGTCGTGAATGGGCAAATTATATTAGGTCTATGCAAATAAACCACAATCGGCAGAAGCCCTTAAAGAAACCATACCATAGGAGGCCATCGCTTAAACTCAGCTGGATCTATGCGGTAGTCAATTAAAATTGCACCAATCGGATCCGTACCACCGTAAGAAACAAGGGCGGGTAGTATAACGATTTCATATTTCATACATAAATAAAAATAAAATAAAAATAAAATAAAATAAAAATTATATATCGCCCTTATTGAAATATCATATTTACTCGATTTAACGGACCCCTCTCCCTCCGCATCAAACTTACTTTTTAGAACTGATACACCGATAGTTTAGTTTTGGAGCTTTAATCCAAACTTTGAATAGCAACAACATTTTGTTTTTAAAAATTGGGCGCAATCACAAAATTAAAAGAACATTTTTTGGAGGTGAGGTATACATAACAAATTTAGTTCAAAGATTTAAAATTTCCCCAACATATAAATTTATACTTGCGAAAATGTTTCGAGAACAAACATATCATATGAATTCAGATTTTATGGAAACAGTCTATACATGTATAGGTACATCTCGGGAGGAAAATAAGTTATGTTGCATGTTCGCGTGTGTTGGGAAAAAATCAAACGTTCTCCTTTATATATGTACTTACTAAGCTGAAATGATTATGCCTAAAAATAAGCACAAAATAAATAGATATTATAGACATTAATCAGCTTTTACAACATCTGCCAGAAGCTTTTTAAAATATGTATAACATGTTCCAAAAAAAATATTTTTAATCAAGCTAAGACTTTTATCTATCCCAATTACCTTGCTGGTCAAAATGTTTAAATATGCTCTTCGTAACCAGGTATCAACCCAAATCAGACCAAAAAGATAACTTTCAACAATTCTATCAAATTCTGGCGTTAAAAACAATTGCTCTGAAAATCTTGCTAGTGTTTTTGGCGGTTGAAGAGTTCAATAACTAAATATATATATATTTACTATATAATACTGTATTTCTGAATTCTTAGCAAAGTTTTATTGAAAAACTACATGTAATTGCACTGTGAATATTTTATTCAAGTTAGGTAATATGTGTGTTGATGTTCCACAAGGTTCAGGGCTCAAACCTTATCTTTTTTCTATGTTTATCAATAAGCAAATTCGAATATCTTTCATGGTCATTCAATTTTTTTAATGATTTTATAAATATAATCCCACAACGCAATTGACATAATTTGTCAAACACAAAAAAAATATGTTCCTTCTGAAAAAATATGGGGAAACGGCCATTACTTTGCACTGAACGGTTATGTGAACTTGATTGAAAATTATATTATTTAATTTGTGAACCGAATACAGTATTTAAAAAAACGTAGTTACAGATTGTAGTTTTTACTATTGTTAAATGTAACTACCAAAATAAAGTGTATGACTGGGTGGTACGAACTTGGTCTAATGTGCGACAGTTAGTGGTCTTGGGGCTTGAGATTTTGGGAAAAAAAGCAGGGGACAATTCATATGAAACTTTATTAATTACTTAAAAATCACAAGTTAAAAAGTTTTCTTGGAAAAAATATAGAAAACCATCTGACTTCTTTAGGTAATGTTTTGAATTAAAAGTGAAAACAATTTTCAAAATCGTTCGACAAGTTTTTTTTAAAAACCGGTTTAAAAAAAATTATTTCGAAAACGTATTAAAAGTTTTTGTTTATTTTTAGTATGCCAATAGCAGTTTGTAGTTTTTATTAGAAAACGAAAATTTTAACAATTTGAACAAATTGGTTTTGAAAAACCAAAAATTAATTTTTTTTTTAAATCTTAAAAAATCTAACGAGTACATCTTATTTCAAAAAACCGGGCCTACCGGAGTACCAGAAAAATCTATTTCAATCAAAACACAAAGTTTACAATTTAAGAAATGCAATCATATTAAATTCAGTTTTTGAGAAAAATTAGTTTTTTTATTAAAGATCATATGTAAGCGTACCGTTAGTTTTAGAGCCGATACAGACAAACAGACAGACGGACAAACAGAATTGTAGGACCCACTTTTTTCGACTTCTCTACCATCGCAATGTCATGTTAGATTGTTAGTTTTTGTTTTTTTTTAGAATTAATAACTTGCATTATACTACCTATAATAATCGCAAGTTCACAATGGTGATTCTTTTAATATCTATTCTTATAATTTTCAATTCACTCTTAATAGCTTGCATACAATACTTTATTAAAAAACTCAATTAGCACAAATTATTACCATTTAAATTTGATTTCAAAGATACTCGTACTACGTTTAGTTTATAACCATTTTATGACGTTGCATTACAATTTAATGGCATTACAGCCAGTTTCACAATAAAAATAAAAAAATAAAAAAAAATCGTGTCATGTTAACATAACCAAATGTCCATCTGCTTTTGTTCATAACACGAACACAATAAATTAGTTCAGTTTGAAACCTTGGAACAATGAGTCGGTTATTTAAAACAATAATTCTATTTTTATTAACTGTTTTAATAATACCAGTTGCCATTGCCAATTGGCAGTTAAAACACCAAGAATACAATGTATTGGCCAAATGCATCAACCATTTGATTTACGACCAAAACACCACTTATTCACAAAATATCCGAATCAGCTTAAAATTTAATCCTGAATTGAGGTTCATTGCTGGGGATATCATAGATGGGTTAAGGAAATTCAACAATCATGATGACACATTTGAACTTTTAGAAAAATCAGGAACAAAACACCTCTTTGAAACACATCTTCGAATACTTATTATTGACTCATCAAATTCATTCAGGTAAGTAGTGTTTTGTTCGGATGTGTTGTAATGACTTGTATCCTCGATTAAAAAGTGACTGTTGTATTTCAAGGAGTCTTCTGAATCGCCAACGCCAGAACTCTTTCGATCATCATGGTGTCTTTCAATACTACTTCATTATACTTATAAACTACCAAGCCAACACCAACTCTGTGGAAGAGATCCTTGATTTTTGCTTCCAAAAAAACATTGTGAACGTGAATGTCCTTATTGAGGATTCACCACAAAATGTATCTATTTACACTTACTATCCATTTTTGGAGAATAACTGCAGAAATAGCATCCCAACTCTGCATAACCGTTTTCAAATGGGAAAACTCGAATGGAATCGTCCAGTGTTTCCAAAAAAATTAAACAACTTATGGCGATGTCCTATTAGAGTTGTCACATGGCATAAGCCACCTTTTATTTTCTTTGAACATGGCGAAGAAATGTCAGGAATCGATTGGAATTTTGTAGTCTTCCTTTCAAAAGCTATGAATTTTACAATTGAAGTCTCTGAGTCTCCGGATGGACTGGGACAAGTCTTTCCCAATGGAACAATGAAAGGAGCTTTTCAAATGGTGAGTAATGTGTCAATTATTAAAACAAAATTAGTATTTTCGGTTTTTTAGATGGAAGATGCTCAAGGTGATTTCACTGTTGGAGGGACAATTTGTTCAAAGCCAAGAAGGAAATACTTGGCCTGCACCACAAATTACTATAGTACATCACTTCAAATAATTGTGAAGAAGCCCAATCCTTACAGTTCCTTTGAGATTTTGCTGTTCCCATTTGATTCAAAAACTTGGTTTACCTTCTTGGTATTACTTTTCGGAAATCTGATCATTCGAATTCTGTGGAAGAGGATTGTAAGAACATTCAAAGGCAAAAGAATGCTTTCGACTAGAATTCAAATAGTGTCCTGGCTTTTGAGTATCTTCATCATACGCAGCTCCTATGAAGGATCCATATTCAATTTCCTCCACAATCGGCCAATACCACGAGTTCCACAGGACTTCGAAGAAGCACTAGCAGATGGCTACAAATTTGTTGCCAAATCATCTTATTTTCCACTCATTAAACACATTCCTGAACTAGTTGATAAATTGATTCTTTCAAATATTTCTTTGACGAAAATTGTTGACGAATTTGACAGATTCAACGGTAAATACGCTTTAATCAATTTGGATAATTTTCTTATAGCAATAGCCAATGATACAGCGAAATATGAACATTATCTAGGAATCCGAAAACCGATTTTGTATAACATGGTTTGTGTTTATTTGCCAAAGTTTTCATATTTGACAAAAGAATTTAACAATCAAATCAAAAGGATGATCAATCATGGGCATATGCAAAAAATTTATGATATATCGGTCACGGACAAGCTGAGGAAGATTCAAAGTAATAGTGGGAATATTGTGCACACAATGCCAATGCATGAAATAGTTGGAGCTTTTCAGTTGTTGCTTGGATTGATGGGAGTTGGTGCTTGTATTCTTTTAGCTGAACTTGCTGCGACCAAAAGTATTTTAGTAAAAAAAATCATGAATTTTTTTCACTAAAATTAAATTGTATTCAAAATAATATAAATTTAATTAAAATTTATAATAATAATAATTTAATTTCCTATTTTATTAAAATAAAATGAAAGCTAAGATATATTTTTGAATACTTTTGAATTTATTAAAAAAATGTAGTATGGAGCATAAAATTTTATTGAGTTACATCACTTATCTAACTGACTTCTAAACAAAACCTTAAAAACAGCAACAAAAGGATTGAGCTTCTCCCAATGGATACAGGGCAAGGCGATACATTTCTTACTTCTCATCTGTCGGATCGATTATGAGGGACGTGTCAATGATCTATACTTCTTCGGGCGACATTGTAAGTAGATAGTGTGAAGAAACCTTGAAACGTCAAAGCTTACGGCAGTTTACAAACATCCATTAGCTTTTCCAGATCGAAAAATGGAATGATGCTTAAAGACTGACAACCATGTACAAGGTTTTCGAATAAGGGGTGCTATTTTGATATTCACACAAAAATGGCATTCTTTGAGATACATGATCGGATGTTTATTTCAGTGTAAAGAGGAAAGCATGACATTAATAATGAAAAACAATATCAGTCAAATGGCCGCCACGGCTACGCTTACACAATAATATCCTTTTCATGAAATTGTCCATCACCAAATCGCAAAGTGGCTGTATTTGAGGTCTTGAATCGACGCTAAACTGTTGAAGTAGACCTTATCTTTTACGTGGCCCCAAAGGAAGAAGTTGCAAGGTGTTAAGTCACAAGATCTCGGTGGCCAGTTGTGATCATCTCTTCGAGATATAACACGGTCCGGAAACTTTTCTCGTAAAAGATCAATGATTTCGTTGCTTGTGTAGCACGAAGCGCCGTCTTGTTGAAAGTAAAAGCTGTCCAGATCAATAATTCCATCCAATTACGGCCATACAAAATTTTTAATCATTTCTCGATAGCGCAATCCATTCACCGTAGCTGTTGCTCATTTTCGTGGAGGGTGGAGAAGTTTTTCAACGCTAAATCTTGGGCTTTCCGAGTCCCAGATGCGAAAATTTTGCTTGTTGACGTAACCACCGAGGTGGAAATGGGCCTCATCAGTTAAGATGATTTTCCATGAAATTCCGGATCATTTTCATGCATTTCAAGAACCCAATCAACAAAGGCATATGACGTTGTTGATGATCGGCCGGGTTGAGTTCTTGTGTAAACTGAACTTTATAAGCCTTAAGACCCAAGTCTTCCTGCAAAATACGGTGTAATGTGGTTTGTGCAATGCCCAATTCCAAAGAACGACGAGGAATGAACAAACCTGGGCTACAGCAGCAATAATTCTCAGTTGTTATTGAGCGACGTGCACGGGTTTTAATCTTCACATCACTAACTTGTTCTAGCATCTCAAATTTTGCTACCAATTTCTGAAATGCGGTCCGACAAGGTGCTTCACGACGACCAAAAAAATATTTTAGTGTTACGAACCGTCTCTGCCAAATTTTCAACATTTTTATAGTGAATTTTAGTAATTTCAGTGCGTTGTTGAATTTTGAATCGTTCCATTTTTGTTAATGGCGTAGTTTCTACTTGTCAAATGTCAAAAATTTACAGCTTCAAGGGTGACAACTACTGAAATTGCGGGCTATTCAAAATAACACCTCTTATTGGAAAACCCTTTATATTCCAAGGAGTTTTCTAAGTTTAAACCTAAATCTTTACTGTTTTCCCTCCGAACGAAGAATGTCGACAAAAAATAATTTTTTGGGAGAGTTCATTGCCATGATTCAGCAGATTTTATTGGACAAACCATGCTTAAATACAGAACCCGACCGTTTGTTATTTCATCATGAATTGACTGACGCCTGAACAACTCATGCAAATTGTGCAGTTTTTTTCCCTCTTCTGGTTCTGCTCGTGAAACACATTGCACAATACGTCCATTTAAGAGTCGACACAATCGCTGGTTAGATAAATGAATTCGATTAACTATGGGACGTTTTCGCGGTGCTGTAACAATGTGCCAAGTAACATTTGGCCGAATATGTACATTTGGTATAATGACGTTTGAGTAAGCGACAAAGAGCCAAATAAGTTTGTGATATCATGTGAAATCCAGCTAAATAAGTCAAACAATAGTACTCGAAACTGTACGCACTTGGCTTGGTTATCAATTCTATTATTTTTTGTGTCATTTGGTTTTACAGGTTTTGCAGTAGGGAATTTATAATTAATAAAAATAAGAGACTCCCTACCCTCGAGCTTATCATTCTTAGTGCAGAGGTCACATCAAACACATTTTAAAACCAATTTGTAGTTTTTGAGCAAAAGATAAAGTAATACTAAGGAATTCGCGCAATTTTTTTGAAAACATGCATTCGCAAATGAAATTTAAGATATATGTAGTTAGAAAATTTAAAATGTGTACCCAAAGCGTCTTTGTGCCGAATTGGCCCTATGACGTCAATTTGGCACAATGTCACGGCACCCGTTTTCGCACCACGTTTACTCCCAATGATAATATTCATCATCTGAGACGTCGCGTATTACAAAGCGTTCCGAAGAAGTTATATTAATTGTTTCTGTAGAGCGCCAGCAACCAGGAAGACCCAAACGAGTCCATCTGCAATCGTGAATATCAATTGGGTTTGTATCCATCCACTTTAAGGAGCATTTTGCGGCAAGATGTAATTTTGCTGGCTTACGAAAACCAACTCGTGCAATAAATGAACCGCACGACAACCGAGCACGGCGGCGTTAATTCGGTGAATGGAATCGAAACAGGACTGCTATTGATCCCGATTTTCCCAAGATCATTTTTTTCTGCGATAATGCATACGAGTATCTTGGTCGAATAAGCAAAACTGCAGCATTTAGAGCAATTGTTGAAACGCCAAAACATCCAGAAAAGTTAACAGTTCGGTGTGCTTAATGGGCTGGTGGAATCATCGGTCCTTGCTTCTTCAAAAACAATACATCGCCAGAGGGTAACAGTTAATGAAGGCCATTTTAGAGCCATGCATGATCAATGACTTTTTTGTTGCTGAATTGAATCGCCTTTTTTCGAGGGAGCTGTAGTTTCAATATAACGGAGCAAAATGACACACGGCGAGTGCCACATTTGATTTGCTGAAGGAAACTAAGTGACGAAATGAGGCCTGTAACTTGAATTTCAAAATCGTGCGATTTAAGACCACTAGATTATTGTCTGTGGGGGTATGACAGTTCACCGACTAATTGCCGATATACGACCCGAATTCCGCAAAGAGTGATCGAATATCATATGTTTAACCCTATTCAAATAAAAATGGCAAAATAAATTATCTCTCAAATAAAGTCAATTTTATGACAATATTTAAAGTTCCTTTAAAAAAACACCCTTTACTTATGTACTGTACAAATATGTTATTTTATTTTGTAGTTCTATAACCCTAAAAAAAACACCCACACAACTTTTAAATAAGAATAATCTAAAAGCTATTTAAAACAAACATGCATTAATTAAAAATATGAATTTCTTGGGGCATTTAAAAATATGAAATGTATCGTGAGATGTCAAAATTTAAGATCTTTGAACAACTGTGCTTTATTTTGTAAGAATACAAAAAAAAAATATAAACAGATTACATTCCATGAATAAAATCCAAAACCTTTTTTACTGAATATATCCACAATGACAATATTTCCAATACAAATAAAAAAAAACTAACACCGATAAGAGAATAAAGCAATTGAAAAGCACCCCTGAATTTTTTCATCTTAAGAGCATGAACGTGAGGTCTAATTTGGTTGCTTTCTTTGTTTATAGATTTGTCATAAAAAGTTTGCATTATTCCATGGCTTACAAGCTTTTCAATGCGACTATTAATTTCATCTGTAAGATACGAAAATTTAGGCATATAAATACAAATAATATTGTATAAAATGGGTTTTTCAATCATATAAAATTTTTTGAGCTTCTTATGGTCATTTGCATATAAAGGCAAAGTATTGAGCCGTGCTATAGCTGCAAATTTTTCATCATATTTAGAAAATTCCTCATAAAATTTGAAAAGGGATACATTGAGAAAATTGATATTAATCGATTCATTTGTAAGACTTTGAATAATTTTATAACTGTCTGATTGGCATACGAACTTATAACCATTATCGACGGTTTCTTCAAAACTCTGAGGCAATCGTACTCTTGGTCGTTCATTGAGATACTTAAATATAGAACCTTCATAAGAACTCCGAATGATCAGAATACTCAAGAGCCATGCAAAAATGTAAGTCCGCCTTGCATTTTGACCAAATTTAATTAAAATCTGATTAGCAATTCTCGATAGAATCCATTTTCCAATGAAAAAAACCAATAGTAAAAGCCATGTTGGTGTATCAAAGGGAAACAACAATATCTGAAAACCACTTAGAAGTCTAGGTCGTTTAAGGACGACAGACATATAGTTTGGAAAATATTCTCTACTACACGACAAATTTCCTTTTCGCAGTTTCGAGCATACGGTTCCTCCAAGCATCATATCACCTACTCCATCATAAATCTAGAAAAACAAAATGAGGTTTTAAAATTTATTTTCTGTGCGAAAACAAGACTTACAAGCTTAAAAGCTCCATTCATAGATCCATTTTCAAAAACTTCTCCCCTACCATCTGGAGAATTGATGGTACTCAATGAAAAATTCATATGTTTCGATAAGACATTTAAAAAATGTCCATCAATACCAGAAAGACGATTTCTGTGAATCCTTAAAAATAAAGGTTCTTCCCATACAACAACTTTTAAAGGACATTTCCAAAAATTTTGTAATTTTCGTGGAAACGAAGGATTGTTCCATTCAAATACTCCATTAATGAAGCGATTGTAAACTACTGGAGTAGTATCTCTGCAGTTCTTCTGGGTAAATGGATAGTATGAGTAAATTGTAATTTTTCCTTCTTCATTATCCTCAACAAGGATATTCACGTTAACTATATAGATTTTCAAACAAAAAGATATCATATTCTCGATCTCATAGGTGACATTATTGGGTTTTGAAGAATCCATCATAAGGATTATATAGTAGTATTGATTAATCCCAGTTGAGTCGTGTGCATGATTCCGTTGGCGGGTTACTAATTCCCTGGAAACAAAATTTGAGGTCATCTTTTTTTAATTTAATAGATAGACAATTACTAACTCAAAGGATTTTGATGAATCGACAAATAGAACCCGAGTATGAATGGTATAAGCTGATTGAGATTGTGAATTATTTCTGAGTTCATATGTGACATTTTTGAGATTCGTTGCTAAGAAAGTCGTCACTTTATCACCGAAATTCCAATTAGACATCTTTGACTCTGGATTAAGGCTAATACGAATGTTTCTGGTGAAATTTATATTTTCATTGGAGATCATCTTTTGAAGGCATTCAACTAAACAACTATGATTTGATGATGTAATTTTAAAACTTAATCCTGAATTGAGAATTAACAGATAGAATAATGAAATTATTCCAATTCGTCCCATTGTTGGGAATTTTCAAGTATAACTGATTGAAAATAAAAACGTAATGAACTTCAAGCAATAAATTTAAACCTATTAAAAACATAGAAGCTTTGTAATGGTCAGGCATTAAGTATTAAAATTGCTTTTATAAAAGCAATCACAGTGTTTAATTTAATGTTATTTTCTAATTAAGTGATGATATCATAAATTATTCCCTATATAAAATGCTTACAAAAAAAATGCATTTATTTGAAATGAAAGTTCAGATTTTGTCACCAAAATGGATAACCTATCAATACAAAGCATACAAGGATGTTGCCATCCTGCTTATCCTCTAACTTCTTCTGAATCACACATCGGATTTTGAAACGGTTTTCACCATCATGTAGAGAATATTTCGCTGAAGGTTTGTATGCATTCAATAAAGGACCTTTAACCTTGAAAAAATACTGAAAGCCGTAGCAACGAAACGTATACAGGGTGTCCCCTAATTCGCAGACAATATTTTAGGGCATAATTTTTTAAGAACTCCGTTTAGGACTTTGTTCGTAAAAGAAGTATTAGTCTTTGTAAATTCGATGTCTTGTCGGTTATATTGAATTTTTTTAACATTATTTTCCCAGAGTTTTTCAAAAATTATCTTTAAAAATAAAAAATGGTCCAAAGATTTTCAATTATTTTTTTTCCAAGATAGATATTAAGCAATGAAATATAATTGCATACTTAGCTTTAGGTACTCTTTGATTTTTAAAGCGATTTTTTTTTTTTTGTAACATTCGATTATACCTATAGCGTAAGAGCAAGTTCGTGCGACCCAGTCGTGCATTTAACTTTTTTATTATCTGCTTAAAACCCGATGGTATGCAATTAAAATTAAAAAGGGATAATCCGCTACTAAAAACAAAAACAAAAAAAGTGTTTTTCTTGGAAAAAGGTACCTACTTCATTTTTACTTGCGATTGCAAGTTATGCATTCGTAAAAAAAAAAATTCTAACAATTAAACATGACATTACGATGATAGAGGAGTCGAAAAAAGTGAGTCCGACAATTCTGTCTGTCCGTCTGTATCGGCACCTACAGCCTAAACGGCTGGACCGATTTGCTTCAAACTTGATAGATAATATTATTATGACGTTCTACAGAGAAGTTTTTGGAATTAGCATTCTAGCTTTAAAACTAACGGTACCTGCCATAAGATTTTGATAAAATTTTCTGAAAAGTGTTTTATGTGCAAACTTTATGTTTTGGTTGGAATAGATTTTTCAGGAAAAGTCTTATAACGATACCTCCCATAGGAACGGTTTTTGAAATCCGATTTTCTCGTAAGCCACTTGACAAATTTCGGTGAAATTTTTAATGTAGAAGGAAATATTATAAATTTTAAAATTTTTCAAAAAAAGTTTTTTTGAGTTTTTTTAAAAAGTTTCAAAATTTTTTTTTATTTTTCGTTTTTTCCAAAGACTAATCTACATATTTTTTTTTTTTTAATTTTATTTTTCTGATGAAAATTACAAAGTGCCAGAAGTTGGCATAGGTACACAAAAAAAAAACGATTTTGAAAAAAAATTTCGTTAAGATTCAAAAAACTAAAAGAAACCGGATGGCTTACTTCATTTTCTCCAAAAAACGTTTTAAGTATTGATTGAGTGATTAATAAAATTTCATTTGACTTTTTCAATGTTTTTTTCCCAAAATCTCAAGCCCCAAGAACATTTTAAGGTTTTAACACATTAGAGCAAGGTCGTACGACCCAGTCGTGCACTTTATTTCTTTCATTACTAAAAATTTAACCTAATCATTTTGTTTTTTTATTGAAAATTTATAAAAAAGTCGATTAAAAAAATCGACAGCTGTGCTAACTTAAACTAATCTAAGTTGAAATATTTAATATTAAAATTGTTTAATTGGAGAAAAGCTTACTTTATTACTTAAACTTTATGTACATATATTAAAATGATGATGCGAGGAAAGGTTATTTATTAATAAAATCCTTTATTGATTATAAAATGCGCTGTGGGTTAAAGTGAGAGAGGAGGAGTATGCCTACTACTGCCACACATACCTCAGAGAGAAAGAGAAGCTAGACATAGTGGCGAAGTAACGCGTTACGTTACAAAGCGGTTTACCCTCCCATAAGAAGTTATCACTTCAAAAACTAAAAATTATTTCGAAAATTCTTTTATTTTTTCAGTTAGTTTAAGAGTTTTCTCAGATTTGAAAAACTTTTTTGAAAAAATATTTGAAATTTTTTTTGAGTACATGTGATTATGAGAAAATCTGTAGTTTTTATCTGGGAAAATAATTTTAAAACATTAAATTCACCTGTTTTCAAAATATTTCGAAAACCAAATTAAAAAAAAAAAAAAATTATTAAAAACAAAAAAAAAAGTTATTAAGAATTTTGAAATGCCTTATTAATAGGGTTATAAATGAGTTCCTGTATCTAAAATTGTATGGAAGTCCGATGTATAGTTTATGAAAGTCTATGAGAGAGGTACCGTTATAAGACAAATTCTGAAAAATCTTTTCCAGCCAAAGGATAGATTGTCTTTAACAAATAGCATTTTGAATGTTTCTGAAAAATCACGCCACTAACTAAACTAACTAGATATGAATAGTTCAACGATCCCCAATCTGTCGATCCGGTAAAACGTCAACGGATTAGTTATCCTATACAAAACAACTCCAAAAACCAAAAAAAAATATTTTCAATTCTGCTTAGGAATAGAACTCATCATTTCTAATATCTAGCGACCAAGTCTCTCTTGTATGAAAGCCTGTTTTTTAAACACCTGCGCGATCGAATTCCCGCATAGAAATTTCCTAAACTTAAAATAAAGGGTTATTGCGTGGCTTAATTCATTCAAGTACAAAAACTATCTCTTCCCCAGAAAACATCGAGAGCGTTCCAGTTGAAACTGAACATCTCCAAGGCATTAAATATACACTCTTTTTTACCTGAACTGGATACAATGACTGATATCAGCACAAAGACGGGGCCATGGCCCACACACCAAGAGTTTGCATGCACCTGTTTTTTTTATTTAAAATCAATTTTATTTCCGCATTGAATGAAAAGTATCTTAAAAATATTTAAAAACTGATTTTTATAATTTCTTATGGTGAGTCTTAAGTTGAGTCTTATACCTTCAAAATTAAACAAAGTTAAAAAATGTGTAAGACTTTATAAAACGAGTAACTTTGATGGTGTACCACAAAGATGCCTATTTGTTCCGATATTATTTCCATTTTAAAGAAATTTTCTTTTTCAATATTTTGTTAGCAAATTCCAACCTTTGATACCTTACCAATTTCATAGCGTTCTGTCTGTTTTTATTCTTTCTTATCAGACTAACCGATATACATAGATAATATTTTGTATTTAGATAGTTTCTGTTTTCATCGGTACATAAGGTACTACATTTTAAAGAACTCAAAAACCTTCTTCAAAGTTCGGTTATCCAATGAAACAAGTTCCATTACAAAAATGCAACTGGATATTCCTAGTGACAAAAGAAGCAACTGGAATGCCCCGCTCAAGTGCTCCATAGTCAAAAATGTATTCCCATTTTTCCCACCAGCTTTCCTGGTGTTATCCTTTCTCCAAACAATATTATAGATGCGTTGCATATGACCATGCGCTATCATCTGTCCTATTCGTCTGTTAAGTTCTTCAGTTAAAAATGAAAATTTTGGCATATAAATACAAAGGATGATAGATGAAAGAGGAGTTTTCATCGTGAAGATTTGATGACGACGTCCTGATTTATTCATGTTATTGGAGACAGCTAAAGACATTGAAGTCGTGATCAAGGCATATTTTCCTTCAAATTCATTTTCAAACCGCTCGAATAAGTCGAGCCATGTATCATCGAAGAGTTCAATTTGACCAGGGAAGTCCTTAAAATATGGCTTAAGGGAATCCTTTGATATAAATTTAAAACCATCAGCTACTGCATCGTAGAAATTTGCAGGTAACCGTTTGTGAGGATTATTGTGTAGAAACCGAAAAATTGATCCTTCATAAGAACTAAGCAGAATAAAAATGCTAAATAACCATGTTATTGTGGGTAGCCTCATAAAGTACTGTCTACTACTTAGTTTTCTCCACAAACGCTGACCGAAGAATTTTCCAACAAGGAACCATAAAATAATCAACCATGTCAAAGGTTCAAATGGAAAAAAGAGAATTTCTAACGAACTATATGAAGTCCATGGTTTTAAAAGTATTTCCAGGTGAGTAATAGCGTAAGCCCTTGTACCAGCAGTATGGTCTAGGTATTCATTTGTGCAAATATTGCCACCAAGCAAAATATCTCCTTGGCCATCATTTATCTAAAAAAAAAAAAGCCGATCTATAAGCAATAGGATCAAAAAGAATGTAATGTGTCTTACAAATTTAAATCCACCAGTCATTGTGCCGTTATCAAAAATTAATCCCCTTTTTTCTGGTGAAATTATAATCTTCAAAGTGAAGTTCAAAAACTCCACTAAATATTTTAATACTTCTCCATCGAAACCACCAGCCAGTTGATCATTAATGATTGTAATTATAGGCGGATTGTCCCAAGTAACTAATCTCAAAGGGCACTTCGAGAGATTTTTTATTTTTCTGGGAAATGGCGGCCTCTGCCACAAAAATTTTCCATTTTTACATTCATTGTAAATAATGGGCTGGCTTCCTTTGCAACTTTCTTTAGAAAATGGATAGAAGGTGTAAATGTTTATAAATCCATCCGAATCCCCAACAAGGACATTAACGTTAAATATGGACATTTGAAAGCACAAATCAAATATCTTGTGCAAGTGGCCCTTTGAATTGTTTAAAAACGGTGGTAACACAAGATAGAAGTATTGGTCAGTTCCAGATACGTCACGGGCTTGGTCACGCAGGTGGGATATCAAAAGCCTGAATAAAAACGATTTAACAGTGATTTAGGAATTTAGGAAAAATCACTCTTTACCAAAATGAATCGAATGAATCGATAAGTAGCACTCTCCGTTGGACATTATACTCGCTTGAAGGCGATGTTCCTAGTTTTGAAGTTATTTCAACTAGAAACTCAGTTTCTGACATTTTCAGAAAGCTGTCAAGAATATTTTCGAACTTTCGTTCACTCATCTTGTCCATGTGGATTGCAATATTATAAACTTCACTCTCACTACGAATCGAGTTAAAAAGACATTTCGCAATAGGATTATCAATTTGAAGACTACTGGGTACATTTAAAGCCAGTATTACCAACAATTTAAACGAGCACACGCAACTGAAAGTCATTTCTACAGCGGACTGATTGCATTAACTAAGGATGGAAAATGTTTAACATTTTGAATCAAGTTTTCAATTACAATAGTAAAAACGCAAAGTGCATTGTGTAATTGAACAAAGAAAATTACAAATTATGTTTAATTGTTGAGTTAATTGTAATTAGTGGCAGGAAACGATTTTAAATGGGTTTTTGTCTATCTACAGAAATATCTTTTTATTTCAATGTAAAGTTGTTGCTTTAATAACAGTCAAAGATGAAATATTGAATTTTAAGGAATTAATGAATGCAAAACACTTTTTAATTGTTCACCATTAAGACATCACCGCGCATTTATAACGTTAGTTGGTTTAGTTGACTCTCGCGATCTTACTCCAAAACTGTTGTTAAGTATTACATTAGACCCTAAGAAAATTCAGTTGAGAAAAGAGAAGAAAAATTAAGTCTCTACCAAAAACAAATCGTCAAGCATGCCTAGAAATCATCACACTGGATCCAGTGGTCCCAGGTTAAGGGGAAGACACCCATTTTTGTCGATTTTTTCTAAGCGAAAGTTAAAAAAAGGGACAAGATTCTAAGAGGGGAAATTTTTTAAAAAATATTATAGAAACAATCTATGAGAAAATCTTTGAAAAATTTATAGGTCCACATACTCTTACAACAGACATTTAAATTTCCTTGGCAAGCTGTCTATTTATTTCGGACACATTTTTGCCTGAAAACGACTGGATTGAAATCTATACGGAATTTTTAAGAAATATGAACAGCAAAAATATTTCGACCGAAAAAAATCAAGCGTTTTGGAAATAACTTTTAAATAAAAAAAACTTGATGTGAGGACATGTTTAACATAAGGAAATTTATAGAACTAATTTTGTGTCTTACCCACAGCGCCAGCGCAGCGGGCCAGTTCTGAAAGAATTTTTTCAGCTATTAATATAAAACAAAGCTTCAAAATAATTTATCAAATTCCAAGTTGACTGGAATTTTACAACGGAAAGCTTTATTAAAGGCAAACAAATTGCTACGACTTTGTCATTGAAAAAGCCTTTTTTTTTTTGATAAAGCGGGTTTATTTAATTATTAAAACCAAATGCAAACTATAAATTTCCATGTATGTATTTGTATTAATCGAAAGGTGAAGTGGACATTCAATTATTTGAAAAAGTGAATGAGGAAGGCTGCTTTGAAAAAAAAGATTAATATAAAAATATTTAAGTGTTGGTAAAAACTCCCTCTCGAAAAAGTGAAAAATGTCTACAGAGTTACCAGGTTTACCACGATATCTAGAAAAAAAATCTAGAGATTTTCATGAGATTAATATCACCTATTTCTCAATCCATTGTACCAACAAATAATCTTTCCTATCTTTCTATTCTTTCTAACTATTGCCGTGCAGTTTGCGTTCAAAAGACCTTGGGTCTTACAGGCATATAGTTAAAATTATTATTATTATTTAGAAAAATAAAGTGCACGACTGGGTCGTACGAACTTGCTCTAATGTGTCACAGTGGTCTTGGGGCTTGAGATTTTGGAAAAAAAGCAATACAAAATTCATATGAAATTTTATTAATCATTTTAAAATCAACGTAAAATCATTTTTTGGAGAAAATGAAGTAAGCCATTAGATTTCTTTTACTTTTTTTGAATTTTAAGGAATTTTTTTTTTTTCAAAATCGTTGGAGCCCTTTTTTCAAAAGGCGGTTTGTTTTTTAAACTTTTCGGAAACATATTCCAAATTTATTTTGAGTAGGTATGTCAAAATCATGCGGTTTAAAGTTCTTATCAGAAAACAAAAATTTTAAAAATTTTGAACAAACCGTTTTTGAAAATACCAAAAGTCAAAAAAAAATTAACTTTTTTTTAAAAATCTAAATTTTTTTTTTTGATAATTAAAGAATTTATATTATTTCGTTTATAACAGAGCTTAGATATTAAAATTTTCATCGAAATCCGTGAAGTGGTTTACGAAAAAATCTGATTTTAAAAAAAAACCGGTACCGTTATAAGACTTTTCCTGAAAAATCTGTTCCATTCAGTAAGTTTTATCAAAATCGTAGGAGCCGTTTTTGAGATAAATGAGTTTTTCATTAAAAATCTGAATGGCAGGTACCATTAGTTTTGGAGCTAGAATGCTAATTCCAAAAAACCCTCTGTAGGACGTCATAATAATACTATGTACCAAGTTTGAAACAAATCGGTATGGCCATTTAGGCTGTAGGTGCCGATACAGACAGACGGACAGACAGACAGATAGACAGACAGACAGACAGAATTGTCGCACCCACTTTTTCAGGCTTCTGTATCATCGTAATGTTGTTTTATTGTCAAAAAAAAAATATTTTTACGAATGCATAACTTGCCTTATAGTACATACCTATAATCGCAAGTAAAAATATAGAATTACCAAAATCCAGAAAACACAAAATGTAGAAAAATTTAATCTCGAAAACCAAAAATCGAGAAAAAAAATCAAAAAGGGACGAAATCTAGAATTTCTCTAAAAAAATCAAGAAAACGTTTTTTCTAGATTATTCTAGATTTCCATCTTTCTAGATTTTTAAACATTCTAGATTTTTACTACTTCTAGATTTTGACTTTCTATATTTTTTTTTTTATAGATTTTGTCCTTTCTAGATTCTGTCACTCTGGATAACGTCGTGATCCCATTGTCTACGAATAAAAATCTTGTAGATTGATGCCTTCGAAATACTATCTGGCTGTTTGCAGCTCTACAGCCTGAACAGATGGGCCGATTTGATTCCAATTAAGTATGTATTGTTATTTGGTCGTACCTTGGAGAGTATTTTTAATTTTTACTCTAGGCCCAAAAATAACCTTTCATCATGCTCTACAATAGTGAAGAAGAAGTATACCTATATTTCTCGGAAAAGTTTTAACGATTTTGATAATACTTTCATACTACTGGTTTCAGAATTTGTCTTATAACGGTACCTCTTAAAGAAATGATTTTTTTTTAATCAGTTTTCTTCAACCAATTTGAAGAAAATTTTCACAAAAACACGAAAATCTAGACTTAAGAGATGGCACAGGTGATAATTTAGCCAATTTTTTTTTATTTTTATGAAGACGAAGGTTCGGTTATTTTTAATAGCTTGGCAACAAAAATTCTTATTGCCATACGGTTTTCACTGTTGAAGTCAAAACTATACAGGCATTGAATTTTAATGATACAAATAATACTTTATTACGTTAAATTTTGAAAAAAAAATTATTTTGAAAATTTGTTTTTAAACTTTTTTTTTCAAAATTTTGAGTTTGAAAGTTAATATTTTGAAAACCGTTTACTAAAAGAATTTTATTTAAAAAGACTATAAAAGAAGAGGTTTCTGGCTTTACAAAAAGGTATAGCATGGCATTGAAGGAGTTACCGTTATTTTGAAATAATAAGTCAATTTTTTATAAAATTGTCCGGCTAAACGGGAATGTTTTTCTTGTCTTGACCCAACCTACATGCTAAAGCTTTTTGTAACACCTTATACCAATCACCCTGTCTATAGCATAAGATCAAGTTCGTCCGACCCAGTAGTGCATTTTATTTTTAAATCGGTACCTACCTACTTCCGTTAATCGTTTCATGCAAATTAGCAAAATTTCAAAAACCTTTTTGAAAGATGTTCACGAATAGATCCACGAAGTTTGAAGCAAATCTATTAAGCGATTTAAATTTAAACCGTCCCTGTGAACACCGTACGATGCAGGGGAGTCCACATAAAGGGCGCACGTATGGAATCACATAAGACCTATATACGGCATGACAAAAACTACTTTTTCCTAATGACAGGTTAATAAAAATCACAATTTTTTATTGATACAAAATCATCTAGATTATACATCTTATCTTACTAATATTATAAATGTGAAAGTTACGATGTTTGGATGTTTGGATGTTTGGATGTTTGGATGTTTGGATATTTGTTGCTAACTCACGCCAGAACGACTAAACGGATCTGGATAAAATTTGGCACAGAGATAGCTTATAGTCTGGAATAGCAGATAGGCTATTTTTTATCCCGGTAAAATGTATGGTTCCCGTGGGATAGATTTGTTTTAATTTTTGAAATTACACCAGAATGGATGAATGGATCTGAATGAAAATTAGCACAGAGATAGATTATAGTCTGGAATAGCAAATTGGCTACTTTTTATCCCGGTAAAATGAATGGTTCCCGTGGGATAGATTTGTTTTAGTTTTTGAAACTACACAAGAATGGCTGAACTCATCTGAATGAAATTAAGCACAGAGATAGATTATAGTCTGGAATAGCATATTGGCTACTTTCTATCCCTTTAAAATGTATGGTTCCCGTGGGATAGATTTGTTTTCATTTTTGAAATCACACCAGAATGGTTGAACTCATCTGAATGAAATTTAGCACAGAGATAGATTATAGTCTGGAATAGCATATTGGCTACTTTTTATCCCGGTAAAATGTATGGCTCCCGTGGGATAGATTCGTTTTAATTTATGAAATCACACCAGAATGGCTGAACGGATCTGAATGAAATTTAGCCCAATGATAGATTATAGTCTGCAATAGCATATTGGCAATTTTTATCCCGGTAAAATGTATGGTTTCCGTGGGATAGATTTATTTTAATTTTTGAAATAACACCAGAATGGCTGAACTCATCTGAATGAAATTTAACACAGAGAATTTGGGGATAGATTTGTTTTCATTTTTGAAATCACACCAGAATGGCTGAACTCATCTGAATGAAATTTAGCACAGAGATAGATTATAGTCTGGAATAGCATATTGGCTATTTTTGAAATCACACCAGAATGGCTGACCGGATCGGAATGAAATTTACAACAGAGCTAGATTATAATCTGGTATATCTTATAGGTTTCTTTTTATCACGGTTAAATGTAGGTATTAAATTAAATGCATGCTTTTAACAATTTTGGTTCAGTTTTTTTTTTAATTCTTTTTTGGTGTTTTTCATAAATTTTTAAGCGGAATTCCCGGGTGGAAGACAGAAAAATGCGGGCTTTTGGTTTTTTTTTCAACTTTTTTATAAAAATGTTTTCCTTTCGTTGAATAAAAGCATCATATTAATGGAACTGAGTCGAAAAATCAAACTCTGAACGAACGTGCGTGTCCATTTGGTGCAAGAATCGTCCACTTAAACATTTTCCAAACAACTTTTAAACATAGGAAAAGGAATTGAATCGCACAACAAATGACATTTTATGTTCCCAAATTTTTGTCAAATGCAGCAAAATATTCAAGCCACAATTTATCAATGTTATCATGTTCAGTTTAACAATCAAATTAACTGCACTTTGTGTGTATGCCAAAAAATTTGTATATTTATACACCAACCGAAACGACCAAAAATATTGCTTATCCGCTAACATTGAGATAAAATATACATATAAATAAATTTAGTTTCACATTAAATACACAAGTGTTTTTTTGGGCGTAGCAACGCGCGCCGGGTACCGCTAGTATGTACATATATGTAATATAGGAACCTACATCCCAAACGTCCTTGAAAACTATTTTGTAATTCTGAAAGTACCGAACATACAAAGAGGCCAGTTATAGCGATCAGAAAAACTCAACCGAAAAAATTGGAACAGCATGAAAACTGGTGTTTTTCGTGATAATAGTGCCGAAAAAAAATGTCTCGTTGACATTATTTGAATTTTGCATTGTCGAGTAATGAAAGTTTGGGTAAAGGTGCCAACCAGACGACTAAATAATTTGTGGAGTAACAAAAGTTGCATTAGTCAGAGTGAGCCAGAACAAGGAGTTAAAGTCCATTAATTGCATACGGTTCCATTTGGATTGAGACGACAATCACCTGGTACGAAGAACGAAATTCTATCAGAAAAATAAATGAATACATTTTAAACAAAAATTTTGGTATCGATTTGTGGTTTAAATCGAATCATTGTTCTCCGATCTCTATAACCGCATGATGGCTTTTAACTATAAAAATCCAGTTCATCAATTCTTTTATATTTGTTTGACTCTCTCATGCATTGCTTTGATCAAATTCATTATTTTATTGGCACTACTATAATATTTACCAAATAACTTTTAACTCAATACAAACACGATTCGAAATTCTTGGTCGGAAAACGAAGCTTGTTGTTTGAATTTTTTTTATTTTTTTTAACTTCGGAAAAATCTTACATAATGGGATTTTTGTATATAAAAATCATACCAAATTAGTATTCAGTTTTGAGCCACGTGCAAAGACCGCAATCGTTTCCTACTCAGATATTATTTTATAATTTTTTCAACTGTACCTATACGAAGCAGCTAAGCTTTGTAGACCCGACATCATCTCCATTAAAGCTTTTAACTCATTGATGCAAAAAAACACACTTTAACCCCTCAAATTTTAATTAAAACATTTACTTTTAATGAGCAAAAAATAAACTTGACCACTTATCACTTTTTCACGATATAATCCTCTGATATAAATAAAGCTTATTTTTTTTTTTGAAAATAGTAAAAATAAAAAAAAACACTAAATAAAACACCACGTAATGATTATAAAATCACAAAATTATTATATAACACTTATTTGAACATTTCAAAGTATTTAAAAAAAACAAAACAAAAATATCTGCCTCCAACCTATTCAACATTTGATTATAATAAAATTTGTTCGTTCTAATTAAAACAGTTCACGTAATAATAGTCGAAAAATCCTTTCTAATCCTATTTGATCACTTTATTTAATATTTAAAACAGACAATAATGTTTTTTTAAATTTAACATAAAAAAGATAATAATAATAATAAAATAATCATTAACGTCCATGTTTGCATAAGGCTTTGCATTTGATTGCGTAATTTAAATTCGTATCCTTTATTATCAACTTTTTATGAACTGAACAGTAATTTTTTATGGGATTCTTTTGACATCAATTTATCTAGGTCACATCGCACAATTTAAAATATCATCTATTTATGTCAAATCAACATAGGTACACAAAAGATACACCGCAATCAACCGAGCTTAGGTCCTTAATCCAATTTAAACACACCATCACATACAGGGATGGGGTTCTTAAAATAAACAAAATTAAAAAAATTTAAAAAAAATAATAATAAAACAACAAAAGTCAACACATTATGATGACAGGATGGGATGAACCCTTGTTTTATAATTTTTGCTCCTTATTCTATTACAAAAATGTTCCCTACTCAAACCTTGTGTAGTGTGCAGGATCAACATTATCATCATCCAAGCAGTAATTTATAATGTTTAATTTATAACAAAATAAAGCTCATAGAATCTACCACATTGTTCACAAAGGTATTAACTCGTCCTTTCTTCTACACCGTACTCAAACTCAAACAAACGAAACGAAAACCAAGCAAGTAAGGAATCATTAGGAGCCACCCTTTTAAAGCTCTTTGGTTTCTGGATCGGCTTTGGAATGTGTGGCAAATTTTCTTTCTTTTTTTTTTTTTTTTGTTTGTGTTCATTTTTTATTAAAGCGCGCACACTATAATAAAACGGGAAACATTTACATAATGATAAATTTTGCAGACTTTAAATGAAATGAGAGTCGCAACGGCGGCACACGATGAGACTTTTTGAACTTAAGAAGGGATGATGTTCTGGTTATGGAGGACGAAGAATAAAATAAAATATCCGTATTATAATCTTGAATTCAACTCAACGATGCGATGGGATGCCAAAGTGAGAGAGAGAAACCCTCCCACACCAACGCCGAATGCCTTTTATTCAATTATCCTTATTGAAGTTCTTTTATAATTTAAAAGGGATACAGACGTTTTTATGTTTTTTAAATTTAAATGCAAAGTGTCCTGTGGGAAGAGGAGAACTGGAAGTGTGAAAAATAAAGTTAAAGAAAAAGTTCTGTTGGAATTAACGCTTGAAGACGAGTTCCTGGAACCTAAGAGGAAAGGATAATTTGTTTAAGGATTGATTTCTCTTTGGATGTATTGAGAGTAAAGTTTTCTTTTTCAATTTCTATGCTTTTTTTGATAGAAAGGGACAGAGTACAGAAAGAATTGATTAACTAATGCTTTGAAAGAAAAAACTTGGCTAATTTCAAGGCCTAATTACATACTTGACATCTGCCATTCATTTCATTTGAAAAATGTGTTCAAAGCTTAATTTTTTGTAATGTTTGATTTAACTCAGGCGTTCCTCAAGGAAGCCATTTGGGCCCTTTGCTATTTATTTTTGTATAAAAATGACTTGGTTTCAATCTGATGGCATTGAACATTAAAAGGCTATAAAATTGCATCATTGTTTGCTCTTACTTAAAGATTTAGGTTGCTTTAGGGATCGGTGCAATAAAAAATGTCCTTTTCTGAATGCGGACAGGTGTAAAATGATACATTTTTCGCCCAAAAATATGTATGCTTGTGATGTAAACTCTACTTATTTTTCTACGTATCCTAATTTACTAGCAAATAAGGCCTTGGGTTTTATCAAGCGATTCTTCCATGGTTTCTTAGGCCCATATACTATTTTCTGGGTTTGTTCTTCAATATGGGTGTAAATTAGGAGCGCCTTGCTTTTTTATGCATACTTAAAAACAGGTTGGAAGCAGTTTATAGAAGATTTATATGTTCCTGTCACTGTTGTCTTGCCGTAGAAGTATTTCAAGCCCATTTATTTAAAAACATTTGATAAGGGATTGGAATTTGATAAACCCAATTTTGAAATCTTTTTTTCCTTCATACACCTCAAGTTATTTATATTTTTTAAACTAGGACCTCGGAATGAGTTTTACAATCAGATTAAGTGGAAGTTTCATAAAGAGTTAGTTGAATCCTTTGACAATCTTTGTGCTATCGACTTAGGAGGTACCTACCAAATTTATTTGACTTAAATTTTGTCCACATTTCATATTACTGCAACGTAAAGATTTTCTATTAATATAATATACCTTAAATTGAATGCTACTTGAAAATGGTTTGACAAATTGATTTGCAGTTCACAAGTTGCACTTTTTGATTAAGACCACTCGTTTTATAAAACAGTAAACGTCCAAGATCTTATATTTACGAGTAGGGCTGTGTTTAATAAAATAAAAACTCATCTCATCTGGGAAGGGCAATATACCGTGACGTCAAAGAACTCTGAGGACTGCATCGATTAACCGCAAAATGCGATGCTATGCTTTGAGCTGGCGGCTGCAACATGGAATTTTAATTTAAAATTTACAATCCTTTTACTGATATATATTTTTTTGTTTTTTTTTTTTTTCAAAGGATCAAAGGAGTTGCTGAGTTCCAAATGAAGCATTAAGGAGAATATTTACGAATGTCCACTGAAATAACATATTCGCTGATTGTCAACCATTTCACCCTATCATAGAGAGCCTTTGAGTGAAAGGAAAGAATGCATCTTTTATTTCGTTCTTTTAACTTTTTTAAAAAATTCCGGGGAAGCGAACATGACTATTTGGGTGCATTTTTAAGAAACAAAAAATCAGCAAGCCTTAACTCAGCTCAAATGGTTTCTCATATAGCATTGGGTTTTTGAATTGAGAACCTTACTTACGAGTTCCCTAAATCGAGATATTTTGGAGTTCACTTCGTCGAATAAATTGCTCAAATCACTATATGTGTGTTCAGTGCTCACTATATTGGGCTGTGTTTTTTCATACTTTTAAGTGCGTGTGAACGTGAACACTAGGTTTTATCAATAAATACATTATTTTATTTCTCAAAACATTTTTTGAGCCACATAAAATAATTTAAAATTCAAATTCAAAAGGTAGCCATTTATGTCACAGAAGAAAATCCAGAAAATAAAAAATGTCCTATGTCCTATGGAAAGTACCGTTTTTAGACATTGATTTAATTTTTTTTCAGCCATATGATTGGTCGTACGAAAAAAGTTTTACAGATATTCTTAAACAAAAATCGTTAGAGCCGTTTTCGATACAAATAAGCTTTAATAAACCAAACTGCTATATGGCAGGTACCGTTACTTTTTGTGTCAACAAAAAATTCAATTTTCCTTTTCTACAATACCTAAAAAAATTTATATATACCAAGTTTGAAAAGATTCGGCCCACCCTTTTAGGCTGTAGGTGTCATACTTAGAGATGGACCTATAATCACAAGTAAAAAATTGGATGACTTCATCAATCTTTATCTTTAAAATAGTGACCTCATATGCGGATATCGAATTTCATATTATAACTAATCACATGACAAATCAAAATGATTCGCGAAAAAAAGTATTTCTATTTACGTATTGTTGTATGTACCTATAAAAATATACTTGAGCTCAAGGAGCGAAACTTTAAAAATGCACACAAGTGTCGCTAAGAATTCAAAAAATTCATTAAAAATGATGGATTTGAGGCGTTAATACTAAGAAAACTTTAAGATTTAAAAAATGCCCAAAAATATAGTTGAAACACAGTTTATATGTATCCTTGGAAAAATTGAAAAATTAAAGTTGTTCAATGATCGACAACACTACCTAGCTAGAGTGCTGCTAGAATTTTTTTAGTATTTAATTTAATCCGAATTAATTTCATTTTATTGAACCAAAAACAAAAATCCTAAAAGAGCTCCAAGAACTCGTTTTAAGATTGATTCTTCAGTCTTAAAAACCCTTTTAAGTAAAATTTATTTTGCAAACACAAAAGCTTAAAACTGATTGATTTTTCAAAATCCCGTGCATAAGTAATTACAAAATTACCTTTAAAAATTAAATTGATTTCCAGAATACCCCCTCAAGGTATTTCCTGGCACAAAAAAATTTTCAGAATTCTATCTAATAACATCGCACAATCTTCCGACGAGTCAAAGGGACTTTTCTAACCCCAACCTATTCAAAGAATTCCGCAGCCACCTCACCACAAAAACCGAAACACTATCCTGCTATGAATTATTAATTACCTGGCGAAATACCTGAGGCCGAAATTATTTGGCAAAACGTTGTTGTACATTTGAGAGTATCACACTTCAAAGGATATCTCCCTTAAGTCGTCCTAAAAATGTCAATAAAAAATACTCTTACGTTAGCTGTTTGATAGCTTGTAAAAGCTAACAAAAATAAAAAGTTTGTCGTTAACTTTTAAGGACAACTTTAAAATGTAATCAACACTTTTATGTATCATGTGTGTGTGTTTATATTGGGTAAGGCATTTATTTAACAAAATTCGATTTCGTTCGTCCTGAAACTTATTACAAAGTTCAGACACACAAAAAAAAAGTAAGTCTATCAAGGGAAACGGAAAAATGAAATTTCAGTGTATATCATTAAAACGTAATCATCATCAACTTCAACAAAAAATATTCCTCATATTCCATAGACTTCGATATAATATAAAGAAGATACATCCTCTTTGCATGTAACGTAATCATATAATATATATATAAATATGCATATCTTACATCCTTTGAGATAAGTTTTGACGTAGGTATACCTTTTCCGTAATTTGTTTTTGATTCCCCTGGTTCAGGTATATCCTTTTGATGCGCAATGAGATGTTTGAACGCATAGAATTTATTCCACAACGGGTAAAAAGAAGGATGATAGCGATGCGACACGTAAGGATATTCACTATCTTTATTTTTTTTTTTTTTAATATAATTTCAAGGAATTTGATCCTTCTTTCAAACTATTAACCAACTTCCGACACTTTGAAAGCACTATATCTGCCTCCTCGAAAGACAAATGACCGGAAAATAATTTCGTTTTCAAGATCAAGGATTCATCAAGAAAATCAAATACAACTCTACTCGTACATATATCAGTAAAAGAAAAGGACACAAGAATATATAGCTTTACGTAACACTCGGGTAAAATTTGACTAGCTTTACAACTACAGCTCTCAACATTTTGGCAAGGACGACAACATCTCCTTGTGTGACCACACTTTTGTTGTACACAAGTTACAAATTTTCCAAATCACTGCTTCGCGTTTTAAGGACACGACATAAACACTATCGCAGCCGGTTGGTTCAATCGACTAATGGTTACTGAAGATGTTTAAGACTGTGTAAAGGGTATTTCACCGATGAGGCAGGTTCTGGGAGATTCACTGTTGGTTTTTTGGGATTTTCCCATTATATTTTGGTGAAGGAGCATGCGCTGAAGATGTCCTTTTCGTTGGAGACTGGAAAATGAATGGAAGGATTATGTTGTGGCAATGGCATAAAGAATTAAGGTTTTCTTATGACAATTCAATATACCGCTTGAGGCTGGAGTCTTAGCTTAGGTCAGTTCTTTCACCTGTTTGCAAGACGATTTTATTTTTCTACAATGAGGTTTTTGTAGCTTCGATTTGACATCAACCCAATTCAGTGGAGACGTAATTTTTTGGTGGAAAACATTTCTTTTAACTCAAAAATATTTCCAAGGTCTAAATATAATTCTACAGTTTTTGTTTTACTTATTTTTATCGCAATTGCTGAAAAAGAAGATATTTAAAAAGAAATATGTAAAAGATACTCCATCAGAGTTTATAAGTAAGAGCAAAAAAAATCAAAATGGTAACCAATGAAGATTCGGTAAATGGAAGTTTTCGGTGCTTAAATTCCACTGGTGGTATGACGCTTTTTTTATAATTTGCGGGTATTAACATTCTAAACATGAATAAAACAGCGCGATCAATTTGGAAAATTGATAGAAGATAAAAATAGAAGAATGAAGAGCCCATATACAAACAACTGTTTAATCCAACCCTTAGCAGAGTTATGAAGTTGCGTGAACGGAGCTTACAACAAAATGGCCACCCAGATACCATGAAGCTGACGACAGATGGATCTGCCAAAAGAAAGGTTTGTCATTTGTCATTTCTTTTGACAGATGCACCTGTCGGAAGCTATATACCATTATTAATATACATGGTACCTGGGGTGCCCATTTTGAAATCAGCTCCATGAACTGTCCAATATCCTCATCCAAACACAGCCGCTTGATGTTGTGAATAATAATAACAAATTAAAAAAAAAAAAAAAAAAGAATAAGGCAACCGCCGCCGAGATTCGAACCCGGGCCAAAAATCTCAGCTTTGAATTGTTTGCTTGAAAAACATATTTGAGAGACCGATTTTTAAATTTTGAATATGATTCGCAGAATTTTTTTCGTCGCCGTACGAACGGCACCAACCTCCAAAAAGTACTATTTGTATTTATTTATTTATATAAAATATTTATATAGATTTGTAAGTAAAAATTATTTATTCCATCTCTAAAACCTGGGCTGGGAAGTGGTCCCAGGTTCGAGTCTCAGCGGAGGCAATTTTTTTTTTTTAATTCTTACTATCCTACTAATATTATTAATCTGAAATCTTCGATGTCTGGATGTTAGATGTTTGTTGCTCAATGACGCCAGAAGGGCTGAACGGATCTGAATGAAATTTTGCACAGAGATAGATTATAGTCTGGAATAGCACATAGGCAATTTTTTTTTTTTTTGACGCATTTGATTTGATCAATTTGCAAGAAGCAGCATGTTAAAGCTCGGAATTATTATTTTCAATAATAAAAATCCGAGTGACTTTTTATACAATGGGGAGAGGGTCCATGCTCCTGCACAATATAGCAGGACAGGGATGATGATGATGGTTCTTTTCGAATTGCTTATTCGGCACAAAGAAAGAGCGAATAGCAAGAGTTAGTCTACGTTTGGTTTCACCGTTGATGTTGTTGCCTATGTTTACAGCATTGGCCAGGTAGACAAATTCATTGACTACATCGTAGTTACACCTACTGTCAATGGTCACGCTCTGACCAAGTCGGTGGTGGGGTTGGACTTTTGTTGATGGAAGCATTTATACGTCGTCTTGTCCTCGTTTATTTGCAGTCCCATTATGTTTGCTGCTGACTCCGTGGCAGAAAAGGCCCCAGTTATAGCTTTATTCGCTGTTTGTGTCGAAGGTTACGTAGTAGAGTCTCTACCAACTTCAACGGAACAGCAAGCATTTTTAGTTTTTTTTTCAGGAATTCTAAAGTTGGACATGGATGCTTTAAAATCGACGAGCGATGTTAAATTCTTGAATTATTTTGAGGATCTGGCCTAATATTTGGTAAAGACCAATCAGCAAACGGCTTTAGACTATGGCACAAAATGCTGGACAGGATCTTATATGCGCTTTAATTTAGTATAACGCAACCCTGAAGTGAAGTCGGTAGTGATTTCGCCAATGGGTCTTTTATGTCCTGTTTTTGTATCTTGTGAAACTGAAGAACGTATCGAAACATTATTTAAAGTTCTAGTTTGCTTAAAATTATTTCAGGTGGCTTTTGTATTCCAGCTTTAGAAAATTGCTTTCTAAATATCACCCTGTTTCTGAATGTTAAAATTAAAATTAAAAAAAATATAGTTTTATAACATTTCAAAATGTAAAGTGCCCTTATTCTTTGTATACCACATTTTATGTGACTTTGGCTATAAAGTTCCTTTTTTTTTCAAAATTTTTTGAATGTATTCAAAGCTTCGGAGTGTAAGCGATTGTGGTTAACCTCTATGATTCTTTCAAAAAGTTGCCACCAGTTACATAAAACTCAAAGTTTTCCTTTCCGTTTTGCCAGGAAGTAGAGCTATCTCGATTTATTTATATGTAAACACATAAATAATACGGTCAAGTGTGAGTCGGACTCACGCACGAAGGGTTCCGTACCATTATCTACGAGTATGTATAAAAACGGCCAAAAAATCACGTTCTTCAATATTTATTTTATTCATTAAAACATTTGCTGAAATTTCTCATTGCAACAGGCGATCAGGATTAGCAGAAGACAACGAACTGATAGTTTGTTTAGGAAAGATCGCGACGAAAATGATCTTGTTTGTGTGAGTGAAGGAAAAGTAACAAATTAGCAAAAAGAAGAACTAACAGAGACAGTTATATTTGTAAATTTCAGACTTCCAGAAATTTCTAAAGAAGAAAAGAGACAACTTGGTGATGGACGGACAAACATAGCAAAAACGAGTAAAAAATTATGTTTGTTGTATGGGAGCCCGCATAATTTTTTTAGTTTTTTTAGTTTAGTATTTGTTGTTATAGCGAACACAATAATATATCATCTGTCAGGGTTCCGTTTTCACCCTTTGGGTACGGAACCCTCCAAAATGACCCCCATATACCATGTTGCTATTTATAAAGGTAGCTTACGACAGATGGATCTGCCAAAAGAAAGTTATGTCATTTCTTTTGACAGATGCATCTGTCGGAAGCTACCATTATTAATACATGGTCCCTGGGGTGGCCATTTTGAAGTCGGCTCCATGAACTGTCCCAAAATCCAGCTTTAATTTTTTTGCTTGAAAAACATATTTGAGAGACCGATTTTTAAATTTTGAATATGATTCGCAGAATTTTTTTCGTCGCCGTACGAACGGCACCAACCTCCAAAAAGTACTATTTGTATTTATTTATTTATATAAAAATATTTATATAGATTTGTAAGTAAAAATTATTTATTCCATCTCTAAAACCTGGGTTGGGAAGTGGTCCCAGGTTCGAGTCTCAGCGGTGGCTGCCTCTTTTTTTTTTTTTTTTTTTTAATTTTTACTATTACTTTACTATACATCAAGATTCTTTATAAAAAGATACTGTTCAGATTCTAAACGAACTGGTCCCGTTGCGATGTATAGAATTAAAAAGCAAAAAAGACCAACTTTATATTCCCTTGATTTTTAATAAAATTGACTCTTTCTTGGTGATGGTTAATTCAAAAAGTAAACTTTAATTTTAGAAAAGCGACAAAACTAAGAATCTCGTTAGACATTTCAAAGGATTAAAAGTGGAAACAGTGACCCCGTACATTGAACCTATATAAGATTCAGGGAGAGTCCCCACTATATAAAGAAAATATTTCTAAGAGGACAATCATGTGCCTTCCTTTAAATAGGCCTTAAAGTTGGAGCGTCTGATATTGTATTTAGGGGTACAAATAACTCGGCAGTATTGTCCAATGGGGAATTATCAACCGTGGTAAAACTTAATGCCGTCTTCTGTAGTTAAAGATAACTTTTTCCCAATGCCACTATCAATGGCACTTGCGTTAAGGATACCGAAGAGCCGTGCGTTTTAGATTATGTGTAGTTCATTCTGATCACCTACTCTGGAACGAACACATATTTAACTACGGACGCCAAAATTGAAGCGAAATGTTTAGTTTTCGCAAAGAAGGTCCATCAAATTAAGATCCAGCCTGTTTTCGGATGACCTGCTAAATACAGAGACCAGTTCCTTAGCCGCACTGCAGGAACAAAGAATGCTTTGTCTATCTCAATTTTTATATATAAAGTGTGTTTTTTCTTTAAGAAAAATATAGGACGATTAAAAACAATAAAACACAGATAAATTGTATATTAATTGCCATAAAACTGACTTTATTTGAAAGACAATTCTTTGCTATTATTTGAATGTAATTTCTGGCATATGGCCATTCTTATCTTGAAGTCCAATTTTCGATTACTTTTTGTAGCATTATTGGCAATAACTTGCCGAATATTGTTTCCCAATTGCTCAATCGTCCTGTCTTATTGACAAAGATTAGCTACTTCGGGTCCAAAACACGAAATTATTCGCTGACCAAACTTTTTCTTTAAACAATCAATTGTGGTTGTGGCACGCTCTGTTTGACATGTTGCGTCGTCTTATTGAGACCACAACTCTCCCAGATCAAGCAAATTCAATTGAGGAACAAAAAAATCCTTGATCATGGCTCTGTTGTTGAATGTAACTCTCTGGCTCGGCTGGCATCTTTTTTAAAAAAAAAATAAGGATTAATGGTTCCATCAGCCCTTAAGCACACCAAATCTTCAGTTTTCTGAATGTCACGGGCGTCTTAACAATATGGGTTGAGGAGTATCTACACTCCAAATGCAGGAGTTTGCGTTATTGATATAGCCATGATTTTTAAAATAAATCTCCACAATTGGCATGGGTTGTTCAGGCATCAGTCGGTTGAAGATGAATTAGTAAACCAAGCTAAAAATAAATCTCATGACAGATGACAAAATGACTGTCAATGAAAACATTGCTGCCAGCTTAAAGTTCTATAACCTATAAAAAAAAGACTATTTAGAAGCTGTTTTGTAAGAAAACAAAAACTATTAAAGTGTTTTAATTGTTAAAAACGGGTTATTTGAAGAAAATATTGTAAACATTTTAAGTAAAAGACTGCCATCAAGGATATGACTTATCCAATGATTATTAATATAAGCTGATTGGTATCTTCTAAATCTCCAATCAAGAATGGCAATCTTTATACAGCAACTAAAAGTAACATTACTGCAGTCTGTGTGGTATCAACATAAATCCGACTGTGTACTAATTCACAATCCAGCACCCACATCCAACCTTGTTCTCAGTGGATGTATGGTGTGGATACCTGTTTATGGAGATCGTATCATATAAATTTCCATAGGACCACACAAAACAAAACAAAAATGTCCAAACGACTGACGTTCGTAAAACGCTGATTAAGTTATCAGCGTAAATTTTCACACAAGCGGATGACATTTAGAGCTTTAATGGAAAAATTGTCGACCGCCACGCCATCGCCACCGCAGATGTCAGACAAATCTACACTATGCGGTACGATCGTGTGTTCCGTGTGTTGGCAAGTTCAGACTAAAACACGCCAGCTATGTAGTAGATGGACCGGACTGGTTCATGGAAGGAAAAAGGTCATCATTACAGCAAAAATAAAAAGAGAATACAAAATTGCACAAAGATATCTCCGCGCGCCGGCATGGTGATTTAGTACATTTCTTCGGACAGTCACATAAAAATGCCACCGACTCCCGCCTGTCTCATTAAATCCAGCGTCAATTCAAGACCTTAAAGATGGAATTCATGAACCTATTGAGGGCATCAGCTTCAGCACTTTGAGATTTGATGATGGGAAATTTCATGAAAGAAAGGATTGTTGTGTAATGCTTATTAATAAAATACTTTCCCCTTTACATTGAAATAAACATCCGAACATTTATCTCAAAAAATGCCATTATTCTTTGAATATCAAAATAACACCTCTTATTGGAAAACCCTGTATAATGGCCTACCCAAAGCTATTTCCGTTGTATGATGACTTTATCCAGTTTTTCTGTTAGTTTTTATTGTGACTTGTGGTCTTCAGAGTCCAAAGCAGACAACTTGCTTCATCTGGCTTCATTTTGCTCGTGATGTTGAAAGGGCGGAACGTGTTATCATCGATCCTCACGATGTTAATTTGAGACTACCAATAAAGGTTGACAGTAGCTTACATTTTTTATTGCAATCTACAAAGCCGTTTTTCAGAAAAAAAAGCTCTCGCTGAAGCTTGTTAAGATAAATTGTATTCATGCCTTAAAACTGATTTACTTGAAAGATAATTCTTTGCCGTTTGGAATATGATTTCTGGCATGTGGCCACTGTAAGTGGGTCGGATATAGTCCAGTCTTGGGATTAAATTTTTGATCACTTTTTGTAGCATTATCGACAGTAACTTGGCAAATATTGTTTCCGAAATGCTCAATCGTCCTGGGCCTATCCGACGTAGACAAGCAACAGCAACTTCAATTCCAAAACGGGAAATCATGTGCTCACAAAACTCTTCCGATAATAAATCCATTTTGTTGAAACCACAAAACCACATCTCCTCCACATCAATGCGATGCAATTCAAGAACGAAAAAGTCATTGGTCAGAGCTCTTAAATGGCCTACATTGACTGATATCGAGCATCGTTTTTAAAGTAGTAAGAAACAATGATTCCAACAGCCCATAAAGCACACCAAACAATCAGTTTTTTCTGAATGTAATGGCGCGCCTTAATAATGGCTTGAGAAGTACCTACACTCCAAATTCGGCAGTTTTGCTTGTCGACGTAGCCATTCAACCAAAAATAAGCTTCATAGATGAACAAAATTTTCGTGTGAAAATCGGGGTCAATAGCAATCTTGTTTCGAAACTATTCGCTGAATGCGTTGTTCAGAAAAATCACATGGCAGATGACAGAATGGCTGCCAACGAAAACAGTACTCCCAACTAAAAAATGTATACTTCTAAAAAAACACCCTTTATTTCGAAATTTCAAGCAATATCACCCATAATTTTTCAAATTTCCTGCCAATTGTCGGAGACGATTTATTATTCACTTAAAAAATCTGTATAAAACGCTAAGAAAACAAGCCTAATTAAATTGAATTTATAAGATCCAAAACTGGTTTAAATCAATCCCTTCATTGAAATAAATATCCATTTATTCATACCATGACCCAGTTCCATTAAAATAAAAAATAAAGGAAGCTTAACCTTTCTCCATCAGCAAAGACAACAATCTGTTAATTAATTTCGCAATCTTTAATCAAACTGAAATTGAATTGACATTTTCAATTATCACCAAAGAGGAAATGCTGAGCCTTTTTTCCAACGAATAACTGTAATCAATTGACTTTAACCCTGTTTTGTCTCTTCCCATTTTCTTTATTGTTTGAGGAGAAGCAAGGGGTTGAGTTTAAGAAAACGGAAACAAAAAAATAAAACGCCACCCCCTTGTTGAGACGGTCTCCTAAAATCAATGAAATCCGGTCAAAGTTGGATATACCTTCCTATATATCGATGTATCGATGGTATAGTGGGATACTAAATAAATCATTCTTCTCTCTATACCTATAGTGACCAAGAGAGTCACGAGTCAGAGGCGTATGCTAAGAGGGAATAGATTGCTTTGGGGAAATGCATAAGATACATTTAATTGAATAGTAATTGATTAACGTTGATGAATGGCCCCCCTCAGGGTTACATTATGTATTTAATTAGATGTGCTGTCGACGAGTTATCTACGAGTTGAAGGCTTTTCAAAATGAACCTAGGTCGATAACTCCTTCACTATACGCTATGTATTTGTGTCTGATGATAATCTATGATCTTTTTGTTGGTAAAGTAGACTTGAGTGTCTTCGCCGAGCCGCCTCCAAACTAAATAAAACAATGAGAACATAATTCACCCTTTCGTTTTCGATGTCATATAAAATGTATCTTTTGCTAGAATCGTATATCCGTAACGGCACCCACAATAAAACAATGGCAGTGGCTGCCACCACCCGCTGCACAGATCCACATAAAGTATCTAAACAAAATGAGAAAAAAAGTAATGAATGTCGTGAGATATGCTCGAAACACGCGGACACCATCTAAATCAGACGTCCGGCCGCGAGCCGGTTCGGGTGGAATTCACTTTTATTTTTATTCGCTTCCTCTACCAGATATACGAATATCTAGAGACCTCCAGACGACTGACCGAGTATTGGATGCTGGAAGCTGGACCACTGCAATGGCTAGACTTGGACCGTTTTACCAGATACAACACTCTATTTGCTTTGGGCTGCCGATTTAATGAGACAGGCGGGAGTCGGTGGCATTTTTATGTGACTGTCCGAAGATATGTACTAAATCACCATGCCGGCGCGCGGAGATATCTTTGTGCAATTTTGTATTGTCTTTGTTTTGTTTGCTGTAATGATGACCTTTTTCCTTCCATTTTCGGTCCATCTACTACATAGCTGGCGTGTTATAGTCTGAACTTGCCGACACACGGAACACACGATCGTATCGCATAGTGTGGATTTGTCTGACATCTGCGATGGCGTGGCGGTCGACAATTTTTCCATTAAAGCTCTAAATGTCATCCGCCGTGTGAAAATTTACGCTGATAACTTAATCAGCGTTTTACGAACGTCAGTCGTTTGGACATTTTTTGTTTGTTTGTGGTCCTATGGAAATTTATACGATCCGATCTCCATAAACAGGTATCTACACCACATCCACTGAGAACAAGGTTAGATGTGGGAGGGTGCTTGATTGTGAATTAGTACGCAGTTGGATTTACGTTGACACCACGCAGACTGCAGTAATGTGTAAATTACTTTTAGTTGCTGTATAAAGACATTCTTGATTGGAGATTTAGAAGATACCAATCAGCTTATTTTAATAATCATTGGATAAGGCTTATCCTTGATGACAGTCTTTTACTTAAAACTTTTCAAATATTTTCTTCAAATAACCCGTTTTTAAAAATTAAAATACTTTAATAGTTTTTGTATTCTTTCGGAGTTACAAAACCCCTTCTAAATAGTCTTTTTTTTATAGGTTATAGAAGCTGGCAGCAATGTTTTCATTGACAGTCATTTTGTCATCTGTCATGAGATTTATCTTTAGCTTTGTTTACCATTTCATCATCAACCGATTGACGCCTGAACAACGCATGCGAATTGTGCAAATTTTTTTCTATAAACATGGCTGAACATTTTGTTCAGCGATCAAGCTCATTTTTGGCTGAATGGCTACCACAGAGGACCTAAAGGAGAGTGAAATCTTTCGTACGTATCACCCTCCGACTCCCATTTCCGGTTTTTTTTTTTATTATTATTTGACATCGTGTCTGTGAATAAATGCAAAAACAACAACACAAAATCATATCATAATAGCAGAGAATGTGTGCGAGTTTTTACACGCACTTTCGCAGCTAATCTGAATTTTCTGTCAAATCAGCTTGTAGGCAAAATTCCATTTTCGGCCTACATTAAACTCTCTTCATATATTCTCTCTGATGGCTACATCAATAAGCCAAACTGTTGAATTTGGAGTGTAGATAATCCTCAACCCATATTGTTGAGACGACCGTTACATCCAGAAAACTGACGGTTTGGTGTACTCAAGGGTTGGTGGAATCATAAATCCTTAATTTTTTTTAAACGATGCAAGCCAGACAACAGAGCCATGATCAATGAGGACGATTGAGCAATTGGGAAACAATTTTCACCAAGTTATTGCCGATAATGCTACAAAAAGTAATTGAAAATTGGACTTCAAGATAAGATTACATCCGAGCTAGCCACGGTGGCCATTAGCCAGAAATTACATTCAAATACAAATAGCAAAGAATTATCTTTCAAATAAAGCCAGTTTTATGGCAATTAATATACAATTTATCTGTGTTATTTGTGCAATGCGGCTAAAACTCTGGGGTCTGTATTTAACAGGTCATCCGACATCAGGCTGGAGTTTAATTTGATGGACCTTCTTTGCGAAAACTAAACATTTCCCGTCAATTTTGGCATCCGTAGTTAAATATGTGTTCGTTCCAGAGTAGGTGATCAGAATGAACTACACATAATCTAGAACGCATGGCTCTTCGGTATCCTTAAAGCAAGTGCCATTGATAGTGGCATTGGGGAAAAGTTGTCTTTAACTACAGAAGACGGCATTAAGTTTTACCACGGTTGATAATTCCCCATTGGACAGTATGTACTGCCAAGTAATTTGTACCCCTAAATACAATTTCAAAAACTCCATCTTGAAGGTCTATAGTTAAGGGAAGGCACATGATTGTCCTCTTAGAAATATTTTCTTTCTATAGTGGGGACTCTCCCTGAATCTTATATAGGTTCAATGTACGGGGTGGCTGTTTCCGCTTTTCATCCTTTGAAATGTCTAACGAGAATCTTAGTTTTGTCGCTTTTCTAAAATTAAAGTTTACTTCTTGAATTAACCATCACCAAGAAAGAGTCAATCTAATATATTAATACGGAGTTCAAAAATCCAGTTTCCACCCTTTTTTTCTGTCATAATCAAAACAAATATGCCAAACCTATATATATTCTGAAAGGGGACCATGTAAGGAAACAGCGAATGTATATATGAAGCACCTATGTCATTTCCCCCCCCCCCCCCCCAATTGAGAAATGGTCGAATTTCGACCACGGGGCGAACTCTAGTTTTATTAAAAACCAAGGGAACATAAAGTTGGTCTTTTTTGTTTTTCAATTCTCTACATCGCAACGGGACTAGTTCGTTTAGAATCTGAACAGTATCTTTTTATAAAGACAGAATCTTGATGTATAGTAAATAGTTAGAATTAAAAAAAAAAAAAAAAAAAAAAAAAAAAAGAGGTTGCCGCCGCTGAGACTCGAACCTGGGACCACTTCCCAGCCCAGGTTTTAGAGGTGGAATAAATAATTTTTACTTACAAATCTATATAAATATTTTTATATAAATAAATAAATACAAATAGTACTTTTTGGAGGTTGGTGCCGTTCGTACGGCGACGAAAAAAATTCTGCGAATTATATATTCAAAATTAAAAAATTTAAAATATATTTTTCAAGCAAAAATTCAAAGCTGGGATTATGGGTCCGGGTTCGAGTCTCAGCGGCTGCCTTGTTTTTTTTTTTTTTTTTAGTTTATTATTATTATTCACAACATCAAGCGGCTGTGTTTGGAAGAGGATAATGGACAGTTCACGTGGCTTCAAAGGAAAAAGTCGCAATCTGTTGAATCACAAGATCTCGGTGGCCAATTGTGATCACCTCTTCGAGAGATAACACGGTCCGTAAACATTTCCCGTAAGATCGATGGTTTCGTTGCTTGTGTGCCACGTAGCGCCGTCTTTTTGAAAGTGAACATTGTCCAGATCAATACCATACAATTCTGGCCATACAAAATTGTCAATCATCTCTCGATAGCGCAATCCATTCACCGTAGCTGTTGCTCCAGCCTCATTTTCGTTGAGGATGGAGAGGATTTTCAACGATAAATCTTGGGTTTTCCGAGCCCCAGATGCGACAATTTTGCTTGTTGACGTAGCCACCGACGTGGAAATGGGCCTCATCAGTCAAGGTGATTTTTCGATGAAATTCAGGATCATTTTCATTCAGGACCCAATCAGCAAAGGCACGACGTTGTTGATGATGGGCCTTCTTGAGTTCTTGTATTAACTGAACTTTATAAGCCTCAAGACCCAAGTCTTTATGCAAAATACGGTGTAATGATGTTTGTTTTGTGAATGCCCAATTCCAAAGTACGACGAGGAATGGACAAACCTGGGTTTTCTTGGGCTACAGCAGCAATATTCTCAGTTGTTCTTGAGCACGGGTTTTATTCTTCACATCGGTAGCTTGTCCCAACAGCTCAAATTTTTCCGCCAATTTCTGAATTGCGGTCCAACAAGGTGCTTCACGACGCCCAACAAATGTTTTAGTTTTTCGAACCGTCTCTGCCATATGTTCACCATTTTTATTTTAATAATTTCAATGGGTTGTTATAGCGTGTACCGTTCTATTTAATTAATGACGTAGTTTCTACTTGTCAGATGTGTCAAAATAACACCTCTTATTGGAAAACCCTTGGAAGTCTGACTTTAACATAGGAAAACAGGTCATCTGTCTAAAGGGTCTGAGGGTTTTCATTTGAGGCCACAGCAAGATATATTTCTGTACAACAGGTGGGACGCTTTTGTTGCTGCCTTATGTCTCAGGAGGAGTTACATTAATTTGATTTAAAATCAGAAACTCAACCTTAGTTTGAATCATCTTCAGATCCGTTCAAAATGTTGAAAATGGAAGCCAATTAAGACTTTCAGAGATTACCATAATGTTAAATTGCTCCTTGATCATAATAAATTACAAAAAAAAAAAAAACAATATCCTTACTAACTATGACAAATTTGTCGGCTCAACTCACAACATTTACCAACCAAAGTGAAAGAAAAAAAAACGTCCTTAATCAGCCGACCACAATTGACACCTGTCATCCTGTTTTCATTTTCGTCAAATACAAAAAATTACCTACGTGACTCAAAAAGCTTATCCTGTTTTCTTAAAACCTCTCAACATAAAGCCTGGACATTAAATATCCTCGCAAGTATAAAAAAAAAGAAAGAAATGTTGTCATTGTTGTCGTGCGTCGTCTTTGTCCTCGCGTTGGTCGTTAAGTTCGTTTGAAATGAAAAAAGTTTTCATTCTTTTTTTTCACGTGGCAATGACGAGTAATGGATGAAACATCAGGACATTGTAAGGACCTTGTTGCCTTTTGAGAAATTTGTTCTTTTAAAAGTCCTTCTTCTCCATCGCCCATAGCCCCCAAAGTCAAATCGAAGGTGATTTAACAAGAAGTAACGACCTCCGCTCCGCTCCGCTTCGACGGCGATGATGGTGGCCCCTGCAAAGTGGGAAAAAGGAAAAGTAAACGCTAATAGGCAATTTGATGCCATAAAGGATGTCCCTAATTTCCATGCAACATTCGGTACTAATCATGCTTTCAGTTGAAATTGGAAATGTTTATCAGACCAGATGATTAGTTCTTTATGGATATTTAAATTATTTCATTCAATAAAGAAGGTCAAAAGGGCTAAAGGAAGCGGATAGCGGATGGAGATTATTGTTTCCTCTCTCAAGCAGATGACTTACTTCGTGAAAGTTTTTCAATTAACGATGAATTTTTCGGATTCGCAAAGGAAGAAGGAAGAAGTATATTTTATAATGACCTAAAAGCTACAACACTTATAAATAGCTATATAATGCTATAATATGCATCATTGAATAATATTTTGAAAGAATTTGGAAAATGTTTTAGTTTTGCAAAATTTAATTTATTACAACTTTTTTAGGAATATTTATTTTTAGAATCAAGCACCAAATATTATGAGTGATGGAGGTTTCGTAGTTTTGAAAGGCTATGCATTTTTGAATTCTTGTCCGTTATTTGTTTTTTTTTATCCATGTTTTGGTAAATAAGTTTAGGTTCAGAGTCCGGAAATAATGTTATCAATTTTAGGAAAACTTTTAGGGCCATTTTTAGTTTTTTTATTTATTTGAGGACTCCAGTGAAACTTTTTTTTTCATCGCAAGTATATGGATTGCAATCCGGAGCGATAACCGACAATACTGGAGCTTCTTCCATCAAAAACGATATAAAAATATTGCAGTTCATGAATATGAATCACAATAATTGTTTAATTTGACGTGGAATTAAAGATTTTATCGGCAATCATTTGACCACGGATTAAAATAACAACTCTGACAAAAATAAAAAGGGCCTAGTTCATCAAGTATACATCAAACAAAATCATTGAATTTCATCACAATATGTTAACATTAATCAAAACATTATTGCCGTTCAGTAAATTGGGTATTATAATGACCACCTAGACGATTAAAAATCAGTTAAGATTGAACAATGCAGTGAGGGGTACAGTTCTTTTAAAAATGCCAGTTAGAGAACAATTGATTCTTTTGTCGTGCTTAATTTTTTTAAACACCATTTCCACTTCGTTAGCGGCGGTAAATTACGATTTCAGCAAAAAAAGGGAATTTTTATTTTTTTTTGTCCATTATTTTTTTTTTTTTTAGCAAAATTTCTATCCCGTCTTAACTGACATCAAATGTACCGCGAGCAATAAATATGCAGCAAATTTTTCCTGTGAACTTTTTGGTCCTTCGCCAGCGGTTGGGGCTAACTTTCAAATGCAAATGAAAAAGGCAGTGAAAGATTTTCGAATTGATTTAGTGTTTTTGCTTGAGCGGATGAAAAAATACTTTTTAGTTTTTAAAGCAGAAGATATGGATGTGTGTGTGGAATTTCATAAAAATATTACCGTTCCGTATGTGCAGTTGTTTAAGGATATGACTCTTAGGGCTGGTAAATGGCCAAAATGTCCTATCCCAGAAGTGAGTAGCATAAATATATGCTTTAATTTTTTTTTTAAATTTAAAACATTTTTGTTCAATTTTTTCAGAATTTCTTTTATAAATTTGTGAATATATCTCCAAATATTAAGCATTTGCCGGCTTATTTGCCTAAAGTTGCTTTCAAAATGCTTGTTATTTTGAAAGATAAAAAGGAAGTGTTCTTGCATGTCACCATTTTAGGCAAAATATTGCATAAGAAACCATTAAATGGTCAGAAAAAGAACTAATTTTTTATATGTATTAAACTAAAAATAAAATTATAAACTTTTTTTTTAAATAAGTTGCAGAACAAAGTAATTTCAATTGCTGTTATGCAAAACCAATAGGTGGATTTCGAGTGTGATAAAATTGTAAGTTTTGTATTTAAAAAAAAAAAAAAAAAGTGAAATCAATCTAGTGAGCACACCTGTACCATGTTCCTGAACTTAACAAAAATGGAGTTTAAATACAGGATTGGAGAGCCATCCTGTAGTTAAACTAAAAATTAATTAAAATTAAGTCCAAATTCTTTCGTTTACTTTGATTAACATACCATGTTGGTTTTATGTGGACATAAAGAGCCTTATCCATAAAATAAAACATTTCAAAAATGAACGTGGTTATCATGGTCAAATCCTTTTTTTTTTTTTTTTTTTTTTTTTATAATGCACACGCGCTCAAGGGGTTTGTTATAGCCCTTTTAATGATAAGTCATAGCGCGAGCGATAGGAAGTTAAGAAGGAAGGGAAAGGAGGTGTCGATGAACATTGATCTTGAACGTTCGAAGATCAAAATGGCAAGGAAAAATTGTGCCAGGCAATCCATTCCACATTCGTGTTGTACGGCTAAAGAAAGAATCTCTATATTTCACGGTACGTCCGAAATTGGGCTCAAATTTAAACTGATGAGCGTTCCTAGCAAGACGAGTATTACGGGGGAAATGTTTAAGGGGTGGAACTCAGCTGGCTACCTCGAGTGAAGAAACAGTTAATGGTTAATATACAAGGCATTGGTGTTGCCAACATAGCCACTATAAGATCCTGATAGCTCGAAGCCCAAACACAAACACCAAATCTTGCATAATTGAAATTTTGAATTTCAAAATCAAGAAACCAAAATACATATCGATTGAGTTCAGTCCCGAAAAAAGTCTCCAAAGTAAAAATATTGAAAAACCATTCTCTACTTGGATGATACTTAAGATTGAAAAGTAAATACTTAACACAAGAGCTCCAAGCGGAACCGGGGCCTGTGACTTACACTCTCAACCATTCCTGTATGTGCGTTGATATTCTGCAGGAATGGAAGGGACCTAAAATTTACCGCCGAGTCCGAACGGCTTACAGAGAATCACTTTCCATGCATGATTTACTCTTGGAGTATTTGTCACTTCTTCGCAAAGAACTAAGGCGGAGTCAGGGATCGAACCCAAAACCTTTGACTACTGCGCCACGTAAATAACGATGCTTAAGATTTTCATTCACAAGCATTAATTCCAGGATGACCAGTTTCGCAGGATCAAGAATCTTCAGGTAGCCACCACTTTCTTTTCTTATAAATTCATGTATGGGCCGGTTCGACAGGGTGGGCCTGGCGCTAGACAGATGCATTTGCATTGCTCTCTGACTAACAGTCGAAGATGTGGTTCTATAAAGGGGAGCACGGATGGTTTTTTAGAATGTGATTTACATTGAAAAGATTGAGTGGTTTTCTACAAGCCCGTTTCTCAAACGCCGCCGCAGAATCATCCGTGTTCAGCTCGCCTCACGGTTAGAATTCGATATCTCTTCCCCGTGACCGTGTTCCAAATCGATATCGAATTTTCGCATAAGTAAATGCCTTCCAGGATACCGGAAGTGTTACCTCGCTCTATGACTTTTACACTACGCCTGATGCAGGGTATTTCTTTTCTACCTGATCTGGAACAAGTTGAACTGAAAAATTTCTGGTTTTAGGAGATCGTGGCCACAGCAGTGTTGGCAAGTAAGTTACATGAAGTAAGTTACTCGTTTAGTTACGCGTAACTAATATGAATTAGTTACGCCCAATATTTGGCGTAACTAATGTAACTAATGTAACTTAATGTAACTAACTGTAACTAAATAAAACTAACTCTAACTTAATAATAAAAAAATAAAAAAAATCACATTTCATCCTGAATCCCAATCGACTATTGATAAAATTCTTTTATTAGCAAGGTCAACGGCAACCTGCCAAGGAATACATATTGAAATTACTATGTTCCTGATGAAAAGGAAATCTAATAAAATATTATATTCTTGGAGCATACAATGGATTTTTACTTACATTTAGAGTTTTCGCTTCTTTCTTGAGATTCCTGGACATTTCTTTGTTTATTGAGATTTATTTTTGTATGATAAATTCAGATTTGATCTCAGATTTGGTCTCAAATTTCAGATTTGGCTCGCCCAAAGGAAATCAAACGAGATCTATTTTGTTTTATTATTTTTAAATTTATTTTTGCAGAAAGAAAGTAATTTACAAATTTTTTCCTTGCCAGGTTGCCGTGGCCACAGCTGGCAGCTGGCCCGACGGCAATATCAATCATCCAGCTTTGCCATAAAACAGTTTAGTCAATCGTCATTCGATCGGGTTTGTGGACGGAACTTCTAAGTTTCAATTTAACATGGAATGTGAGTTTTTATATTTTAAAAATTCTATTAGTTAAAGTTAGTTACATTTAGTTACAATTAGTTACATTTAGTTACATTAGTTACATTAGTTACATTAGTTACATAAGTTACAAAAGTTACGTGTAACTAATTAAAATTTCAAAGTTACGCGTAACTATCCAACACTGGGCCACAGCCTAAATTTGTTTCTTGACGCCCGGGGACGACTGATCTTAAAGACGATATAAACAAGCCAGCGGGCTCTTTTGAGTTTTTTTTTTCTTGTGGGGATACCAAAAATCTCTAGTTTATAACGATCGTCGTATTAACATGGAAGCCATCTAAGAAAACATTTGAACCCTTACCCTTTCTAAAAGAAAATCTTAGTATTCTGGCTCGAAAATCTCTGGGGAGCCTCAACAGGCCATACTGTTTCCAAGCACTACACAATCTCAACCATTTATGTGAGTGCTGTATGCGAAGAGCTGCATTTTTCTCGAAAAGTCTAACCCTTGAAGAATTCAATTCGCCACTTCTCTTAAGAGGCAGTACCCAGAAAAAACTAAGTCGAATCTGGGATTGAAGCGGAACCTTTGGCTTACCACACTCCGACACACTTACCACTACGCTACGGGATACTGCCATATAAAGCTGTATTTTCACTGACAAATTGTTCAGATTATTCAAGTTTTTGTCACGTTGACCAACGCATCGTATGGCATTAAACACAACGGAATTTTCCAAACCATTCAAAAAACTTAATGTCCGTAGATCGGAAAAACGTCGTTACCAAAAATGGTGCCTTTCGTAAATTAGTACCTAGTTCTTAAAATTTGTGGACTAAGAATGTTTGTCATCAGAATTTTCGCTATAGAAGGTTCCAGTTTAATAATAATTTATTCATTAGCATTTTGATATCAAACCATGAAATCCGCATTTTTACTTGCTCTATAGGGCAAGTATTGGTTTCGTGCAGAAAAAAAAAATCGAGGTTTTAATCAAACATGACATTACGATTATAGAGAAGCCCAAAAAAGTGGTTTTCGCCATACCGTCCGTCGGTCTGTCTGTGCGTCTGTGCGGATGTGCGGATGTGCGGATGTGCGCTTTTTCACGTCATGCTACAGCCTAAACGGCTTGACGGATTTTCTTCAAACTTATTATATAGCAGTTTGAAGAAAAACGGTTGTCGAGGTTTTTTTTATTTTGTTTTAGCCCGGCTCAAACTGGTACCTTTCAAGTAACGGTTTTTTTCAATTTGGATTTTCTCGAAAACGGCTCTAACGATTTTGATTAAATTTAAAATTTAGCTAACTTTAAGCATTTCTAACAAAACTGCGTTTTTTGTTTTTGCCTCAAATGGTCGTAACGAAAATCAGGTTTTAACGGCTTTTTTTCAAATAGCCATAAGTTCTCAACGGCTTGATTGAATCAACTCAAACTTTGTTTGACATAGTTTTTTATAGTGTTCTATAGGATGGTTTAGTAAATTTTTCACTGAAGCCTTTCTAAACGGTGGCTTCCATACAACGAGCCGTTGAGTTTTAGCCAACTTTTTTTGGTTTTTTCTAATTTTCTCGAAAATGGCTCTAACGATTTTGGTTAAACTTTGTGTGTTATATTCTTTTAGTGTTTTGAAGAGAACTGCGTTTTTAGTTTTTGGCTAAAAATGCAAATAACGGAGATCTGCTCTTAACGGCTTTTTTTCAAATGGCCATAAGTTGTCAACGGTTGCATCGAATTCACTCAAACTTTGTTTGGTATAGTTCCCAACAGCTTCCTATCAGATGGCATTGATTTTTTTTCATTTTCTCTTTTTTAAATGGTGGCTCCAATACAAAGAGCCACTAGATTTTGGCCAATTTTTTCATTTTTTCTAATTTACTCAAAAAAGGCTCCCCCGATTTTTATGAAACTTTTTATGTAACATACATAGAATACTTCAAACAAAACTGCATTTTTAGTTTTTGGCTATACATGATAATAGCGGAAATTGCTTTTAGCAGTATTATTAATTTGGCCATAAGTGGACATTTGTATCATTTATAACACCCAAAAGATAACGTCTTAATTTTAAATATTAAAGGTTTCTTAACGTTAGCTCCCGTATATCGAGTTTTCCAGTTTTAGCCAATTTTTTTTGGTTTTTACCAAATTTTACAAAAATGAATTGTTCTTATTGATCGAAAAGTTTGTTTTCATCGGACTATTGCACCAACAGAGCAAGTACGTGCGACCCAGTCGTGCATTTTATTTTATAACTACAATCAATCCAATCAGAAAAAAAACTAGTTCTTTTTTAACATGTATCATTATATATTTGTAGTTAATTATACTAACCGACTCATTAGAAAACAGTTAGAGTTTTTTTTAGAAAATAATTATTGTTGTTCAGTGTCCATGAGACAGCTTCAATTATTAAAAACTCCAGATGCTTCAAATGAACTTATTGCGAACAGTTTTAGTATCCTTGGTTATAATTCTTGCTACATTTATATGTGAAAATAATGGAGAGGTATAAAATTAATTCAAAACTCTTTTTTTTTTGTTTACTGTTTAAAAATATTTTTACTGTTTCATACAACAAAATGAAAATAGCGTCGTTTCGAAGTCATCATGAACTCTTTTAACTGCTCTTTCAATCCGGAATACGCCATAGCACATGTTTGCTATCTTAACAATACTTTTAATCCCGTTCGATCTTATTTCGACATCCGAATACAACGAAAGATACAAGCTATCAAATACTCTTGGGTACTTTTTTTTAATAAGAAACAAATCTGATAAACGGCATCCATTGTTGAATGTGAAAAATATGGACGGATGTAAATTTTTGGCTGGAGTTTCCGTAATACCAATATTGAGAATTTTTAGGAATATTATGCTGGATTTCGGAACAATGCCTTTGAAGTGTCCAATTGAAAAAGTAAGAAATTATAAATTGTTTAATTATAATTAATTTTTCTTGTGACAATTTTTCTAGGATTCTAGATTCCTATTTAATGATCTAATTATCGATAGCGAGAAATTTCCACCATACGTCCCGGAAACTCAATTCATTGTGACAGTGAACATAACTTGGGGTACAAAATTTATTTTTGCTGTCACAGCTGATGGGAAAGTTGTGCAAAAGTTTAACATTTAATTGGTTAGAAAAATATGAATTTGCTGAACCGTTTTAAGTAAATTTAATTAAAATTTAAAACATGCATACATTTTAAGTGCTTTGAACCTTCGCGACGGCAGTCACCTTGTTGTGGTGCGAAGGCTTAAGTTTCAAAGACTCATTTGGGGCCGGTTGATTGAGGGTAACCCCACTCTACTGGTTCTCTTTTGAGGAGTTACGAACCAAGAACTGCCACCCTTAACCCAGGGTGTTATGCGATCCGTGCCTATTGGATGGTTTGCAGCCAAGGGTAACCGGCTGTATTCTAACGGAGCCTCTTTGAAACCGGGTCGAATCAAAGAGTAATTAGACCTTACTGTAGCATGCGGAGCTCTGATACAGTGGACTTTTAATTCTCTAGCTAATCGTGGGAACCAAATGTACAAAACAAAAAACAAAAACAACAAAAACTATAAAAACTTTTTCATTCCGCGGGATGTAACCGCCAATGAACTTGCGGATCGCATGGAAAAAGATCTCCATGGCACAGATCCGAAACCGGCTAGCAACAAAAGCCAAAGGAGGATGCCTCCTAGGCAGCAAAACCGGGAAGCTGGACGTGGCTCATCGTCCGCTTGTCAGGGTAGGAAACCTGCCGGACAAGAGGAAAATGAGACTCGAGGAACGTCTTCTAGTAGTCAGGGGAGAATACCTCCCGGTCACGAAGAAGATGTTGAAAAACCCCAAAAAGTTGACTGTGGTGGAAGAACACCAGCACCACAGGAGGTAGCCACAACCTCATCTGGTGAGGCGAGGCAATCAAAAAGACCACCATACAGCCGCAATCGTCGACTTACACCACTACCGAAATTGGGTGAACCAGGTGCACTGGATGATCCACTCAGGAAGGGGTTAAGCGGAGCGGGTACAAAGTGGTACCTCCGTTTCCTGGACGAGGGCATGACCTCTCAGGAAGCCAGGAAAAAGGTGGACGAAAGGAAAATTATTCCTAACGATGGGCAGCAAACCTACAGGCAGGGTAAGAGGGACAGCAGCCACATCACCCCTCCCCAAAAACAAGCACTCAAGAAACCAAAAACGGCAGAAATAGTAGAAGGTCCCAACACCGCTAAAACAAGACCGAGCGAAGTCAAGAAAACTTCCTATGCCAATGCTGCCAAACTGGTGAAAGTAGCTGTACTGCCAAAAGAATATCCCCAGGTAACGCTCAGTACAGCCGACCTAACGTTACTTGAGGAGGCCCTTATTGAGGAAGTTTCCTTAGGGTGGGAGCACAAACTAAAATTTGAAGGCATACACTTCAAAACTGGCCTGCTTGTGGTGGATTGCCTGGAATCTAACACAGCTAAGTGGCTTAGAGAAAAGGCTCCCAAACTAAGTACATGGAAAGGAGTAGAACTCATGTCGTGCCTGGGGGATGAAATCCCGAAAATGCACACAATCACTCTATTCCTTCCAAGAAGCTCTGGGCAAGAAGACCAGAGATCGCTTGCTCTGATAAAAGCACAAAATGAGGGACTAAACATCCAGGCATGGAAAGTCCTAAAGAGCAAGGTCGAAGGCAGAGGTCAGCTAATGGTCATAGGCATTGACGATAAGTCAGCTGAAGCCATTATGAAGGCCAACCACGAACTTCACTACAAGTTCGGGAAGGTAGCCGTGTCTGGCCTCAGAAAGACGGATACTGGGCTAGTTCACCAGTCATCCGAAGCAGAAAGGCGGGCAGACACTAATATAAGTGATACCCCCTCCACACCCCCTCCTGACATTTCCCCCAACTCCCCAAAACCCGTAAACCCTCCCTCAACTCCTGAAAACCCCCTTCCAACCAACAACTCCACCATAGAATCCCATCCATCCAATAGAGTAGTTGGAACACCTTCCCTAAACTCCAATCCACCTCACTCCCAAAACACACCTTCTTCCCTGGCAGATGGCGACATAGAGGGCATGGACCTCTCTCCTAGCCGAGAAGAAGCCGACGAAACGCTTCCTACAGAGGAAGAAGAAGACCATCTGCTTGCAGATGAGGGGGCAGCTGCCCCCACCTCTTAAAAACAAGATGACCAGACGCGGGATCAGCACCAGGGCAGCCCAAGTGAATGTCCATCATGCTAAAGCGGCGTCAGCCGTGATAGCTAGGAAATTCACGAAGGACAACTTAGGGCTAGCGCTGATCCAAGAACCCTGGATATACGGGGGACAAGTTAGAGGCCTGAATTGTAAGGATTCAAAGCTAATCTGGGATACGAGAGAAGACTCGCCCAGAACATGTATAATGATAAGAAATAATATAAACTTTATATGTCTTTCAGAATACATGACGAGGGACTTAGTACCAATCCAAGCGGATATAACCATCGGGGGCAACCACAGTACTCTGGTTATAGCATCGGCCTACTTTGCAGGGGACGGCGAAAATATTCCACCAGCGGAAGTTCAAAAACTGGTGGACTACTGCAGCAGTAGGAACTTACCGATACTAATCGGTTGTGACGCGAACGCCCACCATACAACATGGGGCAGCACCGACATAAACCAAAGGGGTGAGTACCTTTTAGAATTCCTTCTCGTAAAAAACCTAGATATTTTCAATGTAGGGAACACCCCTACCTTTATAACTAGAACAAGAGAAGAAGTCTTAGACTTAACCTTTGGGTCACCAAACTTAGGTCAAGCTCTAAGAGATTGGAGAGTCTCCAACGAACCCTCAATGTCTGACCACAGAATCATTGTGTTTCTACTAGAGGGCCTTCTCACAGAGAACACCTCTGTAAGGAACCCAAGAAATACGAACTGGCAACTTTATAAAAACACCCTTAAAACCAATATTGAACAGTTAGGTCCAGTTAGTACGACTAATAGTCACCCTGAACTAGAGAATATAGTTAAGCAGTTTAGTGGGGCAATCAATGAGGCGTATGAACTCAGTTGCCCTATAAAAACTGCTAGAAAACTGAAAGACGCTCCATGGTGGAGCAATAATCTTTCAAAACTAAGATCTAGGGTAAGAAAACTCTTTAATGAGGCAAAGAGAACTGGAGTGTGGCAAAACTATTCTGAAGAGCTTACCAAATACAACAAAGAACTAAGAAAGGCCAAAAGAAACAACTTCAAAACTTTTTGCGAAGACATATCCTCCACACCTGTAGCTGCCAGACTACACAAAGCATTGTCGATGGAGAAAACTTTAACATCATTGGCACTTAGGAACGCAGATGGTAGCTTCACAGAAAATGAAGAGCAAAGATCTAATTTGCTACTGAGTACCCACTTTCCAGGTAGTTCACCCATAGTGAACGATAGAATTGAAAGAATACCTTTCAAACCAAACAGAGAAGACTGGAAGATAGCAAAAACTATCTGCTCAGGAAAAAGACTAGAATGGGCAATTAGTACCTTTCAACCTTATAAATCACCCGGCATAGATGGCATCTTTCCTGCCTTACTGCAACAAGGCAAAGATGAATTAATGCCGTACCTAATTAGCATACTTCGAAGCAGTATTGCACTTGGGTATATACCAAGTCTGTGGAGAAAAGCTAAAGTTATCTTCATCCCAAAAACGGGGAAAAAAGATACAACTCATCCGAAGTCATTCAGACCGATAAGTCTAACATCTTTCCTACTGAAAACTTTGGAGAAAGTGATCGACAATTACATCAGATCAGAAGTTCTAAGGAATATGCCTCTGAATCAACGTCAGCATGCCTATAGAGCGGGCAGATCAACAGAGACCGCTCTCTTTGAATTAACGAACACTATAGAAAAGGCACTTGACGCCAAAGAAACCGCCCTAAGTGTGTTCCTCGACATAGAAGGTGCTTTTGATAATACCTCTCACGAGGCAGTCAAAAAAGCACTAATTAGGAAGAGTGTTCCCATCACAATAACCAGATGGATAGACGAAATGCTGAGTACTAGAATAGCAGAGGCACATTCCGGACAAAACGTACAGAAAATCATCACAACAAGAGGATGCCCGCAAGGTGGGGTTTTATCACCCCTGCTGTGGAGCCTCGTTGTGGATGAGCTCCTAGAATGTCTTACTTCTCAAGGTATACAATGCCTAGGCTTTGCCGACGACATTGTTATAACAGCCTATGGAAAGTTTGAAGAAACCCTCTGTGACATAATACAAAGGGGATTGACAATAACAAGTAAATGGTGCGCATCAGTGGGACTAAATATCAATCCATCAAAAACCACAATCGTACCATTCACAAAGAAAAGACTTCTACCACACATGAAACCTATCCGGTTAAAAGGTGAAGTAATCGACACGAAGAGGGAAGTCAAATTCCTAGGAATTACCCTAGACAGCAAACTCCTCTGGAACAAACACCTTGAAATAACAGTCGGGAAAGCCACAAAGTCCCTCATGATATGCAGACGACTTGCAGGAAAATCATGGGGATGCAGACCGAATATAATAAGATGGATGTACACTATGATGGTGAGGCCCATTATCACCTATAGTGCGGTTGTGTGGCATAAAAGAACCGAACTAGCTACGACTAGAAAATCACTTGAAAAAGTGCAAAGGCTCGCATGCTTATGCATCACAGGAGCAATGAGAACTTGCCCTACAGCAGCAATGGAGGTCATATTGCATCTGACCCCATTACACTTTGTGATACAAAGTGCTGCTGAGGGAACAATCATGAGGTTTTCAAAAGAGGGCACCGGCAAAGGTAAACAAATAAGTCTTAGGCAAAAAGACTCCCTGTCCAAAACAATACCCTCCATTGATATTCCAAGAGATAGCATGATTAAGACTTACAACTTCGAGAAAAACTTCCAAACGAAGTTAAGTAGCAAAAAAGAGTGGCTAGGAGAAACAGAAAACTACACCTTTAAAGCAAATGCCATCAAGTGGTACACTGATGGATCAAAAACTATTGAAGGAACGGGTGCAGGAATCTTTGGGCCTAGAACCAAAGTCTCTGTTCCAATGGGACAGTCCTCAAGCATCTTTCAAGCAGAAGTTAATGCGATAGGAAAATGCGCAGAACTAAACTTAAACAGAAACTATCGCAAGCAAAACATTGCAATAATGTCAGACAGTCAAGCAGCACTTAAAGCCCTTAGCTCATACAGTATCAGTTCCAAACTGGTATGGGAATGCCTAGACAAACTCAACATCTTAGGCAGGGAAAACACAGTCACTCTCCATTGGATACCAGGCCACGTTGGTGTTGAAGGCAATGAAGAGGCTGACCGTCTGGCGAAAATAGGGGCAACAACACCCTTTATTGGACCGGAACCCTATTGCGGTTTTGGGGAGAATGTGATCAAAAACAAGATCAAGACAAATGAAGAAATCAAAAGATCCAACCATTGGAAAGAACTCCCAAAGTTAAGACAGGCAAAAATGTTACTGGGGAACTACAACCTAGAAAGATTTACAGCCTGCATTAACTTAAACAGAAACAACCTGAGAATTATAACGGGCTTTCTCACAGGGCACTGCAAACTAAAAAGACACCTCAATATCCTAGGGCTGTCAAGCAGCGCAACATGCAGATTCTGCGATGAAGAAGAAGAAACACCGGACCACATACTAGGTAGATGTGGTGCACTTATGCACAAAAGACAAAAACACCTGGGTAATTACCAGATAGAGAAGGGCAGGTTACCTTCTCTAAAAATACCTCAAATACTTGGCTTCCTAAAAGAAACCAAGTTGGAGGAAGTGCTGTAGGATGAGTATCCTCATCCAGCGCTTTAGAAAAGGGGGCACAATAGATCTTAAAGGTCGCAGTGCACTTTCCCCCCAATAATTAATTCATTCATTCAAGTGCTTTGAAGGAAAAGGAAATAGAGAATCTGAATGATTTCATGAAAGGCTCGACTCTTGAGCTGGTATGCTCATTGTACAAATTTGAGTTGTCTTTTAATGAGTAGCAGTTTGCTCAACAAAACAAAAATTTGTTGTGATTTACCATAAATTATCCACAAGAGATTTTTAAAATATCTTTAGCCACGTGGCGTGCTTGAAATTTTACATTTTCATTAACGTTTTCGAACACAAATTGCAATTTCTTCAAACTTATTCAACTTTAATTTTTTAACTTTGTGGTGTGCCTCAACATAGTTAACTTGGTCCTCTTCTATTTTTACTTGCGATTATAATATCCTACCTACGTATAATCGCAAGGCAAGTTATGTTATGCAAGTTAAATTTTGGGCAATCAAACATGACATTAGGGTGATCGAAAAGCCTAAAAAAGTGAGTCCGACAATTCTAGAATTAGCATTATAGCTTTTAATCTGACGGTGCCTGCCGTACGGTTTTTAAAGTGAAACTTTTTTTTACATCGCCTCAAATTTTTTGGTTCACCTGTCGCATGTCGCAATATGGCGGCGCCAGATAATAGCTCGCATTAATTGGCCGTGTAGTACGTAATATTTATATTCTCACTCATTCAAGCACGTGCTCCGCGGCATTTGTATGTTTTGTATTAATTTAAATGTTTTTGTTTACTAACTTGATCGTGATGGACAACCATAAATAGCTAGTAAGTCAAATAAACCGGTTAACAAGAGAAAAGCGATGAATTTATTTTAGGCCGTAAGAGAAATATGGTATACCTACTCAAAAAGAAAAATTAAAAAAAAACGTTTTTTTTTTTAATTCAAAACAGTACGTTTAAGAAATAATATTTTTTTTTTTTCAAAATCATATGATTGCTCACTGTCACACATTAGAGCAAGTTCGTGCGACCCCGTCGTGCACTTTATTTATTTAGTATGGGGAAGTATGGCAAACAGAAAAGAAAAAGCTAATTCTCAAAAGTAGGGCTATTATTTTGTCTTGGCTGTAAAAACAATGAATTTAATTTGAGCGAATTACAGAGATCAATTTGCTACCGTAGGTCCCAGAACAAAGTTTTGATTTTCTATTCAGCTATTATTTTTTTATTTAAAATGAACCTAGTATGTATTATGAATAATATTTTAAAGTTAAGCATAACCTTTGGTCAATTTTCCAATTAAACTTATCTAGAATTGTTTTGATTTGAAACTCGATGAAACGAAAATGCGTCACGACAAAGAGACAAATACGTAAATGTATGGATTCAAACTTACAACAGATGAATACATTATAAATTACTTTATATTTTAGGTCTCCTATTTGTCCAATGCTCCGAATTCGAAGCCTCGCAGCCATCGTGTTGTATTATTTTTGTACTCGTATGTCTATTTTTATGTGTGTGAATATTTGTATCCCTAAAAAATATGTTTTGCAAGCATGCCGAAAACTAATTTTGAAAGGAATCTTTCATCGCATTCTCTCGTAGGTTACTTTTCTATAGTTTCATTTCTACCGAGAAAGAAAGCTTAATAAATAATCGATTTCATAGAACTACACCAAAAGTTATATAAAGATGTTTTTTTAGACGTGTTTTTCAAGAAAAAATAAAACGCATATAATTTAATGTTATGACCAAAAAATTAACTTTATTATAAAGATAATAGACCGAGAGCCAACGACATAATGAATAAAGTCATTTATATAATGTTGTAAGGCATATCAATATAAAGCGTTAGGGGAGTTAGACAAAAAAAGGTTGTCTGGCAGCTATTTGGTGTGACGAACATGGGGTAAATTCGACACAAAGTATGACAAAATTTCAAAAATTAACTTATTTTGGGTACTTTTGTAACAGAACGAATAAATTTATTTAAGACAAGAAAAAAATCTTGATGACTTATATTCGAAAAAAAAATATTTAAACAATAACCACACCTCCTACTCGTACAATGCCATAATACACCTTTTTGTAAAGCCAAACATTTCTTTAATTGCGTTTTTAAATAGTTATTTTAGTGGACCGTTTTAGAAAAATAAATTTTCAAACTCAAAACTTTGAAAAAAAAAAATATTTCAAACGAATTTTTTTCAAAATGACACGTAATTAAATATTTTGTTTTTACCAAAATTGTATACTCTTATAAGTTCTTAGCAAAACACTGAAAACCGTTTGGCAACTTGGATGTTGAGATGTTAAAAAGGAATAGTCCTAGCTTTGAACCCTTGAGGAACTCCTGCTGCTTTCTTGTCGATGATTGACAGTTACATTATATGGGCGGGAAATGGTTTTGGATGTGGATATTATGGACTTTTTTATTTCTAATTTCTGAAAACGCTTTTGGCTAACCAACAGCCAAATTAGACAACAAAAACCTTGATACGTGACATCAACTTAAAAATTTAAAAAATAGTGTAAATTGTTCTTTTCAAGGAATAACATAAATCGAATTTAAGTAAAAATCTCAGTTGTTAGGTATAGGTGCAAAATGTCTTTACTTTCTGAAGTATTAGTTGTTCTTCTAAAATTTTGCGGAAGCGGCAGTTTTCAGACACATTGCCTGAATTCAGATATTAAGGACAAGATTTTGGCACTTTTCCATTTGTCACTATATTTTAAAACATCTTTTGTGTTTTGGTTTTTGCTAAAATCGTTTTTTTTTACAGTTTTTGAGAAAACTAAGACTTAACATTTTTCACTTATATTTGAAATCACCACAAACACCCTTTGAGATTAAACACATTGTACAAACATTTTTGGAGTATGTTCAAATTACTTGAATTAATTCTCAAATCAACAAAATGAATATTTTGCTATAGTCACCCTGTTTTTATAATTTTCATATTTCAGCCAACCAGCCAATTGATATAAGTGTCAATTTACATACACATTGTTCTGTGTATGTTGTGGTGTAATCGTGCCGTTTTTGGTAGCCATAACTCTACTGGTTGAATGTCTATTTTATTTTAACCTTTCCTATTTAAAATGGACATTAGCAAGTGTTCAAATAATCAAAATAAAAAATTCCAATCAGCAGACTTTCAAGTTTTAGGCAAAAATAGAAATTCAAGTCCGTTGGTAGTCTTTTTGTGTTCTCTTTCTATGCTTCCAACACCACCCAGCATCAAATTTCTATTTTTATGAGACTTGGTCGCTTGACTTTTTCTTCGCGCTCTCTTTAAGAAATTTCACGTAAATTGTTGTGATAATAAAAACCTTACGCTGTTCTGTTTAAACTAAATTCCATCCCCATAAATCGGAGTTAACATCAAGATCGGTCCCTAGGGAAAATATTGTAGCAGAAATTTATGAAAATGTGATTCCCTCTGTATAGTATGAAAATCGTTGGTACAGTTTTCGAGTAAAATTAATCCTCATATATACATATGCCTGATCTATATGTTAAAAAAAAATTGCATGAACCAAGTTTATTTACAGACAACCTTGATACTAAGTACCAGCCTTTTGTATACATTTTATGGGAATGACTCTGTTTTTTACATTTTCTTGTTCAAGGACATCATTCCTTACTAAAGTGCCCACTTTAGTTCTTGCTTTATCCATCATCATGTTCTGTTTTCAACTCTCATGAAAATTCCATCAATTATAATTCATTGGCATGAAGCGAAAGTGCTATATACTATTAATGTCATCCAGAAAATACCATGGTCCTGGTTTAAGATCATCACACATACGCTTTGCTGGGTTGAAAAAGGATATGTTGCCTTGGTAAAAAATAAAAACATCACCAACAAAAACAAAAAAGGATTTTCCTTCCCAACATGAGAGGACAAAACGAAGTGCAGCTAAACAAGAGTCACCATACCGACATTATGCTCAATGTTCTACACTTATGCATCCGCAGTCCTTGTCGTCCTGGCTTTGGCTTACATACTATTCATTCTATACATACTCGTACAATACGAGCAAGGAATACAAAAAAAAAAACCAAGAGTATAGTGTTGTGTGGAGCATAGAGTGGAGGTTATCCACTTCGTTTATGTCTACGACTGCATTCATTTGTCACTCGGTGCACACAACGACTTAACCGGTGCGCGGTGCACAATTGAAGACGACAGTCAGTAAGGAAGGACACACTTAGTGGCTAAAAGGAATAGAATGGCATAACAAAGAATACCTACAACAACAACGCATTACAAGGACATTCTTTTACAACTCGTATATTTATGCATATAGTAAGTAGTACGTTCTCTTGGCTCAGTAAGTGAGTGGGTTAATATGTGACATTTACTAGGGGGCATAAGTCACCACTAAATCAAACATATATACATTTATCCTGTCTTATTTGATATGCATAAGCCATAAGCACTAGCTGGGAATTTTCGAGGGAAAGCTTGTATAGTTCGTTGCTGCTCCTCCGGCTCCGGAAACAATATCTCTCTAGCAAAAGGATATAGTTTTCTCATGAATATGCACAGAAACGGCACAGCGTAATATGTCGAGAGTGGTTTATGTTGATAGATGTAAATAAAGTATAAGGTTTCAAGGATCGTCATAAATTCTATATTAATGTCCTTCAAAAACATCTTGTAAAGCAAAAAAACGAAAAAAAAATCCTCTTAGTAAGATTAATAAAAATCCAAGAAGTTCCCCAATACAAAATCCATTGTTCTCCAGATTTCTATTCATTCTACAGAATTCTTAACATCGAGAAAATATTAATTATTATGAGTGGAGAAGAGGACTCTGCGCACAGATGATGAAGGTACAAAATCAATTTCATAAGGTGAGGATAAGCTTTTCATCTTTCCGGCACTCAATATTGGTGTATAGTCCTGTAGTAGTAGGTTAGGTAGGTAGGTATAGGTACCTAGTCCCGCCTGTTATGAAAGGTGGAAAATGCTTTCAGAAGTTCCTTTCTTTTATACTCCTACACTTTCTTGTTTGAATAGTTGGTGGCATTTGTAGCGTTGTTGTTGGTGGGAGGTTCGCAAAACTTTGTACCTTTTGTTCGATGAATGCTTTTCAAAAATTCTTTCATTGTTTTTAAAGTTTTTTTTTTTTTTTTTTTAATACAAATAATATTTCTTTGCTGATGGAAAGGAGAATAAAAGAAAATCCATTAGGAATATGCAATAATTTGTAAGACGTCAAGGATTAAGTGATTTGCATCAAGAAAAACAATCAATTGACACAGATTTTCTGTTGGGGATTGAAAGACGATGAAAAATTAGATGAGTTTATACAAATCAGGTAAAGTGGAGCAGTATTTGGTAAGAAATATTACGAGTTGGTTTATTGAACTGACAGCATCGGAAAAAATTGACAGGAAGAATTTTCCTGAATGCTGGAAATGATAACAGCTCAGAGATATGGTTTTCTTTTCTTTGTCCCCATTTTGGAAATTATTTCAATTTATAGTTCGGAATCAATATCGTTGTGCTAATTAATATTCGTTCAACTACTGTTGACAGTTGGGGGATAGCTTGATTAATTTTCAAGTGAAACTTCTTAAGAATCGTTGTGATTTGAAGCTTGATGAAACGGAAATGCGTCACGACAAAGATTCAAATACATACATTTTTGGGATTAAAGGTATGTGTGTGACTGCGTATTACAAAGTTTAGTAAAGGGCTATTGCGGTGTACCTATTATGTATGTGTATTTTTCTTTGTATGATTTTTTTTATAAAGCACACGCGCTCAAGTCACCCTTTTAATGATTAGTCACAGCGCGAGCGATAGGAAATTAGGGAGGAAGGGAAAGGAGGTGTCGATGAACGTTGGTTTTGAATGTTTGAAGATCGAAATGGTGTTGTGCAAAGGCATGACCCACTGGGCCACAACTGCTGTCGACATACCTCAGCTTACGAAATAGGTATTCATCGTCGACGGCAGTTTCTAAACGCTGGTAAGTTCCGGGTAGGTCTCTGGGAACTCGAGGAGTCGAATTCGAACCTTTTAACAACTCGGGCGTTTGATATCACAGTAACTTAACAATGGCAAGAGAAAATTGTGCCAGGTAATTCGTTCCACATACGAGTTGTTCGGCTAAAGAAAGAATCCCTATATTTTAAGATACGTCCAAAATTGGGCTCAAGTGTAAACTGATGAGCGTTCCTAGTAAGACAAGTATTACGGGGGAAATGTTTAAGGGGTGGAACGCAGCTGGCTACCTCGAGTGAACATTTTTTGTAAAAGAATCTGTAAAAAAAGGAAAGGCATGAAACATTTCGACGATGTTCGAGTGATGGAAATGTTTCCATAATTTTTCTCTCTCCTATCAATTTTAACGCTTTTTTCTGAACTCTGTCGAGCAGGTGTAGATAAGTTTGAGAAGCACCTGCCCAGAGATGGGAGTTATACTCGAGTTTAGGGCGTATAAACGCTTTGTAAATTGTAGCCAGATCAGAAGGGGTGAAAAACTTCTTGCACCTATTAAGAAAGCCTTAGCATCTTGCGGCATTCTTGGCAATCTCATGTACATATATGATCATTCCAACGAAGGTTGTCACTGATACACATACCGAGTACTGATAGCTTTTTGGCCTCTTAGATGCAAGTACCATTCATGGATAATGGCATAGGAGGTATGTTTAGCTTTAACGACAAAAGGCAGCATTGAGTTTTCGGCGCATTAAACTTAATATTCTTATCTCCAGAAAACTGATGTTGAGGGGAGTCGTTTATCTCTTTCTCTCTCTAATTACTTTTCAGTTAATTAACTTCTACCGATTGTGAATGCTTTCAGATGCAGATTCGATTTCCCGATGCTTGAAGTATAAATAATTAAGAGTGCAATTGCAATGAAGTGTCACTGTTAATTCTATTATATTTTTAAAAAGGAGAATGATGTCGAAGAGAGAGAAGAGAACGAGCGGTTTTAACAACTTAACAACATTGTCAGTAGTAGCTCGCCAGCTAGATTTCCTAAAATTCAACTAGAAAACTAGAGCATGTGGTCTTGGACTGTCATTGCGATTTTCTGTATAATCCTGAGAGGAGTGGAGGAACGCCAACTATGCTTTTGAACTTTTTGAAAAAACTTTAAGAAAAATGGTAAACCAATTATGGACTACTACATTTTTTTGTCAGAGAATTTTATAGGCACATTACCTATATGATGTCTTGGTTGTAGTAGCATCATAAAGATCCTCCCATCTGGTACGATTCGCAGCAGCAGGCCATAATAAATTGTCATCACTATTAAAAATGCTAAAACCTCTATGTTTCGTTTGGTTTCCCAACCAGTCTATTTCCCTGAAGAATTTTAGAATTTTCAAGTCAATTTGATCGAGTGACCTCGGGGGATTTCTAACACCATGATTTTGCATGATGTTTGCTTCAAATAATTTCAGTTCGGCCCTACTCCATTTAAAAACAAAACTTCAGAATATACCTCAGACGGTTAATATGAATACCTCTAGATGTTAACAGAGAACAATTCCTTGTTCCAGAAAAATGTAGAAACACAGCGCTTTGTCTTTCTCGATGTTGTTCTGACTTGGTATAACTTATTGAAAGTCAATTTTCCATTTTGCTTCGTAGTTCGTTTAAGTAATGCTTTAAGCGAGTTCGTTTTATATTGAAGAAGAACACCGGAAGATCCGGAATGAAGATTCTATCCTTCATGGAAATTCGTACTTTCTCGATAGGAGGGTTTCCAGAGTATTGGTCACACAATAGGTTCACATCTGAGTATTTTGTCGTCTTAGACATGGCACAACTATAGCAGATTTCCAGTGTGTCAGAAAGTAACTCTTACTATTTTATACAATTGTTCAAAATTGATTTTAGAAGAACTAAACCGATATTTGGTATTTATTATAGAACAAACTTAGGAAATGTTGTCCGTTCATGCAGATTTTGTTCAGTTTTCGTGAAGGATGGCGCATTAGCTTTTGACTTTGATCATTGCTTCTCGACAGATCAGCAAAATCAAGCATCACTGATCGTAGTTAGTAGTTGGTTGAATGCTGAACGACACCATTCGCGTGCTGTTGACATATATGTTGTTTTCTCTTCTGTTCGGCATAGCTATATCTGTCATGATGGTAGGATTATCCTCGATGAAAACATGTAGTTATATAGGATTTGCTATTAAGGACATCTCAGGGATGCGGTAAACTAATTTTTCGTTTAATTTTGTCATGTTAAACCTGACATCTATGTTATAAGCAAAGTGTTTTACAAGGACTTCGTATCGTGGTTCTCAAAGGTTCAGTTAAAAATTTACCTGAAAGTGTTCTTTATTTCTTTATACGATGAAAAATCAATAATTGAATTTATTTTTGATGTGAAACATCTATTGGCGCACCTAGGCAGTAAAATCGATCGTAATCATCACGAAAAATGGCATAACGCTCGATAAAATTTTTCAAAGTGTGCCTGGAGCGTGTTGGGTGGTCGTTGGTGGCGTGGTAGTGGTGAAGGGGGTGGTAGTGGAGGACGGGGTATGCAGGATTATGTGTGGGGGGGGGGGGGAATTGTCAAAATTGGTGGGTAGTTGGTTGGTAGTTCTAGGTGGGATGTGTGGTTACTGGTGGGGGGAGGTAAAAATTGTCAAAAAATGGTGGATGGTTAGTTGGTGGTTGTAGGTTAGTCGGGTGGTTGGCGGTGGTGATTAGGGAGGGGTATTGTTAAGAAATTGTCAAAAATGGTGGGTGGTTGGTTTAAGGTTGGGTGGGTGGTTACTGGTAGGGGGATTTGGTGTAGGTGGGGTTGAGGAAAAAATAGTCAAAAATGGAGGTGGTTGGTTGGTGGTTGAAGGTTGTGTTGGTAAGAGTTGGGCGGTTTTTGAGTAGCGTGTTTGGGGTGGGTGAGACACAATTTACAAATATGGTGGAAAGTTGGTTGGGAGTTGGCACGGGGATTTGCTGTGGAGGGGGGGGGGGTGAGGAAAAATTTGTCAAGTATGATGGATGGTTGGTTATAATAAAATAATAAGTCAAATAAATTGATTTAATTAACGAAACGCTAAATTATTAAAAATTATTTCGCTCCATGTTTTCTTCGATGGTTTTTAAAAATTATGAATTTTAATGTAAACTTGAATGCTTCACATCTGCCGGGCGCCTCGTGACAGCTAATTTTTTTGTATCTGTTGCCCTTGAGCATGTATGGTCATAGTTTATGCATATCAAGATTTTCAAACATGTGCACCCCGAAACTCTCCTCGTTTCATATCAAAATTAGATGCACTGCAATTTTTTTTATAGCTGTCATTATTATGTGAAAAGACTATCTTCAATTGGGAGGCTATATGAATAAACTGCCTTGCTCACAAGATTCTAGAAACTTCTGCAAATACAACTATCAATGAATCATCTTCTTGCAGAATTTAAATTGACCTGTAAGTCCAATCATGACTTTTTTGATATAGGACTTCCAGTACCTACCTATTTAAAGTAACCCATGATGTAATCTTGTTTATTCAAATTGATTTACTTTAAGAGTTTTTCAATTTAAAATGTGCTTTGTAAGCCAAGCCTAATGAATCGACAAGTCTTTTAAAAATGAAATCAAAAATCTAGGTAACGTTGAATCCTCAACTTTTTTAAAAACTTTTGTGAAGTATAAAGGTTCCTTTTCTGTTTAAAGATCAATGATTAACACAAAAGATAGCCAAGTTCACTTCATCAACCAATAATCTCCAAATACCCACCCATATTAAAGTATTAACTCATTAAAGTGATATGAGGTAATTAATGGCTCCATCGCACGTGAAACGAAATGATACCAACAACTTGTGCTCAACACCTTAATTTTGGATATCCTGCTTCTTCATTACAGAAATCAGAAACCATTTACTCAAATTTAACCCCGACTATTACGCTCAATTCTAAAGAAATATTCAAAAAACCCCTGTTTCAAAAACGAACAACTATGTTATTGTTCGAAACCCGTTGTATTAGCGTTGGGCGCATAAATAATTTTGCAAACAACACCAAAACCAAAATTCAAGGCCATCAACTATCAAATCTCCTCCATGCTTCATCCAGCCAAATAGTCCTTCCATTCCGCCGCACATAACATCATTCAATCTCGCTTCACCACGTCCGTCCGTATAGTATACTCATACCATACCTATGCCAACTCACTCGTACTCGTACACAAACACAGATAGTAGAAGAATTTTACAAAACATATTTTGATGTGCATCACGTTGAATGTTGAACAAATTGGCTACGAGAGTGTATCACAGTGAAGCATTCGATTGCAATAACAAAACCCAAACAGCATTCCCTTCCCATCAGGACTCCCAGTCAGAATCAGAACCAGGACCCACTGAACAGTGCTTATATTAGTGGAATATGTTCCCCGAACCATATGCCAACATACAAAGTTATACACGATTCCATGCCAAATGATGGTAGAGGTAACATAAATACAAACTTAGATCCATATGTCCTCATTAGTCTTCATGTCAGCCTAGGATACGTGTTAGGATTTATGCCTGCAAATTTGTGGAAGGACGAACAAAATAGATAACATACGAGTACAAAAAAAAAAAAATAGAAAAACAGCTGTCAGTAGAGGAATCCATGACTGTGTGGCATCCTGACGAAAATATATATTCCAGCAGGTTGGTTGCTTAGTTTTCAATGAAAGTGAACATGGGGCATTAACCATGACATGAATAGAATTCCATTTTGGAAAAATAGGGCTTCACAGTTGTGATTATGTCAGTTGATTTTTGATGAAAAATGTTTTGTTGTTGCGGTTAAATATTTGCAGCGGTTGTATTTTTGTATTTGACATTTGTAGTAGATAAGTTTTTAAATGTACTCGTGTGTAGTTCAAAGGGTAAATAGTTCAAATGTGGAAAATTTAAGGCTCAATAGATATTTTAAAAGGGTTAAATTTTCTGCATAAGTTGCTGAAACTTCGAGCATATCATTGTGAATGTTTGATGATTCATATTGAAACACGAGTTAATTTTAAATAGTGAAAATAAAAATTTATATCTGATCAGGAAAATGATTTGAAGCTTGTTCAAAATGGTGGAACATAAGTTTTAAAAAATGTCTAAGAACTGTACTTTCCATAGAATGGTTTTTTTTTTTTTGCTTTCGACCATTATACAGGTAGGTGTAGGTGGCTCAATTTATATTGCATCCCAATATTATTAAAAAATATTTTTTTGTATTTTTAAAAGCATTTAAAAAAAAAACAATTTTAAAAATTAATATTTTGAAAACTGCTTCTTAAATTTTTTCAAAAATTATAAATAAATGTATTTGCTGAATACCTATGAACTGGCGTTTTTGAATTTTTTTTTTCAAAAATGTTTTCAAAAAGTTTTTCAAAAAAACTTTTTTTCTCAAAAACCGCTGCACAGATTTTTATAAAATTATCCTAATAAATTTAAATTTATCAAAGAAATAAAATTACGTACTTTTTTTGAAGCTCAAATAAGTTTAAGTTTTTATTTAAGAATTTCGTAAAATTTATTTTTATCAAAATCTCAAGCCCTAAGACTGTAACACATTAGAGCAAGTTCGTGCGACCTAGTAGTGCATTTAATGTTATCAGCTATTAGATCTTTCAGTCTCCTAGTTCGTTTACATAGTCTTTCTTTTTAAAATACTTCACTTCAGATGATTTGTCAGCTAAGCTTATGGTCCTTTTCAGCGAACAAACGGTGTTGCCTCTGACTATGAACTTTGAACTCCTTTGTCTGGGTCAGTGGGATCTAGTACGGATGCCCAAGTCCTGATGCAAGATTCTCTAAGATGAAGTCTTTCGAAAGACATAGTGACTTACAATCTGAACTCTCAACACTCGGCAGCAGGTACCTACCCCGTAAACAAATTAAGATGGAAGCCAGGGATTGAACCGAGAACCTTTGGTGCAGCAGTCCGACAACATAACCACTTTTCGCCACAGGGCACTAAGATCGAAATATTATTGTTTTTATATTTTTTTTTGTTTAAAATTAAAAATGCTTTCAAATCCTTGTTGAAAAACTTAATTACAATGACAGCATTCTGGCTAAGTTCGAGAATTCAGACAACCGTAGCACATTTATTTGCAAAATAATCTAAAAAATATTTGTTGACCTCATTGCCTCCCTTATTTTTCAACACTTACATAAATAGCGTTATTTAAACAGTGCGACACAAAATTTCTCCTTATCCTTGCATCAATTTGGAATAAACCACCTTTCGGATGGCATTATTAGCTCATTTAGTGTTCGAAATTGTGCGCCAAACGAGATAACAACGACCCGACGACGCTAAATTAATTTCGAATAGATTTTTGAGAATCCTCATCCTTCCTCTTAGCAAAATTTCTGTACAAAACCAACAACATCATCAAGGGCCACTTCTTGTGTTTTGAAAGAGAAAATACCTTTCTCTGTAAGGACACAATATCATCCTTATTTCTACATCTTTCTTGCTGAAGATTTCTTTCCTCTTCAAAGATAAGAAAACGTGAAAATTCAATAAAGATGCGGCAATTTTAATTTAATCACTCGCAATCAGCACGAGGAGCAGCAATACAATACTTATCTATCTATATCCCCGCCTACAAACTTCTGCTGATGTAGTCCGGAAGAACAGATCCTTGTAGAGTCGAAGGTCTCCTTTTGTGAAAATAGCGACAGCTTTGGATTTTCATTTCACGACGACGACAGCGACGGTTTTCTGGCAAAAGACACAAAACTGGGACTTAATATTTTTGGCAAGAAGAAAAAAAAAAGGAACAAGAATGATGACGTTGTGGGTTGGATGTCCTTTTGCCAGCCATAAAATGTCTCCCACATCTCCATTCTCCTCCTTCTTCCAGCTCATCCAATTTTGTTGGAATTCTAAAATTTGTTTTGTTGTGACGGCTGTTGTGGCTTTAATTCCTTGGAGCTTTCATGAGGGAGAATCAGCAGGGATTATAAGGACGAACTAAGGAATACACCCATGGAAGTTGTTTTGTGTGTGTGTAAATACAATTCATTCTTCGACTCTCACAGCAATATAAAGTGAAATGCAAATTTTATTTTTGTTGGAAGCGTATCTCTTCCAACTTTCTACCTGCTCAAGAGGTGTTTTCCCTAAATTGTTTCTTCCAAGTTCTCAACTGATGCTGAAGCTGGTGCTGTAAGCTGGGAGCAGCAGATCCTGACTTGGGGTTAACTTTTGTTATTTATGTGTGCTAAGCGATGATGATGATGATTTTTCGTTAGCTACGAGTAGAACTGTTCTCTCTCCCTTCGAAGGCAAATTAAATAAGAACGATAATTTGAGTTTGTATTTATGTTCGTTTGTGTTCTTTGGTATGAAAAGCGAATACCACTGGCCAAAAGTATCTTTGGTGTATTTTTTTTTTCACAACAGATGTTTTTTTGAGCTTCTGGGTTCTTTTTTTGGCATAGGTATCCTATAGGTTTATGTAATTAAATGTTTTCAGAAAGGAATTTGTTCTTGTCAGTAGGGAACAAAAAATTACATGAGAGAGGAATTTAATTCAATGATGTTGCAAATAAAATAAGTTAAAACAAAAAAATAAAACGTAAACTCAAGCATACAAAGGAAACACAAAATACTGTTTGAATTCACAAAGAGAAGGAAGTAATTGGAATTCAAATGAATATGTTTTATAAAATAATGTTGAAAATGTGCGGCCTTTTTCCTGCCTGAATTTGTGTTCCAACGTGCAGGATAAGCTTTGTCTGTATTTTTTTTTTTTTTTTTGATGTGAGTAATGATATTTTTTTTGTATAATGTACCTACCTATATAATATATATATTTAATAAAGAGAAAAATAAATTGTTGCAAAATTATTTTATTTTTTAAAAGTTTGAACAAAGTTAATATCACAAACATATAATTTTACAGTTTTGGCTTCTGTCCGCAGTTGGAGTAGAGATGTTATATAGTTTTTCGGGAAGTTGCGCTTCTTTGTTTATTTTTAACTTTGACTTTTAAAACACCTGCTAAATTCAGAATCAACAAAAAATGAAGAGAACTCATGTCAACAGCACTCGGTTGGTGTCGTACGGTCCACTGATTGAATTCGCTGATCTATTGGGAAGTGATATGGTTTATCAGAGCAAGATATTTCTTAACGATACAATTTATCTAGCCCTTTCAACTTTTTATTTTCCTTGCACGACTTTTTCCTTTCTGACGTTCATGATAATCTTGACGGAAAGTAAGAGTTCTCTATGGTCAGCTGCTGGCACATTCAAAAGATTTCGTCAGGGGTGTACAAATATTACATGGCTCTGTGTTACTCATCTCTCTTCACGCTGTCGTAGGCGAAATTTACATAGGCATTACAAGGTTGTACGGACCCGAAATTCTTGGGACTTTTATAAAACCTGCCGGAATTTGGTCTAGGGCTACACTCTAAGCCTGATAGCAGACTCTTGTTCTATTTTTTTTTTCATCACCCTTTATGAACTCAGGTGGATCAGACATCTTCCAGTTGTTTGCTTGACACTAGTTGACCTCAAAAAGCGTTATCAATTCTCCCGGTTTCAAATTCTTCTATTTCGGGGGCCAACTAAACAATGGTGTCGCTGCACCTGATTGTACCAATAGTGTTAAGGCCTGCCTATACTCGTCCTCTGTCGCAATCGTATTGGGATGTTAGATGATTTTGTTGTTTTTAACTGTGCTTTCAGGGTCTTTCGTACTTCTTATTTCAATAAGCTTTTGTTAGGTACTTCTGCTGTCGTACGAAGCATCTTTATCTCAGCTGCTGTTGAATTAAACACTTATACGTTTTGTTTACTGTCCAACTTTGGCAGTAGAGTCTTCCCTTCAGCTTAGGGGCTTTTTCGGTCACAGAAGATAACGGAGTTTTGCTGCCACTGCATGCATTTTTCATTGCTCCGTTCATATTAATCTCTGGAATAGGCATTAGAAAATTTGCACCACAAGAATTGAGGCTTTTTAGACTTCTGCGTTACCCATTTCTATCTAAAACGTCTAACCACATGTCAAGTGCTCGTTGCAGGTATGAAAGATCTCCGTTTCTTTTGGCAGGTAGTCAAGGACTGCAATAGCTAGCATGGGACTCAAGACGCTTCCCAAGTGTACAGAAACTGTGATTTTGAATGCTCTGGTGACTCCAGCTAGACAAATTACTTTTGTCACTGCTCCCTGCACATATCAATAAGAGGACACACATATCAGATCTCTTGGCTGTCTATCGAATGCTTTAATCCTCTAAGGAATTCTGCTGTTTTTCCATACTTTGGGTTGCATCTGTTCTTGACTTCCCCGCCTAATAGTTGCAAAGTTGAACTCGAATGCTATAGAGTTAAGACGTGCACAGAGACAATTGGGATGATATTATAATTGTATCGTATGCAAACATACGAGAGGAAATGGAGAGCTCTTTGCATAAGAGATTTTATTGTTCTCTTAAATTATAATACAAATCACTATGAGCAAGCTAAATGTATTTATCATTTTTTAGTATAATTTGAGCAAGCGTTATGTACAGTCGGGCAAGCTGCTGCAAGCTAGTGCAAGCTAAAATAAATGTTGGGTTCTTTCTCGATAATAATCTTTTTCCCAACAACAAAATATAACGTGTTTTATTTCGGTCGGAACTTTATTTATTTCAGTGGGTTTTATTGTAAGTCGTGTGGTTAATACCAAACATTTTGGTCCGAGTCGAGCCGAATATGTTCCTAGTGTTCCTACGGTCGGTCCGCGAGCTAGAAAATTGTGTAAGATATATGGAAATGTGAGAAAGTGTGCTAGCTACGAAAGCTACGAAGTGTTGTGCCCGAGTTAAAAAGTGCAAGCTAAAAGCAAATCCAAAATCATCACATTTCCATAGTTCAATTAATATCTAAAAGCGAGCTATATTAAAATCTGTGTGCAAACGGCAAAACCGTAACGGTTAATCACGAATATTCATGTGTTCATGTCTCAGCAAGCTAATGGTGGCGACAGCAAGGCGCACATATGCACAAATCAGAAGATGCAGTGCGAGGAGCAAGGGAGTATAAATTGTTTATATACTTATTTTTCCCCTATTCACTTATATAGGTGAAAATTTGAGTAGCTGCAGCAAGACGCAAAATCATCCACCATGTATACCTGGTGCGAAATACACACACACACACACGCAAGGGAGAAGAGCCACAACAAAATAAACGGCAAGCTGCGCGAGCATATTATGTATACCTAGCATGTCTGTGCCTTTGCGAATCATATGAGAAAGGGGGAGAATGTGTGAAAAAATTCTCATTCGAAAGTGGTTTTTCACAAGAGAAGGCAGTAAAAAAAAAGTGTGTGTGCGTAGAAATTAAAATATTTTTGAGAAAAAAACATCAAAACTATAAAAACAAACAATAAAATGTAAGTGATAGCTAAAATATTAAGAAAATGTGCAAGCTTGTCGTGCAAGGTTAATTAAAAAATAATAAATTCGGAAAGCAAAATATATAAATTTGTGCAAGCTAGGGAGGAAATTATTTTTATTGTTGTGAGCTATCATGTGCAAGAAATTAAAAGTGCAAGCTAGATAAAAAGAAAGGTGTTAAATTGCGGCAAGCTCGGTATAGAAATTGTTATTTAATACGCGGCAAGCTTGGATATATATGTTAATATATTAATATTGATGAGCTAAACAGTGCAAGTTAAATAAGGAAATATTTTCCTAAAGGAAAGCTATGGGCAAGTGAGCAAATCATGTGTGGTTTTTTTTTATTATTATTTAGATCTCACCTGCAGTGTGTGTTCCATTTGGTGAGTGTGTTATATTCATTTATGTGTCCTGACGGCGGTGGTGGTTTGCGTTCACCATATATAGCCGTTGAGACATGCACACAATACAGTGTGTCGCAGGATATTTATACGGGGGATTATTTTTATTTTTTCATTGTTGAGGTAGGTTGCGTTTTTCCTAGATGATGTTTATAATGGAAAATTCACATTGCGGCACGTGTAGGTAGGTAGGTAGGTAGGTAGCTAGGTGGACAGCTAGCAAGCTAAACAGTGCAAGGAGCAAAAGTTAAAACAAAACAAAACATTCTGCAAGCAAAATGAAAAATTAAAATTTTATTGAAGAGCTATACTGCAAGCTAACTGAAAGTGGCAAGCTTATAATCAAAATGGCCAGCTTATAATAAAAATGGAAAGCTTAGAATCAATGTGCAAGCTAATTACAAAAACAAGGCAGCAAGCTTATTTTAACTAAAGTTAAGATATAAAACTGAGTTTTGAGCAAGGCAGCAAGCTTCATTTTGACAAAAGTCAAAATGCGAATAATAATTCAAGCAAGGCAGCAAGCTACAGCAAGTTTATAAGATTTTTGTTGAGGGAAATATCAGATACATTTAAACCACTCGCTCACTTGTCAAGGGATAGGAGTTTATAGCAAGCTAGGAGTTAGAATAGCCATCATTAAAACAGCAAGCTATAGCTAATACAACATTTTTCCTTGTTTTTTACAGCAACATGTCTGAATTAAGACAGTTAGCGTCTAACATAGCAGTGTTAGAGCGTCAGCAAGCTTATGTGAAGTCAGAGGGCTTCCGGACAGCTGATAGTGAGGAAATCACTATAAGATTGGAGAGGCTGGAGGAGGTGTGGTCGCAGTTGTTGGCGGCTCATACCAATGCGCTAGCTGGGAAAGCTGTTATAAGAGAGCAAGCTGAAGCCCAGATGGAAAAGGCGGAGGAGCTGTACTATGAGCTAAAGGGCGCATTTCGTCGACAGCTACGACAGCTTAATCTGCCAGGAAACACGGAGCAAGCTCAGCGGCCAGCTAATACCCCGATCGAGGTACAAGTGGTGGTACCGGCGCAACAACAGGAAATCGCCAACACCTGGGGGGAATTTGATGGCTCGTTGACGAAATGGCAGGGGTTCCATGATCGCTTCGTGGCAGCTATCCATGAAAACGATCGCGTGGCGCCTGCCTTCAAATTTCAATATCTGAATAGCTCGCTGACAGGAAAGGCCGCAAGGACGATGGGAGAATGGCAGCTCACCGAGAGTAACTATAAGGAAGCTTGGGCGAGGCTGAACCAGCTGTATAACAAGAAGTATCAAACTTGTCGCGAGCTATTGCGCAACTTTATAAGATTGCCCATTCTGCAAGCTAATCCGAGAGCCGACGAGATTCAGCTTATGTCAAACGTGACACACGAGACGGTACGACAGCTACGCGCACAGGGGGTAAAAGTCGAGCATTGGGACATGATAATTGTCTTCATGCTCCACGAGCGTCTGGACGCAGAAACGGCGAGGCAGTGGGAGTTGCAACGTACCTCTGAAACTCCAACAACAACGGAGATGTTAACGTTTCTGGATAAGCATGCGGCAGCCAATGAAAGGCCAAATACAAGCCATCAGGCAAGGATGTCGACACAGCGAGGTAACGGGCAAGCTAGAGGAGAGCAGGCCATGCGGCTAACACAGCATTTCAGCGCAAGGGGTAATCAGCAAGCAGGTGCGAGCAACTTGGCATCTAAGCCACTGGTTGCAATAGCCAGGCCAATGTCGAAAGCTATGGGAGCACGTCCGCCAACAGGCCGTCGTTGTGAAATGTGCCAGGAAGACCATCAGCTGTACCGATGTTCTCGCTTCCTGCAATTGGGATTGAGGGGAAGAGTCAACTTCGTAAGGACCCGCCAGCTATGCGAAAACTGCCTGAAGCAAGGGCATAAGAAGGAAGAATGCTTCCAGGCACCGTGCCCTAGATGTCCTGGTCGGATGCAGCACAACAGCGTCCTCTGTCCGTTGCACGAGGAGATGAGGTCAGCTGCAGCAAATAATGCTGCCAAGGAAGATGAAAGGAAGAGGAAAAAGGATTGATTAGAGCTAGAGGTGCCAGCTAAAATTCGAAAGGTCGCAAAGAAGGAAAGCTCATACTGTTTTAACTCAAGCAAGCAAAAGTGCAAGGGTGGCAATATGGCTGTATCTACAGATAATAAAACTTTAATAAATGCTTATTTGAATGTGTTTAATTTTACTCTTGATTCAGCTAGCGATATATCTACCACACTTATGCCAACGGTGTCAGTTAGATTTCAGATGCAAGGGGGAAATTCAAGGCCAATCCGTGCGCTCTTGGATTCAGGGGCACAGCCGAATATAATCACGCATGAATTGGTGCAAGCTCTAGGTACGATTACAAGTACACTAGCACGAAAGGTAATCGGTATTGATGGAGAGCCTATTCAGTTACATCGTCAAGCTAAGGTAATGATAGTACCGTGGTTCGATGCAAATACATGCATCGAGGAAGTTTTTTGGGTTCTACCGAAGGGTACGCAATGGCGTTTGCCTACGCCACAACGTGACATACAGCCGATCAGTGGCCATAATCAAGTACCGTTCGCCGATCCAGCTTATTGGAAGCAAGCTCCATTTGAAATTCTTTTGGGCGTTGGTTTCTTCGCAAAGGTAATCGTAAGCTCAATACCACGCAAGATAAAAGGCTTGGTCATACTGGAAACAAATTTTGGGATGGTTGTATTCGGAGTTCATCCGATAAGTGGAGAGGGGGAATCAGCTAACAGCAAGACAGTAGCAAGATGTACAGAGCTATCCAATATGGATGAGATGATAAAGCGATTATGGGAGATGGACCGTATAGGTGCATCTACAGCAAGGACACCCGAGGAGCAAGCTGTGGAGGATATCTTCACAAGGACAGCTAGGCGGAATGAGGAAGGGCGCTTTATCGTGACCATTCCCATTAAGCCTGAGGTGCAGCACATTGGGGATTCAAGAGCCATCGCGCTGCGAAGGTTCATGTACTTGGAAAGGAAATTGAATAAGGAGCCAGCTCTGAGAGAAAAGTACGTTGCCTTTATGCAAGAATACGAAAGCTTAGGACATATGAAAAGGGCGAGCTGTCCAGCACCAGCTGGACAATTGGTATATTATATACCACACCACTGCGTAACAAAAAAGTTCAGGGTGGTATTCGATTGTAGCTGCCGGACAGATACAGGCATTTCGCTTAATGAAGTGCAGCAGCTAGGCGAAAAGCTACAAAGAGATTTGTTCGAAACTGTTATGCGGTTTCGGCGACATCGGATTGGATTTACTGCTGACATCAAGATGATGTTTCGACAGGTTGGAATAGCTCGGCATCAATGGGATCTGCAAAGGATATTTTGGAGAGAATCTCCAAATGCAAGCTTAAATGAATATTGGTTGACGGTTGTCACCTACGGCATGACATCGTCGGCATACAATGCAGTGCGAGCTCTTATACAATGTGGCAAGGATGCAAGCAAGCTATTCCCAGATGTGGAAAGGATAGTCAGGAATGATTTTTACATGGACGACTGTGTAACAGGCTGCGATAGTGAGCTAGAAGCATTTAATATGGCTAATCGATTGGACAGAGTATTACGGACAGCTGGTTTCGAACTTAGAAAGTGGAAATCCAATAGCCAATGGCTATCGAGCAAGCTGCAAGCTAACGACAGTGAGGTTTTGACCTTTGACAGCAAGGAGCAAGCTTCAGTACTAGGGCTACAATGGTTGGTTACGGAGGACCAATTTACATTTGTAGTTCGAACGCCAGCTCTATTTGGAGAAGTAACAAAGCGCAAGATATTAAGCTGTATAGCCCAGCTATACGATCCAAATGGATACATTGCACCGGTTGTTATTTTGGGTAAAGTTTTGATTCAAGACATGTGGCGACTGAGTCTTGGATGGGATGAAGAGGTGCCAGCTGAGTTGAAGAGGAGATGGCTAGATTACTGGAAGGAGGTTATACATCTGGAACAATTTCGGATAGATAGATGGCTTGGGACAGGCAAGGGAGCAAGGGGGCAGCTTCATGGATTCTCCGATGCTTCCATGACTGCTTATGGAGCAGCTATATAAATCAGAGTGGAAGCAGCTAATGGCAAGGTGACGAGCAAGCTGGTAGTTTCAAAAACAAGAGTGGCTCCACTCAAAACTATTACAATACCAAGGTTGGAGCTAGCGGCAGCAGAATTATTGGGACAGCTAATGGTAGAGTTACGCAAGGCAATGGAATGGGCGGAGTTTGAATACGCTATGTGGACAGATTCAATGGTGGTACTACACTGGCTACAGAAATTTCCACGTGATTTGAAAACATATGTAGCAAATCGCGTGTCGTCCATACAAACCAATACCGACATCAAACGGTGGCGGCACGTCGGGACTAAAGAAAACCCCGCCGACTTGTTGAGTCGTGGGATGTTGCCAGCTGACTTAGTAAAAAGCAAGCTATGGATGCATGGACCTGATTGGTTATGCTATCCAGAGACAGAATGGCCAGCTAATCATGAAGCAAGGGAGATTCCGCTCACGGCAGCTGATGAAATGCATGTCTGCGTTGCCGTGACGTTCAAGAAAGATATAGGCATATGGGTGCCAGCGAAGCAAGCTATCATTCCGATAGAAGAATATGCAAGCAGTCTGGAAAAAGCAGCCAGCATACTTGGATACATATATCATTATATGGCCAGGTTGCTGATTAGAGTGAAGCAACGCAAGCAAGGGATAAGAGTGCCAAGATCAAAAAGAGGCGATGTGTCGCCTACGATATTAACAATAGAAGAAAGAGCATCAGCAATGCGTTTTTTCATAAAGCAAGCTCAAGCAGAGGCATATGACAAAGATATGTCATCTCTACGCAAGGCAGATAAGCTAACAGAGCATAGCAGAATCGAAGCACTCAAACCGGTCTTTGATGAAGAGGGAATACTGCGAGTTGGAGGGCGATTAGATAGAGCTTCTGGTGATTACGAGCTGAGACATCCGGTAATAATTCCGAATGGCTCCAGGCTAGCTTGGCTAATTATGGACAGTATACATCGGCAGACGAAACACGGTGCCGTACAGATAATGATGCAAGCTATACGACAGCGCTATTGGATACCAAAGTTACGCAGCGAGCTGAGGAGGTATCTACATAAATGTGTTACCTGTGTACGCTATAACTACAAGCTGGAGCAGCAATTGATGTCTGAACTACCAGCTGATAGGGTGCGTTCTGGGAGAGCTTTCCTGCACACAGGTGTGGACTATGCGGGGCCATTTACTTTAAAGGTTCTGGATAGGCAAGGCAAGAAGATAGCTCTGCGAAAATCATGGGTTGCTGTATTCGTATGTCTGAAGACACGAGCGGTCCACATAGACCTAGTTGGAGATCTGACGTCTGCATCATTCCTTTTATGTTATGATAGATTTGTCAGTCGGCGAGGGCATTGTCAGCGAATGTATAGCGACAATGGTACGTCATTTGTTGGCGCAGCAAGGGAAATCAAGCGAGCTTGGAAAGAGTGGAACGAGGATGAGCTATTCAGCAAGTTGAGCCGAAAGGGTACTGACTGGATTTTTATGACTCCAGCCGCGCCACATCAGGGGGGAATATACGAGGCGGCAGTGAAATCAATGAAATTCCATTTAAAGCGGATAGTGGGTCAACGCGTGTTAGATACTGAACAGTTCTTGACGCTGTTGATTGGAATCGAGGGCATATTGAACTCGCGGCCTATTCATCCTCTCAGTGATGATCCAATGGACACGCAAGCTTTGACTCCAGGTCATTTTTTAATTGGTGAGCCAATAATTTTGCCTCCACCATTTTCGATAGCTGAAGGGACAAGGACGCAAGGGGTTAAGCTATGGCAGGAAAGGCAGATAATGTTAAATCATTTCTGGAGAAGGTGGCAAGAGGAGTATCTCGTTACACTGCAAGAGAGAAAGAAATGGAGGAGAGAAAAGGAAAGCTTAAGGATAGGTCAGCTGGTAATAATCAAAGCAGAAAACTTTCCGCCAGCTCAATGGTCCTTGGGACGAATATGCGAGCTTATAAAGAGCAAGGATGGATTAGTAAGATCTGTCGTTCTGCAGACAGAGATTGGACAGCTAAAGAGGCCAGTGCAGAAAATCTGTGTACTGCCGGTGGATACAGCTAGCGAGGGTTAATGCGAGTAAGGTACAGATTAGCTAAACTAAGTAATATAGTAATAACGCAGCGTAATACTCGTTCTACCATAATCATTTCAGCTTAATTAAATGAACTTTACATTTCAATGTTTATTAACCTTCTTTCTCTTCCTAGAATCAAGAAGGGTATTGTCCGTTGATGCAAGCTACTAATTAAGAGGCGAGGTAAACAAACTGCAAGGACTAACACCAAGCTGCCAGCAAGGACCTAATGGGAAAATAGTTATTTTCCGTCGGGACTGTATCGTATGCAAACATACGAGAGGAAATGGAGAGCTCTTTGCATAAGAGATTTTATTGTTCTCTTAAATTATAATACAAATCACTATGAGCAAGCTAAATGTATTTATCATTTTTTAGTATAATTTGAGCAAGCGTTATGTACAGTCGGGCAAGCTGCTGCAAGCTAGTGCAAGCTAAAATAAATGTTGGGTTCTTTCTCGATAATAATCTTTTTCCCAACAACAAAATATAACGTGTTTTATTTCGGTCGGAACTTTATTTATTTCAGTGGGTTTTATTGTAAGTCGTGTGGTTAATACCATACAATAATTAACGTTAAAGATTCTTTAACCTCTGGATGGGGAACATAAACGGGATGGACGAAAGTTTTGCTCATTATCTTCCAACTTCGGGTTAAAAAAAACTAGCTAGGGCTTTGTTCAATTGGGACTAGAATATCTCCAATACTTGCCTCAGCTGTATAGCGGCCTCTTTTTTTCTGAAAAATCCATGACCTCTTTTCTTTTTTGCCCGTGGAACCAACGCGCAGCTTATTCACTACCTTGACTAGAAAATTATGTAAGAAATCTTTTTTTTTTGTGTACTCTGGGTGACTATGGACGCTGCAGTTGTTCAGTTTCTTGCACTTATAGCTACCTCTCCCCTTCTTTCAAACGATTTCATACAGGCCTCCTCAAACCAAAAGCAGAGCAGTCGTTCCGGCAGAGCATTTTAGTGTTGCAATTTGTCCGTTTTTAACACTCAGGCTTATAAGTTTGTCAATTCGAGTACGGCTGGACATGACATGATGTCTAATCATTACTAACAACTAACACCTGTCGGTACTAAATGATCAGCCAGTCCCAGTAACCTCATACTATTGCGGAAGCTAAATCTGCGATCGTAATATACGCTTGCTTTCAAGATCTGGTAGTGCAAAATAAAATAAAATGCTCGACTGGATCGCACGAAATTGCTTTAACGTGTTACAGTGGTCTTAAGGCTTGAGACTTTGATAAAAATAAATTTTTCGAGATTCTTAAATAAATACCTGTACTAATTTGTGGTGCAAAAAATACGCCATTTTATTTCTTGGGTAAAATTGAATTTATGAGAATAAATTTATAAAAAACTGGAGCGGTTTTAGAGAAAAAAAGTTTTTATTTGAAAAACTTTTTGAAAACATTTTTCAAAAAAATTCAAAAACGCCAGTTCACAGTCATTCAGAAAATAAATTTATTTATAATTTAAAAAAAAAAAAAAATAATGAGCTGTATTCAAAATATTAATTTCAAAAAAAAAATTAAAATACTTTTATAAATACAAACAAAATATTTTTTTTTTAAATATTGGTATGTGGTACAAATTGAGCCGTTTTAGAAATAGTCGAAAGCAAAAAAAAAAAAAAACCGTGCTATGGAAAGTACCGTTTTAAACATTGTGTAAGCATTTAAATATTTTTTAAACATTGATTAAAATTTCGTTCAGCTATAGGATTGGTCGTACCTGAAAACTTAAACTGATTTTTTCGAATCAAAATCCTTAGAGGCATTTTCGAGAAAAATAAGCTTTAACATAAGTGTTATGTATATGGCAGGTACCGTTATTTTTTAAGCTAAAAAAATAATTGTGCGGAGGGTAACTGCACAATACCTGAAAAACTCTATATACCAAACATTTTCAAACACATTTTTTCAAAATTTTAAGTGTTTAAGCATTTTTTTTTCTTCTCAAATTTTAATGCTCCTATTAGTTTTAAGTCCAACATTGAAAATTTTATTTTGTCGGTAAGCTATTCAAAAATTGAAAAAAGGTTTATTTCTGATTCTGACTGTAACACATTAGAATTAGTGGTGCACTTTATTTGTGTGCTGTATTATCAGGATACTTCATTTGAATGTATAGAGTTGGTCCTCCAAATTGGTACCTACTAAAACGTCTCTTATCTCTTCTTGACGGTCCGTTGTTAAAAGAGACTTCGAAAAGCATATTATTTTGTAAACATTATTGTTGTATTTCTTAAAATTTACAGTGAACTCTTGGCAGGTTAAACACAGTCAACTTTAGGTGGATGCTAGAAATCATGTTGGTCAAAAAACCGAAAGCAAAGACTTCCGTAAAGCCTGAAAGTGACAGCTTTTTATGCTATTTAAAGATGATCCAGAACTAACTCATAATTTGTTTTTTAAGCTAACGATCTTATAGTTTTTAAAAATATATAGAGTTTTTTAGGTACTGTATACAGAGAGGAAATTAAATTTTTTTTAAACTAAAAAAATTAACGGTATACCTATTACCTGCCATATAACTGTTATGTTAAAGCTTATTTTTCTCGAAAACGGCTGTAACGATTTTGATTTAAAAAGAATCAGTTTAAGTTTTTAGGTACGACCACGAGCGATCATATGGCTGGACAAAAAATTTAAAAACTAAAACTAAGGGAGGTACCGTCTTGAATAAGCCTCTTTTCTTATTTCGACTACCTCTAAAACAACTTAACCGATTTTTTCCAATTTTCACACATATATATAGCTCTAAGTTGCTCAATTTATACTGCGTACTAACAATTTTCATAAGTATTTTTTTGAATTTTTCGAAGGATTTTTAACAATTTTTTTTTTTAAATTGCGTAATTTTTTAGCTGAAATCACTTTTTTTCAATCTCGATACATTTCTGTTCTTATATGATTCTGGTTAATACCTTAAATTCAGCGGAAGAGCTTCTCATATTAATTCTACGACAGATTAAGGGAGAATTAAATTAAAAATTATGTCAAAAATATTGTCAAAGAATATAATTTAAAAAAAAAAAATTCAAATATTAAGTCCCCAAGAGAAAGTCCAAATAAAAGGGATGTGCTTGGGCAATGCAAGTGGTGAATCAATTAATAAAATTGTACGCGATTGTATTGCTTTATTTGCTACTTGCACACCTTGACCAAATTAAAAAAAAAAAAAAAATTATTGATATTAATGTTAATTCTAAACTATGCTTTCAAAAAACAACTTCTTTTTATCAAAGCAATTTCAAAAATATTCAAAAAAAATTCTTGGAATGAAAATGATAGCCGATCTTAAACAGATCTTCTACCGCTTTGTATGCACTTAAAGTCTTCTAAGAGGAAATTATTCAAAGGTAATTAAAACATTTTCATTTCATTTGTGAAATAACGTTTTGACGTAATGACGTATAACTTCATCTTCGTTCAGCCAAGAATACACCTAATCCGTTTTGAATGAACGTCAGCATAATTACACTAGCAAATGTCACTGTTGCATTGTTGAAACTATCTCTGTTTGAAATTCCATCTGCATCCTCAGTTCAAAATCCCTTAACATCTTAAGCACTCAAAACACAATCCAATAGGAGAAATCGTCATTTCAATTAAGGATATTACATAAGCTCTTCTCTTCTATAAATGTTGGCTCAATCCTGCTGATTTCAGAACAGAAATTTGAATACAAATACAATTACCATCATTTCTCAAATTCAAAGTACACTCAGTGTGCCTGTCCAGTGTCCATATTATATTGATTAAATAATAATTATTATTATCAAGATTATGGTATTTATGGGAAACCAAAAGCCATTGGTCATACAAAAAAGGGAAGAAGCAAAAGCTTCCAAAAGGTAAATATTATCAGCAAACTTAACCAAATTCTTGTGGCCAAGAAGAGGTGGTAAACTGGTAGATGATAGTATCATTTATCTTAAGTTTATCATATCTTCTGTAGTCTTGGTAGTGTTATGGAATACACAAGTTTTTGCTTTATAATAGATATAACATCGAGAAGCAACTTCCTGAATTGAAATATACGCATTCAATAGGAACACTTTCAATTCCTTGTCGTCCTGCCCCATTTTTGTTTCGTGAAGCTATATTATAACGTTGCCAAAAAAGAAGGCAAATGCAATATTGTTGTTAAGGACAAGGATATGAATAGAACATATAGCCAAGAGCAAATCATGTTTCGAATACAGCACACGCCCATACTGCCATATCCTTAAAATGTCCTTAGATGTACACTAGCAGCACAAATGTATATACGAGAGAGTACAAAATGCTGATTCCGATTTTGGAGAATGATAAATGTATTCTTGCTTTGACCTATGTATGGTTTTTGGTTAACAAAAAGGACACAATTTGTGTTTTTCCTTGTTTGGGATTTAATATTGAAGATAAATATATTTTGTATACAAAAAAGTTATAGTTTACATAAAATTGTTGAAAATTAGCACAGAAATGTCGGTTTCAAAACACACATCACGCAATCATATAGTTTATATGAAACCAAAAACATTTGTCATCATCAGCTCCTACAGTTTGTAAAAAAAAAGAAATAAGCAAATTCCAGGTTTGCGTGTCATGTGCTAGAGTTTAGTTTCGTGAACTTTAAAATATATTTTTGCCGTTACACGATATTCAAATTTTGCAAAAAAAAAAAAAAAAAACTGTAAAGGACATCCTTTTGTTTAATTCAACATGCTTCCCCCAGCCCGTCCGGTCCAGGTCCATAACGAGTTGCTTGCAGGTAAATATGCCAATCTGGTTCAATTAGCCCTCTGCTTCATAACGCCACCTTAGATGGGGTCTTCCAGTACTGCGTGGGCCTTGAAAGTTTGCATTGAAGACTCGGCGGGATGCTGGTGCGTATTCTTCTATAACACTCTACAATCTAAGCTACTGTATTTTCTGATTTTCAACCAGGTCAATGTCTCTGTATCGTATACAATTTGTAATTGAATCTTTTCCTCCATACTCCATTGTCACTCACATAACCGAATACCACTCAAAGATTGTGTCACGGACCACGCTTCTTCCCTATACAGAAGGACTGCGATGCTTATGGTCTTCTATTTTCTATAGTGCCTCGTTGGTCCTTTGAGAGATAGCTTTGATGATAAGAAGTCTTCTAAGCCCGCATAAACGGAGATTGTCAAGACTAATTCTTCGACCGATCTCTTCACGAATATTATCTTGAGAATTTATAGTGGAACCCAAATGGACAAAATCTATGAATGCTTCAAAACTATATCTGATGATGATGTTCTGCATCCAAGGACAGCATATTATTTGTTTAATCTTCAGTTACAACCAGACCATTTCGCTGCCTTAACTTTAAATATCCTGACAGAGCGCATCATTATTCCAATGATGCCAAAATCATCACCACAGGCAAGTTATTGAACGGACCTGTAAAATTATAGCCGCAGGTTAACATGCGATATGCATGACAGCGTTTCACATACATTTAAGCCTTTTCGATTATTTTTATTAGTCTTGACGCAGCAGCGCGAGTTCCCTATATAGTCATCTTGCACAATCCAACGAGTCTAGTTAAGATGCCGAGTATTGCAATATAGCTCGTCCATATTCACCCTGTCATAGGCGACTTTAAAATCGATACAAATGTGGTCTAGGGAATTTTTTAAAATCTGTAGAAGTGTGAAAATTTGGTCGATAGTTGATTTACCTGGCCTGAAACCATACTTAAAGGAAGGGGCCAATGAGTTCACGTGCCGACAAAATTTTAAAGACAGATTGTACAGAGAGTTGGTGTATTCTTCTCACCAAGTCATCACCGCGTGCTTTGAAGAGTTCGACAGGAAGGCCATATGCTCAAGCAGCCTTGTTCAACTTTAATTATGATATCGCTACTCGACGGAATTTGTGTTCATCATTGTCTAATGCAAATGGATCAATATGACAATATATATAAATATCTTAACAATTAAAGTCGAGAAAATGATCCACCGGAACTACACAAAATATGCCTCCTTCAAAATAAGAGTACCAGATTCTTCATTCACAATACTTAACTCTTCATCATTATGGCCAAATGGATTAGTAGTTCATGAATTTAAAAATAAACAACTCAACGCCAAAACAAACCCTTTTAACCCTTTTCACGAGACCCAGACAAGGCAAAAATACCAAAAAAGCAGCTTTTTCAGATATTGATTTACTTCCAAAATGTTAATGGATTACGGACAAAGATCAATACGGTCTATAAAAATATAAATAACCTCCCGCATGGAATTATTGCTCTTACTGAAACTTGGTTAAATAATTCTTTTTTAAGTACTGAACTTTTTGATTCTACATATCAAGTCTTCAGACGTGACAGACACCACTCGAATGATTTGGATACAGTTGGTGGAGGAGTTCTAATTGCTGTCAAAAATAACATTATCTGCACATTGGTTGATGATTTCCTTTCTTCAGACATTGAGATTATATCTATAAAAATTAAATTAGAAACTGGATACCTATTTATTATCTGCATCTATATTCCACCTAGATGTAGTAACGAAGTTTATGAAAAATACATTGAATGCATTGAAATCATAAATAATCAAATGGAACCAAATGACGAACTTCTGATCCTCGGCGATTTTAATCTATCAAACTTAAATTGGACACAAACAACAGATTGCAATTTTTTATCTCCCAGAAACCAATCTACTTCAAACGAAATTTTAATCATCGACGGTTTAGCCTCATGTGGGCTAACTCAATTCAATGGTATCTGAAACAGTTTCAATAAAATACTGGATCTAGTCTTTTTTTCGGAACCAGTAAACTCCTACATAGCTGTAACTCCGGCTGACTTATTATTATTAGACCAAGACACCATCCTGCGTTAGATATATCGATAAATGTAAATATATGCAAAGCATCCACTATTTCTAATGAAAAGCTTGAATTTAATTTAAAAAAATGTAATTTTGATCTTCTTGATATTTTATTAAGCAATGTAAACTGGAATCAATTGTTTCTTAACTGTACTGTAAATGAAATGTGTTTAAAGTTATATAGCCAACTTTTCGACTGCTTATACAAAACTACTCCCTTACGAAATAATATTACAAAATCGAATAATCCTCCATGGTTTGACCATCACATTAAAAATCTGAAAAATAGAAGAAACAAAGCTTGGCTAGTTTTTAGTAAATCCAGAGCTGATGAGGATTATAGCATTTACTCGGAACTAAAAAATATGTTTGTAGAATACTCGAATGCCTTATACTCTAATTATGTTTCAAAAATCGAGAGTGAATTAAAACACAGGCCTAAAAACTTTTGGAAGTTCGTCAGTAGTAAAAGGAATACAGATGGCTACCCCAATTATATGTCCTTCAAAAATGTAACCAGTAACGACTCAACTGATATATCGAAACATGTTTGCAGATTTCTTCAAAGATGCATATTTAGTTAGCAATTCCGATGAACCCATGGTTAATAACTGTTCGCAACAAAATTATTCACACCTTACCACGATTAATTTTACTATCCAAGAAGATTCTGTAGTCCAAACAATCCATGAACTTGATAACTGTTTCAGTCCTGGTCCTGATGGTGAACCATCATGTGTTTTAAAAAAATGTGTGTCCCAATTATTCTACCCTCTCTGTTTATTATTTAACGAATCTCTTAAATGCTCAATCTTTCCCGCATTGTGGAAAAGTACTTTAATTAAACCTATTTATAAAAAAGGACCAGCAAATGATATCGCAAACTACCGTCCCATTGCTAAGCTATCTGCTATTCCAAAAATGTTTGAGTCTCTTATTTGTAACGTCTTGTCGTTTAACTGTAGATCTGTCATTAGTGAAAGTCAACATGGTTTCGTGAAAAATAAGTCTACCGTTACAAATATGTTCCACTTTACGTCTTTTTTTATTGATTCCTTTGAAGATCGGAAGCAGGTAGACTGTGTGTTTTCACTGACTTTAGCAAAGCATTTGACAAATTGTGTCACAAAACTCTATTCATAAAACTTAAGAAGTTAGGCTTCTGTGATCGTTTTTTAAAGTGGATCGCTTCTTACTTAGACAATAGATGTTATGCTGTTATTTTCCGTAATGAGACATCCGAACAATTTTATGTAAATTCTAGAGTTCCACAAGGAAGCCATTTAGGTCCTCTGTTATTTACTTTATACATAAACGACGTGACCTCTGTTATAAACAATTCTTCTATTCTCATTTATGCTGACAGCATAAAATTTTTTTAAAAAGTATCCTCTATTAATGACTGTTCAAAACTGCAAGAAGATCTTCAAAATTTCAGGGAATGGTGCAATAAAAATCATTTATTTTTAAATATAGACAAATGTAAAACAATGAGTTTTACACGCAAAAAGAATATACTTACTTATGACTATATGTTTGACACCAGTCCTTTAAATAAACCATCTAACTTTTCTGACTTGGGGATTATCCTTGACTCTAAACTTACGTTCACTGATTTCATTATAAAAAAGGCCAATAAAATGTTAGGGTTCATTAAACGATTCTCCCGTGATTTCCAAGATCCCTACGTATTGAAACTTCTTTTTATATCCTTTGTTAGGCCTGTACTTGAATACGGTTGTGTTATTTGGTCACCTTACTATTCAATACATATCGATAGACTCGAAGGTATTCAGAGAAGATTTATGCGTTTTTGCCTTCGTTTTCTTCCTTGGTCCCCCAGAGTAACACTACCACCCTATGTTCAAAGACTTAAGCTTTTGAATCTTCACTCCTTTCTAAACATAGAGAATATTTACAGCTGTGTTATATAATAAAATTGATCAATGGTTCGATAGTATCACCATCAGCTTTGGGTCAACTTAATTTCAGTTTTAGTCAAGCCTCAGAAGACAAATTCCTTTACGTTCAATATTTAGTACAACAAATTATGGTTTGAATAGTCCTTTAAATCAATTGATGTCAGTATTTAATAGGTATTACTTTTTGATCTTTTCTGTGAATGATAACCTAAAGAGTATTAAATTTAAAAATAACTTTTTTAAAACATATTTGTAATTATGATATAATTTATGTGTATATATTTAAGCATAGTAACGTTAGTCTTTAACGCATTAAATAAATAAACATTCCGCAACAGGCCTCCGCTTGGGCTTTGTACCCCTTGGAGGAATGTTTTAGCCTATGGTAGAACTTTCGAATTTTGCTTCTGCCGTAACATCGCTCAATGGATTCAAACGTTCCAATATGCAGAAGTTTAAGTTATGTGCCTAGACAGACAAATTTAATGGTGGACGTAGTAAAGTGTGTCATTTGCAAACAATCTTCATAAATCACAGTGGAAATCAAAATGGTCGAATGAATATTGGATGCAGAATCAATTTATTTTCCGTGAGAATAAATTATGATGAGTGTTCGCGTTTCCAGAAACTATTTTGTATGCACTTGAAGAAAGACATGATTAAGTTAACATCAGCAGAAAATAATTGACCCATCAATCGATGTATCAAATATCGATTTTTTTTAGGACATTCAATACATATTAGCTACTTCATTGAAATGCGAAAACATTTAATGCATCAAAATAATTAATTTTCAGTGATCAATTTCGTTGAATTAAGTAATATTATTTGTTCTTCGAATAATAAAACTATTAAAAAAATTCTTATTTGCTTATTATATAATTTTATTTATTTATATTTGCGATTAAATAACAATAAATTACAATGGTGAAGAAGTCGATAAAAGGGATTTGGAAAGTGCTGTCCTTCCGTATGTCTGTATATCTGTTCACACTTCTATATCCTACATGTACCGGTCAATAAGCTTCAAATTTGATAATTGTAGTATTTGGGGCTAAGCAATAATAGTGCCATCATATACAATCGTTACAAGGAATTTGATTTTCTCGATAACGGCTTCAACGATTTTGATAAAACTTTCTGTTGCTTTTGGACTGAATGGATTTTTTGGAATATATGCAATAGAAGTTGTGATAGCATTTAAATTTGTTTCTTTTATTAAGTTAATTAATTTTATTAGTGCAGCCAATCTGTCAGTAATTTAAAAAATTTGAAACGTTTCGACAATGTTTCTAAAATGAAAATAATACAACAAAACCCAAGACAAGCAATAAGCGTTTGAAATATTCCACTTAACTGTTCAATTGTTAACAAAGAAAAATCTTTAACAAAACCCTTCCCCTTTCTAGTGTTTAAAACGTAAATCTTGTACATATTGCCACTGCTAATTAGTTGTTCAAGTTTCGTATTTATTCCTTGGGTCAGAAATGAAAATTTCGGTAAATTTCCGACAAGAAAAGCGTCTCTCAGGCGATATCGTTTTCTTGAGCTCGCATAATACTGCCTATTATGTCCTGTCAATATGTCAAATCCAAACGCATGCGTAACTAATGCAGTTTTATCATTTGGATATTCTTCAAATTTTTCAAATAAATCAAACCAACTTCCATTGAGATATTTTATTCTATCGTGATTTATGTGTGATATTGTTTCCATGATCTCAACATAAGTTGCTTTTGCGAAATAAGTATAATCTGAAGTAAATATTTCTTGTAGGTCTTTTGGTTGCTTTTGCAGTGGTCTTTGATGAAAAAATTTGAAAATAGAACCTTCGTAAGAACTGCGTAGGATAAAAATGCCAAATAACCAACACATTATTTGGATCCTTCGGGGCAATCCATTTGAAGTATAGTTCATCTTTTGTATCGGTAATCTGTTCCACATCCATTTTCCAAAAATCATTATCAAAATTATAACCCAAGTTGGAGTATCAAATGGAAAAAGTAAAATTTCAAAAGTACTGAAGGGTTTCGGGGGTTTTAAGACTACAAAAATATTCGTACTCAAGTAGGCTACGGTGTTAGCAAAATGTCTTCGCCTTTTTGCACTCATAGATGTTGCAACAAACATTAAATCTATTGGACCATCATGCAGCTGAAATGAAATATACATACATAAATGAAACAAAAAGACACACCGTTTTTGGAACAAACCATTTTATAAGCACCAGTCATTGATTCATTCGGATAGATTTCACCCATTTGCTCTGGAGAAATTACAAATTGCAATTTGAAATTCATAGCATCAGCAAGGGCATTTAAAAGTGATATATCGTAACCATCATGAATTCCATTTTCCCGAATATTAATAAACGGATAAAGATTATATACTACTGCTTTTAAAGGACACTGCCAGAGGTTTTGAGACTTTCTAGGGAAAGTTTCTTTTTCAAATTCAAGCTTGCCGTCTGTGAAACGATTGTAAATCATTGGTTTGTTATTCCAGCAACCTTTTGCATTGAATGGATAGTAAGTTAAAACTGAAACAGTTCCTATCACATCTTCAACAAGGACATTCACACCCTCAACGAACATTTTCAAACACGATTGAAATATTTGTCTGATAATGTCCTCATTACCATTTCCATGAGTTGATAGAAGTACATAATAATTTTCATCTATACCAGTAAAATCAGGAACGTTCTTACGTGCCCGTGTAACTAATTGTCTGAAAACAGAATTTAGAATTTATTAAACACTTTAATAGATTTTTTAAACTTACTCAAATGATTTTGATGAATCAACAAATAGAATTTTGGAATGAGGTACTATCTTCAATGATGACTTCGCCGAAATTTCAACTGGGTTTTCGATACTGAAATTTTTTGATAGAAGTTGATCGATCATATCACCAAAAATCCATTTGTTTTCAATGGATTGATTTTCATGGGTGAAAATTCCAAGAGTTTTGATAAAATAATTATCAATTGAGATTAAATTTCGAAGACATTCTATCGACTTGTAATCGATTGGAATAGTTTGAAAAGTGTAAACAGCGTTTACTATGATTGCGATACAAAATATTTTATTAAAAATGAATGTCATTCTTATATGACATTCAGAATCAAACTAAATTCATAAACATTTTATTGCTTTAATCTATATATCCTGATGGCTTGGCTGCAGTTATATGATATCTAAATTGATCAAAAATTATTTAATTTAATTATTATTACAATGCAAAATGGATTTTTGTTTTGATATGAATGCATTTTTATTTAATTGAGTCGTTTTTTATACAACCCCGGTAATAGAAAAATATTTACACTATAATTTAATATCTAAAAAATTGTATGCAGACTTAATAACATTGAATTACATTTAATCTATTCTGTTGATGAATCAACGACGTAGACACTCTTCCAATCACTGACATCTTAAGTCGACTCAAGTCATCACAACACAATTATCTGACGGAGAGGGACAGACAGTACAAAGAAGAGAAGAACAGACAACACATGTCAACAGAATCCAGTTAGTGACGTACCACAACCACAAGCAATTTTGCTTGACTTTTTTCATCTATCGGGAACCATTTCTTTGAATTTAGCAGAAAAAAAATTCAATAATTGTACTTATGAAATCCCCATCATCCAAAATGGTTGACAAAATTAGGTTTGTTTTTCTTAAATGCGGCCTTGACCTGTTGAGGGCTTCCAATACACAACCATAGTTCCAATAACTATAAAAAAATTAAAGGCTCAGAAATATTTTTGTTACAACACTCATACTCCACTAATAAAATAATGCTAATAAAATTATTTTGACACAAAAATTAAACAGGGACACAAACCCATACCCAGTTAAAATGAACTCCAGAAAACGATACAATCACTCCAGTCCAGAATTACACTTTGGCAAAGAACCATCAGAGGACATCATTGAACTTAAAGCAAAGAATTAATTTTGCATAGAAAATTTCAACTTCCATTAAAATTTGCACTATTCAAATCAAAACAATCCTTTCACAGTTTGAAAGTATTCATGTACAGAGTCGTATCCGTCCGAACTTAATTCCTATCCTGACAAATGGAACCTCCATGCTACATGTAGGTACATGTTCAACATAAGTTTTGCATTGAAACTCTGTATTTGGCCTAAATTTGGTTGAATAGCAAAACAGCAAACACACTGAAATGTCCTGAAATGGAAGTAAGTTTAAAACTACCCATTTGCGTGTCATTGTGAAAATAAATACCATACCACCCACCCTTTCTCAGGAGTCAGGACGAATAAACTGAAAAAACACAAACACACCCACAGAAACGGTGGCGAGCGATGCATGGTGGAGCTCGTATTCGTTCGTATCAGAGTGTGTAATCAATTTGGTAAATTTGCACCGTCGTCGTCGGAGGGTATTTTTCACCGTTTTTTCAAAACCCTTAGGATACAGGAAACAAATTTTCCCAATTTGCTGGTGTGCAATGCAGGCAAATCTCGATACCGATACCGATAGCTATTCCCTATTCCTATGGCCAATTGGAGAGAAGAGATGCTATCACTCGCTTTTGCCACACACTAGGTATACCCATTTAACAACGCATAGTCGAATTGCAATTAGAAGGACTGCATGATGCACAGCCACTGAAACGACTGAAAGGACATAAAACATGCAATGCAATTGAACGGACATATATCGAACCCCAAAATACCAAAAAAAAAAAAAAATGAGGATGTGGAATGGAAGGCAGTAAGTGAGAGAGTTTCAGCTTCGGATTTAATTGAATGTTAGAATTTTGATTTTCCTGGCGGTCGGAGGGTTTTTTTTTTTGTTAACTATTCTATACTCACCGTTAGTATTGATTTTGCTTCTGTGATTTGAGCTCGGAGAATGTTTTCAATGAAAGTAAGCCACTGAAAAGTTTTTTTTTTAGCTACACGCTTCAGTGTGCATATTGCGACGAGTGCAGGTATGGGGTTCATAAGATTTTAACAAGGGTATTTTGGAAATAAAAGCCTTCTTCATGGTGGCACTGAGCCTATTTCCAATCGGAATACAAACAAAACTTCTAGAATTTAAAATTAGGTTTTTTGAAGTGTCCTGCTGTAGTGCGGCCTTTAGCAGTGCTTCGATTTTAAAGGGTCTTAGCATCAGATTACCGATATATGTATCAAAAATAAATACAAAATGTGTCCTTGAAATATTAAATTACATTAGGCCATTCCATTGTGGTTTTCCATAGACTTTTGCCATTTAACTTTAGCATCCAACCGTCTGTGACGAACCTTACTTTACAAAAAAACGAACAACAATGTGTCTTGGGAATATAAATCATTTCAGTCTTAAAACACTATACAGCAACCGCATATTATGTTCTGTGCCATAGAAAATGATAGACATAAAGCTCAAGGATACAATCATCTGTCAGTATATAAATCACTGACACCACCGTCACCATACCATAATCCAATAGATACTCCTCCACACCCATCAGACAATAATACTGTTCTGCAAGTCAAATGAAAACTTGTCAATACTTTGGCTTTAACAAAAGCTGCCAACAACATACTGGCAAGACGTACCACCACCGCATCCCTTGCCTTAGCCTCATATGGTTGCGGGTAAATGAATGCGGCTACACTAAACCTCACCACACATGACCAAACACCAAGCATGCCAACATGCAACATATTTTCGTTGTTTTTTTTTTTTTTTTTCAAGTTCCATTTCCATGTGGGGTTAGCAGGTTAAGATGCCTACGCGATGCATTGCTTCGTTTCATGGAGCAAGGTAAGGTAGTGTGGAAAATAGATACCAACCTCACATATGACGTCATTATATTGTTTTGGATTTTTTTTTTTTTTTTCATAAAGAAAATGATTTTTGGTTGAGTTGAGTTGAGTTGAATGGATAGGAAAAAAACGCTGGAACTAATGCTGGGCGGCATTTGAGATTTTAAAACAAGATGGGTTTAAAGATAAATATTACTTACTGAAGGAATTATTTTTTGGACTTATTTCCGTTTCATAGTCAAAAACAAATGGATCCCCCATACTACATTCTTTAAGTACGGCTAAGAAATGAAATTCTTTACATAACAACTCTTCTGAAACGAACTTTAATTGATGGGCATTCTATAGTCAAGTCCAAAGGTCGAAAAAAGTGGGTTTAGGTGGAAAAACGTCAAAAGTTAATGAAACTTGGGGATTTCGTTCAGGGAAAGTAAACAAACATTTTGCTAAGTTTTTGACCTCGAGGGACCTGTGATGACGTTGACGTTGCTCCGTTTTTATCTCAATAACTTTTTATCCTTACGTCCTATGGCAAAAACATATTACAGTTTTTTGTAGAACATAAAATTTGCTAAAATTTTGTTAATAGGTACAATCATCTTTGTATGTCAATTTGTTACCGCGATATGGCGGTTCAAAAAACAGGTCATTTTTCATTTAATGATTATTCGGGTGTATATACGAAGAAATATAGTGGAATTCTGCATTATTTCTCGACATTGCTGTTTTTCGAAAAACCATGTTTTCGTTACAACAATATTTGAAGTATTGAAATTATTGGAAATTTAACGTTCTACAAAAATGTAAAGTTAGCTTTTGCAGTGGGACTCCTCTTATACCATATTTTGGTATAGAATTGACATACAAAAATATTCAGCCTATGTAGACTGTAGGAAATTTAACGCTCAGCAAAAAAGTTTTCGCATTCTTTTGTCGTAGGACGTAAAGAAAAAAAGTTATTGAGGGAAAACCGGAGCAAGGTCGAACATTTTGCATTTCCCCCTCCTCCTCTTTTTCCACAAGGCCGTCGTGGTCCTAACTATTCCTGAGCCACATCCCAAAGGTTCATAAGCCCACTGTACTAAGAACAAAATAAATAAATTAAAATTACGTCGGGATGAGAATAATAAATTGTATGGCTTGACACCTGCTGGGCAAGCGGGGATGGGTTGGGGTGTGTAGAAAGTTGGTGATTTTAACGAAGAACCATGAGGAATCATGATTATTTGGAAAAAAATTAGTCCAAATTCTTCATTTTTTGGCATTTTTGGCGAATTTTGAAAAATTACCTGTTTTTTGAAGCGCCATATCTCGGTAAGAAATTAATAAACAAAGATGATTGCGTTATCAAAATTTTAGGAAATTTTATGTTCTACAAAAAACTGAAATATGTTTTTGCCATAGGACGTAAGGGTAAAAAGTTATTGAGATAAAACCAGAGCAACGTCAAACAATTTGCATACACACCCCCCCCCCCCCACCCTCTTTTAGCACAGGACCCTCGAGGTCAAAAACTTATGTACTTATAATGTTTGTTTACTATCCCTGAACGAAATCCCCAAGTTTCATTAACTTTTGACATTCTTCCACCTAAAAGCACCTGTCGACTGGACTACTAAGCGACGCTAGTATTACGGGGAATCCATTACAAAGAAGGAATGAATCTGACTTTTTCACTGTAGTACTGTTTATAAAAATAGCGATAACATATCTACCAATTTAGTTGAAGATAAAAGCGATTGAGCCTCATGAAAAAGCTATAAATCCAGGCCTCTGAACTTGGTGGTAGCACACAAAAGCTGTTGTTGTTTCATTGAAAACCGTCAACTGTAAATTCGGCTAGCAGCTGTCTAAACTGCAAGTTTAAAAATTTCATACATTGAGCCCCCATGATTCTTATTTTCGACGCTTTTATTAAATTTAAGTTTTCTTCTTGAACTTACCTTCTATAAGGTCTAAGGTAAAGAAGCTTGTCAAAAATCAAGCACAAAAATGAACTTGCACTTCCTTTCTTTTATTTCCTTATATCCCAACTAATCCAGTTCGTTAAGAATCTAAACAGTGCGCTTTTATAGTTACAGACTCTTGATAATAATAGTAAGAACAAAATAAATAAAAAAAAAAAAAAAAAAAAAGGCAGCCTCCGCTGAGACTCGAACCTGGGACCACTTCCCAGCCCAGGTTTTAGAGATGAAATAAATAATTTTTACTTACAAATCTATATAAATATTTTTTATATAAATAAATAAATACAAATAGTACTTTTTGGAGGTTGGTGCCGTTCGTACGGCGACGAAAAAAAATTCTGCGAATCATATTCAAAATTAAAAAATTTAAAATAAATTTTTCCATCAAAAATTCAAAGCTGGGATTATGGGTCCGGGTTCGAGTCTCAGCGGCTGCCTTATTTTTTTTTTTTTAATTACTATTATTATTCACAACATCAAGCGGCTGTGTTTGTATGAGGATATTGGACAGTTCATGGACCTGACTTCAAAATTTATTTTTCTCGAAAGCTTTTTAGGTACTTTCCATAGGACCTTTTTTTTGTTTTCGGCTATCTCGAAAACTGCTCAACCGATTTATTCGAAATCTCACACATGTAGGTATATGAGTAGATAACTCAATTTATTAACATATCAATATTTAAGAAAAATATTTTTTGTATTTTTAAAACGTTGATTTTTTTTTAAGAAAATTAATATTTTTGAAACTGCTCTACATTTTATTCAAAAATTATACATAAATGTTTTGCTGAATAGCTATGAACTGTCGTTTTTTTAATTTTTTGTTGAAAATATTTTCAAAAAGTTTTTCAAAAAAACTTTTTTTTCTCAAAAACCGCTCCACAGATTTTTATAAATTTATTCTCATAAATTCAAATGTATCCAAGAAATAAAATGGCTTAAGTTTAAGTTTAAGTTTTTATTTAAGAATTTCGAAAAATTTATTTTTATCAAAATCTCAAGCCCCACATTCGAGCAAGTTCGTGCGACCCATATTATTTAATTTAATATTTTAGATCCAGGTTTCCATAACGTTCTTTTTAATCCCAAAAACGCTTTCAGGAAGGCATTTCCAAAATTCTAGCAGAATCGTTATAGCTATTTTTAGGGGAATTTTAAAAACCAAAAGTTATAGATGACCGATTTTTCTAAGATTCATACATTTTTGGCAGTTTTTTTTTTTTTTCGTCCTCAAATTTGTACACAATTTCTTATTTCAATCTAAATCTTCTTAAGTGCAACATTTCAAAAACATTTCTTAGGTGTCACCCATCATAAATAAATGTTAACTTAATCTTGAAGTCTTACTAGTAAACATACTTCAAAACATATCCATGTGCAACTATATAACACCTCAAGGGCCCTTACATGTCCTTTGCTTTCGTAATAACCCTTCATTATAAATACTGCTTGAACTTATACGTAAAAACAAATTAAAAGCAAATGAGTAAGGATGCAGTTAAATCTAGGCTAAGTGATGATGTGTTGAGTACTTGCGTCTTTAACAAATTAGCATGAGTGCTTAGAGGTTGTATTTCTGAGCTCATGAATATGTGCCAGTTCTTCAAAAATAAGTGTTTAAAATGTTTAGTGAAAGGGTTGTAAAATTTAAAAAAAATCCTCTTTCTCTCAATGAACATTCCAAGGTGACAGAAAATGTTGTAATTAGAATTGAGGCTAACCAGTTATGAATTAATTTAAGGATAAGAATGAGAAAACTTAAGAAAATATTCCAATAACCGTAATCAGCAGTGAATTTCATTCCTGAAATTCTATATTGCCATCGACCAACCCTTTTTCTCCTTCATTGCCTTCAAAATTACAAAGTTATTTGTAGAAATTGGAATACCCTCCTCAGTTTGCAGAAAATATCCTGGGGAGTGTTTTTCATATTCAAGTCTATCCTTTTCTTTTTGAAAAGTGTACAGAGGAAAAACTTGCTCTCTATGTCTACAACAAATTCAGCGAAGAAATTTTGATTCCTATCAGTCTTTCTTTTTTCATTTCAAGGTTAGGTCATAGTTCCACCCAAAAAGCAAAGAGAATTCCCACAACATTGTCTGCTCATCCCACGATACTATTTTGCCACAGTTATTTTCTTTGCTCCTTCACTTCCTCTCGCAAAATGTAACTTTGCTGATTTCCTCAAAATGTTTTATATATCAACCCTTTTCATGTCAATGAATACAAGACTTTCATGCCAAAACTGATTATGATCAAAGGACAAGGACTTGGGTGGTTTGTAGAGAGAAAACAAAAAATCACAAAATTAAATAAGAAACGAAAAAGGACTTTTGCTCGAAAAAAGAAAAATCGATAGAATTTTTGTTGATAATTCCTCCTCGGCAGTGCTGATGATGATGTCAAGTATTTGACCTTTTTTATTTCTGAAAAAAGTCCTTGAACTATCTAATATGTATAATTCTCAATTCTTTCTCAAAGAGAAACCATAATATCGTTAAAGGATATTTCAAAATTTCTACTTACATGCATATTGTTAAAAAATTCAACGGAAATACTACTTTTATTGCCTTACACTTACACTACACTACAACCTAACTTTCTTTTGCTAAACACAAAAAAAGGACTTTCTATTTATAAATATAAATCGTCGAAATACATACAATATCCTGAATACCTTTTTTTAGAGAGGTAAGTTGAAGAAGTAAGCACTCTTATTTTATGGTTTAAACTACGTTAGAGTACTTCAATGCATTGCACACACAACTAGGCGAGTTGTACTTTTGTGGGCATCCTTACTATAGCCAGCAGTCCTTCCTCCTTCCGCGAGGTAATAACAATTACGTATTTTTTTGTAGACTTCCTATGTTAAAGGAAAATACTTCGAGAACATTATTATAATATTCAAATGCTAGTGCAACTGCAAGATAAGGTGGAAATAGAAAATACAAATAAAGGATATTTTAGAGCATAATTATTTAAGAGTGCTTTGAAGAGTAAAAATTGAAGGATTTTTTGGTTGGGTGTGTCTATGCTGTACGAACAAGAAGTACCTTGTTTGCTTTCAAATTTAAAAATTAGGGGTAATTGCTCGACTCCATCAAGGAGCAGAATAATTATATTCCTTGCAATTCAAAATTGAAGCTGCAAATGTGATGGGTTCAAACTATTTTTAATAAAAAAAAAAAAACTACGCACTCAAATTAAGAAAAAATAGTTAGATAATTTTGGTTTATATTTAAAGTAGGTAAATTGAGTAAGTCGGATTAAAGTATGAACGATTATTGGAATCTCAGTACCTACCATATGACCGATCAGCGAAAAAGAAGGCTATAGAGGCAAAAGCCTTTTAAAAATTACTTATAAGATTTTGGCTTCAGACCTGGAAAGTATATACCATCATTCAAATGTTCACATTACACCAGATCGTGGAGAAAATCCAAGAATTTAACATCGATACCCACCACCTATTCGTCGATTTTAAAGCCAACTTTGACAGTGTGGATAGAATTGAACTGCATCATGCCATGTCTAACTTTAGACTTCCTGCTAAACTGATACGCCTTATCAGAGTGACGTTGGAAAATGCACGCTGTTCCTTCAAAGTTGATAGGGACTCTACTGAAATCTTCGATACCAACAGAGGGTTGAGATCAGGTGACGCACTGTCATGCTTGATGTATAGTAAACTAGCCTTTACCCGCGGCTTTGCTCGCGTTTCAGCTGATCTATAGAAGTAGACTGTAGCCTGAGGAGTCATCTCTAGTAATCTAGCTACTTTTATAGCCCGAGCTTTATTATTCCATACATTTTACCGGGATGAAAAGTAGCATATGGGCTATTCCAGATTTTAATCTATCTCTGTGCTAAATTTCATACAGATCCGTTCAGCCGTTCTGGCGTTATTGAGCAACAAACATTCGAACATCGAAACTTTCACATTTATAATATCAGTAGGATATTTAGGGTAAGAAAAAAAAAAACAGCCCCGCTGGGACTCGAACCTGGGCCCATTTCCCAACCCAGGTTTTAGAAATGGAATAAATAATTTTTACTTACAAATCTATATAAATATTTTTTATAAAAATAAATAAATACAAGTAGTACTTTTTGGAGGTTGGTGCCGTTCGTACGGCGACGAAAAAAATTCTGCGAATCATATTCAAAATCTAAAAATCGGTTTCTCAAATATGTTTTTCAAGCAAAAAATTCAAAGCTGGGATTTTGGGCCCGGGTTCGAATCTCGGCGGCTGCCTTATTTTTTTTTTTTTAATTTATTATTATTATTCACAACATCAAGCGGCTGTGTTTGGATGATGATATTGGACAGTTCATGGAGCTGACTTCAAAATGGCCACTCAGATACCATGTATTAACAAAGGTACCTTCCGACAGATGCATCTGTCAAAAGAAATGACATACTTTCTTTTGGCAGATAAATCTTTCGTAAGCTTCCTTTATAAATAGAAACAAGGTATCTGGGGGTTAATTTTGACGTAAGCTCCGTTCACGCAACTTTATTAGGTACCTACTCTGCTAAGGGTTGGTTTAAATAGTTGTTTTTATGGGCTCATTTTTCGGATTTCTCCTTTTTTGCGTTTCCGTTTTTGAAATCTCCACCGTTTTACTTAAACATAAACATTTTATTTATTTAAATTGTTACCACACTAAACATCATTTTTCACTTATCCTTGAAAAGGTGTATTGTTTTGGATCTGTCAGCAAAGAAACGCTTCAGGGCTTTGTTCTGTCTCAACAGACAGCAAATTAATTCCAATATAAGTTTCATAACGGAAGACAGAACACTTTACTGTCCCTTAGTTAGACAATCGGAAGCTATTTATGCAAAAGCTGTATGGACGAAGAGGAGGAGGATATAGATAACTGTCCATTTAATATACATACAAGCCCTGCTCTTGCTTATAGACGTAAACACTTTTAAGAGAATCCTTTCAAATTGGCGTTAGAAGCTCTAATTTGTTCCAAGTTTGTAAGTTTTTAGCGGGTAACACCACAAACTTATGATATCACAACGGTCTTCTTTTAAACTAAGTGTGTCTGCTAATAAATCTCCTGTGGACAGCTTCTTTAACCTTACCGAACCTTCTTTGATTGATCATATTAAAGGCAAAGGAATTTTTGTCAGTTTTTAACATTGCGTCTTCTTTTTGCCTTTTTGCGAATGGAGGAACAATTATTCGTTTCAAATTTCTATTTTTCACATGGACTTATAAAAGATACCATTTCGATTCTTTTACCAATTGAAGAACTTATTTTAACGTTTTTCATAAATTCACATTCAAAGGAAAGAGCTTTAAAACACAGTTTCAAAAATATCAAAGTCAATTAAAATTCCACAACGCCAGCGCCTGAAACGCGTGATCAACAAAACATTTACCCTCGATCCTCGAAACATTTCCCCAATCATTTCAAAATATTTTGTTAACATGACAAACCCTAATTTTTTGTTTCTTAAAAAGTACACAAAATAAATAGAAGATATTTATGCGGATGCGCACGTTGTGTTCTTGGTCGAGTCTTCAATTCCAACCCTGAGGGACAGCACAGCAGTGGAAGTACAAAATCTTAGACCAAGTGCAGGGCGACTTCAACCAACTTAGCGTGCATCACTGGAGGCAACTGATGGCTAGGCACCGGACTGGAGCTGTGTGTTTGTTGAGGCAGTGACCTACAAGGGACTTTAATGCCCCACTTTAAGTTTCTTGATGATACCAAAGTGGACCACAGCGAAAATATTAAAACGAAGAAAATGTTTCGTACTTTGTAGCCTTAATTACTCAATGCAAGCACATTCATCAGCTTTCAAAAATTCCAGTTCAAGGGGCTTAGTTAAGGGAAGACTCTCCCTCGATTTGAAATAGAATCAACGTACGGGGTTGCTGTGTCCACTTCAAATCCTTTGAAATTTTTAACGAGATTCTTAGTTCTGCAACTTTTCTCAAATTCAATTCTTTCTTCTTCCATTAACCCTCACCAAGGTAAAGACGCTTATTAGATCAAGGAAATATGAAGTTGGTCCTTCTTGCTTTTAATTCCACATATCGCAATCGGCTGCCTTATTTTTTTGTATACCCTATTCCATAGAATGGGTATATTGTATTTGGTGTGGAGTTTGTAACATAGAGAAATAATACCGTTAGGTATAGAAAAGTATATATATTCTGACTCAGAATCAAAAGCCTAGTCGATTAAGCCATGTCCGTCCGTCCTTCCATCCATCCGACGGTCCGCCCGTTCTTATGTATACTCTCTATGGGTCGCAATTTTTCAGCTAGAAAGCTGAAATTTGGTTAACATAATCTTGAGTAAGGCTAAGTTCTTGAACCGGTAAAATCCGCCCACAATCGCCATTTTTGATCAACAACCTCAATTTTATAAAATTAAATTATGTTTTTTGTACAGTTACGATTAAAGCATAACGCTAAAATTTTGCACACGCAAGCTTTAGGTAAACCTTCTTCCAATCAAATAAAAATATTTTAGTTTGGGCGTGGCTGACGCCCATTTTTCATACAAAACCATCAATATTGTTTTAAAAAAACAACAATTGTTATATTAAAGCGAAAAACATTAAATTTTGTGGGTATTACTTGCACATAAACATCTTGTGTATGAAATCGAAATCAAAAAAATTGATTTTGGGCCTGGCTGACGCCCACTTTTCACTAGAATTTATAAAAAAAATTGTTTTTGTAGATAAACGGTATTTATAATGAATCTGTAAGCCAAAATTTTGAGTCTCTTAGTAGAAACTTAAACGTTTATGTATGAAAAGAAATTTTTGAAGTTTGAGAGTGGCTTTCGCCCACTTTTCATGAAAGAATGAAAAACGTTGTTTTAAAAATTTAAGGTACTACCAATGTTCAATTTAAGCTTTTTTTCTCTTCCGTTTGTTTTATGAAAAAAATATGTACATTTTCTTGTGTAAATTTTTTCAATGCACCCACTTTTAAAGGCTGATTTTGATAAACTACCTTTGTTCAGGTAAGATTGTTTAAAAACTACTCGATTCAGCTGTACTTTTACACATATGCCTAGCCTAAATATTGATCAAAGCTCAGTTAGTGCATTATATTTTAACGTTTTTTAACTATCGGTTAAATTAACCTTGGTTACGTAGGAGAGTGTAGTTCAAGAATTGTTAAAAACACACATAATCGCTATTTCCATTCAAAATCTAATTTTTAAAAATTTAAGTCTTGTCTTGTTTTGTTAAAATCGATCTGCAAGAATAAAATTGAATGTCACTGAGCTCATACCAATTGCCTTGACAGTAAAAAGTTTTAACTTTGGGCGTGGTGCACGCCTTTTTTTATTGTGCCAGCACTAATTAAACATCACACCACACAAAATTAATTTTATTGAATTTTTTTCTGTCTGCTAAAGAAGAATTTTGTTTCTGAAACTGAAATATCGGCTGGCTGCGGGAGGCAGACGCATACACATACAAAAATATAGGGAATAGGGTATCCAACAGTTCGTTGCAAACGTACTGTAGCTCTCGCTTACGATTTATTGCCCTGTCTGTGTGAACCGAGAAAACAACATTTGGCATTTTTTTTTTTTATTTAACTTATTGTCATGCTTTTTTCACATTGTCCAACATTGTAGAACGAAAGTGAGTTCCAATTCTCATGTATAGAGTCTTCCCTATCAACTTATTGGACATTTTTCGATCACAGAAGAAAGCGGAGTTTTCCCGCGATGATTGATGTCGTCATCAAATGTCGATATTCATTCCACTTTCCCTCCAAAACATCTACCCATAGACGAAGTACGCATATTGCAGGGATAAAGGATCCTAGCTTATGAGAAGAATTACTGGTTTAACTTTTGGTTTTGCACTTCCAAGCAGGTAGTCGAGGACTGCAATAAAAAGCAGAAAACTAAAGCCGCTTCGCTGTGCACACTAACTGTGATTTGAAATTTTTCGGTGACTTCATCCTCAGAAACGATATCTAATAATACTTTATGTTTTGTGATAATTATCATGTAACATTAGCTCAACTACTAGTATACCTACTGGTAAATTATGTAGATGAAAACTACTTTTTAGCCGTACTACACGAATGTTAAGGACTCATTTCTCATTTGGTCTCTAATTTTGGTGCTATCATTTGACACTTTGCTGAACCGATTTTTTTTCACAATTTAAATTTTTTTCCGTAAGTATTAAGTGGGGTTTAAAATTAATTCGCCAAGACCAGATGTCCTTCCTCATACATTTTTAAAATATAAGCATTCAACACGCGCAGTTTTGGTTTTGGCATATAAATATGAAGCATTTAACCAAGCCTATTATAAACACCTCAATTATTGCAATTACGGCCCGAATCAAATTCTACAAAGTTACAATCCCATCAATCGAAAAATAGACTCTTAACCATTTTATTCCGATTAGACTAGCCGCAAAACGTTCAATCGATTATTTCTTCGACCTTTGCCATCAACCCACTCAATCAACCAAAATTCTTTCTTTCGTTGAAATTTCATCCAAAACAAACCTCAACAAAAAAAAAAACCAAAAAGAAATCTCCCAACAATTATCCTAATTACATTATCACCCACATAGCGTGAGTTGGTTCAATTCCCTCCTTTGCCAAACAAATCACGGAATAAAACTTAAATCACGGCTGTGCGCTATTAAATCGTTACTTTCTCAGCAAAAAAGAAAAAAAAAATACATAACCTCCAAACCCACAAAATAACCCCAAAACGAACTCAATTACCGTTAATAGCTGTCAAAAAAGTTCATATTTTCCTTCCGAAGTCACGTTCGAAACACGAGCGAGAAATGCTTGAAATCAGTTCAAAAACACTTTTCGAAATGAAAGTGTCGTCATTATTCAAAACCGGCAAAATTTAACAATAAAAATTCAATTTAGAGGTCCCAAAAGCCTTAACTGTTCCAGCTCACAGCTCCAGAGGGGGAGTGTTCCCTTTCGCGTGGCGTCGTTTTTGAATTAATGTATAGTTTGACAATTTCAATTCAATTTTAGTAAAAAAAAAAAAAAAAAAAAAACTCCCACCCACCCTTAACACAGAATTATGGCTCTAAATTCAGATAAAGCCATTAAAGTTATAAACAAAACGATTTCTCAAAATCGTAATTTACATAAAGGAGAACCTACAGCGCTCCGAAGATAACCTAAGGCGAGATCCTTTCTTTCAGCCAGCTTTTGGGATAGGTATCCCAACCTATTCAAATAAACATAATATCGTCCTGCCAAAAGGACGCAGACAAACGGACGGATTGTGTTTGGCACTTGAGCCATCACACCCGCCGTCGCACCGCACAGCTCAAACAAAATATTGTTGCCATGAAAATATAATTTTAAATAGCTTTGTCAGTCAGTCAGAGTGGCAGTGAGTCAGGACGAAAGGTGCGCGGGGGGAGTTGAGTTTGGAATCGAAATGTGTTGGCTTCATTTGGCCTGGAAAATATTTCTCAAGGATCCGCTGCTCCGCGCCAGGATACCAACCATCCGGTAAACACTTTTAGGAATTCCTTTTGAATTTGATTGTCTTCAATTTAGCGGCTGGTGCTGGCTGGCGAAGGCGATGGGGATGGCAAATGGTTCCTGATGCCGATGATGCCGAGAGGGATGGGTATGATTTTGTTGAAAAGACTTTTGTCTATTTTTTGATGAGAAAAATGGCCAATTTAGAATTTTGCCTTTAAAAATTATCATCACTCTCCCTTTTAAAGGGGGGGGGGGGCTCAGGATACTAAACAGGACACGCAAAAACAAACTCATTAAATCTCTTTTAAGCCGAAACAACACTACCAGGAGCAGTATCGTAGTGTGTTTGGCAGTAACTTTCTGCCAGCGTTTTGACCTGAAACCATACTTCTTTTAGTTTTTTTTTTTTTTGCTTCGAGGTGGACTTTTGAGGGTTTGTTTTTGGGAAATTCCATTAGTTTAAAGTTAAAATTAATTGGAAAACTGAGGCACACAGTGGCAATGGGTTTGAAATTGTTAAAACACTTTGGCAGACTGGGTAGCAGGGAGGGGTAAGTAGGGCACAAGAGAAGGTTTGACTATAGGCCGTTATGACTGGCCTTTTTTTTTGTGTGTAAAAATTTGCGATCGAAAAGTATGTTGCTGTTCAGCCAACAACTATAAGGACGACCGACGACGATGGCAATGCGATGGTTGGCTGGAAATTGCTTCCTTTGGCCTAAGGATAATTTAAAATGCAAACAGAAGCGTTTGAAGTGTTTCGTGGGGAGGAATAAGTTGATTTATAATTTAGCCTGAGGAAGAGGAGGCGTTTTTAAATTATTATTTATGATTGATAGCGATCTGAAAGTTAGTATTTTAGTTTTTGGAAACAGGCCATGATAGTTTATTAGCCTAAGAGAAACAGATAGAATGAGTAATCAAGTAAATAAGATTTATTTTCAAAAAGCAGCTGTAGTTTTGGATATTCAAAGCTTTTGTTAAAATCATTTGAGTTTTGGAAATGGTTTTTCGTTTGTGTCACCTTGAAATGGTTGGATGGTGTTTAAATAGGGACGTCACTAGGTGGCATTCACATGATCATGGTATATGTACTGTACCTGGCCCACACACATCATTTTTGGTTATATTGCCCTTAGTTATCCTAAAATCGTGGGGAAAACAAAATTTGGTATCCTTTATTTCAGTTAGCACTACTGACAAGTTGTCAAAAAAAAAAGAAGAGGAACACAAAAAAAAGCACTATAGCAGTGCGGAAGAGCTTTAACAGAATCTATCTTGAAAAACGGTTATATTAAAATGGCTGCCAGCTAAAAAGCACTTTTTTAGCTTATGAGCTCCTGATTTTGAGAATGAAAAGCAAAATGGCCCAAACCGATCTAACACCATGTTTTTGGCGAACAATTCTAAATTTTGAATAAAAGAAAACATTTACACAAACTGGCCAAAAACGAAGCCTTAAGGGGGTGACTTGATTATTTAAATATGGGTTGAAGCTTGGTTGGCCAGGATGGTGGTTGAGCGCCCGTCTGTTGATGCAAATGATCATTAAGATATGGCTGATTTAACTGATGGCATCTCAATTGAAAAAGGGACAATACATTTCAAAACTTAAAATCCAACTAGAAACCATTAAATAAGATGGAAAACTAGTGGAAACAATGAAATAAAATCAACTATGAAGCCGATTTTAAAGCAATCGAGGAAGTTTATTGGTATGGTGAGGAAATTAAGTAAAAACCAACAGGCGCGCGTAGCCCTGACCCGAAACATGAAACCATTTCTCAAATTGTTTTGAGAAATAAACAATAAATGCTAATCTAACAGAAATCTTTGTTTCGGGACCTATTAACATCCTGCACGCTATATTTTCAGATAATTTTGCTGAGGTGCAAAAAGTCATCATAAATAGCTCTGCATTCAGAAACTTCTATACACAAAAGAGTGGTACTTGGAGGTCTCTTAACCGTCTACTTATAGGTACTCTGTCCAACATGAATCGGCAGTATATGTTGCCTGCTGTATTTCGATGTCCAATAGTATCAACCGTTACACGTGCAGCTGTCCTTCAACGCTGCAGACCAAAATTAAAAATCTTCCACCAGTAGAAATGGGAGGGCACTGACTTCCAGTACCAAAAATGAACCTTCCGAGTGAATTGAGAAGCGCGCTAGCCAAGAAGCAGAGCCTGTTAATATAGGCGGAATATTTCATACTTAATACAAAATCGGTGTCAAAAAGAATAATGATGAGCAACGTTTTTTACTTGCTCTATAGGGCAAGTATTGGTTTCGTGCAGAAAAAAAAATCGAGGTTTTAATCAAATATGACATAACGATGATAGAGAAGCCCAAAAAAGTGGTTTTCGCCATACCGTCCGTCGGTCTGTCTGTGCGTCTGTGCGTCTGTGCGTCTGTGCGGATGTGCGCTTTTTCACGTCATGCTACAGCCTAAACCGCTTGACGGATTTTCTTCAAACTTGGTATATAGCAGTTTGAAGAAAAACGGTTGTCGAGGTTTTTTTTGTTTCGTTTTAGCCCGGCTCAAACTGGTACCTTTCAAGTAACGGTTTTTTTCAATTTGGATTTTCTCGAAAACGGCTCTAACGATTTTGATTAAATTTATAATTTAGCTTACTTTAAGCATTTCTTACAAAACTGCGTTTTTTGTTTTTGGCTCAAATGGTCGTAACGAAAATCAGGTTTTAACGGCTTTTTTTCAAATAGCCATAAGTTCACAACGGCTTGATTGAATCAACTAAAACTTTGTTTGACACAGTTTTTAATAGTGTTCTATAGGATGGTTTAGTAAATTTTTCACTGAAGCCTTTCTAAACGGTGGCTTCCATACAACGAGCCGTTGAGTTTTAGCCAACTTTTTTTGGTTTTTTTCTAATTTTCTCGAAAATGGCTCTAACGATTTTGATTAAACTTTGTGTGTTATATTCTTTTAGTGTTTTGAAGAGAACTGCGTTTTTAGTTTTTGGCTAAAAATGCAAATAACGGAGATCTGCTCTTAACGGCTTTTTTTCAAATGGCCATAAGTTGTCAACGGTTGCATCGAATTCACTCAAACTTTGTTTCGTATAGTTCCTTACAGCTTCCTATCAGATGGCATTGATTTTTTTTCAGTTTCTCTTTTTTAAATGGTGGCTCCTATACAAAGAGCCACTAGATTTTGGCCAATTTTTTCATTTTTTCTAATTAACTCAAAAAAGGCTCCCCCGATTTTTATGAAACTTTGTATGTAACATACATAGAATACTTCAAACAAAACTGCATTTTTAGTTTTTGGCTATATATGATAATAGCGGAAATTGCTTTTAACAGTATTATTAATTAGGCCATAACCCATAAGTGGACATTTGTATCATTTATAACACCCAAAAGATAACGTCTTAATTTTAAATATTAAAGGTTTCTTAACGTTACCTCCCGTATATCGAGTTTTCCAGTTTTAGCCAAATTGGTTTGGTTTTTACCAAATTTTTCAAAAATGAATTGTTCTTATTGATCGAAAAGTTTGTTTTCATCGTACTATTGCACCAACAGAGCAAGTACGTGCGACCCAGTCGTGCATTTTATTTCTAATTCACGTTGAGCGTTGAGGCAACCACGTATAACATCGTATTTCCCTCTCTTTGGAATATGTGACAATGTTTCGCAGTTAGATCCTGGTCATCTATCCTGATTCGCCAATTTGAAATTTTTTAGCTTAAAACCGAAAAAAGTGGTCCGACAGTAATTTTGTCTGTCTCTCCGTATCGTCACCTCCTACATCCTAAAGGCTGGACCGTTTTGCTTAAAACTTGGTTCAAAATATTATTATGACGTCCTACAGAAGGGGTTTTTCGAATTAGCATTCTAGCTCTAAAACTAACGGTACCTGCCATACGCTTTTTAATGAAACATTAATTTTTCTCAAAAACGGCTTCTACGATTTTGATAAAACTTCCTGAGTGGTGTTTTTTGTGTAAACTTTATGTTTCGGTTTAAAAAGATTTTTCAGGAAAAGCCTCATAACGGTACCTCCCATGTGACTGCTTTTTCATATTTTCAAAAAAAATTTTTGAGTAAAGAAAAAAAAAAATTTTAATGTTTGGCTGTTTCAAAAATTGTATTTTTCCAGATCAAAGCTACCAAGTTCTAAAAATTCGCATTCTAAAAAAAAAAAAATTGAAAATATGTATGTCTTTGAAAAGTTTAAAGAAACAGTTTTTTGAAAAAAATTTCTTAAAATCCAAAACAGTAAAAGAAATCAGATGGCTTACGCTTTTAAGAAAAATAAGTTTTAGCCTAAAAAAAAAGAGGTACCGTTAGTTAGAACGCTAATACCAAATACTGTTTACAAAAATTGAAGAAAATCGGCTCAACCGATTCGGTTTCTCTATCATTGTATGCACTGGCATGATTGATTATCCATTTACGAATTCATTTTTACGAATGCAAAACTTGCCTCATCTTTACACATTAATATTAAGGTGCACGACTGGGTCGCACGAACAAAAATTTTGGAAACAAAACCAGGGAAAAAATTATATGAAATTTTATTGATCACTAAAATCACTAGATTAAACGTTTTTTGAAAAATTAAAGAAAGCCATCTGATTTCGTTTACTGTTTAGAATTGTAAGAATTTTGTTTTTTTTTTTTCAAAATCGTTCGACCAGTTTTTTTCAAAAAACCGGTTTTTTTGAAAACTTTTCGATAACATTTTTTTTTTAAATTTGGTTTGAGTATGCAAACATCTAGCAGTTTAGTGCTTATCAGAAAACAAAAATTTTAATAATTTTGAACAGATCGTTTTTGAAAAAACCAAACATTTAAAAAATTAAAAAATTAATATTATTTTGTCTATAAGAGAGCTTTCACATTAAAATTTTCATCGAAATCCGTCAAGTGGCTTACGAGAAAATCGGATTTAAAAAAACCGGTTATATGGGAGGTACCGTTATAAGACTTTTCCTGAAAAATCTATTCCAATCAAAACATAAAGCTTGCACATAAAACACTATTCAGAAAGTTTTATCAAAATCGTAGGAGCCGTTTTTGAGAAAAAATTATTTTTCACAAAAAATCGTATGGCGGGTACCGTTAGTTTTGAAGCTAGAATGCTAATTCCAAAAACCCCTCTGTAGGACGTCATAATAATACTATGTACATAGTTTGAAGGAAATCGGTCCAGCCGTTTAGGCTGTAGGTGCCGATACAGACAGACGGACAGACAGTATTGTCGGACCTACTTTTTTCGACTTCTTTATCGTCGGAATGTCATGTTTGATTATTAGATATTTTTTTTACGAATGCATAACTTCCCTTTTAGTACCAACCTATAACCGCAAGCAGAAATGGCCATCAAATGGACGTAGTGCGCAATACGTATTTCGAACAGAACAATGATTTTCAAAATAAATTTGCACAATTTTTATTCATGTTGAAAAGCCAAACCAAACCAAAAACAAATTACTTGACAGCTAAAAAAATGGCCGCCAGTTAAAACAATGTTGCCAACCTCTAAGAAAACACCCGTTATAATACAGACTATTGACTGAAAGAATTTATTTTAATAGCTCAAAAAAAGTTCTTCTTTAGTTCTGTCTTTGAAAAAAAAAATAAAAATAAAAAAAAAAAATCTCCTTCCTCTAAATAATAATTAATTCAATTGGTCCATCTTTTTAATTTAAACTTTGAGCGGAAAAGTTAGGTTTATTTCAACATAATTGTTGAAGAAATCAAGAAACCGAAAAATTCAAAATTAATCACTTAAAAATATTTTGCCTTATTAATTTTGTTTTGTTCGAAAGTTTGAAAATCAAGTAAATATTTAAAATTTCCGCCTCAAAAATCTCTCAAACCATACCTACCTACTTGCTTTCCTGTATTATTTTGGTAGCCTTTTCTTTGTTCCCAAAACAAAATCTCATTCCTATTTTTATACTTTCATCATAAGAAGAACAAACTTTTGAGAGAGAAATAACACTAAACTTTTCACAGCAAAACCTCATTCCAAGAGGATATCTTTCATGAATCACCTCGTTATCGTTAACGTCAACTATAAACAAAGTCAGCCCCTAAGCTCCCACCAGCATAAAAATACTGCCAAACTCTTTACATAAATCCTTGTTGGCTTACTTCTTCTTCTTCTTTTTCATCTTCATCTTCTGATGCCAGCTATACTTTTGTACCATCATCACCGCGTAGCGCCGAGCGCACACACTATATCCTCGGCTCAGACTTATACAAAATACAAAATAATATTTTTCATCGCGTTCAGTAAAAATGTCGAAATTGTATCTCAACACTCAACCCACGCCTGCGAGATATACCAAGTATTCGTATACACAACAGAGAGATGGTCAAGGTATGCTTCCCATCTCTCTGGAGCATAAAATTACATCTTAGCCAAACCGCAAAACTTCAACCCTGCTACTTTTCTGTGGATGGATGGTATCCTTTATTGTTGGGTTAAGAGATGGTGGCGTTCGTTGTTCGTTGGCTTTAATGCTACTTCAAATTGAAACAATGGATACAATGGCAAAAATGTCCTTAACAAAAACCTTTACGAATTTAGATAAAACCCCAAGTTGCTGAGATTGTGGTGTTTTATTATATGAACTTGGCTTTGTTTTTGCTTGATTCTTTTTTTTTGCCCAACATTTTTAATGAAAATAATAATATTTTTGCTGTCTCTTTGCTGGGGTTTATTTAAAATTTAAGTTTACTAGATTTTTGTGGCTATTATTGAAGGACAGCATGAATAATTTAGACTCAAGCTGATTGTTTTAAAATTGATTTATTTTGGAGAGGGCAGTAAAAACTATTTTACTAAAAGTATTTCAGCAAAGGTCAAGAAAAGAAAAATGTCATTTTTAGGAGATTTTTAATCCACTTTTGTGAATCATGAGAATCAATGGTATTTTGTTCGGGTTTGTAACGTTTGCCCCAAAGCACAAGCCCTAAACGGAAATCCCCAATCGCGCACGCGATTTGATCGCATGATTCACTACTTGAACATATTTGTTTTGGTGATATTTGGTTTAATTCATATTGCAGGAAATGTAATCCAAACAGTAAATATAAAATTCTTTTTAATGCTTGTAATGTTTATTAATATAAAAATACATTTTTAAGTAAATAAAGTCTTAAATGAAACGAAAAGAAAAATTTAATCGTTATCACATATTACTTAGATTCACAATAAAATAATTTCATGAGATTTTTCTGAAAACTAAATGCACTTAATTTAGATGTACACGGACACTGGGGATTTGGGGATTTCGTAGGGATTTTGGCAAAAAATATTGTTTGGGTGTGGATTTCATCCATTGTGCATTATGTTATGGGGATATTAGTTACTTGGATTACAACTTTTGGGAATTATAATCGATGGGGTTTTTTTTGGGGCTTTTGTAGGACACCCATTTTATTCTTTAAGTTACTTTCGTTCTCCTTTATAAAGCCCTACAGTTTGGGTCCAAATCTTCAAAAGTTGTACACACTGGCGACATATCTCTTGTACGATATCTTAAATCTTGGCATGAAGAGAAGCATTCCTGCAGAACTATATTTCAGTCGATAGCCTTAGATATACTAGATTAAATGATTTGGATATATTTTAAATACATTTTTTTTTAAATTTTCTTGACACCATCTTGAAAGGAGGTGAGTCCTTTTTTAAAAGTTATTATTTTTTCTCTCTAATTATGCCAATTTCACCAAAACAAATGTCCATCCGAGGCCTCCAAAATCTATACCAGCGCCAATGAAAAACCCTTTAATAGTATTTACTTAGGATATGTATAAATAACTCCTCTTTTGGAATACGATCTTTTCACCTGTTCCTATACGCGGCAAGTGGCCTTAGCTTTGTCCTTGATTGGATTCCTTGAGCTTCCTTAACTTCTGATGACCTGTACAAGTTGTTTCTGGTCTTCCGACGCCTTCGATACCGGAACTTCAGAATGACAACGGTTAACGAACCCCTGCAGTTTGCTTGAGATGTTGGCAGATCATTTCCATGTTTCCGAAACATATATAACGGAACAATTTAACGTTAGCGATTTTTTGAGTGAAACAATCAACTTCACGTTAAGAATAAATTCAAAATTCACAATATGGTAATAGTAACATCAAAAGATACGCGGCGATGTTATAGTCATCTGGAGAGACTACTTTAACCAGTTGCCTAGTGACGATGTCCCGCCTAGATTTGGGGGTATGGAGGCCACCCATCCCAAATTTTTTTTTTCCCAAATAAAATGAACGATTTTGTTCACTCGAGTTTGTCAATAAATAATTGTGAAAGCAAGTTAATTCTTTTAGCATTTACCAACACACATAAATATACCTAATCGAAAACGAGAATTATCTGAAATCAAATTTAAGAGTCAACAAACGGAACCTTCTGAGCTTTTTTTGCTGAGAAATTGTTGATGTGAAATCCAGTTCCCGAAGTAATTCACTTTCAATGCTTAGGAGGTATTGCCTATTTTGTATGATTTTCAGTTTTGAAAATAAGCGCTCTCCAGTGCAATTTGACACCATTAAAACCAAAAACATTTTCCATGCAATTTCGAGGTTTGGGAATGTAGTTCTGAAATGCTGGTCTTGGAGAATTGGGTAGTAAAATCACTCAGGAGATGGTCATTTCCATAGACCTTTTTGTACACGTCAATCAAAGGTTTAAATTCAACAAACTTATTACCAAGACCAGTTTTAAAATCATCCTTTTACACTTTCACCAATGCCTATGCTGCTGCACATTTTCAGCATTCATCCTTTCAATGCGATTAAGAAATTCAAATCTCGAACGCACAGTTTCATACGCGGATTCAACCTCACTTTTCTTGATTCTTCCTCATATTTATCGAAACTGTTTCTTTCGGATTATACGAATGTTTTCAATGATTCTAATGCACGCACTTCAGATTCAAAAACTATTTTCGGGTCCTGCAACTGCAACATCATGTTTGGAGGCACAACAAAACAACAACAATATCATGTTTGTAGCTCCAAGATATTGTTCCAAGACTACTCATTTTTTGTAGAAGATGAGATGCTTCATTCCTCACGATATCTTTTTGCTCATTAACGGAACATATACTGGTTAGAGACTTTTTGATTTCCGAATAGCCATCGACAATGGCCTTCGTAGCTTTAGCTCATCAAGACCAACGAGACTCGCTAAGCTTTTTTAAAACGTAAGACTTTTCCGCCTTTTTTCTTCGGTAATTTTTTTCTCAATCAGAACTCGGTATCGTTCTGTATGTATTTGCTGAGAAAAACGAACCTATGTATATAAATTCTGAACAAAATCAAAGAATTGAATCCCTAATGGACAAGAGTTATCAGTTGCTTTTGACCACAACATGGTACATGGTTTCTCCAAAATTAGAGCCTGCATCCCTTTGTATTTGCCACTCATGTTTGCAGCCCTGCCTGTACTAGTTAATCGGGTTGAAGACCAAGAGCTTCATCCGCCCTTCCCAAACGAGTTCGAAGTGCAGACTAAACAGACTAAAATCGTTATGCTATTGAAATATCTAACGAGATCCTTAATTTTGCAACTTTTCTCAAATTCAATTCTTTCTTCTTCCAATAACCCTCACCAAGGTAAAGACGCTTATTAAACCAAGGAAATATGAAGTTGGTCCTTCTTGCTTTTAATTCCCCATATCTCAATCGGGCCACTTCGTTCAGAATCTAAACAGTATCTTTTTATAGGGACAGACTCTTTGTGTACAGTAAATAATAAGAATTAAAAAAAAAAAAAAAAAAAAAAAAAAAAAAAAAGAGGCAGCCGCCGCTGAGACTCGAACCTGGGACCACTTCCCAACCCAGGTTTTAGAGATGGAATAAATAATTTTTACTTACAAATCTATATAAATATTTTTTATATAAATAAATAAATACAAATAGTACTTTTTGGAGGTTGGTGCCGTTCGTACGGCGACGAAAAAATTGCTGCGAATTATATTCACAATTTAAAAATCGGTCTCTCAAAAAATATGTTTTTCAAGCAAAAAATTCAAAGCTTGTAACGTGATCTCTCACTTCTCAGTAGTCGTGGTGGTTCAAGCCCTCCAAATAATGTCGCTTATTCAGTTAAGTAGAGCATCTCTGTGGAATAAAACAACAACGCCGCTTTGTTTAAATCTCTGCCGCTTTCTATGCTGCTCGGAAGCTGCAGTAGACGCTGAACAGGCAATAAAACAAATGAAATTTGTCCAAGAGCAAATGAGAGGAGTGAGCAAAGAAGATTGCTATTTAAAATAATAAGACCTTGGTAATCTCAATTTAAGATGAACAATTATTATTCTTTATTTTAAGAATTAAATTAAAGCTTAACAAAAAAAAATAATTTATTTAAAAAAAAAACGATATGTCCCAAATCAATTGGACTAGAGTGTATTAATATAGTAGTTACATAATAGAGAAGTAATTAAATCAAAAGGTTAGGTGGCACAGGCGCTTTCAAGTGTGGGTGCTCAAAGGCGGTGGTATACCCGACCGTCGAATGAATCATTCAAAATCGTAGCAGAACAAAATAACAACAAAAAGATACACGGCCAAGTGTGCGCGTACAAAGGCGGTGGATAACCCGACCGTCGAATGTATCGCTCAAATTTGGGTTTTAAAATTACCGCGAAGGAACAAAATATTTGAATTTGAACTAATTGGTTGATTCTTTTCATTGGACTGTGGAGGGACCCGACACCCGACTATCGCAAAGCGAAGAACCAAACAATAATGAAATTATATCGAAAGAAAGTCGCCTTTTATACTTTTTGGATACATAGCTGGGCTCTACTTTCAATGCTAACATGATGAAAATGATGATTTATTGCAATTATTTTATTTGTGTTTGACGGTTGCCAACTTAGCTTTGTACATTTGCTATCAAATTAATATTATTTGAGTAAAATAAAAGTTAATTGACTTAAAGTTAATAATAATTAAAGATAATTTATACATGGTTGTTACAAGCTGGGATTTTGGGCCCGGGTTCGAATCTCGGCGACGGCTGCCTTTTTTTTTTTTTTTTTTTTAATATTACTACACATTTTTGTATTTATTATATCAAGAGGCTGTCCTTATACAGGGTGATTCACGAGCGTTGTGCCAAAAAGCTAGAGCATATAGGTTGAGTTGAGACAAGAAAAAAATCGTATGTAGGGGGGGGGGCTATATTCCCCCCCGTTTAGCCAGGAGGGGCAATTTTCTGAAAAATTTACTTATTTTGTTAAAAAAATATTAGAAATCAACGGCTTCGTTTACAACACCGTGTTATACCTTTTTGAAAAGCCAAAAACTTTTTATTTCATTTTGTTTTTAAATTAAATTGTTCTAACGAATAGTTTAAAAAATATAAATTTTCAAACTCAAAATTTTGAAAAAAAATTTGAAAAAATAATTTTAAAACTAATTTTTTTCAAAATTTTACGTAATTAAGTATAATTTTTGTTCTCAGAATTCTCAGAATTCTCAGAATTTAATGTTCCCATTAATCTTTAATCCAACACTGAAAACCGTATGGCTCTACGACTTTTTGTTGCCAAGGTATACAAAAATAACCGAACATACTTCTTCACAAAAACACGAAAGAATTGGCTAAATGAACACTTGTAAGGCTAGATTTTCTTGTTTTTGTGAAGAAGTAGGTTCGGCTATTTTTGAATACCTTGGCAACAAAAAGCCGTAGAGCCATACGGTTTTCAGTGTTGGATTAAAGATTAATGGGAACATTAAATTCTGAGAATTCTGAGAATTCTGAGAACAAAAATTATACTTAATTACGTAAAATTTTGAAAAAAACTAGTTATAAAATTATTTTTTCAATTTTTTTTTTCAAAATTTTGAGTTTGAAAATTTATATTTTTTAAACTATTCGTTAAAACAATTTAATTTAAAAACAAAATGAAAGAAGAAGTTTATGGCTTTCCAAAAAGGTATAACACGGTGTTGTAAACGAAGCCGTTGATTTTTAATATTTTTTTTTACAAAATTAGTCAATTTTTCAGAAAATTGCCCCTCCCGGCTAAACGGGGGGAATAGACCCCCCTCCTTTACGCTTGTTTTCTTGTCTCAACTCAACCTACACGCTCTAGCTTTTTGGCACAACGCTCGTGAATCACCCTGTATATAGTTTTTTATGCTTACACCCAGCAATTACTACCCCGACAAAATGTCACCCTTTTCCCACTGCTAGATTCAAAGGACTATGAAACAAAACCTGGCAGCTACATTTATACCAACCCGAGCCCTAAGAATGACCTATTAAAACAAAAAGAAATGCGACACATAATCTCTTCGTTGTCGGCATCTTTTCGTTTCCTTGTGTTCAGGCAGGACTTATAAATGGATTTTCAATGTGAAAATATTTTCACAAAATGTATGGTAAAACCTGTGTTTTGGTTCAGGTTTTGGGTTTTAGCTCGTTGTGAAAACCCTGTTAGAAGCCAAGGTTGAACTCATCTTCGATGACTATTTGGCTACTTAGAGTGCGAAATTGGAGACGGTAAGATAGAAATCGAGCCGAGTAGAGAGAAATACATATTAAGCAAGGCCTAAGAGCACCACTCTCTATTTAAGCCGTCATAAGTAAAAAAGTAAGATATTTTGTAAGAGTAGCGGAGAAAGGAGCTCAAAATGCATCGAATGCTATAAAATTGCCCAAAATAATGTAACTACAAGTCCTTCCCTATACCTTGTTATATGCTTTCGCCCGTGGTCACTATATTGGTATCATTGGCGTTAATCCTTACGCCAGCCACTTCTCCATTCAGTTGCAGCAACTGACATATTTGATTTAAGGTTTTGTTTTTTGTGTGGCAAATGATTTTGTAGACTGCATTCTTAACACGAATACTTAAGAATTATCATGCATCTGTGTCTCGAAAAAGAATCCTTTGAGTTGTCTCTTAAATTCATCAATTTAACAGATTCCTGCTGCTTCCTTTTCCCAAACAAATGCATTTCAAGCTTCCTGAATGTTCTGTTTAGTGTACTATGCTGTGACACATGATTTATGTCGACTTATTTAAGATATAAATTCAACGAAATCTTTTGATTTATCTAAAAATTGACTCAGAAAAGCGTTTCAATTTTTCTCCTTCATAAATTTCCATATTTTTTTTTCCTTACTCGACATAATATTAAGCTCAACAAGGGATTGGTTATTTGTTTTTTGTATTCGAAATTAGAGAACTGAGCTGTGAAAATACCAAGAAAAAGCAAATGATAGACCAAAACCCGGTAAGGGTCTTGTTTTGTTGCCACAAAAGGATGTCAACAGGATATGTGTGGCATACACATTATTTTGTTTAAGTATTTATGAACCATGATAGAGATAAGTTCCCTGTAGGGATATATTCCTGAAACTTCTTGGGAATAATAGGAGATAACACCAATTTTTTTTTTTTGCTTTTCTTTGGAAGGGATAATGCATTTGGACAGAGAGAGAGAGAGCGATTTCAACTTTGATGACATAATACCCGAGGCAATGATCCAAACACACGCAATGTGTATCGTGTTGTGTGTGTGGTATTCATATCCGGCTTATTCAATAAAGAATCCAGGCGTTGTATGTTAAACAGGAAATTTTCTAGAAAACATCAAAAATATACCCAAAAAGACTATATTCTGATGGTGACAAGGATAATAATAGTTTTGCGAGCATATTATAGCTTTGGAGTATGTCGACGAAGATGATGATGATGATGCCCTTAAAACACGTGTTTCAGAATCATAATCTTTAGGTACCTTTTTTTTGGTTTGGTGTTAAATGCTTGAAAGAAAAGTAAAATACAAAAGACTAAAAGGGACACTTTTTTTTGGCTTAGACATGCTTTTATGATATTAAGGTCACAAGAACCCCAAAAACCACAATGTTACTCCTGATGGGTTCTTCCATTTGGATGCTTGTTTTTGTAAGAATTTGGTTGCATTCTTTGGACTTTGTATAAATGGGAAACAATGTTATCAAAGTGATTTTGACCAACATTCTTTGTACTTTTTATGGATGACAGAATATTTAAGGTGATAATGAGGATGCCGTAAAAATGTTGTGGTGATAAGCTTTTACAAAAGCCGTGATTCACGGGTCACAAGCATAACTTTGTTTGGAATTTTTTATTAACAAAAAAAAAAAAAATAAACATTGTATTGAAATCTATTTCAAAAGACCAAAAATCTAAATAAGTTTGACGATGGTGAATCTAAAGGGACTATCAAAGCAAGAAGAACACAATGCAAGGCTCACAAATCCTGCCAGAGTGCCCAACTGGTAAACAAAATATGACAAAGTTTTCTTGTCTGGCAGACTTCTTCCGACCATAGCTTCTTTGCAGATGAGTTGGTGCATGCTCCTAACTAGGTCATCTTTGACATGTTACAACAGTTCCGCTTGTAGACCACCGGCTCCAAGTCAGGCGGAAGCAACACTTGGTTCTCATTTAGGTTGACGGTCACTGAGGTTTCGGCACCTCTTCGCCTTTAGACAACCTGCCGGGCTTAGTTTTGACGATGTTTTGAAGCTAGCTTTTATCGAACCATTACTTCTTTGAAGTGGAGGTGGCTCTGAAGTAGGAGTTAGAACTTAAGAGAGCTTAGACGTGTCTATCCTCCGTCGCATCCGCGTGGCAACCCGGGAACAATATGAATGGCAGGGAAATTGTTGTAAGTGAAACAGCAGTGAGTATTTGCAGCTGTATTTAATTTTATTGCAGTACTGATTCCTTACCGGTAACGTATGCAAGAGGTGTTAGATAGACCTCGCCCCTTACCAAAGAGTATGGACATGCCTCAACATGTTCCATAAAATTGGTACTAAGATATCCTTATGGTAGATCTTAGGGCAATTTTTTTATACGCCACACGTGCTTAAAATGTTTGTTATAGCCCTTTTAATGATTAATCACAGCGCGAGAGATAGGAAATAAGGGAGGAAGGGAATGGAGGTGTCGATGAACATTAGTCTTGAATGTGTGAAGATGAAAATGGTAAGGGAAAACTGTACCAGGCAATTCAATCCACATTCGTGTTGTACGGCTAAGGAAAGAATCCCTATATTTCACGGTACGTCCGAAATTGGACTCAAGTGTAAACAGATGAGCGTTCCTAGCAAGACGAGTGTTACTGGAGAAATGTTTAAGGGGTGGAACGCAGCTAGCTACCTCGAGTGAGGATTTTTTTTATAGAAGAATTTGTAAAATAAGGGAAGACAGGAACCATTTCGACGATGTTCGAGTGATGGAAATGTTTCTATAATGTTTCTCTCTCCTTTCGATTTTAACGCTTTTTTCTGCACTCTGTTGAGCAGTTGAAGAAAAGTTTGAGAAGCATCACCTGCCCAGAGATGGGAGTTATACCCGAGTTTAGGGCATATAAACGCTTTGAAAATTGTATCCAGATCAGAAGGGGTGAAAAACTTCTTGCATCTATTAAGGAAGCCTAAGCATCTTGCAGCATTCTTGGCAATCTCAAGTACATGATCATTCCAACGAAGGTTGTGACAGAGGCACATACCCAGTACTGATAGCTTTTCGGCCTCCTCGATGCAAGTACGATTCATGGATAATGGCATAGGGGGTACGTTTAGCTTTAACGAAAAAAAAACAGAATTGAGTTTTCGATGCATTAAACTCCACACGATTTCTAGTACTCCAAGCTTATCATATGGTTTCGATGTAATAACACGTCCGAAATCGAAGGCCGTTAATTTATAAAACGTATATGGAAAGCTGAGGGTTGAGGCGTCAGCAAAACAATTGAATGGATTAGAAGTCACAGACAAGAGATCATTTCTAAAAATGAGAAAGAGAGTGGGAGACAAAACAGAGCCCTGGGGCACACCAGAATATATTTTGTGGAGATCAGACTTGAAACCGTCTAATACAACTTTTATTGAACGGTCAAGAAGATAACTTCTAATCCAACGAATAAGAGTATCATCGATACCAAAAGCACACATTTTCGATAAAAGAGCTTCATGCCAAATTCTATCAAATTCCTTTGAAATAGCAAGCGCAATAATCTTGCTTTCGCCAAAGCGATGCTCTACTGTTCGGTGAGGTATGTCATCAGATCACCAGTAGTGGAACGATTGCTGCGAAAGCTGTACTGTCGGTCATTTACAAGCTCCTGATCTTCGAGATATTTCTTGAGCTGACGATTTATCAGCTTGGAAAGAAGGGACGTAAGTGCAGTTGGTCGGTAGGAGGGGGGGGGGGAGGGGGGGGTCACCTTTTTTAGGGACGGGCTGGTCAAATGCTGTTTTCCATCTATTAGGTAAAATTCCTGAACGATAGGAGCGATGGAAAAGCTTACGCAGTTGTTTTGCCAGCAATGAAGAACACCTCTTCAGAAGGTGGGCTCTGGTCTTAGCCCAATTTGAGTCTGTATCTCTGTATGCGAGTAGGCTCGTCGTGGTATTTAAGGCTTAATTGCTATGTGTCCCCATAAAGCATACTTTCATACTGTCATTTACTACTATAGTGTTTCCATCATTATCCTTGTAGGGTCCAGGGCACCTAGTTAATCTTGATGTTATTTGTTTCAATCTTTTATACGAACGCACTAGGTTTCTTCCTGAGCCACGACCTCGGGGATTCCGTTTTGGATTTGTTTGCCTTAGCCCAATCGGGATTTACCGGAGGTGGTTGTGACAAGCCCAGTTCATATAAAGCTGCGTTTGTTATGGCTTGTTGACATAGCTGCCATTATTGGACCTCCGGGCTTTTTTCAACAGTTGTGGTCAGAGTGGGCTGTAGCGATCACTTCCGATTGAAATTGTCTAACATTGAACATCTTCGGTACAGTTGCTGTTCGCCTAATAGTTTAAATTGATTTCCGCCCACGAAGTTCGGCACCAAAAAGGTAGTGATCCGTGTCAAAGTTGGTTCATTTGAAAGGTAGACATATTGAATAATAGAATTTCTTCCGTCAATCGAAACATGATCAATTCGGTTGCAGTTCCACCATCTGGATATCGCCATGGGTCCCGGATGGCGAGACCTAGTAAACAAGTTCTGCTCAGTAACATGTTCTTGCCCACTACAAAATTGATGAGTCTATGTTGTCGGAAGTTGTGTCGTATAGGCTATGCACTCTGACTGTCTTATAAAATATGTCCTTTCTACCGATTTCGGCGCAGAAACCTCTCAAAAAAATTTGAGCTCATAAGAACTTTCTTCTTTGGTAGCATCGTCTTTCTCTTTTGTAGCATATGAGTCTGAAATGAATTTAGTGTTGATGCGGATTGTAATCATTCCCTCGCTGATTTAGCGAAAGCTCAATTCATTTTGCCTAACTACCTCCATGGCAGAAAAACCTTATCTAAATAAACGCGACTTGACATCGTGGTGGCAGTTCCCATAATAGAAATAACATTTTTTTCTCAAGCCCGGCCTACGCTATCGTATGTTCTGAAGTGCTGTTAAATCAGCTTTGATAATGTCGTGGGTCTCGTTGAACAGCTCTGCAGCTTTATGAGGTCTGTTCAGTTTACGCATGTTCCAAATCCTTGCTCATTTTTAGTTTGCGGGGGAAGTGGGTCGTTAACATTTTCGGATTGTTCATCCAAGGCATATTTTATGTTTCTTCACAATTTGGTTTCCCTTTACAACGACCACTTTTGTGAGGCCAATGAATGGGTTTGGATTTTTATAGCGTATCTTTTATCTTTGCTAGTTTCTAGTTCCTGATAAGATAACTCGAGTATCTACAACCTAGAAACCCGAGATCCAAAGCCCGTCGTAGTTTCAACTTTCAGTTCCCAGCGGGAATTGTAAGAAATTTTTTTTCGGAAGGGTAAGAGTGTGTGACTTAGTTAACTGTTAACTTCGATTTATAGTTTTATATTCAATTTCATTTGAACACAAACAAATTTACATTTCTGTGAAAAGTTACACTAGCGAATCTATACTAAAAGTCAACCAAACCCCCATCGCATCCCCTCCAAACACTAACCTAAAAAACATTAAAAGCAAAAGTTATACTATACAAGCAACCTAAAGAACACGTCTACTTCCCTTAAATGTGATTCGTAGTCAACATCTTAACTTGGATAAAGGACTTTTCTTTTGTCAAGTTAAAAGAAATAAAAAAAAGGAGTTTTTTTTATTAGAAAAGTTTTATTCGATCGGTTTTTATTTGTGTCTTCTTTCTTTCTTCGAGAAAAAAATGTGCTATGAGATTTTGATCCAGCAAAAGATGCACTCTAAACTCTGTGCCATTCACACTTTTGACCCGACCCGCTTAAGTTTGTTTGAAAAAAAATTATACTTTGGAAAGTTTTTTTTCTTTTTACACATAAATATATATTTTTTCCACGATTGAGGTTAGAAATGAAAATTTATTCCTCCGAACGAACTGGTCATGGTCAATGTTGGAGAAAAAAAAATAACTTTACATCCTCGTTTGTTGCGGTTGTCGATTTGCATTAAGGATTGAAGATAAAGGAGTTTAGTTTTGTAAGAAAGTTTCCTTGTCCATGGTGTTAGATTTTTTTTCTTCCGAGAAATGGAAACTGGAGAGGTTTTATGATTCTTTTGATTTCTTGAGAACTTCGATGTGTGTCCTTTGGACTGTTTAAATTCGAAATTGCTTCTTCTAGTGATCCCACATTGTTGAATGATTAAAAATTGTTCATCTTTGAACCAATTTTTGTTCCTTTAAGGCTCCAAAAGACTATTTCCAATTTCAACAGTATTTATCAAAAGTTCTTCGACTTCAAAGTATGCAAAGCATACCTATCTCCATTTCAATTGACTCTCAATGCCATCAGCAATCGTCTGAGTTGCAGTTCGAAATCTAAATAAGATCAATTTTTCATCCTTCAACATTTGAGTATATGGGAGAGATAAATTGATTCCAATTCAAAGTCTTTGTGTGTCTAAAAGTCTGCTTGCTATAACAACATCAACATACAACAAAAAGGACTCTCCTCTTCTCAATAAATGAACAAAAAAAAAAAAAATTCTCACTATTTGCCAGAAGTAGCATGTTCTAGTAATGTACCTTACATCAAACGTAATCCAGATCAATTGAATTTATTTCATTTTGCAACTCTGGTATTGTTTTGCATGTCTTTCTTTTCTACCATTCCATAAAATTGGACAGGGTTGCCAAAGAGTGAAATATCAATTGCTGTGCGAAATTCTTTAAATTGTTGGGATGAACGAAACAAAGTTAGAACCTTCGTCAAACTAGAAATGAAAACTTGGAGTCGAAGACTCGTATTTTCTGCTTTCTGACCAGGTCAATGTCGCTCTTTCCCCATACTCCATTGATACACAGAGGACCGAATATCACCCGAAGAATCTTTTTCTCCCAGCCGATTTGCATCCGATTGTGTCAGGGTCCACACTTCTACGCCATACAGCAGAACTGGGATGATAAGGGTCTTGTAAATTGTGTCTCCTTGGTCCTTAAAGAGGGGGCTTTGCTACTAAAATGCCTTCTAAGCCCGAAGAATCAGCGATGGGCAAGAGTGATTCTTCGATCGATCTCTGCACTGAGGTTCTAGAGGCTATATGGAACCCAAATACACAAAGTCGTTCACTGCTTCAAATTTATTTTTGTCCATCATAGTGGCGTTTTGTCCAAGCCTACGGTGTTGATGTTCTGCACCCGAGAGAGCATTATCATTAACAGCCAGACACAATTCCTTCGCCAGAACTTCAATACTTGGGAATACTTCAAAGACAGCGCTGACTATAATTCTTCAGATCATGTCAGATCATGTCAATATCATCAGCATAGGCAAGTAATTGAACGGATCTATGAAAAATTGCACCGCTGGCTGGTATTCACATACGTTGCGTACGATTGCTCCAAGAAGGACGTTGAAGAAGTTACATGACATTCATCCTGCACAATCGAAGGAGCTTAGCAGGGATGCCGCGTTATGTCATGGCTCCGTATAGCACGTTCTTATTCACGCTGTCATATGCGACTTTAAAATCGATAAAATGGTGGTGGGTTTCTTGGATCTCGCTGAGGATTCATTCGTGAGGCTTACTTTCATCTGACTAGATTGAAGAGCTAGACTGATGTATGGTCCTTGCCTAGTCATCTCCCGCGGCTTTGAAAAGCTCTTATTCTGGCAATGCTGCAGCCCGATCGGCTTCGTTCTTAGCTGTGTAAACCTTCCGTAAATTGTCATAGAACCATGTTTTTCCTTTTAATCCCAATTCGCTCTTAGCTTCTTCAAAGTATTGGAAAAAAAAATTCATCATTGACTCCCGGGAAAAAACGGACATCACAGACATTGGTAGCGTGCCAGACAGTTTCTTCCATGTCACCATGTGTGTGCGAAATTTGGTGCTAGCTATGATAACACTTCTCCCAACACCGATTGCGTTTCTGGAAGTGTGAACATGCGTTCTGTGCTTTCCGACTGTCGAACTAAAGTTATCCCTCTTTCCGATTTCATTTTAAATGCCTTAATTTGGGCATTCATCATACGTTCTCTAGAGAAGATCGTAGAACTTTTCTTTTAGCTGTACCATCCTTCACAGGATGGGGTGCTTTGAGAGATTCTTCGGGAGATATTCGGTGATGTATGTTTCAATGGAGTATGTAGGAAAAGATTAAACGGCGAACTGTACGGGCTTTACAGCGACATTGACTTGGTTAAGAAGCTGAAAATACAACGGCTTAGATGGCTGGGCCATGTGGAACGTATGGACGAAAACGCTCCTGCCCGACGAGTCTTCAATTCCAACCCGGACGGCCGACGCAGTTCTGGAACAACCCATCTAAGGTGGTGCGATCAAGAGGAGAATGACTTCAACCAACTTGGTGTGCGCAACTGAAGGCCACTGGCTAGGGACCGGTGTAGCTGGCGAGGATTGTTGGTTGAGGCCGTGGTCCACAATGGACTGTCTGCGCCACCTTAAGTAAGTAAGTATCCTTCACCTCAGTTGGGATGAGGAAGCATATCATCGAGATATTATTTAAGTCAATGCAGAGACTGAAGCCCTAAGACTTTTTCTCTAAATCTAAGTCCAACCAGTCACTGTCCTGAGCACTTGGCGTAATAGATATCACAGTGTTGTGTACTTTTTCTATCTTGACCACCATAGCACTTCCTATATGCCTGTTGAAGGTCCGGGCATCCTATGTGCTGTGTCTCGTTTCCGTGGGTCGTCATCAGTTAAGTCATCCAAGTCCGAAGCAGTTTGATATTTCAGAACCAAATACTCATACGTAGTGAGAAAGTCACCTCAAAGCAGAACCCAAACCTTGGGGCGGATAGGCCTATGTTCAAAGTCAGTAACTCTTAACAGGATGTGAGAGCCACTATTGGCCCCTTAATAGGACTTGATGGTTCCGATTTTTCAGCAAAATTCTAAAACAGTTAGTTAAGCCCAAGTATGGCAACCCTACCAACTATTCGACAATATTTTTGAAATCAATTTCTGAATTTTCTCCGTCGGTTATAGAATAGAAATATCGCATGCAGATATGAATACTTCAACAGCTACAGGTACACAATGCAGTTAAGGTAGGAGGAGGAATGTATGTACCATGGTATCTATACCTACCTCATGCAACCTAAACCGAGACGTTCTCTTCGCTATTCTTCGTTGTTCATGAGGAAAACTGGAGAGCATGGATCAGAACTAAAATGTGAATAAAGGTTAGTGGAGCGAAGTGTAAGGAGGGGTTACAATTCCAAGGGCTGTGATGCTGCTGAACATAAGGTTTTAAAGGTAGGTCACATTATTTGAAAGGAAGAAGAAGAAGAAGAAGAAGGCTGAAGGTTTGGATGGGAGGAATCTGCATGGATAATTGATAGCATCGAGCAGGTGTATTTGAACTGTTCATGTTCAATTTCACATTCAGGACAGAAGAGTGTGAGTGTGAGGGATGAAATTTTGTTGGCAATGCTTTTTGAAGAAACTGTTTAACGTCACCTGATATGGAATTTTTGTGTACGAAGCTACCAAAAAAAAAAACAAGAGTTCTGTATTTTCTTTGAATTTATTAATTTCTGTTTCAGCTCTTTGTAAAGCCTTATGTCATGTGAAACTAGTTATTTGTTCCAGAGAAGTTGTTTGTCTGGTGAACCATTTATATTGTTGCAGACAATGTAAATTGAGGTAGAAGAAGTGCTTCATAGAATAAACATTGTAGCATCAGTTAGGAATGTTACCAATAATTCATATCGAATCCTCAAGTATTTGTCTTTGAAATGTAAATGTCTTAAGGACAGAGTATACATCTTTACGTACACAAGTTTTGGCAACTGCGGTTCAGCACCACGAAAATTGACTTTTCAATAAAAAACAAAAGGTTTCCGTAGTCCGTAGTTTTTCAAAATCGATTTCTGTAAACTGCGAACGCTCTGGCAATGATAGCTAATTTCTTATGGCCAAAAATGAACGATATGGACTTAGAAGACATGCGGTTAAAACGGGACGGCGCGCAACGTGCCATAAAAGTGCCACAATCCGCTGGCCCGGATGGTATACCCCCATTACTTCTGAAGAGGTGTTCTTCATCGCTGACAAAACCACTGCGTAAGCTTTTCCATCGCTCCTAGTAGATGGAAAAAAACATTTGTCCAGCCCATCCAAAAAAAAATGTCGTATCTTCATCCCCCTCAAATTACCGACCAATTGCACTTACGTCCCTTCTTTCCAAGGTCATGGAAACACTGATAAATCGTCAGCTCAAAAAATATCTCGAAGATCGAGAGCTTCTAAATGAACGACAGTACGGCTTTCGCAGCAATCGTTCCACTGGTGATCTGATGGCATATCTCACCGAACAGTGGAACCAATCTTTACATTGTTTTGGAGAAAGTAAGATTATTGCGCTCGATATTTCAAAAGCATTTGATAGAGTCTGGCACCAGGCCCTCTTATCGAAAATGCGTGCATTTGGCATCGATAAAACCCTTCTTCGATGGATTAGAAATTACCTTTCGGACCGTTCAATTCGCGTTGTTTTGGATGGTTTTCAGTCTGCTACCCACAAAATAAATGCTGGTGTGCCCCAAGGCTCCGTTCTGTCTCCAACACTCTTTCTAATCTTCATTAATGATCTCTTGTCTAATACTTCTAATCCACTAAATTGTTTTGCTGACGACAGTACTCTCAGCTTCTCATATTCGTTTCCAGATTCACGTCCATATTCTTCGGACGAGGAAATGCAACGGCAGCGTATGATAAGCTCATTAAATTCAGACCTTGACAGCATTGTACAATGGGGAATTACCAACCGTGTGGAATTTAATGCTTCAAAAACTCAATGTTGTCTTCTGTCGTTAAAGCACAACCTGTCCCCTATGCCATTATCCATGAGTGGCACTTACATTGAGGATACCGAACAGCTTTGCGTTCTATAGGTATGTGCTGTATTACAAACCACCTTTTGTGGAACGATCACATATTTGATGTCGCTAAAAATGCTTAGGTTTCCTAAATCGATGTAAGAAATATGTTTCCCCCTCTGATCTGGCTACAACCTACAAGGCATACATTCACCCGAAGCTTGAGTATAATTCTCATATCTGGGCAGGTGCTCCTGTCACTCACTTGCGTCTCCTGGATAGGATCCAAAGAAGGGCCTTAAAACTGAGGAGGAAGAACCATTACCGAAACATTTGCTTCACTTGAACATCGCCGTAATGTTTCTTGTCTATCCTTGTTTTATCGCTACTTCCACAAACAGTGCTCCAGCAAAATAGCCAGATGCATTCCTCCCCTTAAACAATTTCCCCCTAACACTCGCATCGCTAGGAATGCCCATCAATTTACCCTCGAGCCTAACTTCGGACGTACTGTTAAGTATAGAGACTCTTTTTTAGCCGCACAACAAGAATGTGGAATGCCTTACCCGGCTCGATTTTTCCCTCCCATTGTGATATACAGACGTTCAAAACCAATGTGCATCGATATCTCCTTTTATCTCCTATTGTACTTTCCTAACCGCTCGCACTGTGTTAATTCATGTTAAGGGTATAATAAACCCTTGAACGCGCGTAAATTATATAAAATAAAAAAAAAAAAAAATTCTTATGGCCAAAATTTAACGATATGGACTTAGAGGACATGCCGTTAAAACAGGACAATTGACAATCTACATGCAAAACTTGAAGGTATTCAGCCGGATCCATGTGAAAGAGTCATTGCAGATTGGATCACTGGTATCCAAATCCATTCCAACGTAAGAAGCGGAGGCAGACATTTAAACGTCTACCCATACTGAGTATAGAACAAACCTTAAGGATCTGTTTTATTTGTAAATGATATCGAAGGTATGGAATGGAAGTTAATTTTTCTTATTCAAAAGTACCAAATATTAGAAGAAGGACCAAGAGACTCAAATTGACTTTGCAAAGAACTCATTAATGTTTAAGACTTAAATTGTCATCTTCTTTGGGAGAACAAACCTTCTTGATATTCAAAATACCAAAGGTGAATTTTATTACAAACATCTTTTGCAAGAATGTAAAGAAACATCAAACATCATTTATAACCCTATACGAAAAGAAAGTCTACACACATTAAAGTCAAGTGCAGCAGTCAAGCCAGAATTTCTTCTTTAAATAATGTCAAGTGTGTGGATAGGCGAGTCCTTTGACTTTGTGTATTCCAGGGTTTTATTACAACTTGCTCTATTTATTTCCTCATTCTTATATTTTTGTATCCTACAATTCGTTCTTTTCCATTGAACGTGATGAGGAGGAGTGTAAACATAACCAGGGACACATGGACTACAAATAGAAAAAACGAAGGATATGATTCTTTTAACTTGAAAGTCCTACATGACTTTTTTTTTTAGTATGTCCTTCTCTCCATAATATTTGTTCAGTTTGAGTTGTTACATTTCTAATAATAAATTGTATGTTTAGAACGGGACACACAACAAGTTAAAGTTATGAATTAAATATTTGAGAAAAAAAAATTATTGTGGTGGTTGGTGAACACAAAAAAAAATTCTAGAGTACAAGGGTTTCCTATTTCATATCTCGTTGACAGAGTGATTCTGTGTATTATTACAAGGACATTCAGCTGGAGGGTGAAAGTTGACCAAAATTCCGCATAAAGGTTCATGGCAAACATTTGTATGTTTTTTTTTTTTTTTTTTATATTTTCCTATATTTTTTCAGGCCCAATGGATTGAAAGTACGAGCAATTCATCAGAAAATGGATACAAGGACTTTTAAAGTTCAATATGTTTCAATATCGTGAAATAAATTATTTATTTATGTATGTGGGTGATAGGATAAGTTTTCTTAAGTTATTTCAAATTCAATTAACTAATAAGTATTTTTATTTGTAAACTAGATGAACCGGTGAACTTCTTACAACCTTTAATAATTGATTTTAATATAACTTCCAATTCCACTTCATCGAGTTTTGTTTGTTGATTTAACGATACTTGTTCGCTTTTAAAATGGATTCAATTGACTTCAATAAAAATTTTAAAGAAAAGATATTAATATTCAATGCAAAGCTTTGTAGTAAGCTTTTTAAGTTTTACCTTAGGCGCGTAAGCAATCTGAGATAATGGGTTGCCGACACGCGAACACGCAACATTTAGCTGCCGAAACTCTGAGTTTCGCCTTGTAACAGAAGAGTATAGCAGCTGTTTGAAGTCAAAATAGAGATGTGCGAAGTCAAAAAATCTTCTCCTTTGTACTTTCTTTGACAGTCTAGGTTGATTGAGTGGTGGCAATACAGGAAATTTCAGAATGATAAGATATGTTGGATATAGTCGTAGTTGAATACTTTCTTGTTGATAACTCTGTCAGCTGCCAAAATATAGCCCCCTTGCTTAGTCAATAATGGTTTTTGAAGCTTTGCACGCACGTCGAATGAGCTCTTCCTTCGATTTGGTCACCTGGCAGAAATTACTCATAGGGCTCGTCAGCTGGAGTGTAACGTTGAAAAACCAGAAAAGTGACTTTTATATGCCATCGTGCATTCATCTCAAATGATTTTTTTTCATTTCTGTACAATAATTGGCATTACGCTATTTTTATCGATGTTGCAACTAAAGTTTCGTTGATTTGCAGGTTCAGTCACAATTTTAGTGCTCGTTGGTCTTCTAACATAGTCGCTGCTATTCCAGATGAAGCCAGTGTGCCAGTGTCAACTCAATTTCATGGCGCTATTGAAAAGAAGCCAAAAGCAATCAAACTAAGAACGCTTTTCCAGTCCGTCCAGAAGGAATAAAGTATTGAAAGCCACCAGCTATATTAAAAGCTTTCATCAAAGTGACGTCCAAATTATTTTGTTGGTAATTAAATTGCGGAACATTTGCACACACTTTTTTATTCCTTCGCGTTCATCTCCAATTTTGCAAGACCTTGTTGATGGTTTTGAGCTGTAGCTCTCAAATCGCTTTGATATTATTGGCCTTAAGTGCTCAAATTGTTTCCGGGTTTATGGTCCTTCACGGTTCCTCACAAAACACAAATCCAAAGCGGTCAATCAAATCGCAGCTCCGAGGCGGCCAATTGGCATCGCCAAGATGGCTGATATCACAATTTGGTGCGCAAAAGAAATTTGTGGTACCTATATGCTGTGTGGCATGGCGAACCATATCCTGCATGAACCAGGAGGTCGTCAAAATCCGTGTCTTCAATTTCAGCAAAAAAAAAATTTGGTTAACATGGCTCTGTATATAAAGCCCATCGTTGACCGAAACGTTATTCCCAGCCTCATTTTCGAAGAAAAATGGTCCAATGATGCCACTACTCCACAATCCAGAAAATGATTGTTCGCCCGAAATCGTTGCCCAATTCAAGCTCATCAGGCTAGTACTTGAACTGTACAGCTGTTGAGATCAATGGTACCCTATATAGATAGACTTATAGCCAGGTACCACCGCAAATAGTATTTTTCATCGTGGAGAAAGGTACCCTATGCCCGTTTCGGTTAAGTAGTAAAGGCGTGGAAGGCTAACAAAGAAACAGCCATGCTCAAACTCGAATTAATAATTGAAGTAATGAAGTAAGGATTTTGTTAAATAGTCCAAGCCCCCTTTCATTACATTTCTTCCCTATTTCGGTCGTCCCATCATATTTATATGACTATATAGCCTCATAAAACCTCATCGACAAAACACACGCACATATACTTTCCATCAGATATCACCACTAAAGCCAGTAATTCCCAACGGTTGCTCATAAAGGGAAAAGGTTGTTAAGTCAAACACACTGTAAATCATGTATCTGATTGTATTTCAATTTGGATATAGTATACGAATGTTCCAAGTTCCAACCCTTGTGTATCCATCTAATTACTGCGTCGAGTGACTTATTTAATGAAGCCTGTTATCTGATATCCTCGCTGGCATGCAATCAGCGCCGCCATGTGAATTAGTATTCACTTTGGCACGAGCACAGGTAGGTACTTACCTATACCAACATATTTTTACATATACCGTGTGGAATATAAAGTTCTCTTCTAACAGTACATCATCAATATTGAATTTACCATATAAACAACATGTTGTTGTCCCATAAAACCCTTGGAAGGGGGAGATGAACTCCGGTTGCAAAAGGAAAACCACCTTCATCACGTGTGTTGGCAGTGATTTATCAAACATCAATCTGCTGCCACTGTACACGAAAGTATAAAACACCACTAACAACACCACGATATAGGTGCTCCTGCTACTTTGCGTCGTCGTGTATAATTAGATACAAAATTTATGGCATAATTTCAACGGGAGACTTAATTTTTGCACTCGTTCATCCTGTGGAATTAGTGTGTGTGCAAACTTTGGAAGGAAACTCTGTATATCCTGGTTGAGCCATATGGTTTGAATGAATTTAATAGCTTTAAACCGGGTCAGAGGTGTCCACAGGTATTCAATTAGCATGGAACACCTACACTACATGCTTATCTTGTTAAGCATTTTGTTTTATATAAATCTTTAAGTATTGACGTAGGTACAATTAATTCTTTTGGCTCAGTATTATCAATAACGTCCTTAGTTTTGTACTTTTACGTGCTTTCTAGATAAATATTGATGTGTCCTATAATTATTGTAAGCTTTGTATCTTATCATCCAATTGTATGCTTGGTTAAGTCGTGGCCCGCATGCTTCAAGCAGCATATCCCGCCAGCCAGTCTTGTTCCTCCAGTTACCCATGCCACCACCTTAGACGGGGTCCACCAGAACTGCGTCGGCCCTCCGCTCCGGGTTGGAATTGAAGACTCGTCGTGCTGGCACGGCCTCGGCCCCAAAATATACCAACGGTCATTGCAAACCCCATTTTAATCCAAAAACTTGCATTTTTAAAAGAAAAACTTCCCAAAATTTCGGGCTTTTGTATTTTCAACTTTCAGAATAACCAGGGTGCTCCAAAAATTAGCCGTTTTGTATTGCCAAATTTCACGAATACATGAGACTCGCACACACAAAATATGTTCGCTTTAGTGAAATAATATTATACAGTGTAACAATCAATGTTGATGGAAATCACACCCTGAAATGCTGTCTGCAATCCTTGACTGATATAAACTACTTTTTTGAGTCTCTGTATTATGTACGATGTACCCCGAAAAGTATATGAAAAATTTGCGTGGCCTGCATGATGCAAGAATAGTTTTCAGTTTGCGAAAAACTCGAACCAAAAATTGAAAACCCCTCTACTTTATTTAAAAAAAACTGTTTGTCAGTAAAGTTGGTTTACGGACGATAATTTAACGTGATAACCAGTTCACAAAACCCAACCCACCTACAACCACATACCATTTTTGAAAATTTTTGTTCACCCTTTACCCCAAACACCAACCTACCACCACCACATACAACCAACAGCCCACCATTTTTGAAAATACACACCATAAATCCCCCCTTCCTAACCACCACCGACTATTTTTGACATTTCACCCACTCCACCTAAAACCACTTTCTACTCACCCACCATTTTTGCCACATTTTTCCTCACCCCGTCACCCCAACCACCCACCACAACTATTTTTGACAATTCCCTCCACTACGCCCCCTTTGCCACTCCCCAAATTCAACCACCCATTCCATCTACAACCACTTGGACACACCCACCATTTCTTACATTGTCCCCCCAAACCACCCATACTACCTTCAGCCACCAACCAACCACCCACCATTTTTGACAGTTTTTTCATCGGCCCCCATCAAATCTACCATCCCCACCACCAAAACCGCGAACCACCCAACCCACCTACAATCGCCAGCCCACCACCCACCATATTTGACAATTCCCCCCCCCCCCCTCAACAATACCAAATCGCCACAACACCAAACACCCATCCCACCTACAGCTACCAAGGAACCACCCATTGTTTGTGACAATTTTTTCCTCACCATCACCCGCACCAACTACAGCCACCCACCATTTTTGACAGTTTTCTACTTCCCGACACTACCCACCAGCCACCACGCACACACACCCTCCACCACTTCCAACCACTCAACACCCTCCCCTCCTCCCACTTTATCGACTTTCTATGCTATCAAAGCAGATATAACGTGACTGTGACTGTGACACTATTTGGTGCGTGCTGCCCATATATTCCGATTCATTAGACGTTATCACGTCAAAAGTATTGATTAGAATCCTCTTCATCGATTCCATATTGAAAATGATGCCGCGAATAAAACAAACAATAAATAAAACAATAAAACCCTTTTACCTCACATCCCTGTCATTTGACCAAAATAACAGTACTTAAAACGTCATTATTTGACAATTTGAAGACAGTTGATACATGACAGACCACTCTTGTGTGGTTACTGCTTTTGGTTTAAACGAATCTAGTTCAGTATAATTTATGGTAATTTGCAGTGCAAAATTATGTACTGCAGACAGGTCCTGTTTCCTGTGAGCATACTATACCATATAATTTCACTCAAATGTGAAGGCTGGAGTAACAAACAGTAATTACAGGTTTGCCTTTATTGGCACAATTAAATCGAATTTATTGCACATGGTACGTTTACTGACATTGAATTGAATATTGTGTTCCTTTCTTATTATGTCAGTGACATATCACATTAACTGACATGAAAAAGCTATAAAGCTATAAAATGTATAATTATACCGTTGTTTTATGAGGAAGGTCCTTAATTAAAAATTCAAAACTACTGTCTCTGTCAGTACAAAGTAAGTTGGAAAATTTAATCTAAAGGGTTGGAATGTTCTTGTGGTCGTAGATGACATACAAATAAACATTATGGGAGATACAAATCGTTAGAGGCGTTTTCGAGAAAGTTCAACTTCTTTTTAAAGAATGAAAATGAGGGTTCACAATGCATATGTACATTCAATTCGTTCAGATTTTTGCTAATTTGAAAATTTTCACTACGGGAACCCTGTGAAAGCTTCTGTTAGAATAGTACCTGTACTGCCAATTTAATTTGAACAGAGTATAGATGTCTAAAATCTAAAGTTTTAAATATTCATGGAACATAAAAGTTGTATGAATTACCCAAAAAATAGTTTATCATTCTTTTTCATAGAAAATGTCAAAAATGTTACCTAGGAACCTTAACCCAAACTTTGGCTTGCAATATTTAATTGTGGAACAAAGTGGAAATATTATAAAAAGGACCTTATGTAAGGAAATTTGTTCACCGAAATCATCAATTTTCGGACATTCCAGCTTACGGGCATAGTAGGTAGTTGATGAGGAAAGTCACAACATTGCTCTCTTATTAATATTCTCTACATATATAGATGTTGTGGGCACTCCATTAACTTGCAAAAGGTTCATTCTTTAAAATGACTATCGAGATTCTTAGTTTGTCTGCTCTTTTCTAAAATTCAAGTTTTGTTTGGAGTTTGAACAGTATCTTTTTATAGGGACAGACTCTTGATAAGATAAGGCCAAGTGAAATAAGGCCAAATGAAGAGATTTGGTCTTATTTCGTTTTTTTTTTAAGTGAAATAATGACCAATTTGGCAATATTTCACTTTTGATTGCTTTGTTTCAACAAAATAAATTGAAAACCATCTCAATAAGGTTGAAGCGTCTTTGCTTCCATATGTATATGTATTCTGCAATTGGTGAAGTCGCTAAGGAAGCTTCGTAGTTAGTATGCTATCGAATCCTTCCAAGGAGCTGGCAGTCATATGCAAAGCTTTATTGCCCCAGATAGCCATGTTGCTATTTAAAAATGTAGCTTACGAAAGATTGATCTGCCAAAATAAAGGTATTTCATTTGTCATCTCTTTTGACAGATGCACCTGTCGGAAGCTACCATTATTAATACATGGTATCTGGGTGACCATTTTGAAGTCAGCTCCATGAACTGTCCAATATCCTCATCCAAACACAGCCGCTTGATGTTGTGAATAATAATAAATTCAAAAAAAAAAACAAAAAAAAAAAAAAAAAAGGCAGCCACAGAGACTCGAACCCGGGCCCGAAATCCAGCTTTAAATTTTTTGCTTGAAAAATATACTTGAGTTTGACGTTTTGGAATTTTGGATATAATTCGCAGAATTTTTTTCGTCGCCGTACGAATGGCACCAACCTCCAAAAAGTACTATTTGTATTTATTTATTTATATAAAAATATTTATATAGATTTGTAAGTAAAAATTATTTATTCCATCTCTAAAACCTGGGCTAGGAAGTGGTCCCAGGTTCGAGTCTCAGCAGAGGCAATTTTTTTTTTTAATTCTTACTATCAATATTATTTATGTGAAATCTTCTATGTCTGGATGTTAGATGTTTGTTGCTCAATGACGCCAGAAGGGCTGAATGGATCTGAATGAAATTTGTCACAGAGAAAGATTATAGTCTGGAATAGGACATAGGCATGAATTTGAATTGATCAATTTGCAAGAAGCAGCATGTTGAAGCTCGAAATTTTTATTTTCAATAATAAAAATCCAAGTGACTTTTTTCACGATGGTGAGAGGGTTTATGCTCCTGCACAATATAGCAGGACCCGGATGATGAGTGTTTTAATCAGTATCGTTTCTTTGGTTCTTCTCGAATTGTTTATTCGGCACAAAGAAAGAGCGAATAGCAAGAGTTAGTCTACGTTTGGTTTCACTGTTGATGTTGTTGCCTATATGTTTACAGCACTGGCCAGGTAGACAAACTCATTGACTATATCGTAGTTACACCTGTCAATGGTCACGTTCTGACCAAGTCGGTGGTGGGGTTGGACTTTTGTTGATGAAAGCATTTATACGTCGTCTTGTCCTCGTTTATTTGCAGTCCCATTATGTTTGCTGCTGACTCGCGTGGCAGAAAAGGCCCCAGTTATAGCTTTATTTGCTGTTTGTGTCGAAGGTTACATAGTTGAGTCTCTACCAACTTTAACGGAACAGCGAGCATTTTCCGTTTTTTTCTTTTTCAGGAATTCTAATTCTAAAGTTGGACACGGATGCTTTAAAATCGACGAGCGATGTTAAATTCTTGAATTATTTTGAGGATCTGGCCTAATGTGAAGATATGTGTTAAGGACCAATCAGCAAACGGCTTTAGACTATGGCACAAAACGCTATACAGGATCTTTTATGCGCTTTAATTTAGTATAACGCAACCCTGAAGTGAAGTCGATAGTGATTTCACCAATGGGTCTTTTATGTCCTGTTTTTGTATCTTGTGAAACTGAAGAACGTATCAAGACATTATTTTAAATTCTAGTTTGCTTAAAATTATTTCAGTTGGCTTTTGTATTCCAACTTTAGAAAATTGCTTTTTAAATATCACCCTGTTTCTGAATGTTAAAATTAAAATAAAAAAAAAAATATAGTTTTATAACATTTCAAAATGTAAAGTGCCATATTCTTTGTATACCTACCACATTTTATGTGACTTTGGCTACAAAGTTCCTTTTTTTTCTAAATTTTTTGAATGTATTCAAAGCTTCGGAGTGTAAGCGATTGTGGTTAACCTCTATGATTCTTTCAAAAAGTTGCCACCAGTTCCATAAAACTCAAAGTTTTCCTTTCCGTTTTGCCAGGAAGTAGAGCTATCTCGATTTATTTATATGTAAGCACATAAATTATACGGGCAAGTGTGAGTCGGACTCACGCACGAAGGGTTCCGTACCATTATCTTTGTATAAAAACGGCCAACAAATCACGTTCTTCAATATTTATTTTATTTAATAAAACATTTGCTGAAATTTCTCATTGCAACAGCCGATCAGGATTAGCAGAAGACAACGAACTGATAGTTTGTTTAGGAAAGATCGCGACAAAAATGATCTTGTTTGTGTGAGTGAAGGAAAAGTAACAAATCAGCAAAAAGAAGAACTAACAGAGACAGTTATATTTGTAAATTTCAGACTTCCAGAAATTTCTAAAGAAGAAAAGAGACAACCTGGTGATGTACGGACAAACATAGCAAAAACGAGTAAAAAATTATGTTTGTTGTATGGGAGCCCGCATAATTTTTTTAGTTTTTTTAGTTTAGTATTTGTTGTTATAGCGAACACAATAGGGTTCCGTTTTCACCCTTTGGGTACGGAACCCTAAAAAATGACCCCCATATACCATGTTGCTATTTATAAAGGTAGCTTACGACAGATGGATCTGCCAAAAGAAAGGTATGTCATTTCTTTTAACAGATGCATCTGTCGGAAGCTACCATTATTAATACATGCTATCTGGGTGGCCATTTTGAAGTCAGCTCCATGAACTGCCCAATATCCCCATACAAACACAGCCGCTTGATGTTGTGAATAATAATAACAAATAAAAAAAAAATGATAATAAGGCAACCGCCGCCGAGATTCGAACCCGAGCCCAAAATCCAGCTTTGAATTTTTTGCTTGAAAAACATATTTGAAAGACCGATTTTGAAATTTTGAATATAATTCGCAGAATTTTTTTCGTCGCCGTACGAACGGCACCAACCTCCAAAAAGTACTATTTGTATTTATTTATTTATATAAAATATTTATATAGATTTGTAAGTAAAAATTATTTATTCCATCTCTAAAACCAGGGTTGGGAAGTGGTCCCAGGTTCGAGTCTCAGCGGCGGCTGCCTCTTTTTTTTTTTTTTTTTTTTTTTTTTTTTTGTTCTTACTATATCTATTATATGTACTTATATCAAGATGCTGTCCCTAAAAAAGAATAACGTGCAGTTACTAAATGAACTGAACTAGTTGGGATATATGGAATTAAATGTAAGAAAGACCAAGTTCATATTTCTTTTACTTTCCGGAAGGTTCTTTGCCTTGGCGAAGGTAAATGCAAGAAGGAAACTTAAATTTTAAAAACTCATTTTAAAGGAGAAAACCTATTTTTCGAGACAAATTGAAGGAAATATTTGGCTTTAATTTTAATATGAGAGCCCTTTTCCCATCAAATGTTAAAAGTTAGGTTTCAATTTGAGTTCTAATCTAAGCCATACGGCAGGCGGCCGAAGGTCTTTACAAAATAATACACCACTTCGTGTATGAAAAATGTATTTCTAAAAAGATTTTCAAATCCTCACATTTTTGCAAAAATATGTTCCGCTGCTACCCCTTTGAGCTGTACGCAGCTTTTTTATATCACTTTTTTTACAACATAGCTCAAAAATTGTTCAATTAGAAAGAAAGATACCTTTCTAAGGTGGAAGATAAACAAAACAACTTACCTAGGAAAGAATATTACAATATGTAGGTACCTAGTTGCAGACTACATTTTTATGAAACTGTTTGAGATATGATCGCACTCACCTAGAAAGGAAAAAAAAAGCACTATATTATGCAATTGTTTTTTTCTACCTTTAATTCACTGTTTTATAATTATTTATAGGAAGCAGAAACAATTAACTTAGCCCTTTATAGAGCTTGCCCTAAATAGGTATTGACTTACCCCATTCGATCGTAGTTTTTCTTTTTCAATTCCAAATTCCCATAATTTTACAGGAAGCAGACACACTTTTTCTTGGATTTACATTTAACATTAATTATTTATTTTCTCCCTAAATGACTGCACTGGACCACCCCACACGGCGGCGATGCGACGCGACACGATAACGGACATAAAGTTCTACCGGCGCGGCGACTGACGGCGGCGACAACATAGACGATACAAGACACAACACACAAGAGACGACGCCATTACAAAAAACACGATTCTGGAGCAAATTGAAATTACTACAAACTCATTTTGACCACTTTTTAATAACTTATTTTATGAAAACTTTATAGATAAATGATTTTGAACACTTTATAAACAATTATTTATCATTTTTAACACTCCACGTTAGAAATTAACATTAAAAAACAATTATTTTTGTTAACCGATCGCGAGCAAAACCAAACACCGAAACCGAAATGCACTCAATGAAGAATTTATTGAGAATGGTCATTGCTGAATTGAGGTGTGAATGGGAAAAAGCATAACGGGCATTGTTCTCTTAAATAATAATTATGATGTGGTGTGTTTGTTTTTGTTTTTGTTTATAATTGAAAGAGCTTGCATACCTTAACCTTTGTCTCTATGTGGTGCATTTAAACCAAAATGGAAGAACGAAGAGCATGTGTTTATGATGATAGGTTATGTATGTATTGGATCTGTCGGTGGGTGGTGGCGGGATGGGTTGGATATTGGATTTGGTTTGGGTTCTTCTTCTTCTTCTTCTTGCTAATAAGAGTTAATTGATTATTTTCTCTTTCTCCAGATGTGTTTTTGTTTGCAATAATGTTAATGTTATGTTTATTATTGAAAGAGTAACTTTGTCCTTGATGTACTATAAGCTATACTATAACTATACTAACTTAATGCTGAGAACGAGATGGTAACTTGGTGTTGTTTTCTGTGATCGGCGAACATGTTTCTATTTGGGAGTACAGCTGTAATACCACGAACAAAAAACAATGCTGGCCGTATGAACTCTTCCTGGATAGTCCATTTAAATTTTATAAGAGTATTCTATTAACTGGAAACATTTTTGCTTCAGCGTGATCTTGCAAATGACATAGGTTCTTCGTGTGCAAAATACATGGGAAAAACAAAAATTTAGGAAATTGTTTACGGACGTAAGAAACAAAAAAATCCACCAAGGACCCAAGACATTGTCTCTTTCCGAGCGTTCTGGGGTTCTAGTAGAGATTATATAAGGGGAGATCATTTCAGCGGAGGAAAGCAAATGCATATTTCATGGTACCTAGTTTTTTTTTATATAAAAATAACGTTCGAAAAAGGAGGAACGGAAACATTTCATAAGTCCTTATAGGAGATAATGTTATTTTTTTTTAGAAGTAAACATAGACCTGTAAAATGAAATAAAACACAACACATTATTGCCTCAGAGAAGAAAGTCTAGCAATGTTAAATTACACGATCTCGGTCCAAAAAGCGAAATTATGTACTCACTGAACGTTTCCTTCAACAAATAAATTGTAGCATAACGGTTTCCATTGACTGTAACCCTCTGGCCCAGTGGCGTATTGAGGGGGGGGGGGCGCCCAAGGGGCCCGGGCCCCCTGCAAGCCTCCACGACAAGCTCCGAAACGGCTGTTTGTGTTAGACTCCTTAGCTGACGTTGAAGTTTGGGGTAACATAGCATAAAAAAAGTACCAAAAACATAAGCATTTTATAAATATTCAACAATAAGTTTTTCGCAGTAGTAATTATGAACCTTAAATAGAAACAGACTTATTCATAACTCACTACAAACTATTAGCTTTGTTTGTTGAACTTTACCTAGGGTCGCCCAGTTTCTTGACAACTCCAAGGGTTGTCAAAAAAACCTGGGTTTTCCAGTTCTCAAAAAACGCATTAGGGCTGCTGATTGTATATTTTTCACAGCACACAAAATCAAAAGTTTCCATTTTGCTTTATTTGTTCGATTTGTACTTACTTTCATCGAAATAAATGCATTCACTTGCATGTCTTTGTCTTTTACTTTTTTTCGAAAAAAAAAAATGCGAAAAATCAAATACAGAAGAAAAGTACACAAGAAATTTGTTCGGTGTGTACGTATAAGCACGTACGTGAAACCTTATTGTTAAATGATTTAATTTTGAGTTCTTTTCGTCGTGTCGAACTGCACGTCTGATAACATACAAATAGGTACCATTTTAATGACAAAGCATATGTAGTTTATTTTTCCGGTAACTAAAAATGTATATTTTTCAATCTACTATTTAGATATGGAAACAAACATGGGAGGAAAAAAATGGAGAAAACATCCCAGTAAAAGCTTTAGCTTCTCTTCCCGTTTGCAGTAATGTACAATTCCCAAATATAAGTGTGTACTTCCAGTAACGTCAGCAGAGCCAGAGAGATCATTTTCCGTCCTGAGAAGGTTAAAGACTTGGCTAAGGGCAACAACTTCCAAAGAACGTCCGAATGGATTAGCATCCATGAATATTCACCCAGAAATCAATATAGATCCTGAGGAAGTTGTTGAACAATTTGCCAATAAAAAACAAAGGAGAATGGACTTGATTTTCCCATGAAACAAAGATTAAACATTGGGTTTAAAATTATTAATTGCCTTTATCATTAAAATAAAAAAATAATGAAATTTTGTTCACAAATATTTTAAATAGTTTAATTTTATGGAGCAAAATTAAGGTTTCTTAGAGGACAAAAAGATTTCGATTTACTTATTTTACTAACTTAAAAGGACTACAAAAGATTTATTGAAAAATTTTATAGGTGCCAACCCCCCCCCCCCCCCCAAAATTTTTTCTGGATACGCCACTGCTCTGGCCGTCATCGTCTTCAAAGAAGTACGGGCCAAGGATTCCACCAGCCCGCATGAAATACACCAAACTTTATTTAATGGTGTACCGTTTCAAAAATGGCTTTGTGCGTAGCCATTAAACCAAAAATTAGCTTCACTGGCGAAAATAAATTTCTTTTGAAAATCGGGATGACCAGCAAACTCTTTGAGCCAATTCACTTTAATTTGCATGGGTTGTTCAGTCGTCAGTCGATTCATGGAAAAATGGAAAACCAAACTAAGGATGGAACCCAGATGACAAAATGGCAGTCAATGAAAATAGTGCTGCCAACTTAAAGCTCTATAACTCTAAAAAAAACGTTTACTTGAGTCGGTGTCAATTGTTTTAAGACTATTAAACTTTAAACTCAGACCAGAACAAAGCTATAGTGTCTTTTGTTAGCGACATACATATATGAAGTGTACTGCGCCCTTGGTCTATATTCGAATTTATTGACAGTTTACTTCTTTAACAAGGTTGGCCTATTTCTAACATTGGTGTGCTAAAACTTTGCAACACGTTTATTTAATCAAACATCCCGACAAAACTACTTCAAAGTTTAAACTTTTGCATTTTCTTATTCACGACCATAAAAAACTCCTTGTGTCAATCTGGTAACACACTGATTTGGCCAGGCCAACAAACTATTTCAACATTAGCAACAACCATCCAACTAACTTTTAAACCCTAAGTCGAACTTAACTCTTTCAAAATGAAATGCAAATAATAATCTGCCCATATAGTACAATTTCTAGTAGCAAACAAAATTGCTTTACTTTTGAACACAAAATATGTACACCACACATACACAGACACACTCGTAAGCTTAACTTGTGCGTTGCTGCCTCTAAAGCTCAGGTAAAGGTAAAAACATACAAAATTTCATATTTTTGAATGCAAACTTCTGGAATAGAGAAGGGATAAAGTTTTTCAAACGCAAATGCAAATTGCTTTTTATTCAAACGCACCCAGAGCTATGTATCTTTTATGTGCATTGCAAACATCTGTCACTATAAACGGAATAGTGTTTAGAAAGATAGACATATATTCATATTATACGGATAGAGCTAGAGAGGTAGAAAGGTATATGAGTGAGTTATTTAGTCAACATCCTCGGGTTTATCTTTACCAAACTATATAGATGCGATACGTTCTAAAATGCAAATATCTAGATTATTCTTTTATTTTTTTTTTCTGCATTTTAGTTTATTCTTTGAATCTGCATATTTCGTAGAAAGGCATTTTTTGGAACTCCATCCAACCGGAAGTGCATTAGTGTTTGCATAAATATGAATATGGCTTTGGGGCTATGTAGTGGCAGATTTGTATTTTATTTGATTTGACGATGATAGCGGTTTATTGATTGAATTTTTTTATTTAAATGTGATTGCATTTAAAAGTGATTTGTTTGTATATAGATTCAGTGAGCCATGAGCAGCATATTATCATCCATTTGATAAAGTGCGAACTTTTTACTTGCTCTATAGGGCAAGTATTGGTTTCGTGCAGAAAAAAAAAATCGAGGTTTTAATCAAACATGACATTACGATGATAGAGAAGCCCAAAAAAGTGGTTTTCGCAATACCGTCCGTCCGTCGGTCTGTCTGTGCGGATGTGCGGATGTGCGCTTTTTCACGTCATGCTACAGCCTAAACGGCTTGACGGATTTTCTTCAAACTTCATATATAGCAGTTTGAAGAAAAACGGTTGTCGAGGTTTCTTTTTGTTTCGTTTTAGCCCGGCTCAAACTGGTACCTTTCATGTAACGGTTTTTTTCATTTTGGATTTGCTCGAAAACGGATCTAACGATTTTGATTAAACTTAGAATTTAACTTACCTAAGATATTTCTACTAAAATAGCGTTTTTTGTTTTTTTCTTAAATGGTCGTAACGAAAATCAGGTTTAAACGGCTTTTTTTCAAATGGCCATAAGTTCGCAACGGGTTGATTGAATTGACTCAAACTTCGTTTGGCATCGTTTTTTATAGCGTTCTAAAATACGGCTTTGTAAATTTTTCAGTGAAGTTTTTCTAAATGGTAGCTCCCATACAACGAGCCGTTCAGTTTTAGCCAACTTTTTTAGGTTTTTTCTAATTTGCTCAAAAATGGCTATAACGATTTTGATTAAATTTGGTGTAATATATTCTTTTAGTGTTTTTAAAAGAACTGCGTCTTTAGTTTTTGGCTAAAAATACAAATAACGGAGATCTGCTCTTAACTGCTTTTTTCAAACAGCCATAAGTTGTCAACGGTTGCATCAAATTTAATCAAACTTTGTTTGGTATAGTTCCTTACAAATCTCTATCAGACTGCATTTGAGTTTTTGGATACAAATGATAATAACGGAAATTTGTTTTTAACAATTTTATTAATTTGGGCATAAGCGGACATTTATATCATTTATATCACCCAAAAGATGACATCTAAATTTGATATACTAAAGGTTTCTTAACGTAAACTTCTGTATATCGGGTTTTCCAGTTTTAGCCAAACTGTTTTGGTTTTTCCCAATTTTTCCAAACATAGTTCTTCATATTGCTCGAAAACTTTGTTTTCATCGTACAATATTGCACCCTCAGAGCAAATACGTGCGACCCAGTCCTGTATTTTATTTTATTTTGGCTCGTACTGTCTAAATCACAGAAAATCAAACTACTCGTACTATAGGTTAAGATTGGAAGAACAAGCGTTTTTACCAGGGTAGATTTCACCTTAACAGGAAGGCTGCCACCACTGATGTAGTGTACGTCAACAAGGATATTGATAAAAATGTCTGAATGGTGTATCTTGTGTAAATTTTATGTTTTAGTTGGAATAGATTTTCCAGGAAAAGTCCTCCCATAGGCCCCGGATTTATTTATCAGATTTTCTCGTAAGCCACTTGACGGATTTCGATGAAATTTTTAATGTGGAAGCCCTTTTATAAACGAAATAATGTAAATTCTTAAAGTTTTCAAAAAAAGAATTTTTGAGTTTTTTAAAAGTTTAAAATTTTCTTTTTATTTTTTGTTTTTTCCAAAAACGGTTTAATTTTTTTTTAAATTGTATTTTTCTGATAAAAACTACAAAGTGCTTGAAGTGGGAATACTCAAAAAAAAAAATGGAATATATTTTGGAAAAGTTTTTTAAAGAAAACTGTTTTTTGAAAAAAACTGGTCGAACGATTTTGAAAAAAAAAAATTCTTAAAATTCTTAACAATAAACGAAATCAAATGGCTAACGTCACTTTTTTCCAAAAACCGTTTGGTGATCTTATGGCATATCTCATCGAACAGAGTGGAACAAATCTTTGCATCGCTTTGGCGAAAGCAAGATTATTGCGCTTGATATTTCAAAGGCATGAAGCTCTTTTATCAAAAATGCGTGCATTTGGCATCGATGATACTCTTATTCGTTGGATTAGAAGCTATATTCTGGACCGTTCAATGCAAGTTGTATTAGACGGTTTCAAGTGTGATCTCCACAAAATAAATGCTGGTGTGCCCCAGGGCTCCGTTCTGTCTCCGACGCTCTTTACATTTCTATAAATGATCTCTCTTGTCTGTGACTTCTAACCCATTAAATTGCTTTGCTAAAGAAACGAAATGTCGAAATGTTTCATATCTTTGCTTATTTTACAGGTTCTTTTAAAAAAAATGCTCACTTGAGGTAGCCAGCTGCGTTCCACCCCTTAAACATTTCCCCCGTAACACTCGTCTTGCTAGGAACGCTCATCAGTTTACACTTGAGCCCAATTTCGGACGTACCGTGAAATATAGGGACTCTTTCTTTAGCCGTACAACACGAATGAGGAATACATGCCTGGCACAATTTTCCCTTGCCATTTTAATCTTCAAACATTCAAGGCCAATGTTTATCGAAACCCCCTTTCCCTTCCTATCGCTCGTGCTGTGACAAAACATTAAAATTTGAAACCTTGAGCTCGTGTGATATAAAACAAACAAAAAATACGCATTATTTACTTAAGATTGATCTCGATCTCATATAGGATCCATAAAATGAATACACTCCAAAGAAATCCAGGAAGTATACAGCAACACGGCTAACCTTTATCGTCATATCAATAGAAATTTAGTATGTAACATAAGAATGTCCTTTATTGGCAACACGAACACTTGCTTGCTTCATTTATTTTGAGAAACTTGCTCACCAAATAGTCCCTCATCTCTATTATAAGAAACGATGATGGTGAAATGACTTTGAAATACTCAAATGGTTCACAGAATATCATATAAAAGCCAGCAACGGAACGAAGGACACAATATTATTATTATCCTTATACGAAAGACCCAAAGTGTAAGTGGGTGATTCTAGTCTTGGTTCTGGATTAAAGGAGAATACGGTTGGTTGGTGTGGATGGCATTTATTTGTATCTAGTATATTTTTCTTACACCGAAGCGAAGGACACCTATACCGATCAAAAATATTGAAGTGTGAGAAAGACAATATTACAGTGTATTGAAGATTTTCCTTTGTTCTTCTGGAAACTGGAATATATCCATATTCGTGGATAAGAATCTGTATATTACATACCACCGACCGGTTCTGGTATATATTTTGTTCAAGGATAAGAAACTGAGGAAGTTTAATTTTGAAAGTAGGTACCTTCGCAACGCACAATCTGAAATGGTTGATCTCTGGAGTGCAGTAAAATTCATGAGAACATTGCTTTTCTGTCGAAAGATACAAGGTGGTGGTCGGTTTTGGTCTCTGGTCATGGTTGGTATTTTTATTTGCTTCCATAATGATGATGCCAATGAGTTCCCTGAGCGTTTTATTACACTGATTGTAATAAATAAGATAAGGAAGTAATGATGATAGCTATACTAACAGCTTTTGGTATTGCATTTATTATCATCCTCTGACGTCATCATCATCAATCGGAAGACAAGGTATATTAATGCCATTTTGATGAAAGCTTTACCCAAACATTAAAGTTTTTTAAATCTTGAAAATGTCTTTTTCTTTCGCAAAAGGATTTAAGGATTTATTTTTAATCAAATAGGAAGTATCTATTATGCTAAGTTGCCTATAATAGTTGTCAAAATATGTAAATTTACTCAAACACTAGGCTGTGAATCTAAGATACTTTTGTTACTATTTCCACTCACAAAAGTATCTATTTATTCGCAACATTAATCCATCTACTTCCACTTATCTCTAATTGGCTTCAATAATTGCTATTGAAATTGCAAGTAATAAACATAAAGATGACACTTCAAATCGCAAAGAAAAAGGATATCTTGCTTTTCACAATAAGTACCTATCTACTTTATCTCAATATTTGGTAAGAAACAAATCGAGTAATGCAATGAAGAAAAAAAATAAACCGAAAGCACACGAAAATGTAATTGAAGAGCTTTTGTGAAAATCCTTCAAATAGATACTTTATACAGCTATATACACAAGAAAATCTCCCTTAGATCCTTAAAAATACTTTGCAAAGAGGATGTTTTTTTTTCTTTGCTTAAATCCTCTATAGCAGGTAGAGATGAAACTATAATAGAAGCGAGAGTGGATTGAGAATAATGTGTCGGATTACATACAAAATGGATACACAAACCAGGAATTTAGCAAATAAGCTTTTTCCATTATTTCTTCCTTTTGATACAAAAACCACCACTTAGCCGAATAAGTCATGTAATCCAACACACATATGGGGACATTTTTGAGTTTTTTAAATGGAACCATTGTACAATTTGTATTTCTGAAAATGCTTATTATGTTTTAAATAAATAATCAAAACTTGAATGGAATCTAAAATGGGTCCAATCAAGTTCCATGTTTATTTTATTTTCATCAATAAATGCTAAGGAACTGAAAAGAAACCATTTACATGGAACTTGTCATTCCGAAAAAAATTCTTTACCGTTGTACGTTCCAGTTGTTGAAATTAGCTACTGAAGTGCCCGAAGTTGCAAGCGAAGAAGTGAGGCGGTTAAGAACTACAAAAAATAAGCAAAGCAGTAGGGCTGGATAAGATTCCCTCCATCTCTTCATCTCCAGTTTCAAGTGGCAAAAGTAAGATGCCCAGCTAGAGTCACGGAAGAATTCCAAATCATAGAAGGTGTACACCAAGGAAGCATCTTGAGTCACCTGCTGTTTATTGCAATCCTTGACTAACTGCTTGAAGTCAAAGTGGCGGTCCGCAAAGTGCATCAGCCATCAAAAGTAAGGGTCCATCATCCTTGCAACGAGCACATGTTGTACATTTGGTTAGAGGTTTTGGAGAGTACCGTTTAAGTCCAAAGAAGACTGAGAACTTGCGCTGACCGTTTTATGATCCACTAACGTCTGTTTCAGACATTTATTTGATTGGAACATAGAAACCCAAGTGTGAAAATTCTAAATGACTGGATCCTTTGATAAAAATAGCAAAGCAACTTGTGATGATGACATCAATCAATCAATCATAGGCGCAGGGACATAAGTCCCAGGGACATAAGTCCCAAATTTTATTTTTGGGACTTATGTCCCACTCAAGTGAGACATAAGTCCCAAATTTGTGTTGGGACTTATGTCCCATTTTAGTGGGACATAAGTCCCAACATTTTTTTGGTGAAGATGGGACATAAGTCCCAAATTTTCAAAATGATTTAGAAAATTAAACACAATTCGATAGAATAATACAACAATAATCATTTATTATTTTATATATATTTTATCAGCAATTGCTTCTTCGTTTATCTTCGCAAAACAGCTACTACACATCTTGCAACGGTTGCAGGGTTGAAGTAATACGTTCCTTGGATTTTCGAAACAAATACCGCAGGTTATGGTTTCGTTATTTTGTTGTTGTCCAGTTCGAATCATTTCTTCGTTATCACTTGCTGATGAGTCAGAAACTTCAGAAAATTTAGTATTTGAGAATTTGAGAAAACCAAATAAAAGTACCCCGTGGCGTAGTGGTTAGTGTGTCGGACTGCCACGCCGAAGGTTCTGGGTTCGATCCCTGATGGCTCCTTCTAAAAAGTTCTTTTCCGGGGTACTGCCTCTTGCGAGGAAGTGACAAATCCTCCAAGAGTAATAATGTCATGGAAAGTGCTTCTCTGTTAGCCGTTCGGATTCGGCGCTAAATTGTAGGTCCCTTCCATTCCTGCAGAATATCAACGCACACACAGGAATGGTTGAGAGTGTAAGTCACAGGCCCCGGCCCCGCTTGGAGCTGTTGTGCCAACAATTTATTTTTTTATTAAATAAAAAAATCGCGCGGTATTTGTTTCGAAAATCCAAGGAACATATTACTCCAACCCTGCAACCGTTGCAAGATGTGTAGTAGCTGTTTTGCGAAGATAAACTATTGAAAATTGTTCTAAAACTAAGTGAAACATTATAATTTTAAAAAACTTAGTGAGGAAATTCTCTAAGCTTATACACAAAAAATTTATTCGGTGGGACATAAGTCCCAACTTTTATTTTTGGGACTTGTGTCCCACTTAAGTGGGACATAAGTCCCAAAATCGAATTTGGGACTTATGTCTCACTTGAGTGGGACATAAGACCCAAAAATTAAATTTTGGACTTATGTCCCAGCGCCCAATCATAGTTTAAGAACTGGGAGGAAGAATTGGCAGGAAAATTCCGCTATCTTTTGTGACCAAAAAATGTCCCGTAATTTGAAGGGAAGACTCTACACCTCAGTTGGACGTCTCGCACTTATATGTCGTTCAGCATTTTGTTGGACAATTTATAATACGTGTGATAATCAATTAACAACAGCTGGAGTGAAGATGATAAGTATGGCAGCAGGAGTAAGAAGGCTTGATCGAATAAGAAGTTCGAAGATCTGAGGAAGTATTCACGTCAAAAAATATCATATTGGAAAAAATAGAACACCACCGGCTCCAGCTGGTATTACCATGCTCAAAGGGAAGATTCTAAGAACCCGGTCTGAAAGGCAATATGTCATAGTGTTCCTGTTTTGTTTGTCTACCAGGTGGAGCTCTATATTCAAGAATCCGATGTTGCCGGCGCCGGACGTTTCTCGACACATTGTATATCTTTCAGCTGACTGCCATTAAAAAATGAATTATAACAAAAGTTAAGTCGAACTATAAAACCGACAAGCATAAGTCTACGAAGGTGAAGTGGGGAAGCAGGCCTCTAAATGTCTGGTACAAGTAAACCCAGTAACCTCAGTACTCAGTTGGAGTCAGTCGATTCATGATGAAATAGCAAATCAAACTTAAGGTAAATCACATCGCAGATGACAATGAAAACAGTGCTGCCAGCTAAAAGTTGTGTGCCTTAAAATTAAAATGCACGACTGGGTCGCACGAACTTGCTCGAATGTGTGACAGTGGTTTAGGGGCTTTTTTTGAAAAACTGTTTGAAAAAAATTATAAAAAAAATTCAAAAACGCCAGTTTACAGGTATTCAGCAAATACGTTTATTTAAAATTTTTAGAAAAAAATTTTATAAGCAGTTTTCAAAATATTAATTTTTTTTGCTTTTAAAATACAAAAAAAATATTTTTCAAAAATATTGGTATGCAATACAAATTGAGCTACCTACAGCTATATGTGTGTGAAATTTCGAAAGAATCGGTTGAGTCATTTTCGAATTAGTCGAAAGCAAAAAAAAAACGGTCCTATGGAAAGTACCTTTCTTAGCCATTTTTTAAAACTTTTTTTTCAGCCCTATGGTTGGTCGTACCGAAAAAGCAACACTGATTTTTTTAAATAGAAATCGTAAGAGCCGTTTTTGAGAAAAATAAGCTTTAACGTCACGGTTGTATGGCAGGTACCGTTATTTTTTGAGCTAAAAAAAAAATTTCAATTTTCCCTCTGTACAATACCTAAAAAAGTCTATGTACCAAGTTTGAAGCAATTCGGCCCACCCGTTTGGGCTGTAGGTCTCTATACATACAGACAGACAAGCATACAGACGGACAGAATTTTTAGACCATCTTTTTTCGTCTTCGCTATCATCGTAATGTCATGTTTGATTGTTATCTCAAAACTTTTTTTTTTCGACGAATGCATAACTTGCCTTATAGTACCTACATATAATCGCAAGTAAAAAGTGCGTGCGTACAAAGTACACATGTCAGTAGTGAAACTTCTTTGGCAAACTAATTTTTATTTTTTTCACCGCATGAACCGACCAGTGCTGCTTTCTTAAGGCCGCTTACCCGCCTAACCAAAAAAACACTGTATTTGACAGTAGTTAGAGAGCAATCACCAAAATTTATTTTAGAAGCCAGAACGATTTGAATTTTTGCATAGTTTAAGATTTTAACTATTTCTCCCTTTATTGGCAAAACTTTGACCGAACAAATCTAATTAAGTTTTTTTTTTCTTCCAAATGGTCGTTACTTTTAATAAAGAAAAGTTCGCATTGACAGATAAAGATTGTATGTTTCGTTCCACCGTCAATGGCCCTCTTCTATATTTTGTATTATTAAAATAAATTTAAAAAAAATCTCCCCCTAAATGAAAATTTCTTGACAGGAAATATTTTTCAGGTAATTCAACCAAAATGTCACTTTTGGTATATTTCTACAAAGATATACAAATGTTGAACCCTTGTCAAAATATTTCAGCTTGTTATTAACAAGCCTTCATTACAATAAACCTTCTTCAAAGCTTGACATCTATCACACCCACCGCAACAGATGTGTTTGTCGTCCTGCATAAATTACGTCCACCTTCAGCATTGACTTATTCCAATTTTGTTTTTTATTCAAAAGCAAAAAAAAGAATCCGAGAAATAATAAAAATGTAAAATACATATAAAAAAAACTTTCGTCCTGTAATGTCAAGACTCAGCCAAATGAAAATCATTCCCAACTAATTACCATGTTTATTTATGACTCATCATTAGGCGACGAAAACGAAAGGAGAGGGAGGATAAGGATTGCGAAAAAGGGATAATATTTCCACCGTAGGATATTCAGAGTACTTTTACTTTTACTTCATCCGGTTTGCTCAACACGGGACTGTACTTGACTAAGGTCAATATTATCCTTTTGGATTTAACCCAGTTTTTTTTTCCCTGTTCCTCGGTGTATCCTTCCGTCTTAGCTGTGTTATTACCTACTAAGAAAACAGGAAAGAACCAGTGTCATCCTCGTTACAAGGATACAAATAAACTAACAACCAAGAGTTCCAGTAACACAAAGAAAACTGTGTATATATCCAGGACACATTTTTATAGATACACAGCCAGCGATAGCGATAAAGATAAATTTTCATTTTGTATCGAGCAAGAAGAAGAAGAAGAAAAAAATTAGGATTTGTTTCTCTTTTCTTTGGTATATTTTTTTCTTATTATATTTCCTTTGAGCCAAAGGATACAATGAGCCAATTCCAACGAACCAGAAAGGAAATGGGAATAATAATGCATAATTTTGTTGTAAGCTAATAAAGGATATACAAAAGCAGGAAGTGCGAGGCAAAGGATACAAAAAAAAAAGTTTCTACACTAAGTGACATTGTCATTATCAGTGAATGACAACATCGAGGAAATCAGATTGCAAAGGGATCAGACGGAAGGGAATACAAAAAACGACATAAAACGGACAAAAAAGTTGAAAGTTGCAAAAAAAAAAAAATGAAAGAATATTATATAAAAGAGAAGGCTTAATGGCGGGGTTCTCACTTCCGGTTGCCGATGCGGCTGCCGCTGCCGGTTTGGGAAAATCATGCGAACAGAAAATTATTTCTTAACAATGCCGGTCGGTATACCTAATGGTGATTTTTGGGTTCTAGGACTCATCTTTCTGGGACGAAGGGTTAGAAAGTAAAAAAATAAACAACAAGGAGACATGATGACCGGGTTGTCTTTTAAGGAGTTATTATTCAACCCATGTTTACATATAAATAAATCGAGATAGCTCTACTTCCTGACAAAACGGAAAGGAAAACTTTGAGTTTTATGGAACTGGTGGCAACTTTTTGAAAGAATCATAGAGGTTAACCACAATCGCTTACGCTCCGAAGCTTTGAATAAATTCAAAAAATTTAGAAAAAAAAGGAACTTTATAGCCAAAGTCAAATAAAATGTGGTATACAAAGAATAGGGCACTTTACATTTTGAAATGCTATAGAACTATATTTTTTTCTTAAATTTTAATTTTAACATTCAGAAACAGGGTGATACTTAAAAAGCAATTTCCTAAAGTTGGAATACAAAAGAAAACTGAAATAATTTTAAACAAACTAAAACTTTACATAATGTTTTGATACGTTCTTCATTTTCACAAGACACAAAAGTTTAAGTTTAAGTTTAAGTTTATTGACAAAAAAAGAGGTGCGTACAGTAAGATTACATCTTTTATAGTACTTAGACTATTCATTTAGATATTGAAATTAAAAATTAAAGTTGACAATATTTTTATATAAAAAAGAAAAAAAAGAAAAAAAGAAGGAAAATGACATTACATAAAACCTTAATAAGAAACAAGTGTTTACAAATAATTTAGGAAAATATTCTTTGTGGACGAAGGGAATATGGAAAAGTATTAAAGAATGAATGAGTGTTAGGAGGATGAAAAGTGAGAAAAGATAGCAGATTTAAATTGTTTGGGATTTGATATAAATTTGATTGAAGGTGGGAGTGAGTTCCATAGACTGACAGTATGTATGAAAAATAAACGGGATGAATTCAAATAATTGTGAAGATGTGGAATTATATTTATATTTCTTGCGGAACGATTGAATGAGAGTCTGTTAAACAAATATGATGGAGCCCTAAAATTTATTAATTTATGTAAAAATATACAATTTCTTGCATCGATGTATTGTTGTAATGTACAACCCAGTAAATTCCTGACATAATCAGAAATGTGGTCATGTCTACGCAGCCCAAAAACATAGCGAACGGCATCATTAAAAGCTACCTGCAATTTATGTCTTGAAAGAGCATCGAGGTCACAATACACAACTTCAGAGTAAGATATCAATGGTAGAATTAAGGAGAGTATCAGTTTGCGTCGGGTTTCCAAAGGGGTAAAATAAGCAGAAGGCCAAAGTTTTCTTAGGCATCCGTAAATTCGACCAATAACAACATTAGTATGTCTGTAACCTGATAGATGACGATCAATTACAAACCCCAAGCTGGTACAGTGATCAACTGCTTTTATTTTACCATCTCTTAGCCATAAGTCAGGAAGGATATTGAGATCAAACTTTTTCTTGGAAATTGGGATCACTAGAGATTTAGCAGGATTCAGAAGTAGGCCATTAGCAATAGACCAATCATTAATTCGACTAAGGTCTTCATTGAAAGAGAGACAGAGTTCATCAAGTTGTTTGAAAGGTCTGGCTAAATGAAGTTGGACATCGTCAGCATACAAGTGCACCGAGGTGTGCAAACAGGAAGAGGGCAGATCGTTAATGAACATGCAAAACAGAATAGGCCCAAGAATCGATCCCTGTGGGACTCCTTGCACTACAGGTCTAGCAGCAGAACTTTTGCCATCAGAAACAACTCTTTGCAATCTGTTAGAGAGATAATCTGTTATCAATTTGCATGGCCGGTCACTGAAGCCAAAGAGACTTTTGAGTTTCCACTTCAGAATGTTGTGATTGACTTTGTCAAAAGCTTTAGAGAAGTCGAGTAAGCAGAGAAGATTGACATGGCCCTTATCATATTCAATTCGAATGTCCTCAAGAACATTAACCATAGCAGTGGAGCAGCTATGATTAGCTCTGAAGCCCGATTGCTTGTCAAATAGCAGATTGTAACTAGAAAGATGTCTTAAAATTTGTTTCTCGATTATTTTCTCTAAGACTTTTGAAAGGCATGGCAATATACTGATAGGTCTGAAATCGGATTGAGTGGCAGGGTCTCGTTTTTTGGCAATGGGAAGAACTCTGGCAATTTTCCAAGAAAGAGGGAAAGTCGAAGTGATTATACACCAATTTAGTATGTGAGTGAGATGGCTAATGATAAGTGGAAGTATAAGTTTAACAAATCGAATGGGTACTCCATCTTCACCAATTGAGTCAGACTTAATGGCCATAACACATTTCCTTACTTCATCTTCATTGACCACTTCAAAATCTTCTAGTCTGCAGGTAGAATTCACCGGATTTGGAAAAGAATCATCTCCAAGAGGGGACGAGTCACCAAGGAAGAAATTATTGAGTTCATCTGGATCAAGAAGACATTGAGAGGTTTTTTCTTTACAAACACCAATCCTGCTTAGGTTACCCCATAGTTTTTTGGAAGGAAGGGAGGTATTAAGTTTGGATGCATAGTAGTTGGATTTGGATGTTCGGATTATGGATGTTGTTTGATTTCGTGATGACGCGAAGGCTCTCCAGTTAGCAGCTGTTGGTCTGCGCTTCCATATGCTATGCAGTTTATTTCTGTTTTTAATAGAGAACAATACAGCTGAAGTAAACCAAGGACACCGATTATTTAGGACTCTTACCGTCTTAGTAGGAACACATTGATTGAAGAGTTGAAGCAAAATGTTCTGAAAAGATATGACCTTATCATTAGCATTTGAGTGCATGCGACAATCAAGCCAGGGGGCAGAGATCGAAGCTGCATGAAGACTATCAAAGTCAATAGAATTGAAGTCTTTGAAGGTAAACGTTTCATTATTGCTTGTCTGTGACAATTGGATATTATATGTACATAATAGAAGGTCATGATCAGAAATATCAAATGACAACTGATCGTATAGATTAATAAACGAGCAATTTGAAACTATTACCAGATCAAGAAGACTAGGAGAGCAGTTTGGAGCGAAGCGTGTTGGGTAAGTGCTGTTTACAACGTTCATCCCAACTGATGACACTAAATCATTCATCTGAAAGGTTAATCTATCTTGCTTAAGCAAGTCGACATTAAAATCACCGCATACAATCATGTGTTCATAAGTGGCAGTGAAATCACTAAGAGCATTAAAAAAAGGATCAGACGAGCAACTTCGTTTATTATTATAGACACATGAAATAAGACATTTAGTATAAGAGTCACTCACCTCAATTATTATGAACTCAATGCCTGGTCCACTAGATTTGGTTATCACTTTGGCTTTGATAGATGACCTACAGAATATAGCTACACCTCCGCCTAAAGTATCAGTAATTCTATCATTTCTAAAAATTTTGAAATTCGGTATGTCAAAGACATTATCACATATATCCGGGTTAAACCAAGTTTCACAAACACAGATAACATCAATACAAGAACTGGAAAACAAATACTTCAAGTAGTCGAGTTTACAAATGTTAAGACTACGTGCATTTAAATAACAGACCCTTAAACCGTCATAACGTTTAGATATAATATTAAGTAGAGTGGCCGTTGACTTGTCATACATACTGTTCCGCTGATTTGTCGGAGAAATTGAGGAATACATAAACAAATCACCCAAACAAAAATTATCAAAATGAAATAAAAGGTGAGGGCGGGAGCAGAGCGAAATAGGATGGGAACAAAGAATGAAAGTACAGTAGTCTCTCGATAATGTGAATCACCGATAATGCGAATTTCTCCAAAATGTGAATCGCCAAAACTTAACATTGTCATCTCTATAATGTGAACTTCCGAAATTTTGGAACTCTTAAATGTGAATTCCTTTGGAAATTTTGTATACCAACCTACACATACATGTTTTTTTTTCTCTTGATAGTTTTGCATGCAATATAAAAGAAAGGAAAAGGTAACTGATATTCGTCTAAACAAATTTCGAAGTTTTGCAATAGTAAGATCAAATCAGGCTATTCACTATGTCGATACAGATGTTTTTTTTAATGATTTTTTTTTGCGTAGTAATTAGGTACTCCTACATAAGTAATGTGTTTCTTTTTCTGAATAAATGTTGAAACTGTGCTTTACCCGTAATTTTGTTTGTAATAAATGGATACGAGTTGTTTCAAACTCTTAATAAGAACCGAAGAAAATGTTCCAGTAATGTGAACACCTCTAAAATTCGAAAACGCCTCGTTTTAATTAGTTCACATTATCGAGGGACCACTGTATATGAAAATTACGATAAGTAATTGAAAATCAAGATAAATAGTTTATGAGATAAATAATAATATAAGTAAAATAAAATTAAATGAGAAGTGAAAAGATTTTGATCAGGGATGAGTTCCAGTCACAGCAGCAGCAGCAGCAGCGGCAACAGCAAGCAGATCTTGAGAGCTTTCAATGAGAAAGCTTTTACCATTTAGTTCTTTCTTCACATACACATTTCCATGCTTAGTGTGCACAGCAAATAGTTGCTTTTTTCTTTTGAAAGCTAAAGCGGTGTTTAAAAGAAAACGTGTTTGCCTAGTTAGACTTTCATTAAGGTAGCATTTGTTGTTAGGATATAATGGATGAAGATATAAAGGACCAGAAGCGCATTGAAACTGGCTTATAGCCCGTTTATAATTTGCCTGGAATGAGTTTCTCTTGTCGTTTCGACGAAATCACTATCGACTTCACTCGATTTTGATGAAAACAAATCTGGGAACTTGAATAGGAATAGTCAGAACCATCTACCCGATCCAAAAAAAAAAAAAAAAGGAGACCGCCTTCACTGCCGCAATTTTTTAAAGACGCATAAACCATATAAACATCGCATATAAGATCCTGTCCATAGCGTTATGTGCCATCGTTTGCTGATAGGTCCTTACCACTTTTAACTTTACATTAGGCCAGATCCTTAAAAAAAAGTCAAGAATTTAACATCGACACAAACCGTATGTTCGTCGATTGTTAAGAATCCATGCCCAACTTTAAGATTCCTGCTAAAATAATACACCTTATTAGAATGCCATTGAAAAATGCTTGCTGTTCCGTTAAAGTTGGTAGACAGTAGACACTCTACTGACTGTAACCTTCGACACAAACTGCGAGTGAAGCTTTAACTGGTGCCTTCTCTGCCACGGAGGCAGCAGCAAACAGAATGGGACTGCAAATAAACGAGGACAAGACGAAGTATAAATGCTTTCGTCTACAAAAGTTCAATCCCACCACCGAATTGGTCAGAACGTGACAGGTGCAACTTCGAGGTAGTCAGAGAATTTAATTTGTCTACCTGCGGACACTGCTGTAAACACAGGCAACAACATCAACGCTGAAACCAAACGTAGACTAACTCTTGCTGTTCGCTGTTTCTTTGTGCCGAATAAGCAATTCCAGAAGAACCAAGGAAACGATACTGATTAAAACACTCATCATCCGGGTCCTGCTATATTGTGCAGGAGCATAAACCCTCTCACCATCGTGAAAAAAGTAACTTGAATTTTTATTATTGAAAATAATAATTACGAGCTTTAACATGCTGCTTCTTGCAAATTGATCAATTCACATTCGTCAAAAAATTTGCCTTTGTGCTATTCCAGACTATAATCTATCTCTGTGCCAAATTTCATCCAAATCCGTTCAGCCGTTCTGGCGTTATTGAGCAACAAACATCTAACATCCAGACATCGAAGATTTCACATTAATAATATTAGTAAGATAGTAAGAATTAAAAAAAAAAAATAAGTTAGCCTCCCCGCTGAGACTCGAACCTGGGACCACTTCCCAGCCCAGGTTTTGGAGATCGAATAAATAATTTTTACTTACAAATCTATATAAATATTTTTTATATAAATAAATAAATACAAATAGTACTTTTTGGAGGTTGGTGCCGTTCGTACGGCGACGAAAAAAATTCTGCGAATCATTCAAAATTTAAAAATCGGTCTCTCAAATATGTTTTTCAAGCAAAAAATTTAAAGCTGGATTTCGGGCCCGTGTTCGAATCTCAGTGGCTCCTTGTTTTTTTTTTTTTTTTTTTTTTTTTTTTTTTTTTTTTTTTGAATTTATTATTATTATTCACAACATCAAGCGGCTGTGTTTGGATGAGGATATTGGACAGTTCATGGTGCTGACTTCAAAATGGTCACCCAGATACCATGTTTTAATAATGGTAGCTTCCAACAGATGCGTCTGTCAAAAAAAATGATAAATGACATACTTTCTTTTGGCAGATCAATCTTTCGTAAGCTACCTTTATAAATAGCATTGTGGTATCTGGGGGTTAATTTTGACTTAAGCTCCGTTCACGCAAATTTATAAGGTATACTCTGCTAAGGGTTAGTTTAAACAGTTGTTGTTTTTATGGGATTTGCATTTTTCGGATTTCTTCTTTTTCGGGTCAACGATTTGTAAATTTTGGTTTTTAGAATTCAAAATGTCTCCTTTTGACTAACATCAACGCAAAACGGATAGAGTCACAATCGGAAGTTTCAAACTTCTTATCAGAAACCGAACAAATAAAGCGACGCAATAATCCGCAACTCAGAAAACGCTTGCAATGCTTATTTTCCAGCCCATAAAGCTTATAGGTATTTACCAATGCGGCTTCAGAAAAGGAAAATCGACGACCAATATTCCTAGTACCTGGCTAAAACTCGAGAATTCAACATAGATACACACCACCTGTTCGTTGATTTTAAAACAGCCTACGACAGTTGAACTTTATGGTTCCATGTCCAACTTTAGAATTCCTGCTTAATTGATATTGCGTTGTCAGGATAACGTTTTAGAGTGCCCGCTGTTCGTTCAGATGGCTAAGACAAGGTGACGCACTGTTATGCAGCTGATGTTTCTACATTGTGGCGCACACAACTTCTCTACCACACCAGAAACTGACGAATGGGTTCGAGCTGAAATTGGCCAATCTTCCGATGAACCGGAACATAAATATGTATATATGGAGCAGGAAAATCTTTGATTCAATCAAAATGTTGGCATAGGTAACACTGCAGGAGTTTTCATATACTAAAAGCGTGGACGAAGGAAGATTGTAGTGTACCGTGGCGAAGAGATGACTGCATCGGACTAAATCAGGTTTAATCCCTAAATCCAACTAAGCTTTTTGATGCGGGGTACGTACTGTCCCTTCAAAAGAAGTGAATAATTCTCTACGAGAAAAAATTTCCAAGAAAAGTGCATCTTTTGAGAAGAAAAAAAACTTGCGGAAAAATTCAAAAAGAACGTGATTCAAAAACAAACCTAACAAAAACGCCATCTTGTTAGCTGGCAGGCTTTGCTAACATTTCTGCTTAATTTTTCAGCTCGATCCGGGTGTTTCAAAAGGTTTAATCTGTTTTAGTATCAAAGGTTACTCTTAGCCCGCTCTTCCCTACTCAAGGATCCCTGCTTATTGTCATTATTTATTTAACAGCTAAACTGCATTATCCATTAAGTCAACCCATCTTTCAAAGGAAAATAATAAATATTTACAACTTTACAAAAAAAAAACTTCCAACCATGCTTTTAATATCTCAAATTAATAGCTTATTTTCTCCTCCTATTAGCACTATTAGCAGCTCCTTGAAATACTATATTTTCCTTCTTTGAACTGGAAAAAGAAAATATCAAAGGATCCAACTCACTGCAAAAGCATTTCTGCATCCTTTCCTTTTCTCAATGCGATTTTCAATTAGCGAGCAATTTCTATTTTCTCCCAGAATGCACTTAATAGAGCTTAGCAAGTTCGACGTTGGTGTGCAAAGTATGAAGGAACTACAACTGGCAGTCGTGCCATGAATTTAAATTAATTTCGAAGGTAAATTATTACTTCGCAGAATAGTTTTGTATTTCATTCTTCCAATAGCGGAGCAAGGTGAGATTTCCAACCAGTAAATTCTAAAATTGTTTCCTATCTTGTGCTCGAATAAGACCTTGATCTTGATTCCTATACTTAATTTCGGAGGGCACATTTTGTGGTTGACTGTTCCATTTTATGTTCCCAAAACCCTACTATATATGTACCTAACCTCAACACAATTATAAGAAAGTCCTTTTAATTCAAATAAAATATTGGCAATACCGCAAACCCTTTTTGTTGTCAACGCCACACAACCCCGAGAACAGCTTAAGCAAATTGCCATGTTCTGCTGGTTCATCCATATGTTTATTAAAACCCCTTACTACTTTACAACAACAACAAGAAGCACACAACATGATGTTCCATCCAATGACGACTGTCATTATTAACTCAAAGGATGAAAATGATGATATGTGACTGTCGCGTTACACACACGAATCCTTAAATACAACCCAATCGGAAGTCATCCGCATCCGCTCGCTGTACTATTATTATCGACGACGAAGCGAGGCGACCGACGTTGCGGTGTTGGCGACAAGGACGATGACGACGACAGTGATGATGGCACACAGATGATGTCAACTTCAATGCGACGACGACATCAAGGACGAAAAGTGACAAAGGCAATTAGCTTTAACGACACCATGAATCAATTATTTCCGTTTGCTGTGGATTTAGTGGATCAAGCAAAATGGCGTGCGAAGAGTAGATCCTGCTTAGTTCCCCTTATTTAATCCCCTAGCTGACATAACACACTCCCCCATCATATACCCTCTCTACCACGGAAGTGGGTTTTATTTTATTGGTATGGGAAATATATGTGTATGTGTGTGTATAGTATATGTGTTGTAAAAGAAAGTTGCCCTAAGAAACTCAGAACATTATTATCAACCGCGAAAGTCCCGTGCGGAAGGACTTATGGCACTTCATTTCGTTTCAGATACGTGCCGGGAATTAGATTGATAATTTTTCTTCATTTCACGAAAGGGATATAAAAGGGATGTTAAGTTCTATATTATATATTTCTTTGCTGTTTTTGTTCTTGGTTCCGCTATAGGGAAGTAGCTTCTCGACAAAAACATTTTCTCTTTTCCACCAACCGCATACACATTCGTCTTTCTTGAGTTTCTTCTTGTTCGTTTTCTTCTTCTTCTGCAATCTACACGAATGATGGGTTCCTTGATGAAGGGAAGGATCTTTGCAATTTATGGGAAGTGAATTACGTAATCTTTTTCCGTCAGTTTTGGCTTTGACTATTAAATTTTGCTTTTTGAAAAAAAAAAAAAGAAGAAATGACTGAACTACAAATCAATTTGGTGCTGTGAAGTGGATGATGCAAACGAGTAACAGGTTATGTATGCATAAGATGCAAAAAGGATTCTTAGCCAGGATTTTCTCTTCATACTGATTTAATTGATAAATACATTTGACAAGGAGTTAAGTGAAAGATTTTTCAAAAGTTAACTTAAGGGGAGAAAGGTTTTAATAAGTTTTTGATACTTTAAAGATTATTTGCTGCTTTCGAGGGGGAAAATAGTGCATGTAAGAATCAGTTTTAGAACTGGGTATTTGAATATGAAATTGAATTCTCAAAATCAAATATCAAAATCGTAATAATAAAAGACTCATATATTTTGATTAAATGGTTGCGACAGACACCCTTCGGGAAAAGATTTTATGGATTTTTGAATTTTTTCTTCGTGAATTTCAGAAAATCTTTTCAAGAACTAAATCATGAATTGGAAAGAGACACGTCTTCTTTAAAAAGCCCGAAAATCATCTCATAAAAGGTGCACATTCCAGCAAACTGATATCAACGATTCACTGTTAAGATTCGCTGATAGCTCGTTTTAACCAAAAACTGTGGCATTATGGCCGTTCGGTGAATGCTTACTTTAAGGCATTCAGATTGCTATTGGCGTTTCAAGTAATAAAAAGCACGACTGGTCGCACGTATTTGCTTTGTGGGTGCCAGCGCTGGAACTATTATTTGTTCGAGGGGTGCAAAATCAAATTTGGCTCCCATCACCATTTAATAATTTCATTGCAATAGAATTACAATTAAAAGAAAAGACTTCTTTTTTCTAATTCGGTAAAAACTAAAAAGCTTTGGCTATAACTTAAAGGCTCGATATACGGGAGCTACTGTTAAGAAATCTTTAATCTTTAAAATTTAGCTGCCTTCGTGTATCTTCTTGTATGAAAGATATATAGGTAAGGTATATCTAAGCAGCTCTTAACCATTTCGTTAACGCCGTTGTCTACTTATATGTCTACTATTATGTTTCAAAAACGGTTTCGGGCAAGTGTCCGCCGCCGCTGGCTCGAATAAACTCCTGGGCGATTATGTCGACCGAATATTGGACTCAGCGCTCGATGCGTCGCGCGAACCGAACCATTATTTTGGTAATAAATTTTCACGATTTGCAAACGTTGCTAAGGAGTATAAGTCTATTTATTATGAAATGGCAAACCAAACAGAGCATAAATCAAGTGACAGCTGTCAAAAAGACTAATTCCGAAAAAAAGTATTGCCAGATTGAAAACCAAACGTCTAATAAAAGCATCCATTTTATTACATTCAAAGTTTAATACAAATTGTTTGAGCCTTTTTTGAGAAAATAAGAAAAAACTGAAAATTATTAGTATGTACCTAGTGGCTCCTTAAGGTGATGTAAAATAAGGCCAAACGAAAAAAGGATAAATTTCATAAATTTGGTCTTATTTCATTTGGCCTTATATGACGTCACAGCTCATTATATAGGAGCCACCATTTAAAAAATAGTAACTGAAAAATCAAATCCATCTAGGATGCTGTAAGGAACGAACATTTGAGTAAATTTTAAATGAAGAAAATCCGTCCAGCCGTTCAGGCTGTATCATGGCGTAAAAGAGCGCACATCCACACAAATGCAGTCGCACAGACAGACAGACGGACGGTATGGTAAAAATCAACTTTTTGGGCTTATCTATCATCTGAATGGCATGTTTGATTAAAACCTCGTTTTTTTTTTTTTTGCACGAAACCAATACTTGCCCTATTACAGCAAGTAAAATAAAGTGCACGGCTGGAGCACACGAACTTGCTCTAATGTGGCCTTTGGGCTTGAGATTTAAAAAAAAATTAAATTTTGCAGAATTCTTAAATAAACACTCAAACTAATTTGTGCTGTAAGAAAGTACGCCATTTTCTTTCTTGGGCAAACTAAAATTTAAAAAATTGTCAAAATCTGTTGAGCGGTTTTTGAGAAAAAAGTTTTTTTGATAATCTTTTTTAGTTTTCTTTGAAAAAGTTTTTTAGGACATTTTTCAAAATATTTTCAAATAAGACCACAGGTATTCAGCAAATACATTATGTTTACTATTTAAAAAAAAATTGAATGTGCCATTTTTAAAATATTAAATTTAAAAAAAGAGTTGGTCCAGCAGATGTGACACTTTTTCTTATTTTGTTTATTATAATAACAATTACAGAATTTATGAATAAATATTTTATAAAAGAGGAAAAAAAGGAAATATTTTTAATAGTGACTGTTTTAAAACGCTTATGCGCAATATTATTTAACGTTTGTGGGTGATTTCTGTAACAATAGCTTTAAAGGTGTTTTAGATAAAAAATGATTGGCGGGATAGCGTAATAGCATAATGCCGTTTTACGTTACGGCACGGCTAAATGGTCGATTTTACTGCTTAACTTAACATTTGGAACTCATGAGGAAAACAAAATCTCGACCAGAAGTTGTGATCGCAGCCTGCTGCGTGGTTATTAATTATTGTGAGCATTCTTAGATAAAGCTCCAATCAATTCTTTCTGACTAAGAGTTGCCGATTTATGTAGAGTGCTATAATTTTTTTTTAAAGCGGGAGGGAGGTATCACGTAAGGTGTATACAAATTACAAATTACAAATGAATTGTTCTTGTTCTGTAACCCCAGTCACTTTGAATTGTTTTGTATCCTCATTTTTCAGTTAAAACATTTTTATGGAAAAATAATTTACCAGCCCAACCACCGTCCAAATCCTCCCCCCCCCCCCCCCCATTTACCATAAACCATTTTTAAAAACTTCATCGTCAATTTTGTTCTCACCCTCCAGCCTGACCGTACGCACTACCACCACCCCTCCCTTAACCTTTCATCTACCTCCTACCACCTATACGTACCTCTCCCCTCCGCTATCCTGCTACGGCCTCTTCCCTCCACCCTACCCTCTTCACCCCACACACCCTTCCCTCACACTCTGAAACATTTTATCAATTTTTTGTTTTTATGCTATTAAAGATTTTATTAGCCGAATGGTGTCCGAGTGTCATGCCATTTTTCGTCTCGAAATACGTTCGATTTTACTGCCTAGGTGCGCCAATAGATGTTTCACATCAAATTTCTTTTGAAAATTACAAAAAATAAAAATTATTAAAAATATTTGTATGCAGTACCTATAAATTAAGTTACCTTAACCTATATCTGTGTAGTTTTGAAAGAATCGGTTAAGCCATTTTCAAGAAAGTCGGAAGCAAAAAAAATCGGTCCTATGGAAGGTAAAGTTCTGAGACATTGTTTCTAATTTTTTTTCTAGTCATATGATGAGTCCTATCTTGAAACCTTCACTCATTTTTTTAAACCAAAATCGTAAGAGCCGTTTCTGATTAAATATAAACTTTAACATAACGGTAATATGGCAGGTATATACTGATATTTTATGATCTAACAAAAATTCAATTTCACCACCTCTGTACAATGCCTAAAAAACTTTATATACCAAATTCGAAGGATTTCGGACCACCCGTTTGGGCTGTAGGGTAGGTGCCTACTGCCTTTACATATAGACGGACAGAATTTCTAGAATAACTTTTTTCGGCTTCGGTGTGCTCGTTATGTCATATGTTTGATTGTTAACTCAAAACTTTTTTTTTTCGACGAAAATGCAACACTTGCCTTGAGAGTAAAAATTGAAAAGAGATTCTTAGGAAGAAAGTTAAATCAAATTGGACATTACCGGTGATTGGAAAGACGAGAGAATTCTGAATCGATTGCAACAACATTCTTAGTATTGTCTTTAAAATACCCTTAAATCCACAATCCAATTAATCAATTTCTAAAATATCACCTTAACCACCAAATGTCATCTATTTCATCTCAAAATATCCTTTCACTGACAAATAGCTTACATTTTGAACAGCTAGGTTATGACACCATTTAGTTAGAATTCCCCAAGAATTTTCAGGCCACATTATATTATCCTTGTCGGATGTTGGTGTCGGTGTGTGTGTGGCAGCATTAAAATTTAACGTAGATAACTACCCTACCTCAATAAAGCTCTGTTAAGCAAGATAATAGACATTCTCTACTCCTGTCTCGTATCCTTGTATAGATACTCCTTTGTGTATGGCTGTCTGTATAATACAACAATAAGGATTCTCACCCACAGTGTTCCTTGGGCTTCATATTATAATGAAACCCACACTGATACAACATAAATAGATTTCAAACCCACAACATTCGCGAAGCTTTGCCGTGTTAAACAAGAAATTCAATTGAAAGATGTCGACGACGGATTCACGGCGACGACGACGAAGCACTACTTCAGCGTGGAAAAGGAGGTTAATTCGATTATCCTGGCGGCATGTGGAGTATTCTGAATGTAATGTGCTTTTTCTTTCACTCTCTCCCTTTGTAACCATTATGATAAAGCCATTATAGCAATAATTTGATTTGCATATGACAGCATGTGCAAGGAAACATCCATTGTCTTTTATGCCGTGTACATTATATACTTTTCCTAGAAATTAAGGAGGAAAGTGAGGAAGGAAAATGCTCATCTTGGTTGACAGCTGATGAATAGCATGGAAAGGAAAATATTGTTGGTTGATAACTTATGGGGGGCGTGGTAATATTAATTTGTCGAAGATAAAATATTTTGTGGATAATTAAAGACTTAATTTATAAGGACATGCGGCCATGTTTTTAATTGCGATTTGGAAAGGGTTTGTTTTATTTTTTCGAGAAAGATGTGATTCAAAATTAAATTAAAAACACATAGTTTTGGCTTATTTGAGAGGGTTTAGTTTTGTTCTTAAAATTGTTTAGGTCACGTTGAATCTTGAAGTGTATCTTAATCTGAATGTCACCTTTTTTAACCCAGTTTTTAACATCTATTTTGGGAAAGTTTTTATTTTATCCTCGTGTGTTGGCTTAGGACACTTTAAAAATAATTTTCATTTTTAAATCTACAAATTACTTCTTAGCAGGCGATCTTGGTTCACAAAATAATCAATAGGTAGCATAGTCCTGAATTTTGTATAACAAAATTAAATTCTATCCACGCAATTTGTCCATAAACACGCACCACAACTTCAGGTGAAAATAATCACTTCTTAACGACCTTCCATAATGTGTCGTCTCATGTAAACAGTTTAATGTCGTAATTCACTCCTGGAGAATTTTTATGCTCCTGCCCTTCGCCAAAGCACATATATCCTTCAACTGAATATAGTGATAGTGTTATTCCTAGAGTCTTAGTATCAGTAAACTCATCATAGCTCACCTTCTTCTTCGCCAAGTAACTTCCGAAAACAACTTTGAGAATGTATATGAAGGGAAGGTATAACATAATCCACGGTCGAAAAATCATCACCTATAATACTACGAACGTACAACTCGTAGAATCCCAAAATCCCATGCCTGTGCCTGTGCCTGGGCCTTAATGTTCATCATCATCCTTGTGGAAGTTTCAAGGCGCTTAACTCCTATATTTTCACAAGTGATATCTTTGATATAACTTGGCAGTTGGCACACAACAACTTTGTCCTCCCCTACTCCATCCATACACTCTGTCTCTCTGTGTCTCTTCTTCTATATCCAAACAAATAATGTGACTTTTAAGGATTATACTGACTGTGAGACGACGTCCTGGGAGCTTTGAAAAGGGAAGGATTCAGCACAAACAGATTATCCTCGTTAACCTCGTTCTTTCAGCGAGCAAAAGATAGCATAAAACATTCCATACGAACCGAACTTTTCGTAGGAAATTACTTAAGTACTTAAGTTGGGTTGGGCGGCACAGGGTTGTTAATGATAAAAACCGCATTAAATGGAACTTTTGAATAATGCAATCTTGAGGCTGTAGGCGGTTTTTGTGTTTTTTGTTGTTGTTGTTGTTGTTGTTTATTATAGCAAAAGCACGGGCAATTTAAAATGGATAACCCAAGAATTGTTTAATGTTTTAATGATGGCGGATATAATACTTAGCTTAAAGACTCGAAACTTCATGTTTTTTTTTCAACAAAACTCGAGAATTCATCAGCTGTCTTTGTAACACTCTTTATATCAGTTGACAAACGTATGAAGTAAGGCCACGTTCACAAGTGTCGAAAGGTCGTCAAATTTTTAATTAATTTACAATGCTTTATTAATTACCTTTTCTGAAAAATTTTGTGGTTTTGCTTCTTACCATGACAGAACAGTACGCGTTCTCCATAATTATTCTGCCAACAAGTTTTGCAGAAGTGCCAATATGTGGCAAAGCGTCTGGGGTATTTCCTCTTGAGAAAGTGACAAAAATTCCAAGAGTAAATCTTGTCGTGAAAAAGGGCGTCCCAGCTTGCCGTTGAAATTCGGCGGTAATTGTAGGTCCTTTCAATTCCTGCAGAGTATCAACGCGCACATATTAATGGTTGAGACTGTTAGAAACAGACCCCAGCTTGCTTGAAGCTGTTGTTCCAAAAATATTTTTCGAACTTCTCTTGGTTGGGTGGACGGATAAGGAGATTGTCGTCGGAGGAAATTTTCTAAATTTTCAAAATGGGCTGAGCATCTTCTCAGACGCTCCCACGTCTCACCTTCGCTCGCTTTTCGAGCTTTCTCTTTTCTTTTCTGAAAAAGCAATGTTGAAATAGCCTGAGAATTCCACTTACGTACATATATTGAGGTAAGAGAAATCAGTGCTAGCTATAATGGCACTTCTTGTACGAAGAAGAAAACAACTGGCGCACAAGATACAACAATGTGTGTGCTGTACATCCAACGACCAATATGTCTGGACCATGTAGCGAGATATTGGACATCAACGCTCAAGTTCGAAAAAGTCTTAAACGCCGTGACAGAGGGAGACAGAAGCCAAAGCAGGCTCCATTTTCAATTGCGCTACCAGGTAGAAGGCGATCTTTGAAAACTTAAAGTGCTAAGTTGGAAACGGCAGGCTAGAGATCGAGGTGACTGGACGGGCATATTAAGTAAGGCTCAGGATCACCATGTTTTGTCAAGCCATCAATAGGCGATGGCCATTTAGTAAAAAAGTATGATGAGTGATGACACTTCGCTCAGCAAAGTCTATCAGATTTCTGCCTGTCGAACCAATAATGTAACCCTCCTTTCCGAAATCTAATTTTGCTTAAGAGTTTTCTTGGAAAAACTAAGTTATGCAATAATGTTTCATTGCTTAATATTTACGAGCATCTAGGAAAAAAAATATTGAAAATCGTTCGACCACCTTTTTTTGAAATGATAACGTCTTACACATAGATCGATGAAGAATTATAGTCAGCATGCACGAAAAAATGTCACAATGTCACGTTCCGTATCTGCTTTGATAACATAGAAAGTTGATAAGTGGGAGGGTAGGGTTTTGGGTGGTTGGTGATTGTAGGTGGTAATGGTGTGGTGGTGGTGCTGGTGGGGGGGGGATTAGTGTCGGGTAGAGCAAAAATTGTCAAAAATGGTGGGTGGTTGGATGGTGGTTGGATGGGCGCAGGGAACCTGGTCCCGAAGTCAAAAGTCCCGAATTTGACTTTCGGGACTTATAACCCACTTAGGTAGGTCATAATCCCCGAATATGAATTCGGGACTTATGACTCGCTGTGCTGGGTCATAAGTCCCTTTTTTATTTCGTTTCTAATGGGACAAAAGTCCCGAATGAAACCATATTGTAAATTAAGGTTCTTTGACAACATAATAATCTATTTGTTTTTATTTATTTATGTACCTACAAAAAAATTTTGATATAAAGAAAAAAACAACAATAAAAAACATATATATGTACGTATGTCCGCATAGCCATATGTCACTCCATCAAAAAGTCATCGTACTAGATTTAACATTTTTAGGAACGTAACAACAAAATCTTAAGCCATACATTTTTATTTATCAAACCAAAATATTTCAAATCAAATAATTTTATATGATTAAGTATGATGAGCTTTAACAAACAAGAAAATGCAGCATGCTTTCTAGCAAGCGTAGCGAGCGCAAAAAATTTTGCCCAACATAGAATCAGTTTGAGGTGTGAAAAAACAAAAATTCGCGCGAATTTTTGTTTTTTCACACCTCAAACTGATTCTATGTTGGGCAAAATTTTTTGCGCTCGCTACGCTTGCTAGAAAGCATGCTGCATTTTCTTGTTTGTTAAAGCTCATCATACTTAATCATATAAAATTATTTGATTTGAAATATTTTAGTTTGATAAATAAAAATGTATGGCTTAAGATTTTGTTGTTACGTTCCTAAAAATGTTAAATCTAGTACGATGACTTTTTGATGGAGTGACATATGGCCAAGCAGACATTTCTGTTAGCGTTGAACCTTGAAAGCTAGCGAAGGATTGAGTTTCTTTCTAGTGCCTAGCACTCTATTTTTACTGTTATGAGTATGACAGCAAAAACCATGAAACTAAAAACTGTCCAATATTTTTTTCTGAAAAAAATTATCAGGCAGGTCAGAAGTCCCGAATTTAGTTTTCGGGACTTATAACCCATCATGATGGGTCAAAAGTCCCAAATTAAGATTAGGGACTTATGACTCACCATAATGGGTCATTAGTCCCGAAAGTCGAATTCGGGACTTTTGACTTCGGGCCCAGTTTCCCTGCGCCGGTTGGGGCGCAGGGAACCTGGTCCCGAAGTCAAAAGTCCCGAATTTGACTTTCGGGACTTATAACCCACTTAGGTAGGTCATAATCCCCGAATATGAATTCGGGACTTATGACTCGCTGTGCTGGGTCATAAGTCCCTTTTTTATTTCGTTTCTAATGGGACAAAAGTCCCGAATGAAACCATATTGTAAATTAAGGTTCTTTGACAACATAATAATCTATTTGTTTTTATTTATTTATGTACCTACAAAAAAATTTTGATATAAAGAAAAAAACAACAATAAAAAACATATATATGTACGTATGTCCGCATAGCCATATGTCACTCCATCAAAAAGTCATCGTACTAGATTTAACATTTTTAGGAACGTAACAACAAAATCTTAAGCCATACATTTTTATTTATCAAACCAAAATATTTCAAATCAAATAATTTTATATGATTAAGTATGATGAGCTTTAACAAACAAGAAAATGCAGCATGCTTTCTAGCAAGCGTAGCGAGCGCAAAAAATTTTGCCCAACATAGAATCAGTTTGAGGTGTGAAAAAACAAAAATTCGCGCGAATTTTTGTTTTTTCACACCTCAAACTGATTCTATGTTGGGCAAAATTTTTTGCGCTCGCTACGCTTGCTAGAAAGCATGCTGCATTTTCTTGTTTGTTAAAGCTCATCATACTTAATCATATAAAATTATTTGATTTGAAATATTTTGGTTTGATAAATAAAAATGTATGGCTTAAGATTTTGTTGTTACGTTCCTAAAAATGTTAAATCTAGTACGATGACTTTTTGATGGAGTGACATATGGCTATGCGGACATACGTACATATATATGTTTTTTATTGTTGTTTTTTTCTTTATATCAAAATTTTTTTGTAGGTACATAAATAAATAAAAACAAATAGATTATTATGTTGTCAAAGAACCTTAATTTACAATATGGTTTCATTCGGGACTTTTGTCCCATTAGAAACGAAATAAAAAAGGGACTTATGACCCAGCACAGCGAGTCATAAGTCCCGAATTCATATTCGGGGATTATGACCTACCTAAGTGGGTTATAAGTCCCGAAAGTCAAATTCGGGACTTTTGACTTCGGGACCAGGTTCCCTGCGCCCCAACCGGCGCAGGGAAACTGGGCCCGAAGTCAAAAGTCCCGAATTCGACTTTCGGGACTAATGACCCATTATGGTGAGTCATAAGTCCCTAATCTTAATTTGGGACTTTTGACCCATCATGATGGGTTATAAGTCCCGAAAACTAAATTCGGGACTTCTGACCTGCCTGATAATTTTTTTCAGAAAAAAATATTGGACAGTTTTTAGTTTCATGGTTTTTGCTGTCATACTCATAACAGTAAAAATAGAGTGCTAGGCACTAGAAAGAAACTCAATCCTTCGCTAGCTTTCAAGGTTCAACGCTAACAGAAATGTCTGCTTGGCCATATGTCACTCCATCAAAAAGTCATCGTACTAGATTTAACATTTTTAGGAACGTAACAACAAAATCTTAAGCCATACATTTTTATTTATCAAACTAAAATATTTCAAATCAAATAATTTTATATGATTAAGTATGATGAGCTTTAACAAACAAGAAAATGCAGCATGCTTTCTAGCAAGCGTAGCGAGCGCAAAAAATTTTGCCCAACATAGAATCAGTTTGAGGTGTGAAAAAACAAAAATTCGCGCGAATTTTTGTTTTTTCACACCTCAAACTGATTCTATGTTGGGCAAAATTTTTTGCGCTCGCTACGCTTGCTAGAAAGCATGCTGCATTTTCTTGTTTGTTAAAGCTCATCATACTTAATCATATAAAATTATTTGATTTGAAATATTTTGGTTTGATAAATAAAAATGTATGGCTTAAGATTTTGTTGTTACGTTCCTAAAAATGTTAAATCTAGTACGATGACTTTTTGATGGAGTGACATATGGCTATGCGGACATACGTACATATATATGTTTTTTATTGTTGTTTTTTTCTTTATATCAAAATTTTTTTGTAGGTACATAAATAAATAAAAACAAATAGATTATTATGTTGTCAAAGAACCTTAATTTACAATATGGTTTCATTCGGGACTTTTGTCCCATTAGAAACGAAATAAAAAAGGGACTTATGACCCAGCACAGCGAGTCATAAGTCCCGAATTCATATTCGGGGATTATGACCTACCTAAGTGGGTTATAAGTCCCGAAAGTCAAATTCGGGACTTTTGACTTCGGGACCAGGTTCCCTGCGCCCCAACCGGCGCAGGGAAACTGGGCCCGAAGTCAAAAGTCCCGAATTCGACTTTCGGGACTAATGACCCATTATGGTGAGTCATAAGTCCCTAATCTTAATTTGGGACTTTTGACCCATCATGATGGGTTATAAGTCCCGAAAACTAAATTCGGGACTTCTGACCTGCCTGATAATTTTTTTCAGAAAAAAATATTGGACAGTTTTTAGTTTCATGGTTTTTGCTGTCATACTCATAACAGTAAAAATAGAGTGCTAGGCACTAGAAAGAAACTCAATCCTTCGCTAGCTTTCAAGGTTCAACGCTAACAGAAATGTCTGCTTGGCCATATGTCACTCCATCAAAAAGTCATCGTACTAGATTTAACATTTTTAGGAACGTAACAACAAAATCTTAAGCCATACATTTTTATTTATCAAACTAAAATATTTCAAATCAAATAATTTTATATGATTAAGTATGATGAGCTTTAACAAACAAGAAAATGCAGCATGCTTTCTAGCAAGCGTAGCGAGCGCAAAAAATTTTGCCCAACATAGAATCAGTTTGAGGTGTGAAAAAACAAAAATTCGCGCGAATTTTTGTTTTTTCACACCTCAAACTGATTCTATGTTGGGCAAAATTTTTTGCGCTCGCTACGCTTGCTAGAAAGCATGCTGCATTTTCTTGTTTGTTAAAGCTCATCATACTTAATCATATAAAATTATTTGATTTGAAATATTTTAGTTTGATAAATAAAAATGTATGGCTTAAGATTTTGTTGTTACGTTCCTAAAAATGTTAAATCTAGTACGATGACTTTTTGATGGAGTGACATATGGCCAAGCAGACATTTCTGTTAGCGTTGAACCTTGAAAGCTAGCGAAGGATTGAGTTTCTTTCTAGTGCCTAGCACTCTATTTTTACTGTTATGAGTATGACAGCAAAAACCATGAAACTAAAAACTGTCCAATATTTTTTTCTGAAAAAAATTATCAGGCAGGTCAGAAGTCCCGAATTTAGTTTTCGGGACTTATAACCCATCATGATGGGTCAAAAGTCCCAAATTAAGATTAGGGACTTATGACTCACCATAATGGGTCATTAGTCCCGAAAGTCGAATTCGGGACTTTTGACTTCGGGCCCAGTTTCCCTGCGCCGGTTGGATGGTGTTTGTAGGTTATTGGTGGTACGTGAACTGTTTTGTGAACTGGTTATCACGTAAAAATATCGTCTGTTAACCGAATTTACAAACAAGCAAGTTTTTTTTCAAAGGTTATTTTTGAAAAAAAAATTCGAAAAATTTTTTGACATTGATTCGAGTGTGTAATAACATGGCAATTTGTAGTTAACATCTGGGAAAATAATGTTATAAAAAATTCAATACAGCCGTTTCCAAGATATTTCAAAACCGAAGTTTTTTTTAATTAGGTATAAAAAATCAAAAAAGAAATTGTTTTTGAGAATTTTGAAATACCATAATAAATTGATGAAATTGATGAATTGAAAATACCAATTCTTCGAAAAATCTTTTCAAACCAAAAGATAGAGTGTCTTTACAAAATAGAATTCTGAAAACTTTATCGTTGGAGCTGTTTACGAGAAAATCACGATTGTATGGTAGGTACCGTTACCTTGGACCTAGAGCAAAAATTAAAAATATTTTCCGAGGCACGTCCTAACAAAAACTAAATACCAAATTTGAAGGAAATCAGCCCATCCCGTTCAGGCTCCAAGGGTGCGAACAGAAAAAAAAATCGCTTGAGGCTTGGAACGTAGTAATTATATTTGGGATTCCCTCGGGGATCATTTTCATGTTTGCTCTATGTCCAAAAATAACGGTACCTGCCATGCAATCATATATCAAAAAGTTTCATTTTTTCGAAAACGGCTCTAACGATTTTGATAAAAATTTCAGGGTAGGTACTATTTTTTAGGACATTCTATCCTTTAATTAGAATGAATTTTCCGCAATTTCTGTTATAACGGTGTCTCTCATAAAACCAGTTTTCCAAATCAGGTGTTCTCGTAAAATAAACCACCGATTTCAATAAAAATCTGAAAACTTTAGGAAACTTATAATTTAATTAGTAGGTATATTGGATCTCAAAATTTCCAAAAACTTTTGTTTTTTTGATTTTTAATACCTAAGTATTAAAAAAAAATTTGGATTTCGAAATATTTTGAAATCGAGTCCATTAAACATTTTTAAATAACTTTCTTAGATGAAAACTACAAATTTTCTTATAGCGACATGCTCAAACAAAATTTTAAATTTTGTTTCCAATAGTTTACAAAAACAAACATTTTTTTAAATTTAAAATGTTTTCCTGTTATGTTAATGTTACATAGCCCCTTAGCAATTATCTAGAATAAGAGCAAGTTCGTGCGACCCAGTCGTGCATTTTATTATTTGCAAAATCATTTCAACACCAATCAAGTGGTCGTAACCACTTACTTCAATCACATAATTTTTACGTTCCAGATGATTCTCTTCCTTGATTGACCAAAGTTATCCTTGCAATTTGGTTTTATTTTTTCATCACACTCCCAACATTAATCAAATCGATAACGATTCCGATTAAATATGACTTCACGTTCACAGACCAACAGGATACTGTGGTCTTTTGAAACTATACTATTCTCTATCTGTGCCTGGAATTTTCTTCTGGGCACAACGCAACGGCAATGTCCTGACTCCTGATGTAGCCAAGTAGAAGAAGTGCAACAGAATGGAACGAAATTGAAATCATCATGATTGCATTTCACAACTTTTAACTGCGATAAAATTCTATTTTACATTGTGTCATCGATGACATTAATATCAATTGAATATTGAAATAGCTTGCTTCAAACGCATCACAAATCACAGAAGCAATTCACTTCCTCTCTCTCTCTCTCTGTCCTTTCTATGTTTTTCCTTTTCCATTCAAGGATAATGCCACTGTGAAATGATTTCATTGTTTTGTTGAGTTACTTTTAACCGGAAACTATGTTGATGACGATATATCTTTTACATTTGAAGTTCCGGTGATTGACGTACCGTATATGTATGTACGTTCATATAAGTTTGTGTGTGTCATGATGCATATTGGTTAAGGTGCAAGGATGTGTAACGACAGAAAACAGGTTTCGCTTTCTGCTTGAATAAGTTTTGAATGGTTATTGGCTGCCAACTGTTTCTGAATGAAGTGTAAGGACAGAAAAGTTCTGTATTCTAGAAAGTGTGTCCTTGTGAAGTATATTACCAAGTTTGTGATGAAATATTAAGGGAGAGGATGCATTTGGGCATATAGGAACAAATGTGTATTCTAAGATGTTCGATGGAATGATGATGAATCTATACATGATTTTTTTTTTAATGAAATATCCTTTGCATTATTTATGTTCAGAGAATTTGTATCAAAAGAATTGATTTCAAAGAAAGTTTTTCGACAGAAAAGCGTTCATTTAAACTATCAACTTATTAAAAGAAATTTTAAATTAAGGAAACAATAATTTAAAACAACTAAATTTTCTTTCTAATCGTTCCCCTGTTCGATCGATACCCTTTGGGCGATAGCGGGAGGCTAGTTTTGTGTTCCAGATGTCTATAAAGATTACTCAATGATAGGAATGACGAAAAAAAAAGGTTTGCACAGGGAGGCCCTAAAGCAGTGGATAAATTAAAAATTGCGAACAACCAGGTATGATAGTCAGGCCATAGCTTCTCAGTATTTGGCATCTTATAATTATAGACATTCATGGTTTTTATTTTTTTTAATGATTAGGCACTGATCGAGCGATAGGAAATTAGGGAGGACGGGAAAGGAGGTGTCGGTGAACATTGATCTTGAATGTTTGAAGATCAAAATGGCAAGGGAAAATTGTATCAGACAATTCATTCTACATTCGTGTTGTACGGCTAAAGAAAGAATCCCTATATTTCACGGTGCGTCCGAAATTGGGCTCAAGTGTAAGCTGATGAGCGTTCCTAGCAAGACGAGTGTTACGGGGAAAATGTTTAAGGGTGGAACACAGCTGGCTACCTCGAGTGAGCATTTTTTGTAAAAGAACCTGTAAAATAAGGAAAGACATGAGACATTTCGACGATGTTCGAGTGACGGAAATTTTTCCATAATGTTCCTCTCTCCTATCGATTTTAACGCTTTTTTTCTGCACTCTGTTGAGCAGTTGAAGAAAAGTTTGAGAAGCATCACCTGCCCAGAGATGTGAGTTATACCCGAGTTTAGGGCGTATTAACGCTTTGTAAATTGTATCCAGATCAGAAGGGGTGACTTCTTGCATCTATTAAGGAAGCCTAAGCATCTTGCAGCATTCTTGGCAATCTCAAGTATATGATCATTCCAACGAAGATTGTCACTGATACACATACCGAGTACTGATAGCTTTTTGGCCTCTCCTAGATACAAGTACCATTCATGGATAATGGCATAGGGGGTATGTTTAGCTTCAACGACAAAAGACAGCATTGAGTTTTCGACGCATTAAACTCCACACAATTTCTAGTACCCCAATTCACAATGCTGTTTAAATCGGAGTTTAACGAGCTTATCATACGATTTCGTTGTAATAACACGTCCGAAGGCGAAGGCCGTGAATTATAAAACGTATACGAAAAGCTGAAGGTTGAGTCGTCAGCAAAACAATTTAATGGATTAGAAGTCACAGACAAGAGATCATTTATAAAAATGAGAAAGAGAGTCGGAGACAAAACAGAGCCCTGGGGCACACCAGCATTTATTTTGTGGAGATCAGACTTGAAACCGTCTAATACAACTTGTATTGAACGGTTCAGAAGATAGCTTCTAATCCAACGAATAAGAGTATCATCGATGCCAAATGCACGCATTTTTGATAAAAGAGCTTCATGCCTTTGAAATATCAAGCGCAATAATCTTCTTTTCGCCAAAGCGATGCAAAGATTTGTTCCACTGTTCGGTGAGATATGTCATCAGATCACCAGTGGAACGATTGCTGCGAAAGCCGTACTTTCGGTCATTTAAAAGCTCCCGATCTTCGAGATATTTCTTGAGCTGACGATTTATTAGCGTTTCCATGACCTTGGAAAGAAGGGCCGTAAGTGCAATTGGTCGGTAGGAGGAGGGGGAGGAGGAGTCACCTTTTTTGGGACGGGCTGGACAAATGCTGTTTTCCATCTACTAGGAAAGATTCCTGAACGATAGGAGCGATGGAAAAGCTTACACAGTGGTTTTGCCAGCGATGAAGAACACCTCTTCAGAAGTATAGGGGGCATACCATCCGGGCCAGCGGATTTGTGTATATCAAGATCTTGAAAAACTCTTGCTACTGTACGAGTGCCTGTCCCACGGAAGAATTGACGTTCTCAAGTACAGGAGGGGCATCGTTGTTTGCAGGCAACGTGGAATTTGCAGCAAAATGAGCTGCAAGCATATTTATATGGTTTATTGTCGACGATTAGCGTTGGAACTGATGATGACGTTGAGTTTTTGACGTTTTTTTAGAAATTACCAGAACTTTTTACTGCCTTTGGGGCATTGCAGAATTTTTGCCGTAACTTCTGGTCATGCAAAAATTTAGTTTTTTACTTGCGAATATAGGTACAATAAGGCAAGTAATGCATTCGTAAAAATTTTTTCTTGCACAATCAAACAAAACATTACGATGATATAGAGAATCCTAAAAAAGTGGGTCCCACAATTCTGTCTGTCTGTCTGTCCGTCTGTCTGTATCGGCACCTACAGCCTAAACGGCTTGACCGATTTGCTTCAAACTCGACACATAGTATTATTATGATGTCCTACAGAGGGGTTTTTGGAATTAGCAGCTCCAAAACTAACGGTACCTGCCATACGATTTTTAATAAAAAAATCATTTATCTCAAAAATGGCTCATACGATTTTAATAAAACTTTCTGAATGGTGTTTTCTTTGCAAACTTTATGTCTTATAACGGTACTTCCCATAGGACCGGTTTTTTGAAATCAGATTTTCTCGTTAACCACTTCACGCATTTCGATGAAATTTTTGATGTGGATAAAAGAAATAACTTGCGTTCTTGAATTTTTCAAACTTTTCGTGATAAAATCTACAAAGTGCTAAAAGTTGGCAGCTCAAAAAAATTTGGATGATGTAAAGAGTGATTTAAAATTTGACCAAAAATATTGGATTACATTGAGCCAGTCGTGATGGTCATTTGGCAGAAATAATATTCAAGTAAGAATTATCTTTTAAATAAATTAAATTTTATGGCAATTAATGTAATATATTTGTGTATTGTTTCATTAAATAATTTGTATGCCTCTAAAAAAACACCCTTTAAGACTTTTGGGTTGCAGCATACCCACTACAGACTAAACTAAAAAAAAAAAAAACAGCGCAGTTATAATTTTGCAAGTAAATTAAAAATATACTTCACAGTTTAAACTCGAGACAAGGAAGGAAGCAGAATGTTACACGAAAATTAATCTCCATAATAAATAAAAAGACAACAAACATCAAAATTAATTCAAATTCACCATTATCATTCTTCTTTTTATTTTTTGGTTTAAAAATATGAAGCCGTAGAGTCGTCCGTCGTCGTAAAAGTTTGTGCATAAAAAATAAGATTATTTTTTAAGTATGACAGTTTGAAATAAGAGCCAAACAAGGCAGTAAATTATATCCTTTTCTGAGATTAACTTCAAGAAGGTAATTTCGCAAAAAAAAAAACAATACGAAACAAAAGAAAAAGTGGCGCTCAAAATGAGGATAAAGCTTTACACTTAGCGATATTGTAACATATTGTTCCAACGAAGTATATATTTCGGTGGTTCTTCTATATATCTCGAAGATAAAGCATAGCCCACGTCGCTGTGTTCTTATGTTTTGTAAAATCCTTTCAACGGGGATGAGAGTATGTACTAGACAAAAGGATTTACATTATCTCTTCCTGAACTAAAGGAACAACACCAAGAATCAGAACCAGAACCAAACAGTTATGGTTGGGCAAAAATACTTCGGATGCTAAATAATAATTTGTGCTTTGAAAAAGGATAATGATGGCAGAGGAGGACATATCTTCGTAATACATATGTACATAGCTTAGTTTTTTGTTTTATTTTTTTTGGAATGGCAGGATAATAAATTTCACATTAACCCTTATACAAATAATAAAAGCAAAATGAAGGTTAATTAGCGGAATAAACGCAACAAAAATTTATTGTTCCTCCCATGTTATATGATAACAACAATGGTTTGGTTTTAAAACTGAGTTAGCAGAAATTATAAAATGTTGTGTTTACGATGAAGGATATTTCTCAGATTCGTATTTTATTTTAAACCATGTTTTTTAATGAATATAAATTCAAAGCCCGCATTTCACTGTCTGGCTGTGGTTTAACTTGATTAAAAGTTCTTTTTTTTGTCTTGATTCGTGGAAAATCATGTTGTTAAATAAACCGTGTTTTTAGCAAAAGTTGTGTTAAGTAGGATGGTAAAAACATTGATTTAATTTTAATGAGGGACTGAAATATTTGTTAGCGAATAATTTTGTATTTAGACCTAAAAATATATAAAATGGTAAGTTCAATTATAATGAAATTTAATAATCCTGGTCATGAAAAATAATAAGTTACATAACCGAACCATAAAATAAGGTTCGGAGTTTTGATTTCACCAATCGATTGATTACAAAGCATATCATACAGGCAGAAAAAATGTAAAGGGCATATTTTAAGCCTGTGGAAAAAAAAATATTGTGTGAAATTTGAAAGTGATTGCTTATACAGATGACGTTGCTATTGCCGTTTCAGGAAAACAGTCCAACTCTCTGTATGAAGTTCTCTAATTAGCGCTTGATAAGCTAACTAACTGGACAAAATGATGTAGACTAAATGTGAAGCCCCACAAAACTGAAGTTGTTCTCTTTACAAGGAAAAACCAAATTCCACATTCTTTGTTAATGATGTCTTAAATTCTCTGACGAATCAAAATACTTGGGCATTGTTTTGGACAGGAAATTAAGCTGGAAATTCAACTTAGAGGAAAAGGATATGAAATAAAGGGTACGACTGGGTCGGACAATTTTGCTCTTATGTGAGACAGTGGTCTTGGGGTTTGAGATTTTTGAAAAAAAGCAGGGACAAAACTATATGAAATTTTATTGATCACTTAAAAATCAATAGTTCAAACGTTTTTTGGAAAAAATGAAGTAAGCCATATGATTTTGTTTATTGTTAAGAATTTTTTTTTTCAAAATTGTTCGACCAGTTTTTTTTGAAAAACTTTTCCAAAATATACTCCAAATATTTCTTGAGTATGCCAACTTCTAGCACTTTGTAGTTTTTATCAGAAAAATAAAATTCAAAAAAAAATTGATTAAACCGTTTTCGGAAAAAACAAAAAATAAAAAAAAAATTGTAACTTTTTTAAAAAACTCAAAAAAAAATTTGTTTTCAAAATTTAAAAAATTATATTATTTTGTCTTTAAAAGGGCTTCTTATACATTAATTTTATCGAAAGCCGTCAAGTAGCTTACGAGAAAATCTGATTTTGAAATACCGTTCCGTTATAAATCTTTTCCTGAAAAATCTGTTCCAAAGAAAACATAAAGTTTGCATAGAAAACACTATTCAGAAAGTTTTATTAAAATCGTAGCCGTTTTTGAGAAAAATTAATTTTTCACTAAAATCGTATGTACCGTTAGTTTTGGATCTAGAATGCTAATTCCAAAAGTCCCTTTGTAGGATTTCTCTATCATCGTAATTTTATGTTTGATTGTTAGAATTTTTTTACTTGCGATTATAGGCACTATAAGGCAAGTTATGCATTCGTCGAAAAAAAAAGTTTTGAGATAACAATCAAACATGACATTACGATGATAGCGAAGACGAAAAAAGATGGTCTAAAAATTCTGTCCGTCTGTATGTCTGTCTGTCTGTCTGTATGTCTGTCTGTCTGTTTGTGTAGACACCTACAGCCCAAACGGGTGGGCCAAATTGATTCAAACTTGGTATATAGAGTTTTTTAGGTATTGAGAATTTTTTTTTTTAGCTCAAATAATAACGGTACCTGCCATATAACCATTACGTTAAAACTTATTTTTCTCGAAAATGGCTCTAACGACTATGATTTAAGAAAATCAATGTTGCTTTTTAGGTACTACCAATCATATGGCTGAAAAAAAAAGTTTTAAAAAATGTCTAAGAACGGTACTTTCCATTGGACCGTTTTTTTGCTTTTGACTATCTCGAAAACGACTCAACCGATTCTTTCGAAATTTCACACACATATAGCTGTAGGTAGCTCAATTTGTACTGCATACCAATATTTCAAAAAAATATTTTTTTGTATTCTTAAAAGCGTTTAAAAAAAAATTAAATTAATGTTTTGAAAACTGCTTACTAAATTATTTTCTAAAAATTATAAATCAATGTATTTGCTGAATACCTATGAACTGTTGGCGCTTTTGATTTTTTTTTGAAAATTTTTTTCAAATTTTTTTTTCAAAAAAAACTTTTTTTCTCAAAAATCACTCCACAGATTTTTATAAATTTATTCTTAAAAATTTAAATTTGCCCAAGAAATAGAATGGTGTACTTTTTTTCAGCTCAAATTAGTTTAAGTATTTATTTAAGAGTTTTGAAAAATTTATTTTTATCAAAATCTCAAGCCCCTAGACCACTGTCACACATTAGAGCAAGTTCGTGCGACCCAGTCGTGCATTTTATTTTTTTTTTTACGAATGCATAACTTGCCTTATTGTACCTACCTATAATCGCAAGTAAAAAATAGAGACCGATGCAAATTTGGTTTGAAAGTCTGTCAATCATAATAAGAGGAAAAATCGAGCCGGTTGAAGCATTCAGCATTCTTGAAGTGCGGCTATAAAATAGTCTCCATACTTGACAGAACGTCCGAAATTATGCTCGAAGTAAAAATACTGGCGTTTCTGGCGACGTAAGTATTACGGGGAAGTTGTTCAAGTTGAGATTGTACTCTAGCTATTTCGCTGGAGCTTATAAAGAAACAATATCACAAGGTAAGGGATGAAATATTAGGGCGATCAAGGGGTTTATAATACCCTTAACATGAATTAACACAGTGCGAGCGGTTAGGAAAGTAGTATAGGAGATAAAAGGAGATATCGCGATGTTCATTCGTTTTGAATGTCTGTATATCACAATGAGGAGGAAAATCGAGACGGGTAAAGCATTCCACATATTGCTGAAAAAAGAGTCTGTATACTTAACAGTACGTCCGAAGTTAGGCTCGAAGGTAAAATTATGGGCATTCCTAGCGATGCGAGTGTTACGGGGAAATTGTTTAATGGGAAGAATGCATCTGGCTATTTCGCTCGAGCACTGATTATAAGAAGCGATAAAACAAGGTTAGACAAGAAACATTACGGCGATGTTCAAGTGGAACAAATGTTTCAGTAATGGGTCTATCACCTAAAAGTTTTAATGCTCTTTTTGGGATCATATCCAGGAGGCGCAAGTGAGTGACAGGAGCACCTACCCATATATGAGAATTAATTCAAATTCATTCAACCCGAAGTGGAAAGCAACTCTGTCCAAAGCTGGATTTGCCTCTCATGGATATATTGGTAAGAAATAATTTTACGACAGAACACAGCATTGAGTTTTTGAAGTTTTTGGGTAATGCTGTCAAGGTCGGATTTTATTGATTTTATTTCAACATCCAAAGTATTACAAGGTAGTGAATTTGCAACTGAAAATAACATTAAAAACTGAGAGTTCTGTTATCAGCAAAATAATAAAGTCGATTAGAAGTTTTAGACAAGACAAGATATCGTTGGAAAGAACGAGGAATAGAGTTTGGAGCAAAACTCTATCAAATGTTGAAACGGCTAAATTTTTTTTAAGAAACTTTTTTTCGAGATGAGGTTAATATCCTTCAGCGCCAATCGGAGGAAACTGGAAACTCTATTTGCTGGTTCTTGAATTAAAATTTACTTTTTTTGAGAGTTGACATTTTTTTTAAAGATTTATTCTAAAATGACCCTTACACGGCTTTGATTTCGCAATACCCAGAAATCCTTAAATTCAAGCGAAGATTCTGCAAAAAACTCTATGAGCCACCAATAGAACCAAGTTGGAGTATGAATATCCCCGAACTTACACAATAAGTCACCTAACATCTTGCTTCATCATCGGTAAAAAATAAATTGAATAAATGGGGGGGGGGAGTATGGGGATCTTGGAACCGAAATATCAAAATATTTTACAATCCACCTCTATAATTCCGCCGAGGTGGAATTTGGGTAGATCATAAACATGCTCTAGGTCAATTGAAAATACGAAAACTGTTGTTTGCCGACCTGTTGTCCTAGTTTGTATTCTTAATATTTGGATAATTGGTCCAAGGATGTTGTGAAAATTATTTCTTCAAACAATGCTTTTTAGTTAAATTATAAAAACAAAAATAAAAAAAAGAGGAAATAAGTAAGGAGTTAAAGTTGAAACCCCAGAGGCTATCCTCAGTTCAACATAATGTGTGTAGCAAAATTAAATTCCAAGCAAACCAAAACATTTAATTTCCTTCATTAAATCATCACACGCACAATACAAAAATAAAAATAAATTTTAAACATTCCTGTTGAATCCTTTAGGGGAAATAAGAATAAAAAAGGAAACCCTACACTCAACCATTACAAGTAGCACACAGCACAATTCCTTTACCATCACATCACCACACCAATACCCTTGTCAATTCGAACAGAACAGAAGTACAAATAAATTAAATATACCCTGAACAGACAGACAAACGAGAGACGCAACCGTTATCTTCCTTTAGATCGCATATAAAACGAAAATTTCACGGTTGAATGATTGTGGTGAGGTGCGGTGCGATGAAGTGAGTTGTAGATGTCGATGTCGATTTCGATTTTTTTCGATGTCATATCATTTTACGGAAATTCAAGAAATAAAATTTACATAAACGTACTTTTGAGTTGTTTACCTTTATTTTTTACAATAAAATACTTAAGTGGATCTGGGAAAATTAAAATACGCCGAGAACCTTAAATCTTTTACTATGTTGTATACTTTTTGGGAAGGATATTTTTCTGAATATTTTTTAATGTAAATTATGTAAATTTAAGGATAACCAATGATTGACATAAATTTATGAATTTGAAAAAAAGGTGTCAGTGTGTTTTATTTTTAAAATGGAATCCATAAATATTGTTCAAAATCCTTTAAGCCCCAATGTTGACAGAAACTAGAAAAATAAAAGACACGAGTACGTTACCGTCAGACGACCTTGCGCCTTGCTCCAAAGAAAGTTTTTTTTAGAAAATTATTAAAAACTCAACAGTGCTATAAAAATATCCGCTATAAAACAAATACTGAAAATTCATTTTGATTAAATTATGGAATACCCTTACAAACCACAAGTAGGTACCCAAAAAAAAAACTTTATACAAATGGTCTGGGCCGTTTTAAGTAAAGCATCTACCGGATGCTGAAATGGAACAGAACAAGCTGTGAGTGTGGTGTTACCAAAATTATTTTTTCTTTGAAGGGCCCATGTGTATGTGTGTGTATGCTTGTATGGAATATGCAACGTTCAAATGCCCGCCTGGTCTTCTTACAATGGCACGGAAGCAAGTGGTCTTACTTTTTTTATGACACTTAAAGAGCATTGGTCGATTGTGGTTTATTTGCATAGACTTAAGAGACTTCAGGAAACCCTATAATAAAAGGTCTATCGCGGTCAAATCGCATGACCTTGTTGGCCTTCATTCACGTCACTTCTGCAAGAGATAATTATACCCAAAAAATTTTCGTGCGGAATTTCAATCACGGCATTCACTGTGTGGCTCGTAGCTTCGTCTTCGTACTTAACGCGGTACCCCATGTTATGTTGGCCTTTTTGGTTCCATTCGGGCTACAAGAAACGACAGAGACCACCTCAACAACTGCGTTTTCGAAAAAGTACGTACAAATGACATCGCCGGCCCAAAATCCATACTGGACGGTAAATTTTTGAGATGGATTGTCACCTCGTGAACCTGGCGAGAGTTGGTGTAGCCACACATACAGCAATTTAGCTTGTTTACACACCAATGCTTCCTTAATCTCATATCGCTTAAGGTGATTTTTCGACTAAAATTGGGGTCTTCTTTCAAAGTCTAGTCAGCGTACAAACGACACTGTCTATATGGTCATATGAACTGGATCAGCTGGGACTTAAACGAGTGTAGGGCCAATTCACGACGCGAAATTCGTCAAGTTGAAGTCTACGAAATGCCGAGTTCTTGTGGAAGGCGAGGAATCGACTGTTTAGGGTTCTGCTTAGTGATGTGTCAACTCGGTTTATTAAACCGAGTCAAACCGAGTTAGGTACGAACCGAGTTGAACCGGTTTGATTTTATTTCAAACCGAGTTAGATTGTTCATGAACCAAAACCGAAAAACGATTCGGTTCTAGTTGACAAAGCATAAATGGTTCGGTTCGGTATCGGTATGTCCACTCGGTTTTTGGTTTCGGTTTAACATCGACTCGAACGTCGCGTCGTCTTTGCTCTGCTGTAAACCGAAAACCAAATAATGGAAATCGAATTGAAATTTTACAATCTGAACCGAGTTGTCTTCAGCTGGTTGCCTCTTGCCTGTGCGTCGGGATAGCGAAAGTGCCAAGCGATGCATGACATAAAATTTTAGTTAAAGTAATAATATAAATGATATTACTACAATTTTCAGAGGATTTTTTAATGCTTGGAAAAAAGTAGTTTAAGAGCAAATGGGTGATATTTGGAACGAAATACACTACTCTGCCCAAAATATAGTTCGTTGTCTATCTGTCAAGCTAGGAACTGTCAAATTCCATTGAAAGATGGCTACGATGTCGGTGGATTAAAAAACCTCTACAAAACCAAAAAAAAAACGATTTTTTTTACTGCTCCGGAAAAAGCAATTTTTGAGCAAACGGGTGACATTTGGAACGAAATACACTACTCCGCCCAAAATATAGTTCGTTCTCTATCTGTCAAGATATGAACTGTCAAATTCCATTGAAGGATGGCTAGGATTTCGATGGATTGAAAAACCTCTACAAAACCAATAAAAACCGATTTTTTTACTGCTCCGGAAAAAGCAATGAACTACTGAACTACCGAACCGAAATACTAAAAAAAACCATGAAAAGTAGGTATTCTTATTGACCGATTTTGTTTCAAACCGAGTTGGCCAACTCCACAGACCATATACAGACCGCCAACTCGTACTCCTCTTGCCTGAAACACCCTCGAAATATTTTTTCAGTCTGTGAATACGTGTACATCTCTCTCTGTGCATTTTGTAATGGCAACTATACCTGCGTATGCCATTTATTTTTTAGGTGTGTTTGCTAAATGGGTTTTAAAGCAAGGGAGAGCGTCACACTCTCAAAATAAATGGCATATCAGCTGATTTTTAGCTTGGTGGCAAAAAGAGAGACCATATCACAGACCATACACAGACCGCCAACTCGTACTCCCCTTGCCTGAAACACCCTCGAAATATTTTTTCCTGTCTGTGAATACGTGTACATCTCTCTCTCTGCATTTTGTAATGGCAACTATACCTGCGTATGCCATTTATTTTTTAGGTGTGTTTGCTAAATGGGTTTTAAAAGCAAGAGAGAGCGTCACACTCTCAAAATAAATGGCATATCAGCTGATTTTTAGCTTGGTGGCAAAAAGAGAGACCATATGGTGAGTTGGCGGTCTGTATCTTCTTGGTCCGTGGACCATATGATGAGTTGGCGGTCTGTATCTTTTTGGTCCGTGGCCAACTCGGTTTGCAACTCGGTTCGCTTAAATTTCAACTCGGTTCAACTCGGTTCGGAAAATAATTCGGTTTGACACATCACATCAAAGTGTTCAGCAGAACTTCTGCTGAACACTTTGAATCTCTAGTTCAATAACTCAAAGCTTTAACGCTGGAAAATCAATTCATGGCTCTATAGACAGCTGATTTTATGAATAGGTATAGGGTGCTTTGGTCTATTGCTTTTTGTGTAGGAATTTGTTGAGCTTTGGATTTTATAGATCTTGAACATTGAACGACAATCAATAAAGCGAACACTGTTCGAAAATCACCAATTTTTAAAGTAAAACTTCGATGCTAGTTGTGATTTTAAACTCGATGTAACGAAAATGCGTCACGACAAAGAGACAAACTTATAAATATAATAGCATTAAACCGGTCAGAGACTGATTTCAACTCTCGTTTACTAAGCATTATACAGTTTTTATGTGCGACTCTTTATTGCCGAAGTAGCGTTATCTTGGGTGCATGATAGTAAGTGTGTCAAAGTAGTCGTTCATCTCATCCTCTCATAGGTTACTTTTGTATGATGATTCACTTTTAACGAGTCTGAATTGCACACACAATTTTTGTATTATATTCTGTTTTGCTTGCATGTGGGAGATTTCAGTTTATGCAGTTTGGATCGGCCGATTGGGGTCCTCACACTCCAAATATTGTCAGTTTTTTTTTTTTGACGTGATAATGTTTAAAAAATCGACGCACGAAAAAATGTCATAGTCACAGTCACGTTATATATCTGCTTTTATAGCATAGAAACTCGATAAAGTGGGAGGGTGTTGGGTGGTTGGTTGGTGATTGTAAGTGGTGGTGGTGGTGGGTGTGTGGGGGGTGGTGTAGCGTCGGGAAGAGGAAAAATTGTCAAAAATGGTGGGTGGTTGCAGCTGGTTTGTGTGGTGAGCAAATTTGTCAAAACTAATGGGTGGTTCCTTGGTGGCTGTGATGGGTGTTTGGTGTTGGGGGGGGGGGGGGTGAATTGGCTGGCGGTTGTAGGTGGGTTATGGATGGTTGGAGGTTTTGGTGGCGGGGATGGTTGATTTGATGGAATGCGATGAACAAATTGTCAAAAATGGTGGGTGAGTGGTAGGTGGGGTGGTAGGTTGGATTTGATGGATTTGGTGTTGCTAGGGGGTGAGGAAAAAATTGTCAAAAATTGTGGGTGGTTGGTTGGTGACTGGAGGTGGGATGGGTGGTTGGTGGTGTTGGGGGGATGTAAAAAATGGTGGGTGAGTGGCAAGTTGTAGTAGCTGGAATTGGTTGTTGGATTAGGGGGAGGGGTGTTGGTGTATTGGAGGGAATTGTCAAAAATAGCAAAAATAGTTGTACTGGGTGGTTGGCGGCTGTTGTTGGGGGGGGGGGGGGTGAATAAAAAATTGTCAAAAATGGTGGGTGAGTAGCAGGTGGTTGAAGGTGGAGTGGGTGGTTGAATTTGGTGCATGGGGGGAATTGTCAAAAATAGTGGGATGGGTGATTGGTGGTGGTTAAGAAGTGGGGGCTTTATTGTGTGGCGGTTGTATGTAAGGGTGGTAGGTTGGTATTTGGGTTAAGGGGTGAAAAAATACAAAAATGGTGGGTGGTTGGAGAGATACCTACACATGAACTGTTTTGTGAACTGGTTATCACGTAAAATTATCGTCTTTATACCGACTTTACAGACAACCATGTTTTTTTTTGAGTTTTTTTTTTTCATTATTTCAAGCATTACCACACAACTTGACTTGCAAAGGTCACCGTAAAAGTAAGGTGCCTGTTATGGTGCACTCATTTTCAGAATCATATAAGGCATTAAACCACTCAAGAATTCTACTTCGATCGGGAGTTTTGCCGCCACGCGCCACCCTGCATTTTTAACTTTTAATTAAACAAACCCAGCAGCTCTTTTAAGTAATTCAAAGTACTTAGACAAGTCTGTATTTATGCAAAGTATTTAAGATTGTAAAAGAATACCCCACAAAAACTTAAAAAGGACGAAAAGTTTAAAAAAAACTTCTATACAACATCAACCTAACCCCAATTAATGATCCTGGGTACAAATCAAAAAATATTTTCATGTAATTTCATCAGGGACCAACAAAATAATGACTTCCACTAGACTTTTTTATATTTTTTGAACTACACTCTTGGGATTATATTGTTGTGTCCAGCCAAAAAGAAAACAAAAAAAGAACAAAAAGGATACCTTTTGTACCTTCACAAAACGATATAAAGTGAGGAAACTTTTCTTATTTTCCTATAAGCTGTGTGGAATTTTTTTTTTGAATACCAATCTTTTTTCAACTGGACAATTGGTGTCCTGGGAATAATTTGTATGGTATGGGTCTGCCATTAATGATGCTGTAGAATATACTACTGTCATAATAATTAAAAGGGAACTCTCTTCCTTTGTTTGTCTACTTTTTTTATCATCTTCATTATTTCTTAGACATTTCTATTCCAAGATGGGGGAAATAATATGACTTTTCATGTTAAAGGATTTAACTTTCTTTCTAATTGTCTGATTTTGATGAAGGATGTTTAAAAAAAAAAATGAAACAAAGACGACAAGGAATGTGAGTTGACAAATGGGATTAGTTTTGTCTGGAAGGAAAGAAAGGATTTTTAAGCAAATAGCTGAGAACCCAAAATGAAGAGCAAAATGATGCAGTTTTAAATTTTAATGGGATTTTGGTTTTTTACTCATATTTCTGTCTGCGGCAGGGATAACAATTTTTCTTTGAAATCAATCAATCGAGAAAGGCATACATTAATTCACATTTTGCAAGGAATTTTTAAATTATAAATGGATTTTCCGTCTATGTCTTTACATTTTAATACGCCCCTTACTGCGTGTCTAAATTTCTTTTCCACAACTTTAATGACATTATTTTCGCGATTTGTATAACAATCACTCCAATACAAGATTCAACTTAAATCCTTTGAACAGTTTAAATCCAGTTACTTGAAAACTCGCAGATTGTTATTTTTTTTTGTATTTTTAGAAAAAGTTATTATTATCTTGTCATGAAGAAAATGGATGTTGTGTTTCCTTTTTTTTAGTGCAAGCAACCATTGCTCAAACGTCCTTTTTGTGCATTGTGCAATGGCTTTGTATGTTGTGCTTTGTGCATTCAAGATCCACATACACCTCATCTTAGATTCAGTCGCTTGAAAACAAAGTTATCCTCCTCCCATAAGAGTCTTTATTTCAGAATAATAATGCAAATTTTGTTTTCCTCTTGAAAATTTCCATTTACTGCAAGTATGAGGTGTTGCTTTTTTTTTTCTTTTTGAACCACAAAGAGGATATAAAGTAAAAAGCGTTTGTTTCTTTTGTGTTTCAACAAATTATCTTAACACACAGGTTCAGAGGGTTTTTTCAGGCATAGCAAACTATCCCACTGCCATTGTACGAGTACATACAAATATGCTAAAATGGATACTCTTTCAAGGATAAGTGGAAAGGATGTTTTGTGTGGTAAGGCAAAAAAGAAATACCTTGTGTTTTATAAATACAATCTGTGTACAAGAGGTGCAACAATTTAAATTAATAATGTTTCTTTTTTAGTGAAACGGTGCTGATTTCAAAAACGGAAACGCAAAGGAAAAAAGGAAAATGAGCATTGCAAGCACTATCAGCGTTGCAGATTATTGTGTCGCTATGTGTAATCAGTTTCTGATAAGAAGTTTTAAATTTCCCATTGTAACTCTATTCATTGACGTTAATGAAAAGGAGAAATTTTAAATTCTAAAAATCAAAATTCAGAAAAATCGTTGACACGAGAAATGAAAAGCCCATAAAAGCAACTGCTTAAAGAAAAGAACCCTTAGCAGAATAATGAAAATACGTGAACGGAGCTTACAACAAAATGGCCTTCCAGATACCATGTAGCTATTTATAAAATTAGCTTACGAAAGATTGATCTGCCAAAAGAAAGGTATGTCAATTTTTTTGACAGATGCATCTGTCGGAAGGTACCATTATTAATACATGGTATCTGGGTGGCCATTTTTAAGCCAGCTCCATGAACTGTCCAATATCCTCATCCCAACACAGCCGCTTGATGTTGTGAATAATAATAATAAATTAAACAAAAAAAAAATAAGGCAGCCGCTGAGACTCGAACCCGGGCCCAAAATCCAGCTTTGAATTTTTTGCTTGAAAAACATATTTTTAAATTTTAAATATGATTCGCAGAATTTTTTTCGTCGCCGTACGAACGGCACCAACCTCCAAAAAGCACTATTTGTATTTATTTATTTATATAAAATATTTATATAGATTTGTAAGTAAAAATTATTTATTCCATCTCTAAAACCTGGGTTGGGAAGTGGTCCCAGGTTCGAGTCTCAGCGGAGGCAATTTTTTTTTTTTTTTTCTTACTATCCTACTAATATTATTAATGTGAAATCTTCGATGTGTGGATGTTAGATGTTTGTTGCTTAGTAACGCCAGAACGGCTGAACGGATCTGGATGAAATTTGGCACAGAGATAGATTATAGTCTGGAATAGCACATAGGCATTTTTTTTTTTTGACGAATTTGAATTGATCAATTTGCAAGAAGCAGCATGTTGAAGCTCGGAATTATTATTTTCAATAATAAAAATCCATTTGACTTTTTATACGATGGGGAGAGGGTCCATGCTCCTGCACATCATAGCAGGATGACCCGGATGATGAGTGTTCTAACCAGTGTCGTTTCCTTGGTTCTTTTCGATTTGCTTATTCGGTAAAAATAAACAGCGAATAGCAAGAGTTAGTCTACGTTTGGTTTCAGTGATGTTGTTGCCTGTGCTTACAGCAGTGGCCAGGTAGACAAATCAAATTCGCTGACTATCTCGAAGTTACACCTGCCAATGGTCACGTCCTTACCAATTCAGTGATGGGACCAGACTTTTGTAGACGAAAGCATTTATACTTCGTCCTGTCCTCGTTTATTTGCAGTCCCATTCTGTTTGCTGCTGGCTCCGTGGCAGAGAAGGCACCCAGTTAAAGCTTCACTCGCTCTTTGTGTCGAAGGTTACTGCAGAGTGCCTACCAGCTTTAACAGAATGGCGAGCATTTTGCAACGTCATCCTGATAAGGTATTATTCTAAAGTTGGACATGGATGCTTAAAAATCGACGAATATGCAGTATGTGTCGATGTTAAATTCTTGAATTTTTTAAAGGATCTGGACTAATGTGAAGATATATATGTGGTTAAGGACCTATCAGCAAACGGCTTTAGAAGATGCCACAAAACGCTAGACAAGATCTTATATGCGCTTTGTGTAATTTAGTATAACGCAACCCTGAAGTGAAGTCGATAGTGAATTCGCCAATGGTTTTTTTTTTCGTCGAAACGACAAGAGAAATTCATTCCAGGCAAATTATAAACGGGCTATAAGCAAGTTCCAATGCGCTTAGGGTCCTTTATGTCCTGTTTTTGTATCTTGTGAAACTGAAGAACGTATCAAGACATTATTTTAAATTCTAGTTTGCTTAAAATTATTTCAGTTGGCTTTTGTATTCCAACTTTAGAAAATTGCTTTTTAAATATCACCTTGTTTCTGAATGTTAAAATTAAAATAAACAAAAATATAGTTTTATAACATTTCAAAATGTAAAGTGCCCTATTATTTGTATACCACATTTTATGTGACTTTTTTTCTAAATTTTTTGAATTTATTCAAAACTTCGGAGTGTAAGCGATTGTGGTTAACCTCTATGATTCTTTCAAAAAGTTGCCACCAGTTCCATAAAACTTAAAGTTTTCCTTTCCATTTTGACAGGAAGTAGAGCTATCTCGATTTATTTATATGTAAACATATAAATAATACGGGCAAGTGTGAGTCGGACTCACGCACGAAGGGTTCCGTACCATCATCTATGTATAAAAACGGCCAAAAAATCACGTTCTTCAATATTTATTTTATTCAATAAAATATTTGCTGAAATTTCTCATTGCAACAGGCGATCAGGATTAGCAGAAGACAACGAACTGATAGTTTGCTTTCAGACTTCCAGAAATTTCTAAAGAAGAAAAGAGACAACCTGGTGATGGACGGACAAACATAGTAAAAACGAGTAAAAAAATTATGTTTGTTGTATGGGAGCCCCCATAAATTTTTTTATTTTTTTTAGTTTAGTATTTGTTGTTATAGCGAACACAATAATACATCATCTGTCAAAATTTCAACTGTCTAACTATCATGGTTCATGAGATACAGCCTTGTGAAGGACGGACAGCGAAGTCTCAGTAATAGGGTTCCGTTTTCACCCTTTGGGTACGGAACCCTAAAAAATGACCCCATATACCATGTTTCTATTTATAAAGGTAGCTTACGACAGATGGATCTGCCAAAAGAAAGTATGTCATTTGTCATTTCTTTTGACAGATGCATCTGTCGGAAGGTACCATAATTAATACATGGTATCTGGGTGGCCATTTTGAAGTCAGCTCTATGAACTATCAAGAGCTTGTCCTTATAAAAATAGAATAGATGATAGTGTTACCATTCGAATTGAATTTAGTTTTTAAAGGCCCTCAGAAACATTTCATAACTTTGCTATAACAAACATTTTTGTGAAAATAGACAAACACAGTCATATTTAACAGTTACAAAATCGTTACTGTTACATCGTTTTTCCATGAAAAAATGTTAGAAAAAGTAATTACAAATAAGGTATTCATCTCATTATGACACCTTTCGAAGAAAGCTACGATGTGCTCACAAATAAATATAATTATTCTTTGTAATGAACAATTCTTGGAACCGAAGCCATTAATTGTGATTTGTTGCCTGGAAAATCAACCAAACCAAGGAGTCAGAAAAGCAACTTAGTCTTCATAGTAATTTTTCGTGTGAAAATTATGATGTCAGGTAATCTTATGAGAATGACGAAAAAGATAACTAAACATAAGCGAGAGCTACAGTACGTTTGCAACGAACTGTTGGATACCCTAATTCCCTATATTTTTTTATGTGTATGCGTTCGCCTCCCGCAGAAAGCCGATGTTCCAGTTTCAGAAACGAAATTCTTCTTTAGCAGACAGAAAAAATTCAATAACATTAATTTTGTGTGGTGTGATGTTCAATTCGTGTTGGCACAGTAAAAAAGGCGTGTGGCACACCCAAAGTTGAGACTTTTCATTGCCAAGGCAATTAGTATATATTTTATTCTTGCAGATCGATTTGAACAAAACAATGCAAAACTTAAATTTTTAAAAATTAGATTTTGAATAAAAATAGCGATTAGGGCTGTTTTTAACAATTCTTCAACCACATTCTGCTACGCAACCAAGGAATTAAATCTAAGTGTTTATCTTTTTACTTCAAAACTGCGAACCGTAGTTAAAAAACGTTAAAAAATTAATGCATTATACGACTTTTGACGAAAACGAGTGGGCGTGTCTTATAAATTTGAAGCACTAACTGCGCTTTGATCAGTATTTAGGCATATGTATAAAACTACAGCTGAATCGAGTAGTTTTTAAAGGATCTTACCTGAACAAAGGTATTTTATCAAAATCAGCCTTTAAAAGTGGGCGTATTGAAAAAAATTTACACAAGAAAATGTAGAGATATATTTTTCAAATAACAAACGGAAGGAAAAAGGTTTAAAATAAATATTGGAAGTGCCTTAAATTTTTGAGACTACGTTTTTCGTTGTTTCATGAAAAGCGGGCGTAAGCCAGGCCCAAAATTCAAAAATTTCTTTTTATACACAAACTTTTTAGTTTCTATCAAAATTTTGGCTAACAGATTCATTATAAATACCGTTTATCTACAAAAACAATTGTTTTATAAATTCTAGTGAAAAGTGGGCGTCAGCCACGCCCAAAATCAATTTTTTTGATTTCGATTTCATACACAAGATGTTTATGTGCAAGTAATACCCACAATTTTTTATGTTTGTCTCTTTAATAAAAGAATTGTTATTTTATAAAAACAATATTGATGGTTTTGTATGAAAAAGGGGCGTCAGCCACGCCCAATCTGAAATATTTTTATTTGATTAGAAGAAGGTTTTCCTAAAGCTTACGTGTGCGAAATTTAAGCGTTATGCTTTTATTGTAACTGTACAAAAAACATAATTTAATTTTACCAAATTGAGGTTGTTCAACAAAAATGGCGATTGTGGGCGTGTGTGGGCGAATTTCGCCAGTTCAAGAACTTAGCCTTACTCTTGAACCAAAGATTATATATTACCAAATTGTGACCTCTAGAGAGTATACATACGGACGGATGGACGGACGGACATGGCTTAATCGACTAGGCTTTTGATTCTGAGTCAAAATATATATACTTTTCTATACCTAACGGTATTATTTCTCTATGTTACAAACTCCACACCAAATACAATATACCCATTCTAATGAATAGGGTATAAAAAATTATAATTGAAAATCCATTTCTTAAGCTTTCTTAAATATATCTTAAAAGTGTAGCTGCAAAAAAAATAAATTCAACAGGGTCTTTTGAGGTTTTTGTTAAAAAAAAAATGACATGCTTTGACGGATTGACGTGTGTCTACTTCTATTTCTCTTATTCTGACTAATCCAGGTGTTCATGTTCACAGCTCAAAGGAAGACTTAGACCTCGATTCAAACAAAGCCACCCCAAATATATGTGTATAACAGTAATCCAAAGCTGTTCATGTCAAAGTACAAATCTCAAATCCAGAATCCAAACAATAACATCATGTTTTCAATTACAGGCATTTCCATTGAAATTTCATACCACCACCCAGCCAATATATACAATAATGGAGTCTTCAAGAAAAAAAGATCTTCTTCTGCGAATCCAAACAGAAAACAGCGAACGTTCTTCCAAACAAGATAATCCAATAAAAAGAACTTAACCAAAGAATTCCGCAAACAAAGCGAATAAACCAAATCGAAAATATTTTACAAATTCCTTGGCTAAAGTTATTTTCCTCGGAATTCACTCTGATATCCTCTTATTCCGGGCCGGGCTATAATCATCATCATTATCCATGTTATTATTACATTTCATGAAACTTATTCCCTTCTGGCTTACACTCGTTGTGCAATATTTCATCCATGAGCTACATCGGCGTGGCGCGGCGGTGCGGTGTTGTGCGGTGCAATGGTGGCGATTTTCAATTCAAGGATTCACAATATTCGCAGGGAGTTTCCTTTTCAAAGGATAAAATAGTAGAAAAATATCCTGTTAAACTGCATTAGTAACCACCGCAAGTATCCTGTTCTCAATTCCATGCTACAGCTACTATCCGTTTCCGTACTCCTGTCGAAGCTGAAGCTGGTAACTGGCAGCTGACCAGAAATGAAATTTATCCATAGTTTTTCAATTTTCCAGTCACGGAATTCAAATGAGAAATATAGGAATGATTTTGCCTGCCTTCTCCTTATACCTCATAGAGCACCCCTAACATCATTTTACTGCAGCATGTTGTCTGTTGTTGAATATCCTTTGTACGATGAGAATTGAAAACACTTCATCCTTGGATTTCTGTACAAATAGGTTGGTACCAACCAACACTCATTCACTTCACTCTCTTTATCCATCTCACTATATAAGAACAGAAACACAATTTCAATTCTATGCGCCATCGAGACAATGGTAACCAATATTTGTGTTTGCCGGGTGTCCTTTGGAGTTATCCTTGTTGCGTTTTTGGTAAACAACAAATAATGTTGGTAAATAGAATATTTGCATCATTTACATTGCTTTTCTTTGAGCTCTTTTTTTTATTTTTCTTAACATTAATAAAAAAAAAAAAAAGTGAATTTGAGGTTCTTTAGAAAGATGCGAGGATTTTATTAACATTTTTTTTGTTCTTGGGTATCCTTTCTGAATAGTAATGCGAGATGTCGTCTTTGCTGGGAAAATACGCCCGATGAGAAAAACTTTGGCCATTGAGGTGGAAATTGTCACATTTTTCACAATTTATTTGCATAAGCTTGTTTTCTTGGTCAAAAGAAATTGGGTTGAGGTTGAACATGGACTGGACCTGGACATGGACATCTCAAGTGCAGTATAAATGTTGCTTCATTTATGTTTACACTTGACCATGAAGACTGCGGAATTCAGTGCTGCAGCTGCACACTAAGGAAATAAATTTTTCATATGTAAAGGCCATGTGATATAAAAGCCAAGTTTTTTAACTATATTTAAGCTTTTATATGGTCTTTTTGAACTTGGTTGTTCAAAAAAAATGTAAGGTGGGAACTGCACCTCCTGATTCCAATTCTGATTATGAAGTAAAGCACAAAAGGCACATTTTTTTGGAATTGACAGCAAGAAGGCAGAATTATTTGACAAATTTGTGTTAAATTTTCTTAGACCCCTAAACGCTCTAGGGCTTTGATCAGTCTAAGCACACAGCAAATTAGCTTCATTAAAGGTTTCATTATAGAACACTGTCCCAAAGTTAGACACGCCGCAAGACTTGGGGTGATATAGGAACTCGGAAGATACTCTTGCAAAAGCTGTATGGACGAAGAAGAGGAGTAGACAATTGTCCATCTCCTATGCATACATGCCCCTGCACTTGCTTATAGACGGACGGAAACACTTTTAAGACAATCCTTTCTTAATGGTGTGCGCTTCGTTAGAAGCTCTAATTTGTTCTAAGTTTGTAAGTTTTTAACGGGGTAACACCAAAAACTTATGATATCACATCTTTTACAATAAGTGTGTCTGCTAATAAATCTCTTGTAGACAGCTACTTTAACCTCACCGAACCTTCCTTGATTGATCATATTAAACACCCAGAGAAAAACCAACATACAATCAAAGAAAACCACTTTGATATAAGCAGATTTTTTAATGATTCGGGGTTGAAGACGATAATTTTAAAACCAAAGAGAAACATCCTTAATTCAACTTTTGTCCCTTTATAATTCAATGTTAAATCGACTACGGTTCACTTCAAAACAAGAATGAACCTCATAATATTAACGTTGCGTTGTTAATTCAAAGCATTTTCAACGTAAAATTAAAGATGATCAATGTAAAGTTAAAGACGTTTGTGTACATACAACTTTAAATCGAATACGATTTAATAAATTTTACGTTGCGTTTTTCCATTCAGTGAAGGCAAAGATATTTTTGTGAGTTTTTAACCTTGCGTCTTCTTTTTGGCTTTTTGCGCATGGAAGAACAATTATTCGTTTCAAATTTCTATTTTCCACATGAACTTAAAAATCATACTATTTCGATCCTTTTACCTATTGAGGAACTTATTTTAACGTTTTTCATAAATTCACATTTAAAGGAAAGAGCTTTAAAACACAGTTTCGTAATATCAAAGTCAATTGAAATTCCACAGCGCCAGCTCCTGAAACGCGTAATCAACAAAACATGTACCCTCGGAACATTTCAAAATCTTTTGTTAACACGACAAACCCTAATTTTTTGTTTCTTAAAAAGTACACAAAATAAATAGAAGATATTTATGCGGATGCGGTTTCACGTTGTGTCTTTGGTCGAGTCTTCAATTCCAACCCTAAGGGACAGCACAGCAGTGGAAGTACAAAATCTTAGACCAAGTGCAGGGTGACTTCAACCAACTAAGCGCGCATCACTGGAGGCAACTGATGGCTAGGCACCGGACTGGCGCTGTTTGTTTGTTGAGGTAGTGACATGCAATGGACTTTATGCCCCACTTTAAGTTTCTTGATGATACCAAAGTGGACCACAGCGAAAATATTAAAACGAAGAAAATGTTTCGTACTTTGTACCCCCAAATACTCAATGCAAGCACATTCACCAGTTTTCAAAAATTCCAGTTTTAGGGGCTTAGTTAAAGGAAGACTCTCCCTCAATTTGAAATAGCATCAACGTACGGCGGGTCGCTGTGTCCACTTTAAATATTTGAAATTTCTAACGACATTCTTAGTTCTGCCACTTTTCTCAAATTCAATTCTTTCTTCTTCCATTAACCCTCACCAAGGTTAAGACGCTTATTAAATCAAGGAAACATGAATTTGGTCCTTCTTGCTTTTAATTCCACATATCTCAATCGGGCCACTTAGTTTAGAATCTGAACAGTTACTTTTTATAGGGACAGACTCCCTGTGTATAGTAAATAGTAAGAATTAAAAAAAAAAAAAAAAAGGCAGCCGCCGCTGAGACTCGAACCTGGGACCACTTCCCAACCCAGGTTTTAGAGATGGAATAAATAATTTTTACTTACAAATCTATATAAATATTTTATATAAATAAATAAATACAAATAGTACTTTTTGGAGGTTGGTGCCGTTCGTATGGCGACGAAAAAATTTCTGCGAATCATATTCAAAATTTAAAAATCGGTCTCTCAAATATGTTTTTCAAGCAAACAATTCAAAGCTGGGATTTTGGGCCCGGGTTCGAGTCTCAGCGGCTGCCTTATTTTTTTTTTTTTTTTTTTTTTTAATTTATTATTATTATTCACAACATCAAGCGGCTGTGTTTGGATGAGGATATTGGACAGTTCATGGAGCTGACTTCAAAATTGCCACCCAGATACCATGTACCTATTAATAATGGTAGCTTCCGACAGATGCATCTGTCAAAAGAAATGACATATGACATACTTTCTTTTGGCAGATCAATCTTTCGTAAGCTAACTTTATAAATAGCAACATGGTATCTGGGGGGTCATTTTGATGTAAGCTCCGTTCACGCAACTTTATTAGGTACCTACTCTGCTAAGGGTTGGTTTAAACAGTTGTTTTTATTTGCTCATTTTTCGGATTTCTCCTTTTTTGCGTTTCCGTTTTTGAAATCTCCACCGTTTTACTTAAACAGAAACATTTTATTAATTTAAATTGTTACCACACAAAACATCATTTTTAACTTATCTTTGAAAAGGCTTATTTTTTTGGAACTGCCAGCAAAGAAACGCTTCAGGGCTTTGTTCTGTCTCAGCAGACAGCAAATAAGCTTTATTATAGGTTTCATAACAAAACACTGTCCCTTAGTTAGACAACCGGAAACTGTTTATGCAAAAGCTGTATGGACGAAGAAGAGGAGGAGATAACTGTCCATTTCCTATGCATACATGCTCTGCACTTGCTTATAGACGGACACACTTTTAAAACAATCCTTTCTAATTTGATCTAAGTTTCTAAGTTTTTAGCTTGTAACACCACAAACTTATGATATCACATCACAACGGTCTTCTTTTAGACTAAGTGTGTCTGCTAATAAATCTCTTGTGGACATCTACTTTAACCTTACATTACCTTCCTTGAGTGATCATGTTAAAGGCAAAGGGATTTTTGTGAGTTTTTAACCCTGTGTCTTCTTTTTGCCTTTTTGCGAATGGAGGAACAATTATTCGTTTCAATTTTTTTTTCACATGAACTTATTATAGATATACTATTTCCATTCTTTTACCAATTGAAGAAATTCACATTCAAAGGAAAGAGCTTTAAAACGCAGTTTCGTAATATCAAAGCCAATTAAAATTCCACAGCTCCAGCGCCTGAAACGCGTGATCAACAAAACATATTTACCCTCGAAACATTGCCTCAATCATTTCGAAATCTTTTGTTAACACGACAAACCCTAATTTTGTGTTTCTTAAAAAGTACACAAAATAAATAGAAGATATTTATGCGGATGCGGTTTCACGTTGTGTTTTTGGTCGAGTCTTCAATTCCAACCCTGAGGGACAGCACAGCAGTGGAAGTACCCATCTTAGACCAAGTGCAGGACGACTTCAACCAACTTAGCGTGCGTCACTGGAGGCAACTGATATCTAGTCTAGGCACCGGACTGGCGCTGTGTGTTTGTTGAAGCAGTTACCTACAATGGACTTTAATGCCCCACTTTAAGTTTCTTGATAATACAAGCACATTCATCAGCTTTCAAAAATTCGAGTTTTAGGGGCTTAGTTAAAGGAAGACTCTTCCTCAATGAAATAGCGTCAACGTACGGGTCGCTGTGTCCCTTTTAAATCGTTTGAAATTTCTAACGAGATTTTTAGTTCTGCGACTTTTCTCAAATTCAAATTTTTCTTCTTCCATTCACCCTTACCAAGGCAAAGACGCTTATTAAATCAAGGAAATATGAAATTGATCCTTTCTTGCTTTTAATTCCACATATCGCAATCGGGCCACTTCGTTTAGAATCTGAACAGGATCTTTTTATAGGGACAGACTCTTGGTGTACAGTAAACAGTAAGAATTAAAATATATAAAAAAAAAAAAATAGAGGCAGCCGCCCGCCGTTGAGACTCGAACCTGGGACCACCTCCCTACCCAGGTTTCAAAGATGGAATAAATAATTTTTATTTACAAATCTATATAAATATTTTATATAAATAAATAAATACAAATAGTACTTTTTGGAGGTTGGTGCCGATCGTACGGAGACGAAAAAAATTCTGCGAATCATATTCAAAATTTAAAAATCGGTTTCTGAAGTCAAGCAAAATTCAAAGCTGGGATTTCGGGCCGGGTTCGAATCTCAGCGGCTGCTGTTTTTTTTTTTTTTTTTTTTTTTTTTTAATATTATTACACATTTTCGTATCTTAAAGATCAGTTCGAAAAAGACCATCATGCATAAATGACCACATCAATGACAGCAGAATGAGACTGCCCATTGACAGGTAAGTCTTCGGGGGTGATCCTAGTCAGTGAATTTGACTGCTTGGGAACTGCATTAAGATCAGATCACAACATCAGCACGGAAGTCAAGCATACATAGACTAACTCTTGATAGTCGCTGCACTAGCTTGTTAAATCTTCAACGCCAAACCAGATGGAGTCAGTAGCCAAGGTAGACGATCAGGTGAACAAGTGGAGGCGGAGATCTCTGACTACTTGGATTACAAAATTGGAGACGGCAGGATAGAAATCGATCCGCCTAGAGAGGCCTATTAAGTAAGACCTTTGGAGCACCATACGCCCTTGTTGTGTCAAACATAAACAAATTACCACAGGCTGAAGCACACAAGTTATTTTAAGGCAGGGTTCCATAGAAAAGGTTCAACAATTTAACTATCCGGCCAGTTTAAAGGCGTTTGATAACGGGGGATCACATCCTAACTTTCTTTCAACATTTCTGGCGAACTTTTAAGAAAATTCTTTGATATTCTGTGATAGTCTTTCAAAAATCCTTTAAGTAGTATTTGTCAAGAAACATATTCTATTGATGAAAGAAGGGAAGCCCCAAAAAGGGTTATTTTAATTCCTCAAATTTGTATTAAGATATTCCTTCATATTCGGTTCCGTACCCCTAAAAAAAGCATACTCAAAAGTATCAAAATCATGCTTTCAATGAAGAACCATCCCTTTACTTATTTTTTTGTTCAAATAAACCGATTTATTTTGCATTTCAATCTGTGTACCCCACTATTTTTTCCCATACATCACTCCTAAAACGTGCAACAACTTCATACTGTAAAAAAATGTTAAATGTACCTATGCTATCCAAGGACACAAGTTTCGAGTGAGAAATCTCTTCATTCTGGCCACTTGGGCATTCATAAGAAATGGAAAACATACTACTTCATCCATCCCCCTACGACCGACGACGCAACCAAAGACAAATGCAAATTTTATCGAGCTATATCATTTTGAATAGGAATTTTTGAATAAATTGTCTGCAAGGGACGAACTTATAAAAACAGAACAAAAAAGAAAAAAAAATCCCAAAATGAACGAATGAAAAATCACACTACTTGTTGGATACAAAAAAAAATCTGAACTGATGATGGTGGACATAAAGTATTCGTATAATTTCCTCATCTGTATTCAATTTAAATTAAATTGCTTTGTTAGCACAATAAATTTTTTCGTCGTATTTACCTCACAGGAGTACCTATACAAAAAAAAAGCAAAAAAAAAACCAAACGATAATGATGATGGCGGCGATGGGTTTGGTCTAAGTTAAGAAGAACAAAATAAAACGATTCACTAATTACGAATGAATTAAATAATTTGAATCCTTTTCATTAAATGCATTGCAATTATTTTGATTAAAAATTAAAGAGAACTATACAAACGATGCAGTTGTATAAAATTTATTTTAATTTGTATACCTTCAAACCCAAAACTTTGTCCCCAGCTGCGAGAGATACCATGAGGTATTAAAAAAGATGAAAAAATTACGCACACACATTTGTATACGGAAAATACAAATAATGCAAAATTTAATTAAATAATCAATATTTAAACTCGAATTCTAATTGCATTTGACACAAAACTATGCACAACGGATTAATTAAAATTCATTATGCATCTATCCATATGCGAGGAGACACTGTGGCGTATACGTAACATTTTTTTATTTTATTTTTTTAAATCCCACTTCTGACTCACTTTGCATGGCCTGTGTCTCTCTCGCTGGCGGTGCTGCTGAGAAAATTGAATTTTACCATTTCTATAAATCATAACGGATGTTTAACTAATTTTCTTTGATTCCCCAAGTGGTTTTGCTTTATTATTTTAAATTGTGGCAGCATAATGGAATTTAAATTAATTTCTTTTTTTGTATGTTTTTTTGCTTTTCCTAAATAAAACTTCAAATGGAAATGACGGCAGTTAGAAAAATATCCTGAAGGCTGGAAAATGTTTATTTGAAATGAAAGAGAATGCGAATGCGAATACGAATGGGAATGCGAATGGCAACGAAATTCAATCATCATTGCGTTGTTGTCTGGTGATTATCCTTTGTTTTTGAATTCATGACCATCAAGCGGCTGACGATGACGGCAGGGCCATTTTGAATCTTTAGAGGCACACGTTTGCTAAATTAACGCCCGCTTAAGCTCTTTCTGCGTTTGCAGTATGTGTGTGTGTGTGTGTGTGTGTAGCTTGATTGTTTGCTATTTGTGAGTGGCACTGTCAGACAAAAAGCATACAAAGGATAATATTGTTTTGTGTTTCCACGCGCGCTCGAAACAACTGTACACAGTGTACAAACAGGACAACAATGCACGATTTTATCTCTCACAACAACCAAGAGAATTAGGTTTTATTTGTCTGTTTGTAACTGTACCTGTATCTGTATGATGTAGCTGATGATGGTTAGAGTGCGTTTGGGTTCTTTGGTCCTGATGAAGAATTCAACAACAATGAAAGTGCTCTCAACAAAAATTCAAGCGAAGGATAAATATTCTGCTGGCTAAATGCATTTTTTAGAGTTTGAATTGGGAATACTAAAAGGATACAAAAAAAAAAATATGCGAGGACGAGAGTACTTTACAGGAGATGGACACAAAAACAACAAGCACAACTGTAATGCGAAGAGTAATTTGAATGCATAATTAATTTTACTGGAGATTTCTATTTTCCTTTAGTCCTTTAAGTAAAGTTTTGACACTAATGGATTGAATTTTTATATACAGGGTGATTCACCAGCGTTGTGCCAAAAAACTATAGCGTGTAGGTTAAGTTGAGACAAGAAAAAAATCGTATAGGAGGGGGGGGTCTATTCCCCTCCGTTTAGCCGGGAGGGGCAATTTTCTGAAAATTTGACTTATTTTGTAAAAAAAAATATTTAAAATCAACGGGTTCGTTTACAACACCGTGTTATACTTTTTTGTAAAGCCAAAAACTTCTCCTTTTATTTTGTTTTTAAATTAAATTGTTTTAACGAATAGTTTAAAAAATATAAATTTTCAAACTCAAAATTTTGAAAAAAAAATTTGAAAAAATAATTTTAAAACTAATTTTTTTCAAAATTTTACGTGATTAAGTATAATTTTTGTTCTCAGAATTCAACGCTTCCATTAATCTTTAATCCAACACTGAAAACCGTATGGCTCTACGACTTTTTGTTGCCAAGGTATTCAAAAATAACCGAACCTACTTCTTCACAAAAACACGAAAAAATTGGCTAAATGGTCACTTGTGCCATCCCGTAAGGCTTGGTTTTGTTGTTTTTGTGAAGAAGTAGGTTCGGTTATTTTTGAATACCTTGGCAAGAAAAAGTCGTAGAGCCATACGGTTTTCAGTGTTGGATTAAAGATTAATGGAAGCGTTGAATTCTGAGAACAAAAATTATACTTAATTACGTAAAATTTTGAAAAAAATTAGTTTTAAAATTATTTTTTCAATTTTTTTTTCAAAATTTTGAGTTTGAAAATTTATATTTTTTAAACTATTCGTTAAAACAATTTAATTTAAAAACAAAATAAAAGGAGAAGTTTTTGGCTTTCCAAAAAAGTATAACACGGTGTTGTAAACGAACCCGTTGATTTTAAATATTTTTTTTTACAAAATAAGTCAATTTTTCAGAAAATTGCCCCTCCCGGCTAAACGGAGGGGAATAGACCCCCCCTCCCATACGATTTTTTTCTTGTCTCAACTTAACCTACACGCTCTAGCTTTTTGGCACAACGCTGGTGAATCACCCTGTATATTTTGTCTTCTTAATATTTACTTTAATACTCTTCACGGGTTTTTATTGACTTTAAAAAAGTATTTACACAACATCAACAGGAAATTCATAACGCTATCAAACATCGATTCCAACATACCAAAACTCAATTTGTTCTTTGAAATACAGGACTCAAGGTTTAAAGGTGCTATACTAGTTCAAAAAACGTAATATTTTCGTTGTTTTAAGCCAACCCTGGATAGAACCGAACAAAATTCAGACAAAAAAGAAAAGCCTGTAACGATCATATCATACGCGAACCCTGTTTTTTATGAAAAAAATGTATGCAAAAATGAAAACGAATATCCTATAGGAAAATGTTTGGCACTGGGAATATTCGAAAAACCATCTTTACAGTTCCAACGGTCGTCGTCCAAAAATAATGCAGATGTCAGCTTTCACTACAGAGTAAATTTACTTCCAACTCTTCTTTTAACTGAGTTATAAAGGGTGTTTTTTTCTAGAGGTATAAAACTTTAAGTTGGCAGCACTGTTTTCGTTGATTGATCTTTAGTTTTTTTTCGAGTTCATCATAAATCTACTGACGCCAAAACAACGCCTGTAGGCATGTTGTTAATTCGGTGATTGGGCTCTAAACGAGATCCAGATTTTCATATGCGCATTTTTTAGCGATGAAGTTCATTTTTGGTTGAATGATCGCAAACTTTCACGGTTGGCCTCCAATAGGTATAGTGCGATTTAACACCGCTTGACTATTTTTTGTGCGATATGTGATGAAGTCACTAGTCTACACCGATTGTTGACCCCAAATTCTGCAGAGTGATAAATGGACCTCAAGATTGGACAACACCCATGCTAGCCACAGTGGCCATTATAGAAAAATCATATTCAAATTAAAATGGCAAAAATAAAATTATCTTTCAAATAATGCCAATTTTATGGCAATTAATACAATTCATCTATTTTTTTTTTTTTTTTTCATTTCATGGTTCTATACCTCTAAGAAAACACCCTTTATATGCCTTTCTACAGGTATCTTTCTCAGCATCTATCAAACCCGTACCTAAAATAATATAACTTCATTGCCTGCACCGACAAGTAACGTTTTTGTCATAAATCTCTGGGACATGAAATGCCGATGAACCATTAGACCAAGAAATATCTTCGTCAAAGAAAATGGTTTTTGAGAAAGAATTTAATTTAATTTAAAGGTTGTTTTTTTCGAAAATACGTGAATAAGGTATGCCTTCCTCAGAAATTAATTTTGGTGCGCACTTCTGGCTGATAGTCATGCTGACGGTGTTCCTCAAGGTTCCGTTCTACCTCCAACTTTTTTCCTAGACCTTATCAACAATATTTAGTGACTTCAATATCAATCAATTTTTTTGGCCGAGGACAGTATCTTCATTTTCATTTTTAGATTTACAACCCTGTCTTTTGGATGTGAATGTGAAACCGTTCAATCCCATGAGAGCGCCAACTTAGGTTTCGTTAGATGTTGAAAGAAATATATGTTACCTTCTCATCTGGCTACAATCGAATAGGCAGGCACTCAGCCAATGTTACAGTTGTATTTTCATGTCTTAGCAAATAGTCCTGTTACACACTTGCGTCTCCTATATGGAATTCAGAAAAGGGGCTCAAAATTGGTAGATGAAAGAACCAAAATGGTAAAACTTTCATCACTTAAACACAATCCCAATGTTTCTTATCCAACCTTTTAGTTTGTCTTCATAAACCCTCCGTTTATTATAGAAACTCTTTTCTAAGCCGAACTAGACGAATGTGAAATGCTGTGTGTTTCCAAACCGAATGCGTTTTCTTAAATCGTGATTCAGTTATTAATATAACAGATTGAGTACATGCAATTGTACAAACTGGCAACAATCTTTGACAGGATACTGGCTTCAAGGGCGGCCGATCTACGACAACAGTCTTAAAACTCTGTTTTGCGAAATTCTGCTTTTTTCAAGTTCTGTTTATAATTTTTAGAAAATTCAAATTTTTGAAAAATTCTGCTTCGTTCGAAATATATCGCCAAACACGTGAGAACAATTCCAATTTTTCTGTTTCCACGGATGTTTATCTTTTAATTATATCTATACTCAAAAATGCTTTACAATAAATATCTGTTCTTTGGAATTCAACAAACCTGCAAGGATCTTACATGTCCAACTGTTTTACTTTTATTGCAATAATAAGAATTAATTGATCCTTAAAATATTATCAATATCAACCCACAGTCCATGAGAAGGATGCAGTTTTTCGAATAGTAAGTTTGGTAGATCTTTCAAAAGCATCGTAGTCCGTGAGACTTTCTTTGCACAACCGTCCGTTGTGAAATTCAATGAACCTTAAATCCTAGCTTTAAGTTTTATACCCCAGAATTGTAGATTCAAAATCCATAAAATACAATCAATACAACAAAATTTACTGCTAATCAGAAGAGAGCTAAAATTAGATGAAGGCCTTCACCCAAATTCATATTCGAAGGGTCACAAACGCTGATCACGACTTAAGGGCCCTCCCGGGTGCCTTTACAGCTTAGCTTTAGGCAAGACATTTCAGTCAAATTTCGTCAGGTCAAATAAGCCAATAAGCACATATCGTATAGGCTTTAGGGTTATCAGAAAAGTGACATGATTATGCTTACTTTCCAGCGTCTTCGAGAGGGCGCTGCGACGCTATGCCCAAGCGTCAATACGGCTCCAAGCGAAACTCTTCATATTTCTTCAACTCTCCCCCGAAACATAAGTAAGCTGAGCAGCATTGATTGCATTGTATGGTTTTGAAAAGTGACGAGGTTATTCGTATTCAGATTCATGTTGGGCAATCTTGCAGGAGTCCATCAGGGGAAATATAACTTCTTTATGTATTAAAAAGTTTACTTAGTGAAATGTAAGATCCTTGGTTGGTAATAAATAATGTACAAAAGTCATAACATCGTAATTTGCGTAAGGCTGGATCTTTTATTGTTTGGTTTATCGCAGATATTGTTAAACGTGCATTTGGACCCGTCCGGTCCATCTTGAACTTACATTAACGGAGTAGGACTTGGATCCTTTTTGTGTCAAAGGTATCGAAGTTGAACCTTCTTAATTATTTATATTTTACTTGTCAATAGTTGTTGTTTACATTTTTGAAAATAATTTATAACTATTTTCAGACTTTCGAAAAACTCAGTTTTGAAAACCAGGATTTTCAAAATGATATTTTCATAAGCAGAATTTCAAAAACAGAATTTAAGAATAAATATCCTACCTTTTTTACTTTGCATCAGCTTTTAAGTCCTGAAAACAAAAGCGGGAAGGTAAAATGAAGTCAAGTGAAGCATTCCACATTCGTTCGGTACGGCTTATAAGCTAATGTCTATTCCTAAGGAAGTTGGAGGGTATTGTGGTTTTGTTAAAAAGTTGCGTTAAGAATGTGTGTATCACAACAGGAGGAGGAAGTTGAGCTAAGTAAAGCATCACACATCCGTCTAGTGCGGCTTGAGGTGGATTCTGCTAACAGAGCGTCCATAAGAAGTTCGGCTCAAAGTATAAACTTGTGTATCTAATTATCAGAAATTTTCTTAGAGGAGGAGATTAGTTATGAAGATGTAAAAGAGACATTAAGATGGTGTTTAAGTGAGATGAATTGTTCCGTTCTAGTCCTTTTCTCTATTAATTTGAAGACTTTTATAAGGATGCGATGTCGATAAAAAAAAAGCGAAAATGGACTGGCCAGACATTTTGGAAGCCAAAATACAATATTGCTTAGCAGTCCTCTCAATTATGTAGTGCCCTTTAGCGTGGTGGTTAATTTGTCAGACTGACACGCTAAAGGCTTTGGATTCAGTCCCTGCTTTTTAGTATATTTGCTTCTTTCAAGAATTAAATATTTTCATGAAATAGTGAGCTTTGGCTCGGCGATACACTGTTTGATACTCCTTCCTCCTGTGGCTATCGCAAACCAATAATTATTTGAGTCCTTTGAATAAACGTGCACGGTACGTTGGAAGGCCTACCAACCGTTGGGTTTTAGGAATTTTAAGGCCAATTATGATTTTGAGTTCTATCTAGGAGACCTAAATGTGTCTTGAGCTGACGATGAAAAGCATTTCCGTGATTTCGGAAAAGACAGACGTAAGTTCCAATGTCAACTGAAACTAGGGGTGGATTTGACAAATGATGATTTTGGTGAATTAAAAAAAGAGACTTGCACGTTTGCATTAAAAAAAAAACCTAACGCATTGCCTTAAGAAGCTTGATTGAGCACCCTTTCTTAAGGCTGTGGTGTAGGTGAAGATACTATCTGGACAATGGTTGATGTGTGATACACGTATTCTATTGGGACTGGGACGAGAATAGGGTTTAGTAGTTTGGTTGAAATTATTGACAAATCGATGCTGAAAAAACACCAAAAAGGACACGATAAATTTTGTTTAGGAAAAAAGTTCTAAGCGATTTCAAATGATTCAATTATCATCCTCTAAAATCGTAAATTCAATTTCGAAACAAAATTGTATACACTAAAAACTTTTCCCATATAACATTTCGTCAACTTTTTTACTACAGCATTTCAAAACTTCTAAAAACTCCCATTCAGTAAAAATTATTCGCCTGCAAAAACTTTGGAAAACTTTCGAACCTTTAATGTTTCTTTTTTTTCTGTGTTCTATTTGAATTCTATTTTATCATGGGGAATTTATATTTTCAACACTTTCACTGTTTTAAAATCATACCCCACTATAGAAGAAGAATCCCTCAAATTCCAACGCAAACAAAAAGAAATTCCCATTTATGCAAATAAAATTCCTTCTAACCGAACAAATTTAACTTTTGGCACAAGAATGTATACATAAAGCTTACAAAACAGGCGTTTTCATCAAACCTCTGCTCCGGCTCCGTTCCGCACAACTAAAATGTTCGGTTCCTCTACTCTTTTTTGTCGTCGTTTAAGCTAATAGAAAAAGCTGTTCCAGTAACGCCGTTCACATATAAGTTGAGTTGAAAAACGTCCTGATGGTATAAGTTTTTTGATTCATTTTTATGCATGATTCTTCTTTCGGTTTTCAATTTACACCCAAGGTAAGAAAAAAAAAAAAAAAAAAAAACATCCTCACAGATATTCACGTGTCTAGGCCAAGTCAAACTGCAACAGAAGCGGCTTTTGATTTCTCATCCCTAGAATCCATGTGTGTTTTGGCTGCTACAATGGGAAGATCCTTTTCATCTTTGGATTAGCATACACATTCATACATATCCTCAAACAGACACAGTGAATGGTAACATGAGTTTTGGGAGGGGACAGGAATGAGAAATTTCAACACGATTTTAAAGGAAAGGTGATGTGAAATAATTGTTTTTAAGGAGAAAATAAATATGTGAAGGGAGTTTTATGTTAAAGGTATAGAACTTTAAGTTGGCAGCACTGTTTTCATTGACAATTATGTTGTTATTTTTCATCTGATTTATCCTTAGTTTGGTTTGTCATATCATGAATCAACTGAAGCCTGAACAACGCATGTAAATTGTGCAGATTTGTTTCGAAAATTATGGTTTGAAAAACACTGTTGATCCCGATTTTCACACTGCTGGAATTATCGGTCCTTACTTCCTTAAACACGATGCCGGCCAGAGAGTAACAGTCAGTGGAAATCGTTATAGAGCCTTGGTCAATGACTTTTATCGTTCCTAAATTGAATCGCCTTGATATGGGAGAGCTGTGGTTTCGATAAGACGGTGAGCGCAAAGTGTCACACAGCTCATGCCACAGGTTTATAGTTCTACACCTCTAAAAAAACACCCTTTTGAACGCAAGACATTGTAATTTTTATTTCTCAACAAAAAAACAACCCTAAAAAACATTCTCAAGACCTCGAAATTTCCAAGTGCCAAGTGATACTATGTGCCATTATATGTATAATCAATACGGAAATCGGTAGTCCAGTTAGGCAACCAAACAGTTTGGTCCCGAAAAAGAACAAATGCAAACCTAGCCTCAATCTTTTTTTTTTTTGTTCCTCTAGTATTTTTGCCTCGGCCAGAAATTATCCTTTTTGTAGACAAACCAACCTATATTTGTTCAAATATTATTTTGAATTAAAACATTATAATCCAATCACATAGCACCAAAACCATGAACCAAAAATGTCATCAAAATTTCAGGAGCTCCCGGCACCCCGATACCCAAGCCCAATTTCAATATTTGTATAACTCCAAAAAATATATGTATAACGACTTTGGTCATTTCTGTGAAGCAATGTCATCAAAATATTTGATTTCACTATTCAGTTGATCCTTGTTCATAGTTTACACATACATAAGCCCCCTTTGCAATAATATTATCCCATATATAGCCTTTAGGGTTGTTAAAAGTATCGGCAACACGAAACCTGAAGTTTGACATCAATTAATTGGTTTGAAAAAAAAAAAACAGGAATAGCTGCTGCAGCAGAGAAGCAATTTGGAAGCAGCAAATATGATTTTTAAATAAAGTTTAATTGAAAAAAGCCTTTGGCAATTTAATCGCTGTAAAAAGGATACCATCAGCAAACATAAAGGTAATTATTTAATTTTTTTTTTTTTTTTTTTTTTTTTTTGATTGCACATTTTTTTGTGCAAATGTTTGGAAAAAGGACAAGTGAACGAATGATTGATTGGCGTTTTGACATGTGGAAATTGTTAAAAATTTGATTGAATTACAGCACAAAGGTTTGAAGTATATACAACAAAGTGGTTTTATGATGAAAATAAATTTTGTAATTAGAACGGAAAAAGTACACATCATCCATTCACTGCACTTCTTTATATTTTTTGTTATTCTGCCTTTTTGTGTGTATTTAGGTGGTGGTTTGTTCCTATCGGATCTTGGGCGTTTGGGGACAAAAGAAAAGACAATTGGCCAAAGATCAGTACTATTAGATCTAGGCACCTCTTCTCATTACACATTTTCTTTAATAGAATTCAGAAGAGAATTTTAAATTAATGGGTCAAAGCCAGTGGAGCAGGATCGCATTAAGGAGATTTTATTCTGGCGGATAGCCAGGCAGCGCAGAAATCCCTTGATTCAATGTCCACTAACTCCAAAACAGCCCTTGACTGTGGATTCTTTCTCAGATAAATGGCAGATACATTCCGGGAACTACAAGGACGAAAACTAGCTAGATGTTTCTAGACAGGTGGAAACAAATTTGGCCAAGGTTAGATGCAAAACGCTTTAAGACTTTGATCTCTCTAATCAGTCGGCACATAAGTTCCATGAGCGGTATAATTAACAGGACATTGTGAAACTTGGACAACGAAGCGGAGGAAGCAATTATCCATTTCCTATGTATTTGACATAATGATGAAATTTAGGCATCAATTCTCTTGAACGCTTCACAAGAAGCTCCAGATCAGTTAAATTTTTTTAATTTTTTCGGCAAAAACACCCTAAATTTGTGGGATCAAATCGGTCATCTATTGGACTAAGTGTGTCAGTTTACATCCCTTTCCATCTTCAGACACCTTAATTTTACTTTAAAATAGTATCGGCAACGAGAAGATAGGGTTTGAAGATCTAACCGAATACGTAGGTACGTATTACGTATAAAGATTTATACATCATACACAGGATGAATGGGAAGCTGTATTGTGATGAAAAATGCATAAGACGAGCTTCGAGTGAACAAACCAAAAAATTTATCGAACTCAGAGTAAGATCAAAACAAAGTTTTTATGGCTTTCATGACTTCAGCGGCCACCTGAACGTTGTGAGCGCACATAATTCTGCAAAAGATAAAAATGACTCTTTCAAGAAAAGTTTCTACGAGCCTTTCTCAAAAGCATACCAGCTATACTACAAGGTGGGCCACCCATCGCCTTATTGGAAGATGCTCTTATTTTTGCAAATGGCCGCCAATGTCAAATCTGTTTTGACATTTGTGGACTAGAACTAGACAGATGCAGAATACAAGTGAACAAGCCATGGAGCGATACATGAACCGACATGAACCGATATTCTGAAGGCGGCGTTCCCGGGTCACCTCATCTCTCGTTTTGGCGATTTGCACTGCCCTGCAAGATAGCCCGATTTAACCGTTTCAGACTTTATTTTTTTAGGGTTTTTTGAAGTCAAGTTTTTACGTGAACAAGCCTGATACTCTGGAAGCCCTCAAGGACAACAGTCGGCACGAGTGCGAGAATCTGTGGCCCGAAGTTCTCGCTGAAATTATGAAAAATGCCATAAAACGAGCAATCAATTTATTGTGATGGCGCCCATTTGGCCGATATCATCTTCTCGACTTGACCAATACAATTCTAAAGGTTCAAATAAACATAATCAAAAAACAGAATCGAAGTTTTTTCATTTAGAAAAAAAGAGAGCCAAACAACATCGGATGGATGACTTTGTTTTTTGGCCCACCTTGTATAAACATGACATTGGGAGACTTAAATGGCACCTTCGGAAAGACGATGCCTGCATGTTGAGATCAGGAAATAGGGTGCTTTTTAAGCTCTATGATTGGCGAAGAGAGAATGAGAAACGCTTGCTCGGCAGAGAGAAGAAAGTTATTGCAGGAAAGAGGTTCAAAACTTCTATAACTAGGAGAGTGAAATAATCAACTTTGTTTCAACAAGTTGTTCCACTAACTTACTTTAAAGACAAAGTTTCAACAACCATGTCAGCATCTTATAAAAATCCATCAAGAAGTTGGAAAAACCAAACAGGGATTCCGGGGAGAAAATTTGACGTTCTTAACTGAACTGAACGAATTGAGAAATAATGCTTCTTGGAGGAAAAGGAAGAAGACACTGCATAAACGGTAATTGATCCGGTCCTTCATTACACCTGCCCCAGTTAGATCGAAACTCCCTTCCAAATACTTAAACGAAATGTTCAACGTTCGAATTATCGTCCTTAAACTTGTGATTGATTCCAGCTAAACTGAACGCGTAGTAAGACATGGAATTAAAAACCAAAAACAATACGGAAACCAGCCCATCAAAATGCACAGAATGCGAAACCATGTCTGAGAGCACGCTTTAAAAATGAAATGATAACAACTCTAACTATCACAACGCACTGAACTCGCAACAACGACAACGTCCAAAGTCCAAGAACCAAAACGACAACCAACCTAAAACCATGTAGAAAATATTAGGAGCGAGCGATTTAACAGCAACACAAAGCCGCTTAAATTTATCAATACCATAACCAAAGGGATGTGAAAACCAGCAACTACCCCAAAAAAAAAAAAACGAGGAATAACTTTACTTGAGGCCAAGGATCACAAACTTTAAAGCCCTATATATCTAAATCGGTTTTAATCGTAAGGATTAACAAATCAACATCTGGTCCATGAAGCGATTGCCAGGATGAACATGCAACAGAATTCTGATTTCACTTTTTTCGCGAATGCCCCAGCATGTACTTAAACTATAGTAAAGCTAACCTCAGAAGACTTTTTCGGCAAAATGAAGAAAGTTCAACCGTGGCAGTGAGGAGCATCCTGGAGTTTGATTAATTTACTACATTTTCAATAAAATAAACACGGTTATAGTGAGCAAATGTGTACCTAGGTTAAAGTGGTATTGATCCTTGAATTAGCCTCAGTAAGTTTGATCCCAGAAACTTCTAACTAGGTCAATACTTGAAGGATTTCCAACTTAATTATATCCCCGTGTTTTTTGTTTTTACCTATCTTCTAGTTTCCTTTTTGCTATGAATCAGAAACAATACTTATAGAGCCTCCAATGATGGTTAAACTTTCTATCCTTGAAGTTTTTTTTTTTTTTATTTATCGAAGCCTTTTGTCTGTGAGCTTTTTTTTTTAATAAAAATTCAAACAAAAAATAAAGTTTAAAACAAAGCACTTTCCTCGCATTGTTGGTTGTCGGGTCGCTTCATCCACCGATATACCCCCTTAACGGTGGAAAGCGTCCATTTAATTTGTTCCATCTAGAATTAAAAAAAAGACACTCCTTTGGTTCAAGGACAGGACAGAGAAAAAAAATCCCATGAACAACTTTGAAGTATTAAATTTATCAACAGGAAACAGTTTTTCTCCTTGTTAAAAGTTATCTTCGCGGTTGGAAATATTTTTAAGTGATTTTTACTGGAGAGAGAGTGGTATTAATTTTTTTTTTTCTTCAACTTTATCAGCGAAACCATGTCAAAACAATTGGTAAACTGTCCTTAAGAGGAAGTTTAAAAGGTGTTTCCAAGTTGTTGTTTTTTTGTTTTTAATAGCAGGTTTTTTTATAAACTTTTTAAAACATTTTATGAGTGGACAAACTGACAGTTATGTTCTTCGTTAAATAAATATGAGATAAATTAAATAAAAATAAGCAAGGAGTTGCTGAAATGGTTGGAATGGAAGAAGTTTAATGATTCAATCTAATGTCAGTCCAGTGATGATATTTATGGTTTTTGTTTTGACATAATACTGCCTTTGTGGACCTTAGGAATTTTAAATGCAAATAGCACAAAACAAACGTCCACAAAATTCATTCTTGCACTAGAAATAGGGGATGTCAACTGCAATTTGAATTATCTTTAGCTTGATTTGTCATTTAATTTTGAATCGACTGACGCCTGAACAAAGCATGCAAATTTTGCAGATTGGGCTCAAAACGAGAGTGCTGTAGACCCCGATTTTCACAAGAAATATTTGTTCAACGATGAAGCTCTATTTTGGTTGCATTTTATTTCCATTTTTAAATCTATACCTCATCTATTCTTCCTCAGCACACTCCTAGCCATGATAATCAGAAAAAAAAATCATGTCTATTGTTGGTTCACCAAAACGTGTTGTTGGACAGGAATTTCTTAAAACACTCGTCTCGAAACTAAAACAACAACAGCAACACCAACAATGAAGAACACAGAATTAGCACCGTCATAAGCTTGATTTTTTTTTTAATTTCTAATTTTGGTTTAACAGACGAACGAAAACAAAAGCCATTCGAAAATGCACGTTTTCTGCTTTCTGCAACTTGTGCAGCTGCTTTGGACTTCCCAGCACTTCTGTGCTAATTTATGGTTTTCTATTATTTGAAATTAAATTGGTAGAACACACGGGCATCCGCAGATCCTTCTTAGAGCTTTATATAGTAGAGTCCTTGTCGAAGTTTATTTGCCCACACCATTGAATTTGTAAAAAATTCATTGGGGTGTGGGAGCAATCTGGGAATTAGGTGCAAGCACAAGAAGATGCTATTCCAGAACTTTGTACTGGTTAAAGGTGCTGAAATCTACTGCGGGGGAGGGGGATGAGGAGTAAGCCATATGTTATATATAAATGCGCGCATACTGTTCCATTAATGCAGTTCTATAATTCACTACACTATCTTTTGTTTTCGTGGGAGCATTCAATGCAATATGATATAGTGAAGAACAAAAAGTAAAACAATAGAACCATAAATTACAACATCATGGGTTAGGATTGGAAACAATGAAAGAAGAAGCAAAGTTTATTACGATAATGTTTTATTGAGGAAACTAATAAAAAAGAGTTAGTTTAGTTGTGTGCTGGATGCAAAGACAATTCAATACGGAACTATCAGTTTCAGTTAAGAGGATTATTTATAATAATGGTAGAGTTGAATTCTTGAATTGAAGTTAAAATCAAACTAATGCATCTTGATAAGAAGGTATCGAGAGCACTTGAAAGGGAACCATTATCAGACTTTGAAGAAAATGTGTTTTAAAACTTAGTAAATTTTAATGGAGTTAAGAGCTGCAACAACTCAAAACTCTTCCACAATTTTTTTTTTTTTGAGTACTAAAAAATGGAAGACCAAACAAAAAGAATCGTAAGAGGTTGCTGTCATGTCAGTCCTTTTAGTCATTTATGAGAAAGAATCGTAAACATTATCTTGCAATGATTTTTCATGATTTTCGGGGTGGACCAACTTAAGTATGTCGATCAACTCACTTGGAATTTTGGTGATGAAGAATTGTTAAGAGCCAGAGCCACCGTGTTTCGTTGGTTTTCCGAGTTCAATCTCGGTCCTACTTTTCTTCATGTCGAATTTTGTGAGGGTCATTCAAGTCATTCAGTTTTATACCCAAAAAATCGATGTTGGAAGATGTGACATATCGGGCGATGGAGGAGTACTTGGACATTAGTTCAACTCGCATACATTCAATATTGCATACAAATTACAAATTGGATCTTGAAAAAAAATTTCCAAGTTGGATGCCGTATAATTGACAATCGCTAGGAAAAATACTCGTGTTCATTGGTACCAAGAAATGTTGAAAAAATGCATTTACGCAAATCCAATAAAAGTTGTTTGCACACGAAAGACTTCGAAGCGAATCCTCTTTTTTCGGAATAATTGGACATGTCACCGCGGTGCCATAAGAGCAACGTAAAAAGGTCAACTTGGAATAGAACATCATAAATGCCGAAGCATGTTTAGAAAAAAAGAAAACCAATTAGAACATCACTTTGATATGTCACTCGCTACCGTACGCATGCTTGACAGACCAGAAGTGTTTGGGACAGAGCACGACGGATTCTCCGAGGATAACAATTCATGTTATGGGGAGACATTTCGAGAGTTAGTATCTAGGTGGAACGTTTGAATATATAGCCGATCGACAAACATGTCACCTTAGAAAATGATAAAATGAAGACCAGGAACAAAATTTCAATAGACAGCTCTAAAATATTGCTAAGAAGCAGAGCATTCAAGGAAGCCATTAGAAAAGCATATTCTAAAGTAAGATACTCTGCCCGTAGCATTAACGAACAAAAAATAAAAGTTGGTGTGCCCCAAGGAAGTGTGCTTGGCCCTTTGCTTTTTAATAAATTGATTTCTACTATCTCATTGAAAAAAGTAGCTGGCCCAAATAAAGTATCAATATAAATGCTGGAATCTATTTTTGAAACTAGAATTTTATTCCAACAAAAACTTTCAAGACATTTAATAGGCCGGTATATACTGCTTTTTGGGTGCAGAAACCCCTCAATGTCAAGGAGATCAAAGTAAAACTGTTTATTGCTACTCCAACAGTTATCTTGTTGGGCGCAGTTTGCTAATCGTATCCAAGATCCTAGTTAGTCGACAGCTGCTGCTGACTTGGAGATACTTCCCATTTTAGCAGAAGTTGCAAAGAACGAAAATCTAAAGAAGCCCAGGGCACCATATCTTAGAACATCAAAAAGTGTTTTAAGTGTTTTTTTTTTTGCGGGTGGCAATGGTACAGTGGATGTAGTGCTTGGTTGCTTCACCTGAGAGCTGTGAGTTCAAACCCAGCCTGGGCAGCAATTTTTATTTATTCCCCCAGTTTCAACTGGATGCCACCCCGTGGAATTTCCTTAAGATAATTCTCACCTAAAATCTAAAATCTCAAACCACTGTACCACCTTTCTTTCCTATCTTTCTATTCCTTCTCTCCTTGCTCGCACATGTTAAATCATTTAAAAGGGTATTCATATCCCCTTGATTGCGAGCTCATTATAAAAAAAAAAAAAAAAAAAAAACATCAAGTGACGTCATGTGGCATTGTAAAAAAAAAGAAAACATCAAAAAGGCAGTTTCATAAAATATTTCAGTTGAAACGCTTAACTCCAGAAGCAGAACCAGGCACGCTGCACGCATGGGACAAACAAAGATCAAAAAGACTAGCAATACATTAAGGCCTCAGACATGCACCATAGAAAACCCGAGAAGCTTCCGAGCTTGTTTTCAGGTTGAAAGTCCAAAGTAAAAAGAAGACAGTAAAGGCAGTTAGACAAAGAACAATGCTGCAAATGGTCAAGAAATTCAAGCAGTTCAATATATTTTTAACAGGCAAAAAAACCAACCCATTTCATTAAAAGTTTTCAATAAGAGTCCTTGGACAGTGTTTTTTTTTTTAACTAAAAATTTAAATTTTCAGGTTAATTCATAATTAAAATGCATTACACTCCCCCAATTTCATTATTCTGGAGAGGCTTAATCATCACCATAACATAGTTATTATCCCTCAGGCTTTGTTCACCAATTAGCGATTTTAAATTCGAAGGACATCAAGTGTGCATGTTAAGTGTTTTTTTCTTAAGAAAATGAAATTTAAAAAAAAAAGCCACTATACTTAATATCCTTGAATACGTGTTTTTCTGATTCAATTCATAAGTAATCCTCTTTTTTTACTCATCCCAGATCGTTCGTTTTTTCCACTTCAATAATTACACATTCAATATATGCATTCATATGGGTGTATGAGCACGTCCTGGATACGCATAATTTATTATATCTCCGATGAACAGTATTGTTTCGCAGTTATGTCGTAAATTTTCACTTTATTATCGTTTTAAATCCAATTAAATCTTGTTAAATGAGATTGCAATGCACAGGCACACACTTGCTCACGCATATACATATGCTCGCCGCACCACACCAAACACACATTCATTTATATGTTACATGATGATGGCATTTTGTAATTTCCGGTTAGCCAAAAAGTAGCATGTAAGCTCGAACAAATTGGCCATTGTCTTTGATTAAATCGATTTCTTGATCCTCTTTCGCACATACTTTTAATACAAAACAGCTCCTTGTCTGCATGTTGTTGGTTATAGTTTCTATACACAATATCCTATAGTCCTGTGCTGTACAGGATGTCTTGAGGCAAAATTTTCTTCTTGGTTTATATTTTTTTATTGTTTTAATAAAAATTGCAAAAGGAAAATCCTTCAAGGCAATTTCACAGTACAAGGCATAATGGAGCTATTAAGTGGGATATATGATCCTTGTGCAGCAAGGAGGAAAACTACGACTACCTTACCGACTAGTATACAACATGCAAGTTTGAAGGGTTGTGATAGGGTGTTACTGTGAAGGATCTTCCCTTTTGGTCACTACAAAGTTGTGTATAATTTTCTTAAAATGAAACTTTGTTAATACCATACGTACGAGTATAGATAAAGCATATACATACGAGAAAATTCCCTTGGTGTCTTGCACGAGTTGTTAAGATTAAATAAAAACTCTTTTCCAAGGATGAGTTCTAAGGATAGCTATCCCTTCTATCATCAAACAGTAAGTTCTCTATACTGCATATAGAACGTTCACCTTGTCTCAACGGTATACTTGTAAGTATACATTTATCGTGCAAAGCTTTTGTGTTCTGGTTTTCATTAATATTACACTAGGTGTACTTTTGTGTAGGTATATCCTTGAAAGGATATGGCCAACCATTGAAATGAAAGACTGGACTTGTGTGTGATATTCTGTTTGGGTTATCTCTGTACCTATGTTTGGGGGGTGTGAATTTTCTATTTGAAACTTAATGTTGCGAAGTGAAGAAAAGGATATTATTTTAAGAGTGTTGTGCAGATTACCTTTGGGATGTTGATATTTGCACTTTTTTTTTTTGTGAGTATATTGCTCAAAATGCTCATGCATTGGTCAAAGGCACATCCTAAGTATTGGGGGCTAGATATAATTGCTGTGCTTGCTCTAAGCAATATTTAACTCAAGGATATTTGTAAGGGAAAATATATGTTTAATGTTTTCAAAAGAACAAGTTTCGCATTCGTAAGAAATACCTGATTACAATCAATCATGATATTTTCTTTCATAGAAAGGGATGAAATATTTGTTTGATAATAATATAAAAGTAGAAACACTAGAAAATAAGGACAAAGGTTTTCATCTTGGACGTTTTTGAATAGCTTGGGTTTGAAAATGAGAAACTTCATATCCGATGAGATCTATTTTACAAGTCAATCCAATTGGACTTTGCTGACGACATCTGTTGGGCTGGTTTAAGGATTAATACAAAATAGACAAAAATGATGCAATCCAGACGGAACCAACAATTCCAGTTTTTAGTAAAACAGGATACAAAAGAGGAGGTCACTGAATTTAACTAAATGGGAATTTACCTGTCACTCGATGGTGGTGCAGACTTGGACGTCAACAACAAAAGAAACAAAGCTCAGAGTGCATTTGGAATCCTTTCTCTAATGTAGAGGTTCAGAAAAATTTCGCTCTGTAACAATATACTTGAAAACTTTTTGAATCCAACGTGAAATCTGTGCTGCTAAGAAAATATAGCTGTGCTGCTATATGCAAGTTTAACATGTCACTCTGTGAATATCTTGAGAAAATTACAAGATTCTGTAATCCATTGCCAGCGTAACATCTCAAAGATTTGGCGCCCACAAACCATATCCAACAAAGAACTTTGGCTTTAGGACTCGGACTTGACAAAAAAAAAGTGGATGCAGATACGACACAGAGAGGAATTCTAGATGGGACGCTAACGAAGTTCAATGACACCAAAAACAGTCTTTTGAACCAAAGAATCAAAATCAAGGTAAAAAGTGGTTTGGAAGAGCGATAGAAAGGCGATCAACTGCTATGAAGGAATCTGAGTCCCAGAATTGGGGAAACGATCAGAGCTGAGGTATTGTGAAAAGAATAGAGGTTGGTGGACGAATCTGCTTGGTATGCTATGCTGCAAGAGGAATAAAAGTGACGCGTCAGTAGCTTCCAGAGAGTTATTGGAATTTTGGTATTTATTGAAACCTTTGATTTCCTTAGAATCCTATCAACTGCATCCAAACATTTTTAAGGATTTAAAAGAACCTCAACATCACTTTCTTTAGCTGCATCAAACTATGAACCTACATGACTCAAGTTATTCATTTTTATTTCTGAACAAACAATAATTGTACAAAATTAAAATATTTCGATTTTTGTGAATCAATTTCAAAAAAGTACCTACAAATTCATGAAGTATTTAAAGAAGTGGTGTTAAAAAAATTGCAATTTAGTTTTATAAAGAACAAATAAATTTAGTTTTGTTTGAAGTTAGGTGTCAATGCACGAGGCAATGGAAATCCTCTTAAGTTTTTTTAAAAGACTCAACTTTTGTATTTTGAAAATGCAAATGGCTGTTCTTATGTTCTCAATACAAGTCACGACTCTAAATAACTCAAACACTCCAAAACTAGTAAATATAGAAAAGGAACATATTATATTATAAATGCTTTTCACTTATACTGTGAGTTTAAAAATGTTTAATGAGAAAGACTTTACAAATTTAAAAAGAAAAAAAAACACTACTTTACTGAAACTTTAGAAAACATGAACTTCCATTTTGTTTTCCTTTTCACACTCTGACCAAACCGCAGACACGCACCTGAACTGAGACCACACACTTATGTGAGCTGACAGCTGAGTTGAGTAAGCACAATCAGTTTCAGTACAAATAGCGAGGTGAGTTGATTAAACTCTTAATAAATTCTTCTGATTTACTTAACCACCATTATTATCATCTGTCACTATCACCTTCAAACCAGCCCACATTGTACCACCTATCGTATAACCAATCAGACTTAAGTTGACAAGAGACAGAAAGAAACCAATGTTTACATATCATTTTAGTTCAAACTTAAATCCAGTTGGAAAGAGAGATAAGGAAGAATTAGCAAAAACACAAGAACAAAAGCTCATTTTCACCACAGTCCAGTCCACCTGCCACATTTCACCTAATTAACTTCTCTCATAACGAACATGTTGCATCGGCGCTTTCTTGCTTCAACATACGCGGATCAAAATATATAGCGATATTAGACCAAAGTTGTTTTTTTTTTTTTTAGAGACATGAAAGTGATGTTTGAAAGGGTATGTTGAAATGAAGGTGTGAAGGAGAGAGAGGAAATTATTTCAAGATGGTTCCTTGATGCTCCATGTTTTTTTTTTTTTTTTTTTAATCCAATAAATATTTAAAATCATAATAAAAATTTATAAAATAAGAAATGTATCCTGCTTTGGGATCAATCCAGCAACGTTGAATATATAATCCACCCCAAAGGCTGAGTCCTAGCCCTTAAAATAATGCTTAAATATATTAAATGACGACGCCAAGGTGAACAAATTTCATTCGTCAAGGAATTGGGTTGGTTTAAGACGGCTTCTGGCATGTCTTTGGATTTCTTTTCTTTGAATTTGGTAACATGATTTTGTTTTATTCAATTGTGATCTGATAAACATTTTATCCAAAAACACTCACCCCTGATATAAATAAAAACTGCATTTTAAAAAGCCGAGTTTCTATACGGCTATTATGGCTGGATTCATAAACACAAATTCACAACAGTTATTCATTCCGTTTGGTAAATTAATTGAAGTAAAACAATTACATTTTTAACAACATTTTTTTTAATTATTTAAATTTATTTAGAAAATTTCAAGCACGCACTAAAAAGTTGAATAATAATTCGCGATAATGAACTTCCATTTTTAATTTTTCTTATGCAACCGACCCGACCGCAGACACACACTTCCACTTTGACTGTTTAATGGAGACTGAAGTAAGTAAGCTTAGCAGTGCAATCAGTGAGGTGAGTTGACTGAACTCTTAATTCTCTTGATCTTCCAAGGTCCAAGCCACTGCCACTATTGTTATCATCTATCACCTTTCCACCACCCACATTTCATCACCTACATCAATAATACAGAAAGAAAGAAAGACAGTGACGCTGATATTCAAATGATTATTGTAGGAAAGAGGGACAAGAAAGACCTAATAAGAAAAACAAGAACAAAAGCTTCAGTTTGGCAATTATGAGTTGAAATTCTTGTCACCCCATTCTTCTTGCAAATTACATAAGCGTGTTGGGTCGTTGGGTGTTGCATCAGCGCTTTCCTTCTCTTTGCTTAAAAGAAAAATAATAACACATACTTAAAAGTATTGTCGTTGTAAAGAGGAGTGTATTTGAGGTGTAAACTGTAAAGTCAAGAAGAGAGAGCAAAATGTTTCAGGAATCAGGGTCTGAATTGATCTGAAGATCCCTTGCGATTGCGGATATAATTTTATAAATCAAGTCTAATTTCTTCAGCATTGGTCATATTATTTTTTTTATTTTTTAGTCGCTATTTTTAGATAATTTTATGAAAAAAGACTCACCTCAAGTATTTAACAATGCATTTAGGTGATGGCTCCACGTTAACCCTCCAAATCGGTAACCTAGAAAAATGAAAAAAAAAATATTTTAATGAATTTTAAGAAGTATTGTTAATAAAGTTTAAAAAATTTAATGAAATTTAATTTTACAGTGAATATGGTTTCTCCGGCCTAATTGTTTTCGGAATTCGAACAACATCGTATTATTTCGCCCGCTCTTACTAACACAAATTTCAATTTTCTGGTTCTCAAGATAATCAAAGCACACATTTGATTTGATTTCAAGTCAGGAAATTCAAGCATTGATTCCTTTCTGGCCAACAAGAAATAGGGCCGGTCTACTAGCCTGTTGTTGACGTAAACCCACATTTGAAATAATCATGTAATGGAAAAGTGTAAGAACAAGTCGTAAAGCTAAGGTAGGTGGCAAATTTGTCAATAAAAGTTTGAGGGAGCAAGAAAAACTGTCAGGCTTTTGCATTTTGTTGAGATTTTAACGAGATATTGTAGCATTGGTATTGTTCCGAAGAAAGGTACAGGAAGAAAGCACTATGCTCTACAACTCAGGGATTGCTACGATCGTCATTCAGCACGAAAAAGTTCGAAACCGAGCTATGAGCGTTGAAGTGGCGTCTACTTGCAACCGAGATTGTAAAACTAAAAACCTTCAGACTCTTCTTCCAATAGCGCTATCTTAGATCGAATTTCTTCTGCAACTGTTTCAGATTTTCTATGGCTTTGAAGTGAATTAAGCGGCTGTATGAGTTTTTTAAACCTTGATCAAAGGAACAACTTTTGCTGTCAACTTTAAAATTGTGATTACCTACTTTTTCTTCCTAGTTTTCAGAAGCTTGTGTCGACTGCAAGACTAGAACTCATGAAGCATTGGACGACTATTAGATTATTCTCTTTTTCTACATTCTTTTCACGAAACCTTAGCTGTGATCACTACTATACATTTTTGAACTCAGCTTCTTTCACAGCAGTCAATTGTCAATCCAACGCCACTATCTCTGTGTGATGTCTAGTACGAATTTTATTTGTCCAGTACAAGGATACAAGTCTATAAGATGTAATGAATCACAATGGTTCTAGAGTTCGGAGATCTACCAGATACCATCACAATAAACACTATCGAAAGAATTTTCAAAATCGACTAATGAGGTAGAACGACGTTTGATACTCCAATTATTCTCCAAAGAATATTTGAAACGTGTTGATGTGACCGACACATTTTCGACAAATGCGAAGCCCCGCTTGGTTGTTTTTGAGCTCGATCTTGGACTTAGTCCCCTCGAGAAATATATGAACTTGCCCTTAATTTTGGAAATACTCACAAAATAGAGACATCACACCCATGACTAAACTTCTTGAGATTGCCTTTTTTCGGTAGCTTGACAATAACTATATCCTTCCATTCCCTGGAAATTTGTTTAGTTTAACGATACAGGCTGCATCTGATTTCAAAAATTTGGCATGTCATCAAACCCAGAATGATGGGGACCACATTCCTAAATCAGACATGTTTTCAATATCAATGCAGAAGATCTAATTATTAACTATGTCGATGAGCAGTGCACTGCACAGGCATTCTTCCAACATGACACGTAAAAACTGCACTTTGTGTGTGTCAAGAACAGAATTGTTGGTATTATCTTGACAGCTTTCAGAATCTTTGTTCAACCTAGTCATCGAATCTCGTCTCACACGCCTTTGCACTAACTTGTCAGCTGCTCTAGCTTTGGTGAGTGTCACGGTAAAGTTTTTTAAACAATCCAGAGAGAATTTCTATAATTCTGGTCTTTCCTGTTACTGCTTCTGCCGTAACTCTCTGTCCTGATAGTAAAATCTTTCAAACAAAGTTTCATCTTGGAAAAATTATATACTTTGCTCAGTGATTTTGAACATAACCTTAAGGATCTCAAATCTTCCTATACCGACTACAAATGAAAACTTTCGATTCTATTCGATGCCTTCACTTCCCCAATTTGTTAATGGTTGATTAATCCATTAAATCCCCTTTGTGACAGGAACACGCCGATGCATTTAATTATATTCCTCAATTACAGCATAATTAAATAAAAACAAACATAGGTATGTTTCGTGCAGATACAATTTAACATCGAAAACAATTTAAATTCAATTACACGAATTATTTGCAATTAACAAGTCTAATTCGGATTGCTGTTCTTATGTCAGAAAAACTACAAGTGAATTCATTAAAATTAAAATATTTTCGAGTAGAAAAATAAATTAAATAATATATTCTTGCCACATACCAATAGATGCATAGTTTTTTTTTTTTTTTTTTGTAATATTGTTTTCAGACCTAAAACAAAAATGTTGCCATCAAAGAATCAACATCAACAAAATTCGTGTATCTAAGTATCTTTAGATACCTTCCCTTTCGATGGCAAGCTTCTTGCAGAACAAGCAAAGAATTTATTGGACCATTGCCAAAGAATTTTTAGAAATTATGCCGCCGTCTTCGTCCGTCGTCTCTGTCATTGTCGTTGTCGCAGCAGCATGACGCCTTGAAGCATCATGAACCTATCTCGATTATCAAGTTAGTAGTCTACAAGGACGAATACGATGCCAAAGGAGGAGGGCTCGTATCAGTATGTCATTGAAAAATGTTCTCTTGCGGGTGGGTAATGAGAGTACACCCCCCTTTCATGCAATTTATAGAGTCTCTGTCAAGATCACAAAGGAAAAAGTTTTTTTTTTTTTTCTTGATGTAAGAAGTATTTTTATGAAAAAAAAAATTGGAAGAAGTATGAAGAAGACTAATAAAGGTGAAGGACAAAGTAAAAGTATCTTTTTGTTCAGATGGGACACTTGTTGATGAAGAGAGACAAGTCAACTTTGGTACACTCGGGACGAAGAAGCAGCTGGTTAATAAACTTGTAGCTTTGATGTCACGAAGACGCCGAAGACGACAGTGACGACAAATCAAACTTTTTTTATGAATCCAGACATCAGGCAATAACAAATTATGTCTGCTGTTATGGGTATTGTTTATTTTGATTCCAAGGACCTTATACATTGCAGAGTAACCCGCCAGGAATATTGAAATGAAAAGTAAAATTGATTGTTCTAAACAAAATTATGTAAATTTTTATGTGTCTAACAACATCGATTCAGATGAGTAATAATTTTTAAAAAAAATTCCACATGCGCTGCATACCAATTACAGGATTCTTCTCTCCAAGCGACCGAACTTCTTCGTCTACAACATTGAAGTGTAGACGTAGCTTCTACATTTTACAAGAGAAAGGGATTGAGACGATGCGATGTGGGATAAGGTTAACATGGTTCTTATACAACATTTATCTGAAACCGTACCAAAACAATCTAGAGATAGAGATTTTTGAATATCAAGAGTGTGAAACAACAGGCGAGTTACTGGAGGGCCAGATTGAACGAATTGATGGTGAGCTCTGAAGATTACTGTTCACTGATGCTAAACAACGAACACCAGCCAGGCACACGCAGATCCTCCAGAGGTATTAATATAGATACCCCGACAAGTGTAGGAATAAGGCACCCTTCATCCTGGACTTGATGACATACCAGGTGAATTTATTCTTAAAAGCAGTCGCTGATTTGGCAGCTTGTATCTTTAAGAAGAAAACGAAACCTTTCCACAACGATTGGAAAAATGAAGTTATCGTCAAGCAGTCAAAGCAGGTCATCTCAAGAACTGAAATAAGTTACGGGGTATCACCATTTGGTCCGTATCTCTAAAGTTAAAGAAAACTTTAATGCTCCAGAGGATACAATTCAGGATCAATTCTATGCTCTAAAAGAACCAAACGTTGTCCGATCATGTTTCAGTAAAATCAACATCTTACAAATACTCCTTGAAATTTTAATCGTCATTCTACCACATATCCGTCGATATCAAAAAAGTATTCGGTCGCGTAAATTGGGATGGTATCTGGATACCTCTGGATTCTAGAGAAAGGGAAGCTGAACTTGGTCCGGTATAGTGAGAAGAATAGAGAGCGGGAGAAGGATCAGGTCAACAAGAAACCAAAAAGAGAAGGAGTCAGAAATTCCAAACATTGTAAAGTTTCTATCGATTCTAGTGTGGTCAATAAAGCTGAGAGCAAATTGATTCTGTCAGCTCCATAGAACTATTTGGATTCAAAATCTTGCATTTTATTCTATTGACTCCATTCTTACTGAGACTTTTAATTATTCATTAACTTTTATATAGCTTTGATGTGATCTATAAACCTTGTATAAAAACCACCCACTGATTAATCGCCCACCAAAAATTGCCACACATGATCACCTGTCTGGCCACATTGAAATTCCTTCGCTCTCGCCACCTAGCCACACTATATAAAAAACAAACCACGAACAACAAACGCCCAATAAAAAACCATCTGCCACATATTCCAAAAAAAAAAATACCACAAATCATTTTTTCAAACTAAATTCCCCAATGATGTGATCTTCAAAGTATTTTTAAATAATTTCCTCAGCCGATCGTTAGTCGCGCAGAAAAATTACGTGTTCTTGCAACATTTGAAGTACTGCGCCATCAATGTTTCCACGAGCCAACTTATTTATAATACCAATCCCCCGAAGCCCCGATGGGCACATGGCATCAATAAATTGCAATTCCTTATATTGAACTTCACTAAAGAGTCTTCACCTTGATCTTCACCATCATGCTATGATAGGTGGTGTGAGGAAATAAATTTCAAAAAAAAAAAAAAAAATACAAAAGATTTTCGAAACGAAGCGTTTCTGACCTTCACCAAGAATTTTGTTTACAGGAATTCCGTTCGTTCTAAACTCAACACCGTGCGAATAGAATGCATTTTCTCAAAATATATTTCAAAAATCCTTGGGAATCTATTTTTATCGCAGAGAATTGATGGAATTAATATAAATTAGGAACACTTTTCACTTCTTGAGCGTGTATACCTGGAAAGTATTGTCTTGCACGTTTTTTGATCTTTTCTTGTTTTTGACGTCATGGGCTCATGGCCGCCACACCGCCAGTGTAGAAGAGTCTTGAGGAATAGTTTACATTAATTCGAATTGGTCTTTTTATTATATTTTTATGGAATTTTTGCTTTGCTTTCTTAGCTATTTTGAAGTAAATTGAAACAGTTTCATGTGAAAATAAACAGATACTTTGAGCTTGAATGGCCAAATGGTTGTGGGTGGGTATGGTTTTTAGGGCATTTATTTTTCATTATAAGCACGATGTTTTAGTTATGGTGTCGGGTTTTTTTTGTGATTTTTAATTGCTGCCATTTAATGGCATCCAATAAATTTTGAACAATTTTAGTATTTTTAGAAAATTGGAACACAATTCATCAAAACAACATTCTTGGCTAGTTCAAGTGTGGGACGGATTTTGATGTTTAGGAATTTAGAGAATGAATGGAATTTGTTGAGTTCGAGGAAAATTCCAAAAGCAGCAAAAAGTTAAAATTAAGATGTACCACGTCGCGTCGTATTTCATGTTCTCAGCTGAAGTAGTCGAATGCACGACTGAGTAGCGTGTTCTTGAGCATTTGAATCCAAAATATTTAGTGGCATTGGAATGCTAAATCACAGTATTAAGATTAAGATGAATATATGAGACATGGGGTCAATATCATGGATGATAGAGCCTGAAAGTAAATCGATCCTGTTGCTTATGACGGAAAACTCTTAACTGGCGTGTCGTAAGTCCAGACATCGACAAATTAATGGGCCAGCATCAACTCGGATCACTACCCCATTGGAACCACATCTAAAATCAAAATTAAGAAAAATCGTTGACCCAAAAAGAAGAAATCTGAAAAATAAAAACAGCCCATAAAAACAACAGTTTAAACCAACCCTTAGCAAAGTAATGAAGTTGAGTGAACGGAGCTTAAAACAAAATGACCCCCCAGATACTATGTAGCTATTTATAAAGGTAGCTTACGACAGATGGATCTGCCAAAAGAAAGGTATGTCATTTCTTTTGACAGATGCATCTGTCGGAAGCTGCCATTATTAATACATGGTCCCTGGGGTGGCCATTTTGAAGTCAGCTCCATGAACTGTCCAATATCCTCATCCAAACACAGCCGCTTGATGTTGTGAATAATAATAATAAATTAAAAAAAAAAAAAAATAAGGCAGCCGCTGAGACTCGAACCTGGGCCCAAAATCCCAGCTTTGAATTGTTTGCTTGAAAAACACCGATTTTTAAATTTTGAATATAATTCGCAGAAATTTTTTCGTCGCCGTACGAACGGCACCAACCTCCAAAAAGTACTATTTGTATTTATTTATTTATATAAAATATTTATATAGATTTGTAAGTAAAAATTATTTATTCCATCTCTAAAACCTGGGCTGGAAATGGGGCCCAGGTTCGAGTCCCAGCGGGGGCTAACTTTTTTTTTTTTTTAATTCTTACTATACTACTAATATTATAAATGTGAAAGTTTTGATGTTTAGATGTTTGTTGCTCAATAACGCCAGAACGGCTGAACGGATCTGTATGAAATTTAGGACAGAGATAGATTAAAATCTGGAATAGCCCATAGGCTACTTTTTACCACGGTAAAATATATGGAATAATAAAGCTCGGGCTATAAAAGTAGCTAGATTACGAGAGACGACTCCTCAGGCTACAGGCTACTTCTAGATCAGCTGAAACGCGAGCGAAGCCGTGAGAAAAGGCTGATTTACTATATATCAAGATTCTGTAACTATAAAAGAAGGGGTATGTGAAGCATATGCTGTACATTTGTACATGTACCTACAGCATGTACAGTTCATCGTTGTATGTTCTTTGCCAAATTTTGTGTTCTCTATTCACACAGACAGAACCACAATCTCTCGAAAACTCAAATTGACTTTTTATTCGATCGGGAGAGGGTCCATGCTTCAGCACAATATAGCAGGACCGGGATGATGAGTGTTTTAACCAGTGTCTCCTTGCTTTCTTCGAATTGCTTATTCTGCACAAAGAAACAGCGAATAGCAAGAATTAGCCTACGTTTGGTTACAGAATACAGAGTTGATGTTGTTGCCTGTGTTAACAGCAGTGCCCAGGTAGACAAATCAAATTCTCTGTCTATCTCGAAGTTACACCTGTCAATGGCCACATTCACCACACTGGGATCTATACAGGTTGTAGCTCAGTACAAAACTAGAGCATCTCAAAATAGCTCAACGATGAACGAAGGAAGGATGAGAAACGCTTGATCAGAAAGTAAACTACCAACCACGTCACTAGCAGTCCTGATGGAGTATGCAAAGATGGGATTGACAAAGTATACATTTTTCATCACCAAAAATCGGAGCCCACCGCAGACTAGGAAAGAACTTGGCAATTGAATGGTGGTGCCCAGCCAAATTCTCTAGCTTCATATTCCCCTTTTTACAGGATCAAACTCAAGTTGATGTTTACCCCTCTTTCCTTCTTGATCCAATCAAGCTAGAAACTTCCAAAGAGGATCACCTATTAACTTCATGGAGGAAAGGAAGGATGACAGCAATTTCGTTCTTAAATATTTCTGTTTCATATGCCCTATATCCTGAAAGCTTTTGTCTTGCTTTCAGAAACTAGTTCCCTTTTCGATTCCTGGATATTCAAGACTTTCCTTGTTGAAGTAAAACAAATGAAAACAGAAGTATAGAACGCAATACAACGAAAAAACATTTTACAAAAAAATGTTTGATGATTTTTCCTTCTTGATTCCATTAACTGTCTTAACAAAACCACTCCAAATTCTCTTTGTGTTTTCATAGTGTAATTTGAATACCTGACCAGAACAATTTACTGGACAAGGATAAACTCAAAACTGAAATCAAGCACACTTCACAAGCCTTACCTGCTTTCATTTATAAAACTACTCTTCTTGTTTTAATTTTAAATCTTCTAACTTTATCTGTGAGTGACATCAGTATAGTTGCGTCAACTTACATTTTCCGAAGGACACACGTCAAGCAGAAACAGATAGGATACAGCTTAGTTGAGTTGCTGCAACTATTGTACTCCTTGCCCTAAAACTGACGTTCCAACAACTACCTTTTTATCTAGACAAAACCACCTTCCTGACCAGAGGTATATTGATCAAACTCTACATAACCTCACCCTGATGTCACTTCAAACTTGGTCAATGGTTTGTCCGAGATGGAATTGTTTCTCTAAGTTTCTCAGTCAACTTTTGTCGTCCTTCGAAAGTGCCTCAACCAGAATATCCCACAAAACATCCGACACCTTTGAGTGAAAAATTGCAATCTTTAAGCAGCTCAGAGCCAAGAAAAGTTTCTACTTGATCCCTTGCATTGAATTCATCAAATACTTTTGCTGCAACCCTAGAAGGACAAAGGACACAATATAAAAGGTATATAGGTACGAGTAAGGTGCACTCGGAAGGAAAAAGTTATCCTCTTTTGTTTAGCATGAAATAGAATTTTCTATATCAAACCATCGCACCACCGCACCACGACCGTGCTGCATTGTCACGGCACGGTGCTTCGGTCGTCAACCGGGGGGAATTCAGTGATGGATAGAGCCAACCTCCGCAAGGTATGCTTACAGATATTTTTTTTTCCTTCGCCAGGATATAGCAGAAGGGATGTAAGAAAAGAACTTTCCAAGACATCATTCTTGGGTGAGCTGAAACTATTTCCAAGTTTGTGATAAACGTGTCGCTTGGGTAAAGGATATCAAATGGCATGAATTTAAATCAACAGATGATATTTGAGAAATATCCTTTTAAAAAATTCCCTCACAGGAAGGACATGTGCATTAGTCTTTTTTTTTCCTTTCCCAGAGAGACTAATAAAATTTCCCAGTTTTTTCTCTCAAATATTTAAAAAAAAAAAAAATTAGGACAAGTACAGGAACAGGACATGGTTGATGGTCTGGTCTGGTCTTTTTTCACCACAGCCAGCCGGTAAAGGACATGGAACAATCTACAATATGACGCACCTTCTCGAGAGTGTGTGTGTATGTGTTTATGTCAAAGTGAACTAAAAGCAACGATTTATTCACAAATTAAAAATTCATTGAGTTAACGTCAGAGGAAGTGGATAATTTTTTTATTTGTGTTTAATGCGTCACTGGGGAAGAATGTAATAGCTCTTAACCCTTAACGGAGCTACTATCCTTATGTAAGACGTCCATATCGGGCCCGTGTATATCATGTTGTTAGCTCAAATGGAATAATCCCATCAGAAAGGCAAAAGGAGACGAATGGACTTTCTATTCAGTTGGCTGGTTTATTATTCAAAACGGTTTTCAATTCGAAAAGGATTTAAATTTAATAAAATCATTGCGGTAAGGGACTTTTCTTGAGAACTAATATATAACATTTTTTTGGGTTGACAATGTGGTTGTATTTATTTTCGAAAGTTGAAGGATTTTTCGAGTGATAATTGCACGGTTCCATGGGCTTGAAAGGTGAGCTATTTCGGGAAAGAAAATCAAGATAAAAATATACAATTAAGAAAATTGCCAAGATACCTCGCCGTCTAGTGTGTTCCCTAAGTCCAGCTAGCAACCCCACCGCTGTTTTTTTTTCCTCAGGGCTGGAATTGAGCACTCCACCGGCTAGTGCGCTTTTGTCCACGTTCCACACGCCTTTAGCCATCTAAGCCACCGCCTTTTTAGCTTTTTTGGCCACCTTAGTATCGCTTTATAGCCCGTTAAGTTGCTGAACGAATCTTCTACTCCACATTCCATCGATACATACAGCACCGAATATCAACTAAAGAATGTTACTTCAAAGTATCCCAGCCGTTTGTCATAGGTAAGGTGTCTTCAAGGGGAAAGCTTCTGGTAGGCGTCTGAGGCCTTTTCCAACCCAGGAACCAGTTCTCCCAACCTTGACGGAACAGCTTAAGTTCTTCATAATCATGCCAGCTAGTGACATGGGTCTGTAGCTATAAACATAGCTCCTATCATTTAGTCTTAAGTGACTTTAAAATCGATGCAAAGATGTTGAGAATCGGTTTGGAATTCATGGCTGATCAGTTCACGTGGCAAAGGGTTCCAACACTCACGAAGACTTTCAGACACAATTCTGAGCTTCCGTTCAGGCATACTTTCATCAGGCTAGATTGCACAGATGAGTTGGTATATGATCCTTACCAAGTCATCTCCCATTGCTCCGCTGAGAAGCTCCAGCAGTCTTGACGCCATTAAGTTTAAATACTTTAATCCTTAAGTCAAACTACTCATTGGCCGAGTGGAAAAAGTCCTTGTGTCCAAATATTTCTTCACTTATATGGACAAGATTCAACTCGGGCTATAGAGTTTTAGAAAAATAAAATCCCTCTATAATAGCAGTCTTAAATAGATTCCAACGCTCACTTTTCCATCGAGCCGGCACTCATCATCGAACAAGCTGTTCCGTTTGTTCAACTTATTAAAAATATCAAAAGCTGCATTTTTGATGGCAAGTTTGCAATGATTCCACTTGTCGTCTGGTTTTGGCAAATGAACCTGGCTTTCCGTTGTTGGTCTCTTACGAATGACGCTTTGTACCAACAAAATTTCTCACGTTTGGTGCTCGATGGACCGGTCTATTCACCAGTGTAGAGAGTTAGGGCTAGATTATGCAGACACTTCGCGTCCCATTCCCATCAAATTTGATTATCATCCTCATACATCCTCAGTCCGTTGCCGGAAGTGTTGTCTTGAAGGCTGTGCTTTCCCACAATTGAACCAAAGACACCCTCCTTTCAGCAAGCATAATTCTTGTGTCGTACTTTGGGCATTCCTCATACATCTTCTGGAGAGGATCGTAGAACACTTCTTTAGTTTTGTCATCATTTTCCCTACTGGGCAGTAGACGCCCTCCCACGCCACGAAGCCCCACGATTTCTTGTCTACCCTTTTTCACAAAACTGCATCCAAAAAACCGCTGTCTTCTCATACAGTAGCTTTCCACTGGCAGACCTGAAAAAGCTATGTAACTTTTATTCCATGTGGGTCATCTCATCTCAGCTTGAAACAATGGTTTTACGTCGTTAGGGAACAGCCCGTTATGGTATTCACCTTGATCGATGCTATAGCTTCGCTATTAGTTCACTTACTTGGAGCTCATGCACCGCGTCCATTTTCTCTAACTGGTTAATCGAGGTCCCCCGACGAGACCCTAAACAGGGTTTTCAACACTCTTGCTTAAAGCTTTTGGATGTCAAGGCTAGGTAGACATGACCAGTACCCTGTTAACTGAAGTTAAATATGAACAGAGCGAAGTGGGCATCGCTGATATGAAGCCAACCAGTGCCTACCCTTTTCATAGAGTACACCGCCTGCCAGATTACTGGTCTTTCATGAAGGGATGAACCAAGTCAACGCCAATTAAACTTAAACAAAAAATGATAATTAATAAACTACAAACAGTTCCCTTTAAGGTTTTCAGAAAACTGACTCGAATAAAACATCTGTTCCGAAATAAGTTCATCCATTAATTTCTTCTAATTACACCCAACACATTGTCCATGGCCAGCAATTTCCCATAGTAACTTATTTTATTTCCAAATTAAAATTATCTTTTAATAACTTCAACCCAGCAAGTGTCATGCTCCTTTACCCCAACAAAATAGTCCAAACTTTTAAAAAAACTTTCGAATAAGTTATTCATAATAATTCCAGGGCAATAAAAGTAAAAGATTATTTTGAACTTATGCATAGAAGACACACCCATCAAGTCCGATACAGAAAAGCTAGCAGAAACACGGACAGAAATCTAAGACTCCCATCTCTATTAATTAACCTGGTCTAGATAGATACGTATTTCCTAAAACTTTCACATTGGAACAGGTACATGACAATATCTTTTAATCCTTCCTTTCAAAAACAAATTTCATCGCACACAAGATGCGCCATCACTCGAAAACTAGAACAAAAGTCCTCAAATGCAATGTGCAACAACCCTTTAAAGGTGCAGGAAACAATAGAATCAACCCCATAAACCGTCACCTCTACTACTCTGATGGTTATATTCTATACAGCACCAAGGCTGGAACCCGCTCCACTCTGCTCTTCCTAACAAATCCGGCGGCGGGCTATAGTTTTTTGCCAACAAATCAGATATGAGCACAATTTCATGAGCGTAAAGGATAAAACTTTTTTTGTTTGTACAAATACGAGTATGATATCTTTAGGAGCAGCAGAAGAAGGAGCAGGAGCAGGAGCAGTATAAAAAAAGATTGCTCATTATTATCAAAGTTTTTGCTTGTTAAATTCAGGGAACCGTATTCAAGTAATGAAAGTGTGCATTGTGTGTGGAGCAGAGCGTTATGACTTTTTAAGAAACTTCATGGATATGCTTTTCCTGCACACGATTTCTTGATAATAATCTTCCTTGAGGAAGGAAGACTTGTGATTTTGTAATGAGAACTGTGGCGCAGGTTGAAAGTTTTTAGTTTTTCTCATAACCTCCCCCGAGGGAAGGAACTAATGGAAATGGGGAAAGTTTTTTTTTTGTTGGTTATGATTTCTATACGATGATGCAAATGAAAGGAAGTCGTAGTATTCTGAATTGTGTTGATGTTTTAGTATTTGAAAATCTTCCCTAAATTTGATCCTTGGTAAATAACATTAAGCTGTTAGTACGCTTGACTGAAGAAATTAGAGCAGCATTAAATACTAACAGATTCAGGGTGGCTTAAGGCATTGCTACTTTTCTTACTGCTCTAGATAGTCAAAGAAAAGATGGTTCTAAGGACTGGGACTTAAGGTTTCCTTAAAACCGTGTCCGCCAAGATGGAGTGGTCTGTTCAACACAGCGTTGTTTCAAATGGCCACCCAATCGTCATGGTGTAGCGGGTTTCCGGTTTACAGTTCAATATCACCTCGGTGGAGCCACGCGGCAAAATTAAATTGCCGAGGGTACCTAAAATTTGTCTAAGGTAAGCGAGGGCCCTCACAGTATTGTCTCTTAGCCATGATACATCGAGAAGGTTTTGAGTTGCAATCAAGGAATCTCTTAGGCGTTCAGTTAGAAAAAGACTTGGGTGAGTTGAAAGAGATGGAGCTAGACGATGTCTGTTTTCTGGATCGGGGTAAAGCAAGACTTGGCATAAGCTTTTTGCACGTCTGCAAAGACTTTCACTTATTACCCTACTACCGCCTTTACAACCCTGTTAAGGAAAATGAAGGGGGCTCATAATGATGAATCCAAAAAATAGTATCTTTGAATAACTGTATTGGAAATTTGGAAAAGTTACTTCTAATTCAACAATCTAACTCGAAGGTGCAGCATTTAACTATGGACAGCGGCCATTCCACTTTTTTTTTTTTTTTTTTTTTTTTTTTTTTTTTGTGAAAACGTGGTCTCGGGAAAATTAATCATTTTATGCATCAAACATAGTATTCATTAGGAAGTAACTAAAACAGTGGCAGATGGCTTCAAAATTCTGACAAAAATTGAACCGGGTCAAGTGATTCAATGACATCAAGCTTAGATGAAATCACCAACGAGGTCAAAAAACCCAAGTAGGTACTGATTTCGGTGGGCGGCAATTCTGTTTCCAGATTGAATATTATGACAATATCTATCAGCTTACCTAAACCGTAAGTTGGTACAGACCTTAAATTTTTAGGACACCCACAGGATGAGCAATGAGATTTTGTCGAAACATTCCATGATGGGCACATATTTTAAAGGAATGAATAAGTCAACAAACAGCTTGAAGCGTTGGCATAAGACTCTGGATAGGAAATTACAACACGGTCCTGTGCGATTGTAGCTGATCCTGAGATTAAGCAACCTGCTTTCAAATAGATTACCAGGCTTTTATTTTCCTCACTTATTTAATTACTTATGTTGGCTCCACTAGAGCGTGGTCCTTGTTCAGTATGCCTCTCCAGCCTGCCGTCTCAGGTTGTCGGAGATCTTGCTCTACCAAGTCGATCCATTGAAGATGAAGATGAGGTCTACTTTGGTTTCTGACTTCCTCTGGTTTGGCGTTGAAGACTTGACAAGCTGGAGCGTCGATGTCCATTCGCTATACATGGCCCAGCCATCTTATTTGTTGAATTTGAATTTTTTCTGGCAGGGCTTAAAGCAGGTATAGTTCGTCGTTGTATCTTCTTCGCCAAATGTATTTTTCTCGGTTTATGCAGACAGTACCATAAATCGTGCGCAGCACTTTTCTCTCGAAGACTCCAAGTAACTTTTCATGCGAATAGGAGAGGGTCCATGCTTCTGCATCATGTAGGAGAACTGGGATGATGAGTGTTCTATACAGTGTCTCCTTTGTTGTTCTCGATAGGGCTTTAGTCCTTAGTTGCTTACTTAGCCCAAAGAAACAGCGATTAGCAAGAGTAAGTCTGCGTTTGATTTCAGCGCTGATGTTGTGTTGCCTCACTATATAACATTGCTTGGCTCTCATTATAATGTAGAAACTTATGGTGAACACATCTTCCTCCAGATTTTTTGTGCGTTCATATTAACGTTTTCACATTTGCACCAGACCCTTCACCCTTTTGTGGAAACACTTCTGCATGTCATTCACAAGTTGTAGTTTACGGTCTTTCTCCAGACTTCTAGAAGACTTTCAGGAGTACAACAATGATTTAAAAGTTATTCTGAATACGCTTTCACAGTGCTTTCTCTAAAAAAGAAGTTCGAAAAATATTGAATAATAAACTGTGGGCGGTCGAGTTGATATTCCGAACGACTATATAGTACAAATATTTCTATCTCTTCAGGATAAAAGATACCATTTATGTCCTTTTCTGTACCCCTGACAATGTGACTACAAACTGTTTTGATGATCGGTTGAGTAGTTAAAGCTTAACAAAAAAACAAACAAACTAAAATTCAAACTAAGTCCCTAAATAAAACCATTTGAAGGGTTGTGACTGGAGATAGGTCAATTTTTTATTTCTTGAATGTTGAAACCCATACTATCTGCAAGTTACTCTTCTTCATAAGACCCGCTCTAAAAGGAAGGCATATGCCCATGTTCCTTTATGGTCTATCACTTTAAGTTAAATTTAAAGTCAAACTTTAATATTTAAGCTCAATGAACCCACTTAGTCTGCGAAAGACAGCACAAAAAAAAAACATAAATTTCATCATCCATTCTTAAGCCTCCGGCTTTGGCTTGTTGACCTACAAAATCCACTCGAAATCACACTGCATCACTTCATATAAATAAATAAGTGCCCTCCTTAATCCCAGTCTCCTATAAAAATCCCATCTACTATAGACAGCAGCAAGACCCACACAATCGTACATTCACCCTCCATATGATCCACATCCGTGTTATACTCTGCATATCGTTTATTTCAATTCTAGCAAAAAATATTGAACTTTTGTGTTGTTGTTGTTTTTGGTAGCTTTTCTTCTTTTGATAGAGGCAAGCTTAAAAGGAGCAGCATTTATGATGCAGACGGATAAAATGCCTCCACCAAGCCAAAAGAATCTCATGGAAAGGAAAGATGATTCCGTATATTTTATATGAGTGGGTATAACACATGATGATGGGTATAGTTGGAACTGGGAGGGATGACGCGCATGTATCCGCTTCCACATTCAACCCACTCGGCAAACAAGCTCTTTATTTATATATTAAGTCCTGAACTTTATAGTTGTTGCAGTAATTTTCCCTCAACTCCGAGCATATTCATTCGAATTTATTGTACAAACAAAGAAGTTGGACTCCTGGATTGCGGTTGCTCTTACCCTTTAGGAGTAACCCAAGCTTCTGCTGCTGCTGCTACAAGCTTAAGTATCCAACTTCGAGAACTAGGTCGTCCGTCGTCGCCATTGCCATCGCCATCGCCATCATCCATCGCCATCGCAAGGAAGTGTCAGTTGAATTAATTACCATCCAACTTTTGGCCTCGAAATGACTTCGATTTATCTCTGTTGACCCGGTCTATAAGATTGTAAGACCGTCTCCTACCATCCCTGATGGGATTTAATGACTTTCTAAGTTAGGGTCGTCTAATTGCGCACACCTTTCCACCCTCGTGAGTTCAAGCATAGGAAGTTGTTGTAGAACTGCGACTCTCCTAGGACCGACTCCAGGTATTTTGTGTTAGGGTGTGTTAGTGCTTGTGTAATTGTAACAGCTTTGCGGAATTAATTGCTCAAACGAGGTTTTAATGATTTCATGAAACCACAAATTTTGTGTATTTTTCAGGATAAACATTTGTGTGTGATAAATTGTGAAAAGACACACGCCAGATTGTTTTATTGTTTGATCTGGTCTGGGGGATGTCACAGACGAGGTGTTGGGTTGGTGTCTTATTTTGACGAAAACGAGACAAGTTGTTTTACAAAGAAAAGTTTTTAAGTTTTGTACCTAGATTGAAAATTTCGTTCTGGAATCAATATTTTTCTATAGAAAATATCATTTAGAATGGAATGGAGACGTTATTTTTAGAATCTTAATTCCGGTATCTTTTATATGATGATGGTTAATTATGATAAATTGCGAAACTGATGATGTGAGTAAGAAACATTAGTCATTTCATTTCTGTATAGTTGTGTATTTTGACAATAAGTTTTCAATTGTAGAAATTAATTTCATGACTTGCTTTATTTTCATGGAAGATGCTTAAAAACTGATTCGTGATTGTATCATGAGAAGATAGGAACACAAAATGTGATACATATCCTAATTAGAATATTTGATGATCTAGAAAAAATGTAGTTAATCAGAAAAACCCCTTGGCGTATAGATATAGGGGTTGGTGTGTCGAACTGATACGCCGAAGGTTCTGATGGGTTCGATCGCTGACTAAACCTAAGTTTTTTTTCCGGAATACTGCCTTTGCTAGAAAGTGAAAAATCCTCCAAGAGTATATCATGTCATGGAAGTGCTTCTCTGTTAGCAATTCGGATTCGGCAGTAAATTGTAGGTCCCTTCCATTCCTGCAGAATTTCAAAGCACACGTGAATGGTTGAGAGTATAAGTCACAGGCCCCGATACCGATGCGAATATGTTTTAAACGACTATGTATCGAAATGGGAGGCGTGGATTCAGTCAGACAGAGCGTTGAACATTCGTGTATTGCGGCTAAAAAAGGAGTCTCTTTACGTAAGAGTAGTACTGCCTAAAGTGGAGTTTAGTTTGTTTCCAAGCGTTGATGTTTATCAAAAAACCTTTTTTTTTTTTTTACTTTTTATTTCATTTATTAAAACCCGCTGTCCAGAGCAATATGGCTGCACTTAAGAGATTTGTTTTTGTTGATTCAATTCTCTATTTAAATTATCTTAATGAAAATTGAACTGTTCCCCGATTTAGATGGATGCATTCACAATGATTTAAAGAAAAAAGAGTATTATGAGCTAAGCATTGGATCTATAGTATATGCAACGAAAAACCACGAGCAACAGGAGTAATCATTAAACAAGCCGAGGTTTGCAATGTATGCAAAATGGCGAAGGATAAAATTTTGTCATTTCTATGCAACGAAGAATATGAGGGTAGCCCGGGAAACCGCTTTTCGAGATGTCTCAGAAGAAAATCTGTTCTCGAAAGTTGACTGATGAGCTTTCCAAAAGCACGCACTTTCAATAAAAGAGCAGGAAACCCAGACTCTATCAAATGCTTTTGAAATATCAAGCGCAAGAATCTTACTTTCTCCGAAACGATGAGAAGATTGGCTCCACTGTGCGGTGAAATGAACTATCAGTGGGGCTATTGATCCGAAAACCGTTATGCTGGTCAATATGAGGCGACGGAAATCCAATTATTCGGTAACAAAAGGGGAATGATTATATCCTGCTTTAAGGAACAGGCTGGACAAATGCTGTTTCCAGGAGGAAGAGGGAAATGCTTTTGCAGTGGTTAAAGCATGGAAACACACATTTTCAGAACAATGGGTGAGATTCTTTCCAGGTCACCAAGTTTGTGTATACCGAGTGCTTAAAGAACTCTTGCAAATGAATGATGGCAAAAGAAGACTACTTGTCCCACCAAATTACTTACGCTCTCAAGTACAGGAGGAGGCACATCATTCTGTGGTTGCGTTACGTAAGTTGTTGCTTGGAAGTTTATTTGAAAACATTGTCATCGGAACTGAAGACGTAATGGAGTTCTGTTCGCAATTCACACTACATTTGGTACATCAACATTTGTTGCTTAATTTATGTTCATGCAAAAATTTGGTTCTTTGAATGTGGTTTTTTTTACCTTGTTCGAACTTATTCCGGATTTCTTCTGACGAGTTTGCTTTGTAAAATCGGAAACTTACTTTTTTCCCTCAACTTGAAAGCCCCTTTACCGTTCAAACCGTCAATCTTTTGGTTTGATACTTTTGTCCAGTTCGGAACAAAATTTACAATACTACAGAAGAAAAATTTTGTTATCATACTAGCGCTGGAGTCTCACTTTCCAGGAAACACAGTGACCAGTTAAAGTTACCAAAGAAAGTATTGAGACTGTCCGAGTTAGCTTTCTCGTGTCGACATACAGTTGGACCAGCCAACTGAGGTTGGGCCCAGCTTCCCTGAACATAAGGTGCCCTTTTATGTTTTCCGATCATATATCCAATAGCAGCCCCCACTTTCTAAAAAGACCGAAAATTTTGATGGAAATTAAAAATACTTCTTTAAAATAATTAATAGTAAGCCCCGAAAATAAGTTCGTAAAAAGACGTCATTGCTTTTTCAACATGAGCATTGTATATATAAACTATAGTACCTACTACCACTTGAGGTGCGCCATCTATCGACGTAAAACTAAGCTCTAGAATACCATGGGAAGCAACAACGTCGATAGATGGCGCACCTCAAGTGGGAATACTATAGTTTATATATGCAATGACATAAGTAAGTACCTTACCTACATAAGTTTCAACAACAAGTTGTCTTTCCTGTCGTGTATAAGTTTGTACTTCGCAAGTACAAGGCAGGTGCTAGTACACTCCTTCTCAAATACCAAAATCTTTCCCATTTTAGATGATTCAACGTTGAGCCACATAGACCCATGTGCAATCAAAGAACCTCCCAAAAGCATTCCAAATAAATACTGACAGCCAAGTTTACGGCAAATCGCCTTATCCGCTTAGGGTTCACAGGTGCGAATAAACAGGCAGCCCGATAGAATTTCCGGACTTACATTTTTACTAACTCATCTATTTAGGCACGAATCGTTGACTTGCTTTCCAATACGCGATAAAATAATTAAGGTATGTCGCCGGAAATTCAAAAAAATAAATCAAATATCTACGAAATAAGATCTTTTTCAATTAATTTCAAACAACGCATAATTTGCAGAAAATAATTATTTATTTGAACAATAATAATTACTACACTACAACTGTTAAGAGAAACATTTTAAGAGAGGAACAACGTCAAAGGGGAAATTCTTTGCTTCTCTTTCTATGTTATCACAAATCAAAAATAAACAACTTAAGCCAAAAGAGAAAAGAGGAGAAATTTAAAGAGCAAATCGAAAATGTAAACAGAGAGGATTTGAAAAAGCATGCGTCAGTCTCTTAAAAATATATTCAAATGCCGGTAAAAATAAAAAGTTCAAATTATTCAAAACACACTATGATCACAAATTTTAATTTAGAAAAAGAAAAACAAATATCAATCAGGGTCAGGGTTTATAAAAATGAATGCCATCTTTGTTTACTTCCTCATTTTATTTTATTTTTGAATTTCAATAAAATTGGCAAAAGATACTTTCTCACTCAAAAGATTGATCCAATTCCCGGTCCCAACACACCAAAGCTTTCTTTCCCGTACATCAAAAATCCAACTCAATAAATTCAATCTGAAACTATATTGCAAAAAGCTCCAAAGCATCTCGCCCCCCTATGACTTCCTCTTTCAGTCATCAAACTAAAAAACTTGCTCACTCAATGAAGACGAATGAAATAAAGCTCTGGCCCGGCGTGCGGCGCTCGCGGTGATTATCATCGTCTCACACACGACACACGGTTGTTCTGAGCCATTTCACCGTTCCAACGATCAGTTCATTGAGTGCTTTCATCGTGTGCTGAACGCAATCCTTTCGCCGGTCTCTCAATCACCCAACTTTCAACGTGAATAAGACAAAAAGTTAACAAAACAAAAATTTACTATTTTTATTCGACATTTTATTAATTTTTGTATCTCAATCGGCTTGTGTTGTATCTTATAGAATAAATTAATAGATTGACTATAAATTTGCATAAATATTGCTATAAATAAACAGTCAACAATATTTTTTTTGTTTTTAACAAAAATAATATTTAAAAATAGAAATGAGAAAATATTTTCCGACAGTGTTTGCATAATTAAATCTTTGAGATACATTATTTTCTTGTTCTCGCCAAAAACTCGAAAAATTCAAACAAAAATATATTTTCAATATTTTCTGTTTTGTATAAGAAAATTTATTTTTATTCAAACATTGCACTTTTGTAACCTTTTTTGCCGGTTGTTACTCGTTGTCGTAGTGGCATTTGTCGTCGTTGTCGTTGTCGTTGCGATTTTTGTCGCGTATAAAGTATCTGTATCAAGAAAGTGTCATTTTACAACCCTATCCGGCTGCAAGTAATACCGTAACGAAAAAAGAAAGAAAAAACCTATCAACAAGTGGGGCCATTGGCTTTACGAACCCCGCAAACGTAAGTGTAATTCAATCTTTTACAATAATAATTGCGAAATGTAGGTACGTACTACGTACCTATATTGTATGCGATAGCCCAGATTGTTGGTATATTATACGAGTACCGAGATATGAAAGATACTCATTGGAGGCATTATAGTATAGAGATGTCTGTACATAGTATGTTATGAGAAAAATGAAATTCTGTTGAAGTTGGCAATTTGAATTTCTAGATGGAAACGATGGGAAATTGTTTAGTTGGCGTATTAATAATATTTTTGCATGGGAATTGGGTGAAAAATGAGTGATTTCAGGAAACGGTATCTTTGAGGGGAAAGGGGTTAACTGAAAAAAAATTTTATAGTCAATGAGGTTCCTAACATCGATAGGGAAGAATTGGATGGTCAAAGATACAATTTCAAATCGTTATCTTTGACTTATACGACCGATGGCCTGACACCTATCTATTATGGTATCTTTTGCGAAACAAGCGTAGTTTGAATCGTTTAAACTGAAGGTGAAAATATTAAACGGTTATTAAATTATCTTAACAGACTTAGGTATAATATTAAATAGACAAACAAAACAAAACAAACTTAATAAGCCCCCGAGGTTGAATAAAATTGTAGTTAAACTTAATTTGTGAATTATGCAATCTGAAGAGAAATGGCATTCAATTTGTTAATAAATTCACACCTGAATACAAAGCTTTCTTATTTGCATACAATCGAGAAATAATAATAATATTTTCAAATACCTATACCTACCGAACTTTGTTCGTATATAAATAATTCCGGTCTAGCTCGCGATCAGAGTTTAAATTGTTAGACGATCAGACTATAAAATTAATCTGTGAGTTATTTTTATTGTGGTTTTTAATGTTTGTTTGAGAAATTTTAATATTTTTGATTTTTTTTTTAACCTACCATCAGTTGCAAGGAACGTGTTTTGATAATTTTTTTTTTTCGCTGTGCTTAAGTTTTTATTTTTATTTAATGGGTAATTATTTAAGATTATAAAAGATTAATGTTTTTTCTTTTACTTTGTCAATGTCATTGGCCAATAGGACACATAAAACAAAATTGAAAATAACTTAATTAGGTACTCAGGTCCAGCAGGATGTTCAATAAATTTTGTTTTTTAAATATTAACTGAGAGGAAACAGTTCATGCACTGTGAACGTGCTTGGTATTTTATGGGCGTTTTTAATAAGACGGAAATTGCAACAATTGACATGAAGTGTGATAAAAAGAATTTTAAAGATAAACTTTATCCTAAATCAGTATTTTAGTTAAATTCAATTTTAGTGTTAGAACAACTTTAAGGATTTTGATAAAATTCAATTTTTCGCGTTCTTTTATTTTTATTTTCTGTATGGATCCTTAGGTATTTCAAAGCATAACCGAATATCTAGTTATTTTTTAGCACAAATAAATAGCACCTTAAGATCTTTTAAGACTCCGAGGTCAAGTTTCAAGCTTGATGACCTTGATCTCAAATGTTTTTGTCTATTTCCAATCAAGATTGGTTATAAAGTAATTCTTCGATTCGTTGCAGACAGAATTATTCTTATGATCATAATGCACTAGGAAAAAGAAAAAATACACACAATTAAACAGAAGTAAAAACTAAGATCGTTGGTGCATGAATACTATTTCTGGTCTGGTCATTGAACTTGATATTTTGAAAACAATATTTTTGCACAGTTCACTATGCATCAGATTTAGAAAACGTGCTTTACTTCATTTTCTATTGAATTGGTTCAGTTTATGTTAGAATCTGTAGCAAAAAAAAAAAATATTTAAAAAAAGTAAATTTATATGAAATCAAAGAAAAACTGACGAAAGCTTGCATGACTTGAAATACGTAGATCCTTTCAGAGTGATATTGATATAATCCGCCCTATAGTTTTGAAGAGGTGTGCTTCCACTCTGCCCAAGCCATTGCATCACCTTTTCCATAAATCATATTTTACGAGACTATTAAAAACCACCAACTGATTGCACTTTCGACCCTTCTTTTCAAAACGGAAACTCTGATAAACTCTAAAATCAAGAAAGGATCGGAACCACGGTTTTTGTAAAAATAGGTGCACTGGTGATATGATAAATGTACTTTATCGCACAGAAATGCTGGTGTACCACAAGGCTCCGTTCTGTCTCCGACACTTTTTCCTTGTCTAAAATTTCTCACCTACTAAATTATATAGATTGAAAAACAGTTAGGAAACCTTGAAAAACTCGAAGCTGGCTTCATTCGTTAAGGCATATCCAGATAACACTAAGGAAACTAAATAGATTTGCGTTTTAGGTAACGCCAACCACTTGCTGTAGAAATAATCCATATTTGACGTAGAAAAATGTTGCGAAGTATTAAGGCTTTCAAGGAGTTTAAAATATATATTTTTACCAGCTGATCTTGCTAAAATCTACAAGGTGTGTGTACAGTCGCATCAAGCTTGAGTAAGATTCTCATGCCTGGGAAGTATTTCTTGTTACACAATTGCGTTCCCAGGAAAGAATTCAGAAAATAGCTTTAAAATTGACAAGTGGAAGAAACATTACAGAGAGATTTGTTTCACTTTTTAAAAAACAGCTCAACGTTTCTTGTCTCATCCTACTTTATTATTACATTTTTAAGCAATTCCCAGCAAAGTAAAAAAAAATCTCCAAAACACGCTCTCCATAGGAATCCCGAACAGTGTATTCTCGACCCCGATTCCAGACATATTATGTTGTAAGATATAGACGACAATTTCTTCAGCTGCACGGCACGAATGTAGAATGCTGCGACCGACTGGATTCTCCCCTCCCATTTCGTGATGCATCACACATTCAAAACCAATGTGTGTATATGTATCGGTATCTCCTTTTATCTCTTATTCAACTTTTTACATGCTCTTGGAATTCACGATAAAAGTATTAATTACCTTTTAAGAAAAATAAATTCTCTGAAAAATGGGAAAATCTCGTTTCATGCAAGCTTAACAAAGAAAAAAAATATTCTAAAAACTTGTAGCTTCATACAATTTTCCAAACTATGAAAAACTTAAAGACAGTTCTGGGAAATTTGTGTTCACACGATACAGTACCTACCTTCTTCCAAGAAATAATAATTTTCCACATCTTTTCTTGATTCTAAGAACTCCAAGCCTTTACCCTCATTTTTATCGTAAATTATTCTCACTTCGTTCCGTTTTCTTAGTCATCCAGCCAAAGGTATAATTATATTTTATCTTTGTACGCGCATACCTCAACAGATAAGATAGTGTTGACAAATTGTTTATCTTTCATAAAAAATAAAAAAAAAATAAAAACTGCCTATCTAACTCTAAGTTCATACAGTTTTTTCTTCGCACATTGAACATGAACACAATATAAGAACATTTGGCTTGAGCTCATAAATCATAAACTTAGTAAACATAATACCTTCTCTACTACAACGATGAAGCAAGCATGGAGGTTGGGTTGGAATGGAAACAGAAAACCCTTTTAACATAAACTAACTAACACCAACCCAAGCCCAACACAAACAAGAAAAATAAAAGAACATTTTCCATTAATTTCCCGCTAAATAATAAAATAAATAAAAAGTTTACATAAAACCACACAAAAAACCCACACGGAGAGTAAAAAAAGAAAGACGCCACCTAACGAGCAACCAAAAGCCTTTCAGTTTAAAATTTTTATTTTTTTATCAAAAAAGTAATAAAATAACACGTTAATAAATTTGTTTATGTTTTTTATTTGTTTGTTCTCTATTCTCTTATTCACAAGAGAATCTTAACATAATTCATTTTTTATGTTTTTTTTTTTTTCTCTTATACAAATGAAATATTCCCACTTATTGAATTATGAATGAAAAAAGAGAAAAATACATTAAAAATAAAATAGTTAAGCTATAAATAATAAACAATATGCAAATAGGTGTTTGATTGTTGGTATCGATTTCGATAACATTATTTTATCATCAATATCCGACCTGGTGGTTGTTCTTTTGGATGAGTATTATCAATTTATTTGTGGGTTTGAATTTTTTGTTTCTTTAAGTAAAGGGTGTTTTTTTAGAGGTATAAAACTATGATTAAATAAATTGTGTTAAGTCATAAAATTGACTTTATTTGAAAGATAATTCTTTGTCAGTTTTGAATATGATTTTTGGCATCTGGCAACCGCAGCTGGCTCGTATGTAGTACAATCTTGAGGTCCGATCACTCTTTTCAGAATTTGGGGTATTATATCGGAAATAACGTGGTGAATGTAGTTTTCCAAGTCCTCAATCGTCTCTGGTTTATCGGTGTAGACTAGCGACTTCACATGCTCTTTTCAACAAATCAATTGTGGCACTCGCTGTGTGACATGTTGGCCGTCTTGTCGAACTCACTCCTGGAGCCGGCAGTAGAAAAATCCTTCCGTCTTTTCCGATTAGCAGCAACTGGGGCTGAGTCATTATTTTCCACTGGTGATAAGGCATCTCCTTGTCTCATTCCGCACTCCATCGAATGGAAAAGCTGTCAAGCGATAATTTTTTAGAAATACCTCTAACGATAAGCGATTTCAATTTGCATCCGAGACTAACCCAATGGAATACCTTCTCAACATCTACAATCGTGAGGTGTTTGGTTCTCAGATTAATCTTTGAGGCTGATTCACAAGGTGTTGATGCTGTCGAATCAAGATCAGACACTTCGAAACACCACTGATTTTATACAGCTCCCATGAGTTATTTCAGTTCTAAATTTTCTACAATTGTGCACCCTTGGTCCAAACTGTCTTATATGAGATGATCTATATTTGTTCCGTAGAATGTTTAACACAACATCATACTTTCTGACTTCATCCTCACATTTAGTTATCTTCAATATGTGGTTTCGTTCCAGGTGTGCTGAAATAGCCCAGGAACTTCTTACTTTTGTATACGTCTTCGGTTCAAGCACTCACATTTCATTAATCGATGAGCCATCATTTCATAAATTTTCCGCTTTGCCGTCGAGTCTATTGACGAAATTTCGTTGAACATTTTGGTCACTTAGAACGATTATATTTAATCTTGGTCTCCTTATCCCCTGTGCGCGACGCTAGACAGCAGATCCGCGTATCGTAGCAAACCCAGTAGCAAGTGATGGTCACTGATCGCGTCAGACTTTCTTTCATTACGAACATCGCAGAGTGAAGTCCTCCATTTCATGAGGAGATTCCCATGTTTGTGTGCTGATTCATTTAATTTCTGGTGATAGCGTAGAAAAACAAACCTTTGTTTAGATGTTCAGGTTTGGTACCATTTTAGCAGCTTCTGACATTATGAATATGCATGAATGTAATATCGTTGGAAAGGTATTATTACGAAAAATTGCAGAATATAATGAGTTGTTTACCTAATTCCGCTCCACTTTTAGAACCCCAGTTTCTATGAAGAATCAACTAGTGACCCTTTTTTATATATCCTTAGAAAGTATGGTTTGGATATCATAAGGATAGTGAGGGAGAACAATAAACGTGTAATTAGTTAAATATTCCATTAGTTGATACGAAACAACTTTGGAAACATTTGTTCAAGTATGCGTGGTGGTGGTGGTCACCAGTCATTGCCATTTAATCGCACGTTTGGATAAATTAAACAAAAACGAAAAAAAAAAAACAATATTTTGTTTAACATTTGGCAAAGATAGTAATCTGCGTCTTTTGTCAACAACATTGGCCTTGAATTTTTGATGAAAAATTGACTCATTTTTTTTTTATTATTGAAATTTTAATAAGCATTATCGTAATCATAAGTCAAATGAGCATCAATAAAAGAAACGCATGCAGAGGCTTTTAAGACAGCAAGACTAGGTCAATGGCGTGCTAAAATTTCAAGAAATTTTAAGATTTTCTTTTATTTCGGTTGTTTGTGGTTTTTTAAGTGAATATAACGAGTTTATCTGTATGTTTGAGTTTGTGGTTTTATTTAATTTTAAACATTGTTTCCGATATGTCAAAAAATTGTGATGAATAAGTTCAGATATTATTTTGTATGAAGCATAGTCTATTTAAAGCAAAAAGTTAGATACATTCGTTTTGATTAAGGGAGAGCTTTGTAATGTGTTTGAAAAAGCACATTCATTCTTTGCTTAAAATGAATCAAGCCATGATTGGCGAGGTTTTGAAATTCGAGAAAACTGAGTTCAGCTTTCTGTTATACACAAGCAAGCTCCAAACATTTGTTTGATAACTGGGCTTAGTTAAAATTGATTCCCAAATATTCAATAAAAACCTATCTCAAGTTTCGGATATCAATGAATATTCCGAATATTCCGGACAGAAAGATAAAGATAAAGACTAACTTCTTTAGTATGACAAGGAGAAAAATTATTGAGGTGATCTGCGAGCCAGTATAAAACAAAGATAGTTCTCAATGACATAAATACTTTCCCTCTTGAAATAAGGAATTACTTGAAATACCAGCCATTCCGAAATACCTTATCATTCCTTTGGAGGTAAAACAGCAAGACACTTCGTACTAATCGCTCTGGCTAATCCAGGTAGTTGACTTTCTATAGTTCTGAGTCGGTGTTTGCCGGCTAATAATTCAGACTATTCGTACAATTTCATCCCAAATAGGCAGTTCCGCTGGAATTCAAATGAAATTCCATTATTTAAACCAGATTTTGCCATTTGGGTCACTCCGATCGATCGTGGTGATAACGATCTTGCACCTTGGTGATCACATTTGGTCGTTTTTTTTTTTTTTTTTTTTTTTTTTTGACGTGGTTTCCATTTCAAGCCTTACGGCGCACGAGGCCATAAGACATGAGCTTTATAACCAGTTAAGCATTTTGACGCTAGCTCGTGATATGTTATAGCTACAGTGTGGTGTTGCAGGTCTCCCGATCAGCTTGTTTTCGCTATCTTAATCTTGGAGCCTCAAGCATTGAAAGACCGGGAAGGTCTAAGACCTTGCGAGGTTTGCCTTTTTGAAGAAGTTAATTTTTTTAAAAGTGGAAAGACCCGGTATGTCCTACACCTTCGAAGAGTTTCATTGCTCTTAGCAGGTCAATATATGAATCCGCAACCCCTCGCGACTGGAGAATTAATTGTACCTCGAACGTTTTCATTAGATTTAATGGTACCAGGTCTCAAACGAAACCTAGTTTAGTGCTTACTGAATTATTTTTTATAACTGGTTGGTGACCCATTTCCCTGTGGAGAGACTATTGCTGACTTTCGAACATATATTTCCGGGCGAAGATTTTCCTTCTAAAAAGATTGTCACTTCCTTGATGGATGTAGTATTCCAACTTATTTCCAGCGTATCAGTTTCACTCGAACCACTTTGCTACGGAGCAAAATGACAAGTTGAATCTTAAATTTTATGCCACAAATTAGTTCTAAGTGCGAAATTCCAGTATCATTCCTCATCTGCAACCATCAAAGCCAAGCCAACTATCTGCTTTGAAACGCCATAAAATCCATTGCAAATTAAGTGAGTAATACTTTTAATTTGCCAAAACTGAACCATTCAATTTAAATTAGACACTCATCTTAAAAGCATCTGATTCCTTTCAAAGAACATAAAATCTGATGACGAAATATCTAGATACTTCATCTAATATGACTCGGTATGCTCACATATGAGTCATAAAGTCATAAACACGGTGTGACATAAAAATGTTCTAAAGCCAGTTGATATGTCGTACATGTCATTATGAGCAAATCACAATAACTTCATTGGCCCAACCTTAAACTTTGCAAAAGAATTGCTCTACTCTTATAATAGTATAGCTTTGCTCCATTCACCCTCGCACACCTAACTGCTAACTCTGTCCTTGGGGAGTTCCTAAAGCTAAAGGTACAATTTGTAGCTCATTTATTTACAGTCATTTAGAGAACCTGTCAAAAGTAATCTAAGTGGCATAATTTTCTATCGCCTGTGATTTGCATAAATAAGACATAGAATTAATGCAATTAATTAACTTGTTTTTATGCCACACATTCTGTAGATACTCTTACGAGCATTCTGCAGATATAAAATAATGTCAATGGTTCGGTTACATATAAATTATTTCAAAAAAACACCCACACTTGTGGCTTTTAAAAAAAAATAGAATACAATTTAACGGCAGGAACGAAATGTATTCATGAATCATGACCAATAGGAACTATGTATTTAATTTTGTTTTTAGTTACAGTTAAATGATTATTAATAGAAACCATTAAATTAAGAAGGTGGAACGGAATTTTTGAATTTTGAGGTCATCCCAATATTGTTTTTTTTTTGTTTACTTTTATAACATTCTTTGTCTTTTTTATTGTTTATACAAAAAAAAATCTGTTGATGATGAAATTTAAAAAAAAAAATTATTTAATTGGTCAGATTCATTGTTATCGCTGGATTCAAGTGACAGCCCTATAAAATGTGTGCCATTCATAAATACAGATTAATTTATTGAACAAATAAATTGGGTTGTATATTTTTTCATAATCGCGCTTCCCGGGACAAAGTTCGTGATAATCATGTCACCAGAGTATGGAACATATTCTTCAATATTTAAATGCTTTTGACACCTCATTATGGATAGATAAGAGATTTTCTTTTTTTTTACAGCAGCAGCAACAACGAATGGGATTTTGGTGATTGTGAATGATTTTTGATTTCCTTTGTTTATTTAATCCTTAATTAAATATTAATTATTGTTTTAAAGCTGCATTCGTACATAGTATAAAAGTACGTTGCTAATCCGCTTATACCTTCTTTACCGATCAACGGATTCTGAAACGATTTTCAATATCATGTAGATAATATTTTCCGGAAGGTTTATACGTATACAGTATTCGTACCATTCATCCCGAAAAAAAATATTCTGGAGCTTCTTTCTGGGATAGTTGCCACCGCCATCGCCATAGTCTAAATGGTTTAACTCTAATTTGTCAACTGTTGTAAAAGGAAACTACGTAGGGACGTTTCTGGAACCAAACAAATTTTGAGTTAACATCTTGATTAACGCGATGAAAGGAATCTTTCGAAAACGACCAGAGTTTTGTGTGATGTGATTGGCTGAAATTTCGAACAAATTCATGTGCGACTTCCAGGCCCTTTTTAACCTTCCTCCAGCTTTTACTTCGACTTTCTCCCTTTGTTTGATTTGGTCCATGATTTTTTTTTTAAATATGAAGTAGAAGCTCGACCAGAATGAAGAAATTTTTAACTAAGTTTTTGCCAAATTGTTTTTCTGGATCAAATACAATCTCCAACAGCTGAATTTAAAACTAGCTGCTGGTACTCTGAGCCTGTAGAACTGTATTTTGGAGATGAGGCTTTTCACCAAACCCTATCTATTTACTACTCCGATCGATTCATCGACGGAGTTGATGGTAATAATAACAATAATAATAATACTTCTACAGTTTCCAACTGGGTAGTTCAGATATACATAGCGATGGCGAAGCGGAAGCAGACTTTTGAATCGAGCTCTCACGCTAAAATAAATTCTGGACAAATTTGTAATAAGGATGACCTCCCATGAGGAGATATAATCGCTTCAGTTGAGATAATCTTACCGCTAATCATCAAAGATAGAAGATATTTTTCTGCACACGTATACCTACATCACAACTTTAATGATGCACCATTTCAAACGAAATTTGTTGTCATAAAGCATTTACAAAAAAAGCATTAAAAAACAAACCATCTCATCAAAAATGCATCTGATAAAAAATATCACGCACTTTTCTGCTACACAATAAATCGGTACATCAATCGGCTTTTTTGTATCGAATGTTTTAACATCCTGTCCCTAGAGGGTTTCTTTCCCCACGGGCCCTAACCAATCTCCTTTTATTTCTTTTAATCTCCATCAGTTCCGAAAAATTTGTTGCAACTTTAAATGAAGAAAAAAAAAAGTAAAAGCAAAAACAACGAAAAAAAAGTGAAACCAACTTGAAAACCCTTTTTCAACTCTTAAGTGCCAAGTTGTTGCCCTCCATCACCATCAAAAAAAAAATCGATGATCCAATACCTTTTTTCGAATTCCCTTTCGATTTCATTTCTCGTTATAAGGTTATAACTTATAAGCCAGCTCCGCATGTGAAACGCAACATGCCACAATACCAACTACACTACAGATCAGACAGACATACCATAAACAAAAAGTATATATCCACAAAACCCAAAGTGCATTTGATTACCTTTGGCTGGCTGAAGAAGAAGATACTTTATCTTTTACTTTTTTTTTTTTGTGTGTGTGTGTGTTTTTTTTTTTTCAACAACCTGCATGAAAATGCAGAACTTCGATACTAAAAAAAAAAGATAAAACTTAACTGCGCAGACCGATTGGCTGTGGAATGGTGGCAGTGGCACCATGACTTTTTAAAGCCCTCATCTGATGCTTCACATTGTGTGCTTCGTGTGCATAATCGGTCTTCTGTCCATCTATTCGCCACCTTCTTTCTTTTCAGTGGCCACAGAGAGTGGTCTGGTCATCTTAAGTATTATGCCTAAGAGTCCCTGAATCATGGGGTTCTGATGGCATGATCACCTCAGGTGAATTTCACCACAATTTTAGGTTTTGAGATAATTACATATTTTCAAACGGGTGAAATATAAAAATTAAAGATTTCAGCAAAATCGGGTAAGCTATTATACAATTAATGAGATTGAAAAATAAATATTGTGGCACAGTCAGGTCCGAGTAGCAAAGGGCTTTCAACCATTCCTATGTGTGCGGATCCAAACGTCAAATGTAGTACCCTGTGGCGTAGTAGTAAATGTGTCGGACCGTCACGCCAAAGGTTCTGAGATCGATCCCTGACTCCACATAAGTTCTTTCCCGGGGTACTGCCTCTTGCGAGGGAATGACAAATCCTCCAAGAGTAAATCATGTCATGGAAAGTAATTTTCTGTTAGCCGTTCGGATTCAGCTGCCAATTGTAGGTCCCCTCCATTCCATCAACGCACACACAGTAATGATTAAAAGTGTAAGTCACAGGCCACTGGGCCGATTGCAGCTGTTAAGCGAAGTATCTTTTTTTTTTTTCAAACGTCAAATAGAGTTGACAATTTCTAGACAAGTTTTACTCTTGGAAAATTTGACTTCCTCGCAAGAAGCAGTACCCCCAGAAAAAAGAAGGAACTATTGAATTGAACTCAGAACCTTCCCGACGAACTGATCGCACGGGACTCTACAAAGAGATTCAACTTGTTTTGCTGATGGCTTAGGTTGTGAAATTCACCTTTATTTTCATGTTTCCGAAAAAGAAAACCAAAAACTATTGATTTTATGTTTTCTTATGATCGAAGGCAGACGACCGAGCCTATTTAGATATTCCATCCACGTATCTATGCTCGCATTCTGAGTGAAAGATAATTCTAGATACCCTGGATCAGTATTCTGTTCATTGTATCTGAGTTAAATATTTGCATTCTTTTTTTTTTTCGGTGAAATTTATGTAGGCTACACTATCTTAAGTTTTAAAATATAGAAACTCAGAAAAGATACTCGTTCTTATAGTATTTTTGTATGTCACATTGAGATCAGTAGTTGTTTGTCTAATCTTTGAGACGCTCGCTCGTCTGATTGATTTATTGCATCTGCATATTAATTAATTGTCGTTTGATTCCTTGGTCAGTCGATCATTTGATTGTCACAGAGTTACACTCCCACTATAAGATAGATACAACAACAAAAGACATACTACACCATTAGATCCATTGGCAGAATAAATGTATCTTTGTGAGCAGTACAGTTACATTGCTGATCGATTGTGATCGTGTTGTTCTCAATCACGAATCCGTATATAATTGAAATTTACGCGATATTAATTAAGATGTTTTTGCTTTGCTATATTAAAACTTAGACTGGGCTAGACTGGACTGAGAAAATGTATGAAAAAAAGACGTACTGAGACTGACTGACTGATCGAGTGAAGGAGGAAATAGCTATAGCGAGCGAGGTTGGAATACTTTAACTTTTAGTTGCAAACATTTCCCAGAAAATTTCAATTGCTTCAAAAAGATGAGATGAGGAAACTACAAATATTTGAAATAGTTTTCTAAATTAAAAATCATGTATAGATGCCAAGATGATGATGATTATGATGGGGGTTGGAATTAATGTGAACTACCTACTATACTACCTACGGACAGAATTATTACAACGTCTATTAAAAATATGACTTCATGGTGATTGTTCTTGAGAATAATTTTTTGTTTGCACTTTATTAACCAATAACCACAAATCTTAATTAAACAAGATATTTAGTGGTTTAAATTAGAAAATATTTTGTTAGAAATAGTGTGTATTTTAAATTAATGTTCCTGGGTGACTTTTGGCTTATTGATTATTATCAAATTGAAGTAATTGGAACCAGACATTTTCTATTCCAAAGAAATTCAATACAAAAAATTGCGTTTTAATTTAATAAGCGATTGTTAATGCGAAATTGGAGAAAGTGAATTGTTAAGTGACCTTTTTTTTACATAAGCTCATTGTATGATTAACTAAGAGACCCTTTAAAATACCAAGATACAAGGTGCAAAATTAGTATTGCATATTTCTACTTTATATGTCGAATAAGTGCTTACAATCCTTCTCAAGACAAATATACATCCAAGGTTTCTGAAAATCACCCCTTTTCTAACCCACATTTGGAACTGCATTCTCACATTATCTTCCTTACTTAAGTGAAAGCTCCTTACATTATTTCTACCGCCAAAAATTCTACGTTTCAAGAATTTCGTCCGACCTAGATTTGACTAATTTATATTGAAGGCGTTTGGGAAAATCATTTATGTATTAGATGTAACCTAACGATGCAAGCGAGCTTAGGTTAGAACACAGTTACTGGACAATGGGTTTTGTTCACTAAGAGATTGACAAAAAATGAGTACTATGTTGGAAATTTTAATGACATTTTGTTGAAAAAAATAATTAGTATCACAGCTTTGAAAGTATTGCATGTACTCTATTCAAAAATATCTATCTGGAAGTAATCAAGCCCTATACATTCACTATTTTCTGACTTTCTACGGCCAAATAACGCGGTGTTCCACAGGGGACAGTTTTTGGGCCTTTTCTATTTATTCACTATTCACCGATAACCTTACCCATGTTCTTTTGTTTTAAATGGCAATTTGTGTGGGTAAGGTGTCAGATCTATTTGAATAAGGCAAAAGGTATATAATAGGGGAAGGTTTAAATAAGAACCAGCAAGAACTTTGCAGTGGGGCAAGAACTATCCATTATTATTAAAGTTTTGATAAATTAAGCCTTCTATTTATTTTTTTAAATACGAAATTTCAGAACGAAAACTATAATGGAACTTATCCTAATAACTAAGCCTTTAGGTTTCCAATGATGACATTCAAAAAATACCAGCTATTCTATGTTAACGAAAAAACAAAATGTCATCTTTTTATCTGATGGTACCAATAAGATTTATTGCACTACTAAAATAAATGTCATCACAATGTGCGATATGAAGACAGGTTATTCCATCACACTTACTTTAAACTCCAAAGTGCATTAAAATACAGCCTTGGAGTTCGTGTTAAAAATGCACTCAACCATTTAAATATACAAAAAAAATATTTTTCAATCTTTATTCTATCATTCACACAACAAATTCGTTTTCCTCGAGTAGATGTATCTATAGTTTTTTAATTGATCCCTTAAATTCTTAACCATTACGATAATATTACAAATTACAGTAATAAATTATATATTCCATGTCATTTAACCACAACGATGAATATTTATAACGATCTTCGTCAAGGAAAATATATTAATTTATTAACTTTTTCAACAAAATTAATAAATACATCATCCCAAGTCAGCACACTCGTGTGAGTGCATCCAAGTCTATAATAAATTATTCGACATCTAACATCTATTACTCGGTGTTTAGAGGTAGTTAACTACTTTTTGAGGAAAAAAAAACCTTTTTACAAAGAAATGTTCAATCAGAGTTTGAATAAATATTTATGACCAGAAAATATCCGATAATAATGACAATAATGTTGGAATTTAAAATTCAGTAGCACGTTTGAAAATCGACATCGACAGTAGTCAATTAAAAAAAAAGACTTAGACCGCAATACATAACTTATTTTGTATTGAAGTGTTTTTGTTTTCAATTAATGTGCAAGGGCATTTTTTCAACCATTTGCATTATTTACCAGCTGTCTACTTTGTTGATTGAAATACATTTTTACTTCAACACTAGATAACAGGAATTTTTAACAACTCAAGGATTGGGAAATGTGCAATGTGCATGTAGAATGAAGGTGTCAAAGTACGACTGGTTACCTTCAATAAGACACTAATTGCGTTACTTAATACAAAACAAGGTAAGGTCTCAATAAGACTTTCAATCGATTGAATTAATTTATGAAACCACCAATAATAAGTTTGCCATTGATTTGAAATTTTAAGTTAAAAAATTGCGTTAAAAAACGAAATTTAATGATTCTGATTTAAAAGTTAGAGCCACAACTGATCTCTTGACATCTTGCTAACAAAATTTTCCGAATCCATTCTCCATTATCCGGAGATAAGGATGAACTCTAGTTTGAAATCTCAAGCTAACTAGCTTTCGTGTGCCAAAGCTGCACTGAAAAACGTGGTATAATCAATAGTGAGTTAACAAAAGAGGGCCTAAGTGGCTGCCCTGGGGGACGTCGGAATTAATTAAGAACCAATTGGAAAGGATTGGTTTGAAAAGATCGCTGCAATAATAGTTTTCAAAAAATAGATAAATGCAAGAATTTAGTTTCAGGTTTGCTGTCGATGATGGTAAACTCTTTTTTTTTTAAACTTCTACCTACATCAACAAAAAATTCCTATAAAACTGAGCGTCATATTAAATTTGCTCCAATGTTGCATCAGCTTTATTAAAATTTAGAATCAATTCATTACGTAAGTTCTTTAAGCATGGAAGGCGCCATATTGATTTGAATAAAAATGGACAAATGATCAATATCAAAGCCAATTAATACAAAAAAAAAAAACAAGTATTCTTTAAATTTTAAAATGCTCAACAAACTACTTCAAAAATATAAAAGAAGGACGTCATCAAATGATATTGATACATCTAAAAATAGAAATAAATCTTAAATAATATTCCTCGACTTCTGTATAAACGACCAAAAACATTCAACAAATATATTTTATTGATATAAAAAGTAGGTAGTATACTGGTTTGTAGTTGTTTGCAGTCCAAAGTCTGTCTCCCCCTCTCTCTCTCTCTCTGACATCTTAAAAAAAATTCCTCAATTAGCGAACATATTAGCGAATCGATCAATAAAATAAAAAAAGAACAATACACGAATATAAATTGCCGACAATTGATTGACGAATGAAACATACTATCCCTCAATCTTGTGGCCGAAAATAAATTTAAAAAAAAAGTGACTTTTGCTCCCAACTTGTCACTCTATCTCGTAAGACCAACCAACCAACTGTATCTGTATCTCTGATGGTTTTTTTTATTGTGTGGTCAAAAGTCCAAATTGCTCGAAAATGTCCCGAATCGAATGCATTTTCGGATCTTCCGTAACTAATTAATCTGTCATCAAAGTAGTTTGTCGAATCTGTTAACAAATAATTTATGTATCTCTTTTTTCTTGCAGTGTCTCAACTAAGTGTGAATTATGTAACCAGAACCACACACAGCACCACAAACAAACAAAATTCTAATCAACTTTGAGAACATCAAGAGTGTATCTAACATAATTTAGAGCCAATCAATCGAACAGTAAATAGAAAACACAAATAAAAAAAATAGAAATAAAAATCATATAAATTAAATTAAAAAAAAAATAAACAGTTCATTTAATCACGGTCGCGTGTGGATGTGCGTTCAACTCTGCTGTTGTCTCCGATAAGATTGACACTGCAAAGAAAAGAATGTGACTGAAAAAATTTAAAGAAAAAAAAAATAGTATAAAATCAATTCGCGAAATTGAAATAGTTAAAAGATACGCATTGGTAGACATATTGGTCAGAAGTTTCAAGTGCGTCTATCTGAAGTGAAGTGTGGCGAAAAACTGCCTTTTCAGTTATCTTTTGTTTTATCAAAAGATTTGAGATAAAAAAATTGTGCGATTTTTTAATTATTTTTGAACGATTATAAAGTCGTGTGTTAAGACTAAGAAGTTTTTGTTTGATATCTACGGAATTTTTTTAATATTAATTCGGGAAAGTGTAACTTTTGGATATCTTAAAAAAGCAGCAAGATGGCCAAGCAGTTAAATCAACAATTATGGGCTCCAGGGTGCATTACTATGATTGTGCTGATGTTCGCGCAATGCATTTTAGCATCACGTAAGTTTTTTTTTACATTCAAAAGAATCTTTAACCATGAATGCTTTGAATAAGATCATGGTACTATCTCCCGTGAATAAATCTAGTACCTACTTAGAAAAAATTTTAGTCAATATCGTTTTGAAAAAAATCCCAACAAGTGAAATAAAATTTTGATAGAGTTTAAATAATTATTGTAGACCCTGGGTTCGATAGCTGATTTCACCTAATTTTTGTCACGGGGTATTGACTCTTGCGAGGGACTGAATGAATGATTCACTTTGAATAAGTGAATTGCGACATAAAAGGTCTTCAAGCACTGCATGAGAATGCTCATCCTACAGCACTTCATCAAGCATTTTTTTTTTTTTTTTTTTTTTTTCTTAACGTTAGCGTTTCAAATATTTTTAAAGAAGATAACCGGCCGTTCATGGTGTAACTATGCATTTGTTTTGGTATTTCGTGCGGAACTGACGGTATGAGAGTTTATAGGTTTGAGTGCAACCTAAAAGTCTGGCGATAATCGAGAACTATCCCATTGACACAGAGACCTAGGTTCTAATCCAAACAATTTCAGCAATAAGGTTGATAATACTCCACCCTGAGGACACCTAGGTTCTAATCCAAACAATTTCAGCAATAAGGTTGATAATACTCCACCCTGAGGACATCCTTGGTATGATGATTCTCTGAAATTCATTTTAGGAATTTCCTTCTGCTTCTGGGAACCCTTTTTCAATGTACCGTGAGAGGTAGGTATTGAGATACGTCCAAGGAGAAAATAATATGCGAAAGGCGAAGTACGCTGACGTTTATTAAGAGGCCTATTCCATAGAACCTATTTCTGATCTAATAAAATTATGGATCACTTTCTCCAAAGTTCTTCTGTAAGAATGAAGTGAAGCTTATTTGTCTGAACGACCTCGTATGGGTTGCATTTTGCCACCTTTTTGGGATGGAAATAATTTTAGCTGTTTTTAGACTTGGTATATTTTCCCAATTGCAAAACTTAATTTAATTCGTCTTTCAATTATTTTAAATAAGCCAGAAAGTCTGTAATATCTTCTTTTCATATTGCCTATCACCTGGAAAGTGTGTTTTCAGTAGCAAGTATAGGATCTTTGTTCTGCATCTGTAAAAATTTCATCGTAATTTGTTAAGGCCTAGGATTGTTTTGATATCTCTCTGGGAATTATAAGAACTTGTCATGAAGAAGTGCCTGTATTCCAGCCGTTTGGATTCTTCGATCCGTTGAAGGTCCTTTCCACTCCTGAAGAATTTGAACACACACAAAAAAGAAGATGTTACAGATTTTCCAGAGCTCACCTCTTCCAAAGAGGAACCAATAAAAGACTTGAATGAGACATATTTTTGAAAACCACTCAAAACAGAATAAACTTACATCTTTTGTTAAACATTTTTAACACAAAACTCATGTCGTTGTACAAAAAAAATTCTTAACATTCACGTTTGTTACCAAATGTTTGCATCACAATATTGCCCTGCTAATTGTTTTCAGTTCATCAACCCGGAATTCTCTCATTCGATGGTTGGAGTTTACCAAAATAATTATTATTTCCTCATTGTTCAGATCCGTAAATAAGAAACCACTTTTAGCTTGTTGCTTCTCAAGCATAACCTCACATAGTATTGTCAATATTCAGCTGTCATGATTGAATATCGTGCTAATTGTAATTAATATGCTTAACTTTTTTGGAATGTTCACTTGAAATTTTTGGTATCCAATTCATCACGAAAATGATTCATTCTTCTTTTGTATAACCAACTGCGAATCAAAATGTTGTTCTTCTTTTTTTGGGTTAAAGGAAAGTGACCAATACTTTGATAAAAATAAAGCAGTCTACTCAAATGGGATGGACAAAAAAAAAAAAAAACTAAAGAATCAAGGACTAAAAACTAAAATCTTATTAAGATACAAAATCATGGCGAAGAAATTCAATCTTCAAATCCATTTTTATAATTTTAGAGAAATAGATCACAACAGCTTTTATGCGTCTTCCTCAAAACCTTTTATTTTTTTGTCATAATCATAAATTATGTGAATTATTCTACTTCTTCGTTCGAAATCTTTATGTCTTGCGATTATAAGAATTTATGAGATTCAACTTTTATTGCTCGACTATACAACTTTTACTATAGGTACCTTCAACCAACCAAACCAATATCGTGGGAATTAACAAAAATTAGCTTTTATTTTGTTAATTATTAATGGGCTTTGCGATTCAGATCACATCATTAACATTAACGTTTATAGGCCTTTTACCCCATCTTAAAATAAAAATATAATTATTTCACGGAGGCATGTTTTTTTTTGCATATTTTTATGGGTCTTCCGGATTTTAATGTGAGGAGATTGTTAAGTCCGCCGCCAGTTTGATATTTGATATTTCAAATAAAAGGTCAAGGCTCAAGGTAAAAAAATCAGAGCGCTGAACAAAATTATATTTTATGCACCTTTTTTGTTTCATGATGTTTTAGCCATTTCATTAGAAACGGCACAGATCTTGTTCAACAACTCAGGGAATTCCTGTCCTGGATTCCATTTAGCTATAAGCTATGCCAGTTTATAAAACTCCTCTATTCCAACATAACATATTTATGGTTGTAAAGAAAAAGTTTTTATTCAAGACAATGTCTATGCGCATGCAACAGTTTCACCACTATCATCTTTATGGCCCTGGAAAATTAATTGAAATCGTCTTTTTGTTAGGGAATCATATTCGCAGGACTTTGTTGCCTTGTTCCTTGGACTTTTTTTTAAATTTAGAAAATGTCACAAAAGTGCCAGAACTAACGAAGAAGTTGAAACTTTTTCGATCAGTTCGTCCAAAAAGACACTTCCATTATCTTGAGATTTAATTTTCATTGGGCATGGTTTCAAAGTTGTTTTTAATTGGTTGGTTTAGATCCCCGCCTTCACCAAATAAAATTTTCAGGACACTGAATTGCCTCTTTCGGGGAAGTGACAACTTCTAAGAGGGTTATTTAGAAGTGCATCTTTGCTAGACTTTCGAATTGTTTTTTTCCTAGTTGTTCCCATAAGGTGTCCAACATATCATTTCATATTATGTCAACTATCCATTCAAGTGTTTCTTTTGCTCCGTTTAATCCTCAAGTCACATAATTTTTGGCATGCTCCAAAAACCCATAAAAATGCCATAAATAACTCCATATTAATATAACCCATAAAATATTAATTAACTCTTTTCAAAAAATAAAAACACCAAGTTTCCAGAGTCCAGTTGATATGGATTCAAAAAGAAATCTTACTTATAAACATGACCTCCTCCAATTGACCCAAATATTCATTTATCCACTTCAGTTGCAAAAAAAAACCATATGAGCGAAATGCCAGAATATAAACCAAACCATGAACACAATATTCAAAAAAATGCCATGGTCAGATTTAAAGTGAAGTGTAGGCGTAGGCGGGTGGTAAGCTTCTCTCAAGTGCTGCTGGTAGCATCAGCGGCAGCACGGGTCACACAAAATTGCAAGCATCTCATCGGGACGCGGGACGAGATCATAAATCCCGCTTAAAATTCCATTCAAAAATCCATATAATGTCTTACGTCAGACCATAAAAAATGACGTTTCCGAGTGAAAGGCATACCAATCAAATGTATAAGCTGATGATAGACGCGTGTCAAATAACCCGTGGCGCCCTCTCAACTCTGTTTGTTGTCGAGTGACATATCAAATTTTTGATATCTCAGACATGACAGCAGAAGAAAATAAGAACTGTGTCATTGCAGCCAACTAAGAGATATTTGACACCTTTTCTATGTTAAGTTGAAAGACTGTTTGGAATGACAGCTAACAGATGTAAAATAAACCAATGGCGACGAGTAAAGTCGTGACGGAAAAATAAATAATAAAAAAAAAAAACATCTAGCAAATCTGACATAAACAGCCTTAATAGCTCCCTAAATGGTAATGGCGGCGTGCGGTACTTGCAAATTATGACAGACGTACGGAACGGACACACATTTGCCGCTGCCGCTGTGAGTCATTCATACTGCTGTCTTAAGGGTGGGTCTACCTCAGAACAGAACTTAAACGCCATGTAAATTGTGTTCTATGTGGTAGTGCGATATTCTTTTCTCTTCGTTATATTGTTTTTGGTATACTCATTTACTCTTGTTCTCTTTTCAAAATAATTTTGTGATCGTCCGCAGTGAACTCACAATAAATATTCTCAAAGCGGTGCGTCGGCTGCAGCAACAGTAGAAGAGCAGGTAGGGGAAAGGAAAGCAGAGGGAAAAGATCAATGGAATGGTGATTGGCATTGGACGTTTTAGTAGGGGATATTTTTGTGTGTGTCTTTCTGTGGGTTTCGTTGTTGTCCTTTCGCTTTGATTTAGTAATGGGATGACAAGTTTTATTCTCTGTGCGTATGGAAGGGTGAAGGGATATTTTTCAATTTTGTTTTCAAAACACTGTACCTAATAGCTAAATGTGGGTAATTTTTTTCTATTTTCGCTTTGTTGTTTTTTTTTCATATTTTACTTGCTGTTGCTGCCATAACAGTAACAAAAAAAGTGTGAACTCGTTTGGGACTCGATCGAAATCTTGATGAAGGTCAGGACTCAGGACACATAAAAAAACATGCAGAAATAGGTAAACGTTAGATTATATTAAATGTAGGTATATGTAGATAGGTACATTGATATGGTTTTTTTTTTTAGAAAGTTGCATGTAACAAAAGTGTGAGGTAGGTAGGTCAATATAGGTAACTACGTATTTGATCTGTTTTAAAATTACTTATGGGTTTATTGCAAATGGGTGAATTTTATAATTTACAAGTAAAGATCTTGAAAGATTTAGGTAGGTAACTTGTTCATTTATAATATGCGAAATTTGAGATTTCTTTTGGATTTTTGTTGTTGTCAGATTTCAGACAACACGTGAAAACTGAAAAGAACAACTTGAGTAGGTATACCTATACCCACAAACCAACCTACCTATCTTTGTTTTGCAATTATTGAAACATTGTTACTTTTTTTTTACGTAGTTATACATACCTAGGTATAGGTATACCTAACTCCATTCTGTTTTCAGAAAAAAAATATTCAATGGTTTTCTTTTGTCGACATTTTTTTGGAGTTTGGATTCAAATAAATAAGGAAATAATCAAACAGAAAAGTCATGCATATAAGTAGGTAGGTAGGTATCTATGTATGTATATGCCCCAAAATTATTTTTTGATGTTTGGAATCAGGGAGACATATGTAGGTAAGGTATGTTAATAAACATGCAAAATCGCCCAACTCTGAGTTGCAAATATTCATACAATCTGCCTTAGAACTTGTATCTTCTTAGATGTAATTCGGTAGGTACCTACCTAGCTATAATAGGTTGTATCTATATACCTACCTACATATATAAAAATTAATTGGTGTGTTTGTACGCGGATTACTCTGCTGAATATTATCCGATTTGCATGTGGATGTCTTTGTTGGATTTTTATTGAAGGTAAACACACAACGGCGTGGAAAGTTTTAAAATTTGGACAGAACATTTTGAAAAATCGTAAAAACCTTAAATTACGGAAAGAAGTTCGCCAGAGCAGCAAATTTTATATATAAAGAAATGAAGGAAATATTTTACTTGTTAAAATTTGAAGAAATTATTTTTATTTTTTAACTGTTAAACGTACCTAGCAAGTGCTTTAAACATTGCCAACAACGTCTATTATTTAGATTTGGAGATATTAAACTACTCTTTAGCTTCTGCTCTTCAAGAAAAATCACTTAGGAAGCTATCAACAGTGAACCATTCTTATTAAATAATACATACATCTGGGGTGGATCGGCTAAGGTGATTTGTGATAAGTGATAGTCACAATCAACAAATTTCGTCTGGCTAAGGTGATTGTCACATGTGATAATCACATTTTTGTGACTTTTTCTTGTGACAGCTATTTAGGTGTCACAAGAAAAAGTCACAAAAATGTGATTGTCACATGTGACTATCATCTAGCCAGACGAAATTTGTTGGTTGTGACTATCACTTATCACAAATCACCTTAGCCGATTCCACCCCTGGTTTCTTTTAAATTTGACAAAACAAAGCTTTCCAAGTGATTTTTAATATCTTACTATATTGCCAACTACTAGAATTGTTCTAATATGTTAACATTATAGTAAAAAAGAGAGCATACTAGGCATCTTCACCACGACAAGGTAAGTAGTATCGGAAGATGAAAAAATGTGTAGACTTGGGGTCCATTTAATAAAACTAGTGTTATATTTACCAGCTAATTTATTAATTTGTATCCATTTCATAATGAATTTATAAAATGGAACAATATTGAAAAATTAACAAATAATTATTAAACTTTCAGATTTTATTAAATATAACCTCAGGAGATAAAGAGATTAAAAATACTTTCCATTCTTAACCCCCAAAGCTCCTTATCTAAAACCTGAAATAAAAAATAAAATGTGATTTTGAAAGTTACTTATTTTAACAAATAGGTATATTCTCAACCATTGCGCTTCCGGGAATATTTTGCATACTCAACCTTCAGCCGCCTAAACATGTCGATTCGCCAGTGATGTGAAAAATTGGTAGAGCGTGTAGGTTGAGTTTAGACAAGAAACAAATCGTGTGGGAGGGGTCTATTCCCCTTCGTTTAGCCGGGAAGGGCAATTTTCTAAAAAAATTACTTAAATTGGAAGGAAAATTATTATAAAACAACGGTAAAGCCTACAATGTTATGCTATACCTTTTTACAAAGCTTAAAACCTCTTCTTTTATCTTGTCTTTAAATAAAGTAATTTAAGGGAATAGTTTTTGAAAAATTAATTTTCAAACTCAAAATTTTGAAAAGAAATATGAAACGAAAATTTCAAACTAATTTTTTTCAAAATTTTATGTAATTAAGTACTATTTTTGTTATAAAAATTCAATGCTCTTATAAATTTTTAGTCAAACAATGAAAACCGTATGGTCCTTCATAAAAACACGAGGAAATTGGCTTTTACTAATCATTTTGGCTGCCGTTTGGCAACATTTTATTGTTTTTATGAAGAAGTAGGTTCGGTTATTTTTCAATAACTTTGCAACAATAAGTACCTATTTGAGCCATACGGTTTTCAGTGTTTGACTTGAGATTAGTAATTGCATTGAATATTAATAACCAAAATAGTACTTAATTACATAAAACTTTGAAAAACAACTAGGTACTTTGAAAACTAAAAAAAAAAAAAAATTTGATTTTGAGAATTCATTTTTAAAAACTGTTTACTAAAATAACTTTATTTAAAAATACAATGAAAGAAGGAATACTTAGCTTTACAAAAAAGTAAATCATGACATTATAGGCGTTAGCGTTATATTTAGATAATTTTTTTTCCAATTTAAGTAATTTTTTTTTTTGGAAAATTGCACTTTCCGGCTAAACGAAAGGGAATAGACCCCGCTCCCTCACAATTTGTTTATTTTTTTCAATTCAACCTACACGCTATAACTTTTTTGCACATCACTCGCGAATAAACCTGTATATGTACCTACATACATATACATACAACAAAAAATTCAAATAAGCTTTTGTACGCGTATCTTTAAGTAGGTCTGAGACAATCTTTTGTATTCCATACGGGCAGTCCTCTTGGCACTCGAGGGTCACACAACTCCAAAAGTAAATGGTTCTTGTAAAACAAAACTAGTTTTTCTATCATTTTCTTCTTCCAAAACTCCTCGTCTCTTTCAATTATGAGCCATTTAAAATCACAGGAAGTCCACACTCCAAAATAACATAACTGTCGATTAGTAATGTGAAGCTGTCCCTGAACTTGATAAAAATAGTTGTCCGTTTTTTTCAGCTCCCATTTATCGCCTTTTTTCTGGAGGTACGTTAATTTTTTCAATCTGACAGCTTCTTCTATTGTCATTTCTTTTATAGAAAAGGGACACTTTACCTCACATATTGCATTTCCTCCAACCATACCATCTGGTGTTGCTCCAAGAAAATGTATTTCATTATCAATTATGAAGCCACATTTTTGAACTTCAATATTTGCTTCCTCTTGAAGTTTTTCAATTGCATTCTTTTCATTTTGTTTACCCCATAATACACTGGGAGAAGAAAATGTTCCATAGAGAGAAGATTTTATAATGCTGTGGTAGCTGGAAACGTTTCTCACTTTGCAAATTTTCCCGAAATTCGATGCAGTTACCATTTCCTTCCTTATATTATGCCATTGTCTACAATTTGCTTGGTCTCTTGTTTGTTTTTCAATATCAATTCTTGATTTAAAGTTTTGTTTTACTCGCTCTTCTATTTCTTTCTTTCTTATTTCAATGGCTTCGGGTGATAAATCGGCAATATAAGAATCTTCAACATCCCCATAATTTTTGTCAGCAGGAGCATTTCTTTTTCGTTTTCTTGGAGCTGGTTTATTCAGCGTGCGAAAAAGTTTTCTTTTTCTCAATGCGTTTCGAGATTTAGTTTCTGATTGGACTAAAAGTTTTCGACTTGGAGTGTTGGTATTTTTATTACTAGTCTTAGCAAATTCCGTAAAAGCTCTTTTTGAATTAAACTGAACTACGGCTAACGCACATCTGTTGCTGTAAGATTGGCCCAGGGAAAAATTGATCCTTTTACCACCAACATATTGGCAAACAACACTATTAAATTGCTCACAGACATTTGAGTCATAACCACAAAGTAGACTTCCTGCATTTTGAACCATTCTAGATATGTATAGCCTTAAACTGTCCAAGATTCCATCGGCTTCTAGTTTTTTTATATTGTTTTTCTCTTCGATATCGACACCGTCGCAAAAATATTGTGCACATTTTGAATGGCTTCCAAAAACGTGGTAAGGGACATTTGAAATATCAGCTTGTAACAATCTTAGCTTTTCCTCCTCTTGATATTCGCCCTGTTTGCGGTGCTGAGTCGCACATTTGATTCCTTTTATTATTTTGGCTATAGCGGAGGATACAATTTTTCGGCCTAAGAGGTTGTGTTTAGTATTTTTTGTCAGATTCAAAAGTTTTTTTCTGAGGTTCCGGAACAGGTGGTTGACACACTCAATCTTTTGGATGGTATGGTTGGGAAAAGGCTTGGCTTCCAATAGTTTTTTGTAAACGTTGCTGTCACCATCAGCAATAAATTTATTAAATACAACTCCATACTTTTTGAAACAAAATTTAAACCCATCAACCAAGATGTCCGACTCCATTTTTGTTGATGGTCCTGTGTGGCTTTTGTTGCAAGAATGTTCAGGTATATCACTTTCTGCTTTCTTTTCATTCAGTTTACATATGTGGCAATACTTATTCTTCACACCATAATATAGAACTTTCTTGGTGTTGTGACCCCGATAATGACTTATAATTGCAACCATATGATCTATGGGACCAAGCTCCGTCAGTTACCACAGTAATTAGAGGATAGCCATCTGCATCAACGTTTCCATTTTCTAGAGCTATTATCTTTTCCTCTTCAATAGCCTCTTTCATTTGGCTCTCGGCGGATTCAACCCATACTTCTTTTGTTTCGTTCTCGATTTTTCGATATAGTTTTGAAGACATGAATGGAACGTTAATGGCTTCAAGGACTCGTTGGGATTGAGAATAACCGTTTCCTGCTAGCATTGTTCCTACGACAATTTCCTTGTTAATTTTAAAGTTGGTATCCTCTCCACATTCTTCTGCCTCATTGCTGGTGTATATATGGAAAGGCAAATTGCACATATTGCACTTGAACAATAATTTTGAGCTTAATCCTAAAATTTTAAATGAATTTCAAATATTTGTTTTCTATAAATAATTTTCAAAGGATAGGTACCTTGCCGAATTTCTTGAATTAGAATTAAGTTATTTAAAGTACATCCAAATTTTGTGCCGTGTTTCGAAATTAGCTTTAGGTTGTTCAAAAATAGATGCAGGTCAATAATTCGTCTTCCCTCAGGAAAAAAACAACAGTTTTCATTACTATTTTCCACCTCAATGGGAATTTCGAAAACGAAATTTCTGAATGCTGTTGACGTTGAAGAAAAACTTTCCGAAACAGTGATTGTGTCTCCCTGTTCATTTACAGCCTCTGCTGCTGTTTCTTCGGCAGTAACTCTGGATGCATCAACAAATTCAGCCACGGGCTCTTCCACTTCGCCAGCAATCACTCCCGATTCGTCAACAGGTTGAATCTCAGTTCTTTTGCATTTCCTTTAATTTAAATGCAAATAAATAACATATTCAAAGTGTTCAAAAAGTATTCATTCTGTAGGACATCATAATAATACTATGTACCAAATTTGAAGCGAATCGGTCCAGCCGTTTAGGCTGTGCCGATACAGACAGACAGACAGGCAGAATTGTCGGACCCACTTTTTTCGACTTCTTTATCATCGTTATGTTATGTCCAAAATTTTTTTTTTACGAATGCATGAATTGCCTTATTGCACCTACAAATCGCAAGTAAAAAAATTATTAAAAAAGAATGCTAACTCCTACAACGCTATGTTATATACCTATATATATATTTTTAAAGGCCAAAAACTTATTCTTTTATTTTTATTTTAAATGCAGTTATTCTAGTGAACCGTTTTCAAAATATTAACTTTCAAACTCAAAATTAAAAAAAAATTATTTTAAAACTAATTTTTTTCAAAATTTTTCGTCATAAAGTAGAATTCAATGCTCCCATTTTAAATCCAACACTGAAAACCGTATGGCTCTATGACTTTTTGTTGCCAAGCTATTCAAAAATAACCGAACCTACTTCTTCTACATACGATAAGAAAACACACAATGTGTATTGATATCTATGTATATGTATGTACCACCGCAACGACCAATGCTTCTCCGACCTTAGTACATATCTATTTATCGATATGACAAAGGACCTCTCCTCGCACACGATATTTAGAAAATCACTCGAATACCTACTTATGCGGACGACGACGAGTACAGCACCCGCTTATACCGGTCTATTTACGGATACTAATTCATTCATTCTCACACAGAACACCCATTCCCTCCGCACGTACCAAACGCACTGCAGATACATTGCGGTCACACACATTCCTATGCGCAACTGCGACTACATAACATATCCCGTCAATGCGCATAAGAAAAATATTTTACCATGCATGTCTATGAACCTAGTAGGTACATAGACATGCATAGAAAAATATTTTTCATATCACCCAACAGGTAGGTACTACCTACCTGTTGGGTGATGACAAATCTAATTATATCAATCACCCACCTTTTACAATAATGGATGCTGTACTTTTTGAAAAGAATATAAGGAGCGAGAATGAAAAAAAAAAAAACAAATATTACAACAGGTACATGGTACATACGTTGAAGAGGACTACTACCGACCATCGAAATACCTTCCCATCGCTTACCTATCCTAACCACACGATTTGTGTACACAAAAATAAAGTTGAACACAACAACTAAAAACATTTATTCATAATATAAGCAAAGTGTTACCTTTTATTAACTTTTTGAAAGAAATATTTCCTTTTTTTCAGCCCAAATATCTGGGATGCATTTTTCACCTTACGAGGCATAACTTTTTAAATGTTTTTTTTTCACTCAGATTGGAAAAACTATGTGCGTATATTGTTTATTTGTTTTTTTTTTTTAAATATGAGCAGCACTGATCAAAATTTTAATGTGTCACAATCACAAGACTCTTTATAGTCATACAAAATAACACCAATATTTTTTTATAATCACAAATTAAAAATCATCTATCGATTTGTCACCAAAATTGCCCGAATCATTCAAAAATGCAAGGAACAATGATCTTATAAGAACAGGTACAGCTGACTTTTGTGTTGGTATTCAAATTTCAAATCCTCATAAGAGAAAAGGAAAAACCAAAATCAAACCAACAAAAAATCAAATAAGAAAAAATGAGAAATACTCTCTTACAAAGAGGTTGCAATAAAAGAGAATCTATGTTAACGCCATTAATTGTGGTGACATTTTCGTGAACTACATTTTCATAAGTGTGAAATTTTTGTTCAAAAAAGGTAAAAAAGATACTTTTTTAAAATAAGATAGTAAAGTGACTTCAAATGATATAATTTTTCTTTAAATTGATACAAAAAGAAAAAATTCCAAAAAAAAATAGAAAAATAATAACAAAACGATAAAAGTTTTCCCTACTTACAAAAACGAGTGAGTATGTTAACATATTAAATTGCTATTTTAAGCACATAAAAAAAAAAAAAAAAATTAAATGTTTCTATAGCTTGCTTCCAAATTAAACAAATATTTTTATAATTTTTTTTTTTTACCTAAATTGAAATAAATAAGCGGTTTACAAAGCGTCCCATATGAAAAATATGCTATTTTTTGTTTTGGGTCTTCCTAGACCGGTAAATTAAAAAAAAGTAAATATTTATCGATGTTCATGATAACATCTAGTTTCAATGATATTAAAAAAAATTATCTTGGTCGATTTGGTTGAATATTTTACAAACTGCGCTTGTCTAAAGAAAAAAAAGACCCCTTGGTTGACCTCAATTTTATTATATATATATAAAAAAAAAAAAACTTTGGTTTCTATAACAAATAGAACTTATTTATTCTGATTAAGAAACTGAAGCAAAAGAAAATAAAAAGTTACTTAACAGGGGAAAATTAAGAGGACATAATAATTTGTGTCTAAATTTTACGAAAAATTTAAAGTTTTAATCTTTTGAAAGTATAAATATCATGATAAATAATTATTTGATGATAAGCATATCTGCTCACATTTGTTGACTAATTAATACATTTTATTTCATTAAAATATCTTTTCAAATGTAGGAGATATATTAAGTTTTATGCACGCACTACCCTACATTTACATGGGAGACCCACCCTTAACGGAGAGGTTTTCTTATATTTTTTTTTTTTTTTTGTCTTGTCTTTAATTAATTTATGGAAATTGATTCACATATTAGGCGATGGATGATCTCGTCATTTTAATGTGGGAAATATTTAGCGTGCACCAGGCTGCAAAAAGACTTCGCTTGTCAAAGTGACATTTGAACGTTGTTAAGCACATGTCAAGTCAACTAGAATACTTCTTCCATGTCTCCTTACATACATACATACATACATATGTTTGGCATACGAAAAAAGATTTATCGTCATTTTCTTATATGTACTAGATTTTTTCGATTGATCATGACTTTTTGTTTTGTTTTATGACAGCAGCTGTTGTTGTTGTTGTTTAATTGACAGATGGAACTTGTTGCGCATCAGCCACTGTATTTTCCTATCGCGATCGCCCCATGTTGATCTTCGATTTTATTTATCTCTCGTCTGATGTCAGTTCAGGTTAGTGGCACCAAGATGTGGTAACACACCGCCCACCGCCACGCCGGCCATACGGATGATGTCATTTTTGTACGGTTCCCTTTCCTACCTTAATCAGCTTTTTTTGTTGTCGCCGTAGTGGTTGTTGTTTACATTAACTTTTATAGTCTGGTCGCTAATTTTTTATTTGTATTTTTTTTACGATCGATGTTATCGAACAATCGCACTCTATTTCTGTTACGAATTCCGCGTACAGTTTTCACTTGATGATAACGATTCGGAAGCCATTAGCGATTGAATTTCGATGAAGTTTTTTAGGTAAGAAAACAGCAACAAAAAAACGCCTCCAACACTCTACGTTTTGAAGACACACATTGAAAGTGTATCGATATGGTTGGAGGAGATCTTTAAAAGCAAACGGCAAAAAAAAACAAAGCACGTTATCGATTTTATGTTTATGTTAACTTGCTAAACGAGCGTGAGAGGTTTTGTTTTGGTTTTTGGCGCCATATTTAATTGGATGAATTTGAATTGGTGTCAAAATTACTTTTTTAGTTCAAGACTTTCATTCGAAATGGATATGACTTTTTGTATAGAAAGTTGAATATTGTAGACTTCCGTTTTGTAATGACTTGGACGGTATTATGGGTTATAAGTTTACTAAGACTGACATCTCAACGTTGATCACAGGGAAGTTTTGCCTAAGATTTAACATCAAACACAAGCTACCATAATTAAAGACTCTCGCTGTGCTTGCAGTAGCAACTCAATCGAATCCAAACCAGGCAAATTTGAAGTTGCTTCTAAGCCATGATTTTTTTTTAAGACAATCTTCGACTATACCGAAGCGAAAATCACGCATCAAAGAATGTTAACAGTGCATTGGACATCTTTTAAGAATAACTACAATAGTGGTGGACCAAAATTACACCCTTGTGGAACTCCACGTATTATGTTAGTCTGTACATTAGTCTTCATTCAATCTTCGTTTGATAAGGTTTAAAACTAGACCTGTGTAGGGTGCCGTTCGTAGCACAATTTATAGGTTTTACCATACCGACTACAAACTGCACTGCCATCTTTCCTGCTTGGAACCAATGTGAATAAAAAATAAAATGCACGACTGGGTCGCACGAACTTGCTCTTATGTTCAATAAATTGCGTAGTGGCTGCATATATGAATATTAAAAAAAAATAAATAATTTTGAAAATTCTTTTATTTTTTAAATTAGTTTAAGAGTTTTCTCGGAAAAACTAAGTATGCAATAAAATTTCAAAGCTATACGTCAATCTAGGAAAAAAAAATATTGAAAATCGTTGGACCAGTTTTTTTTTTAAAGGTTATTTTTGAAAAACTTTTTCAAAAAATATTTTGAAATTTATTTGAGTATGCAAATATATGGCAATCTGTAGTTTACATTTGAAAAAAAATTTAAAAAAAAATCAATGTACCCGTTTTCAACATATTTTGAAAACCAAAATTTTTTTTGAAAAAATTATAAAAAATCAAAAAAAAAAGTTTTTGAAAACTTTTAAATGTCATATTAATAAAATTATGAATGACTTCCTGTGGCCAAAATTTTATTGAAATCGAATGTGTAGTTTAAGAGAAAATTTGATTTGAAAATACTGGTTCTATGAGAGGTACCGTTATTAGACAAATTTTGAAAAAAAAATTTGAAACCAAAAGATAGACTGTCTTGCAAAAATAGCATTCTGAAAGTTTTATCAAAATCGTTAGAGCCGTTTTTGAGAAAATCAATTTTTGTCTTCAAGATTGTATGGCAGGTGCCGTTATTTTTGGACCTAGAGCAAAAATAAATAAAATGCACGACTGGGTCGCACGAACTTGCTCTAATGAGTGACAGTGGTTTATGGGCTTGAGATTTTGATAAAAATAAAATTTTCAAAATTCTTAAATAAATACTTAAACTAATTTGAGCTGAAAAAAAAGTACGCCATTTTATTTCTTGGATAAATTTGAATTTATGAGAATAAATTTAGAAAAATCTGTGGAGCGGTTTTTGAGAAAAAAAGTTTTTTTTGAAAAACTTTTTGAAACAAATTTTCAAAAAAAATTCAAAAACGCCAGTTTATAGGTATTCAGCAAATACATTTATTTAAAATTTAAAAAAAAAAATTTAATAAGCAGTTTTCAAAATATTAATTTTTTAATTTTTTTTTTTTAAATGCTTTTAAAAATACAAAAAAATATTTTTCAAAAATATTGGTATGCAATACAAATTGAGCTACCTACAGCTATATGTGTGTGAAATTTCGAAAGAATCGGTTGAGTCGTTTTCGAGATAGTCGAAAGCAAAAAAAACGGTCCTACGGAAAGTACCGTTCTTAGCCATTTTTTAAAACTTTTTTTTCAGCCATATGATTGGTCGTACCTAAAAAGCAACACTGATTTTTTGAAATCAAAATCGTTAGAGCCGTTTTTGAGAAAAATAAGCTTTAACGTAACGGTTGTATGGCAGGTACCGTTATTTTTTGAGCTAAAAAAAAAAATTTCAATTTCCTTTCTGTACAATACCTAAAAAAGTCTATATACCAAGTTTGAAGCAATTCGGCCCACCCGTTTGGGTTTAGGTCTACATACAGACAGACAGACAGACATACAGACGGACAGAATTTTTAGACCATCTTTTTTCGTCTTCGCTATCATCGTAATGTCATGTTTGATTGTTATCTCAAAACTTTTTTTTTCGACGAATGCATAACTTGCCTTATAGTACCTATAATCGCAAGTAAAAATATGTTCCGAGGGACGGCCAAATAAATCCTAAATACCAAATTTGAAGCAAATCGGCCCACCCGTTCAGCCTCCAGAGGCGCGAACAGACATACAGACAGACAGACAGACAGACAGACAGACAGACATACAGACAGACAGACGGACGGAATTCCCAGACCCACTTTTTTCGACTTCTCCATCATCGTAATGTCATGTGTGATTGTTATCTCAAATTTTTACTTGCGATTATAGGTACTATAAGGCAAGTTATGCATTCGTCGAAAAAAAAAGTTTTGAGATAACAATCAAACATGACATTACGATGATAGCGAAGACGAAAAAAGATGGTCTAAAAATTCTGTCCGTCTGTATGTCTGTCTGTCTGTCTGTCTGTCTGTCTGTCTGTCTGTCTGTCTGTCTGTCTGTCTGTATGTAGACCTACAGCCCAAACGGGTAGGCCGAATTGCTTCAAACTTGGTATATAGACTTTTTTAGGTATTGTACAGAAAGGAAATTGAAATTTTTTTTTTAGCTCAAAAAATAACGGTACCTGCCATACAACCGTTACTTTAAAGCTTATTGTTCTCAAAAACGGCTCTAACGATTTTTAATTAAAAAAATCAGTGTTGCTTTTTAGGTACGACCAATCATATGGCTGAAAAAAAAGTTTTAAAAAATGGCTAAGAACGGTACTTTCCATAGGACCGTTTTTTTTGCTTTCGACTATCTCGAAAACGACTCAACCGAATCTTTCGAAATTTCACACACATATAGCTGTAGGTAGCTCAATTTGTATTGCATACCAATATTTTTGAAAAATATTTTTTTTGTATTTTTAAAAGCATTTTTTAAAAAAAAATTTAAAAAATTAATATTTTGAAAACTGCTTATTAAATTATTTTTTAAAAATTTTAAATAAATGTATTTGCTGAATACCTATGAACTGGCGTTTTTGAATTTTTTTTGAAAATTTTTTTCAAAAAGTTTTTCAAAAAAAACTTTTTTTCTCAAAAACCGCTCCACAGATTTTTCTAAATTTATTCTCATAAATTCAAATTTATCCAAGAAATAAAATGGCGTACTTTTTTTTCAGTTCAAATTAGTTTAAGTATTTATTTAAGAATTTTGAAAATTTTATTTTTATCAAAATCTCAAGCCCATAAACCACTGTCACTCATTAGAGCAAGTTCGTGCGACCCAGTCGTGCATTTTATTTTTTCTGCACGAATCCATAACTTGCCTTATAGTACCTATAATCGCAAGTAAAAAATACCTTGTTGGCCAACAAACCCACCTCGCCTTGTTTGCTGCACGTTCACTCGGAAAAGAACATTGCTTGAATAATTGTTCCTTAACATTTGGTGTATTATGTTTGATTCATATTTCATCCACTTTCTCAGATGAACCGGCGGGCGTAAAAACTCTTTCAGATTGCAATTGATCATCAGTTTGAAGTGGTCACAGGGAAAGCTATTCATGCCAAATATGATGTAACCAACTGATTTCAATCGCGGCCACCTCACACATTTCATGCTTCGTTTTTGAAATATCATTCTACGCATTTTCTCTCCACGATTTCTGGAGTAGTGAGAGCAACCTCTTTTGGGTCATCTGACCGTTTTTCGTAGCTAGAGCTGGTTCATCCATAACGTAGTTCAGTAAACAACTTTTTAGCCATTTTAAATTGCTGGTGCAGATTCGAAACGATTGGCTTTAAATATGGTCATCGAGCACATTGTACATGACTCAGCTGTGTCAAAATTTGACAGTTCTGTACTCACAGAATAGTTGACAGTTCTGAAGTCGCACGCCTGTTAAACTGACTTTAAAATGTCCCCGAATGCAGTAAATGTAAATGTTATAAATTCTTTTCTTGCAACAAATCTCCTAACTTAGATATAGATTACAAAACTACCTTGAAAAAAAAATTATGTGAACTTGTAGAGCTATTTTTTTATTATATTCTGTATTCTTGTACCTAGATAATGAAGCCTTTATTGGAAGCATCAAAATTCTATTGATTTATGGCAGTTTTGTTGTAATTCAACTTCACCCACTTGTCATCTTAAATTTTTATAATGTAAGCATCACATCCATCAATTCCTTTTCTATTATACGATTGGTGGTTATGTAATTAATTTAAATTTGACATCTTAACAAACTTTTTTATACGTTTTTGGATGATTATTGAATAAAACCTACACATTTTCAATCGTAACACAAGAAATCAATAACAAAGACCCCTAATCCGTAAAACTTGTCCCTTAAACAATGATTGTTTCCTAATGTTTATCGTGGGCAAATCTTGTCGCTCCTTCATTGATTTCAATCATTTTAAAGTAATGATTTCGAATTAACTCTTTGAAATAGTTTGCTTCTTTGTCGAACAAATATTTGACCTTGACTTATCTTAGATTCTCCCAAGCGTGATGACACTGTGATTCTGATAGTCAATCCAGTCATTGAACTCTAGTAATCCCACTTCCATCTTCATTCACAATACTATTCACCAAAACGTTAACGGCAATTTGTAGAAACAAATTTTTATCTGCCACGTATGGTGAAAACAATTTTTTTTAGTTCTGTTTTCAACAATCAATCTATAATAATTGCCTTACATTCGCATCGCATTCCGATTAATCTATAAAAATAAAGATACAAAAAAAATCCTAATTATATAAAAATTAATAGCCAGAAATTTCTCGCATACCAATTAATTCAATGTAAATTCGAAAACAAACTTTTCAATTGCTTTTTCATTAATCATATTAAAATTTCTTTTGAATTTCGATTTATTACAAGAATTCCGAATTGTTCACCACCCTGATTTACAATAATAATAAATTTATGAATAAAACGGAACCCCCACCCGATCGACGAATAAACGAGACGAATTTTTTTCCTTTTCAAACTAACACCAATCAATAGAATTTGGAAAATGGATTGCTCATCTGGTGCCGTCTAGTTCGAGAACCGGGATACCAAAAAAAATATTTGTCGGTTGATTCCGATTCCGATTTTGAATTCAATGTTTTTGTTTCCGAAATAAATTTACAATTCTCACTCCAAAAAAGACCATTGGAATTTTTATATGGGCAATCAAATGCGAGACGAAAAATGCGATTAGCTGCTGCTCGGTGATATACGGTCGTTGGCGATGGCGGTGGCGAGTTTTGTATAGAATGTTGGCGTCGAATTGAAGCAAATTAAAAATAAATATTTTCCTTTTACGCCTTGGTCGATTTTATAATTCCAATCCAATAGATTCCAATCATCAAAAAAATACAACAAAAATAACTTTTTCATACCAAATCAAATTTATTGATTTTTCTTTTTATTGATGATGATTGTTGTTGTTGTTCCTTTTGTTGTTTTCGAATATTTAAACAAAATCGTTCAATGTGCGCGGCTGTTTGAATGAAATATTCCAAATTCTTAAAATATCACGAACAAAATATTCAGATGGATGGATGGATGTGGATGGATGGTAGAACAAAATTATGACGACAATTCATTTGGTTTTTATAACAAACAGCATGATTGTTGTGTACGTAGTTGTTGATGATGGTGTTTTTTGGAACGTTTTATGATTTTTTTTTTTCTATTTTTTGGTTGGAATTGTGGGGTAGTTTTTTGTTTTTGTTTTTGCGGATATAATATCTGAACAAAATTTTAATTCTTTTGTTTACTTCGTTTGAGTGAAGTGAGAGGAATTTTCGTGATGTGTATGTTTATTGTTTTGAAAACAGATGCTATTTTTAAATAGAAATTATTTTGCGTTCAAAATATCCTTCAAAATAAAAAAAATCTAGGTACATGTAGATACCATAAAACAAAAGGTTAGAATATTATTAAAAAGTTTTTGTATTCGAAAAGATTTCAGGAAAAATTAATCCCTTCAGTAGCTGCCAATTTAACCTATAAATAAAAAGAAATAAGTAGTTCCGGCCATAGGATGGAACCTTGTATACAGCCAAAAATATTTCAAATACGTCCTTCTTATGCTCAAAAAGTTACTTTTTTTTTGCAGAAACAGTGCCATACTTGAAGTCAAATACAGTCTTATCCAGTGCTCTGTAAAGATCAAGATTGTAGCCTTATGGGAATCTTTTAACATTTAATCTCAGCAATCCTGAAATCAAAGAATAAAGTTTCCTGTTGATAGGCTAACGTTTTACTAGTATTTGGTTGATATATAAGGTTTTAGCTTAACCCTAGTTTACAAATTGGGGTTCGCGCGAACCCCAGCACACGTTTGAGTGCTTATACCTTTTTTTCAAATCACATTTTCGACCTGGGACAAAAACTCAGTGAACGAAATTCATTTTTCTTTACGTTTCTTGTCTTTCTTCCATCACAGCGGTTTCAGAAAATGTTTTGGAATTTTTTTCTGAAAAAAAGTCACAAACCAAACTTGGGGTTCGTGGGAACCCCAATGCTGAAAATGGTATACAAAAAATGCGATTGAAAATAACTAGGAGAGACGCATTTTGCAAATTTTCCACAGGGCCAATAGTTCTACCAGGTCTGAAGACACTACTACCTTGGATACGAGACAAAACTTCTGCCTCCGGCTCTTTCGTCCATTTTTGACCACTGATGTCAAGAAAAAACTCTTCATTTGACGCCGACGTCGAAGGTTCCTGATCATGCTCACTTCCAAATTCATCTGGTTCAGGCAAATTTTCTAATGGTCCTAATGCCTCTGCCGCAGCTTCGTCAAAGTCATCATAATCCACTAAGAAGTAAAACCATATATGTACCTACCTAACTAAATACAAAACATCATAACATAAAATACTGTCAGTCGTCAAATGCGTCATTTTGCACATAGTCTGGATCATTATCAATCTCGCCCTCTTCATCAGATTTTATGTCTAGCATTGCCCTCAACGCCGTTGCCCTTTCATCTTCGTTGCCTCTATTGTTTTGTCTCAATAATCTATCTAAATAAGACACTGACAAATTAAAACAATGTGAATAAAAATAATATAACTTGAAATTTTAATATTACAACTTACTTTTTGCTAATCTTCAAACTTTATTTTGCACAAAACAATATTTACTAAATTCTGGGAAAACCAAACACGTTTTTTAGTTGCAACACACCTCAACTGCCAACTCAATGAAGAAGAAAAATGCATCACCTACTAAATAATAAACAATTAGAAATGATTAAAAACTGTGGGGTTCGCGCGAACCCCAAGTTTTTTTATTCACGTATTTTGTGTGTCGTAAACTAGGGTTAAGCATCAAATCAAGTTACAAAAGTCCGATTGATGGGGATATTCTGTAAAAAACAAAAATAGGGATCACAAGGCTTGATTTGATCTGTCATCTATGTGGTGACCCTGTTGTGTTTCCAAAAAGATGGTTTGGATGATATGTACATCCTATATACTTAACCAACTGAACTTTGTCGTGTCTAAGTGAGATACATACATATATTTGGTTTAAACATTTCTTCGGACGAGCACCGTCAAACATTTTTCTGCTCCCTTGATTCCGATTTTTTCTAGTGATCGAGTTCTGAATTTTGAAATCTGACATAGTCTATTGCATGACCCTGTAGTTTGGACCATTCAAACAATACTTGAGATGATCCGTTTTGAACAAAAAATTTTCTTAATTGTCTCCTAGAAATATGGCAAAGAACCAATAGCTTCCAATATTTGATGTATATTCAGTGACCAGAAAGAAATCCCCTCGATTTAACAACATTTCCATTGAAGAATTTATTGATACCTTGTTGCTGTTGACACATACCCTATACTGCCCTTACGTTTTTAGCTTGTTTCCTATTACTTACATGTAAGTTTTGGAGTTCCAACGTTCAATTGAGCATACATTTTTTCGAAATACATAGTAAGTATGTAACCGACTACTGTTTGGAAGAATGCTTCGAACTGGCCTTTTACTCCCAGACTTTCTTCCGCAAACGAATCTTTGTTTTCTTGATGTCATCACTTGGGCATTAGGTTTCTTTGCATTCCGAGCCTAAAAGATCTTTTAGTATTGATGCTCAAACGACTGTTAGAACAAGATTGACACTAGGATCTACCCTTTTTGGAGTATTAACTTTAAACAGAATTTAAACCTCATCCTTCTTCTCCAAAAAAATTAAATTGAAATGATAAAAGCTTTATCAGTCCAGGACATACCGTATTATCATCGTCATCGTGATTCGAATTTTCAGCCCAGTGAACTCACAATTGCCACAATACTTTCCACATAGGGAAGCAATTTGTATATGAACATGAATTCATTCGCATTAAAAGCAATTGCTGAAATAATAAAAATTAATTTTTCCGTCATGTCGACAAAACTGTCTACCTCATAAATACCTCACTGATGTTTCCTCGAGGCTTTAAATTCAGAAAAAAAAATACATATTCTGATAAAATTACTCCCGCTGTAAGGAACAATCATCCATTTATCTCATGCTCATCACCTCCTTTCCTCGTATCTCCATTTCCATCATACATACATCTTAATGCTTGATTTACGGTTATGTATTTTTTAAATGCTCTGCAAAAAGCATCTGATAAATGCTCGCAATTCAGAATCTTGGTGACTTACCACATCAATATAAAAAAAAAATAAATATCAATGTAATTCTGACTGAAGATGAACAAAAAAAGAACTGGCCCCAAGTCCGCCCACACGCATGACGATAACGACAGCGACAACGACGACGATGACGACGTGACGCAGGAACATTAATTAATCGGCGGCGCTGAGAGTGCTTCGGTGGTGAATACCATTTCGGCATTTAATAGCTTGCGCATTAATATATGACCAACGAAGACAGCCCAGGACTCACTACCACATAGAGGGCGCTGCAATACGATTTTACATTATTGCTGATTAATGACAAACCAACAAAGCCAAAATGGTTGACTGATATTGCCAATAATTTAAATCGAGGTGATAAATTTATTATCTCGACCAAAGAGCATAGAAATCTGTCGCAACATAATCCTCACTAGAATTATTGAAGACAATCTCATAAATTCATCCATTCAAAGGGGTTCGAAATAATGTAGGTCGTCAACTAAGGTGGGTGGCAAGACTAAGTTCTCAAGACATTCAAACATCTGTTTGGCCTTACAAGCGATCGTGTTGACGCCATGGCAATATTAATATCAACACAACTATTAACAATTCTATATTTTGAACTTGTTTTTAGAATACCTAAAGCTTTTAAGCCATTAGGTTAATTAAGTTAATAATTTGAAATTTGAAATATTAAAACTAAAAATAAGTTGTTTTCTTTTTTTGAAAACATTCAAAGGTATACAACGGAAATAGGTGTTTATGTTTAGGGGAATGAAAAATTTGTCTCGTGGACATTTTTATTCGAATAATAAATCAAAATATTTTTTTTTTTTTTTGATTTGTTGATACAAGCTTTTGAGTTATTCAAGAGTGTGTGGGTTGCAAAGGCCTTCTGTTTTTTCAACGTTTTCTTGGTACGGAATTTTTTGTGTAATTTAATAGCTTGACAGACTAGCTACGGACTTTAGACGTCTGAATTATTGTTATGGTTTTTTTTTTTGTTCTTTCTTTTCAAAGATTTGAATGGATTGATAAATTGGTCCAGACAAATAGGATTTTTCAAGGCTAAGGAGATTCTATTTCAAAGAAAACAAAAGTGACCAATTATTTAGGAAACGAAAATATAAAAGAAAACAATTTATTAAATTGTTTATGAAGAGATAAATTTGTCCAACCGAACTATTGAAAATAAAATTAATTAGAATAAAATAATGGCTGAAATATTGTTGTGTCTGATTTTTTAAGTATCTCAATCAATTAGGAAAATGCGTCGTTGAAATGGATGAGAGCTAGAATTTTCCACTGAACTTGAACTTGGGATCTTATCTTAGCTTGCACTGCCCTAGTATGAATAAATGTATTCCTGAAACAGATCCTATTTGAAATATAGGGGCGATAGGAGTAAGGATAATTTCAGCAAAATTGGCCCAGTTCAGTGTATTAGAAAAATATCTTGATTGGAGGTATATTGGAGGTATATTATATAAACGCTGGTGCGGGCAGTTACCACCTCCTAGTGTCCATGTACTAATTAGCCTGGGCTTTCAAATATAAACAAGTTCAAGCTCAACTGTTCAGCCGCCGAATGTATGCTGGAAAAAAACGCTATCAATTATGTTTTCATTGAAATAGCATTATATACGGAGCTTTTCAATAAAGACGGGTAGGTGTTGAAATGATATAAAAACAAGCAATGTGTTAGGTATTAAAAAAAATTCTTGTTTTAGTTGGAAAACCCATTTTTTCTATTTAAAAATGAAAATTGGGATTCTTGTGCTTGTATGGATCCGAGTGATCAAATTTTCAATTATTCTTCCGCATAGTCCGGTTTAATTTGAACTACGACGCCCAGTGTTATGTTTACATTTAGGACATCAGTCGATTGTGTTACATTAACATAGACCTGCGATTTCAGGAATCCCAAAGTAATCTAGCGAGCTCAAATCGGCGACCTCGGTGGGCAGTTCATGCAGAATTTCAATACTGGCATCCGATGTGTGGCATGTAGCATATTCTTGCTTAAACCTTATGTTGTCTAGGTCCACATCGTTCTGTAGCGACCATAATTTCCGGTCACCGCTTCACCAACGTCGTATTCGAAAATGACGACTCTGCCTGGCTCAAAATCAACTCCAAACAGTAACTTTTTGAGGATGCACTGTCGCCTGGTAAGCCTCGTGTGGCTTCGTGTTTCCCTGTTAGGCAATTTTTCTTGTTATTACAGCCATTCATCCATCCAAAAACTTCCAAACAATCTGAAGGGTCGCTTGAATCTTGTACAGGTGCAAAATTCGGCAAGTTGAAGTCCGAAAAATGCTTGTTCTTGGTGATCGGCGAGTAATCGACTTCTGCCTTCGGGTTCTGCTACACCTTCTTAAAATGAATCCAAATTATTTTTGGAACTTTATAAATAGTAAAAGGAAGTCTTGTCCATATCCGTATGTTCTTAAATTAAACGATATATCTAGTCATGACCCTCGTGTTATTACACAATTGTTTGCAGACTTTTTTCAAAATGCCTTTAACTGTGATACTAACATCTGTGATACTTTAAACTGTGATACTTCGAACTGTGATATACTTGACGAAAATAGCCAAAATTTTGGCTTTTTGAAATCATTCTCTTACTTGACTGATATAAACTTCAATATTAATTCTGATAACATTGCTAAGTTCATATCTAATCTTGACGAGAATTGTAAACCAGGTCCGGATGGTATACCTTCTATTATTCTAAAAAAATGCGCAAATAATTTGCTTTTACCCTTATCCACTCTCTTTAATTGTTCTCTGTTTTCTTGTCAATTTCCGTGTATTTGGAAAAAATCCTTCATAATCCCTCTACACAAAAAAGGTAAAAAAGACGAAATTCAAAACTATAGACCTATAGCCAAATTATCGGTTATTCCGAAGATTTTTGAAGCTATAATTTGTGAATCTCTGTGTTTCTATGTCAAATCAGTCATTGTTCCAAATCAACATGGCTTTACAAAAGGTCGCTCTACTGTAACGTTTCTTATGGAGCTAACCGAACTTTGCATTGATTTAAGAAAAAGAAAATAATTGACTGCGTCTTTACGGACTTTAGTAAGGCATTTGATAAACTCTCCCATAAGATCTTGCTAAAAAAGCTAAGAAATCTTGGTTTTAGCGAAAATTTTGTTATGTGGCTTCAATCTTATTTATTAAACAGATCTTATGCAGTGTTGTTTAGCGATTGTCCATCAAATTATTTTACAGTTAACTCTGGAATACCACAGGGTAGCCATTTAGGACCTCTACTTTTTATTTTATTTACCATCTATCTTGAAGTATTCTAAATGCCTCATTAACGCGGATGATGTGACAATTTTTAAAACTATTTCTAGTATTAGTGATTGTGAAATGTTGCAATCCGACCTTAATTCGTTTTTTGACTGGTGTGTTCGTAATTGCTTGTCTCTTAATATAATTAATTTTATGAGCCTCACAAGAAAACTTTTAATAACTCCATTTAATTATTCGTTAAATGGAATTTCCCTATCATGTATGGAAACCGTAAATGTTCTTGGCGTCATATTAGATCGAAAGCTTGAATTTATTCAGCACATCAACTCCATATCAAATAGAGCCAATTCACTTCTAGGCTGGATTAAGAGAGAGTCACGGCAATTTTCAGATCCTTTTGTTACAAAACAGCTTTTTATAACATTTGTTCGTCCCATTCTTGAATATGCTTGCCAGGTTTGGTACAAAAACGATTTCTGCGATTTGCCTTGCGGGGCTTAGGTTGGGAAAATCCTTACGAGCTTCCCGCATACATTAGTCGACTGAAACTAATTGATTTGCCATCCCTTGTGAATAGACGTTCTTATTTAAGTTTTGTTTTTATCGTTAAATTAATAAATGGTAACATAGACTCTTTGTACCTTTTGTCTCGAATAAATTTTAATATTCCTCAAAGAAACTTAAGAAATCTACCTAGCTGCATAAATGTCCCAAACTGTCGCGTACTAATTATGAACGATTTTCTCCCTTAAACAAAATGTTTGAATTATTTAATCTTCTTAATAATAGATGCAATAACTTATTTGACCAATCGTTAAATTTTTCATCTAAATTTCAGTCAAATGTGTATTCAATTATATAATTGTAGCTACTCTTATTATAGACATAAGTACTTATATCTGAAGCTAGTCTTTAGCTATGTAAATAAATAAATTGGCAGAGGACCCATCTCAGAGTTAAACAGCTCGCCTATAATGCTTCTATGATAAACACTAGAACTGACCAGTGAACCAATTGAACTACCTGACCAATCAAATCTACACCAACCAACCAGGAACCTACTTAGGTGACATAAAGTCTAGAGTCTAATCAGCTTTACCGTCGTCTAGGAAATCGATTTCGAGGTAGGTAATTGTTCCACTTATTTCTAAACAACTGCCTGGCCTTACTCTAAACAATCAAAATTTGCAGAGGACTCTCCGGAGAACTATATAATACACGTCATATAGTTTTCGGGCTATGATTCTTTGAGGAACACTAAAACTGATTAGCATCGATTGAAATGTAGCACAACTTACGGGCCTAGTTATTAAAAAGCTTGAAGTCTGATCACTCTCGCGATTGATAGCCTTAACCTAATCAGCTACCAACCAACAGCATACTTCCCTTAAATTCAACGAATTGTTCGGGCCTTCAGCTGGCAAAAAAGGTTTAGGACTAAAATAAGGTCAATAACATAAAAGTTAATATTGACAAACGAATTTATTTTCTTGCTATGGTTTGACAGGAGATTTCACTATCATATTTCAATCGACTTTATTAGTTCACGAAACGATTAACAAAAAAAGAAAGACTGTCCTTCAGAGTTAAACATCTATTTTGTAAAATTTACCATACAAATGTCTTGAAGTCCCCATATCATTGAACACGTTTTCAAGCTTATCTTTATCGAACTTTAATAGTTTTAAGAATTTCATTTAAGCATAATAAAATTCACAGAAACTGTGTCTATTTTAAAATGAAATTTCCATAACAGAAGGTTTATGTCGTCATTCAATAAATAACATGTCATTCTTCTGTCAATAAATGTCATCGTCTAGATTGCTTTGTCCACCACATTCACCCAAGAATACCTCATGAATTTGTATGAACCTAAAGCTTGACTACTCAGTTACACAAACGCTTAACCAAATATTTTTAAATAATGCTTAAGTCATTCAATTTTTATAGACGAAAACAAACAACAATATTTTTTTCTAAGAATACTAATTAATTTTGATTTATTCTTTCAAAACAATCCGGAACACCCAGTTAAATGAAAATTGGGTATGTTAAAAAATTTCAAAAATGCTATGCAAATGAATGCGCTCCTTTCGTTCTTTTATGAATATTTCTAATCCAAGAACCAAGAAGTGAATCCATAAGATACACGAACCAAAAAAAATGTACAAAAAATGATAAAACATTGCAGCCTTGAACTTGGTTAAGGAAAGTTCAATGAATAATGACATTCATCCAGAAGCAAGTTGAAGATGCAAAAACCAGAAAGATTATGCCTGCCTGCCTGAGTAACCGAGGCTGAGGTGCAGCAGCAGAGCAGCGCAGCGTGGTGGAAAAGTGAGGCACAAAAAACGAGGACAAGAATTTTATGGGTCAGTGTGCTGACTGCGCTGACTGGAAAGCACGATGTACATTTAAATAAAAAATTGAATAAGAAAAATGAAGTCTCACGACTTTGAATCTGAATCTGAATCTGAAACTGCGAATCTCTGACTGACTGTGCTGTGCAAGGAGATGCAATTTTAATGCGTGACTTGCGGACTTACTATGCGGACATGATTGATGTCGCAACGAGGCTTAAATGTATTAGCTTGGCTAATTGCATAAATATGCTAAATTTAAATTAATTGCTTGACAAATTTCTTTTTTTGTTTCGTGTGCAACATAGAGTTGGTTGTTGCTAATATTTTGACGGGGTGGAGGGGGAAGGGGGTTAGGAAACCAAACATGGAGCGTAGAGTGTCGTAGATGTATGTTTTTAGTTTTTGCATAAAGTGTACGAGAAAATGTTTGAATTTTCAACGACACGACCAACGATGACGACGACGGCAAAAAACACACCGTCACGACATGTTGAGCGTGGTCATTTTTTGCCTTTTTTTCGGGAGTGAACTCAATGAGTTGGTAGTTTTCGAAATGTTTTTTTTTAAGGTAGGTATGCTGTTTTCACGCTTTAGTTGCATTTTGTGTCCAAGTATAGTCTGGATTGTACAAGCTCTTTTTTTTAGAGTAGATACGTCCAACAAAAAAAATATTCACGAATATCCGTGAATCAGCGAAGGATTGAAAAAAAAAGTTAATTTAAGTCTCTATTTCATGTTTCAGCTTAATAAGGTACCTATGTTAAGTTTCAACAAAAATTGTCATTATTTAAGCAGTATTTTACCAGGAAGTCGAGACTCCTTGGGAACCTAAATTTTCGTTGTTTGTAAGCATCAAAGCCTATGTTTTAGTGCCTAATCCCTGAGCCCTGACACTAATTTGATTGGCACTTTGTCTCGAGGAAACCGAACAGTTTTGCACTGTAGGTACTTAAGTGGAATGAAAACATATTTGTTTATGATTCCTATAACTTTGCACAAAATATTTTTCCCAAGGGGCGGCTGTAATCTAAAAGTCTTACTTTCACCCAAATAGAGTTCAAAAAGACCCTCAAAATTGATAGGGTAAGGAGCCATTACGGAAAAATTTATTTCACTCGCACATCGTTTCCTGTCTCACCACGTTTGAGTGCAACTTTACTAACAATGCTCTAGCCAGATTTAATCCTGACCTTCAACAATTTTCCGTGATACCACAAATTTTAAAGACTTATTGTTTACCCGTACTACAAAAATGTGAAATGACTTAGTTTGCTTTACACTCATTTGCTTTTGGCAAGAGATTTTGGAGTTTATGTTGAAAAATGACATTAAGAGCCTTCCAAAAATCGCGTTTTTCATGACTTTCTCATAAACTACTAAATGGATTTTGATGAAATTCTTTATAAATATGAAAAACACAATAGGGTTGCAAAAACCAGCTTTTTGTAGACTGTTTTATAACAGTCTACGAAAAGCTGGTTTTTGCAACCCTATTGTGTATAATTTTTTGTTTAACTTTTTAATCGCTTTCATGTTCATTGAAGTCATGAGGTGGAAAAATGTTTTTGTATCTATACCAAAGTCTTTTTAAAGATTGATTTTTCGCTTTCAATTTGGCTTGCAAGCTATAAAAAAAAATTATCAAATTGACAAAAGATATTCCTTATCAGATCTGCACAATTTTTATCACCAGCTTAGCTCTCCTAAAAATAATACTTAAATAAATAAACACCTCGTGCATTTTATTTATTTAGAAATAGAATATTTCTTTGTATTTCAAATTCTTTTATCTCAAAAAACAGATATCACTGGAATGTGGAAAACCCCCCTTAACAAAACATGCAAACACGGAACCTTGAAAACATTATTAAAAATATAAAAAAAAAATTCTTCTTAACCTAGCAATAATACAAACAAAGAATGTATATGGCAAGACAATTAACTAGATAAATAATGTTTGTTTAGCACCTTTTATCTGCGGTTTTTGTTAAAAATTAGAAGGCAATAGTTATGATTAAAATCGGTATAGGCTATTTTAGGAGATGATTTTTGAATACAAACTTTTATGTTTTCTTTCTTTGATCAACAACTTACAACAATTCTAAAAAAAATTTAATTTGTTGTTGAGAGTTTGAGGAATGGTTTTAAGAATTAGTTTTTGAAGCTTTATTTTGATGATTTGAAAAGCAAATCCTTTCGGTACCATTTTACCTGGTTTTAATTCTTTGCATAGAAATAAAAGTTATATCATATAACGGTAGTACCTCACATTGGAAGAGTTTTTTTTTTAACAGATTTTCTCGTATACGACTTTAGGTACCTACGGATTTCGATGAAAATTTTAATGTGAAAGCTCTTTTATAAACAAAATAAATTAATTCTTTGATTTTTCAAAAAAAACTATTTTTGAGTTTTTTTTTTTTTTAAAGTTAATTTTTTTTAATTTTTGGCTTTTTCAAAATTTTTGTTTCCTGATAAAAACTTTAAACTGCTAGATGTTGGCATTCTCAAAAAAAAAAAAAATTGGAATATATTTTCGAAAAGTTTAAAAAAAAAACTGTTTTTTGAAAAAAACTGGTCGAACGATTTTGAAAAAAAATTCCTTGAAATTAAAAAAAGCAAACGAAATCTGATGGCTTACTTCATTTTCTCCAAATAACGATTTAACTATTGATTTTTAAGTGATTAATAAAATTTCATATGATTTTTTCAACTTGCTGACGCAGTAACTAGTCCAAATATTCAAATTAAGTTCTTTTTTCCTGGTTGTGATAATGAGTTTATCTAGTTATTGTATTTAGCAGTTTTAAGGTCGCCTTAAAACGATCTAATCAGAAACGGAAATATCTAATCTAACATCATCAGAAAAAGGTTGCTACAGTAAATGACGCTTATAAGAAACACACTGATATAATGAACTTTTAACAACACCGATTATTATTAATTTGCTGTAAAATTGGACGTGTATATAAGAAACTTTGTATGACACACGAAATGCCCATCTAAGGGTCAGTTATACGGAAAACCAAACCGACAAAAAAAATAAAAATTTTGTAAGCAAAAAAAATTCTCTGAGTTGGTTGCCATCGATCAGTGTAGCATTTGTGTTTTAATTCGAACCATAACATACTAAATTTTCCATTCGAAAATTGTTTCGGTTTGGTTTTCCGTATCGCTATAACTGGCCCGCCTAAATGTTTCTTAAATGTTAACACACCCTAAGGACAAACATGTACACGCATTTCCGTTATATGTAAGTAATCGGTTTTTTTCTGGAAAAATATTTTTATAAGAAACTTCTGTTTCTTGTATTCGTGCTTTTTATAAGAAACTTGTTTCTTATATCCACACGCTTATAAGAAACAAAACGTGAGGCATTTTAAAGTTTCTTATAAGCGTCACGAGTATGTATTCTCATTCATCGGAAGTCAAGTACAACAAATACAACAAGTAGAGTAGTGGTCCTAGGTAGTTTCCTTGTGGTACATTAGCGTCAATTTCTTTAATTGTTAATTTTTTTGATCATCTAATACTTCAATTGTTGGGATGAAATACATATATGATTTCAGTATTTTGTAGTGTTGTGAAGAAACATCCATTAGAACCTGGTACTCAAAAACTTGTTAATAGCTTGAGCAACTTCTAACAAAAGAGCAAAAAAAAACATTATTTCTCTTACAGTGTTTTTCCCACTATTTCACATGAACTGCGTCCATCCATCATCTATTCTAATGTCAGTTTTTGCAAAGCATTGGGGTATACCTAAAGGTTCTTATCCAAGGATGGCATTTATTAAATGCCTGGTGTACCCTGTATTATGCAAATTATTTCACTTTCATTTCACAAATTTTCATGTTCGTCACAGTTAATGCAAACAAATTTTCCCAAAATCAAATAAAAGTCAACACAATAGCTTGGCCCATACATTTATTATATTTACAAAGTTTAACTGTATCAACGGCATTGATTAAGGGCTCCATAAAAAAAAACCCGCATAAAAGTGAAACCCTATTCAAACAAACAAAAAAAAGTCATTCCCACACACAATATATGTATGTATATCGAAGCATGAATTATTTATCAAACTTGTATCAATAAATATTGAAGGGTACACTATACTATATAGTTTACAAAAGACCTCCCAAAGTTGACAAACAAATAAATACCTTGCTTACACACAATAAACTATTGGGCTGGGCCTGGAACTGTCTATAGGCCTACACGTGATATAATTCCATGCAACTAGGCATACTACCCGAGTTACCCACTGTGTAAGCAGCAACTTTGAATAAAATTATCAAAGGCATACTAATCGAATGCCCAAACTTGTAACTTGAATCCATTAGATTGACTTGACGCAAGCAGATATAAGATAGAGATACAAAACGATTATGTAAAAAAAAATGCCTAATCAAGATTAAACATTGACAATAAATTATAATTAATATCAGTTTTCATTTTGAGCTTGGGTGGAAGGAATGTTCAACTTTGACAGGTGAAAACCCACCTTCTGTCGACAAGTATCTTTAAGATATTTCCGTGTTTCAATTTATAATAATTGCGATGCAATTATTTTTTTATAAGTCAATTAATGTTTTGGGATAGCTGACTGAAAGTGAATTAGAGTCCCAAAGTAGGCAAATTAATTTAATGACAAAAGTTAACCTACTCTGGAATGCAAATGAGAAAGACAAACCATCTATCATTTTTTTTTCTGTGCCTTCTTCAAGATCAAGATTTAATTTCCCACCAAGCTTGCGGCAACTTTTTAAACTTAATTAGCTACCACCGACCCGACGCGACGCGATGCCGACATGGCACGCGCGACAAATAGAAAAAGGTTTTTCCTATTTAAGGGCTTCTAATAAAAAAATAAGGTAAAAAATAGAAATAAATCGTCGGGAAGGTGTGTGCTTTTGCCCTGCTCACTAAGCCCTGGGATTGACACTTTATTTGGAAATGACTTTTGGTTTTATATTCACTTTTCGTTAAACTTTGACATGAAAATGATAATTTGATTACTCACTCTTCCTATAATTCTTTGTTGATTGACATGTCAAATTAATGTCACTTGATGAATAACAAATGATGGCAGTGCGTTTCCTGTGTTTTATGATACTAAACATACAAATTTTTTGTTAACATATGGGGTCATTAAGTGAAATGTTAAGATTTTACTTTTGATTGAAAGATTAATTTTTTTGTTCGTTTCTAATTGACAGATTAAGTAGGTACTTAAGCTAGGGATTTGGAAAAATTAATCATTCGAGAGGGTTTCTTTCACTTTAGTATGTGTACTCACGAGAGGTCACAATAAAATCTATAAGTCAAGACAAGATAACAGTCATATAGGGTGATTCACGAGCGTTGTGCCAAAAAGCTAGAGCGTGAAGGTTGGGTTGAGACAAGAAAAAAATCGTATGGGAGGGGGGGTCTATTCCCCTCCGTTTAGACGGGAGGGGCAATTTTCTAAAAACATGACTTAAATTTGAAAAAAAATTATAAAAAAATAACGGTAGTTCTTACAATGCCATGCTATACCTTTTTGTAAAGCCAAAGACTTGTTTTTTTATTGTAATTTTAAATGAAGTTATTTTATTGAACCGTTTTTAAAATATTAATTTTCAAACTCAAAATTATGAAAAAAAATTTAAAAAAATAATTTTAAAACAAATTTTTTACAAAATTTTACGTAATTAAGTATTATTTTTGTACTCCAAATTCAATGCTCCTTTTAATTTTAAATCCAACACTGAAAACCGTATGGCTCTATGACTTTTTGTTGCCAAGCTATTCAAAAGTAACCGAACCTACTTCTTCACAAAAACACGAAAAAAAATGGCTAAATGATACCTTGTGCCATCCAGTATGGCTAGATTTTCTTGTTTTTGTGAAGAAGTAGGTTCGGTTATTTTTCAATATCTTGGCAACAAAAAGTCATAAAACCAAACGATTTTCAGTGCTAAATTTGAAATTCATTGAGGTATTGAATTCTGAGAACAAAAATAATACCTAATTACGTAAAATTTTGAAAAAAAATTAGTTTTAAAATTATTTTTTTAAATTTTTTTTCCAAATTTTGAGTTTGAAAATTAATATTTTGAAAACGGTTCAATAAAAAATTTTCATTTAAAATTACAATTAAAAAACAAGTTTTTGGCTTTACAAAAAGGTATAGCTTGGCATTGTAAGAGCTACCGTTATTTTTTAATAATTTTTTTTTTTAAATTTAAGTCATGTTTTTAGAAAATTGCCCCTCCCGGCTAAACGGAGGGGAATAGACCCTCCCTCCCATACGATTTTTCTCTTGTCTCAACCCAACCTACACGCTCTAACTTATTGGCACAACGCTCGTGAATCACCCAGATTACTATGGACGGGTTTACCACGATATCTAGAAAAAAAATCTAGAGCCAAAATATCTAGAAAAAAAAAATAGATTTACCAAAATCTAGAAAACCCAAAACCTAGAAAAATTTAATCTCGAAAACAAGAAATCGAGAAAAAAAAATCTAGGATGGACAAAATCTAGAATTGTAACCATTGTCTCTAAAAATAATATTAATTCTAGATTTAGAATTCCTCTAAAAAAATATACAACTCTTTTTTCTAGATTATTCTAGATTTCCATCTTTCTAGATTTTTGTTTATACATTCTGGATTTTTACTACTTCTAGATTTTGTCTTTCTATATTATTTTTTTTTTGTATAGATTTTGTCCTTTCTAGATCCTGTCACTCTGGATAACGTCGGTTGTGATCCCCTATGGACACTGTATTTGTATATTATATATTGTGATTGGGGGTTTGATTGTTACGCTTCCATGCCGAAACTACTGGACAGATTATCATGTAATTAGTTTCAAACAAAGTCAGGAGTACAGAGAAGAACATAAAATAACGGACAAAATTCTGTAGAAAATTCATTTGCAAGCAAAATTTTGAGGGAAAAATAAAGCTGCAATTAGCATTCTATATTAGTGTTGTCTCCAATGATGCCACCACTCTACAATCCGCACCAAACTGTCACTCTCTGTGGATGCATTGTCTTTTCGACAGTAACGTTAGGGTTTTCCGAGCTACAGATGCGGCATCATTGTTTGTTAACGTAGCCGCCGAGATAAAAATGCACCTCGTCAGAAAAGATGATTTTTCGCCCAAAACCGTTGTCCAACTAAAGCTGGTCTAAAGCCCAAACTGCGAAGCGATAACGAAGCTAATGGTCATTCACCATCAATTGGAACTCGTAAGCAAAGGCTAGTGCGGGAAGTGTTGAGCTGTTGAGATTGATGACGGGATGATGTTTTTGAATTGAGTCTCATAATCTCGGCTACAGCAGACACATTATCGTCTGTGAGCACCGTACGACAAAGGGGACTATGAGTTTTATTCATTAGCTCACCAGTCTCACGAACTTTTTGCACAAACTTGCGAAGATCAGGTTCGGTGGGTACTTCATTTCGGCTAAAACTTCTTTTCAAAAATGCCGTAAATGTTCCGCGTCCGATGAGCAGAGATGTGAATCTGGAAACGAATATATATGAAAGCCTGGGGGTATTGTCATTAATAAAACAATGAAGTGCAATCGAAGTCTTAGACAAGAAATCCTTAAGAAAAATATAAAAATAATTGGGGATAAGAGGGAGCCCTGGGGCACACCAACAATTATTTTGTGGTCAGAATGAAATCCTTTCGATAGAAGTTATATTGAACGGTTTAAAAGTTAGTTTCTAATCGATCGAGGAAGTCATCGAAACCGCTGTCTACAAGAATGGCATCATCGACGTGATCCTGTTTTTTTAACAGATTAATCTGATCAAAGGTTAAAGACTTTCGAAAACAATACGAAATAGATCAAAGAACAGGCTTAGTTGTAGTTTGGGTTTAACTTCTAAGATTTCTTATGTGGCTAATCAAAAGCATTAAAAAAATTTCTTATCTTGGTCTTCTACACAATTAAGGATATTTTGACCTGTGTTCTGAAAAAATAATACTGAAATATTGTCTGATGTATTGAATTCAAATTTTTGTTTTTATTTAGTTAGTACGTACATTTTTTTTATATAATCGTAATTTCTTGAGCATTTAATTTTTTTTTTTAATATTTCCATTTCAATTTCCTAATTTTTGTATTTAAATTTATTTTTTTTTTCTCTTTTCAGGTAAGTTTTTATCGTAGACTGTGTTACCAAAAGAAGCACAATTGAAAGGTTTTTATAAAGTTTCAATTTTAATAATTTTAACTTATATGCCTGTAAGACCCAAGGTCTTTTGAATGCAAACTGCACGGCAATAGTTAGAAGGAATAGAAAGATAGGAAAGATTTTTTGTTGGTACAATGGATTAAGAAATAGGTGATATTTATCTCATGCAAATCCCACGGGTGGCGTCCAGTTGAAGCTGGGGGAATATTGAAAAGTTGCTGCCCAGGCAGGGGCTCGAACCCACAACTCTTAGGTTAGCAACCAAGCACTTCATAGACTGTACCAATGCCAGCCACCCGCTCTGTTAAATTTTTTACCATAAAAAGCTGTCCAAAATAGAAATTTTACAAATTTTTTCTTAAGCTTCCAAAACCATGTTCAATTTGTTTTCACATTTTGTTTATTTCAAAAAAATACCTTTTCATTAATATTGACAGTCAAAATCGAGTTGATGCTTAAAATAATTCTATTCTTTTAAATTCAGTTACAATACCTTGACTGACTTATGAAGAGGCTCAAGTCAACCACAGATTTTGTAAGGAATTTCGTTATCTTTTCAAAATCTTTAATTTAAAAACAAAAATATTTACAAAAGAGCCTTAAAAGTAAGACAAAATAAAGTCAATCTCATTATCGCTACAATTTGTCGAGGCATTTAAAATATTTAAACAAAAAAAAACGACTTTATTAAAAAAATAAATTTATAAATCTCATACATTATGCTGATCGTAAACAAAAGATTAAAATTCCTTTCAACACAAAAAATACGACCCCACAAGATACAAGTTTTATTATCTTTTGCAATTAGGCAAGTTGTTTAATTTTTTTTTGTCTTCCGACATATTTATTTACAAAATTTCTCTCTTGTAGACATGTGCTAAAAAGCTAAAAAGCCAAAAAAAGATACCAGTAGGTAGTTTGTGGGTAGGTATGTAGCTAGATTGTTTGTAGTTGATGTGTTGTATAGTCGTTTTGCTCAACTTTTTGTATATATTTTTTGTAATTTCTTTTTACTTTAAAACTTTCAAAGATGATGGACAGCTTCTGTGTGTGCCCTAAATTAAAAATGCTTCACATAACCCGCAAAGTATAAACTCACGTAGAAAACTACTTGAAAATAAAATTAAAAAAAAAAAAAAAAACAATTTTATTTCAGAAAAAAAACAGAGTATCTTCCAAAAAATAAGTATCTTTTGTCACTCAACGATCAGTTGATTGCGCGTGTACATGTACCTACATCTACGGCCTACTTACGCATAAATTCACATGCCACAGATACGCAATCAATTTTTCGTTTGTTCGTTATATTTTCGTGTCGTCTTGTATTTAGCTTGTCGTACAAGAGTATCTCATTTATTTATTTTGTTTTTATAGATACATTTTCTTCAATGAAGCAAAAAAGATCAAAGACCAGCCGCTAACATGCGGTCGCAAAAGTTTCGTTTCGACATTGTTTTGTATCTTTTGGACTTTAAAAACAAAGAGAGAGAGAAATTCATTTCGAGATTCCAATTTCCAATAGACTTGCTATGTTGTCCCCCATTTGTATCTATAAAATGAAATCAATAAATATGTCGCACATTAAGATCCATTTAAATTGTATGCTTGTTAAGTTTTTTTTTTTTAGTTTTTATTGTTTGTTTGGAAAATGGGGAAAAATTGACCAACATTATATCCAATTATTATCGGGAAATCATGAACAGCAAAGATTTCTTTACATTCACTTGGGAAATGAGGAGAATGCATTAATGGCCAATGGCCAGGCCAGGCCATGCCAGACATGGGGCCATGTGGTTTCTGGATGCGGTTTTGCTTGCTGTGTGTGGTTCTCTTATGCAGAAAAATTGCGGAGGCTTTTAAAAAGAAAATATATTTCAATATAAACATTTTCTTTATTAGATGGACACGATAATGTTACAATGCGGTGTAGGTTGGGAAACAAAATTTCAACTACCCAAGGATTTTGTCAAAGAAGTTTTAATGACTTTCGTCAACCCATGTTGTTTTCTGTATAAGGAAGATCAAGTTTTCAGCACACAAACAAAAAAATTAAGGAAGTAATTTTGTTCGATCAAAACTTTAAATTATAGACGGTATTTTTATAACAACCAAAAAAACATATTTTGGTCTAAAGATACATTTTAAGATGAGAATACGCCGTTCATGATTTGTGTTCAACACAATTCTTCATAGTTCTTCATAAACCTAAGATTAATTTGCACAGAAAATTTTTAATGAAGCACGTACGATGTACGAGTTAGTTATAAATTACTCCCGCAAATTGGACCATTAAAAGTTTGTTGAACTTGAATCTTTTGGTTTGAGCAAATTTATAATTCAGTCAACGACTAATTTTAATCAAAAAACTAGACCTTTTTTTTAATTTTATGAAACTGATTGTTTAGGCAAATTAGTACTGATAAGATATAGCACATAAAGAGAGACTATCGAAGTCTATCGATAACCGACAGTTGTTTCCATTAATGACTCATTTATTGCTTCGTTATCTTGCATTTTACGTTTCATGAATGCAAGTTCTGTTGCGCTATTCTACTTCAAAACACGTTTTCAGGGATATAGTATAAAGGTATATTTATAATTTTAAAAGGAGCTTATAGTGTACCGAAAGGTGTTTACCATATGCATCTATAATTCCAGCATCGATTTTGAGTCTTTAATGTGGTTTCTTAAAGTTCTTATTAATCTCTTTTGAGAACAAGATGGCCTGCATAACTATAAACGTGAACATCCATCAATGGAATAATTTCCCACAAAAAATTCTAAATTCTAACACTAGTAGTGCTTCCGAATTGTTAACAGTTTGAACATCTAAATCGTCAACCATTATGTAAGTCTGTTTGAAGTTTTCGCAAAACTCCACTAACGTAAGCAATGTTACGAAAATTTTGAAATGCACTTTATTGTTTCATATTTTGAAAGATATTTCCGAATCCCACAATATTGAATAACAAAAGATTCAAAAATTTGAAAAAGGATCTCGAAAAACCATATACTTAAGAGGCAATGCTTAAAACTTGTGTTGGTCCTAGGATCTCAACACTTATTTCGGAACAACTCTTGTTCCCGATTTCTTTGTTCTTCCGCTTTGGGGTACAACTAATTTTTTACTTGCTCTATAGGGCAAGTATTGGTTTCGTGCAGAAAAAAAAATCGATGATAGAGAAGCCCAAAAAAGTGGTTTTCGCCATACCGTCCGTCGGTCTGTCTGTGCGTCTGTGCGGATGTGCGCTTTTTCACGTCATGCTACAGTCTAAACGGCTTGACGGATTTTCTTCAAACTTGATATATAGCAGTTTCAAGAAAAACGGTTGTCGAGATTTTTTTTTATTTCGTCTTAGCCCGGCTCAAACTTGTACCTTTCAAGTAACGGTTTTTTTCAATTTGGATTGTCTTGGAAACGGCTCTAACGATTTTGATTAAACTTAAAATTTAGCTAACTTTAAGCATTTCTAACAAAACTGCGTTTTTTGTTTTTGGCTCAAATGGTCGTAACGAAAATCAGGTTTTAACGGCTTTTTTTCAAATAGCCATAAGTTCACAACGGCTTGATTGAATCAACTCAAATTTTGTTTGACATAGTTTTTCATAGTGTTCTATAAGAGTGTTTAGTAAATTTTTCACTGAAGCCTTTCTAAACGGTGGCTTCCATACAACGAGCCGTTGAGTTTTAGCCAACTTTTTTTGGTTTTTTTAATTTTCTCGAAAATGGCTCTAACGATTTTGATTAAACTTTGTGTGTTATATTCTTTTAGTATTTTTAAGAGAACTGCGTTTTTAGTTTTTGGCTAAAAATGCTAATAACGGAGATCTGATCTTAACGTCTTTTTTTCAAATGGCCATAAGTTATCAACGGTTGTATCGAATTCAAACAAACTTTGTTTGGTATAGTTCCTTACAGCTTCCTATCAGATGGCATTGATTTTTTTTTTCAGTTCCTCTTTTTTAAATGGTGGCTCCTATACAAAGAGCCACTAGATTTTGGCCAATTTTTTCATTTTTTTCTAATTTGCTCAAAAAAGGCTCCCCCGATTTTTATGAAACTTTGTATGTAACATACATAGAATACTTCAAACAAAACTGCATTTTTAGTTTTTTGCTATACATGATAATAGCGGAAATTGCTTTTAACAGTATTATTAATTTGGCCATAAGTGGACATTTGTATCATTTGTAACACCCAAAAGATAACGTCTTATTTTAAATATTAAAGGTTTCTTAACGTAAGCTCCCATATATCGAGTTTTCCAGTTTTAGCCAAATTTTTTTGGTTTTTACCAAATTTTTCAAAAATGAATTGTTCTTATTGATCGAAAAGTTTGTTTTCATCGTACTATTGCACCCACAGAGCAAGTACGTGCGACCCAGTCGTGCATTTTATTCATTATCAAACAGAAAGAAACTTGAATTGTCCGTTTCTTGGATTCTTTGACTCAAGGGATCTTAGTTATATCTTACAGTTACGTAATTTGTTGCTCCGCTAAGATGACGTCCAGTCGTTGGGTAGGTGAAGTGGCGGAATTAGAGAAATGGCGGAACATTTCAATATTCACCTACATCCTAGAAGTGGAAAGATTGGTATTCCTATTCCCACTTAATGCTTTTGAGGAATCTTAAAATCACACACCACTTGTCACCTCTCTCTTAAGGAAATGTCGGAACAGTTCAATGTTCTCCTAAAAGAAGGATCGAAACTACCAATTCCTGAAAACGCCTGAAAATAGTGATTTGGTATTTCCACCGCTATGAGTTAATTCATTCCAAAGCTAGATGGTTTACATTACTCTAAGGTGGACTAGAAGAGGTAAATTGATAGATACAAGCGACAAAACAGATTTGGCCAAAGTTGGTCTTTTTCGTGCTCGTAAGTGACTTCTGCAAAAGTTGTTGCCTATGAGGAAATGGTGGAGACAATTATTGTTCAACACCTTTCTACAGAACGTACACTGTCAAAAAGAATATTACTTTTTTTGGAGAAATTTTTCTTTGAAAAAATTTCAAATCGGTGTGTTTGATCTTCAAAACATTTTTTCATTCCGATTCAGTTTCCTCCAAAACATGCGTTTTAAATGCATTAACAGCTTTTCCAGCCGTTTAAAACTGTTGACCTAGCATTGTATGTTTGATCTATGGGAATAAAAAGAAACTTGGTTCCAAAATCATAATTGTACGGCAGATGACCCATCAATTCGATCGTCTGAATCCTCAATAACGCAATTGTTTGAAACCGATGTGTGACAGCTTGCACTTTGGTAGTGGAGAATGGATTCGTATTCTGTGATTGAATTCCCAACTCTTTTGAGAACTCTGACAAACAAAAATAGTGTTGTACCATTTGGAATTGATCGTTCTACCTGGCACTGTGGTGGCATGTGGCATGTCCAATGAATTCAGAAAAACTAAAGTACTTTGAGCGATACATTTTTGTAGGTTTTGCTCGTCTCGAGAGACCAGCACAGTTTGTTTTTGCTGAGTAACGGGTTCATATGCATAGATCCATGATTCATTACGAGGTTTTAGACGTTTTTGAAGCACAATGACTGATTTCTTTTAACATTTCGAACAACCAGTTGACTCGAGCCTTTTTTGATCGACTGTCAAGTCATGCGTTCTCCAACGTTAACCTCCAAATCATTCAAACGCACAAGTGTATGCTTCGGAGTCTCAGTATGTAACATGACGATCTTATATAACAATAGCATTCGTCTTACCATTAAAATGTAAAATTATATTACGACAGTGTCAAGTCAGTGCTGTTGCCATATTTTAGGATTTACGTAGCAACTCTTATCATAAATTTGTGTGATATTGGTATGATAACGATTATCTTTTGGATTAAGTGTGTACGTTTGTGTATTAAGCAGACAGAATGCTCTACCTTACTAAAGGATAATTTAAGATATCAAAGGATCCAAATGGAAGGCAAGACAACTTGCGTCGGAGGCTAAACTAATGGAGCTCATTGTGAGATGTCTCATATCTAAAGTGAACCAAGCAAGTGGGAAACTTATAAGTAATTTCAGATTCCAGTGATAAGAATAAAAATAGATATCGCGAAAAAAAAGGCTGAGAGACATCATAAGGCAGACGGCGGTATTGCCATGTCCTTATTCTTAAGTATACAAATTATTAAACTTTATGATGAAAAAATAATGAATATATCTATCTATCTATCTATCTACCTCATAGGGAGGGCCAGTTCTTAGTTCTATTGTAAATTTGTGCATGCATTACTATTGAAATTGATGTCAATGTCAACTCTTTAATGTACCTATTTTTTAATACCAATACTTTGCATATGACATTACAATCTCCGAATCTTTCTCAACAACTATTTTGTGTATGTATGCAATCCATGTACCTATACGAGTTGTTAATTTCAAAATATCAATTGATGCTTCCAGTGGGATTACTAAAATCGCTACTGCCCTTTCCCCAAGAGCTCGGACCCTCATTTTCAACGTGTTTTTTCCTAAAACATTTGTGTGTAGTTTAAGATATCCTCCCTCTTGTACTCGTATCTATCTATCTTTAATAGATTGACTATATAAAAATCATGAAGGCATCAATTTCCGAACATGCATGCACTGTTCTAAAATACTGACCCTGTCAATCGCTTTTCAGTGCACCAGACAGACGGACGAAGAATAATGAAAATCCATTTGCATAGATGTTAAATTTTAATAGAACGCTAATTATTTTCTACTTTATATTCAAACGATTTTCATGTAAGTTTAAAAAAAAAAAGAAAAAAAGATAGACAAGCGCTGGACAGATCGACAGAAAAACTATTTTTTATCTATCTATCTATAGAAATGTACCTATTGCCCATTTAGATATACGTTTGTAGTGCAAATGTTGGCAGTAAGATACAAGTTCGAATGTACTCATGTTTACTTCTCACTCCAGATTCAGATACAAAATAGAAATGAGTCTGCTTCACAGACGCGGTCCGGTCATGCTGAGAGTGGTGCTGTGGCTAGTGCGCTTTAATTATATTTGTATCTTAATGACGTCAAGAACTAGTTTTCCGCTCTTTCTTTTGGCAAACATTTTTAAACAAAATTTTATTTGATTTTTTTTTTTTTTTTAACTCTGAATGAATAAATAAAGATAAATTTTTGTTGTTGTTGTTTAGTTTTATCTTTTATGTTGGTAATTTACGCACCATTTTCCCCGTTTTTAAATTAAGAATGTTGCTAATTTTAAGCGGATTCAAAAGATAGTTCAAAAATAGGTGTGAATGCGTATTTTTATTAGAAGTCACAATGCCAGCCAGCACGGATGTAGATACATATACGTACATCTGCCTATGCCTAGTAGCAGTTTGTGTGATGTTTATTGCTGGGTTATTAATGTGCGGATATAAAGATACTTTTATGGGATTTTGTTTTCCCATGGGGGAGGCCTTCCTCCATATAATATAATCATCATCAGCACCCGGTGGTGGTGATGGCAGTGGCAGAGCATAGGCGCGTACCGATTAGAATTACTTTTTAATGGATTTGGTATGTTCTTTTCAATCAACGTTTCTGACGTATTTCTTGGACTAGTTTTCTTGTTGGTAGGCTTTTTTTTTTATAAATTTTGGTTAAATTATGGGCAAATAAATAAAATGCGACGACGACGACGATGAGGCACAGGATGTTTATGTTCGATGTGTTTTGACTTGATTTGTGGTAATTAATATTGTGACCTAATTATACTCACTTGCCTTTGCAAAAGCGAAGGAAATTAATTGCGAATATAAATCTTGAGAAATGATGGGCCTAAGTAGACTTTTAATCAGAGTGCAAGTGATAAATTTCTGGGAAGAGATATGGTGGGTAATGTTAAATATAATGGAACAGCCTTTATATATGTAAGGAGAATGCGTTACTGTTCGATTGAATTTTAGTATTTATGACTATTACGTTCACATAAAGATTGAATAAGCAATTTTGCAACAAAACTATAAAATGTATGTCTGGCGCCCAACGCGAGACCAGACATGTACCGCAAAAAGTTGATTTTACGATGAAAAACAAAATTCCTGTGGTCTCGTCAATTCTTCAGTTCATTGCACAACTATTTTGCATAACATTCAACCTATCCGGAGATTCATAGATACACAAAGGAGATCAAACGGGATAGAGAGACTCTTGATTGAATGTCACATAATGCAAAGTGACAATTTGCCTTTGTTCATTATATCTCCTTTTTGCAATATAACATCCACCTAGCTATGCTTTAATATAAGCATCACCAACATATAGTCCTCTCAGCACTGGTTATTGATGACATCCAATATTCATATCTCGATATCACGTCAAATTGTCAATAAATTTGACATGTTGTCATTGCTGGCGTTGCAGTTTCTGTGTGTCGATTGAGAGGAGAGTGTATCCACTAGCTTTTCTAGTAAGTAATTTGAGACCAATATTTGCCCATCGTATCGCCTTTGGTTTTCTGTTTGACGTTGTCGTCGTATGCATATCCATCCAACCAACCATCCGTCCGGCGCGGCGGCAGTAGCGGCTGCGTCTGTCCGTCCGTCCGTCCGTGGTGCGTCACTCGTCGTTCGTCTACATCGAGAGCCTAGAAAAGCATCAGCCAATTCATTTCAACTCTTTTGATTCCGGAGTCATATCAAATTGCCCTCGAGATAGATACTTTTTAATTTCCATTTGCATTTGAGTAGATCGCGCTTTCTGCTGTGTGTATGATGAGGATGAGGATGATGATGGCAATGATGATGACGATGATGAGCAAGCCAAGCATTGCTTCCTGAATTGTGGGGAGAATGTTCGCAACCACTTGTGTGGTTGATAATTTGAGGGAAAAATAAAAAAATAAATCTACGCGATTTAATGAAATGCGACACGTCAAATCAAACTGTCACGACTCGAACAGAGTTTTGTTTATTTATAAATCTTTTTTTTTTTTTTTAATCTGGAAAAGATACAATTTCAAATGAAATCCGAGAACAGATGGACTCACACTCAATCCTTTCGCCGAGCCAGTTGGACAGTCTTTTTAAAGCCTCACATTTTAAAACCACTTGCGCTGCATTGACCGAGATGCCAATCTTATCGTCACTTTTGTTTGCCTAATTAAAACCGTAAAATATCTGCAAGAGTGTGTTTGTGCACACTCCATGCACACTTAGGTCGTTGAAATGTATATCTATAAATACATTTGGAGTATTATAATGCCAGAGGCTAAACGGAATTTGTATCTGTTACCCGTTTCTCTCGTATAAACGAGTAAATACGATCTGAAGACTGCATTTTTTCAAACCTTGAGAGAGAGAAAGAAGTGTAAACAGACCTTTGATCCGCGACCACAAAACGAGTCACGTCTCACCATCATCGTGGTGGCTGTTTGGTCGTTTGTTTCGGTGATTTAGGCGATGATTTCACTTAAGCGGCGTTTTATTGTTATTAACCAAAAAAAAAGTGTTTCCTCTTTTGTTTTTAACGGTGTTTTTTTTAGATACTCTTTTTTGCTTTCTCTTTTTTCATTTAGTGTTTGCTTCTCTTTTTGTTTTGTTTACAAACAAATTATCGGATCGCTCTCCTCTGCGAGTGGCCAGCTCAGTTGGAAACCTTTAATACAATTGACAGTGTTGCCAATTTGTGCAACAAAACTAGAATTTTAGGTTTTTTCTTTGAAAAACAAATTATGGTACGTTTCGACTAAAACATAATCCGAGTTTATTTCAAAAGAAATTATGTAAGCTTGTATAGTGTTTCCACTGCTAAAAAGATCAACAGACAGATTGTAGACGAAAATCTTGATTGAAAACAACGTTAAAATGCACAGCTTGATCGCACGAACCTTTAAAACCGGAGCACTGGCTGGGAGACTTAAACGAAACATTTAGACAGTTTTTAAGCAATTGTATTTTTCCGTCACACTTGCCAAAATGTATCTTAAAAAAACACATTGAAAGAGCTTTTTGCACCATTTCAGAAAGTTTATTTAAATACTGTTTCTTGTCTCCCTTTCAGCAGAATAGTTTGTTGCATTCCTCCATTTGAGCCTCGCTTCGGACGTATTGTTAAGCATCGTCTGAGATGTCTTCAGCCTCAGCTTCAACTTCTGAACGGCTTTTATGGGGCCAGCCAAATCTGGAAACATTTCATGTTGTCCTATACTTTTCTATGCGAGCAGCAGCTTCGCTTTCTTGCTGTCGCACGACATGGAAATCTATATGTCTCAACATCACGTTTTGTTGAAATACATTTTGTACAGCTTTCTTTTTTGAAACACTTAAAAAAAATGTTGTTCTTTTAAATTTATCCAACGATTTTCAATATTTTTTTTCTTAGATATACAATATGGTGATGGGATTTATTGCATATTTAGTTTTTCTTAGAAAACCCTCAAATCAATTAGAAAAATTTCAATATTTTTCTAAAAAAAATTGTGTGATTTTTGGTTTGTTTTCAAAATGCATAGTTTCCAAGCAGTTATCCAGAAGTAAAAAAGCAAGTTTGTCCCACCCAGTCGATCGTTTTTTTTTTCACTTCTATGCATTCCAACTGGGACAATATTTCCTGCATTTGAACAATATGCTTCTATAAAAACAGCCTCTGATCTGTATGAAAAAAAAAAAACAAAAAATAATAAAAAAAAATAAGGCAGCCTCCGCTGAGATTCGAACCTGGCTCCAATTCCTAGCCTTGACTTTTTTGCCTTAGAAAAATATTTGAAATTGACGTTTGGGCTTTGGAATATAATTCGCAGAATTTTTTTCGTCGCCGTACGAACGGCACCAACCTCCAAAAAGTACTATTTGTATTTATTTATTTATATAAAAAATATTTATATAGATTTGTAAGTAAAAATTATTTATTCGACTCTCGAAACCGGGGCTAGAAATAGGGCCCAGGTTCGAGTCCCAGCGGCTGCTCTTTTTTTTTTTTTTTTTTTTTTTTTTTTTTTTTTTTGATTTCTATAATAATTACTCTTCTAATATCAAGAGGCTGTCTTAAAATAGAATACTGCTTAGATGCTTAAAGAATTGGCCTAGTTGGATTATGCAGAATTCAAAGCAAAAAGCCTCTAAGTTCGTATTTCCTTGATTTTTATATGCGTCGTTACTTTGGTGGGTGGTAATGCACAAAGAAAATTAAAAATTTAGAAAAAAAAAACAAAATTAAGAATATCGTTATAAATTTTAAAATTTTGGAAAACGGACCAGTAACTCCGTACATTTAAAACAGAAACCGTAGAATATTGTGAAACAAGAATACAAACGTGATATATAATACGTATATGTCCAGAATCCTGTATTTTGTACGAAAACTAAACTAAACGGTTTGTCGTGTTCAGATCATATTTTAAAATTTTGAGCAATCGAATCCAGAGTAATTTTTCAGGCGCTGGCCCCCGTGAAACTTTGGTTCCGATCTTACGAAACTTAGTTTTAAGGCTGTTATTCTTTTTAAGGGAAACTTAAGAACTTATGAAACTTATGCCATGCCCCCTCCAGCTGTCTTGATCTCCAGCCTGCCGTTTCCGATTTCAAACTCAAAGCAGTCGGAGATCTTCCTCTATTAGGGTTGATCCATCAGGCACGGCGCGGCGCGGCGTTGGAGACCTTACGAGCTGACCATTTTTGTGACAAGCAATTACACATCAATCAGCAGATCTTGCAAGAAATTTTCCGGAAAGACTTTAAGATGTTCCCTTAGAAAGTGCAGCCAGTACATTGTACATCAGCTGTAAGCTATTGAACGCCAAGCTCGGAACAATAGCTGCAGAACATCAGGGGATAACTTGTTCGCTATCTTGTATCTATAAATGTATCAGGTAGCAAGCACCAATAAGGCATTAAGTGGTGGGGCCTTTCTGTGTGATATATTATTAACTAGCCTTAACCCGCGGCTTCGCTCGTGTAAAATTCCCTAGCAGCACTAGGTGAATGTGGAGTGTAATTTATAGACATTTTTGGTGAGGGTATTAATAACCCCTTGAGTGCACATCAATTACGAAAAAAAAACATATCAACATTCAGATCACATTTCTATCAAAATTCACCAACAAAAATGGTGTCATAATTCAAAATGATTAAGTATGTATTCTTATTAAATTTGAAAAAATTCAAACCCTCAGTGCCCTCAAAAACGGGAGTTGAAATCACTAAATCCCCCGGAGCATAACTTTACCCCAAAAAAGGGAGTTAAAACCCTAGATCCCGCTAAGCGACCCACCCGAGTACTGTTGATCAGGGAAACTGCTGACATAGGTGCTTGACAGACGACTGAATGTACTTCAAAATTCAAACCACGAATTTATTTGATTTTTTAGTATTGACTGCTTTTTATGGTTTTGTCGGGATTTTGATTTTTCTTAAATATTTGTATTTATTAGTAACTTGCATTATTTTGTTTTATTTTCTACTCCTATCTGTTTAATTTTTAATTTAATTTAGAATCTTAAAAGCAAGGCAAAGTGTCAACACTGTTTTTCTTTTGCATTTTCTCTTTATTTTTCGCGATCAAAAACTAAAAAAAAACTTTAAACGTTTCAACTAATTGCAAAATGTCTTTCTTTTCGGTAAACAAAACTAAAAAAAAAAATAAACATTTATTCTGAACCTAGCTCCGTTAGCAAAAAAAAAAATTCAAAAGATACATAATCGACAAAATAAAATAAAACTATTTGTGAACGTTTTCATCGCGGTCAGTGACTGTCACTGGCACATTTGGACTTTGAAACAAACTCAAAACAAAAAAAAAAAAACATTATTCGAAGCTATGATTCTAGCCAAAGCCATTCAAGATTATTTAATGGTCCAAGCATAGAAGATACGATTACGATCTCCTAGGTGATGTACTTGAATGCATGTATCGCTTTGGGTGATTTTCTTATTTTGGCGTCGTATCTTTCAGATTTTTTTTTTTTTTTTTTTTGATTTGTTGGTCGTTTATCTCTTCGCCACGGCTAATCTTCAAAATTAACACGGAACACGATCAAAATTAGCCATGCTTTAGCTGGCACCACATTCGTTATGATCACGACCAACTATATTGATTGCCCTCTGGCGACATATGGTTAGATGCCGCCGGGTGGCCGGTACGACGGACGACCGACGGACGTTTGCCAGAACCATTCTTATCGCCTCGGGTATCATCTTCTACTTTAAATTTGGGGAATCAATCATTTAGACTTGTTGAAGTGTTTTTGTATTCGGATTCGTCTATTTTAAGATACAAACTGTCATAGCCGATAAAATATATTTTCGAAAGAAATAAAGTGTGCAAAATCTTTCCACCTAAGGGGCATTAACTTTTCGAATAGCTCTTAATTTTTTCTACTTTTGTAGGTAGGTAGGTACTTGCGAAGTGCCTAAAGTTTGTTTTTAGATAATTTATCTTTCAGTTCCTTGATGAGTAGCATATTTAGTTTGATGGTGGAAATAATGGGGTCAACTATGGGTTATATTTATGACATGAAGTGAAAAGTACCTAATGGATTTTTTTTTTTAAATAATAATTAGTTGTTGAAATGTACTTAACTTCTAGAAATTTAAAGAGCCAAAACATAAGTGGTTTCTTTTGAGTTTTTATTTTATTTTTGCATACCCGCCAAGTGACACGCAGCATTTTTGCTGACAAATTTTGACTGACACTTCATTGCGGCAGACATTTTTTTTTTTTTTTTTTTTAATTTTTTTTTTTTTTTTAATTTTTATTTTTTGCTTGTGGCACATGTCAAACTTGAATATGAACGCCCTCAATATGAAATGAAAGACGAATAGTTTCTTGCCAAATGTCATTTGTAGATATATTAGCCTTCATTACACAAACATTTATATTTGTCAGCAACAAAATTTTTGTAAAAGAATGTTTGAACACGTGTTGGAAATTTTTTTGTTTTTAAGGGAAACAACTTTGATTTGGAAGATGGAAAATGATTGCGAAAAAATATTATAAAATGCACGAAAATATGTTTGTAATGTTGCGTAGTGAAGTACGAGTACATATACATACCTCAAAAATTAAAAACAAAATTAATGTTACAGTGCTGCTAATAAGACAGCAAATTAATTCAAAAGAAAAAAAAAATGGTGTTTTAGTTTTACTTAAATGACTATCAGGGTATCAGGTTATCTCTGACATTGAACGTATGTACGTACAAAACATATTTTTCCCTTAAAGCAAAAAGCAACTAAGTTCTATTGTACCTAATGCTGAGCATAAATTACTTTTTCATGATTTCCTTATCATTTAAATGTGAATTAGGACTGACATCTTGACACAAAATTGTTAACAGTTTACATATACTTAGCTAAAGGTGTCAAACAAAATTAAAAACAAAATAATTAAGTGACATAATTCCTCAACGATCACTGTAAGTAATTTTTCAGGAGCTTCATAGGATACCTGAGACCAGGGAATAAAAACTACAAGGAAGGGGGTGGAGGAATCATTGTACATTAGGCCGGGAATATTTAGCCTCGAAAAGCAAACAACATTTTTGGAGTGCGGCTACTTTTAGCAGTACTTCCGAAAGAGAATATAAATAAATGGACATTATCAGCAATTCTAGGAGCACTTCACCTGGCTTTTCTACTGGACTATTGTTTGTAAAAGTAGTGTTAAAACAAGAAACATAAAAACGTTTTCATAATGCTTTCCATTAGACGCAAATGTGAAGTTTTTGGTAGGTCAAACGGAGTTCCTCCCACAAAAGGTGGGTGGTAATGCACATACCTAAAACGCAAAGCTTTTCAAATTCCTCAATGTTCCAGTCATTGAAACTGACATACAGGATCGGTTATGATTTGACGACTTAAGATAGAACTGAGTTTTTGAAGCATTTGATTCCACACGGTTCATAAGTTGATATTGGACAATGCTGTTTCTCAAGTCAATATCTGTCTTTGAAGTTCCTAATTCGAAAGGCAAGGTTTTTAACCTGGAAACGACTATGAAAAGCTGAGGGCACTATCATCAACAAAACAATAAAATGGATCAAAAGTCTTAGACAAGAGATCTTGAAAAATGTGTAAAAGATTCGGAGCTAGAATATACCCTTGCGGCACACCAGCATTTATTCTGTGAAAATCAGACTAAAGTAGGTACCTCTGACAAGTGCCAATGAACTCAGTGAGTGGGGTAATTTTATACGTTTGACTCTATTATTCAATATAATTGCTAATATGTCAACCCCAGTATCAGGGTGTTTAAACTCCAATGCAAACCATTTGATACTCCACTTTTGCAATTTAAGAATTTGACAGTGTTGGAATGTTAATCCAGGATACATTTTGCCCAGAGTCAAAGTTATATCGTTTCAATTCCCACTAATTTGGCTTGGCAGTGCGCACTATTACCTACATAATTCCTCAAATAATTGTGTCCAAGACTCAGCTGATATTTCAAAAACAAGTATTTTTTCTAGGCAAAGCAGACAGATTTTATCAATTTGCAATCTTTTTTATCGAAAACACATTCCAGCTCTGATTGCAACCAAAAAATATTATACAAAAATTGTGTCTTTTTGATAAAACAAAGATATTTTATCTTTCACTCAAAAAAAAAAAAAAAAACCACGACATGACACTTCCTTTTTTTTCAATGTAAAATCAATTAATCAGAAAATGATAAATATCACATTGTCGAAAATATCAATTAATATTCGTAATATGTCCCCTTCCGCAGCACTTAAAGCAAACCGAGTGCGTGTGTCTTTTCTTTGTAATTTATTATTTTAAATCATAATCTTTAAATTTCCTCACGAATTGGCATTGCTTTTATTATTTGAAACAGTCATTATACTTGTTCCCCCTAAAATATCGCACTACGCTTTCGTATAATTTATTTCCATTAAACTGTTCAATGAATCGCTAATTGATATGCTATTTTGGGAACGCTTGTAAGTATATTTAATAATTTTCTCATAAAAATACCAAGTTAGGTTATTCAAACTTCCATAATCTCTTACTTAAAAATAAACCCCAATCAACCCTTCACCCAAGTCAAGAACAAAAAAAAAATAATGCCCTCCCAACTAAATCACAAAATAATTAGACTTTTGTGTGTCAAACGAAAACCAAATTAGCCCCTACTTGACAGGACTATTCACATATCAAAGAAGTCATTGAGTTGGGCTGGGGAGAGGTATGAAATTACAAGTTCTTGACCCGTTTCCGTTTCTTTTTGCCCTTAATATGGCCGCCTTCTGTTGGCTTCTCTCTTGCTTGCCTTCACATCTCTATAATCAAAGGATATTATCATTATTGCATATCAACCTCCTTGGAGTACGAACAAAAAAAAAAGAATAATAATATAAAAACGTATCTTAATTACCTAACCACATACCCGCACACACGAATATTAAGAACATAAACCTACTCCACACGTGTATACATACAAACATACACATATGAGAGGAGCAAGCTAAAGCATAGTAGCTATAGCTAGTTGTGGCATGGACTAATGACTATGGTCATTATGACAAGCAAGGAGGAACACACAATGTCCGGCTGTTACCATCTGTCATTTAAATAGTATGTGATAGTTATTATAACTATGGAACTTGTTTTTGTTAAGGACAAGCAGGGACGTTTTTATGGATTGAATAAAGTGAACTAATATTTGAGTTGCGGAACAGGGAATGCGAAAAATTATTGTTTGTTTTTTTTTTTTTTTCTTGTGGACGGACGCAGTTGGAGTTGATGAATAATCTGATAAATTGTTTGGAAGTGGAATTTGATTAAATTTATCAAAGAAATTGGACGGAATTACATTAATTAGTTGGATAAGGTGAATAAATTTGTTGTCTTGAGTACTGAAATCTTTGAAGCATGATGATAGATGCTTTGTGCCAGTGTGGGAGCAAGTCCGCAAGCACCACTTTTTTTCGTGCGGAATTAGCAATGTAGGAACAAAGCGTTATCGAGGAGAACCAAGGAGGCACTCTACAGAACACTCGTAAAAAATGTTCTTCTCGATTCCTCCATAGATGGTACAAGTTAAATATAGAGACTGCGAAAGACAATGCATCTGTCAAAATCTAGTTAAGAAAAGGGGTTAGAGGTCTGTTTTTAAGAGTAATAATAAAAAGAATAGGACCTAAGTGGCTGCCTTGAGGGACTCCGTTGTAGATTTAGGAGGTTTTGAGAAACAGATCAAAATTATATAGATATAATCAACAACTTCCTTGAAATCAACGAATAATGAATAAATCTTCTTACTTCAAACAAAGATGTTATCCAAAACGTCTGGTATCGCAATCAATCAACCAAAAGTTCACACTCACTCACTCTGCCAAGATACAGTGGATAAAGTTTTTTGTTGCTTACCTAGAGTTTTGGGTTCGAGCCCCAGCCTAGGGAACTTTTTTCCTACATTACTAAAGTTTTTACTGTCACCGAGTCACCTCTATATCAATCCACTGTACCACCAAACATTCTTTCCTATCTTCCTTAACGCTCGTAGAGTGTGAATTTACAAAAACGGTATATTTGTCAACCGTAATAAAAAATGATTGATTGAAAGAGTGCACTTAAATGTCCAATTTCGAAATTTTGGCGTATCCCTGTCATGAAGAAAAATTTAAATCGATAATTTACTTTCCTGCTTCGAAGTATAAGATCCTTCAGTCTTATCTTTTTTAAACAACTTATCACACTGCAAATTACATCCCTTCAAATTCTAGTTACAACCGTCTGCTGTCTCATATAACAGTTTTTGATTATTTCTCAGCAAGGCTCTGAATAAAATTGACAATAACCATCACAAAATCACAGTATAATTGACACCTCATTTGACAGTTCTACAAAATCTTATTGAAATTTTTCAACTATCAACTATTAAAGAAACGACCTTAACAATCCTCAATTTAAAGGAAAGTCTAATTTAAATAACAAATTTCACGACAAAGTCCAACCTACACCTCAGGTGTCAGTTGTAACATATTCCTTATCATCAAACTGTCATGGTGGGTTACCAATCCATCATTTCTGTTGTCCTTTCATTATAAGTATGATATTATAAGCCTCATGAACTGCCCTGCCTCAACACTATTGTCTATTAATTTCAAAAGCTGAATTCTGCTATATTATACGATTGTGGCTTTCCCAGAACAGAGAATAGATGCCTTTCCTATTCACATTCTACAGATATAAATTATGTAGAACTAAAATGCCGCATCAAAATTGCATCAATTAACAATATGAAAATGAATTCCGCATTCCATTGCTCAACTCAAACAGAGCATATCATCAAAATCAATCTTCGAACTAATGACTGTCAGTGTCAGTGCCAAAGAGGCCGTAATTTTGCAAGCACACAGACGCATCAACATACATACATACAAAGTTGACAGTTCCTAACTTACCTTATTCCTATAATATACATATTTATAAATAATGATTGTCATTCCAAGAACAGAATATGGTGGCGCTGCGTATTTATTTAGAATTAAAACCCACCCACCAATTTATGTACAGTGCATCAAATATACATTCCAATTCCATTGTCATTATCATCAAATAAACATAAAGTTGCATGGTTATGGGGTATAAATATGGTTGCCTGCCTACAACCTATACTGATGTTTGGTTTAATAAATTAAAAAATTCAAAATCATAAACGATTCAATTACATGTTCAAATAGTGTTGCACATGTTGCATGTAAAATAAATGAGAAAAATTATAACAGGGTTGCCGCAATTCGATATCAAGGGGAAGAGATGAAAAAAAAAATTATTCAAAAATGTTTTGTATCTATATTTTTCTTCCTTGATGCTCCTGAAAGGATTGGCAAAATGTTCTTAATGTCATTATTTTTGGTATCGATTTAAATGCAGTATTGCTCCGACATTAGCTTTATCTGATAGCTAGTCGGACGAGCTTTAATAGTGGCAAAAAGGACCATTCACAATTGTGTTCTGGGAAAGTTGTTTTCCTTCAAATCAGTTGACACAGTTATGAATTAGGATGAAGTAGTCAAAAGAATTCTTGATTCTCTTAGACTACAGCCTCAAAATTTTCTATTGGAAGTATGATCTGTCATCATCATATTAGAAAACACATATCAACCTCGATACAATGAAATGAGACTGGTTGTGGAAAAGCATATGAACAATGTCAAGGCGACGACGACTGTCAAGGGAAATTAAAAAAAAAAAGTGATGTTTGATTCCATCCACGCATCCCCAATATTTCTTTGACTTGCTGTTCGAATTCAAACGGCTGTAATTCCCCGTGCGTCTGGCATTTGCAATGACTTGCAACAAGTCACAAAGCCAGCCACGCGAAGTTTGCTGGGATTGCTAAGAGTTTCGTGCGTATGGAGAGCTTAATGATGCGTGTTCGCGTGTCCACCTTTATCTCTATTTGTTGCGCAAAAATCAAAACAAGGAACTTAGTTTGCTTTAAATGTGAATATCTTTTTTTTTTTGCAGAAAAACTCTTGACCGAACAACAAATAGAACAAAATGTTAATAAAACAGAATTATAAAATACTGCTTTAGAACTGATTTAATACTTTTGTTTTAAAATGTTTCGCATTCAAAAATCCCACTCATGGCAACCCTATCCGTAAGTTGACTTTATCACAACCACCTGCGTACAAGGAATTCTTGGTTTTATTTTTATTTTTTATTTAATAATTTACTCGATGCACGCACGCATCACGCACAAGCATTATCGTTCACATCGCATCGTATAAGTTGCGTTGCGTTGTTGTGTTTGTTCGATATGACAATAAGAAAAACACATAAAACTTTTACAAGACACAAAGCCAAACAGTTTGTGACAGATGACTGTCATTCGGCGGCGGCCACACTAATGAGTGCGACCAACTCTCTCAACTCAACTCGTCTTGACAGTGATTTGTTTAATTAAGCAAACAAAACATGCAGAACCATCATCAGCAGCCAACAGAAAAAGCCAGCTTAATTTTTGTTGCGTTTTGTTGTTTTGTTTTTATGTTTTTATTTTTAATGTATGTGTTTGTGTTTGACAAGCGTCCAATATGTTTACTCGTTTAAGGAATACTAAAGATGGTGGTAAGTGAACCCTTGTCAATGCAGCCTGATGGCGGACATGTCAGGAAATGTTGTATGATAATTTGTAGATGTGGATTGCTGGGTATCTTAGAGATGAAGTTATGGTGTGACGTGTGAGAATGGTTGGGATATCTTAAAGTTTAAAGGGATAATTATGTAAATTCAACATTTCAACATTTTACAGAATGACTTTAATAACTTTATTGTGATAAAATATTTATTAAATCATGTATTTTTATTTTTATTTTCAGGTAAGTTCCAACACTACAACCTTATGCTCTGCTTAACTAGGTTTGTACATTATTTTTAATCAAAATAGATATCTTTTTTCAAAAAACGGGTTTCTGATTCTTTTAATATGAAAATAATCTTGAGTTTTGTCGTTAGTTTAGATGAAGTGGTTAGGACAGTGCTGTTATTTCAAAAACTGAAACATGCGTTTTTGACATTTGAAATGGGAAGATTTCAACTTTTTAAATTCTATACCTAGACCTACAGTGGTTAATGAGTTTGTGACAATTTTTTAAGCGTTCCAATTAGTAACTCAAAACACGTATTTTAAACATAATGAACCGCTTCTTGAGGTGGTGTAGTAAGAAGTTGAATTGACACTTTTTGTTTTATCTACGGGTACACGAAGAAATCATTTGGTTCCGTATCTTGTGGATCACTTATAAGTTCGATGTTTTGAATGATCAAAAATGCACTGGTTTCAGGTTTTTATTCCGATGGCACGATGACGAAATTTCCAATTTTTCCCAATTGCTTCTTTGTATGATTTGTATTGTCTTGTTGGACCAGCAAAGTTGATTGTTGTTAATTTTCGGGTTCATACACATAAATCCATTGCCTGTCATAATCTTGTAGACGCTTCTTAAAGCACCTCAATTGGACTTTTTCAAATTTTCCGGGCACCGAACGACAGGAGCATTTTTGTTTAGTTTCTCAAACCAGGTCAAAAGTTCATTCCCTATTAAATGTCTGCGAGTATCAATCTCATGGTGATAACGGTCTTTCACCGCCAATCTTTTCGGGCTCAACAATTGATTTAGGACGAGCTTTGCGACAGCGATTGAATTCGGAAAACCAGAAAAATTCGGTCCCTCGAGATGGTGTTTCATTAGTCATTATCATTACCAAAAGTCAAAGCGTGTTGTTGGATTCCATCTCCACTTACTCCTCGACTGTGTCGATCATCTCTATGGGAGTTGACGGAAGAGTTCAACATTCAACTTTGCTGTGTGCAAGGGCACATAAATATTCAAGGTAACTCTTAGCCAATGTAATTTCCATTTCAATGTATCACAGTAACCTGGGTATTCACATCGCTACACATGGGGATTTTCGCTAAGGCAAGATGCCAATGAGAGGACAAGTCCAGGATCCTGGCAGGCTGGAACTCATGTCTAGCGAAAAAACAGATCTCACCAAAGCTGGATCCAAAATGCTCTGATCTCTATATTAATTTAAGGGTCAAATACCCCAACCTTTGTGGTATCACGGCGGTCTTCCTTTGGGCTAAGTGTATCGGCTTTTTCAAGCTAACAGAATATTCCAGTAAAAATGTGAGTTCGTTCGTTTCTTCGTTGTTGTTGAACGCCTAAACTACTGAACCGATTGTTGTGAAATTTTCTACGCACATCGCCAACGGTTTAGAAAAGGACAACAAATTATCTTCCCGAGAGCGCACCAACCGCGTGCTGTTGACATTTATTTTATCTGTCTCTCTGTCTGGTGTTTGTCTTGAGCCTTTGGTCTTTGTCACACGTGCCTATAAGTGTGTTTACTTCGTAACTTTTGAAATACTTTTTATCCCTTAAAACATAAACGTTTTTCTTATAAAATAAATTTTATACATTAAAGAATTAAAGAAGAGACACATTGCTTTTGTTTGTGTACAAATTAATTTAAAAAGTCTCCTTAAAACAAATTAACGACTGTTTGCGTTTATAAGAAAGATCTGTACAATTTTCATCACAAAATAAATATGCTGTTAAAATTTTTGTGCGTCGGTCGTATTCAATGTGCATGAATGTTGAAATGAAAAATATTTATTTTCCAACGCCAAAACTTTATGTTTTCAAATAAAAATTTTGGCAGGTGATGTCCCCACTGACATTGAAGCAGAAATTCTTGGAAACAGACCACAAACAGTTTCGCTTGAAGGTTACCTTATTAAATATTTTCAAAACGCATAAATTTAGCTAAAAATATATTTTCAAACAAAAATATAAAAATTTATTAAAAAATAAATTAATTAAAGCAATTAAATGCTTCCCAAATGTTTGCACACATTTCGTTTCGAAGCATAGGTAAGTGGTCATGGCATGGCGTGGGAAATTTTCAAGACCTATCTTTCAGCAAATATGTGAAATACAAATTCCTTTCTGTTTCACGCGAAAACCCACGAAAGTGTATCTTTGTGCGTTGAGCCAAAAAAAATATTTGCATGTATCTATCCTTCAAAAGATACATTTTCAAATCACCACATCATTAACACAAATAAATGGGTTTATGGTGAAAATGAAGGGAAGTTCAAAAGAAACCTTAAAGGCGTAGTATATACAGTTACAGATAGGCTTTAACCTCAGCTGTATAGGTGTGAACACAAATTAGTTTGAATAGAAAGCTTGTTATCTTATCTTAAGCACAGATGAGTGAGTATGTGAGCAAACAGAAGATTACTTTGTAATGTACATATATCTCATCCAAAGGCCGCCAGAGGATGAGAAGAAGATAAGATTTTTGCTTTTAGAGCAAATTTGAATATCCCAGAATAGCCCTTTTGTGATGGAAAAAGGTTGAGAAACTGAAACCTATACGCAACCTGAAACCTCATAGAGAGAAGAAAGTTCCATTTTGGTTAAGAAAGAGGCCTTGAGGTATTCCGTCGCCATTGCCACAAGGCCAAAAGTAAATATGAAAGGCAAACAGTTTTTCCGGAAATGTACACAAAAACACACTTGCTAGCTATGGCGATGGCGGTGTTTGCATCGATAACCGTTATATGCTCTGTAATTATTTTGTGTTTAATTACGCTTTGTTGCCCTTTCGTTCGTTTGAATCTTTTATTTGAAGAATGTGTCAATAAAATATTATTTCGAAAACGTAGGCAAAATAATATTGTTTTAGTTAAATGAGAATGAGATGAGTCTGTGTTTTCCTTTATGGTTATTTTTAATTTTAATGGTTGAGCAGAGTACCTATCTCATGGATACACTACACATATTGATATTCATGAACACAAATATTATTATATTTGTGGTGTTTGCTTTAAATGATGCAGTTGATACACACACACACACAAATACAATGTAATCAACATTATCAATAAATATTTATGCACTTAAGCCTGCACTTGAGTATAGGTTTGTGAAAGTGATGAATTCAATTTGTTTGGTATTCGTTGGTGTATATATGGTTTGGTTGGGTGAAATCAGAAGGCTAACCTGAAGACTTTGTGGTTTAAGTCGTTGGGAAACCACTTTTGCATATTGGAACTGGGAAGTGGTTAGGTATTGGGAGCACAACTTAGCCGCATGAGAATTAAAATACATGCATGATCAAATGTTCATTATACAGGATACTAAGCTTTCCCATTCTATCATCTGTCTTATTAAAAATGGCAAATGGCTTTATCTAGTTGTGCCAAAATAAACATCATGTAACATGGTCTTAAGGCAGGGGGTGTCCTCTCTCCTTAAAAGCGAAAATATCATGCATAAGCAAACCTGACAGTAGATCCCAATACATTACTGTGGTTTGTATTTTTTTTTTGAGCGTTAAAGCTGTTTGAGAGAACTTTTAAAAAGTAATGGAGGGTCGTATCTATTGTCAAGTTTCCCAGGAAAGGTGATTTCTAAAGCTGCAAGTTCCTGAGTTTTATCACCGTTTCCGAAGATTAAATTATTGTACACATCGTAGATATCGTGCAACGAGCAAATATACACCTTGGGATTCAATCGTTCCTACTAATTAACAATTTTTCGTTCCAAATTAATACCTAGTTTTTGAAATGAAGTAAGTTAGTAGTTCAGTAAAGTTTTTAGTACTACATTTCTATCAGCAAGGCAAAGTTTAATTTAAATAGTTCTTCATTTGTCGCGGGTATATCTTGGAGGCCCCGGCTGACGTGTTTTTTTGGTTGCATCTGTCAAATCTGTGTCAAATCTCGCCATGCACAAGAACTTCAACTTTCGCAGACTTCAACTTAGACAATTTTGAGTGGGAACTTGGTCCTACGCCCGCCCGTACAAGATCTAATTGACACTGGGTTAACCAGCAAAAAAGACGTATACGAGCGACAGAAACACATCAGGTGACAATGCATCCTGTGGATTTTGGGCCGCCCGCCGGGGTCATTGTTCCATACTTTTTTGAAAACGACTTTGGTGAGACGGTCACGGTCAATGACAAGCACAACAGATCGATGACAACTAATTGCAAATGACTCAAATTGAATCTGGACCTAGACAACGTGTGGTTCCACCAACGTGTGGTAGACAACATTTTGAAACCACATGTTGTCTACCTCTCGCAGAGGTGATGTTAAATAGCCATGAAAGTCATGCAATTTGACACGGCTAGACTTTTCCAGAGGCTCAGATCTATGCAAATGAACCACAATCGACTGATGTCCTTAAAGAGAACATGATGACGCAGGCCATAGTTCAAATTTAGCTCGAATATATGATATAACATGTTCAATTCTTTTAAAAAAAAGAATTTTTGTTAATACCTTAAATACAGCTTGTTTTGTTTCATTTCAACATCTACCCGCTCGTATTGAAAAATCCTACTCGTATAAGATAAGAGACCGTTTATAAAGATGGGGAATAGAGTCGGACACAGAACGGAACCTTGCGGCACACCAGTATTAATTTTATCAATATTAGATTGAGAACCGTCCAAAACAACTCAAATGGAACGATCGGAAAGGAAACTTCTAAACCACCGAAGAAGGGTACATGCTAGAATTTTGGGAAACTCAAAAATAAAAATTGAAAAGAGTTCTTGAAATAAGAAAATTTGGGATTATTTCATAGAAGTAATGAATTCACATATTAACATTTATTTTTGAGCCACAAAATTGTCATCGTAAAACAAATAACAAACTTTTAAAACCCATTTAAGCTCATAAATGATTATAATATCAAAAATACTGACTAACGAGATTTATTTAGAACCACAATTTATACTATGAAAATCTTTTAAATTAAGTCTTTGTAAGCAGTGCTTGAAAGTGTATACCTTTACTGTATTTTGTATCGAAATGAAATTGAAGTAAAAGTAAAATTTTTCATAAAATTTCATTTGAAATCGTCATTATCCTTAAAGCCCTTCTAGTCCTTTCCACAAAATTCACATTGAAACAACTAGAGAGAGTCTCTTGAAATTAACAATTCTACTAAATTGTTTTATTACTTCCAACGTATTTCCAAATCCCTTTCTGAAATCCAAAACCCCAATACTAATTCCAATCCCAATCCCATACCGCCCGCCACCACCACAGGTTGAAATGCATTTTGATATTTTCAAAATTCGAGGAATAAACCATTTTCATCTATTTTCAAGTCCGTGTGTGCCTTTTGTTTGACTCCTGGAAAATTTATATAGGTATTACATTGTGTTTGCAAAAATCGATTTTTATTTTCCAAAAGATAAACCCCAAAAATAGTCGGTCAGGTGCAGGGATTAAGGAATATAACCTTACAGACAAACTTTTCAAGCTGCTGTCCGTTCGTTGGCTTGGTGTGTGTGTGTCAGAGCAAAAAAACACAAACGAACAAAACCAGGATGTAGCTTTATTAATGTGGTTTTTCATTCGCGTTCATGAATGCGCGCAGACAGGGTTGTAAAATGTTACACAATGGAAACGTTTCTCTTAGGATTTACAGATGTTACGTGTCCTTATCTCGTAGTTTATTACATTATCAATTCGAGGAATGCAAAAAGTAGAATAGAATTCAAGTTGAGTTAGAATGAAAATGGCAGAGTTCATTATGGTCACAATTATTAGGACATCACGCTAAGCCAATTATGACATGATATTTTAAGAGATGTTCCTAAGTTTTTGAAAATAATTATTTTGCATGAAGAAATTTGGTCATTTCCCAGCATTTCTGGATTTGGTTAAATTTGAGTGATGATAAGTATACCACTTTTTAATATGATATGACATCTTTGTTTTAACATGAAGCAATTTTAACCGAAGTGAAGCTAACTTCATGGTGTGGGTTTCTTCATACTACACCTCAATGCACCAAGAAGTGTTTTGAAGCAGAAACTTAAGGGGATTAGAAACGTTATGATAAATGACAGAAATGAATTTTTGAAGCATTAAATGTCATACGGTTCATAATTTCCCATTTGACAGTGCTGTCAAAATTGGAATTCAATGAATTTTTCATACGCTACCGTTGTAGTTTCAAACCCAAAGAACAGCGCTGTGAATTTGGGAACGAAAAAAACTAAGGGTACTTACTGTCTTCATTAAAACAATTTTGTGGATAAGAAGTATAAGAAAATAAAAATTATTTATAAACATAAGAAACAGAGTCGGAGACAGAATAGAGCCTTGAGGCACACCATCATGACCTTGGTGGCCAATTTAAGTCACCTCCCTGAAAGATAACCTTACCCTCAAATCGTTAATGCAGAATGTCAATTGTGGCGTCCACTGTTTGGTACGTATCACCATTCAGCGGGAGACACATGTCGTTAAGGTCCATATGGTACAATTTGAGCCATAAGAAATTGGTAATAACCGTCATCGACAGTGACTGAAAAAGTACGGACCAATAACGCCACCTTTTAGAATATTTCAATTAAATTTTGTAATTCCTCAAAAAACGATCTCAGCCTTTCAACCTTTATTACTTTCTAAAATGTGATTGCCAGTTTCAAGGTGAATTTATCAAAAGAAGTAGTTAAACGACATAAGTACATATATTATATTACCAAAACATTCTCAACTCTAACTGGCTCCTACACCGATAAAGACTCGCGAAAATTGTCGCTATTAATATAATATTATTACCCTTCTAAATCACTTCCATTGCCATCAGGTATTTAGGTTTATATTTTTATTTTTATTTTTTCGAAAACAAGAACACAAAAAAAAAATATTCCAAGAATATTAAAAGAAATCACTTCAACGATGGCTTTACTTAAATCTGATTGTTTTCCAAAATATCCCCTATTGCCACAAAAAACCATTTCAAATCCAAACTTATCGCCATCACCATTATACCACACAACCATTTTGTTTGGTTGTTGTTGTTGTTGGTGGCCTCCGTACCTATACGTCTATGTCTTCTTCTTGGTCTTGGATATCGAATTGTTATGCAGAAGTCATCGTCTGCCGTTGTCACACCGATTTTTATTGACAATCCGTATAAATTTCCATACCGATAGAGGTAAAAATCTCCCCTCAATAAAAATTCATTGATCCATATTCAAATTTGGATTTGTTCAAAGCTCCTCGAAGGAATATAACTAAGCAAGCAATCGAATACAAGAACCCATCCATGTACATAGGTATATGGAAGTAGCTATGTCGCAGTGATTGGAATCAGCAGCGTTGCTACTGCTAACTGCCACCGCTACCGTACATCTTTTTTTGGTTTTTTTTTTTTTTTTTGTGGCTCCTTATTTGTGTTGTCATATTATGCTTGCGGAGTACTACCATTACCAAACAGCAATACAAGATTTGGAGCTTGCTGTACCCGCAGTTTTTGAGCGACTTCTAAAATCATCGTAAGGGATCAGTATTGTGATTAAGAATAATGGTGTAGGTAAGGGCTTTATATTGTAGATTCTTGAGAGAATCATTATTAAAATGACTCCAACGACATGAATATGTAAGTGATTTTAAGTTTTTAGTGCTGCGGAAATGTAAGAAAAAAGTGCTGAATTTTAACAGTCAGAGTTTTTCGAGTTGGGGAAAGTTTTTTTATAGGCAGCTCCAAAGAAGATGCGAATCAATGGAAGAACCCGGGAAGTCATAAAGCTGAGATTTCTGTAACGGGATATGATTCCTGTATAGAAATTCTCTCTAATTTTGGAGCACATTAAGACAGTCGATCGGTAAAATGACTCAGCTTAATCGACTTTGTAAGGTTCCCGTGTATAAATTTTTACAATCGATCATGTTGCAACTTATTGTAGACACTGTTGAAGCAGATTGGATTTTCTGACAGACATGTACTAGGAGCTCTTTCTAATGCTTTTCATACTCTTAGGCTATTACCTACAAAAACAAACTAAATCCCCAATACTCAGGGATCACATTGAATCTAAAGTTATTTCAGTGGCAACTGAATTGAGATGTTTCCTAGACGACGAAAGGCTTTAGCATTAAACATTTCTGGAAACCAAGATCAAGTAAGCAACTGAACTCAGACAGATAAGACTACGAAGAGCCAATCAACAGACACACATTCAGAACAAAGTGGCTACTCTTTCAAGACTACTCAAGTCAGTATTCCTAACATTAAATCACCTCTGAGCGGTTGAAAACACAAGAGGGTGCAAAAACTGACGACAACAGTCAAAGAATGAGCATGAGATTCACTGAATCGACACCATGTCCAATGTACTCCAAAAAAAATAAAAATAAGAGACGTAACTACGAAATGAGCTCCAAAAAACGGTTTTGACTACTAATTGTTTAAAAGCACTGGCTTTTTGCCGAGATTCGGTTTTTTTTCGACCACCAAAGTTACAAGAGTCTTACTTACTGTCGTTATGAGTTTACTCTAAACTGGCCCAAAATTAAGAACTCCAAAATGAGCAGCCTACTGTTACTGATAAATTGATATATCTTCGCCTTAATTTATTTTAAAGCTTAGAATCCGTTGTTCAGTTTTGAATTTAACGCATTAACCAATCGATTTGGCCCGGCTCGTGCGCCATTTAATGAAATTTATATGAAAAGCTGTAAAAACCAATGTTCAACCCGAAATACTGATTTAGTTTAATTGCAATAAAAGCTGTGAGCAACTTGAAACGACCCCTTCATGAGTCTAATGTTCCTCAAAATACCATTTCGTAAGATCCAGACAGAATTCGAAGTTGAATTTTTTGTCGGTTAAATTTTCGTGTAGATTTCAAATTCTGCTGACGTTGTGACGTGCGTTAGATTGCGGAATAGCTTGATTGTTGTAGTTCTGCCCCACGTGCAAGCGAAATGTGTGACAACGCACCATAAAACATAATGTGAGACGTATAAAATGGAATCGATTGAATCTGATCAAAAAAAAATCGTTCAGTCGCCGCCACGCAAGCCGTCAGCCGTTTAAAATGATAATTTTCACAATAAAAGGGGCATAATTTTATAGATAGTTAATTTTATTTTTTTTTATTCTATCACTTGTTCACGTAGCCACAAGTTGTGGTATAGTTTTGACATGTAAGGTCGCGTGGCGGACGAACGACTCGAAAATCAGCTGTTCGTCAGTATAATATTGCTTCGGCGGGGCGGCTATAAAACCACGACCGTCACGCACTGCTTCATTTGAGAATTTATTGATGAATTTCAATTATTGTTTTCACAAATGAAATTGCGCACGGAACAGCAAAAATCCAGCGATTGCTTTTGCAAGGCAGAGCTATTATATAGCTTGGTTCCATGGAGAACGCTAATGGCATTTGAGTTTTTTCTATTTTATTTTTATGGCATTGGTAGTACAACAACTGAAAATGTGAATTTATGATCTAGATTTTGTGGTTTTTAGTCGTAAATTATGAAGTGAATATGACACACCTAATAGCAAATGGCTTATTAATATGAGAATCAATATGTTTTTTGAACTTGGTTGAGAATTGAGATTGAATCTTGGCAGATTTTCGTTGGAACTTTCAGAGATTCCGATACTAAAATTTGTGGCGAATTGTTGAAGACTTTGATTTTCAGAGTAATTTTCTGACGAAAGCGTACACTTGGTCATGACATGACCTTTGGGTATTTCTGTTTCACTTCCTTCTTTTTCTTGATTTACGGAACCTGCTATCGTCCTCGACAAAAACACTTAAGCTGGGAGAAAGCATCCTTCATATCATTTGGCTTCCGTGTTTCCGCATATTCTTCGATCTTCTAACACACCTTTCGTATACAGGATTTCCCAAGACAGTTTTCCTATTGTGACATTGAGTTTATTCTGTGTTATTTCTGCGTCCTCCATAAACGGATTAGTTTGTCAGGAATGCCAAAATTAGAAATTGTTCATCCCTATAATCAATGTTAGCATATGTAGCCATACGATTTGGTTCCAGAGTCGAATTGAAGTTACAAGATCTGTCGGAATGTGGAAACTGTTCTGCCCTTAATTTACTTACTTAATTAAGGTTGCGCAGACAGTCGATTGTGGACAGCCTGGCCTCAACCAACAATCCTTGCCAGCTAGGCCGGTCACTAGCCAGTGGCCTCCAATTGCACACAGCAAGTTGGTTAAGGTCGTTCTCCACTTGATCGCGAACTATTATTCGAGTCTTCTAGAACTGCGTCGGCCCTCCGGGTTGGAATTGAAGACTCGTCGGGCTGGTGCGTTTTCGTCCACACGCTTCACATGGCCCAGTCATCTAAGCCACTGTATTCTCAGCTTCTTAACCGGATAAATGTCGCTGTATAGCCCGTGCAGTTCGTCATTAAATCTTCTACTCCATGCTTCATTGGCCAGGGTCGTCATCGGAGCTAGGTAATTGATTTTTGTAATTTGTAGTTAAGTTACCCTGACGTACAACCCCCAACCTGGGGGACCAGGCCCTATGCTGCTCTCTTTGGACAAAAAGAGCTATGGAGAAATCCAGAGTCAGTAACCCACTAAGGGGATGCAAGAGCTACCGTTGGTCCTATAAAGGCTCATCCGCTCTCTATTTCACTACCCTGACATTTTTTTTTTTTTTTTTGTATGGTGAAGGGACAAAATGACATGAGCTCCGAATGTGTCAAAGTAGTTCAATGGGGTGCCTTACCATGCTGACTGTTGGCGTCGACGTTGGTTCACTTAATTGGAGCTCATCCGCCACTCGCTTGCTTTTTGAAGGGTTTGTCCAAGTTTACTCCAAGACAAACAGAGGAGCTTTCTGGCAGGGCAATTCTTGTGTTGCTATTTTTCCGTGTTCAACATTCGCGCTTAAAAGTTTAGCAATTCAAGTCCGGGTGGACAAGACCAGTACCCGCGATGGCTACCAATAGGGGGTAAATTAAGCACAGTTGATGTAGCGGTAACAACGCTGGGCATCGCCAATTTGAAACCAATCAGAGTCTTCCCTATTCATACAGCACCCAGCCACCGTTCTGGCGTTAAACTGTGTTATTTTCATTAAAGATTTCAAGTGATATCGAAAACTTGGAAAAGGACTTAAAAAGCAGATAGTTTTTAAGTAATTATTGTGTAACCCGAAAATCTTATACTAAACATATAAATCTAAATACTCAACTGATGCTCGCATCTAGAACCAAAAATTGTGATTTATTTTACTTTAAAGCCATGATATTTGCATTGGCAGGAAATTCCAATCAACACCGTAAATATATATACCGTAAACAGTTTCGTGGAAACTATTAGTGTTAAGTTCTTAAGACTTCGGCAAGCTTTAAAAAAGAAATTCCTAGAACTTATTTCTAGCTCATATGGAACTTTTCTAGCGTTCGCACTCATTTATATGCGAAATCAAGATAACATTTGTTTACTTGATAAATAGTCAACACAGAAATAGTTCAATAACCCGGGTATACATTTTTACGAACCCCAAAAGTTGCTATAAATTATTTCATTGTTCTCCAAAAAAAAAGCACGCCCGTCAGAGCATATCACCTCAGGCTGTGCTCGAAATGATAAATGAGTTCAAATAATGTGTAAAAAAAACAATACCATTTCGAAATCTAACCCAAAATTTTAAATTAGAATTACCTGACTCTTTCGCAATTAAAAAATAAGAAAAAAAGATACAAACGAAGTTAAGCTTATTTTAACCATTACTCTTGTTTAATTTTAGCCAACAAAAAAAAAACCCTAATTAGCTTTGCCTTCATCAAAAAAGATACAACAATTATTTTGTCTTGCTTAATTACTCGTTATAAATTTAAAAAAAAAAATTGGAACGAAGATGATTTCTACTTCAACGATGTACATTTTTATTTTTTTTTTTTTTATTTTTTTAACGAACCGCTAATGAATTGTTTGTTTTAAAATTGATTTCGAAACAAAATCAAAAACTCATCAAGTTAATTTGGAGCAAAGACGAAGTTCTCCCTTCTTTCTTTGCGAAGCAATTTCTGTCAATCATCACATTGACAAGACAGCCCAAACAATTTTATCTTTGAAATACATAAACAAACAAAAAGTATCTGAGATTTTTTTTTATAGACTCTGCATTCTGCAACATTTCAATTTCTTTTAAACAAATTAACTAGCAATTTAAATGTGCGTACGTCGTCGCCGTCTCGCGTCGTCGTAGGCTCCCTTTCGATCTTTTATAAAATACTCGCACTCCCCTCATTGTATCTAGGCTAAATATTAGGGAATCTTTATTAAACGAAGGTGAAATTTATTTTTCTTATTATCTGTGCCTGCCTAATTTTCTCTAATTAAAATAATCATCTCTGCACGTAGATGTTGTATCATAAAAGAAAATTATCCCACTGAGGAGGATAATGATGATGATGAACTCTCACTTGTAAAAGACTTTGGTGCTAATAACATAACACAGGGGGCGCCCTTTCTAGTTAAAATACCAATTACATTGTGTGTGTATGTGGCTATGTGTGGAGTCGTTTTCTTAACAACAACAATACCAACAACTGCCAGTAATGACAGCTTATGTCAAAATTTTAGATAAAGGGTGCGATAATAATTCAGTGAATAGACAGAGCATTATGTTGGGTGGCCCATCAATTAAGGGAATGAGTTGTGTTTTGATTTGGGAACCATTCCCTCATTATGAAGCCTAAGCGATGGAAGAAGATAAATGATAAATGACTGAATAATAAGTATAGAAGCTATAGGCGCTAGGGTGATGTTGTTGAGATTCGAGAACTTAATGTAAATTGCTACTTAAGTGGTTACCTTTTGTGTATGCCCTTGTCATGTGTCTAATGGCAGAAAAACTGATTGACAATAAAAAAATGGTTCGGGAAATTGTGGGTAAAAGTATTCTTTTTAGTGGATGTAGCTTTGGTCACTGTACGGTCGCAGTAACAGACCTCTTAAGATGTGTGTAAGGCTACCGCTGTTGGATTATTTCAAATTTTAGTTACAAAAACCTTGGCGTCATTGCATTTGATTATGTCAATGGATTTTAAATTCTACCTAAATTAGATTTATTGGTAAGGAGAGCTTATACAGCTCAGGCACTGCGGTATCAAGATGATGCCTGTTGTGCCAAGCAGTGTGAGATTCTAGAGCAGTTCTGTTGCTCCAGATTGAGACCAGACCTTTATGATATTGTGTGGGCTGAAGGTTTTGAGTTTTTCCAAGGGAACAATTTGATCACCAAGTGTCCGCTTTCTGAGGCGAAGGAGTGCTGGGCATTCCGTGAGGATATGCAAGGGTGTTTCTTCACTTTCGAGGCAGAGTCGGCAAACGGGATCTGTCGCTAGTCGCAGTCTCTTAGACTAGCTTGGATCTTATGAAAGGTGAAGCCAGAGCTTTAAAGGCAGCCTGGCTGTCTGAGAAGTTGAAAATTGTTTTGTTGTTAGCTTTCGAATTACATATTATCCTCGCGCATTCGTTAGTAGCGAAAACCTTTCCCTGGAATATGGACGAATGAAAACCAAGGCAGACCGAGAGGTTCGCGCAAGGTCCCCAAAAATAAAAGAACCAGTATACCTTTTGTTTTATACTGCACACGTGCCGAAGGAGTTCGTTATAGCCCTTTTAATGATAAGTCATAGTATGAGCGATAGGAAATAAGGGAGGAACGGAAGTGAGCTGTCGATGAACATTGGTCTTGAATGTTTGAAGATCAAAATGGCAAGGGAAAATTGTGCCAGGCAATTCATTCCACATTCGTGTTGTACGGCTAAAGAAAGAATTATAATATTTCACGGTATCCGAATATGGGCTCAAGTGTAAACTGTTGAGCGTTCCATTCTTGAGCCATCCGTATACTAGGCCAGATCTTTGCTAGAAGTGTATGGTTTAAAGTTTTCCCAGTCTTTATTATGGGGATGACTATAGAGAAGTTCCGTGTGAAGTTACATGTGGGGATTGTGACATGATTTTGCAAGCTGCTGAGAAGCGAAGGGTGGCCTCTTTAGTTTGGGTTAGGGGATACATATTCTTGGTGGAAGAGACGATATTGCTATCACCTACGCTGCGTATGTTATTGCAGGTCTCACTACAAGAGTATAGAGGTTATGCATCGTTTCGGGTTTGAGTCCGCAGTCCATAGAGATTTTGTTAATCTGTTAGAGATGCGTTCTAGTTGTGGGTTCTACGACATAATTCACTGTCTAGAACGATCAATACAATATTTTGCTTCTTTCAAAAATTAGATTGTGTCACCATATAGAGAAGGGGGTGTAAGAAGGTCTAGTTTTCTTCTTTTAGTAAAAGGAACACTAACTGTATTTTTGGGGTTAACGAAGAGACCTTCACAAGTACACCAGTCTTGAACGATGTCCAAGGCTGATTGAAGTCTGTTCGATATTGATCTTTCTGAGGATCCCTGTATGACAATGACTAGATCATCTGCGAAGCCCACTGCATAAATGCCATGCGTCTCTAGTGATCTCGATAGGCTGTCTACAACGAAGGACCAGATAAGAGGCGAGAGGATTCCGCCTTGTGGGCATCCTATGGTTGTTAGTGCAGAAATTTCTAGATCTTCAATTTTACTCTGGGTAATTCTGCAACTAAGCATGAGCATGATCCAATTGCATACTACTTGTGGGACATTGTGGTACCTGAGTGCTCGGGCAAGTTCCCAAAAGTGAGGCTAATGCTAAATAATTTTGAGAAAATAGTCAAATACCTATTTTTTTTTGCTGGTTACGTTGCCATTTTGCATGACATTTCGTTATTGACCAGTGTCCTTAGATGCTTTCAACCACCTTTCTTTTCCCTTAATTTTTGATATCGCCAACTTTTAGTTATCCTCACCTTCATAGTAAATCAATTTTTGTTATAATATAAATGAGAACTAGCTTTAGTCATGAGTGGTCCAGAAGAACCTGCAGGGTATTTTACATTTCTACGAGTTTTATTTTAACTTCGGCCGATTTTTTTGCCAATACAAAGTAAAGTGTCACGACACTCTTCCTTTATAGTCATTACCCTTGAACTTCAGTAAATTGATGCATAATCCGGGATGAGCCCCAAGTTCAGATATACACTATTTTTACTATCAGAGCAGCTATGGTGTCTTATACTATTTCAAAATAATATGGAGGTATTGAGTTCAAGGTCCCTGACAGACCGCTCTTTTCTGTTACAGTCTTTGAGGTATTTATTATTATAGTCTTCTCCAAGAAGATTCTGCCAAGAATTATCGTTCATTCATCTGTTTCTTAATTGATTGATTTAAAGATCATTCAATTGCATTCCAAACAAATCATTTTGTCTTTAAATAAATTGGAAGATTATATCACTTAAATAGGTACAATTAACAAACACGGGCAATTAGGTGGCCATTCTCAATAAACATTAACAATTTTGAAATGTATATGTAAATGTATATTTCAACAAAATTGTTAACCCATTGCAAGTGCAACTACGGAAAAACATAAAAGCCATTCCGTCGTGTAAATCATATGGATACTTAATATGTCCATCGCTAACAATTTTATTTTATGTTTACAAATTTGCCCGCCAAATGTGATTAAATTCTCAACACATCCATGAGATACAAATAGTCTTGGCGAATGTAGCATTGCTGCTTTGTGCAATGTGAATCTTTCATCAACAAATTATTTAAGTGTCATTGGGGTGATTAACTATAATCGTGCATCGCTAATATTTTTCTTTTTTTTTGCCGAAGGAATCCTGAGTCAAAATATAGCTGCAATCAATTTAAACGGGATTCCAATGTACGAGTATCTTTTTCTTAATTTGTTTTTATTTTCTTGTTTTGTTTTGTTTCTATGTTTTTTGAATTGCTCTTGAGTGCTCATAAAATTAACACTTTTTTCACTTAGATGTTGGATTTATGTTGATTGTTTTTAATGCTAAATTGAAAACTTTGTTTTAATACTTTTTTGAGTTTGGCATTAGAAAATCCTGCACACAGACACATTAAGTGAAATTATTCAGTGAAATAAAAAAAATGTACCTATAAACATTTCCACGAAAGAAGGAAAAAAATCAAAACAAACGAAGAAAAACAAAAAGCGGACTAAAGTGATAAAAATAAAAATAAACAAAACAGTTTTTGGCCACGTCATCGAATAACAAAACTTTTTATTTTCATTTTATGTTACCAGACACTTATAAGTTACATAAGATACACACACCATCCACATACACAACACTCACTCTGCAAGATGATTATTAATGCTGATAGATACTTTTATGGATGGATATCATCAATGGTAATAAAATATTCATGTGTGTAGTCATAGTACAATATACAATTTTTTTTTTTTTTTTTAGACAAAAAAAATTCATAGATACTTAATGGTTTCATTATGATGATTAAATGACTTGCTCAACGATGTTATTGTTTTTTTGTTAGTAAGTTTTATTCTAGGTCACAGTCTCGGTCGCTAGGTTTATGAATTTTTATTTCGGCAACTTGCTCGCGTTGCGAATTTAAGTGGGACTATTATGGTTACTATTATGGACTTGAATGGTTATTTCCTATTTTGATTATTATGATGTGAAGAAGATTTTTATTGGTTTTGGAAAACAAATGAAGTCTTTTGTGTTTGAAAGCGAGATTATAATGCTCAAGAAGTGCGTTTGTGATATTGGAAATTTTTATTTAAGAAACAGTGAGTAAGAAAACAGTTATGACTTATGATAGCTTGCCGACACTGGAACATATGACATACAGTTGATCATGTGTGAAACATCTCTAAGTTAATCCGGCAAGCTTCCAATGACTTATAACATCAATTTCTTTCCCTTGACAATAACAATAACTGCTTCCGTGATGACGTTGTAAATAAGCTTTTTCACACTGAGTATCGTTCCATTACAAATGTCAAAGTTTCAAAGGCTACTTTCAAATGTCAATTATTGTGACATGGTGATCCGAGCAATTCAAACGCATTCAAGAATTCCGGAGGAAAATGTCCATAGCCATTTAGTCAACCAGTTTTAAGGAAAAAAAATATCCCAGTATGAATTCTTAAATTATCCTGTTGAGATTACCTCTTGTTCGTTTAGCCAATTATGGTTTGGATGTTTTCAAAAATTACAGTGAATTACTTCTCCACAAAATAAATGCTGGTGTGCCCCAGGCCTCAGTTCTATCTCCGATTATATTTCTCATCTCTCATATTTTCTCATCATCATAAATTAATGATCTCTTGCCTGTGACTTCTAATCCATTAAATTGTTTCGCCGACGACTCAAACCTCAGTTTTTCATACTTACTTACTTAAGGTGGCGCAGACAGTCCATTGTGGACCACGGCCTCAACCAACAATCCTCGCCAGCTAGGCCGGTCCCTAGCCAGTGGCCTCCAGTTGCGCACACCAAGTTGGTTGAGGTCGTTTACCACTTGATCGCGCCACCTTAGATGGGGTCTTCCAGAACTGCGTCGGCCCTCCGGGTTGGAATTGAAGACTCGTCGGGCAGGAGCGTTTTCGTCCATACGCTCCACATGACCCAGCCATCTAAGCCGCTGAATTTTCAGCTTCTTAACCGAGTCAATGTCGCTGTATAGCCCGTACAGTTCGTCATTGAATCTTCTCCTCCATACTCCATTGATACATACAGGCCCGAATATCACCCGAAGAATCTTTCTCTCAAAGCACCCCAGCCTGTATTCATCCGATTGTGTCAGTGTCCACGCTTCTGCCCCATACAGCAGGACTGGGATGATAAGGGTCTTGTATAGTGTCTCCTTGGTCCTTTGAGAGAGGGCTTTACTACTAAGATGCCTTCTTAGCCCGAAGAAACAGCGATTGGCAAGAGTGATTCTTCGACTGATCTCTTCACTGATGTTGTTCTGAGAGGTTATAGTGGAACCCAAATAGACAAAGTCCTTGACAACCTCAAAGTTATATCTGTCCATTGTGACGTTTTGTCCGAGCCTACGGTGATGATCTACTTCACCCGAGGACAGCATATACTTTGTTTTATCTTCATTTACAGCCAGACCCATTCGAGCCGCTTCCACTTCAATACTTGCGAATGCTCCACTGACAGCGCGCTTCGTTCTTCCAATAATGTCAATATCATCAGCATAGCCAAGTAATTGAACGGATCTAAAAAAAATCGTACCGCTAGTGTTGACATGCGAGTTGCGTACGATTGCCTCAAGAATGATGTTGAAGAGGTTACATGACAGCGCGTCACCCTGTCGTAAGCCTTTCTCGACATTAAATGAGTCGGTGGTGTTCTTACCAACCTTGACGGAGCAGCGCGAGTTCTCCATAGTCATCCTGCACAATCGAACGAGTTTGGCAGGGATGCCAAGAAGCGACATGGCTCTGTATAGCTCGTTCCTGTTTACGCTGTCATAGGTGACTTTAAAATCGATAAAGAGGTGGTGAGTATCGATCTGGAATTCTTGGGTCTTTTCCAAAATCTGCCGAAGTGTGAAAATTTGGTCGACGGTTGACTTACCGGGTCTGAAACCACACTGATAGGGGCCAATCAGTTCACGTGCGAAAGGGTTCAGACGTTCACACAGAATGGCCGACAAGATTTTATAGGCGACATTTAGGAGACTTATACCTCTGTAGTTGGCGCAGCTTAGAGTATCTCCTTTCTTGTGGATAGGACACACAATGCTGAGGTTCCATTCGTCAGGCATACTTTCATCCGACCAGATTGTACAGATGAGTTGGCTCCTCACCAAGTCATCTCCTGCTGCTTTGAACAGTTCAGCCGTAAGGCCATCAGCTCCAGCAGCCTTGTTGGACTTTAGTTTAGATATTGCTATCCGAACTTCTTCTTAGTCGGGAGGACGGAAATTTTGTTCTTCATCATCCAAATCGAATGGATCATTCTGCCTGACAGCGATTAGTTGGTTGTCTTCGCCGTTTAACAGTCTGCAGAAGTGTTCTTTCCAAATTCTCAGCACGGACTGTGTATCTACAACGACATTCCCACCCTCGTCTCTACATGCTTCCGCTCGGGCTTTGTAACCCTTGGACGAATGCTTTACCCTTTGGTAGAACTTTCGAACATTGCTTCTGCCGTAGCACCCCTCAATAGATTCAACCATTCGTTTTTCCAGTTCTCTTTTTTTTCTTCTGAAAAGCCGATGTTCCTCTTTCCTCTTTTGCTGGTACACCGCACGGAAAGCGCTCTTGGCAGCTCTAGTTCTGGCATTCAGAACTGCATGATAGGCTTCGTCTTTGGCCAAGTGTGCGAGCCTGCACTCATCATCAAACCAGGTGTTTCGTTGTGGTCGCCTAATGAAACCCAAAACATCCGTGGCAGTTTTTCATATACGTTTGATAATTCCTGGCCTTCGCCTTCGGACGTGTTTGTGTTATTAGAACGATACCGTATGATAAGCTCAATAAACTCTGATTTAAACAGCATTGTGAATTAGGGTACTAGAAATCGTGTGAAGATTAATGTGTCCAAAATGCAATCCTGTCTTTTGTCGTTATAGCTTAACATATCCCCTTTGCCATTATCCGTGAATGGTATACTTGCATCGAGGAGGCCGAAAAGCTATAAGTACTCGGTATGTGTATCAGTGACAACCTTACTAAATTCTTGATATTGCCAAGAATACTGCAAGATGCTCAGGCTTCCTTTATAGATGCAAGAAGTTTTCCCCCTTTCTGATCTGGCTACAATTTACAAAACGTTTATACGCACGAAACTTGAGTATAACTCCCATCTCTGGACAGGTGCTTCTCAAACTTTTTTACACCTGCTTGACAGAGTTTAGAAAACAGCGTTAAAATTGATAGGCGAGCGAAGCATTATGGAAACATTTCCATCACTTGAAAATCGTCGAAATGTTTCATGTCTTTCCTTATTTTACCGGTTCTTCTACAAAAAATGCTCACTCGGGGTAGCCAGCTGCATTCCACCCCTTAAACATTTTCCCCGTAATACTCGTCTTGCTATGAACGCTCATATCAGCTTACACTTGAGCCCAATTTCGGACGTATACCATAAAATGTATAGGGATTCCTTCTTCAGCCGTACAACACGAATGTGGAATAAAATGCCTAATACAATTTTTTCTTGCCATTTTGATTTTCAAGCATTCAAGGCCTCCCTAATTTCCTATCGCTCGCACTATGACGAAACATTAAAAGGGCTATCCTCCCGCTTAAGCGGAGAAAATAATTGACACCCCAGCCCTTACGATTTATTTTCTTGTTTCGACTTTTCCACAAGCTCCAGATATAGTTGTGGGTTCTTGTGCCTGGCGCGGTGCAGACTACCTCAGATTCACCTGTACACTCTGAAGGACACCGGCGATATTTATATAAGCAAAACCTGCGTTTCGTTGATGTGCGGCAGTTGGTGGATTTTGTTCACTAAATTGTTCGGCTTGAATGTTTCTACCACGTTGCTGATAGTCCTTTCGGAAGGCCGATTGTGCCAACCATGTATTCAAAATATCAAATTTTTCCATTGAAATGAGCAACGTGGTGTTTATGTATTATCGTGACAGAAAGACAAACGTAATTTCATCGAATGATATGAAATAATTCCATTCTTCGGATTCTCCAGAAATATTAAATTCGTATCTATTGCTTCAAACTGACTTCTTTCGCTTTATCATAATAATGCTGCACTCATTACTCAGATGTTACATCAATGACCTACTTAAATACAACAACTCCAAACTTCCAAGATTACATTTGGTAACTCCTTAGTTGAAAAGAAACAAAAGTCCAACCACAATAAATTTTCGACAAACAAGTACGAAAGTAAGATGCCTACATACCAATTAAAAAGTTACAAGGAAAACCCGCATAATATCTAAACCTCCATTAGAATTTATTGGACTGACTCTAACTGGGGTCCAATATTTCTGCCATATCTCGAAATCAGTGACCTTAATTACTATTTGAATCAAATCAAATGTATGCTTTTGTGATCAATTCAAAACTACATAACATCATAGATACCCAAAATATTTCTAATTGACCATTTCAATAAACGATCTATTGTCAAATAACTGTTTATCACAATCTCAACAATTTTATATTTGAACTGCCAGACATGTCATAAAAATAAAAATTTAAAAAACATCCCGCCCTTACTTAAAAAACAATTTGCCATTTAATAAAAAAATAGACTCGAAAACGACATGCTTTGCGGTCGCGATATGCGATGGCGCGGCGGCAGCATCACAAAGACCATCAATTTTATAGAAGTATTGATATAACAGTGAAATAAATTTATAGAGACAATCTATATAACAAAATAGAACAAGTGAATTAAATAGCAATTAATAGACTTTACATAGAAAGAAGCGAGTAAACGATGATATCGACTACAAAACACACAATCGTCGTCGCATCTACTATGTGGCAGAACAAATTGCCGCGAATTGTATTAAACCCGCGCAATCATGACGTGTGACGTTAGCCGCTAACGTTTCGACAAACTTTTAAAATGGAATTTAATGAATGTCGATACGGACGGCCCGGCCGGTAGCCGGTATATAGACGCTACATAGACGGTACCGCTACCGATCGAATTGCTGTCAAGCCGTTAATGGATTTCAATGATTGACATTTAGGGTGGGTGGTTGTACAGTTGTGGTTGTGGGAGTGTGTGTTGTAGGTTTTTTTTGTTTGTTCAACATTAGAAATTACGATATCGTTGAGTTGTTGTCACGGTTAAAGTTCGATTCGTTACAGTCACCTACAGTAATTATTACGAACGGTAGCATGTTAGAATACATTTTTTTTTTCCAATGGAATTGAATGTTTGGTATACACCCCCCAACCACCCGATCCTATCAATTTAAACCCCCACAATACAAACACAAAAAAAGGGAAACAAACTTTTGACAGATAGATATAGATACACAGATGTATAGATAAAGATACGTACCCACGTGATGTTTGTGCTGTTGGGGTGGTGGTAATTAATTTACGATTTGAACGTTCGTTTATTTAATAAGAAACTGGAATTTGTTGTCTGTAATTGGGAGGTTGAATACGACACGCTGTTTAAATTAAAGTATCGATTTTGTTTTATTCTTCTTTTGTTGCCATTGAAGTAAAGAATTAGTCAACATCACATTTGGGGGAGAGAAGTAGGCAAGGGTAATGCGGGAACTTGCACGAGCCAGGAGTTAGTATTTAAAAGTTCAAAGGTAACTAGAACTGGTTAAGTCTGGTGTATTCTAAGAAATTTCTAAAGATTTGAATACAATACTTTATTGATTTATTGGATCTGGAAACAAATACATTTTGTTTTTACTTTAAGAACACGTAGAGCTTATTTCAAGGAATTCAAAGGAAATGAAAGTGGCATTTTTTTGAAAGCCTAATAGCATCACCCCCGATTTCTATAGGTGTTAAGGCTTCTAGATTTCGTTCTAAGACCTGTAACATAACCTATGTCTCATCACAGTTTTAAATCCAAGGTAAGAACGACACACTACTTCATTTGATGTAACTTCGATTTTGTGATTTTTTTCCATGAGTGATCCCAGTGCTTCGGATCAAACAACAATTAAATGCGTGCTGAAAAAATGGCTATATTTTGTAGTCGCAAGCTTACTGACTTTTGATACGCTAATCGCCTGGAACTTTACTACAGAGGCCCCACATGACGTAAAAAACAAAGTTCATAAAGCTTAAGGCTGAACTATATTAGTCGGAACGGCGAGGTCTATGACTCGTTTCGCACGCCCGAAATAGCGGGTATGCTGACTTTGTGTGTGACGTCACAATCATCTTATGGTTCAGAGGAAAATACATTTTTTGCTTCAGCAGCAATCCGGTCATTATGGGTAGGGAGGGTGTTCATTTCACAGGTTGGACGTCCACGTTTCGTTTGGTTTTGACAGTAGATTCAATTTGTTTCCATCCATTATAATTCAGCCATTTTCAATTCCTTTCTTCTTTTCTAGAAAACCATTCAATTTCTATTTCCATTAAATCGAGACCCTTCCTGCCCAAAGTAAAATCCATGCTTTTGTCTGATCTTAAGACCAAAAAACTAACAACAATCCCAATACCTTACTACATTGGTCAAAACGAAGATTGGTGGTTTCCGAGCGAAAGCGCCAACTAGCACTGCACCGAGCTTTTTGATAAAACCTAACGATAGATGTCGGATGTAATGGGTGCAATATGAAGAACCCGTTCATTATAGGATAAGTTGAAAATTATGTTTGAAGGGATTGTGCGGGTGTTTTGAGCCATTTTTGAATGAGTTGGGTAAAGCCATTTCATTTTTCAAGACACAAATAACAATTCTCAAAACAGAGCTATTAGACACCCTATGTTCAAAGACCGTCAATATACCCTCTAGAGTTGCTTGTCCCAACTAGGCGTTTAACTAGTTAGCCAGGAAGAACAGTCTGAACCATATTAAGATCGGGGTGAGGTCCAGTCCCTAAAACACAATTTGCCTACAGGGCGTGTGTCAACCTTAGGAAAAAAAACCGAAACGCATCAAGACTTTTTTACTTCATATTATTAAGTACTTTCGGGGACAAGTACATATAGGCCTTCTGTAAAATTTTATTGGTTTGAGAAAAGCGAAATCAATGGATTCAGAGATTGCACCTAGATAGAAAAAAATCTATTTAACTTTAACCCATTTCACATAAGATTTATCACATGAAGTAGTGGCCAATAAAATTACGAATTAAATGCTTTGGGTCCAAATTTACGACATCTTCAACCAATCATGAACATATGACACACACACTTCTTTTTACCCCACGTGTGTGCATGGTTAGATTTAATATTTTTCTTATCCCAAATTAATTGAAATCAAAGCCAAATCTCTAAATCCAATTCATAATGTATCTTTCTTACATAAATATAGGTACAAAAATAATCAGAACAAAAAAAATCAGCCTACAACACAGGTCACAGGTGGATTCCGTTTTACACAATTTCGCCACGTACGAAACACACAGATTATGTAATTTATTATTGTCTCATAAAGTCCCACAAATATGACTTAAATTCCTCTTCCTTAGTTTGACAACATACATTCATTAAATACAAAAAAAAAGCAAGGAACCGAAGGGAACAATATTTACCTACACAATATAAAACACACAACAACAAAAAAAAAACCACTCACATCACTCTTGAACATTTTGCACCCGTGCGTGTGTCCTCGGTGAGAAATTAAAACCACAAATATATGTGTCGCAGCTCCCAAAAATACAAAACCTTCTATTTCAAACACCTGTGTGCCTCACAAAACGATAAATAAGAACCAAAAAATAAATAACCTTCACAGTAGAATTATCACCCAAGTCCCTGGTGACCGGACCGGGTCGGGCCGGGACGGGCTGTTGGCTGTTCAGTTCACACTCGACCACTAAAACCCATAAATTCTGCCTAAAAGCTACACAATGTGCCAAGTGCCACCTAAATTTACCTGCCCCCGCCTTATACTTCTGTTTGAATTTCATTCACACTCTACTCGTAGTTTTTGCTAAATTGTTAAACCAAATCCATGACACTCATTTTAGTCCAACCAACACACACAATAGTATGGTAGCCATTCGCGGAATATTTTTTATTTTGTTTTGCTAAGTATTGTCCACTCCACTATTCTAAGAGTTTTGACAACTAATATCCTGAGTCCTGATCAAAAATGTTCCAATTTCCATCCTGAACGAACAACCGCACCAATGCTTCAGCTATGTGCAGCAACAACATGGACTCGACAGAGATGACAGGACAACGCAACGACAACAAGGACGAAATTTTGTGAATTAAAAGTGGTTGGATGCTTAAATCCTTGAATGCAATTTGGCTTGGCTTTGTTATTTTCAGGAACTTATAGATAGTTTTTTTTTTTTTTAGTGGAAATGGTACGTGTGTCCTTTGGAGCTTTTCAACAAAGTATTTATTCGAAAATTGTGGTTTTTGGGTTTTTGGAACAGAATTTATTTTTGCAGTTTGTTGATGCCAATGATGTTGAATAATTAATTAATTGAAAACTTCAGTTGCATCGTTTTAAGCCAAAATAGGACTCTTTTTTATGGTTATCCTTTTTTTTGTTCATCATCGTCGACTGGATAATTAATTATACGTTTCCATACATACATATATCTGTGACAGTTTGCATCAGGGAAATATAAACTTTATCCTGCTTATCCTGCAGGCTGCTTTTTTTTTTAGGGTAAGATAAATTGTTCAATTGAAATGCGCTCGTTCTTTACGCCACGCCACAAATGAGTTGAAAACCCCTCTAATGATTTTCTCAATTAATTAGGTGATAGTGTGGAATAATATGATCCTTGATGGAAGAGGAAATGTGGAAATTGAAATGGACGGATGAGAGAAAGTTTTTTTTTTTGATGGCAGGTATTTTTTGATGACGATAGAAGATATTAAAATGAATGATGACGATGAGAGAAGTTTAATGAACAGATTGAGTGAAGTGAGAAAGTTTTTGTTTGAATTGTTCGGGTTTTTTAAATTGAGTATGCATTCGAGGATAGTTAATTTAAATTAATTTTGTTTGATGATAAATTCTATTAGAAACTTCAACTTAGTTAGTCAAAAATGATAAATTTAATCTGCATATTGGAGTGTCGACTTTGATGAGATTCTTTTCCAATTGGTTGATATTGTGTGCGTAAAAGTATACAGTACACACGTTACAGACGTAGGTGGCATTATTTATTTACTACATTTAATTTCTCTTAATTTTGTAACAGTTGAAACTCTATTGTCCGAGATTCGATTAACCGGAGGAAAATATTTGACATAAAGAACTCTAATATCCATAACAGGGTTTCGAGTTTTTGAATTAAATAAAACACTAAGTGACTTATGAATTAAAAAAAAAATAGTTCACAGGCTGATAGATAGGTACTTATGAATTAAAAAAAAAGACTGCAGGTGACTTATCACTTGTGAATTGAAAAAAAAAGCTGATGAATAAATTTTTTTTTATCGAAGGTAGCTTACTCAACAATTTTTTAAAAGCTCAGGAATTTTCAAAACATGGACTCGCTAATGATAATATTGTTTTTAATTGAGAATTAATGTAATTTTTTTTAATAAATATGGCAATTACACAAAGTACTTCGAAAGCTTTAAAACCACTCTTGTTGATGTAGTAAGAAAAAGCTTAATATTTTTTTAATTCGTGGAGTCGATTAATTTTTTTTATTGATAAGTCGCTCAGAGTCTTATGACTTAGTGTTTTTAATTCATAAGTCACTCATTGGCTTGTGAATTAAAGCCAAGCTTAAGCTAAGAAATGACTTAAGTACTTGCAACTCTTACCCATAGTAAACTCTACTATCCGTAACAAGACCGAACAAATTTTTTCACTTCTAAAAACTAACTTCATGAAAAAATGAAAAGTCCAAAAATACTCAACATTTTCGAAGTGAAAATTTGGTAAGTCCAAAAATCATGAACATTTTTTTAAGTTCAAAATTCTTGAAAATTGTTCTAAGTCCAAAAATCTTGAAAATTTTAAAGAAATCGTGAAAAGTTTTCTAAGTCCAAAAATCCTCAAAATTTTTCGTAGTCAAAAGATCGTTAAAATTTGTCTAAGTCCAAAAATCATCAACATTTTTCGAAGTGAAAATTTGGTAAGTCCAAAAATCATGAACATTTTTTAAGTTCAAAATGCTTGAAAATTGTTCTAAGTCTAAAAATCCCGAAAATTTTCCAGAAATCGTGAAAGTTTTTTTAAGTCCAAAATCATGAAAATATTTCTAAGCCCCAAAATCCTGAAAATGTGTCTAAGTCCCAAAATCATGAACATTTTGTAAGTCCGAAAATCTTGGAAATTTTTTGAAGTCGAAAAATCTTGAAAATTTTTCTGAGTCCAAAAATGTTCGGTTATTCGTGATGAGATCGGTCCCTACCATCCCGGTTAATTGAGTTTCAACTGTAATTCGATCTTGAATATTTTGATCTTAATATACCACCCATACACCTAACTAGACCATACTTTGCGAATCATCTTAGAAAAAAGCAGAGTTGTTTTTTACAATATTAAATCACTCTAATTTCCTTGCTGTCAACAGCACCCAATATGAATTTCAGTGAAATCGAGAGATAGAAACAGTAAACTCATGACGAAAAAATGTATGGCTTTTTTGCATCTCTACTGACTTTAGTAAGGCCTTTGACGAAATTTCCCATAACTTCGTACTCTTCAAACTTATTGTACTTGGCTTCGAACCAATCTCTTTGGAATGGGATCCGTTCAAAATCCCGAAAACCAAATTCCCGAAAGTTCAAAATCCTGAAAAATCAAAATCCCGAAAATTCAAAATCCCGAATGGTCAAAATCCCGAATGATAAAAAAGCCAAGTACTGTTGATTAAGAAAACTGTTGACACAGGCGCATGCCAGACAACTGGACATACCCTTAGTGGAGCAACGCAGTTGCGTGAGCGGGTGTGTCCCCGAAAAAGGGAGTTAAAATCCCAAGAACCCGAGAAGCGGGCCACCCAAGTACTGCTGATTATGAAAACTGTAGACACAGGCGCCTGCCTGCACGCTGCACCCTTAATCCAATTTTTCAGAATTGATTGCTATTCGGGATTTTTTCGGAATTTTGATTTTTCGGGATTTTGATTTTTCTGGATTTTGATTTTTCGGGATTTTGATTTTTCTGGATTTTGATTTTTCGGGATTTTGAACTTTCGGGTTTTTGGTTTTAGGGATTTTGAACCAGACCCCTTTGGAATAGATATCCTCTTACCTGAGCAACCGTTTCGTTAAAGAAATGCCGTCTCTACCTCTTTTAACGATTACTCCACTGTCCTTCAAGGAAATCATTTGGGTCCTATCCTTTTTCCGTCAATGACATTGAATTGGTAATTACGCATTCAAATATCTCATTGCATGCTGACGATACTAAGTTTTTGAAAACTTTTTCATTGGCTAATGGTTCCTCCTAAATTTAATTAGACCTTGGAAGATTTTCTGTTTGATGTCGTATAAAGTTCCTGAACTAAACGACGCTCAATGACCTTTTCTCGAAAGCGCACTAGATACCCCTCCCCCCCCCCTTACGTCAATATTTTCTCTACAATCAATCCATTTCTATCATTGAAACGATCCAAAATCTAATGGTATTTTATGTGATCGTGAACTTAATTTAATGACGACATAATTCAGAAAGTAAAATCGGTAATATTTCTATTCAAACACATGAGACATGGCATCTCGTAGGAAGTACCCCTCAGTTCTGTTGTATTTCTACTTTTAGTAAAGAGTAAAGACGGAAAATTCTTTTTTCAGTTTGTCGAAAGTATACTCCTTATATTAAGGATAAGCGTTGTTTTCACTTGGCCAAAGAGAAGAAGTGCAAGTAGCGAATCAAGCGATAAAATCGCTAACCTACCCTCTATTACTTATATTAAGTCGTCATCACAGATTGGCTCGCTGTCGTTCTGAATACTGAATTTGAATTAAATCAAATTGCTGCGATGTAGTCCCTTCTCAGAAAAATCCAAAAATGATCTTTAACAGTAATTCATCACAACATGTTCATAAAATCTCTATTTATTGTAAGCTTAAATCATTTTTCGAAATTCCTAGTGTTAACAATATTTCCTGAAGCAATTCCCTTCAATAATTTCAATCAAAATCTTCCCCGTAGATATAGGTACCGATTGATATCAATTTCATTCAACTCAAAGTATCTGTAAACTATTGATTGCATTTCTTTGAAAAACCACTTTTGGCAAAAAGTGAATGCAATTAAATGAAATTCATTTGGAAAATTACAAACATCTTGCTTTCCGATTGCAATAAGGAAGGAAGGAAGGAAGGAACAAATCAAAACATAAGTTATCCCCTTTAAAGAATATACCTTACCCACAGAATTCTTCTTCATCTGTTGTTCAAAGTTTATTTAAGTGTGTTCAACCAAACGAACATGGTATACTTCAAGAAAATAGCCCTTTTCACAATAAAATCTGTCCAATTAAAAGTTTTCCCTGACTCTTCTACTAGTACACTTTTCTATCAAATTGTATAAATCGATTGCTTGCGCACCTTTATGATGGTTGTCCTTATTTTTTTTCTCTAAGAAAAGCCGATTGAAAAGTTTCCTTATCTTTACAGTCGATAGATTTATTAAACTTTTCTGATACAAATTATGTGTCTTGTGTGCCTGCTTAGGCCTCATTTATTTGGAATTAAATAAGTTTTATTATTTTGTTTTGTAATATCGAATGGGAACTCTGGAGGAATTGGCATTTGTTGGAAAATAGTTTTGAAATTGACAAGGAAAAGATTAAATTGACTTTCATTATAGATTGCATAAACTTCAGAAGTTTTATTAAAAGCACAAGCAATCCCTAGGAATCCCTTCCTGCATTTTTAACACAATTAATCGTCCTTTTTCAAAGTACACAATTTCCTTTTATATTTGTCATTTCAGCCGTAAATGTGTATTTTATGGCATGCACAAAAAATGTAAAGACTTTTAACCTACTTCATAAAGATGCAGAGAAATGTCACACCAAATTGTCTCTACTTAAAAATATTCCACATCCTTTTTTTTATCCTTTGGCAAAATAAATGAACCATTGTGAGGCACAAAAAAAATCCAAATCCGGAAGCGATAGAAAAGAAAAATGACTGAAAATTTGTTTGGAATATTTAATCCTTCCGCTTGCTTTGTTTCTAAGCGCTAGCAATAGAGGAATCAAAGAGGAACACTATCTCTGCATCCATTTGCAATTCAATTTGTCATCACAAATCAACGATTGGAAACCAAAATATAAAAAAATTAAATGCATTCAGCTATGAAAACGTGTAGTTGTTGGAGCGATCGTTGTGTTTAATAATGTAGAACCAAAAAAAAAAAAATGGACCGAGAAAGAGAAATTTAATTCAATTTAAATTATATAATCCTTTTTTATCCTTCCTTCAAGAGCTGTTGGATTGGATATTGAAACAAAGAAAAAAATTTAATTAATTTAACAAAACTTCGTCTAGATGTCTGGGAAAGTACTTTTGGATTAAGGTTCAAATATTTCAAATTCCGGAGACAATGAAATTCATTGTTCACTTCCGCCCTTATAACGTCGATTCGTCGGAGTCGGTCGTGTCGTTGGTGATGAATATTTTATGAGCTTTTTTGTCGCAGCTTAAATGTTTTTTTGCAATTCTGTTTCAGGGAAAGGTTAAGTGGGTTGAAAAAGATAGGCTTTTCCGGGTTAAAAGAACGACAAAGATGGCTTTGAACAATACAAATTGTATTTGTAGAGAGGGCTTAGATACTTTTTGCGACTGAAGACATTTTTGAGAATGTTTTAACTCACGGTTTAATTTGCACTCCTTAAAGTATGCAATACTCTTAACTCGGATGAAAAGGAATTTGACCTTTGTAAGATTTTCACGCCTTTGCAACTTAAACGATCGTCATAAAATTTTGTACATACATTGTCAGCGGTACAAAAAAGGACAGATGATACCATTCAACTCAATGTACATTGATATGATCGCCTTTCATTTCGTCGACTAGGTCTCCCCTAGCATTATCACTTAATCACTTTATTTTTTTAACCTATATCAAGACTTTCTACTTACAACGTATCTTTTTTTTTCTTTTCAGCTGATCCTCTAAAATGCGAAGGCATCAAGTGCCCTCCATTGTCCGATTTGAATTGCCCCGATGACAGTCAACTTCGTGAGTACATCGATATCTCAGCATCTGAAATAACCAACGATACATCCATGATAACTGACGACCTGCTATCTGAGTGTTGTGTGGCTAGGAAATGCGCCTGCAAGCTTTGCCATATTCCCTCGTGCGATAATAGTTCCTTGGTTGTATCTGAAATCGTCCCGGAAACTCAGATTCCCGGTCGCTGTTGTGGCCAGTACGAGTGCAAGCTCGAACCAAACTGCTCGGCAGTCCATGACACTGAAGTCTGGTTAACAGATTGTCAGCGGTGTAAATGTGTCTATGGTCAGCGAATGTGTCACAAGTCATGCGATGAAGCTATGCCAGAACAAAATGAAGTGTATTGCAAGTCAAAAACTCTTAATAGATTCTTCTCACATGGAGAGACATGGAGGAGTGGATGCTATGAGTGTGAGTGTCGGAATGGGGAAGAGAATTGCTTGATGCCATTTTGTAGAAGTGTCAATTGTCCACAAGAGAGACAAGTGACTTTGAAAGGCCATTGTTGTCCAGTCTGTTGGCCAGATACTGGTTCTTTGCCACCCCAAGATGATAATGACTATTTTGACGAAGAAGAAGACTCAACTCTAATTGCAACCGAACTCGAAGATTCTTCACCTGCCCCTATCGCTCCAGTCATTGTTATGTCCAAGCCTGTAACTACATCAACATCAACTTCTACTACAACTCCTTCTCCTTCATCATCGCCATCGCCATCGCCACTACCCCCTTGTCTAAGAAGCGAAGATACATCAGCCAGCTATGCTGTCTATCCTGAAGTTGTCGAAGTTGTTCATGCTCCCAGTGACCATAATGTTCTCTACCTCATCATTGGATTTGAAACCCTTATGTTGGTCATTTTGAGTGTCATCATCTACCAACTTCGAGCCAAGAAACACTCATACAATACCGTCTCGAACTTCGATGACAATTTCAATAATTGTCAAAAAACTTCACTCAAAATTGAAAAAAATGGTGACCTCATTTAAAAAGCTCTTCAAAGGGCAGACAAGAAAAGAAAACAAAAACTTAAATAAAATGCGTGTCTTACCAACAACAGTATAAGTATTGTGTTAACTATATTTAAAAAAAAAAAACCCCTTCATAAATTTAAAATATTTAAGTTTTTTGATTTTTAAGATCTCATAACTACAACAAAAAAAAAGTTTAAGTTTTTATTTTTTAACTTGGAAATAGATTTTTTTTCAGTCCCATTCTCAAATTATTTTTTTTATTTTATATTTATTATTTTTTTTTAATAACCGAGCTAATAAAATAATAAGAAACTAAATATTAAAAAAAAAAAAAAACAAATCGAAAGAAACAATGAAAAGTGAAAAAAAAGAGTTGAATGGAATGTTGACCAGCTATGTGATATAGGATTTTAAGAAAATATTGATTCATTATTAAATAAAATAATAAATAAAATAATTAAATTAAAAACTATTTTGTTTTAGAGTATTTGTGTTTTTATTATACCGTTAAAAAAAAATTAAAACTAAGTTGTTGATTAGAAAACAATCGCACTGGTATAATGTATAACAGATAAGTTTATTCCTGGAGTTATACAATCATTCTTAAAAAATAAAAAATAAATTTTTAAATAGTATTATAGAAAAAATCAAAACAAATATTTGTTAACGAAAAATATATTTTAAGAAAAAAATATATATGTATATAGTTTTAAGAAAACGAAAACTTAAGTTTAAATAAATTAATTAATAAAATTGTTTGTCTTTTAATACAATCTTTGGTTCGCATTAAAAACAAAAAGGTATAACGCAGCACGGTAGAATTTTTGGTGTAAGTGTGGTGTCAGTCACTTCATGAATTGCGATTTATAGAGTAAGTGCTCCAAATATGTCCCACCTTTAACATTTTCTTAAATATAACTATACGTTTAAGTCTAATTCATTTATTTTTTCGTAAACATTCTTTCAAATTATTTTTACTTCAGTCTTTAGAAACTATAATTGAAAAACAAACATAATAAAAAATAAAAACAAAAAATTAAAGCAACTTCATTTCACAACTTAAAAAAAACTTCTGGTAATATGGCCCATTTAGTTTCAAATATGAACCAAGGTGGTACATATTTGAAAAATATTTTCTAAATATTCAGAATTCACATATATAAATTATTGTTTTTCATTGCCAGCCGTGATGGGATTCCTGGCCCACTGGTTTATATTAAAACCCGGAGTGGGCCATATTATCGACACTATGACAATTTCACTTTTTTATATTTCTTAACACACTAATTAATTGCAATCATATTTTTAATTTCACATTTAATAACAGTAAAATATAGGAATTGGTATACCTATTACGAATAAACTTATTTAATTTCCAAAAAAATGACACAAAAATCCCTAAGTAAACTCGGCCAAAAATTATAACGAAAACGAATAAAATAAACCAAATGCGCTCACTTCCACCACTGTTCAACTACTTTCTCCAAAACACAATGATGCAATGCTGGTTTAGACGTGTTTGATTTGAACGGTCAGTTCAATGCCTACTTTGTTTTATTCATAAGATATTGCATTGGGCAATATTACCAACCTATGCCATATATGCGATAATTGCTCTACATAAAAATTGGATTATGTACTTCCTCAATATAGGGCCTTTTCAACGGTATAACCCACGTATAAAATAATTTTGTCTAATAAACATAAACTGTACTGAACGGTACATAATCCATTAATGAAGTGGGTCGTTGTTTCAAAGTTTTGAAGGACCCATTTCTTCATGAATTTGACACAACTCCGTACCGTTACCGTACTTTACATATTTATTTCGTAGGGACATAAGTCCATAATTTGGTTATTGAGTTATATCCCATCAAAATATAACAAAAGAGCCCATATTTTGAGTTGTGAGTATCGGTGTTATATGAAGAGGCAGTTAAGGGACTTGGTTGAATTCCTGCCATCGTGAGAAATTTTGCAAACAGGTGGGCAACCTAGTGGACGAGCCTAAATGCTGAACCCTCTCGCAGGACTATTCATTGAGTAGGCACACTCACTAAACTAGGAACATACTTCTTAAAAGGATAATTCAGTGATGGGAAATAATTCCATTTAACTTGGCTGCTATCTAAAGCTTGGTAGGAAATAATCAATTATGGACCTATGTCCCACTGGAAGTAACGTCTCTGCGCCGGAATGTCAAAATTTTAATGGTGAGGCGGGAAGAAAATTTAAGATCTAGCGTGAGTTAAAGAATCTCAGGAAATGGGTTTTCAGAGGAACTTTATTGTGATTTACAAGCAGGCTAGGGAGCAAGTAGGCAGGGACTGGCAAAATGGTTCCAGTACCGAACTTTTTCACCTAGTCGAGAGCGATCCCGTAAATCCACCATTAACTTTAATTTCTTGACAAAATAAAAATATGTTAGAAGTTTGAAATTTTAAGAGGTAAGGCATGCGAAGCTGCTGAAGACAATAGCATGTCAGAAGTGTGCATGATTTTCACGAGAATTGGTGAAATAGACTTTGAATGTTCTTGGGTGGAGATGTTTGGCCATTATTTTGGCTTTTTAATTTAAATTTAATGGGCAAGTGTACAACTGTATGTGAAAAGCTATCTTGGACGGTCTAGTATGACACATAATATGAGAGTGATCTAAGTTTAAGTCTTGACTTTTACAATACTGGCAACTGAGGCCATCGGCTCAAACAAGACAATTTAATCACTACAGAGAGACAGGCAAAACAGAAGGAAGAGCAACAGAGAACACATGTCAAGAGTACGCGGTTGGTTTCGACGTGTCATACGGTCTACCATCCGACCAACAACCATGATCTATCGGAAAGCGATGCCTTCTCTAGCCCGTTAACTAAGCAGGTTTTATTTCCCAAACCTTACATTAAAAATCTAACCATTTTACATATAAAAGAGCTTAAGCTGAATATTTTTACTGACGATTTGCAGCTGCCTTTTAACAAGAAAACTAGCTTAATAAAATTCAATAATAATGAATTGATGGCGATCAAGCCTTTTATAAGCTGTCTCGTAAAAACATTTTTGATTCTCATTATGAAAGACAGCGTAGGCAACGGACGCCTCGATTGTTCGAAAACGATTAGCTGAATCACTTGTTGGATACAATACCAAACTTTCAAGGCTCTTTCGAATGAATACCCACAGTGCTTAGCCCGTCTTTATATTTTGAAAATGAATTTTTTGTACCTGGATCCTAACCATTCTAATGGCCTCCAATGCGTTGATATTCTTAGCAGGATTTCAGGGTTTTATGCATAAATCCAAGATTCAATGTCGGTCACCATTTCATAGACGTTTTTTTGAAATGACGTGGTTTAATTATTCAATCTTCAATCGACATGAGTCTTTTTTCGAGCGGTTGTCAAATTATTTTGCAGCCAATTGTCCATGCAATATTGGGTGACTAAGCATTCCTCCAACTCTCGGTTTGTAAAATGTAAATACATCTATTCACGTACAAAAACGTATTCCAGATGACCTTTACGAAATTCATCATTTAGAGATACGCCACCACGGTTGAATTCTTAAAACCAGCAAAATACGGTGACGCGAGATGGTTCCCCATTACCACGTTTTTGACCAACGTCTTTGAAAGATCAACAAAATCAAATTTTTTAAACTCATCAAGGTATTAAGCTTCTGTATCGTATGCAAACATACGAGAGGAAATGGAGAGCTCTTTGCATAAGAGATTTTATTGTTCTCTTAAATTATAATACAAATCACTATGAGCAAGCTAAATGTATTTATCATTTTTTAGTATAATTTGAGCAAGCGTTATGTACAGTCGGGCAAGCTGCTGCAAGCTAGTGCAAGCTAAAATAAATGTTGGGTTTTTTCTCGATAATAATCTTTTTCCCAACAACAAAATATAACGTGTTTTATTTCGGTCGGAACTTTATTTATTTCAGTGGGTTTTATTGTAAGTCGTGTGGTTAATACCATACATTTTGGTCCGAGTCGAGCCGAATATGTTCCTAGTGTTCCTACGGTCGGTCCGCGAGCTAGAAAATTGTGTAAGATATATGGAAATGTGAGAAAGTGTGCTAGCTACGAAAGCTACGAAGTGTTGTGCCCGAGTTAAAAAGTGCAAGCTAAAAGCAAATCCAAAATCATCACATTTCCATAGTTAAATTAATATCTAAAAGCGAGCTATATTAAAATCTGTGTGCAAACGGCAAAACGAAACCGTAACGGTTAATCACGAATATTCATGTGTTCATGTCTCAGCAAGCTAATGGTGGCGACAGCAAGGCGCACATATGCACAAATCAGAAGATGCAGTGCGAGGAGCAAGGGAGTATAAATTGTTTATATACTTATTTTTCCCCTATTCACTTATATAGGTACAAATTTGAGTAGCTGCAGCAAGAAGCAAAATCATCCACCATGTATACCTGGTGCGAAATACACACGCACACACACACGCAAGGGAGAAGAGCCACAACAAAATAAACGGCAAGCTGCGCGAGCATATTATGTATACCTAGCATGTCTGTGCCTTTGCGAATCATATGAGAAAGGGGGAGAATGTGTAAAAAAAATTCTCATTCGAAAGTGTTTTTTCACAAGAGAAGGCAGTAAAAAAAAGTGTGTGCGTAGAAATTAAAATATTTTTGAGAAAAAAAACATCAAAACTATAAAAACAAACAATAAAATGTAAGTGATAGCTAAAATATTAAGAAAATGTGCAAGCTTGTCGTGCAAGGTTAATTAAAAAATAATAAATTCGGAAAGCAAAATATATAAATTTGTGCAAGCTAGGGAGGAAATTATTTTATTGTTGTGAGCTATCATGTGCAAGAAATTAAAAGTGCAAGCTAGATAAAAAGAAAGGTGTTAAATTGTGGCAAGCTCGGTACAGAAATCATTTTTTAATACGCGGCAAGCTTGGATATATAATATTAATATATTAATATTGATGAGCTAAACAGTGCAAGTAAATAAGGAAATATTTTCCTAAAGGAAAGCTATGGGCAAGTGAGCAAAATATGTGTGGTTTTTTTTATTTATTATTTAGATCTCAGCTGCAGTGTGTGTTCCATTTGGTTAGAGTGTTATATTCATTTATGTGTCATGACGGCGGTGGTGGTTTGCGTTCACCATATATAGCCGTTGAGACATGCACACAATACAGTGTGTCGCAGGATATTTATACGGGGGAGTATTTTTATTTTTTCATTGTTGAGGTAGGTTGCATTTTTTCTAGACAATGTTTATAATGGAATATTCACACTGCGGCACGTGTAGGTAGGTAGGTAGGTAGGTAGGTAGGTGGACAGCTAGCAAGCTAGACAGAGCAAGGGTTAGAACAAAACAAAACATTCTGCAAGCAAAATGAAAAATTAAAATTTTATTGAAGAGCTATACTGCAAGCTAACTGAAAGTGGCAAGCTTACAATCAAAATGGCCAGCTTATAATAAAAATGGAAAGCTTAGAATCAATGTGCAAGCTAATTACAAAAACAAGGCAGCAAGCTTATTTTAACTAAAGTTAAGATATAAAACTGAGTTTTGAGCAAGGCAGCAAGCTTCATTTTGACAAAAGTCAAAATGCGAATAATAATTCAAGCAAGGCAGCAAGCTACAGCAAGCTTAAAAGATCTTTGTTGAGGGAAATATTAGATACATTTAAACCACTCGCTCACTTGTCAAGGGATAGGAGTTTATAGCAAGCTGGGAGTTAGGATAGCCGTCATTAAAACAGCAAGCTATATCTAATTCAACATTTTTCCTTGTTTTTTACAGCAACATGTCTGAACTAAGACTACAAACTTCCAACGTATTAGCGTTAGAACGTCAAAAGGCCTTTCTTAAATCAGAGGGCTTCCGGACAGCTGACAGTGAAGAGATCACTATTAGGTTGGAGAGGTTGGAGGAGGTGTGGTCGCAGTTGTTGGCGGCTCATACCAATGCGCTAGCTGGGAAAGCTAACATAAGAGAGCAAGCTGAGGCACAGATGCAAAAGGCGGAAGAGCTGTATTATGAGCTGAAAGGTGCATTTCGTCGACAGCTACGACAGCTTAATCTGCCAGGAAACACGGAGCAAGCTCAGCGGCCAGCTAATACCCCGATCGAGGTACAAGTGGTGGTACCGGCGCAACAACAGGAAATCGCCAACACCTGGGGGGAATTTGATGGCTCGTTGACGAAATGGCAGGGGTTCCATGATCGCTTCGTGGCAGCTATCCATGAAAACGATCGCGTGGCGCCTGCCTTCAAATTTCAATATCTGAATAGCTCGCTGACAGGAAAGGCCGCAAGGACGATGGGAGAATGGCAGCTCACCGAGAGTAACTATAAGGAAGCTTGGGCGAGGCTGAACCAGCTGTATAACAAGAAGTATCAAACTTGTCGCGAGCTATTGCGCAACTTTATAAGATTGCCCATTCTGCAAGCTAATCCGAGAGCCGACGAGATTCAGCTTATGTCAAACGTGACACACGAGACGGTACGACAGCTACGCGCACAGGGGGTAAAAGTCGAGCATTGGGACATGATAATTGTCTTCATGCTCCACGAGCGTCTGGACGCAGAAACGGCGAGGCAGTGGGAGTTGCAACGTACCTCTGAAACTCCAACAACAACGGAGATGTTAACGTTTCTGGATAAGCATGCGGCAGCCAATGAAAGGCCAAATACAAGCCATCAGGCAAGGATGTCGACACAGCGAGGTAACGGGCAAGCTAGAGGAGAGCAGGCCATGCGGCTAACACAGCATTTCAGCGCAAGGGGTAATCAGCAAGCAGGTGCGAGCAACTTGGCATCTAAGCCACTGGTTGCAATAGCCAGGCCAATGTCGAAAGCTATGGGAGCACGTCCGCCAACAGGCCGTCGTTGTGAAATGTGCCAGGAAGACCATCAGCTGTACCGATGTTCTCGCTTCCTGCAATTGGGATTGAGGGGAAGAGTCAACTTCGTAAGGACCCGCCAGCTATGCGAAAACTGCCTGAAGCAAGGGCATAAGAAGGAAGAATGCTTCCAGGCACCGTGCCCTAGATGTCCTGGTCGGATGCAGCACAACAGCGTCCTCTGTCCGTTGCACGAGGAGATGAGGTCAGCTGCAGTAAATAATGCTGCCAAGGAAGATGAAAGGAAGAGGAAAAAGGATTGATTAGAGCTAGAGGTGCCAGCTAAAATTCGAAAGGTCGCAAAGAAGGAAAGCTCATACTGTTTTAACGCAAGCAAGCAAAAGGGCAAGGGTGGCAATATGGCTGTATCTACAGATAATAAAACTTTAATAAATGCTTATTTGAATGTGTTTAATTTTACTCTTGATTCAGCTAGCGATATATCTACCACACTTATGCCAACGGTGTCAGTTAGATTTCAGATGCAAGGGGGAAATTCAAGGCCAATCCGTGCGCTCTTGGATTCAGGGGCACAGCCGAATATAATCACGCATGAATTGGTGCAAGCTCTAGGTACGATTACAAGTACACTAGCACGAAAGGTAATCGGTATTGATGGAGAGCCTATTCAGTTACATCGTCAAGCTAAGGTAATGATAGTACCGTGGTTCGATGCAAATACATGCATCGAGGAAGTTTTTTGGGTTCTACCGAAGGGTACGCAATGGCGTTTGCCTACGCCACAACGTGACATACAGCCGATCAGTGGCCATAATCAAGTACCGTTCGCCGATCCAGCTTATTGGAAGCAAGCTCCATTTGAAATTCTTTTGGGCGTTGGTTTCTTCGCAAAGGTAATCGTAAGCTCAATACCACGCAAGATAAAAGGCTTGGTCATACTGGAAACAAATTTTGGGATGGTTGTATTCGGAGTTCATCCGATAAGTGGAGAGGGGGAATCAGCTAACAGCAAGACAGTAGCAAGATGTACAGAGCTATCCAATATGGATGAGATGATAAAGCGATTATGGGAGATGGACCGTATAGGTGCATCTACAGCAAGGACACCCGAGGAGCAAGCTGTGGAGGATATCTTCACAAGGACAGCTAGGCGGAATGAGGAAGGGCGCTTTATCGTGACCATTCCCATTAAGCCTGAGGTGCAGCACATTGGGGATTCAAGAGCCATCGCGCTGCGAAGGTTCATGTACTTGGAAAGGAAATTGAATAAGGAGCCAGCTCTGAGAGAAAAGTACGTTGCCTTTATGCAAGAATACGAAAGCTTAGGACACATGAAGAGGGCAAGCTGTCCAGCACCAGCTGGACAATTGGTATATTATATACCACACCACTGCGTAACAAAAAAGTTCAGGGTGGTATTCGATTGTAGCTGCCGGACAGATACAGGCATTTCGCTTAATGAAGTGCAGCAGCTAGGCGAAAAGCTACAAAGAGATTTGTTCGAAACTGTTATGCGGTTTCGGCGACATCGGATTGGATTTACTGCTGACATCAAGATGATGTTTCGACAGGTTGGAATAGCTCGGCATCAATGGGATTTACAAAGGATATTTTGGAGAGAAGCTCCAAATGCAAGCTTAAATGAATATTGGTTGACGGTTGTCACCTACGGCATGACATCGTCGGCATACAATGCGGTGCGAGCTCTTATACAATGTGGCAAGGATGCAAGCAAGCTATTCCCAGATGTGGAAAGGATAGTCAGGAATGATTTTTACATGGACGACTGTGTAACAGGCTGCGATAGTGAGCTAGAAGCATTTAATATGGCTAATCGATTGGACAGAGTATTACGGACAGCTGGTTTCGAACTTAGAAAGTGGAAATCCAATAGCCAATGGCTATCGAGCAAGCTGCAAGCTAACGACAGTGAGGTTTTGACCTTTGACAGCAAGGAGCAAGCTTCAGTACTAGGGCTACAATGGTTGGTTACAGAGGACCAATTTACATTTGTAGTTCGAACGCCAGCTCTATTTGGAGAAGTAACAAAGCGCAAGATATTAAGCTGTATAGCCCAGCTATACGATCCAAATGGATACATTGCACCGGTTGTTATTTTGGGTAAAGTTTTGATTCAAGACATGTGGCGACTGAGTCTTGGATGGGATGAAGAGGTGCCAGCTGAGTTGAAGAGGAGATGGCTAGATTACTGGAAGGAGGTTATACATCTGGAACAATTTCGGATAGATAGATGGCTTGGGACAGGCAAGGGAGCAAGGGGGCAGCTTCATGGATTCTCAGATGCTTCCATGACTGCTTATGGAGCAGCTATATATATTAGAGTGGAAGCAGCTAATGGCAAGGTGACGAGCAAGCTGGTAGTTTCAAAAACAAGAGTGGTTCCACTCAAAACTATTACAATACCAAGGTTGGAGCTAGCGGCAGCAGAATTATTGGGACAGCTAATGGTAGAGTTACGCAAGGCAATGGAATGGGCGGAGTTTGAATACGCTATGTGGACAGATTCGATGGTGGTACTACACTGGCTACAGAAATTTCCACGTGATCTAAAAACATATGTAGCAAATCGCGTGTCGTCCATACAAACCAATACCGACATCAAACGGTGGCGGCACGTCGGGACTAAAGAAAACCCCGCCGACTTGTTGAGTCGTGGGATGTTGCCAGCTGACTTAGTAAAAAGCAAGCTATGGATGCATGGACCTGACTGGTTATGCTATCCAGAGACAGAATGGCCAGCTAATCATGAAGCAAGGGAGATTCCGCTCACGGCAGCTGATGAAATGCATGTCTGCGTTGCCGTGACGTTCAAGAAAGATATAGGCATATGGGTGCCAGCGAAGCAAGCTATCATTCCGATAGAAGAATATGCAAGCAGTCTGGAAAAAGCAGCCAGCATACTTGGATACATATATCATTATATGGCCAGGTTGCTGATTAGAGTGAAGCAACGCAAGCAAGGGATAAGAGTGCCAAGATCAAAAAGAGGCGATGTGTCGCCTACGATATTAACAATAGAAGAAAGAGCATCAGCAATGCGTTTTTTCATAAAGCAAGCTCAAGCAGAGGCATATGACAAAGATATGTCATCTCTACGCAAGGCAGATAAGCTAACAGAGCATAGCAGAATCGAAGCACTCAAACCGGTCTTTGATGAAGAGGGAATACTGCGAGTTGGAGGGCGATTAGATAGAGCTTCTGGTGATTACGAGCTGAGACATCCGGTAATAATTCCGAATGGCTCCAGGCTAGCTTGGCTAATTATGGACAGTATACATCGGCAGACGAAACACGGTGCCGTACAGATAATGATGCAAGCTATACGACAGCGCTATTGGATACCAAAGTTACGCAGCGAGCTGAGGAGGTATCTACATAAATGTGTTACCTGTGTACGCTATAACTACAAGCTGGAGCAGCAATTGATGTCTGAACTACCAGCTGATAGGGTGCGTTCTGGGAGAGCTTTCCTGCACACAGGTGTGGACTATGCGGGGCCATTTACTTTAAAGGTTCTGGATAGGCAAGGCAAGAAGATAGCTCTGCGAAAATCATGGGTTGCTGTATTCGTATGTCTGAAGACACGAGCGGTCCACATAGACCTAGTTGGAGATCTGACGTCTGCATCATTCCTTTTATGTTATGATAGATTTGTCAGTCGGCGAGGGCATTGTCAGCGAATGTATAGCGACAATGGTACGTCATTTGTTGGCGCAGCAAGGGAAATCAAGCGAGCTTGGAAAGAGTGGAACGAGGATGAGCTATTCAGCAAGTTGAGCCGAAAGGGTACTGACTGGATTTTTATGACTCCAGCCGCGCCACATCAGGGGGGAATATACGAGGCGGCAGTGAAATCAATGAAATTCCATTTAAAGCGGATAGTGGGTCAACGCGTGTTAGATACTGAACAGTTCTTGACGCTGTTGATTGGAATCGAGGGCATATTGAACTCGCGGCCTATTCATCCTCTCAGTGATGATCCAATGGACACGCAAGCTTTGACTCCAGGTCATTTTTTAATTGGTGAGCCAATAATTTTGCCTCCACCATTTTCGATAGCTGAAGGGACAAGGACGCAAGGAGTTAAGCTATGGCAGGAAAGGCAGATAATGTTAAATCATTTCTGGAGAAGGTGGCAAGAGGAGTATCTCGTTACACTGCAAGAGAGAAAGAAATGGAGGAGAGAAAAGGAAAGCTTAAGGATAGGTCAGCTGGTAATAATCAAAGCAGAAAACTTTCCGCCAGCTCAATGGTCCTTGGGACGAATATGCGAGCTTATCAAGAGCAAGGATGGATTAGTAAGATCTGTCGTTCTGCAGACAGAGATTGGACAGCTAAAGAGGCCAGTGCAGAAAATCTGTGTACTGCCGGTGGATACAGCTAGCGAGGGTTAATGCGAGTAAGGTACAGATTAGCTAAACTAAGTAATATAGTAATAACACAGCGTAATACTCGTTCTATCATAACATTTCAGCATAATTAAATGAACTTTACATTTCAATGTTTATTAACCTTCTTTCTCTTCCTAGAATCAAGAAGGGTATTGTCCGTTGATGCAAGCTACTAATTAAGAGGCGAGGTAAACAAACTGCAAGGACTAACACCAAGCTGCCAGCAAGGACCTAATGGGAAAATAGTTATTTTCCGTCGGGACTGTATCGTATGCAAACATACGAGAGGAAATGGAGAGCTCTTTGCATAAGAGATTTTATTGTTCTCTTAAATTATAATACAAATCACTATGAGCAAGCTAAATGTATTTATCATTTTTTAGTATAATTTGAGCAAGCGTTATGTACAGTCGGGCAAGCTGCTGCAAGCTAGTGCAAGCTAAAATAAATGTTGGGTTTTTTCTCGATAATAATCTTTTTCCCAACAACAAAATATAACGTGTTTTATTTCGGTCGGAACTTTATTTATTTCAGTGGGTTTTATTGTAAGTCGTGTGGTTAATACCATACAGCTTCATTCACAAGACAATAATGTTTTCAATGAATAATATCTATAACTTCCAATTCGTGACCATCATCATACAAACATCCTTTTTTGTTTCATTAGGACTTAATAAAAAAAAAAATTCAATTTGAATTAATCACACCCATTCGTAGCTGCGTTATTCAATAATTTCATTTCATTTCATTCGGATGCAATAAATTTAACATCTCACCAAAAAATTCATGCTCTTCATCACTAAAATTTGATTTCTTTTTAAATTCTAATCAACGAAAAAAAAATAATAAATAAAAAAAAAAAAAATCGATGCACACTCTGCTGAATAAAACCATAAATTTAATTTTCATTGAATTGTTTATTTATTGTTGTTCATCTTGTTTTTTGTTTGCTTTTTTATGATTCAGATGCAGCGCCACAACAAGCGCCAAAAAAAAAGGAAGACGTAGAAATTCTTAAATTAATTCTTTTTTTTTTTTTGAAAAACATCACAAAAATTTGCACATGAATGAGCTAAATTTTTGTGAAGCCATTCATCAACGTTATTGTGAGAAGCAGTGAGGGGCGGCTATTTTTGGACACGACCGACCACATGAAGACATTAATCAAATTAAATCTGAGCTCATCTAATCATGTGTCATATTAGAATTAATTAAAATGCACTTATGGCAAACAGATTAAGACGGTGATCTTGAATCTTTTGGATAGAGTTGAAAACTGGACAGAGATAGAATTGGTTATTATACCTGTCTTAACAATGAACCGCGCTTCCTTGGCCATCAATTTAAAAAAAAATGCAAAGGTCTAAGTTTGGCCTGGGCTATAATTAATTGATGTCAGATGCAGCATGTGTTTCTACCTAAAAGATACAGAAAAGAGTTGGAAATTGGATATAATTCTTAACAAGGGTCTAAAATGCATGAGACTTGTTCGATTATAATTAACACATCAAAAAGCAGTTGATGACGTAAAAGTGACAGCTCTACATTCTTCATTTAAAGAAACATATGTGGGAAATTTTCCCTCTCTCAACAGCTGGCATTAGAGATGACAGTTTTTGCGCATTAGAAAATGAACAAACAAAATTTGAATTGGTTTAGAAACGATGATCTAATACTCAATTAAAAATTATTGCTTCTTAGTGGAATTTTTATGGAGAATCAATATTATGAACAGAAGTCCATAACATTTCTGATTGTGAAATATCTGGCCTTTACTTTATAACTAACATATTAAAGATGGCGCTTAGAGCCCGTGCTAGAATACCTTTTCAAAAACTATTTCGCCGGTCATTCTGGTCTCTTACCAGTTGCCTCCAGCTACGCACACCTAGTTGTTTAAGTTCAACTTTCTTTCTTGATCGAGAAAAATTTTCTATCAGCCATCTGTCATCATTGTATATGAAATCTATAGTAATATGGATAGCAGGATCGACTGTGGCGACACCGTGAGCCTCCAAACCTTTTTTCAAATTTCTCGTTTTGGAGAGAAAATGTAGGTGGAAAGGTTTAAATATGTGATAATTATCAGCGACATCTATGTGTCTCCAAACCCCGTTATCTCTTACCCGATCCCCAGACTACTAGAGATTTCATATACAATGCTGTCATTTAAGCCGTTTAATTTTCAGCTTTCCCTCCGGGACAAGGTCGCTTTATTTTTTTTAACCTAGAACCCTCGGCGTAGTAGCCCTACACACGAAACAAAAAACCAATTCACCACGGAGCACTGACAATGATATCAACGTAGTACCCCGTTGCGTAGTCGTTAGTATGTCGGACTGCGGTGCCGAAGGTTCTGGGTTCGATCCCTGACGACTATACCTAAGTTCTTTTCCGGGGTACTGCCTCTTGCGAGGAAGTGACAAATCCTCCAAAAGTAATTAATGTCATGGAAAGTGCTTCTTTGTTAGCCGCACACCCGGGAATTGTTGAGAGTGTAAGTCCAAGGCTGCGGCCCTGCTTGGAGCTAATTGTGCCAAGTATTTATTTATTTTGAATATCAACCGAAAAATCTTTCTCCCAACCCTCATCTGTTTTTGGCCGAGACCAAGGTTGTGTCTCTTGCATAGTGTGAAATTGCTGAGTACAGCTCTCCCCTCTTTTTCCCTCGATGTATCGATGGTGTTGAACTCTTGTGACGTTCACAAAGAAGAGCTGACAAGATTTTACACGACTTATTCACAAGAATTATGCCTCTGTAGTTGTCGGAGCAGCTCATAGTCGGTATCTCCCTTCTTTTGGTTTGGGCTCACGATATTGAAGTTCCATCCCTCAGATAAAATTCTTTGATATAACTAGGTTGTACAGAGCAGTTGGTGTATGCGCCCTACTAAACCAGGAGGTCATATTATAATACATCAGGTTTGTTGGACTTTAGTCTAGATATCGCCGCCCGAACTTTTCCTTGATCAGGTGGATAGAAGTCTTTTTCATCATCACTGAATTAATAGTCGTCATCGCCATTTAACAGTCTGGAGAAGTATTCTCTCCAAATTCTCAGCACCAACTACTCATCTAATATTCCAAAATTTCTGCTTCGTACCTTAACTCAGGCTTTGTAATACTTGGACGTAAAACTTTTACACTATTGTTGCACTTTTAAACACTGGCTTTGCCAGAGACAGATTCCAGCGCTCGCTGTTCGAACTGTCTCTTTTCCTGCTCGTAGAGCACTCTCAGCAGCTCTGGCTCTGGCCTTTAACACTGTTTGATGGGCTTTGTTCTAAGCTGTGAGGTTCAGCCGACAATTATTATCAAACCAGGTGTTTCGTTGTTACCATCTAGTGGAACCCTATATATCAGAACTGACATGATAGTTAGTTGTCCTCCGAGTTTGGCGTTGGTGCCGGGCTCGCTGAAAGGTAAATGGGGACACGGAGCGGTGTCGACAAATTTTATCACATTGATGATGCAGTTAAGTGGTAATCTGCATTCGCACTTTAGGAACTATTAGATAGTGATCCAGAGTCTACATTAAATTTTCAGAAAGTGCGGACATCACATTACATAATTAGTGTGGCCAAAATATGATATTTGTCAATCAATGCATTTTTTCTTCAATACAAGCTGTGTGGAATTGGCTCTGGTTCAATTTAAGTTTATTCCATGAATTTACAAAGGTAGTCTGAAAATTCCAATCCCACATTTCCCGCAAAAAGAAGAAATCCCCAACCCGTACGGAACATTACCAACAACAGACCTTCGATCTCTATATCCAAGAACCTGGCAAGAAATTGTTCAACTTCTCGAGTCCCGTGGAAATCACAATAGAAGTGTCGCTGTATTACGGTCTTCCACGTTGTGCCCCCAGCCAGGTTTTCACATCTTTTTTGTTTGCCATAAATTAAATTTAAAAAAATTTTAAAACTCTTTAAGGTTATTGACAGTTATGCTTTTGCATTGGATACAAAATAAAACGAAATCATAAAAGCACACACAAATTATAATAACCAAGACCTCTTCTCATAATTGAATTCAAAGTGCTTCTTTCACTTGAAATCTTAAAAATCCTCCTTTGACTTTTCAACTTCAAGATTAATTTCAAAACCAAACTGCAACCAAACCACCAGGAGTAAGAACTTTGAAGGTAAACATTTCAATAGAACGAATGACTCTTGTATAATTCGCTTTAAACGCAGAAATGCTAACTGAATTTTAAATTAAAATATTTAAATAATTGCTATGATGTATAATGATGGTCAAAATTCCCCAAAAATCTTTAAACCTCCCCCCAGCTAACTCTCGGAAAAGGAACACCTTTGTGCGAAATACCCAAAACCCACCCATAGGTATCCAATTTTGGCTGACATGATATAACACACTTTAAATTTACAACTCGCGCATTATTCAATACGACGCATTAAACCATAAATCAATATGTCTTTTGGACAGCCAAGTGTCCCCCACCGACGCGGACGTGAACGTGGACGCGACGCAACACCGCACCGTCCATCGGTCGTGCTTCTATATAAAACACAAAAAAGGTGGACAAGTGTACTGGAACTCGTATATCTACATTTGGGGCTCAAGACTTAAATTGTACATATGTGTCCGTCCAGTATCCAAACTCATTTGTAAGCCCCCAGGCTTCACATTACCGAATTGTCAGGTGTGTGTGCTTGCAATGCCAAACAATATGCCCCCTTCACAAAATGTGTGTCCCCACAGGAACGGAACGCCAAATCTGCATTAATGCACGCTGGGTCTCTTAAATAATTCGAATTCGCTACCGTCTCATGGCCCGATCCCCGATATCGTCCAGCATTTACAATTGGGCTTCTATACATAAATTGCTCTGATATCAAAATAATGATTTGCATAGGTGTCAGCTTCGAGGTATCATTTTGGGCGATGATTCAATGTGACAACAAGACTGGGAGCTCAAGGTTTTTCTGATGATGACTCAGTTCGATTGGATTTTTGATTGATTGTCGAAAAGCGAAAACCAAACCGAAGCGAAGCGAACCGAACCGTTCGTTCTGACGATGACGAAAGCCTTGACTCGATGGTTTATTTGCGTTGTTGTTTTGTGGATGGATTTTTTTTTTGATCCAGATAATATACTGTCTATCAAACAGTGTTGATAGATAGATTTCAAACAATATCAATAGACACGATTAGGTGGGTGAATAGGTGACCTAATTTAATCCACGTCTCTATTTCATTGATCTATTGCTTTTCGTTCGATTTTGTGAACAAGTTTGCTTTCAATATAATGTTTGTTTTGTAATTCAGACGCCATTGGAAGAAGCTGATTGATTTCGTTTTATTTAAGTTTTTTTTTTTTTAATACTGCCGCCGGAAGCATCATTGTACTGTCAAAGTGGAAAAGTTAGGTTAAATATGAGAGGAGTTCCTATATCAAAGTTGTTTCGCAAACATTTTTGATAGGCCATTTTATTAAAAAATAAAGTGCACAACTGGGTCGTACGAACTTCCTCTAATGTGTTACAGTGGTCTTAGGGCTTGAGATTTTGGAACAAAAGCAATGAAAAAATCATTTTGGAGAAAATGAAGTAAACCATCAGATTTCTTTTATTTTTTTGAATTTCAAGAAATTTTTGTTTTTCAAAATTGTTGGACCTTTGGTACCTAGGTACCGTTATAAGACTTGAAAAATCTGTTCAAGCCAAAACATAAAGTTTACTCAAAATATACCACTCAGTTTTATCAAAATCGTAAGAGACGTTTTTGAGATACCTAAATGAGTTTTTCATAAAAAATCATTATGGCAGGTACCGTTAGTTTTAGAGCTAAGTTACTAATTCCAAAAACCCCTCTGTAGGAAATCATAATAATACTTTTACATACCAAGTTTGAAGCAAATCATTCCAGCCGTTTAGGCTGTAGGTGCCGATACAGACGGACAGACAGACGGACAGACAGACAGACAGACAGACAGACAGACAGACAAACAGACAGACAGACAGACAGACAGACAGACAGACAAAATTGTCGGACCCACTCATCGTAATGTTATGTTATGTCCAAAACAATTTTTTTTACGAATGCATAACTTGCCTTAAATATACACATAAATAAAAAGTGTAAAATATCAGCTAGCTATTTACTAAATGCATATGGAAGAATTATTATTTTCAATACATTGATGAATTTTGGCGCATCGGAGTTCGCGGGTCAGCTAGTAGTACCTATAATCGCAAGTAAAAATCAAGATAACGGTTAACGATGAAATTTTCTTTAAAAAAAATAAACCGATTCTATGAGAATAACTGTTACCGTTTTTGTTAAAGATTGTACTGCAGGTACCTACCGTTTATTTTTGACTTTTAACAAAAATGAAAAACGCTCTCTATTACCAAATAATTATCAAATATCAAGTTTGAAGCGAATCGTCATGTCCGTAAAGGCTGAAGTCTGTCTGTCTGTAGACAGACAGATTGACGGAATTTTCGGACCCACTTTTTTCGACTTCTCCATTATCGTAATGTCATGTGTAATTGTTATCAAAAATTTTTTTGGTACCTATCGGAAATAATAAAATTGGCAAATTAAATACAATTTGTTGCTCGAAATAAAGACCGCCCAGGCACCATTTTGCATTTTGGGTTAAATAAGACATCAATCTACGGTTCAGATAAAATATGTTTTTTTTTGTATGAAAAACAAACGTAAAACAAAACAAAAGAATCAGAGTACAAAGCGATTGGAATAGCTTCAGGCTGTAGAAGCGATTTTAACTTATTTTAAGGTTTAAGCAAATTAAATAAATACGTGTACGCCACAGTGTATTTTTATTATTCAATCTTTATACTGTTAAGCAAAATAATACGGGCTCAACCGGGATTTGAACCCGGGACCTCTCGCACCCAAAGCGAGAATCATACCCCTAGACCATTGAGCCTCTGCTCTAAGTTTTTTAAATTAACTTTGTTAAAATTTGAGATGAAACCAAAACTTTTTCTTTTTCTTTTTTGTCTTTCGCCGGTGAGCCAAGAGAAAACATTCACAAACCAATGCCAGCTGACCTCAAGTAAAATAATTATTTGAACACTAGCTTTTACTGATTTATAATAAAGTATCTATAACATAATACATATATCTTTACATCGGTGAAAACTGAATTCAATTTTTTGTGATGCGTGTACAAATGCTGACTAAATGCTGCTCTATTAAAGATCTCGAATAATAGTTTTTTTTTTCAATATCTGTAGGTAATAATTAAAACATATGTAAATGAGAAGTGAGGTTACATATTATGTTTAGAAACACTAAATGAAAAAGATCTGAATTATTAACTCTTACTAAAAGAAAAACGTTCGCTCAAAAAGAAATCCAGAATCAAACTACATACTTAAAAAATAGCTTATGTTCTTGTTATTACGGAAATTTGTGTATGTTTGCAAACGGTAAAATATCCCATGACTACTTAGGGAGAGAAAATTTTCAGTTTTAAATTCAAAAAATCATTTTATGTCGACATACATAAGATGATTTGCCTTTTCACACTTTTTCAGAATTTTTGTAAGTATTTTATCTTATGCCGACCTAAGGATGGCTTTTGTTTATGTTTGCACGCGTGAAAATATCTTAAGTCAACTTAATATGGTTTACGATTTTACAACAATAAAAAAGTTTAAAGTCAATATAATCTTAAGTCTATTTTAGGTTTTAAAATTAAGCAGAACACACAATCTATTATGTGCACTTAAGATATTTACCTCTTGTAGAGATGTGTCTTTTGAACATAAGATGAAGTTGTTTTTGTATATAAAAAAGCAAAGGAGTGAGATACATAGAAGGATGTCGATAAGATAGAACTGTAGTCCTTTCAAATGGCACTGAGGTTCAACAAAAAAACGCTATATATCTTAAGTCGACCTAAGATACTTTACCTTTCTTTTCAGTCGAGAATTTATTATGAGTATCTATTAACAAATTAGCATGCGCCATCGCATATCGTCGGTTAAACTTCAGGACGTAAGTCGAAAAATTCGAGAAATTCAAGCCATATTTTGGTATTTTCAGCTCAACAATATTGTTCCGAAAATTTTTCAGGAATGACAACATTAAAAAACTAGGATTTATAAAACCCAATAAAAAAATTAAGCAGTACCTCGTTAGTCTCATACTATACGCAAGTAAATCGAATTGAATTCTTATATACTTACGAAGTATTGCAATCAGGTATTTTTTGTTTTCTGAAAAACTTGCAGAAAAGACTTACGAGGTTATGAAGTTTAACCGACGATATATAAACTATAGTACTACCACGTGAGGGGCGCCATCTATGGACGGAAAACTAAGCTCTTAACAACAATTAAAAATTTGGAAAGTGATTTAGACTTATTTTGAAGTTAAAACAAAATAAAATAGATACGCATACGCCACAGTGTATTATTGTTCATTTTATATCACAATGTTTAGCAAAATAGCATGGGCTCAACCGGGATTTGAACCCGGGACCTCTCGCACCCAAAGCGAGAATCATACCCCTAGACCATTGAGCCGCTTGTAAGCTGGTCCAATAAACTTGGCTAAGAGTTGAGTTAAAATTAAAATTTTCTCTTTTTTTTATAATTTGTGTCTTGCACTGAATATCGAACGATATCAATGGCAGAACAAGGGCTCATGTTTAAAAAGGAATAGATACTCTATTGAATACTTTACTACCAAGAAAAACAATAATTGTGTCTTAACAATTATCAATTTATTATTCTTTTGCTTTGAATTGTATTTGTGGTAGATTTACCCGAGAAAACCGCTTACTGTCCATAAAACGACTATATTTTATTTTGTGGTAGATTAACTAATCTCACCTTAGCGACATTTATTGTGTTTGGTTTTATTGAATTATAGTTCTAGTTAATAAAAAATCGCAATTCAGATATCACCCCCATCCTGTTTACTTGCTCTATAGGACAAGTATAATTGGGTTCGTGCAGAAAAAGAAATAGAGGTTTTAATCAAAAATGACATACCGTCCGTCGGTCGTCGGTCTGTCTGTGCGTCTGTGCGACTGTGCGCTTTTTCACGTCAAGCTACAGCCTAAACCGCTTGTCGGATTTTCTTCAAACTTTCTTTATTATACAGCTTTTTGGCACAACATTCGTGAATCACATTGTATAATAAAGGAAGTTTGAAGAAAATCCGTCAATCTACCACAAATACAATTGATATCGTTGATATCGTTCGTTATTCAGTGCAAGAAACAAATTATAAAAAAAGAGAAAATTTTAATTTTAACTCAACTCTTAGCCCAGTTTATTGGACCGGCTTACAAGCGGCTCAATGGTCTAGGGGTATGATTCTCGCTTTGGGTGCGAGAGGTCCCGGGTTCAAATCCCGGTTGAGCCCATGCTATTTTGCTAAACATTGTGATATAAAATGAACAATAATACACTGTGGCGTATGCGTATCTATTTTATTTTGTTTTAACTTCAAAATAAGTCTAAATCACTTTCCACCTTTTTAATTGTTGTTAAGAGCTTAGTTTTCCGTCCATAGATGGCTCCCCTCACGTGGTAGTACTATAGTTTATATATCGTCGGTTAAACTTCATAACCTCGTAAGTCTTTTCTGCAAGTTTTTCAGAAAACAAAAAATACCTGATTGCAATACTTCGTAAGTATATAAGAATTCAATTCGATTTACTTGCGTATAGTATGAGACTAACGAGGTACTGCTTAATTTTTTTATTGGGTTTTATAAATCCTAGTTTTTTAATGTTGTCATTCCTGAAAAATTTTCGGAACAATATTGTTGAGCTGAAAATACCAAAATATGGCTTGAATTTCTCGAATTTTTCGACTTACGTCCTGAAGTTTAACCGACGATATGCGATGGCGCATGCTAATTTGTTAATAGATACTCATAATAAATTCTCGACTGAAAAGAAAGGTAAAGTATCTTAGGTCGACTTAAGATATATAGCGTTTTTTTGTTGAACCTCAGTGCCATTTGAAAGGACTACAGTTCTATCTTATCGACATCCTTCTATGTATCTCACTCCTTTGCTTTTTTATATACAAAAACAACTTCATCTTATGTTCAAAAGACACATCTCTACAAGAGGTAAATATCTTAAGTGCACATAATAGATTGTGTGTTCTGCTTAATTTTAAAACCTAAAATAGACTTAAGATTATATTGACTTTAAACTTTTTTATTGTTGTAAAATCGTAAACCATATTAAGTTGACTTAAGATATTTTCACGCGTGCAAACATAAACAAAAGCCATCCTTAGGTCGGCATAAGATAAAATACTTACAAAAATTCTGAAAAAGTGTGAAAAGGCAAATCATCTTATGTATGTCGACATAAAATGATTTTTTGAATTTAAAACTGAAAATTTTCTCTCCCTAAGTAGTCATGGGATATTTTACCGTTTGCAAACATACAAAAATTTCCGTAATAACAAGAACATAAGCTATTTTTTAAGTATGTAGTTTGATTCTGGATTTCTTTTTGAGCGAACGTTTTTCTTTTAGTAAGAGTTAATAATTCAGATCTTTTTCATTTAGTGTTTCTAAACATAATATGTAACTTCACTTCTCATTTACATATGTTTTAATTATTACCTACAGATATTGAAAAAAAAAACTATTATTCGAGATCTTTAATAGAGCAGCATTTAGTCAGCATTTGTACACGCATCACAAAAAATTGAATTCAGTTTTCACCGATGTAAAGATATATGTATTATGTTATAGATACTTTATTATAAATCAGTAAAAGCTAGTGTTCAAATAATTATTTTACTTGAGGTCAGCTGGCATTGGTTTGTGAATGTTTTCTCTTGGCTCACCGGCGAAAGACAAAAAAGAAAAAGAAAAAGTTTTGGTTTCATCTCAAATTTTAACAAAGTTAATTTAAAAAACTTAGAGCAGAGGCTCAATGGTCTAGGGGTATGATTCTCGCTTTGGGTGCGAGAGGTCCCGGGTTCAAATCCCGGTTGAGCCCGTATTATTTTGTTTAGCAGTATAAAAATTGAATAATAAAAATACACTGTGGCGTATACGTATTTATTTAATTTGCTTAAACCTTAAAATAAGTTAAAATCGCTTTTACAGCCTGAAGCTATTCCAATCGCTTTGAACTCTGATTATTTTGTTTTGTTTTACGTTTCTTTTTCATAAAAAAAAACATATTTGATCTGAACCGTAGATTGATGTCTTATTCAACCCAAAATGCAAAATGGTACCTGGCGGTCTTTATTTCGAGCAACAAATTGTATTTAATTTGCCAATTTTATTATTTCTGATAGGTACAAAAAAAAAAGTTGATAACAATAACACATGACGTTACGATGATGGAGAAGTCGAAAAAAGTGGGTCCGAAAATTCCGTCAATCTGTCTACAGACGGAAGACGAAAAAAGATGGTATAAAAATTCTGTCCATCTGTATGTCTGTCTGTCTGGATGTATAGACTCCTACAGCCCAAACGGATGGGCCGAATTGCTTCAAACTTGGTATATAGACTTTTTTAGGTATTGTACAGAGGTTGCTATACAACCGTTACGTTAAAGCTTATTTTTCTCAAAAACGGCTCTAACGATTTATATTTAAAAAAATCAGTGGCTGTTTAGGTACGACCAATCATATGGCTGAAAAAAAGTTTTAAAAAAAGAACGGTACTTTCCATAGGACCGTTTTTTTTTTTGCTTTCGACTAACTCGAAAACGACTCAGCCGATTCTTTCTAAATTTCACACACATATATAGCTGTGGGTAGCTCAATTTGTATTGCATACCAATATTTTTGAAAAATATTTTTTTGTATTTTTAAAAGCATTTAAAAAAAAAATTTAAAAATTAATATTTTGAAAACTGCTTATTAAATTTTGTTCTAAAAATTTTAAATAAATGTATTTGCTGAATACCTATTATGAACTGGCTTTTTGAATTTTTTTAAAATTCTTTTTTTTCAAAAAGTTAAAAAAAAAACTTTTTATTCTCAAAAATTCAAATTTGTCCAAGAAATAAAATGGTGTACTTTTTTTCAGCTCAAATTAGTTTAAGTATTTATTTAAGAATTTTGAAAAATTTATTTTTATCAAAATCTCAAGCCCCTAGACCACTCTGTCACACATTAGAGCAAGTTCGTGCGACCCAGTCGTGCATTTTATTTTAAATTGCACGGAGAAAGTCATTTGCTTCGAACTTGGTAGTTACTAGTCTCCGAGAGTTTATTTTTACTTGCGATTATAGGTACTATAAGGCAAGTTATGGATTCGTGCAGAAAAAAAAAATTGAGATAACAATCACACATGACATTACGATGATGGAGAAGTCGAAAAAAGTGGGTCTGGAAATTCCGTCCGTCTGTCTGTCTGTCTGTCTGTCTGTCTGTCTGTCTGTCTGTTCGCGCCTCTGGAGGCTGAACGGGTGGGCCGATTTGCTTCAAATTTGGTATTTAGGATTTATTTGGCCGTCCCTCGGAACGTATTTTTTATTTTTGCTCTAGGTCCAAAAATAACGGCACCTGCCATACAATCTTGAAGACAAAAATTGATTTTCTCAAAAACGGCTCTAACGATTTTGATAAAACTTTCAGAATGCTATTTTTGCAAGAAAATCTATCTTTTGGTTCGAAATTTTTTTTCAAAATTTGTCTAATAACGGTAACTCTCATAGAACCAGTATTTTCAAATCAAATTTTCTCATAAACTATACATTCGATTTCAATAAAATTTTGGCCACAGGAAGTCATTCATAATTTTATTAATATGGCATTTCAAAATTTTCAAAAACTTTTTTTTTTTGATTTTTTATAATTTTTTCAAAAAAATTTTTGGTTTTCGAAATATGTTGTCAACGGGTACATTGATTTTTTTTTAAATTATTTTTCAAATGTAAACTACAGATTGCCATATATTTGCATACTCAAATAAATTTCAAAATATTTTTTGAAAAAGTTTTTCAAAAATAACCTTTTAAAAAAAAAACTGGTCCAACGATTTTCAATATTTTTTATTTCTAGATTGACGTATAGCTTTGAAATTTTATTGCATACTTAGTTTTTCCGAGAAAACTCTTAAACTAATTTAAGAAATAAAAGAATTTTCGAAATTATTTAATTTTTTTTTTAATATCCATATATGCAGCCACTACGCAATTGCTTATCATAAGAGCAAGTTCGTGCGACCCAGTCGTGCATTTTATTTAATTTTGCCATTTATAACGGGAAATGCCATACAATCGTAACCAAGACAATTAATTTTATCTAAACCGGATGCAATGGTTTTGATATGTTTTTCTGGCTGCCGTCTTGTCAAAACAGTCTATCTGCTGATTTGAGTTGATTTTGCAGGATTTTTTAAATAGTGACGGTACTTGTCATAGAACCGATGGCTTTTGAATCAGATTTTAAGGTGAACCAAATAACGGATTTCAACGAAATTTTGAATATTTGAAGCCCCTTGTGTCTCTGTCTTGAGTTTATCAATGTATCTAATTATTTTTGTCAAATCTAACACAGCTATTTATTGCGCGTTTAGCTCGACTAATATGTGGGATTGGGAGAGTCTATGATGTTCAGATTAACCCGAGTAGTCTGAGATATTCAGGGCTTTCTAATGGCTCTCGGAAGTAACTCTGGAAAAACTGCGAGAGGTGAACAGACATATTTTGGAAAGTAGCATACACTCATATGTATGTACAACATACGAGTACATACTCTAGTTTTCACCTTCTTCGAAATCATTTTGATCCGAAAGAAGTCGCATTCACGACGGCATTTTTTATTTTCTTTAATTTGTTCTATCTATTCTTTGGCTCAAGAAACCTAATTATTTGAAACGTTTTTTTTCCTTTTTCTGTCACCGTCAAAGCATTTTCTCTGAAATTCAGCTAATGAGACTTCAAAACCTTTTACATTGTTACCAGGTTGTTCTATTATTTTTTTTATTTCTAATGAATATTTAACTGCGGTTGAAATTTAACCGTAAGAATATGTAAGCAATTACTTTTTACGTTCATAATTACTTTTCCTTTGAACTGAACGAAGTAGAAATTTGTGCCAAGTCCCAGCTTTAAATTAATATCCAAAAAGGATCTTAATTACTTTCCCTTAGCAAAGAGAGCTTCAAATATTATGTTTTGTGTTTCGGCTTCGCATTTCTCATGCTTTCTGGACATGACTCTTTACAAAAGCCCATACCACCTTATCTGGGAATTTTCTAACTTAAAGTTTTTCCTTCCTATATATTCCTTGTTTCCTCGCCCTCTCTCTCTGCTGCGTGTTCCTGTTTATGACTGATTGCACTTTCAAAAACTTTTAATTGCCTTTATTAGAGGACTACTTTTGGTTGTTCTATTTAAACTTTCCTACGTTAACCTGCCTTCAGTTAATACATAGCTAGGTATATATACACGAGTACCTAACTAAAAGTACAGTCCAAAATAAACTTTATTTGTAGCGCTTATTTTCCCTTCCGGCTCAACCAAAAACCTTCCAACCTACTTCCCAACGGTAATTTAATCTTTCGAGAAACTTACAGAATACAAAAACCGTTCAACATGCGGTGAAAGAAATTCCTGTAAATGAAGGACTTTTACGCGAGTAGAACAGGTGAAGAAAACGCGAACAAAAAAAAATTATTATTATGAACCAACTCAGGTGAAATATTTAGCATGTCCTTGGCTAAATGGAGAAAATCCCAAAGGATTTCTTATTGCCAGAAAAAAAAAATCGTGGTCGGACTAAAACTTATGCATGACCATAAAAATATTAACACTCTGACTATGGGATTCCAACTTTTGTTTAATCATTGTTCCCTCAGGGATAAGCTAAACCACAGGACATTCTGTTTCTCCCTCTTCCTTTCTCCGAGGTATAAGGGAGAAAGGAAGGAAGTGAATTACAAAAAATAAGTCAAGATTGGAGATTGGACATAATCTCTGGATTAAACATCATGTTGAAGGAGAAAATGAGTAGGGACATGTGAGATGTGCCTGACTGACATGCACCTCATAGGACCCAACTATTAACCTAATGGTTAGCTCTGCGGTTTTTTTTGTTTTTTGTTGCTGTAACCACTGCTGGAACACTCGAACATGGAAGAGGCCATGTGTTCGTCCACGTCCATATAATTTAGTCTGGTTAACACAGAAGGCTATTGTTGGAGTAGAGTTAGTCCTTTTGGTCTTATTTTTTTTTTTTATTTTTAGTTTCGTGTGGCTAAGCGGTCGTGCATGCATTTTGATAATGATGGCAATGATGTAAGTGGATGTTGGATGTTTGAGTGGTTTTTGTGGTTTAACATAGCTTTGTGGTTCTTAGTTGGATGCTGGACATAATTAATGCGATAAATGAGAGATTTTGGATTAATTTCATTTAAAAGCAAAAATTACTACGAGGAAATTGAAAAGGGATTTAAGCAACGGGAAAAGGACTTTAAGGTTGCATTTTGATTCTGCAGTGCTAGTGAATATGAAGTGGCCTGTATAGTTTTTTTTTATCATGTTCTTAAGCCCTGGTAGAGGAATAGGGCTATTGGCGCTAAATTTGCTAAAAGTTTATTGGCTTTCCGTGGCCAGAGCTCGACAACATAGATGTATCATTAGCTGTAGTTCATACAAGCGGAGCAATTTGTAAAAAGACATTTTTCGACTGGGTCATTGTTCAGCCCTAGAAGTCATCATGCGACCACCCGATTATTTATTTTACCACTCTAGACGAGTTCGAGGTCATTGAAGATAATTAAGTTATAAATAGCGCCCCACTTTATTGACCGAGTCATCGAAAATTGTTTCGACCGGACCGCTTTGGCTTGAAGCACTGACAGGGAAATCTAGGTTGCCATTTAAAGCATGACAAATACTTCTAAGAAGTTTTCTTGTAAGGTTTTCTAATACGCCTTCTTTGTGGGGCGTGTTCCTTTACCTTTATTTATTTAAAATTGCTTTAAAAACGACTAGATGTAGTTGTAGTGATACGCATATGTCAAAAATATTTCTTACAATCAAAATTTAGTTACTGTTTTTATATTTGTAAACAAAGTCTTAGGACACGCCCATTTTTTTGGGGCGTTTTTGTAAAAAGTCTTAATATAAAAAAAACATTTAAGGTTTGTATACGTAACCCTTGGTCACGTGACAGAGTGAGATCAAAGAACAATTGTTAAAATGCACAAACCAAACACTACGGGCGTGTTCGGCATTTTTATTTCAAATTCAAATTATGTGTTGTTTTGTGACTGAAATTTAAATTAAATCCAAGATTTTGGGACTATAAGCGAGTGCATGATTTTGGCTTGGCAATAAAAATAAAATTCACGGCTGGGTCGCACGAACTTGTTCTTATGTATGTGTGACAGTTGTGTTGGGATTTGAGATCTTGAAAAATTGGGAAGCAGAGAAAATAAAGTGCACGACTGGGTCGTACGAACTTGCTCTAATTTGTCAAAATGGTCATGGGGCTTGAGATTTTGGGAAAAAAGCATTGAACAAATCATATGAAGTTTTATTAATCACTTAAAAATCAATAGTTGAAACGTTTTTTGGAGCCATCTGATGGCTTTTTTCTTTTAATTTTTGGAATTTTAAGGAATTTTTTTTTTTCAAAATCGTTGGACCCGTTATTTCAAAAAACTGTTTTTAAACTTTTAAACTTAAACTTTTCGGAAACATTTTAAATTTATTTTGAGTATCTAGCAGTTTAAAGTTTTATCAGAAAACACAAATTTTAAAAATTTTGAAGAAACCGTTTTTGAAAAAAACTAAAAGTAAAAAAAAATTAACTTTTTTTTGAAAAACTTTTTTTTGAAAAATTAAAGAATTTATATTATTTCGTTTATAAACAGCTTTTATATTAAAATTTTCATCGAAATCCTCGAAGTGATTTACGAGAAAATCTGATTTGAAAAAGCCGGTCCTATGGGAGGTACCGTTATAAGACTTTTCTTGAAAAATCTGTTCCAGCCAACACATAAAGTTTACTCAAAAAATACCACTCAGAAAGTTTTATCAAAATCGTAGGAGCCATTTTTGAGATAAATGAGTTTTTCATTAAAAATCATATGGCAGGTACCGTTAGTTTTGGAGCTAGAAAGTTAATTCCAAAACCCCTCTGTAGGACATCATAAAAATACTATGTACCAAGTTTGAAGCGAATCGGTCTAGCCATTTAGGCTGTAGGTGCCGATACAGACGGACAGACAGACGGATAGACAGACAGGCAGACAGACAGACAGACAGACAGACAGACAGACAGACAAAATTGTCGGACCCACTCATCGTAATGTTATGTTTGATTGTTCAAAACAATTTTTTTTAAAGAATGCATAACTTGCCTTATAGTACCTATAATCGCAAGTAAAAATCATGAAATTTTATTAATCAATTAAAAAAAACGCGTTAATACAATTTATGGGAAAAATCAAGAAAGCCACCTGATTTCTTTTAAGTAGGTACCTACTGTTTTATATTTTAAGAAAAAAAAATTCAAAACCGTTCGACCATTTTTTTTTTTTTTTTTTTTTTTGAGTTTGCGAAATTCTATCACTTTGTAGTACTTATCGGATAAATAAGTTCTTAAAAAAATGCAGTTTTTGAAGACAAAAAAATTAACTTTCTTTTTGAAACTCAAAAAAACTTTGTCTTACAAATTTAAAAATTAGTTTTATTCCGTTTATTAAAGGGCTTCCAGATTTTAAATTTCATCGAAATCCGTCGAATGGTTGACGAGAAAATCTGATTTGAAAAAAAACCGGTCCTATGTGAGGTACCGTTATAATTATAAGAAAATTTTATTGCAACCAAAACATATAGTTTACAAAAACAACACCATTCAGAATGTTTTCTAACACAAAGGAGCGAAGCTCAATCGTGCATTATCTTTTGGGTTTTTAATAGTTTTTGTTTTGCAAAGACTTATTTTTTTGCTTGCTTATTTTTAATAATCTTTGCTTTAAATGATTTCCATAAATCTGGATGAATGTTGAATACACACAAAATATGCATTGCCTTTGAGTTTTTTCTCAAATGCAATTGACTGTTAATTCCTCATTGAAAACATCCCACATTGAGAATATTACTTCATGCACTCACTCGTTTGTATAGGAACTGCATATTACGAGTATCGTAAACATGGATTTACGACAGGGATAAGGTTTTTCACTTTCCAATGGGAAATGTTCTGTTTCACTAAAAAAAATAAAATGCACGACTGGGTCGCACGAACTTGCTCTTATGATAAGCAATTATTGCTTAGTGGCTGCATATATGGATTTAAAAAAAAATTTAAATAATTTCGAAAATTCTTTTATTTTTTAAATTAGTAGTTTTCTCGGAAAAACAAAGTATGCAATAAAATTTCGAAGCTATACGTAAATCTAGGAAAAAAAAATATTGAAAATCGTTCGACCAGTTTTTTTTTAAAAAGGTTATTTTTCAAAAACTTTTCCAAAAAATATTTTGAAATTTATTTGGGTATGCAAATATATGGCAATCTGTAGTTTACATTTGAAAAAATAATTTAAAAAAAAATCAATATACCCGTTTATAACATATTTCGAAAACCAAAAAAATTTTTGAAAAAATTATAAAAAATCAAAAAAAAAAGTTTTTGAAAAATTTGAAATGCCATATTAATAAAATTATAAATGACTTCCTGTGGCCAAAATTTTATTAAAATCGAATGTATAGTTTACGAGAAAATTTGATTTGAAAATACTGGTTCTATGAGAGGTACCGTTATAAGACAAATTTTGAAAAATATTTTCCAACCAAAAGATAGATTGTTTTATAAAAATAGCATCCTGAAAGTTTTATCAAAATCGTTAGAGCCGGTTTTGAGAAAATCAATTTTTTTCTTCACGATTGTATGGCAGGTGCCGTTATTTTTGGGCCTAGAGCAAAAATAAATAAAATGCACGACTGGGTCGCACGAACTTGCTCTAATGTGTGACAGTGGTCTAAGGGTTTGAGATATTGATAAAAATAAATTTTTCAAAATTCTTAAATAAATACTTAAACTAATTTGAGCTGAAAAAAAAGTACGCCATTTTATTTCTTGGATAAATTTGAATTTATGAGAATAAATTTATAAAAATCTGTGGAGTGGTTTTTGAGAAAAAAAGTTTTTTTTGAAAAACTTTTTGAAAAAAATTTAAAAAAAATTTCAAAAGTGCCAGTTCATAGGTATTCAGCAAATACATTTATTTAAAATTTTTGGAAAAAAATTTAATAATTAGTTTTCAAAATATTAATTTTTTAAATTTTTTTAAAAAAAATGCTTTTAAAAATACAAAAAAAATATTTTTCAAAAATATTGGTATGCAGTACAAATTGAGCTACCTACAGCTATATATGTGTAAAATTTCGAAAGAATCGGTTGAGTCGTTTTCGAGTTAGTCGAAAGCAAAAAAAACGGTCCTATGGAAAGTACCGTTCTTAGCCAATTTTTAAAATTTTTTTTTCAGCCATATGATTGGTCGTACCTAAAAACCAACACTGGTTTTTTTAAATCGAAATCGTTAGAGCCGTTTTTGAGAAAAATAAGCTTTAACGTAACGGTTGTATGGCAGGTACCGTTATTTTTTGAGCTAAAAAAAAAATTTCAATTTCCCCTCTGTACAATACCTAAAAAAGTCTATATACCAAGTTTGAAGCAATTCGGCCCACCCGTTTGGGCTGTAGGTCTCTATACATACAGACAGACAGACAGACAGACAGACAGACAGACAGACATACAGACGGACAGAATTTTTAGACCATCTTTTTTCGTCTTCGCTATCATCGTAATGTCATGTTTGATTGTTATCTCAAAACTTTTTTTTTCGACGAATGCATAACTTGCCTTATAGTACCTATAATCGCAAGTAAAAATACGTTCCGAGGGACGGCCAAATCAATCCTAGATACCAAATTTGAAGCAAATCGGCCCATCCGTTCAGGCTCTAGAAGCGCGAACAGACAGACAGACAGACAGACAGACAGACAGACAGACAGGCAGACAGACGGACGGAATTCCCAGACCCACTTTTTTCGACTTCTCCATCATCGTAATGTCATGTGTGATTGTTATCTCGAAATTTTTTTTCTGCACGAATCCATAACTTGCCTTATAGTACCTATAATCGCAAGTAAAAATATATAGGTACCCTATTACGCTCATGATATTTAAAAAATCTTTTTGTTGTCAGTAGCTGATGCGCGCAGTAAACTTCCCCATATTGAAAGGTTTTTTAACGACTTATCAGATTATATGAGAATGGAAGCAGCGTTAAAGAAAAAAAAAGCTTAAAAACCATCCAAAATCAATATTATTTACGATGTCGTTAAACCAAGCATTAAAACGTATAAAAGAAGTCCAAAGGTACCTTTGGCAGAGTGTTTGCTTTTTTGTTTTGTAAGAGACTTTAAAGAAGGGGATACCAAACAGAAACACTAATAAATCAAATATCCTGACCAGCGAACACGTCATCTCCAAATTGCATTCAAGGGCAGAGAGATCGAAGATTAGACAACGCATGCGGTCGGGTCCATCGAAATTTGAAAAAAAAAACGCACAAAAAACAGCGAAACTTCCAAAGCCAAATGAAACCCTAAAACATGACCAGCTGAAGAGAATTAATTTGAGACTTTGATTTGGGCCTTTTATGCACGGTTGTCTGGAAAAATTAGTCCTCTTGTCCGCATCAAGCTTAACCCAAAAAGACAGTCCAACGTTATTTCAAAATATTTAATCATCAACCGAAAAAATACAGCAGCTGCAGGATGGGTATGAGAGAGGCTGTCAACAAGGATATTCGCACATAAAAATACTTGCTAATGATTTCGAAGCCCAACAAATAGGATAATGAAGTATTAAAATTCAAATTTTCATCGGCCATTGACTTTCAAGCAAATGACATTGCTAAATAGAACTTTTGGGCACACATTGCAAAAAAAAATGTATTCATGAGTCATGACAGACAGGTTGAAAAAATAAGGCTTTGAAATTTCAAGTGGACTAATTGGGCGTAAAGGATTAATTTTTTTTTTTTTTGCAAAGGCAAGTTTGCTGTCAGCTTTTGAATGCCATATTTTAATTGAATTCTTTGGGTTTGAGAGGCATTTTTTGAATTTGATTTTGTTATTAAAAATAAATTGAATTAACAACAGTCTGCTGAGTGGATGGTAATGATATGAATAATTGGATTGCACTTACGGACGGGCTGGTGCAGAGTTTAAATATTTTTTGAATTGATTTCCTGGCTTTTTATCAGAAGTACATAGGATAAGGGTTCTTTTTACCAACAGAGATTGGAACTTGAACAGCTTAAGTTGAATGTAACTGAGGTAACACACCTCATTGAATAGGAACGAATTAGAAATCAACATTTCTTTCAGTCAGTTTTGAGCTTCGTTTTGTACAATAACTTTCTGAAAGGCCGAATCAGTGTTATATGGGAGACCGCAATCCCTTAAGTAAGTATGGGAATCATAGCTTGAAACGCGTTATTTACGGATAGCGGTTAGTCCTTCCCCTTGTCTGGACTGACAAAAAACCAAATCAACCATTTTATCGTACAGCAGTATGAGAGGAAATCATCTTGCGATATGAGAACTGCCTAAGAAAGGGAGCACCAAAGCCACTGTTGATATCATCTAGGTGATGTGTGACAAAGCAGGCTAAATCTGACCCGGTGTACAGTGCCGTTCGAAAAATTTTGGTCAAACTTTTTTTTTGGAATTTTGTCAAACTTGTTGCAATAACTACATATACTTTAATGAGGTTTCATTTTCATGATACATTTAGAGTAATATAGTTTTTACACGCGGTCACGGAAGTAAAATGTTGTTAGACCGAAAAATGGATTTTTTGAGTACCTGGCTCATTTTTAGGGATTAAAGAAAAATGCTTTATTTGTGCAGTTTTTTTGTTTTTGTATTGCTTCTCAGAAACATCCTCTATCTTACTAGTACTTTTTTGGACCTCCTCTTGCTTTTATTACAGCTGCATATCAGCGAGACATTGACTCCATGTGGATGCAGGTATGGTGTTCCAGGTCCGGATAAGTAATTTTTTTAGGTTTCCAATTGACACTGGACGCTTCTTCGCAACCTTGAGTTTCATTATTGACCAAATATTCTCAATTAGATTGCGATCTGGACTGTAGGGAGGCCAACTTAATACATCGACACTATTTTCTTCGAAGTACTTTTTAACCTACAAAAAAAAATGAAAATATTATTTTTAGTCAAAGAAGTTCTAGCTTATTTTAAAGCCTGATATTAATATTTAATGTTAAAAAACAACAAGTTCATACTTACAATTTTGGCTGTATGGCAAGGAGCATTGTCCTGTTGAAAAATAAATCTGCAAGTGTCACCAAAAAACTCCAGCGCAGAGGGCTCAAATTCATTTTTCAGCACCCGTAGGTAAACTTCTGCAGTGACTTTCGATTCTAGAAAGACCATTCTAAATTTTTCATTTCCAGAGAAGCATCACCAGACCATCACACCTTCAGTTTTGGGGGGCATCCGTAAGATGCGTTCAGAGCTTAGTCTTTCCTTTGGTTCTCTTCACGCAAGAATATCCTCCCATCTCCAACATGCAGCTTAAACTTTGATTCGTCGGAGAAGATAACGTTGTTCCACATGTCTTGAGTTCAGTTAAGATACTCCTGAGCCCAGGCCAATCGTGTTTCTCTGACTCTTATTGGAAAATCCGGCTTCAGTACTGGCTTTTGTGCTCTAAGTCCAGCTTTTAAGAGCCTTTTCCTCACTGCGCTTGACGAAATAATTTTTCCTGTAGCTCGACAAAGATGGTTTTTAAGATCCACTGAAGTCTTGAACCGATGCCGCCTGCTTTGCAGCACCAAAAAACGATCTTCCACTGGGGTCGTCTTTTTTGGCCTCCCTGACCCCTTTTTCCTGCTGGTAGTCCCGGTCGCACGATATTTTTTCAAATTCCATGCCACAGTTTGTTGAGCAACATTTAATCTTTTGGAAATTTCACTAGTTGTCAAACTAAGACGTGACAGACACAAAATATTGGCTTTGCACTCCGAAATTATTTTTCCCATTTTTTTTTTTCACTAAATCATTTCGGTTCGGACTGTTATCACGAGCTGAATGCACCTCTTCTCCATAACAACATCGACTTTTATGCACTTTTTGAACGACATTTTGCTACCTAGTGCAAACAAATCTCGTACCTCTCATAAATTCCAAGAACTGCGCCGGAAAAGGGTAATAAAGGGTTTGACCAAAATTTTTCGAACGGCACTAAACATGGATCTCTGCACTGGCACTAGGGACAAAATTAAGACTTTTGGTTACCTATTTAAGACCACTTTTGATTCAAAGACTTTAAAATGTTGGTCATAAGTGTACTATTGTAACACAGAATGGTTTGAGTCTTGAATAATTATCCAAGGTGCCAATCAGCAAGTGCAATAAAATTGATGACTTTCATTTTAGAGAATGTGATAGCACGGAAACTTTTGAAAGGTTTCAGAATAAGTTAAATGGTGAACAGTAGTTCTATGTGAGAATTCTCAAACAAAGTAGTAAAGAAAAGAATTTTATTTGAAGCGAGCTTGATTTAAAAAGATAAAGGTGGTGATGGTGATTTAAAAGTAAAAGAAACAAGCTTAATTTTTTTAATAATAGCTAATAACTTCAAAAAAAATCTTTTTTTCTCAAAAAACTAGGCCTGTGACTTATACTCTTAACCATTCCTGTGTGTGTGTGTGTGTTGATATTCTGCGGGAATGGAAGCGACCTACAATTTACCGCCGATTCCGAACGGCTAACAGAGAAGCTCTTTTCAAGACATTAATTACTCTTGGGGGATTTGTCACTTACTCGCAAGAGGCATTACCCCGGAAATGAACTTTTATGTGGAGTCGTCAGGGATCGAACCCAAAACCTTCGGCGTGGCAGTCCGACACACTAACCACTACGCCATGGGGTACTACTTTTTTTTGGCAAAGTATGTGGCAATATTCGAGTGGTATAGTGTTACCAGGAATTTGACTGTTTCTAAGCAGACTGTTTTATGGAGTTTGATGAGCTTTTTCAGGAATCAGAACTTATATCGTATCAGTTCAAAATCAGAAATTCTTTACCCCATACCCTTCATTTGCATAACTGGTAAAACTCCAAGGAAGTCAACTAGGGCCTATTCTTTTTATTCTAGCGCAGCCAGTGCTCGGCCATATGAAGAAAATTTGGTGCATTTGTTGCCGTTTTATTAGCTGTCTGAACCAGAACACAAGAAAAATGTCTTTCAAAACGAACAAGAGAAAATGATTGTGAGTAAGTGCTTTCCCCCAAATTTGAGCTTTTAATAGTGGTTTTTAAGAAAATATTTTCGATCGATTACGGCCTATACAAGGCTGCTTTTGGAAACATGGACTCAATAGCTAAAACATTTGAATTTTCAATTATAAACCTAGCAAATAGTAATTGTTAAGTGATCAAAACAAACAGTTCCTTAATCGACAGTTAATAAATTTGTTCTTAATTTATAGACTGAGAACGCATTTCTATTTAAATTACCTTATAGTTTGATAAAATAATTTCCAAAGCCTTTATAATTTATTCGCAGAATTAAGCCATTCATTCAGTAAATGTACGTCAGACTCTCACTTACTTGCACAGCAGAGTACAACAAAACACTGCGAGCTTCCAGGAGAGCTACCTGTCTGTATATATATCTATATAAACTTACAATTCATGGTCCTTGAGTTAATTATACTATTCTTGCGTCTTCGTGTGTTATTTATTAATGTGAAAGTCTTAATATGCTAATTTAATTTTCAACCTTCGTAGTAGTCGTTGTCGTCGTCGTCCGTGTGCGTCTATACGTCTAGCGTCCTTGAATATGCAAATTCAAATTTGCCTGGTTTATTCTTAAGTTTATTGCTTGTTAGTGACCTATTTAACAAGAATATAATGGTTTTTGTTGAATATAGATAAGGACTTGCAAAATATAGCCTAGAGTCGTCCTAGAGGATGTCCTTGTGATAAGCAGTCGTGTGTCGTCGTCTTCGTTCTCTTCATAGTCGTCGTCGATTTATGCAAAGTGTTCTTGAAAATCAGCGATACACTTCTTATTTATTTATGTAGCCTTGGAATAAGCAGTAAGCAGATGATGATGATGATGATGCATTCACTTCGCTGCAGGGCAGAAATATTTAAATGAAGGTATTCATCAATCCTGAAGAATGTTTCATATTTCATTACAGAGAAGACCATGGAGTTTGATTTCACATCAATCACATCCCAAAATAAGGATGAACTGGATGTAAGGCACTCTTATCTGGAGGCCTTTATTCTTGAAGAACGGGCTTTGACTAGGTTCAATTAATTCAGTCAGAATTTATGCTAGATACTTTATCCTTTCAGTAGCTCAAAGTATTTAAATAATTGTTTATTTGACAAAAAATAAAATTGGTATTCAATTCAGCAACTCTTGGGGTTCAATACGTTTACCATTTTCGCTAAATTCAACTGAATTAATAATAAAATTATCGTCCAAAAGCAATTGACACTCCTCACGCCTCGTAAAATTCAAATAAATTAAATGTACTGGATAACGTTACATTGCCAAAAATGTATGCCACGAAAAAGGTGTTACTCGGTTTTTAAACGATGTTCAATCAATTTTTGTTGGGTGAATCAGTTTTTTTTTTTTTTGTGTTGCAGTAAATTCCTTGGCATAGCGAACGTTAAACAAAATTAATATTTAAAATTAACGACTTATTGAGGAAAACACTAAATACGTGATGTTTTGATACGTGAATCATTTGGATATGGTTTTTTTATAATTCGTAAGAATTTTTCTGACGTCTGAATTCGGTGGAAGTTTTGAAAATGTAGGTACTTTAGCATAGATACGAGTAGATGATAGAAACACGGTCTACGCAAACTGGTGTTGATTTGGTTAAATCTACGGAATCCAAACTAAAATATAGCGAAAAAGTGTTTGGATTGCAATCAGCTGGTTGGAAGGTCAACAACAAAATGAATACAAACAACTTCGTCGAAACAGGTCAAATTAGGTTAATTGGGCTATCAGCTAGAACGGGGTATTAGCTGTAACATATAGTTACAAAACTAAGAACCAATTTGAGTTTCGTCCGAAGCGTTCCACGAGCCTACTCGCATATCAGAGTTAACATGAAGCGTTGACTATTCCCTGAGTTGGATACCCTAGTTGCAATTTTATCAAACATGTTGATGTTGAGGCATGTCCACACCATTTGCTGAGGAGCGAGGCCTATGTTGCACATCTTGCATTCCCTTCTATACTAGTCATTTCCACATTCGATAACCACAACCACCACGATACTCCCGCTAAGCAAGGGACCTACCACACAGATAGTCTGAGGTAGAGAAACCAAGTGTCGTGAAACACGAGAAAGGTCCCCCAGAGGGTTTATTTCCACTGGTATCAGAATAAACCTTCCGGTGGAGCTTCACAACTACTAAAGTCACTTCCAGATGAGCACCCCCATAACAAGGGGGCTTGCAGCCTCATCAGATATGCGCAGCCAACCACTAGCCAAGGTAGAAGCTAATGGCCGAAGGCGCACACCTATACACACAAACACAAAAAAAAACTCATGCAACTTTACAATTTTCAAGTTATTTATTCATAAAAACACCCTGATGTTCCCTTATTTGGGAAGACTAAGTAACCCGATCCCTGAGGTTGCCTAATATACGACAATTTCAACTGCCCTTAGTCATATGACAAAACACAAAAAAAACCAGTCGAAAATACCAAAAAAAGGGCTGAAATAGAATAAAATGCATTGGCCGCCATCTTGAATTTAAGGAAAATTGGTTTTTGTTAAAAAAACTCGCTTTTTCGACTAAAAATGCCCTTCACAAAAGTTATCTAGAATTTAATTTACTACAACTTTATGTTAAACAAGTTTTTGTCTATGGCTGATATTTTTCGACTTAATCGTGGAAATAAGATAAAATGTAAATAATGGATATCAAATAGTTTTTTGTTAAGTAACGGAGAATAATTTATGACGATCAGATTCATAAAATGGCCTTTTTCAAAAACTTTTAGGTCAAGTCCAAATAAAAATAAATAAATAAATTGTTGGCACAACAGCTCCAAGCGGGGCCGGGCCTGTGACTTACACTCTCAACCATTCCTGTGTGAGCATTGATATTCTGCAGGAATGGAAGGGACCTACAATTTACCGCCGAATCTGAACGGCTAACAGAGAAGCACTTTCCATGACATTGATTACTCTTGGAAGATTTGTCACTTCATCGCAAGAGGCAGTACCGCGGAAAAAAAACTTAGGTGGCAACGTCAGGGATCGAACCCTGAACCTTCGGCATAGCAGTCCGACACACTAACAACTACGCCACGGGGTACTACAATTCCAAAGTAAAGGTATTTTTTAATTTTTACTTGTTTATATTGACTAATGACTGAACCGATCTTTGTAAAATTCTTTTCTTGTCGATCCTTACTTTTCTAATAGACAAAATAGTATATTAAGTTGATCGCCCTACAGAATCTAAAGGTTCCACCACAGGACACTGTTTCAGAAGCATTAAGTTCGTTACCAGGCCTAGCGTATTCTTCACATTCGAATTCCTCTGTAATGATCGAAGTGATCTAGAAAACGTATAAGCTCAAAAGCATACTTTGGGGAAGCAACCATATAGGTTCTTTTCCTAAGAACGATAGATTGTGCATTTGTTTCCCAATTGATTGCTCCCTTCTAACTCTCCAATCAGACATCACCCCATCCACCACAAAGTATATAACCTTGAACCACTCACTAAATCATCTGCCTGCCGCGCCGCACGCCATCCACTTTTATTCGCATCTTGATCATGACCATAATCGCTTGAATACTCCATTCAACCGCGAGCTGCTCATCATTATAATTTTCTTTCGATTCACGATCAGACAATCAATAAAGATCCATTGGAGCAAAACGGATCGCTATCGGTTCCTTTTTCAAAGCCGATTCGATCAACGCTGATTGTTGCGTCGTCATCGTCGTCGGCGTCGTCGCACGTACCAATCATCACAAGAGCCGATCTTCCAGCCCAGTCACTTCATTAACATGTTATCTGGCTAAAGACTTGAACAATCGATCACCATAATATACAAAACGCGATCATCACCAGCGCCTCCGGATTCCACGAATATACAAATGCCAAGACGCCGGTCGCGACGCGGCATCGTTAAAAATATTGGATCGGAATCGGGACACTGGGAGCTGAAAATATAGCAGCGTGGCATTCAGGAGCAATCAATCCGTCGGTTTTTATATTTTTCAAAGTCACAGAATTGGACGACGGAAAATTATATTTTTTTTTTTTGAATCTGAACTTGGATTCTTGAAATCAATGAATTTAATCGTGATTTTTATTTCTTTTGGCGCCATAAAATCATTTGACTTTGCAGTCTTAAGAATATTAAACCGGGAAGGGTTAGAGGAGGTCAGCATAAATGGCGGAATATCGTACCTCCTCCTCGTGATAACTTTGCATATAAATCTACCTGTCGACCTGACACGATCACTTCGACTCCATGCGCAGGTGTGCCCGGTGTGCAGCACACACAGAGTCAGCTCTTCAGTAAACAATGAGCCAACACAGTGTGTTTCCCAGAGCCCAACAATGCTGCTGTTGTGGCAGCTAAATGTTTCCGATGTTGTACAACATTGCAACGGTCGTTGGTGCAGGTCTGTGTAGTTAGGCTATCTACAACACACTACCTGTCCTGACCAGACCTGAGTTTGAGAGTGAGACTGAGACTGGGGCTATCTGTGCTGTATCTGCCGCGTGAGTTATTGAATTGCAGCCACCTTGGCAGGTGATACTTAATGGAAATTGCCAGCTGGAGAGTGTGGAACTGATCCATGGTTAGGTTGTCTGCACTCTGCCATGGGCTGTAATCAATTACGGACTGAGTAAAGTTCGTTTTCCTTTTGGTTGGTGTGCGTATGTATCTATGCCATATTGCAAAGTCGGGCGTTGTAGGGGGAGAATTGGGAAAGGAAGAGATATGTACCTGGCCATGGCCAGTGTGGTTCCGAAGTGTAGCTGCCTGCACCACCACCAACAGCAACTTATGTATGTGTCTTCTTAAATGTACGCCAAGTGTTTTCTTTATTCAATAATTGCAACCTGGATTCTGATTTTGGTTGGAGGCTCGGACTGCACTCTGCGACTCAGGCTGGGAATGCCAAGATGAAGGTCAAGTTCAAAAGGTGATTGCCATGAAACACGATGTAGCCGTGTTTTGAAATACCTGGTTGTGAGGAAGTTTTTTTTTATTATTTTAAATATACTTTTCTACAAGGGCAAAGTTTAACTACGGCTTTGATTGAGCTTCTGGGATGGGACGGGTGGACAGGGGAAATAGTGATAAGTAATATTTACACTTTACGAACCTATAGGTGTACAACACCTCGATGGGTTTTGTTTGTTTAGTTGATCGTTAAGGCAGATTGTGTCGGATATTAATTAGGAATCATGAATACAGTAGAGGAAAGAAATAAGTGGAATAGTTTGTACGATTCTTAAAAGGTGTAATACAAGTACTCTAATGTATACATATAAGCTTAATATTTGCCATATTGAAAAATAACTTGTAACAGTAACTTCAAGAAAAACAGTGATTTTTGAAAAAATAGTGAATGTTGAAATCCCGTCGGAATTCTTCCATCTCATACCATTGCGTAAACAAGCAGACTAACACACAAGGAGACTAGCAGACCAGTAGACAAGCTGACAAGTTGACAAGCAGGCTAGCAGCCTAGGAGGCTGTTAGACTACCAGACGACTACCAGACGACTACCAGACTACCAGACTACCAGACTACCAGACTACCAGACTACCAGACTACCAGACTACCAGACTACCAGACTACCAGACTACCAGACTACCAGACTACCAGACTACTAGACTACCAGACTACCAGACTACCAAACTACCAGACTCCCAGACTACCAGACTACCTGACTACCAGACTACCAGACTACCAGGCTAGCAGACTACCAGACTAGCAGGCTAGCAAGCAGACTACCAGGCTAGCAGACTAATAGAGAAGCAGACCTTCAGACTAGCAGACTACCCGACTACCCGACTACCCGACTACCAGACTACCAGACTACCAGACTACCAGACTAACAGACTACCAGACTACCAGACTACCAGACTACCAGACTACCAGACTACCAGACTACCAGACTACCAGACTACCAGACTACCAGACTACCAGACTACCAGACTACCAGACTACCAGACTACCAGACTACCAGACTACCAGACTACCAGACTACCAGACTACCAGACTACCAGACTACCAGACTACCAGACTACCAGACTACCAGACTACCAGACTACCAGACTACCAGACTACCAGGCTACCAGCCTACTAGACTACCAGACTACCAGACTACCAAACTACCAGACTACCAGACTACCAGACTACCAGACTACCAGACTACCAGACTACCAGACTACCAGACTACCAGACTACCAGACTACCAGACTACCAGACTACCAGACTACCAGACTACTAGATTATCAGGCTACCAGACTACCAGACTTCTAGACTACCAGACTACCAGACTACCAGACTACCAGAGCAGCAGACTACCAGACTACCAGACTACCAGACTACCAGACTACCAGACTATAGACTCCCAGACTGTTAGACAAGCAGACTACCAGACTACCAGAGTAGCAGAATACCAGACTACCAGACTACCAGACTACCAGACTACCAGACTACCAGACTACCAGACTACCAGACTACCAGACTACCAGACTACCAGACTACCAGACTACCAGACTACCAGACTACCAGACTACCAGACTACCAGACTACCAAGACTACCAGACTACCAGACTACCAGACTACCAGACTACCAGACTACCAGACTACCAGACTACCAGACTACCAGACTACCAGACTACCAGACTACCAGACTACCAGACTACCAGACTACCAGACTACCAGACTACCAGACTACCAGGCTTCCAGGCTACCAGCCTACTAGACTACCAGACTACCAGACTACCAGACTACCAGGCTTCCAGGCTACCAGCCTACTAGACTACCAGACTACCAAACTACCAGACTACCAGACTACCAGACTACCAGACTACCAGACTACCAGACTACCAGGCTTCCAGGCTACCAGCCTACTAGACTACCAGACTACCAGACTACCACACTACCAGACTACCAGACTACCAGACTACCAGACTACCAGACTACCAGACTACCAGACTACCAGACTACCAGACTACCAGACTACCAGACTACCAGACTACCAGACTACCAGACTACCAGACTACCAGACTACCAGACTACCAGACTACCAGACTACCAGACTACCAGACTACCAGGCTTCCAGGCTACCAGCCTACTAGACTACCAGACTACCAGACTACCAAACTACCAGACTACCAGACTACCAGACTACCAGACTACCAGACTACCAGACTATCAGACTACCAGACTACCAGACTACTAGATTATCAGGCTACCAGACTACCAGACTTCTAGACTACCAGACTACCAGACTACCAGACTACCAGAGCAGCAGACTACCAGACTACCAGACTACCAGACTACCAGACTACCAGACTATAGACTCCCAGACTGTTAGACAAGCAGACTACCAGACTACCAGAGTAGCAGAATACCAGACTAGCAGACTACCAGACTACCAGACTACCAGACTACCAGACTACCAGACTACCAGACTACCAGACTACCAGACTACCAGACTACCAGACTACCAGACTACCAGACTACCAGGCTACCAGACTACCAGACTACAAGACTACCAGACTACCAGACTACCAGACTACCAGACTACCAGACTACCAGACTACCAGACTACCAGACTACCAGACTACCAGACTACCAGACTACCAGACTACCAGACTACCAGACTACCAGACTACCAGACTACCAAGACTACCAGACTACCAGACTACCAGACTACCAGACTACCAGACTACCAGACTACCAGACTACCAGACTACCAGACTACCAGACTACCAGACTACCAGACTACCAGACTACCAGACTACCAGACTACCAGACTACCAGACTACCAGGCTTCCAGGCTACCAGCCTACTAGACTACCAGACTACCAGACTACCAAACTACCAGACTACCAGACTACCAGACTACCAGACTACCAGACTACCAGACTACCAGACTACTAGACTATCAGGCTACCAGACTACCAGACTTCTAGACTACCAGACTACCAGACTACCAGAGCAGCAGACTACCAGACTACCAGACTACCAGACTACCAGACTACCAGACTATAGACTCCCAGACTGTTAGACAAGCAGACTACCAGACTACCAGAGTAGCAGAATACCAGACTAGCAGACTACCAGACTACCAGACAACTAGACTACTAGACTACCAGACTACCAGGCTACCAAACTACCAGACCAATAAACTACCAGACTACCAGACTCCCAGACTACCAGAATAATAGACTACCAGACTATCAGACAACTAGACTACCAGACTACCAGGCTACCAAACTACCAGACCAATAAACTACCAGACTACCAGACTCCCAGACTACCAGAATACCAGACTACCAGACTACCAGACTACCAGACTACCAGACTACCAGACTACCAGACTACCAGACTACTACGAGACTCCCAGACTACTAGACTACCAGACTACCAGACTTTCAAACTTCCAGACTACTAGACTACCAGACTACCAGACTACCAGACTACCAGACTACCAGACTACCAGAGTACCAGACTACAAGACTACCAGACTACCAGACTACCAGACTACCAGACTACCAGGCTTCCAGGCTACCAGCCTACTAGACTACCAGACTACCAGACTACCAGACTACCAGGCTTCCAGGCTACCAGCCTACTAGACTACCAGACTACCAAACTACCAGACTACCAGACTACCAGACTACCAGACTACCAGACTACAAGACTACCAGGCTTCCAGGCTACCAGCCTACTAGACTACCAGACTACCACACTACCAGACTACCAGACTACCAGACTACCAGACTACCAGACTACCAGACTACCAGACTACCAGACTACCAGACTACCAGACTACCAGACTACCAGACTACCAGACTACCAGACTACCAGACTACCAGACTACCAGACTACCAGACTACCAGACTACCAGACTACCAGACTACCAGGCTTCCAGGCTACCAGCCTACTAGACTACCAGACTACCAGACTACCAAACTACCAGACTACCAGACTACCAGACTACCAGACTACCAGACTACCAGACTATCAGACTACCAGACTACCAGACTACTAGATTATCAGGCTACCAGACTACCAGACTTCTAGACTACCAGACTACCAGACTACCAGACTACCAGAGCAGCAGACTACCAGACTACCAGACTACCAGACTACCAGACTACCAGACTACCAGACTATAGACTCCCAGACTGTTAGACAAGCAGACTACCAGACTACCAGAGTAGCAGAATACCAGACTAGCAGACTACCAGACTACCAGACTACCAGACTACCAGACTACCAGACTACCAGACTACCAGACTACCAGACTACCAGACTACCAGACTACCAGACTACCAGGCTACCAGACTACCAGACTACAAGACTACCAGACTACCAGACTACCAGACTACCAGACTACCAGACTACCAGACTACCAGACTACCAGACTACCAGACTACCAGACTACCAGACTACCAGACTACCAGACTACCAGACTACCAGACTACCAGACTACCAAGACTACCAGACTACCAGACTACCAGACTACCAGACTACCAGACTACCAGACTACCAGACTACCAGACTACCAGACTACCAGACTACCAGACTACCAGACTACCAGACTACCAGACTACCAGACTACCAGACTACCAGACTACCAGACTACCAGACTACCAGACTACCAGACTACCAGGCTTCCAGGCTACCAGCCTACTAGACTACCAGACTACCAGACTACCAAACTACCAGACTACCAGACTACCAGACTACCAGACTACCAGACTACCAGACTACCAGACTACCAGACTACCAGACTACCAGACTACTAGACTATCAGGCTACCAGACTACCAGACTTCTAGACTACCAGACTACCAGAGCAGCAGACTACCAGACTACCAGACTACCAGACTACCAGACTATAGACTCCCAGACTGTTAGACAAGCAGACTACCAGACTACCAGAGTAGCAGAATACCAGACTAGCAGACTACCAGACTACCAGACAACTAGACTACTAGACTACCAGACTACCAGGCTACCAAACTACCAGACCAATAAACTACCAGACTACCAGACTCCCAGACTACCAGAATAATAGACTACCAGACTATCAGACAACTAGACTACCAGACTACCAGGCTACCAAACTACCAGACCAATAAACTACCAGACTACCAGACTCCCAGACTACCAGAATACCAGACTACCAGACTACCAGACTACCAGACTACCAGACTACCAGACTACCAGACTACCAGACTACTACGAGACTCCCAGACTACTAGACTACCAGACTACCAGACTTTCAAACTTCCAGACTACTAGACTACCAGACTACCAGACTACCAGACTACCAGACTACCAGACTACCAGAGTACCAGACTACAAGACTACCAGACTACCAGACTACCAGACTACCAGACTTCCAGACTACCAGACCACCAAACTACCAGACTACCAGACTACCAGACTAGCAGTACCAGATAGCAGACGTACAGACTACCAGACTACCAAACTACCAGACTACCAGATTACCAGACTACCAGACAAGCAAACTAGCAAAGTAGAAGACTACCAGACTGCCGGGTTAACACATTTTTCATTTCTATATGCTATCAAATTTAAAGCCTGAAAACTTGTTGAACTTGTTTGAGAAGGGTTTCTAATAAAATTTTATGAATTGCACACCAATATTATTAAATAAGATTTTTTTTTTAATTAAGGCTAGTTCTCACTTGTTTTGAAATTATAAAAGAATACATTCCACAATCTCTTCCACATCGTATTTATAGATTTCACAACAGCAACCGCAAAGAAAAAGTTCAGGGAGAGACCAAATTTGAGACGCTTTGATTGAAAAGATAGCTGTGGATGGTTTTTTAACTGTTAATTCAGAGTACAAAAGTACTCGTAAAATTGACAAATAAAATTCTAAAGCTTTAATTTAAATCATAGGAAAATATATTACTGACCAATTTTTTTCCCCCTTTGTACTTGGCTTTTCACATTCCAAATTTAGCTGATGATGTGAAAATATTGTGGAATGTTTTTTTTTTTTTTTGCTTTGCCTTTCAAAGTATGTACTTAGTGTACTTATTTTTCGTGAAAATATTACATTCCACAATCCACAGCCCTTTTTTAGTTAGACCATGGAACTGAAAAGCACACAAAATATTTCCCTATTATTTAGAGCACAATACTCATGTGAAATGGAAAAAAAATTACGTTCCACAATTTTGTCCACATGATACTTAAAATTTTTCAATATCTGACGACCACCGGCGAAAAGTCTCATGTAGCGAGGAAACCGTTCACATTCATGCAGTTATTAGTTTTTTTTTTTAATGATAGCTGCATAGTTGTGAATTCCATTCCCACAATTATATAAGAAAGTTTCATAATAACTCGAACTATTCACTAGAGTTTGAGAACTTAGCATATCGAGTGAAATTTGAATCGATTTATTCGAAGCGCAATATCAAAAAGGAAAACAGCCATTCCCATGAAACGAAACCGATATTTTTTTACGCAGCGCCACCCTATATTTGTGTTTCAATGGAATCCTAGTGATTTGGCTAAACAATAGATTTTTATCGAATAAAGTTATCAATCTTTTGCCAATAAACAAAGACAAAGAATCTAATGACCTAGAACAGGATTGCCTATAACTTTGCTCTTCACTTAACAAAGCGAACTTTGCTAATCTAAATACCATTTGTTCGCTTGAGATGGCTCCTAATGGAATGTCGCTCGCAAAAGTCCTAGTTTTTTTTTTTTTTTGTTTTTATTATTTTTTCATTTGCTCTATTGACAACAAATGAGCACGATTCTTTGTTCAACAAACATGCACACATACACAAATACTCTCGAATCTATAGGCGATTGATGTCACAGGATGAATGATGTTGTGAATTTGCATAAAAGACTGAATCAGTCAGTCCTTCCTTCGGGGACTGACACACACACATATACGTACACCCACTCTACACATATAGAAAGTTTGTTTTTCATCGAACACATTGAAATTGCGAAATGAGATTTCAACTGGTCAAGGATGACCGGTCAAGAAGGATAAAGTCTTGGTGATTTGTTTTCGAATCGAATATTGGAATGGGGTTTTAAGAAGAAGAATAATAGGTTGATAGGATGGATAAAGATGGAATTTGTCATGGGGGATTTAAAGCGAAAGCAAACATATGTGATGGTTCACACTATGCATCAATGAAATGATCCACACAAAATAGATTATATTCGGCTTTATTATGGGCCTGATGTTGTGCTTCCAGTTTTAGTATTTCTTAAATCATTTGATCAGGCTTTTCGGTAGAATTTTATAAGCTCAAGAGTAACCTCCCACAGCACTGTTGTACGTTTTTGTTCTTAATGCGAATGATAACTTACTGGCTTAAATTTGAGAAAAAAAAATTATGATGAGAAAATTGTCCTTAACACTTGAATGGTATTGAGACTGATCACAAAATCCTTGTTGAGTCTTCTTAAAATTTGATTCAAAAGCCTGTCACCAGTGCCGACCTTAGAGAAAATGGTGAAACTCCGAATACTGCTGCGTTCGAAGAGACACTTCCTGAACTACATGGGTACAAACATTGGTGGCAAACATTTTGCTATATATGAATTTTTGTTTCTTGATTGGATTTTGTTTCGAAATCAAGTTGCAAAATTCTCTTCTTAAAATCGTAGGAATGGTTTTGAACACATCCGGATGATTCTTCACACTTCATTTTCTACATTCCAGATTGCTATCAGACAATTATTATGCTAACAAATTAAAACTGTAAGGAATACCATATTGTATTCTTCTTACATTTTTGATCTATAGACACACTTACAAGCACTGGCAACTGAGGCCATTGGCTCAAGACAACACAAGACAGTAACACGGCAGAGAAAGACAGAGAGAGAGCAGACAGAACAGAAGAGAGAAGAAAACACAACACATGCAAACAGCACGCTGTTATTAATTTTAACTGTTCTTCATCTAACTACTTACCCCGCGCAACGATGCTTGATTTCGCTGATCTAAAGGACTGCCCCTACATGAGCAAGAACAAATATGGCAGTACACAGAACGAAGTCACTTAATTTTCTCTGGTGGACCATTTCATTGACTCTTTTCAATAAGAGCGGGTAGATGTTGAAATGAAATAAAAACCAGCTGTGTCGAATCTTTAAAAGCTTCAAAAATTCTTTTCTTTTTTACTTGGAAAGGCTCATGTTCTCCATTTTGTAAGAAATATGATTTGATTTAAATTCTCATGTCATCTTCTTTCGGTGGCACGGATCCGAATTTTCAATTACTCTTCGGCAGAGTTCCTGCTGAATTTGAGCGATGGTCGAAACTGTGGTTTATTCGTCTAGACCTGTGACTTAAGGAAACCCCACAATCGCGGTCAAGTGACATATCCTTGATGGCCAATACATACGTCTGGGGGAGATAACAGTAGCCTTAAATCTTATGCAGAATGTTAATATTTGTGTCCGCTGTGTGAAACGTAGCTTTTGATTTATGGTGCAACTTGGACCGAAAGATTTGACAGTGACCGTCTCACCAACACAGTTTTCGAAAAAATATGAACCAATGACGCCGCCGGCCGGCCGGCCCCAAATCCACACCTCACGGTAACTTTTTGATAATTCATTGTGACTTGGTGAACTGCGTGCGGGTTGCTTGTAAACACAGACATTCATCTAAAACTGCGCTTCTAAGGTAAAAATTATTGTTCGGCCAAAATAAAGGTCCTCTTCCAAACGCGTAGTCAGCTTTTCCTATGTTCATTGAGCCCTTAGCTCCTGTCACGTACAGTATACGTGGTTAGGCCCAAGTTCTGAAGCAAAAATGACATGAAAAACCCTTGATGTAAGGACCGCCGCGCGCCACTGGCTTCGATTGATGTCCATTTGCATGGCACGGACAACAACAGCTGCGATATTAACAGCAGAGTTGGTTTGAAAAATCCAAGAACTGGTTGATTTGGCTTTTTTGGTCCTCACATGAGTGCCATACCACATTACCGTGACGTTCAGTTGCCTCTCCGAATTGTTAAATATCTTGTATAATCTTTAATTTTTAAATTTAGTGAGATTGTGTGCTTTGAACTTGCTCTGGTCCCCATTACATTAAACATCCTTAAAGAGTTAAAAAAAGAAAAAGTAGAGAGGATAGTCTGCTGATCCCGAACAAAAATAAAACACACATCAATTACAATGAATCGTCACAATTAATCCTAACAAAAAAAGGTGCCTCTAATTGCTCTTTTTAAAGTAATTAAGGAAAAACAGCTCATAAAATTCCAATTCTCCTCCTCCAGGAACACCACAAAGCCTCCTTGCAGAAACTTTTTGTCGGAAAAAGTTTTTTTTTTGTTGAGAGAGAGGGAAACCAAAAAAAAAAAATAGAAGATATAAAATAAATAAACCTTCAAAAAAACAGTACCTTCCCAAGTTCCTAACTAGGTAAAGATAACTTGCAGTGTTTTTTATCCAAAAAAAAATTCACAAGTCAATAAAAAAAAAAAGTAGAAAAAAATCGCTACGGCAAACTTATCCTTTCCAAGCACTGTTGTTGAGTTAAGCACACAAGCATACAAACAGGACGAAGCGAAACAAAAATATAAACGAAAGCAACTAGCGCACTCAACATATTCTATGTCCACAAGTGAAGGGGGCGTTGTAGTAGTTGGCCATAACCCACTGCTAAAACTGAACGAATTCAACTCAACAACAACACAGAAAGAAAGGTTTCACAGTTATTGTTCATTTAAAAGATATTAGAAGGGAAAACCTTGCCCTGACAACAACAGCAACAACAAAAGGAGTTTTTTTTTGTTTGCTCACAGGACCCTTGTTGCGCTCATATCTCCTGTAACGAACTTTTCAAGATTACATTCTGCACTTATTTGAACAAGGAAGAACAAACACAAGTTGATGTCAGGGAAAGGGAAATGGAGATGGAAATGGAGAAGAGATGTGCAAAATAAAAGAATCCCTTTCCATATATTTTGATTAAACTTTGGGTCCAGTTGTGCAGTCCTGCAAAGTTCAGGGTTTTCATCCGTAATTTTAAGCTTTTGTGTGTGTCTGTTTTTTTTTTTTTTTCACCCGTTTTTTCGTCCTATCTCTATGTTGCACTAATGACTTTTTCAATCCTTCCGCTTTAGTCCTCATTTACGCCGTCGTCGTCGTGCTATGCCGCATGCCGTCATCGTGATCTTTTGTCGTCCTTTTTTCTCGTCAGCATCTATTTTCCTGGACCTGGATGAGATAAACGTATAATAAAGAAAGTTTTTCGGTGTCAAATAATGTCACCGATATAGTGAAGAAAAGAGTGATGAGGTCTATAATACGTAACGTATACATACACAACACATATATTTATATTATGAAAGGATCAAGGGGGAATGGATATAGGAAACAACTTTGTTTGAAGTTCAAGCTTCAAGTCATTCACTTTATCAGAGAAAAAGAGGAGGATGGCAAAGTTTTTATGCGATGGTGATGGTGATGTTGATGGTGATGCTGTTGAAGGACATGCGGAGTAAACATGATATTTGAAATTTACAATGTTTAAGTATAAAGAACATCCTTTTACAGGATGCTACTATGTACAATGATGTTCTTGACAAGAACAATATATGGAGATATTAACATTGAAAAAAACTTTCTTAACCATTTGACACAAGGGGGGAGGGGGAAGAGTGGAGAGAACGTGAATAATGTGACTAAACAAGAATGCACTTGAAAAGTTGTCTGAACTGAATTTGTCGTAAATATAACTATTTTTGAGAGACTTGAGAGTTTAATTAAATTTAAGTTTTGTAATTTTTTGAAAGGCTAAAGCTTTAGTTTAGCTGTTTGTAGAATGAGAGGGTCAAAATGAAATCTTTACTTCTCCAAAAGGATGTTTTTTGTTTTTATGAAAGGTTTCGACTTAAATTGAAGGTTGTTTAAACCTATCCAATGGCACTATAAATATAAAAACCAAAACAGTGACTACTTATTTTCAAAAACAAAAGCAGAAGTATTAAAAAACAGGTAACATATGTTCAACTTTCACTTAAGAAATGTTAACACGGGTGCCTTCCAGACGATTAGACACACATTGCTGAGAGCAACGAAGTCCTCTCTTTACATAAAAAAAACATTACACACATAACAATACTCGGAAGATAAGTTTATAGCTCTATTAGAAATTCTGGCCCCACGTTGCGCGCCATTTGTGTAGTCGTGATTTGACGAGAGTGCTTTCTTATAAGAACCCAGATCCCAGAGTTATTTTTCCCTGATGGAAGTTCTTTTATGTGTGAGTTCGGGCTCTTCTCTTGGAAGCCATATAGGATGAAATTAACCAACAAAGCACTGATTTATTAATTTTGTTGCTACTAAATGAGATCGAAAGTTAATGAATCTCTGTGGTTGGATGAATTCACGAACGATTTCTTCACCGAGTGAAGACTTTCTTAGGTGGAGAAGTGGTCAACGTTTCCAGAGATGATTCTTTGCTTTCTGGACAGAGTTTTCAAGGAGGATCTACCTGCAAGTCTCATTTTGTGAAGTCGTTGTTTTGAGACAGTAACTGGAAGCTATGGGTGTGTGTCCCGATTCAGGCATGAAGTATTCACTCGGGTAGCTTAATTAGAGTTTGCAAGTTGGATATTTTTCGCAGTGTTTGAAAGAGGCTTTCATTCACTCCGAAAAAGATTCATGGTTGACAAAGGGAACAGAAGCGCCTTCTCCAACGCTAGGTTATCAATCTTCCCTTTGGAATATGACGCGGAATAATGAAGGCTGACTGAAAAAATAAATCAAATCGATTCACCAGAAACTCCATACTTCAGAGCCAGGATGAAATCTCAACCAGAAGGGTGCTGTTCTAAGATCGATATAGTTGGACCCAAAGTACTTTCTCTTCCCAAGAAAACATCGGTAGGCTTCTAGCTGCAATTGAACAATCTCCCAGACCGGATTTTTGTATTCCACGCTCCACTTGAACTGATATTCGATATTTGAAAGAGGATTTGAGAAGATCAAACAGTTGTTTTCTTTTTGAAATTAACATTGTATGCCCGCTTCGGCTTCCTACTGTGCTTCGGCTCTGAGTGTTCTAATTTCAAATTAATTTCTTTATTTTATAGATCAATGGACTGTATTATGTTCACTTTTAGAGCATCGGCCAATTGTGGTTTATTAGCATAAACCTGTGACTTCAGGAAACTATTCAAGCAAAAATTAAGCAACGTCAAATCGCATGATTTTGATAACTAATTGCCGTCAACTGATTTTCTGGCGAAAAATGGGAACCTCTTTAAAACTCTCCAAAGCCCAGCCAGCGGACTAACGGCGTTGTCCATGTTCATCAACTTTGAGCTCTTGAATTTTGTACAGTTGTACAAATAATATCGACGCAAAATTCGCCTAGTTCAAGTCTGTAAAATGCCGAGTTCTTGTGGACGGCGAGTAAGCGTCTACCTTGGGTTCTGCTGAACAGTGTTACGGACCGAGATGATGTTCTCTATGGATCTTGCGCTCCTTTAACGTTCGAATGTTGTATGGCCACCAACATTTTGGTTTGATCCAGATCTATTCAGCTGTTACAACTGTTCAGATGCTTTCCCTACCTTTACTGTCATGATTTGTTAAAGTCTAGGGTACTCAATTTAAGCTTTAAAAATAAATTTAAAAAAGCCAGTGAAAGAAAAAAATGTGTAAACATTTTTAACAGGTGTTTATATAGACAGCTCCTTGATTAACAAAGCAGCCATTACTGGAAGCTCAAAATTAGATCGCCTTTACGATTAAGTACCTTCATTTCTAGTAAAAAGCACTTATCAACTTCATCCTCTTTTATTCCATCAAATACAAATTTAGCTCAGCCTTTTACAAAAGAAAAAACAAAGTTAAAAGTTCAAACTTTAACAAAACACATAGGTAGGTACCTAGTACCTACAGTCAAAGGACGAAGGTAAATCCTTTGAAGTTTTTATACCTTGTTTTTTTGTTTCTTTCTGCTTCTTAAGTCTTGTCTTCAGCTGGTGACTTGAGAAAAATTTATATTTTACACACCGCATCTGCATTTCAATTTTCTTTACGCGCACACAACGCTAAAAGTTTTCCCCCGCAGAAAATATAAACTTTGTCCTTTAAAGGGAGTTTCTAAGAAAAGCCAATAAAAAAAAAAAAAAACATAAAACAAACCAGACGACGACGACAGGACAGGTAAAATGGAAGCTGTACGAAATTTCAATTCATTTTCTTCTTGATGGTTGGTGTTTTTTGGGTCCTCTTCTTTTTTACTTTTACTTTTAAAAAAAATTCCTCTTAGCATTATCCCTTATTGTCCTTTTCCGTGATTTTCCACTTATTATACTTACAACCTAAACGTGCATAAAAAATTGTTCATTTTCATAAAATATTCTAAACCATAATGTAAATGAGTTTGGGATTCCCTTGGCTAAGGAATTTTTTGTAATATGTATACTAAAAAAAAAAACAGGAAGACAGGATATTATACAAGAAGAGCAGTGATGTTCCAGTCTTGTCTAACCTGAGGGAATAATGTTTTTTCTTTTTTTTTTTGCTTTTCTATGGTAGACGCGCGGTGAACTAATAAAATTAAACGAACACACTTTATCGCAACAACGAGCCAAAATACACACATCCTTGTGGAATATGTGTATAGGTTGGTATATGTGCCTTACATTATATAAAATGTCCTACTTTGGATGGAGATGGTAAAGTTGAGAGACTATGCTACGGGTCGGGTTAATTATATAATGGCAACCATAAGGCAACTTATTAAGGTGACAACTTTTAGTGGCGTGCATTTTGTTTTGCTCAAAAACCCCACCCATCCACATAACTTTATGTAGGTGGGAAAGAATTTTTAATGAGTTCAGTGGTTTGGTTGATGAAATTGCAATTAATGAAGAAATAATGATGCGATGTTAAATATTAAAAAAAGAGATTCTTTTGTAGCTGTTTTTAATCAACGAAAATGTCAAAGTCTTTTGAAGTGGTATTACATTTTCTTTTTTGGGGATCGAGTGCGAAAATAAAAGATTTCGTGTATCTGACATGTGATATTATTGATCAAAGGATAATAATTTTGAGGAAAGGAGATCCTGAATCTATAAGAAAAAGCACCTAGTACGAGTTGAGTGGAAGGAAGGACGTGTAGCTTTTTATATTCTAACTTAAAAAGGAATTTCCTGTGACGGCTGTGAGTTAAAACATACAAAGCTTTGCTTGTTGAGCTCTGAAGTCACCCTGGTGTCGCCCTGGGGTCGCCACAACTCGTTTTTTGAAAAACCTCAACTAGCCCTCAAAAGATAAAATTCTCTGTTTTTTTTTAAACCTGGGGTCACCCTGAAGTCGATCTTGGTATTAAGCAGGGGCGAGTTGAGGTAAAGAATCAGCTGTTCAAGTGACTTTCCCTGTCAAGCATTTCTTGTGCATTTTTCTTCTGTATTGGATTTTTCATGTCTTTTTTCGAAAAAAAAAAGTAAAAGAAATGCAAGTGAATGCATTCATTTTGATGAAAGTAAATACAAATCGAACAAATAAAGCAAAATGGAAACTGTTGATTTTGTGCGTTGTGAAAAATATACAATCAGCAGCCCTAATGCGTTTTTTTGAGATTTGGAGCTGTGAAGAAAACCTGGGGCAACCCTGGGTAAAGTTCAACAAACAAAGCTATTAATACCAGGTATCTGGGTTGTCATTTTGTAGTCAGCGCCATGAACTGTCCAATATCCTCAAACAAAGACAGCCGCTTGATGTTGTGAATAATAATAATAAATTAAAAAAAAAAAAAAAAAAACAAGGCAGCCGCTGAGACTCGAACCCGGGCCCATAATCCCAGCTTTGAATTTTTGCTTGAAAAATATATTTTAAATTTTTTAATTTTGAATATGATTCGCAGAATTTTTTTCGTCGCCGTACGAACGGCACCAACCTCCAAAAATTACTATTTGTATTTATTTATTTATATAAAAAATATTTATATAGATTTGTAAGTAAAAATTATTTATTCGCTCTCTAAAACCTGGGCTGGGAAGCGGTCCCAGGTTCGAGTCTCAGCGGAGGCTAAATTTTTTTTTTTTTTTTTTTTTTTAATTCTTACTATGCTACTAATATTATTAATGTGAAATCTTCGATGTCTGGATGTTATATGTTTGTTGCTCAATGACGCTAGAACCGCTGAACGGATCTGGATGAAATTTGGCACAGAGATAGATTATAGTCTGAAATAGCACATAGGCAATTTTTTTTTGACGAATATGAATTGATCAAATTGCAAGAAGCAGCATGTGGAAGCTCGGAATTATTATTTTCAATAATAAAAATCCAAGTGACTTTTTATACGATGGGGAGAGGGGCCATGCTCCTGAACAATTTTTTTTGTATAATGCACACGCGCTCAAGGGGTTTGTTATAGCCCTTTTAATGATAAGTCACAACGCGAGCGATAGAAAGTTAGGAAGGAAGGGAAAGGAGGTGTCGGTGAACATTGATCTTGAATGTTTGAAGATCAAAATGGCAAGGAAAAATTGTGCCAGGCAATTCATACCACATTCGTGTTGTACGACTAACTGCAATCGCATCCGTATCGCATGTCAAAATATTGAATACACACTAATTCAAAGTTGTGAATACAACGAGACGGATCCGCAAACGCAGCCGCAAACGGGATGGACCAGTTGGCCAACTTTTAATAAATACGTGCTTATTTTTGACATTCCATACAAAAAAAAAAGAGCAACGTGCTAATAAAATCCTTTTAGAAATTAGGTCAGGGTACAAATGTATAAAAAGACTATACATGATGCGATATATGTTTTATCATCTTTTATATGCATATGTATATGCATAGCGGGTGGCAATGGTACAGTGGATGAAGTGCATGGTTGCTAACCTAAGAGTTGTGGGTTCGAGCCCCAGCCTGGGCAGCAACTTTTCAATATTCCCCCAGCTTCAACTGGAAGCCACCCGTGGGATTTTCATGAGATAAATATCACCTATTTCTCAATCCATTGTACCAACAAAAAATCTTTCCTATCTTTTTATTCCTTCTAACTATTGCCGTGCAATTTGCATTCAAAAAAGACCTTGGGTCTTACAGGCATATATAAAATTAAAAAAAAAAAAAAAAAAAAAAAAAAAAAAAAAAAAAAAATATATATGTTTCTCAGTGGAAATTGTAAAAAAAAAATTGTGGAGTACGTACGCCTCCATTGTGGGCACTTCTAATTAGGTACGCACGGCATGCGATACAGTTCCGGCTGCGGTTCCGGCTGCGTTTTTCTATTGTGTTCCAGCAGTAAAGAAAGAATCCCTACATTTCACGGTACGTCCGAAATCGGGCTCAAGTGTAAACTGATGAGCGTTTCTAGCAAGACGAGTGTTACGGGGGAAATGTTTAAATGGTGGAACGCAGCTGGCTACCTCGAGTGAGCATTTTCTGTAAAAGAATCTGTAAAATAAGGAAAGACATGAGACATTTCGACGATGTTCGAGTGACGGAAATGTTGCCATAATTTTTCTCTCCCCTATCAATTGTAACGCTTTTTTCTGAACTCTGTCGAGCAGGTGGAGAAAAGTTTGAGAAGCACTTGCCCAGAGATGCGAGTTATACTCGAGTTTAGGGCGTATAAACGCTTTGTAAATTGTAGCCAGATCAGAAGGGGTGAAAAACTTCTTGCATATATTAAGAAAGCCTAAGCATCTTGCAGTATTCTTGGCAATCTCAAGTATATGATCATTCCAACGAAAATTGTCACTGATACACATACCGAGTACTGATAGCTTTCCGGCCTCCTCGATGCATGTACCATTCATGGATAATGGCATAGGGGGTATGTTTAGCTTTAACGACAAAAGGCAGCATTGAGTTTTCGGCGCATTAAACTCCACACGATTTCTAGTCCCCCAATTAACAATGCTGTTTAAATCGGAGTTTAACGAGCTTATCATACGATTTCGTTGTAATAACACGTCCGAAGGCGAAGGCCGTGAATTATCAAACGTATATGAAAAGCTGAGGGTTGAGTCGTCAGCGAAACAATTTAATGGATTAGACGTCACAGACAAGAGACCATTTATAAAAATAAAAAAGAGAGCCGAAGACAGAACAGAGCCCTGGCTGGAGCACACCAGCATTTATTTTGTGGATATCAGACTTGAAACCGCCTAATACAACTTGTATTGAACGGTCCAGAAGATAGCTTCTAATCCAAAGAATAAGAGTATCATCGATACCAAAAGCACGCACTTTCGATAAAAGAGCTTCATGCCAAACTCTATCAAATGCCTTTGAAATATCAAGCGCAATAATCTTGCTTTCGCTATTTATAAAGGTAGCTTACGAAAGATTGATCTGCCAAAAGAAAATATGTTATTTGTCATTTCTTTTGACAGATGCATTAGTCGGAAGCTACCATTATTAATACTCGTACATGGTACCTGGGGTGGCCATTTTGAAGTCAGCTCCATGAACTGTCCAATATCCTCATACAAACACAGCCGCTTGATGTTGTGAATAATAATAACAAATTTGTATCGTATGCAAACATACGAGAGGAAATGGAGAGCTCTTTGCATAAGAGATTTTATTGTTCTCTTAAATTATAATACAAATCACTATGAGCAAGCTAAATGTATTTATCATTTTTTAGTATAATTTGAGCAAGCGTTATGTATAGTCGGGCGAGCTGCTGCAAGCTAGTGCAAGCTAAAATAAATGTTGGGTTTTTTCTCGATAATAATCTTTTTCCCAACAACAAAATATAACGTGTTTTATTTCGGTCGGAACTTTATTTATTTCAGTGGGTTTTATTGTAAGTCGTGTGGTTAATACCATACATTTTGGTCCGAGTCGAGCCGAATATGTTCCTAGTGTTCCTACGGTCGGTCCGCGAGCTAGAAAATTGTGTAAGATATATGGAAATGTGAGAAAGTGTGCTAGCTACGAAAGCTACGAAGTGTTGTGCCCGAGTTAAAAAGTGCAAGCTAAAAGCAAATCCAAAATCATCACATTTCCATAGTTCAATTAATATCTAAAAGCGAGCTATATTAAAATCTGTGTGCAAACGGCAAAACCGTAACGGTTAATCACGAATATTCATGTGTTCATGTCTCAGCAAGCTAATGGTGGCGACAGCAAGGCGCACATATGCACAAATCAGAAGATGCAGTGCGAGGAGCAAGGGAGTATAAATTGTTTATATACTTATTTTTCCCCTATTCACTTATATAGGTACAAATTTGAGTAGCTGCAGCAAGAAGCAAAATCATCCACCATGTATACCTGGTGCGAAATACACACGCACACACACACGCAAGGGAGAAGAGCCACAACAAAATAAACGGCAAGCTGCGCGAGCATATTATGTATACCTAGCATGTCTGTGCCTTTGCGAATCATATGAGAAAGGGGGAGAATGTGTGAAAAAATTCTCATTCGAAAGTGTTTTTTCACAAGAGAAGGCAGTAAAAAAAAGTGTGTGCGTAGAAATTAAAATATTTTTGAGAAAAAAAAACATCAAAACTATAAAAACAAACAATAAAATGTAAGTGATAGCTAAAATATTAAGAAAATGTGCAAGCTTGTCGTGCAAGGTTAATTAAAAAATAATAAATTCGGAAAGCAAAATATATAAATTTGTGCAAGCTAGGGAGGAAATTATTTTATTGTTGTGAGCTATCATGTGCAAGAAATTAAAAGTGCAAGCTAGATAAAAAGAAAGGTGTTAAATTGTGGCAAGCTCGGTACAGAAATCATTTTTTAATACGCGGCAAGCTTGGATATATATATTAATATATTAATATTGATGAGCTAAACAGTGCAAGTTAAATAAGGAAATATTTTCCTAAAGGAAAGCTATGGGCAAGTGAGCAAATCATGTGTGGTTTTTTTATTATTACTTAGATCTCAGCTGCAGTGTGTGTTCCATTTGGTTAGAGTGTTATATTCATTTATGTGTCATGACGGCGGTGGTGGTTTGCGTTCACCATATATAGCCGTTGAGATATGCACACAATACAGTGTGTCGCAGGATATTTATACGGGGGATTATTTTTATTTTTTCATTGTTGAGGTAGGTTGCATTTTTTCTAGACAATGTTTATAATGGAATATTCACACTGCGGCACGTGTAGGTAGGTAGGTAGGTAGGTAGGTAGGTGGACAGCTAGCAAGCTAGACAGAGCAAGGGTTAGAACAAAACAAAACATTCTGCAAGCAAAATGAAAAATTAAAATTTTATTGAAGAGCTATACTGCAAGTTAACTGAAAGTGGCAAGCTTACAATCAAAATGGCCAGCTTATAATAAAAATGGAAAGCTTAGAATCAATGTGCAAGCTAATTACAAAAACAAGGCAGCAAGCTTATTTTAACTAAAGTTAAGATATAAAACTGAGTTTTGAGCAAGGCAGCAAGCTTCATTTTGACAAAAGTCAAAATGCGAATAATAATTCAAGCAAGGCAGCAAGCTACAGCAAGCTTATAAGATCTTTGTTGAGGGAAATATTAGATACATTTAAACCACTCGCTCACTTGTCAAGGGATAGGAGTTTATAGCAAGCTGGGAGTTAAGATAGCCGTCATTAAAACAGCAAGCTATATCTAATTCAACATTTTTCCTTGTTTTTTACAGCAACATGTCTGAACTAAGACTACAAACTTCCAACGTATTAGCGTTAGAACGTCAAAAGGCCTTTCTTAAATCAGAGGGCTTCCGGACAGCTGACAGTGAAGAGATCACTATTAGGTTGGAGAGGTTGGAGGAGGTGTGGTCGCAGTTGTTGGCGGCTCATACCAATGCGCTAGCTGGGAAAGCTAACATAAGAGAGCAAGCTGAGGCACAGATGCAAAAGGCGGAAGAGCTGTATTATGAGCTGAAAGGTGCATTTCGTCGACAGCTACGACAGCTTAATCTGCCAGGAAACACGGAGCAAGCTCAGCAGCCAGCTAATACCCCGATCGAGGTACAAGTGGTGGTACCGGCGCAACAACAGGAAATCGCCAACACCTGGGGGGAATTTGATGGCTCGTTGACGAAATGGCAGGGGTTCCATGATCGCTTCGTGGCAGCTATCCATGAAAACGATCGCGTGGCGCCTGCCTTCAAATTTCAATATCTGAATAGCTCGCTGACAGGAAAGGCTGCAAGGACGATGGGAGAATGGCAGCTCACCGAGAGTAACTATAAGGAAGCTTGGGCAAGGCTGAACCAGCTGTATAACAAGAAGTATCAAACTTGTCGCGAGCTATTGCGCAACTTTATAAGATTGCCCATTCTGCAAGCTAATCCGAGAGCCGACGAGATTCAGCTTATGTCAAACGTGACACACGAGACGGTACGACAGCTACGCGCACAGGGGGTAAAAGTCGAGCATTGGGACATGATAATTGTCTTCATGCTCCACGAGCGTCTGGACGCAGAAACGGCGAGGCAGTGGGAGTTGCAACGTACCTCTGAAACTCCAACAACAACGGAGATGTTAACGTTTCTGGATAAGCATGCGGCAGCCAATGAAAGGCCAAATACAAGCCATCAGGCAAGGATGTCGACACAGCGAGGTAACGGGCAAGCTAGAGGAGAGCAGGCCTTGCGGCTAACACAGCATTTCAGCGCAAGGGGCAATCAGCAAGCAGGTGCGAGCAACTTGGCATCTAAGCCACTGGTTGCAATAGCCAGGCCAATGTCGAAAGCTATGGGAGCACGTCCGCCAACAGGCCGTCGTTGTGAAATGTGCCAGGAAGACCATCAGCTGTACCGATGTTCTCGCTTCCTGCAATTGGGATTGAGGGGAAGAGTCAACTTCGTAAGGACCCGCCAGCTATGCGAAAACTGCCTGAAGCAAGGGCATAAGAAGGAAGAATGCTTCCAGGCACCGTGCCCTAGATGTCCTGGTCGGATGCAGCACAACAGCGTCCTCTGTCCGTTGCACGAGGAGATGAGGTCAGCTGCAGCAAATAATGCTGCCAAGGAAGATGAAAGGAAGAGGAAAAAGGATTGATTAGAGCTAGAGGTGCCAGCTAAAATTCGAAAGGTCGCAAAGAAGGAAAGCTCATACTGTTTTAACGCAAGCAAGCAAAAGGGCAAGGGTGGCAATATGGCTGTATCTACAGATAATAAAACTTTAATAAATGCTTATTTGAATGTGTTTAATTTTACTCTTGATTCAGCTAGCGATATATCTACCACACTTATGCCAACGGTGTCAGTTAGATTTCAGATGCAAGGGGGAAATTCAAGGCCAATCCGTGCGCTCTTGGATTCAGGGGCACAGCCGAATATAATCACGCATGAATTGGTGCAAGCTCTAGGTACGATTACAAGTACACTAGCACGAAAGGTAATCGGTATTGATGGAGAGCCTATTCAGTTACATCGTCAAGCTAAGGTAATGATAGTACCGTGGTTCGATGCAAATACATGCATCGAGGAAGTTTTTTGGGTTCTACCGAAGGGTACGCAATGGCGTTTGCCTACGCCACAACGTGACATACAGCCGATCAGTGGCCATAATCAAGTACCGTTCGCCGATCCAGCTTATTGGAAGCAAGCTCCATTTGAAATTCTTTTGGGCGTTGGTTTCTTCGCAAAGGTAATCGTAAGCTCAATACCACGCAAGATAAAAGGCTTGGTCACACTGGAAACAAATTTTGGGATGGTTGTATTCGGAGTTCATCCGATAAGTGGAGAGGAGGAATCAGCTAACAGCAAGACAGTAGCAAGATGTACAGAGCTATCCAATATGGATGAGATGATAAAGCGATTATGGGAGATGGACCGTATAGGTGCATCTACAGCAAGGACACCCGAGGAGCAAGCTGTGGAGGATATCTTCACAAGGACAGCTAGGCGGAATGAGGAAGGGCGCTTTATCGTGACCATTCCCATTAAGCCTGAGGTGCAGCACATTGGGGATTCAAGAGCCATCGCGCTGCGAAGGTTCATGTACTTGGAAAGGAAATTGAATAAGGAGCCAGCTCTGAGAGAAAAGTACGTTGCCTTTATGCAAGAATACGAAAGCTTAGGACACATGAAGAGGGCAAGCTGTCCAGCACCAGCTGGACAATTGGTATACTATATACCACACCACTGCGTAACAAAAAAGTTCAGGGTGGTATTCGATTGTAGCTGCCGGACAGATACAGGCATTTCGCTTAATGAAGTGCAGCAGCTAGGCGAAAAGCTACAAAGAGATTTGTTCGAAACTGTTATGCGGTTTCGGCGACATCGGATTGGATTTACTGCTGACATCAAGATGATGTTTCGACAGGTTGGAATAGCTCGGCATCAATGGGATTTACAAAGGATATTTTGGAGAGAAGCTCCAAATGCAAGCTTAAATGAATATTGGTTGACGGTTGTCACCTACGGCATGACATCGTCGGCATACAATGCGGTGCGAGCTCTTATACAATGTGGCAAGGATGCAAGCAAGCTATTCCCAGATGTGGAAAGGATAGTCAGGAATGATTTTTACATGGACGACTGTGTAACAGGCTGCGATAGTGAGCAAGAAGCATTTAATATGGCTAATCGATTGGACAGAGTATTACGGACAGCTGGTTTCGAACTTAGAAAGTGGAAATCCAATAGCCAATGGCTATCGAGCAAGCTGCAAGCTAACGACAGTGAGGTTTTGACCTTTGACAGCAAGGAGCAAGCTTCAGTACTAGGGCTACAATGGTTGGTTACAGAGGACCAATTTACATTTGTAGTTCGAACGCCAGCTCTATTTGGAGAAGTAACAAAGCGCAAGATATTAAGCTGTATAGCCCAGCTATACGATCCAAATGGATACATTGCACCGGTTGTTATTTTGGGTAAAGTTTTGATTCAAGACATGTGGCGACTGAGTCTTGGATGGGATGAAGAGGTGCCAGCTGAGTTGAAGAGGAGATGGCTAGATTACTGGAAGGAGGTTATACATCTGGAACAATTTCGGATAGATAGATGGCTTGGGACAGGCAAGGGAGCAAGGGGGCAGCTTCATGGATTCTCAGATGCTTCCATGACTGCTTATGGAGCAGCTATATATATTAGAGTGGAAGCAGCTAATGGCAAGGTGACGAGCAAGCTGGTAGTTTCAAAAACAAGAGTGGCTCCACTCAAAACTATTACAATACCAAGGTTGGAGCTAGCGGCAGCAGAATTATTGGGACAGCTAATGGTAGAGTTACGCAAGGCAATGGAATGGGCGGAGTTTGAATACGCTATGTGGACAGATTCGATGGTGGTACTACACTGGCTACAGAAATTTCCACGTGATCTAAAAACATATGTAGCAAATCGCGTGTCGTCCATACAAACCAATACCGACATCAAACGGTGGCGGCACGTCGGGACTAAAGAAAACCCCGCCGACTTGTTGAGTCGTGGGATGTTGCCAGCTGACTTAGTAAAAAGCAAGCTATGGATGCATGGACCTGACTGGTTATGCTATCCAGAGACTGAATGGCCAGCTAATCATGAAGCAAGGGAGATTCCGCTCACGGCAGCTGATGAAATGCATGTCTGCGTTGCCGTGACGTTCAAGAAAGATATAGGCATATGGGTGCCAGCGAAGCAAGCTATCATTCCGATAGAAGAATATGCAAGCAGTCTGGAAAAAGCAGCCAGCATACTTGGATACATATATCATTATATGGCCAGGTTGCTGATTAGAGTGAAGCAACGCAAGCAAGGGATAAGAGTGCCAAGATCAAAAAGAGGCGATGTGTCGCCTACGATATTAACAATAGAAGAAAGAGCATCAGCAATGCGTTTTTTCATAAAGCAAGCTCAAGCAGAGGCATATGACAAAGATATGTCATCTCTACGCAAGGCAGATAAGCTAACAGAGCATAGCAGAATCGAAGCACTCAAACCGGTCTTTGATGAAGAGGGAATACTGCGAGTTGGAGGGCGATTAGATAGAGCTTCTGGTGATTACGAGCTGAGACATCCGGTAATAATTCCGAATGGCTCCAGGCTAGCTTGGCTAATTATGGACAGTATACATCGGCAGACGAAACACGGTGCCGTACAGATAATGATGCAAGCTATACGACAGCGCTATTGGATACCAAAGTTACGCAGCGAGCTGAGGAGGTATCTACATAAATGTGTTACCTGTGTACGCTATAACTACAAGCTGGAGCAGCAATTGATGTCTGAACTACCAGCTGATAGGGTGCGTTCTGGGAGAGCTTTCCTGCACACAGGTGTGGACTATGCGGGGCCATTTACTTTAAAGGTTCTGGATAGGCAAGGCAAGAAGATAGCTCTGCGAAAATCATGGGTTGCTGTATTCGTATGTCTGAAGACACGAGCGGTCCACATAGACCTAGTTGGAGATCTGACGTCTGCATCATTCCTTTTATGTTATGATAGATTTGTCAGTCGGCGAGGGCATTGTCAGCGAATGTATAGCGACAATGGTACGTCATTTGTTGGCGCAGCAAGGGAAATCAAGCGAGCTTGGAAAGAGTGGAACGAGGATGAGCTATTCAGCAAGTTGAGCCGAAAGGGTACTGACTGGATTTTTATGACTCCAGCCGCGCCACATCAGGGGGGAATATACGAGGCGGCAGTGAAATCAATGAAATTCCATTTAAAGCGGATAGTGGGTCAACGCGTGTTAGATACTGAACAGTTCTTGACGCTGTTGATTGGAATCGAGGGCATATTGAACTCGCGGCCTATTCATCCTCTCAGTGATGATCCAATGGACACGCAAGCTTTGACTCCAGGTCATTTTTTAATTGGTGAGCCAATAATTTTGCCTCCACCATTTTCGATAGCTGAAGGGACAAGGACGCAAGGAGTTAAGCTATGGCAGGAAAGGCAGATAATGTTAAATCATTTCTGGAGAAGGTGGCAAGAGGAGTATCTCGTTACACTGCAAGAGAGAAAGAAATGGAGGAGAGAAAAGGAAAGCTTAAGGATAGGTCAGCTGGTAATAATCAAAGCAGAAAACTTTCCGCCAGCTCAATGGTCCTTGGGACGAATATGCGAGCTTATCAAGAGCAAGGATGGGTTAGTAAGATCTGTCGTTCTGCAGACAGAGATTGGACAGCTAAAGAGGCCAGTGCAGAAAATCTGTGTACTGCCGGTGGATACAGCTAGCGAGGGTTAATGCGAGTAAGGTACAGATTAGCTAAACTAAGTAATATAGTAATAACACAGCGTAATACTCGTTCTATCATAACATTTCAGCATAATTAAATGAACTTTACATTTCAATGTTTATTAACCTTCTTTCTCTTCCTAGAATCAAGAAGGGTATTGTCCGTTGATGCAAGCTACTAATTAAGAGGCGAGGTAAACAAACTGCAAGGACTAACACCAAGCTGCCAGCAAGGACCTAATGGGAAAATAGTTATTTTCCGTCGGGACTGTATCGTATGCAAACATACGAGAGGAAATGGAGAGCTCTTTGCATAAGAGATTTTATTGTTCTCTTAAATTATAATACAAATCACTATGAGCAAGCTAAATGTATTTATCATTTTTTAGTATAATTTGAGCAAGCGTTATGTATAGTCGGGCGAGCTGCTGCAAGCTAGTGCAAGCTAAAATAAATGTTGGGTTTTTTCTCGATAATAATCTTTTTCCCAACAACAAAATATAACGTGTTTTATTTCGGTCGGAACTTTATTTATTTCAGTGGGTTTTATTGTAAGTCGTGTGGTTAATACCATACAAAATTAAAAAAAAAAATAAGGCAACCGCGCCGCCGAGATTCGAACCCGGGCCCAAAATCCAGCCTTAAATTTTTTGCTTGAAAAACATATTTGAGAGACCGATTTTTAAATTTTGAATATGATTCGCAGAATTTTTTTCGTCGCCGTACGAACGGCACCAACCTCCAAAAAGTACTATTTGTATTTATTTATTTATATAAAATATTTATATAGATTTGTAAGTAAAAATTATTTATTCCATCTCTAAAACCTGGGCTGGGAAGCGGTCCCAGGTTCGAGTCTCAGCGGCGGCTGCCTTATTTTTTTTTTTTTTTCTTTCTTTATTATTTTTATATCAAGAGGTTGTCCCTATAAAAGGATACTGTTCAGATCATAAACGAACTAGACTAGTTGGGATATATGGAATTAAATGTAAGAAAGATCAAGTTCATATTTCTTTTACTTTCCAGAAGGTTCTTTGACTTGGTGAAGGTAAATGCAAGAAGAAAACTTGAATTTTAGAAAAACTCATTTTAAAGGAGAAAACCTATTTTTCGAGAAAAAATTAAAGAAATATTTGGCCTTAATATGAGAGTCCTTTTCCCATCAAATGTTTAAATTTAGGTACCTAATCAATTTGAGTTCTAATCTAAGCCATACGGCCGCAGGAGCGCGTCTTTACAAAATATCTAATACACCATACTTGTGTATGAAACATTTCTAAAAAGATCATCAAATCCTCACATTTTTGCAAAAATATATTCCTCTTATACCACTTTCCGCCCATGAATTGTTCAATTAAAAAAATATACCTTTTTAAGGTGTAAGATAAACAAAACAACTTACCTAGGTAAGAATATTACAATATGTAGTTGCAGAATACATTTTTAGTTGGAGATATGATCGCACTCACCTAGAAAGGAAAAACAAAACACTAAATTATGCACTTGTTTATCCACCTTTAATTCACTGTTTTATTTCTAGCAAGAAACATTTAAATGCCAATAATTTTACAGGATGCAGAAACACTTTTTCTTGAATTTACATTTAACATTAATTTATTTTCTTCCTAAATCACTGCACTGAACCACCCCGCGCGGCGATGCGACGCGACACCTTAACGGACATAAACTTCTACCGGCTACGGACGGCGGCGGCGGCGACAACATGAACGATGTAAGCGACGACGCCATTACAAGAAACGCGATTCTGGAGCAAATTGAAATTACTACAAACTCATTTTTGACCACTTTTTAATAACTTATTTTATGAAAACTTTTTAGATAAATGATTTTGAACACTTTATAAACAATTATTTAACATTTTTAACACTCCACGTTAGAAATTAACATTAAAAAACAATTATTTTTGTTAACCGATCACGAGCAAAACCAAACACCGAAACCGACACGCACTTAATGAAGAACTTATTGAGAGTGGTCATTGATGAATTGAGGTGTGAAAAAGCATAACGGTACGGGCATTGTTCTCTTAAATAAAAATTATGATGTGGTCTGTGTCTGTGGTGTGGTGTGTTTGTTTTTGTTTTTGTTTGTGATGCAAAGAGCTTGCGAATGTGCATTTAAATCAAAATGGAAGATCATGTGTTTATTATGATGAATGGTTTATGTATGTGTGTTATGTATGTATTGGATCTGTCGGTTCCCAGTAGGAAATTTCCAAAAATTCACTAGTGAAGAAGCTGCTTTTTCCTCGAGGAAAAGAAGTATCATCAATGATTTTTCTACTGAATCATATGATGAATTTAACATGGGCTTGTCATTGGAGGGAAGTACCTGCACCCATTCTCGATGAACCTTTTGCGATGAAATCACTGCACCCGTGGAATCTTCGAATTCATGAGTTCTTTTTTTGAGTGAAAAATTGGTTCTTGGGATGTGATGCTTTCATCACAGAATATTAATTCATGAAAAATGCATTATTTTTTAGTGAACTTCCTCAGTGAAAGAACCATTGAAAATATGAATTTTTCCATGCTGAAATGTCTGCTCATCTAGAACTTATTTTTTCAGTTATGAAAAGCAGTAAAACTAATAGGTACCTACTACCTAGTTTTTTAAAAGAAACAAAATTAATAAAGTCATACAAAAATAGTTTTTGTTTGTTTGTTTATTTTTAATTATTTATTTAAAACAATGCCAAAGAAAAAAAAAACGTTTGCTGCTGTTCGGAGAAGAGCTGATCACTTCATGCGTGTCATCTTGGCGTTCATAAGAGAGCTAAAGAATAAAGAAACACTGTAATGAACTTCCAAGTCATGTAAAACAATTTATTAAGATTACCGTTGGTGAATTGTTCTCCTTGTTCATCTTTTGATTGGTCTAAAGTTTGTTTATATTATGTATTTACACTTTATGAACACTTTTTAAAAACGGTGATACTTTCAATATACGCGCGACTGCTGTAGTTAATGACCAAATCAAAACTAAATCTTCTAGAACAAAATAAATGACTCCCAACAAAAAAGGACCTAATTAACGGCGCCGACGACCGGTCGAGGGAAAGACAAAAAAAGGGTTCATCTACTTTTGCATCAGAACATTTTAACGCGGAGGTCAAAATCTATTCAACAGGCAGAAAAAAGTAATCCAAAAGAATTTCAATTTAGAGTTTCTTTCCTCTCAGCTCAGGTAGAATATTTTGCCAAGCAGAGTGCATGAAAAGATACATTCCTTTTCATAAGCGATATCAGCACTGTTTCGCCGAAGTAAAGATAAGGGTTGTTTTGTGAGTATAGACTAGAAAAAGAATTCTAAAACCAATGAAAAGGTGCAGGAAAAATGTATTGCTTTCATAATTGAATTCCTTTGAGGTTTAGGTGCCAAAATAAGATACTGATGTGTTTTGTGTTTTCTCTACCTGTTTTGGCGAGCAAAGCAGAAGATGAACCTTAAATGGCGAACCGCTGAGCGGTTGCATGACTATTCATGTGTGAAATCAGTGAACTCCTTCTCACAAATGAAAGTTACATAAATGATTTCACTAAGGATTTTTTCATTGAGGAGCAAATTTCCTACTGGGTTGGTAAGTGGTGGCGGGATGGGTTGGATTTATATATTGCATTAGATTTGAGTTCTTGCTGATAAGCTTTTAGCAAATGATTATTTTCTCTTTCTCCAGATGTGCTTTTGTTTGCAATAAAGTTGTTTACTAAAAGAGTAACCTTGCCCTTGATGTATTATACTAACAACTAACAATGCTGAGGGCGAGGACGAGATGGTAACCTGGTGTTTTTTCTTGAAACGTAGCTGTGATCGGCGAACATGTTTCTATTTCGGAGGACAGCTGGAATACAACAAACAAAATTTTCTGCTGTTCCTGTTGGCCGTATGAACTCTCCCTGAATACTTTAGTCCATTTAAATAATTACATTTTCGATTGAGTGGAAACATTTGCTTCAGCCGCGGTCTTAAAAATGAAATAGGTTCTTTCTTCGTTTGCAAAAAACACGAATATTTTTCAATTTAGGAAATTGTTTACATAAAGAAAAAAAAAATTCTACAAAGGACCCACAAAATTGTCTCTGAACTTGTCAGAACGTCCGTTCGCTCTGGGTTTGTAGTAGAGGTAATATCAGGGAGATCCTATACACCTGAAAATAACGATCGAAAAAGGAGGAACAGGAAATATTGCCTTAGTCTTCATAGGAGACAATGTAATATTTGTTTAAGAAGTACCTATAGACCTGTAAAATGAAATAAAACACAATTTAACCATATTAATTGCCATAAAATTGACTTTATTTATTTGAAAGATTTATTTTGCCAGTTTTAATTGAATATAATTTCTGGCATATGGCCACCGCGTCTGGATCGGTCCGATTTTAAATCACTGTTTACAGCATTTATTGGTTTCGTATATGGGCAGTAACTCTGCGAATGTCGATTTCCGACTCGTCAATCGTCTCTGATTTATCGGTGAAAAACTGTTGCCTTCACTATAGGCATAGAAAAAAGTCTAGCAATGTTAAATTTTTTATTTAATGTTAAATTTCACGATCTTAGAAGGCAACATACAGGTCCAAAAAGTTATTTGCTCACTGAATATTTCCTTCAACAAATAAATTGTAGCACGAGCTGTGTAACATGTTGCGTCACGCCGTCTTATTGAAATCACAGCTCCCGTACATCAAGGCCATTCAAATCAGGAACAAAAACGTCATTGACCATGGGTCTAAAACAGTCTCCATCTCTGATCTTCGTCGTTTTTAAAGAAGTAAGAACCAATGATTCAACCAGCCTAAAAGGCACACCAAACTGTCAGTTTTTCTGAATGCAACGCCGCGCCGGCGACTGGTGGCGTCTCTACAATAGCTTGAGGATTGCGGCAAATTTGCTTTTTGACCATTCAACAAAAAAATGAACTGAACAAAATGATGTTATGAAAATAAGAGACCAACAGCTATCTCCTTGCATGCTTTGTTCAGGCGTCAGTCGATTAATGATGAAATGGCAAACCAAGCTAAAGAGAAATCAAAATGGTTGTTAATGAAAGCAATGCTGCCAACTTGAAGTTCTAACTTTGCCTAAAAAAATACTCTTCATATATTTTTACACAAAAGGGTGTGTGGATGTGGAACCTTATACGCTCATCAGAAGTCATTCTTATATGACCTCATTTCTGTAGTAATATTTTAATGATTTTGCGTATATATTTGCCCACCTCCTGATTATAACAATTCTTTTAAAGTAAGCAACTTGTTGTAGCATTTCCCAAAACCAAAATTTCAAAACTTAATAACTGAATCAATAAAAGTATATCCATTTATAAAATGAATTATGAAAGAACTACAAATTTCCCCATCTCTCAAGCTAAAGGATATTTCACAAAACATTAAGCAAACAAAAAAGTTTTTTCCTACACAATTTCAAAACTAACTTCCACCATGTTGTTTCTTCAACAGCTTTTACTAAGAAAATCAAAATTTTGAACTTCATAAATAAAAGCAAAAGATTCTATAATGTACGAAGTAGTTTCGCCTAGAGCGGAAAACATCTTTGTTAAAACAAAACCAAGTCACAAGATTTCAGTATGCAATCATTGGCAAAACGACTCCACAAAAGCAAGGATGTATTGTAGACGTAGATACTTATTGTTCCACATTCATCATTCCCAGTGCCAGTGAGAAGCTTCCTATGTATATTTATACAAAATCCAGGACCATCACGCAGAGTGTAGTATATAGGAAGAAAGTGAGAGAACTTAGTTTCATTTGCATTTGCAAATTTCCGACCATAAAGTTTTTGGTCATAAATTTCCCCAGCGCCTTCGCCAACGAGATTTAGATTTTCAGTTTCAGTGTAGGACTGCTGCTGGTTGACTCCATCATAAAAATCAAAAGATCTTGAGAAACGAGAACGAGAAAAGGAAACGAAGTGAGGTTGCCCAAGTCTTGAGACTCTTTTGCAATTAAATTTTTCATCTGTAAGTTCCACGATGTAAATGAACGAATGAATTCGTTCAACGCGAACATTTATTGGTGGCGACGACATTAAGTTGCCATTGTAACGCCGAATTAAATTTCCAGAAAATTAAATGGAATCATCGTCGTCGGTCGTCTAGTCCTTGGGTTAGGTAATGCTGCATGGTGAAGGAGTAGTAGCGCCAAGCTAAATGCCTCAAGGACTTTTAATTAAAACGTCCATTGAGTGCTCCAAAGGCGACGAAAATTGTTCCCTTATTGTCCGCCGCCGCGCAGTGCTGCCGTTGCGGATATTGAAGTTTAAATTGATGTTATGAGCTTGATTTAAGGAAAGTAGGTCAGCCGTTAACAGCTCTGTTTGTTTAAATTGAGACTTCTTGTCGTGCTTCGCCATAATAACCAGACTTAGCGTGCTCATTTTTGTGTATGTTTAGAGTAAACTCATATGGTGCTGGGGCAAGGAACAGAACAGCAAACGTGTGCAAAGTGTCAAAAGGTGTTGGAGCAACACTTGTTACGATGTCATAAATGACTTCGGAGAAGCTCAACTACAGCTCTACATGATGCAAGCAGCATGCTCCAGACCAGAGAGTTAGCTTCAAGCAGTTTCAAGGTGACAGCTGGTGGAGTTGATTTTATTCAACTGTTTATGACAGTAGGTGGAACTTAAACTTGACGTTTTATGAGGGTCAGGTGTTGGCAAATACTACGAGTATATATGTATGCAATATGTTGGCGGAATATTCGATGATGCACTTGCCCTAAATAGAAATGACATGTGGCTCTGCAGCATCAGAGTGCAGTGGATATTCTTGGAAATATAAATGCAAAAAGTCAATAACGACGCACGTTCCCGCAAATTTGTCACTATTTGGGTCAAATTTAGTTTTGGAATCGATTTTGGATGTATTCCTTGCCAAATCCCATTCGGTTGTTGAATTTTAAAGCCATTTTCACAGTTTGTTGTGAATCAATTTATTGTGTATGACATATCTACTTTTAGCACATGCAAGCTGTGTAGATTAAGACACGTTTTGGGAATTTTTATAATTAACTGCTTCAAAGGGATTGAAGGATGAGAATGCAGCGATGGTAAAAGGAACATCAATGAAGTCCTTTAGACATTTCAGGAACTAACCAAAAACTTTCATCCGATTAAGGAAGGACACATTTCTGAACGAATAGATTAGGACCGGGACTGTGAGTGTTTTGTAGAGCAGTTTCTAACTCTAAGTAAATAGCAGTTTTAATTGCTCACATCAGATGCGCTTACATTTCATATTGAACCAAGGCCTTTACCAACATACTGCTCCAGACAGGCTGGCTCTTACAAGTTTTCGACATTTGTGTGCAACATTTGTTGAAGTTGTTAGTGCCAAGTTAGATTTGGAGTTCACTGTTAAGTTGTGCTCAAGGGCTTCATGCTCTGCGTTTTAACCAGACTTACGTTGTTATACTTTTAAGTCTGTACAACTCGAGGTTGGATCTTTCAGCCATACTTTAGAAATTAAAACAATGCAGTTGATATTTCGTCTAATTGGCCTTAACATCAACCTGAAGGTCAATCAGTTCCGCTATCGGGCTTGGACGTCATTGATCAGCACTTCTTAGAAAACGAAGTTGGTCATCAGCGCCAACTGCGAACATTCCAAATCAATGATGTTAACCAATCACGTTTTGCCCACATTGCACAATATAGACACGGACGATATGTGGTGCAGGAGCAGGACGGCGATACATGCCACATGGGTATTTACGCAAGCGCGATGTTAACTGACCACCGTGTGATTTGACCCTGTTTGACTTTTCTGGTGGTTTTTCCAAAAAACAACACCATTCGGATCATCACCCAAACTCCGTCTAATCTTAACGGGAGAAGTTTCGAGGATTAGAACTCTCAAATTCGTCCCAATTGTCCACGATTTGTAGATAGCCATAGCCCACATGAAAACATGACTTCCCTCTTAGCGTCAAGTAATGTCAAAAAAGTATAAAGCTGAAATTCCTATTCTTCCCCGAACACCCTAACATCACTTTCGAATCTTTTTTTTTAAGCCCCACACATCCATATGGTATATTGAAATTAAAAGAGGCCTGTTTTCCCAGAATGTATTCCCCCTTCTGTTCTTAAATCTTCACTTTACACATCCGCTTAGCCTAGTTTCATTTGCATTCACCCTAGGACACTTATCATTTACGTTTCTAGGACATATTTGAGCGTGTATTTCATTAATTATTTATTTTTGAAGGACTGCATTTAAAAATCGATACTCTTCAAGCTCCATTCACTTCTATTTGTTGAAGACTTTCATATTAACCTACATTCCACAATATTCTGGCAAAGGCACTACGCAATGAGCCTTTTACAAACTCATCTCTGTCACCTGCGTTAATTGGATTCTTTTCAAAAGTTTAAAAGCCTTTAAGGCACAAAATACTATCCTTTGGCTATCACAGATAAAGACTTGCTCCTCTCAACTTAAAATTAAAATAGTTCAACATCTAAGGGATTCAAAACGATGATATCCTTAAACACGCATGTTTACAAAACATTACAAAACATGGCCAAATCGAAGCCATCTCTGATATAAGGTTGCAGTGAACAGATCCTTATTGGTTTTGAAGCAAAACTTTTAGAGATTTTCACTCAACACAAAAGCATAATCTTGTCCTGTCGCTGACACTGAAAGGAAAATGAACAACTTTTCAAATAGGGTACTTTGTTCAACCCAAAAAAAAAAAAAAAGAATGAGAAAGGGTTGGGTGGAGGGGAGGGTGGAAAATCAAAAAAGTTTTGACCATCCGCTAGGAAAACTCACAACAGCCATCATTGTATAGTTATTCGAGTCAATTTTTGTGACATCTACGAGTATATGCCAGAGGACAAATGGAATCAGCAAAGGGTATAAAGCGGATGCCCGTATCCTTGCAGCAGAATTTTCTCTGTGGTAACGATAACCGACGGCGACGTTGCGTTCTCTTGTCTAAATTCTAATCTTTGTCCTTTGAACTGTTGTGTATACGTGCGTTGTTCAAGCTATCTAGCTGTCTTCTGGAAGCTGGAACCCAACCGGACGAAGATATGATGATAAAACTTTGCATAAAGATTTCTTCTTATGATGGCCGTCAAGGATATATGAGTCTAAATTGATAGAACCAGGATAAAATGGAAAGGATTTTTTGTTTTTTTTTTTTGTGCATGTTTTCCATATCAAACACAAAGTTCTTTAACAAGGATGACAACGATGACTGTACTGCACAGTGTACACAGGACCAGGACGACACAGCGAAGAGAGAATGTCAAAGACGAGACTTGGAAAAGAAATAAAGAACCACAAAAGTTTTCTGCATGCAGGATATTTCATCTCTGCTCTGTTGTAGGTTGTCTTGTATAGTGTCCTTTGAATACAACGGATTGCATTGTATTGGATTGCGGGAAGTCCTATACATATTTTGAGTGTACTTTCCTGCAATAACAAGTGGTCGTGTGGTTTTTGGTGTACAAAACTTTTCTCTTTTCTATACTTGTGGCCAGTTATATTTTTTGCTTGCTCTTTTTCAAATCTATGGGTTAGATAATTTTTGAGAGGGAGATCCTTACACAAAAAATATAGGAGCATGAAAGTTTGTAATCACATTTTAAGTTTTTCGGAAAATTTAATCGAGAAATTTCAAAGTTGACTTGCATACAAATGAATATTGAAATAGAATTTTCTCCAACCGATGATGATGATGGCCAAAACTTGCATGATTATAAAAGTTAACCGATGTCAACGGATGTGGCCCGCACACACACAGAGCACAAGTTGTGCATTTTTAAAGCAAAAAGGCTTTTGGGTTAATTTTATGACAAAATGGCCAGTACATTTTTAAAAAGGAGCATGCATGTGATTTTTGGAAGTTTAAAAACTTTGAGTAGTTCCAGGAAATTGTTTATGACTCTTTTGGTTGATTGGAACTTGCATGCAATTTGAGGAACTTTTGAGAGCTGCTGCACACTCAATTAGTTCTATCAAGAGCTTGTTATTTTATTTAAGGGATTATTTTAAGCTTAGGCGTAATACTTTGACCAGGCGTGAGGTCAATCTGTAGGGTGACCTCGACCTTTGAGCACATACAATATTTTGAAAATATCCTGGACACTAGCTATAGCATTCTGCTTTGATATTAAGATTAACAGAAGGATAACATCCTGAAACGTTTCTACAAAGTTGACTCGAAGACATGTAATCGAAAAACGTTGAGTTCTATAAAAACACAAGTTAATATAGGAGCAGATACATCCCTACCACTTTGCATGTTTCCAATCTGGGATCGAGCTGAAATGCAAGAAATTTTAAGAGAATTAGAGTCTGACGCTAGAAATGATGGAAGTAAGTTTTTCAACTTGGTTGGAAACAATTTTTTTCTGGATATCCACTCTGGAAAAGAGTTCACTTAAATATACCGTGCCGTCCAGGTATTTTTAAACATCATATAGATCGGTGACAGCACATCACCCTATCACACTACAAATACATCGGAAGCAAAACGAAATACCTTACGTTGTTTTATGAGGCGTTTAAGGCTAACATCACAATCAAATTTTTTTCCAAAATCAACGAGGAAAAATAAGACAGCTGTTTGATAGTCAGATGATTGCCCAAGCGCCCACGGAATATTCGAACAGTGGTGATCTGATCGAGACATAATCAACTACAGTGAGATCTGAGATCCCAGTTAGTTCTCTTAAACCAAGAATAGATCCTGCTTTGGAGACTTGTCCGTCTGGAGAGTTCTTTTCCAAACGAACTAAGTACCCCAGCTTTCGAAGACCCATAATATTCAGTTTTTCCGGATTTCGTTATTGGTTCGGATTTCCATCAGATGATTGCCTAAACTCTCGTATCTGAAAACATCCAATGACGAATTTTCTTCCAACCAGAACCTGTCAGTGCACTTTTCATAAAAACCGCTTGTCGCTTCTAAATAAACAGAGTTGCCAACGTTTTCTTTTTTTTTCGTTCAAGGTATAAGCTGTGTGATGCATCATTTTTGTTGTAGATTCTGGGAATGATCCTAAATATTTAATTAATTTTTTTTCTTTAAAATTCCATGTTGTTTAAAGAAAAAATTATTTGATAGAAACATTTCTCCAAAGGTTTTCATATGAATTAACATCAGGACATTCAAGCATGCAAAATCCATTCAAATACCAACAAACCATGTCACATATCCTGATGTATGTTCAAATATTTACAGTTCAACATGCTTCTTTCCATCACTACACCACCATCACTGCACTGGTGTTAAAGATACACTCCCTATATTAAGGTTAATATCCTTTCATCCTTGTTCAAAATAATTCAATTTTCTTAGAATATATATTTGCTGAAACTAGATTCCATTAGACTAAAGTGCTCTAAAAGTGTTTGCGATTAAAGCTTCTAAAATAGGAAAAGTCCTTCAGCCAGAGCAAGATATCCAACAAAATCAAACACTATTGATTATATGTGTGTGTGTGTGTGTGTAGAAACATGGTTTTGGTGGTGATAAATCATGGTACCATTATGGAACGGCACAAGGGAAGAGTCCTTACATATGTACGAGTGTATATATCCTTCCTTCCTCTTAGTAAATTTCCTAAACCCAAAGTGCTGGTTACTTTGGCAAATATTATACCCGTTTTTGCTTGGCAGGATTTTCAGAATCTGAATCTTCTTGTATTTGCCAACATGGTGGCAGAGAAAAGGAAATCTTATCCCACAATAGTTAATTGAAATTTCAACACTTTCTAGCAGGACGAGAAAGAAGGTGATATTTCGAGGAGGAAATTTGTGTTTGTATATGGGAAAGGTGTGTGTGTGTGAAGAGTTTGTTGGTTTGCGTTTATACAACAAAAACAAAAACAAAATCACCTGCCTTGCGGTCTTCCGCTCATTAATCTTTTCAACACGTCTAATTACCTAATCCTCGTCACAATGGCCACCCACACGTAGGTACTCCGTCCGCTTCCCGAAGTGTTAATACCTGCGTTTTCTCCGTACATTAAGTCGTGGTAAAGTATATCCTTACCATTCAGGAAATACACTGCAGACAGTAGGTCATTTGGCTCTATTCAGCTATTCAAACTGTTGTAGGTACTAAATGATTGCGAGCTAAGAGCTTTTTGAAGGAGCAACAATGACCAGACCACGGCTACGTGATTATTCTCAATGGGAATTGTGGACGTGGTATTATGGGGAGAACTTAAGATGAACCTGAATGCGTATCCTCCAAGGTGTGCACAGTGCACTTTCAATCGTTAAGAAAATGTGTGGTTTTGGTTCAAGTTATGTTTAAGGAAGTAATGAAACAGACCGACCGCCATGTCGTTGGAGTTCAGATAGTTATAATAAAGTGGAACGTTGTTAATCTACGTCGTTAATGGGAAATCGATAGTATCCTACAAAGAATGCATTTTTCACAGCTTTCCTACCATAATGACTGTACGTGAGTGTGAGCTTTATCAAAGGACATTAAAGTGGATGTAGGAATCAGTTGCTACTTAATCAATGTCTAACAATATTCCGCATAGGTTAGTATTAAGGAAAAGAGGCGCGGGTGAATTTTTGCATTTTACGGTAATCGTGGTGGTCCTTACAGTTGACTCTTCAACGTTTGGTGGCCAAATTGATGACGACCGGTTCCGGTCATCAATCAGCCAACATACATACCTAAGTCAAAGTAACACAAGATCGGCCGAGAACATCGCAGCGGTCCGTGAGAGTCTACACTAGAACCCGATTCCTCGGCGTGCATAAGTGCTCGGTTTTTTATAGACTTAAATTTTTCAAATTTTGTGTCGGGACAACCGGAAAGCTTAAAATTCATGATTATAGACAACGCCGTGCCATTTTATCGCTGGCTGGACTGAGTTTCGGAGCGTTTAAAAGGGGACCTCAGATTCGCTACATGCCACACAGCGGGTGCCACTATTGACATTATGTATGAACGATTTGAGGGTAAGGTTATCTCTAGCAGAGGAGACATGAATGGGCCAACAATTTTATAATCCCGCTAGACGAACAAACTACAATCTACCGATACCCTAAAGGTCACAGGCTAGCACTCAAATTTAGAAATGAAATAGACACCACAGGGTCTCTTGTCTTTCCATATTTCTGCCATGTTTCTTGTGTTTAAACTGTAGCTCACTTTAAAATAAGATCCAATTCAATACAAATGCTTTTCAGAATATAAAAAATGTCCTTTTGTCACCTCACATATACATATACCTAACTAAAAGAAATATCATTAAATGAATTATTTCTTTTAAACCAATTTGTTTCTTTTAGACATTAGCTTTTAAGTTTCCTCAAAAGAAGAACTCAAAAATGTCCCGCTTAATTGATTAAAACTCCAAGGTTCATCTCTCGTCATTTTTCTTCCTTTTTCTCTGATGATGAAAATTTATTAATTCAAAGCCATGTGCCGCACATCAAAGGCTGATGGGCTATTCGAATAATTAAAATCATTCCAAAGAATAAAAAGGTCCTGCAACAAAACGAGAACGACCTTTCGTTTAAATTAACAATTGTAAAGAACCAGCGAGCCATTAAGTGGGGTTTTTGACTTTCATTATCTTATTCTTTTCAGAGAGATAGATTGTCCTTTTTACTTTTTTTTCTGTTTGTTTTTGGTTGGATTTTCCAGCTGAGTTATTTCTTTTCTGTCGTTGTTTTTTTGTGCTGATGGGGGTTGCATATAACCATTCAATCAATCAAATGAAATGGGTCAAAATTTTTAGCAGCAGATATAACATTTCATTGGGAAGACAGTGGGTTAATGAATTGAATTGCCACAATTCTGTATCGAAATATTTTTGGTTGAATAATGTTACACAAATCCTGGGAAGTATGAGTGTGAATCCTTTTTAACGAACAAAATCAGTGAGTGAACAAAAAACTCAATGAAAACATCCTTACGCTTGACTGATTGATAACTTTCCTCGTGTTACACCAACGATTCGTCCTATTTTTTTTTTTTTTTTTTTTTTTACAAAAAAAGGGGAATAAAATCAAATATTGCCTCTTCGTTGGATGACTGGCAGCCAGATTTTAAAAATCCTACATTTTATCCTTGTTTTGTGTAGTGTAGCGTTTTTTTTTGTCTGATTCCTCTCCTTGTCACTAGCGGATGCCGACGAAACGGATGTGTATCTGGGAAGCAGCAACTGAATATCTATCCCTTGTGGAATTTCCGTCTGACTTCAACTAGATACCGTACTCGTAGACATAGATAGGGAGAGTTCGAGTTCGAGAGTATAACGATATAGAAACACACACACTCCAAAACAAACGGTACACGAAGGATATAATGGATGACATCAAAGTGTGTTGTATATAGAAGAGTGGAATTTTAAGTAAAGTTACCTTCATTGACGACGCGACGGTGATTGCATTCTTGTTGCAGCACAACGGAATCACGATAAATGTATCCGACACACCAAATCGATTGCTAAGCACGTAGAGCTAACATTTTTAAGCCTCTGGTTGTGAGAATATACCGAGTTGTTTTTCCCGTGTAAACTGTAGAGTCCTTTTGCCCGTGTCGTGTCTGGTGTATGTGTGTTTTGAGGAATGAGAAAATGTCTTTTTCCGGAATTCTAGAAAATCTGAAAGGAAAGAAATTTGTATCTCATGGATAGACATTTGTTTTATTTTGATGTCGGTAAGGAGGGCAAAGCACCTGTTAGCGGAGTTTACTGATTCGATATTTATACGGTAATATCTTCACCTGCTTAACATTTTTATTTCTCATTTAGAATGGGAACAAAGGATATGGGATTGTTGAGCAATTGGTGAAAGTTTCCTAGATGGGTATTGAACTCCTTTGAACCAGACTTTTTTGAACTTTGTTACTTTATTAACCAATTTACAGTTTGAAAAGTGAAAGTATACAATAAGGGTTTCAGTGAAGTTTAGTCGAAATTGATTTTCAACTGCAAATTAAGAGCAAGCAACGCGCTCTGAAGAGGTTGCAAACGATTTTCTCTTTCTGGAATAAATATGAGTACATGGATTACCATACTCCATACCAATTACCAAGTTGATCATATCGCAATCAATTGAGGCTTTCCAATCATATACTAGTAGTCCAAACTTTCCAATAAGCAAACATTGACTTCTACCATTATCTTGACCTGCCTAAGTAGGTGGCTATAATTCTTGTAGGAAGCTTCAACTGACCTGTAAGCTGAGGAAACATTCTGATGTATCCAATGTACCCTAACCAACTAAACTCTGTTCCACATAAATCGGCGGCACAGGGAAGATAGGGATGTTTGTCTCTCATTCGCACTCTTTTGTTTTCCGTAAGGGCGTTTCATACAAAAGCTCTTGCAGAGTTTTCGTAGTAAGCATTTCAACACTGATCATAAAAAACTCTTTTTTAAAGCTTTAAAACCAAAAGCTCATCAGCAGAAACCCAAGGAAAGAAAGCTGAACGAGTTACCAAAAGAACACTGGTAACTCTGAATGCACATCAATTAAAAAGGGGTTGAAGTTGAATTTTAAAAAGCAGCAGCCACAACCAATCAGTGCACTGCGCATTTTAATGTGCTCTGAATAAGACGTAGGATCTGCGTCAGATGCGATTGGAAATTCACTGCCGGCTCAACAATTCTTATGGAGGGTTTCCTTCAATTTAGTATAGTGCAAAAATATTGCACGCAACTGATTTAAAAAAAGCTTCCCCATAAGACATGTACTGCCTGTTTATCTGGAATAGAGTATAGCTTAGTGCCTAGGTGGTATAACTTCTTAAGGCCGGTTACGAATATCGTCTAGATAATTGTCCAACAGATTGATCAGCTTAGCCCTATGATCGGCCCACCAAAAAATCAAAATTAAACTAAAATAAAGTGCACGACTGGGTCACTTAAACATGCTCTAATGTGTAATAGTAGTCTTGGGTTTTGAGATTTTGAAAAAAGCAGAGAAAAAATCAAATGAAATTTTATTAAACATTTAAAAATTTTACTTTTTTTTAATTTTTTTTTTCTTTTACTGTTTTGAATAAAGACAAACAAATTTCAAAATCATTCGACCAGTTTTTTCAAAAACGGTTTTACTTCTTTTACAGACTTTTCGGAAACAAATTTTTTTTTTTTGAGTATGAAAAGTTTTAGCAAATGTTGCTTTTATCTGAAAAAGTAACTTTTTTTTTAAACTAAAAAAAAAATTTCATTATTACTAGACACAAAACCTGGCATGAATCGTTTCTATTAGTTTATTAGAAAATCGTTTTCCCTCGACGAGAGTAAGGCTGACCTAACAAGTCAGCAATCCTTGCAGAATTAAAAGAAGCTCCCTGCAGGAATATTTAGAGCGATTAAAGGCAATTTAGATAATAGTGTTCTTAAATTTAGTGTGCTCACTTTACAAGTTCACTCTGATGAGGTTCGCTATGTCGGGTGTCTATACTGTATTACTTTTAACAGGTCCACAAATTCGCACACACTTATTTTACCATTTTAATAACTACCGCTGTACCTACTTGAAAGCTTAAAAACGAAGATGAAGTTAAAAAAAAAAAACATTACAATTTTAAGCCTAAATCTGGAAACAATCCATGATATATTTATATAAGCAAAAACAAATTTAAAAAGTCCGCTGGCAATATTTTTGTTAATTCATTTCTACAAAATAAACAACATCTCCTCTCTCGAAAGTTGCAAAGTCCCATTTAAGCTCAAAAAATAAATCAAAAACTCATTTTCCAAAAATCTCTTCTCTCAAACACAAACAAAAATTGTATATCCTTATCAAGGCTTCCAATCCTAATCTTCAAAAGCATTAAAATATAACTAAGCCTCCTTAAGATTCGCCTCAAAAGCCTTCGATAAATCAAGAAATTCCACGTCATTTCCCATTCATGCTTCGTTTAGGAAATTAAATGGTAAGAAATAATATTCCGCGACAGTTGCATCCCATAAACTTGAACACACTTAAATCAGATAATCTGGTGATTTTCATAAAATGCTTACTGAATTAAGATATCCAAAGTTTTCGTCCGTCCGTCCGTGCGTTGGTAGTGTCGTCTTTGTGCTGTCGGTTGCTGTTTTCCTTTTTTTCTTTGCTAAAGTCGTTTAGCCATTTGCTCGTGCAAAAGTACACTTAAACCAGATTTAAATGTTCCTCTCGCAATCCGCATTCGGATTCAGATTCGGAATTCCAAGAAAAGATTCCAAAGGAAACTAAAAAAAAAAAAAAAAAAACAGACAAAATAAGAATGTGTCCGTCGTCGACATCTTTTGCCCCACAAAAGTGTGAGGAAAGAATAACGAGAGGCGTTAATCGACACTAGATTACATCGAATGTCCTTTTTATGGCTTCTGTCTGAATCTGAAGAGTTTTTCCTTTGAAATCGCTCTGGTTCATTTTCATCGTCGGTCGTCGAATCCATTTATTTCAAATTAAATTTTAAGACGTGAAATGATTAAGAAATGTCCTTACACAAGACATTAGCCCGAAAGAGAAGATTGGAACTTGATGACACTCATTGGTTTTTAGGTGCAGAGACACAGACCCGACACAGCATAAAAACGTTGTGTGAAAACACCAAGTACCAAAGGGGACGTATACATACATTTTCATTTTCACATAAATATTTTCCTTAACCCATGCATGACATGCAAGGACTCCTTTTTCAAACGTGTTGAACAAAACACAAAAAAGGGTCAAGCTGATGGGGCTTAGCATAATATTATGCTTTGACATTTTTTTTTATTCTTTGTTAAATATTTTCATGAGGATGAAGATCCTTTTGTGAAGAAGATATATATGAATATGAGAAAATTTTTGAGGACCCCGTATGACAATAGCTTTTATATGTATTTTGAATTTGGGTAAATTAGGTTTAAGGTCAATCTTTTGTCATGAACATGAATATGGGTTCTCTGTCAAAATTGTTAAAATTTTAATTGGTGTATTAAAAAACAAGTTAATGCCTTTGTCTGGCCTTCTTGCACTGATTTGATCTTTTAACTTATTTCAAGGGAAATTAGGTCGGACGTCATTATAAAAAGAAAATTTACAAAAAACACATGTGGGCAAGGAAACGTTTTTTTTACCGACTCCTTTGATGCGAGACAAGGTGTGAGCCAAGGAGATGTTTTTTGCTGGCAATTGGCGATGTGATGACTGCTACGGTATTGCTACTAATGGAAGACATGGTATCCAAATGGAGTCCGTATGGCAAATGTAGCCACATTTATTATGTCTCATGGTATACAAAGACTGGTTTAAATCAAATGTATCTCATCACTGTAAATGAAGGGAGAGAACGCTTCACTCGGTTTGATATTATGAAGGAATAGACCTGGATGTTAATACACAGAGTAAACATAGCCCTTGAATCCTTTCCCCAACAAAATGTCGCTAATCACCAAGTTTAAACTCTTCGAATACAGCGTTAAATCCGCGCTGTTAGAAGCTTCTGAAAAGTGAAAAGGCTCTGCAAAGATCTCGATCAGATTGCATTATTTCTTTGATCGCTTTCTTTCTTTTGGCGTCAAACAATTTAGATCGTTAACTGGATCTCTAGGTTTTCAGTCGTGGCCGCAGATAAGGGAAGTTTCAGCGAATCAGGATAAGTGGAAGGATCTTGTTGTTGCTCTATCCCCCAGACGGAGTTAAATGCAAAGAGGAGTTTGCTTCCGGCTAGGAGAGCGACCATGAGTCTACTTCATTTAGCATAGAACCGGAACCTTGGTTCTTCTCGGGACCTCGGGAAACCTTTATTCATCAATTGGTAACTGTTCCCAAGAAAATAGCGATCAGCAAGAGTTAAGAGATCGCGACCATCAAGAATTGGTTCAACGAGTTTGCTCGTGGAAGCACGTCGGTTTTTGATGGGTCACGCCCAAGTGCCCTGAAAACGGCTACTACTGAGGAAAATGTCCAAAAAATCAACGATCACGTTGATTGAAGGTTCAAGAGATAGCTCAGACTCTAGGCATCGCAGAAGGAACGGTGCATCATATTCTTCACGAAGAACTGGGCATGATAAAGCTGTTGGCGCGATGGGTGCCGCGTTTGCTCACACCAGGCAACAAGCGCAACCATGAAACCACATCGGCGACGTGTTTGGCTCTGTTTCAGCACAATCCAACTGAATTCTTGCACCGTTTTGTAATCGTTGACTAAACATATGGATTTATTGGAACACACCAGAGACCAAGGAAGAATCGAAACAGTGGACTTCAACCGGCGAACGAGGTGAAGACTGTTCCTTCGGCCGGAAAGGTGATGGCCACCGTTTTCTGGGATTCACGAGGTGTGATCCACATTGATTACCTCGAGAAGTAGGGTAAAATAATCACGGGGCCCTACTATGCCGACTTATTGGGCCGAATTGAAGAAAAACCGGCCTCGTTTAGTGAAGAAAAAGTGCTGTTCCACCACGACAACTCGCCTTCTCACACCTCCGCCGTCGCCATGGCCAAATTGGTCGAATTGCGTTATGAATTGCTGCCCCATCCACCGTACTCTTCCAGATTTGGCCCCCTGTGACTTCTATTTGTTTCCAAACCTGAAAAAGTCACTCATCGGGAAGAGATTTGGGTCGAATGAGGAGGTCATCGCGAGTTGAAAAAGTTGGAGCATTGCTGTGCCAAGTGTATTGAGCTAAAAGGAGATTTTGTTGAAAAATAAATCATCACTTTTCCAAAATTTTCGTTTTTATTTTGGCTAAGTATTTATTGAATGACCCTTTTTTCCAGCTGAGTTGGTGTGTATTGAGTTTGCAGGGAATCTACTCTGAATGTGACAATCCCAGCAGAGCCATTTGTGCTCTTTTTTGAGCATAAAATAGAATTTTCAACGTAGACTTCCTCGGATTTTCGTACTTCTTATTCGATCAAGCTTTGTTACTCCTGCTGCCATTCGAAACATCTTCATCTCAGCGGCTTTGTGGACCATATGTGAGTGCTGGACACACAACTTACTAAATATTTTCCGGTCATACAAATATTGGATTCCAAATAATTTAAATGTTTTATACTTGGGAAACACTGTTTATTCAAATTAATGTCTTGAATAGGCATAGTTTGGATCAGAAAACGAACAGCACAAGTATTCAGTCATTTTTTGACTTATACTTCCACCCATACGTCAAGTGTTCGTTGCATTGATGAAAGATCCTCGCTTATGATGGCTCCATCTTCAGCCGTATTCGTTAACAGAAAATTTTATGTTTTCAAAAATGAATAGGATGTCACTTATCACTTTCCTAGTTTAACATCTCAGGTTTTGAATAAAGATCCTTTGTGCGATTAATTTTTAACCAAAATAAAGACAATACTCTCGGACCTCATAACTCACGCAAAGTCCTCTTTAAATAAATAATCTGCACCTCCACCTTTTGGACAAAGATAACCACTCTTACAAACCAAATCGGTAATAAATACACTTAAGAAAAATGTAAATTATATCGCTTTTCTGTCAAAACTTGCTCCAGCATTATGTGCAGACTTACTTACAAAGCTCTTCCCCAAAGGAACGTTAATCTTGTAAGCTGTCTCAGAGTAAATTTTGAAGGCAAGCAGAAAAAAAAATTATCCCAACAAATCCAATTAATGCTGCTCTTGCCAAATTGGGACACTTTCCTTAAACGCACACCAAATTAGATTACAACTTCTTAAGAACTTCATGGTCAAAACAATAAATTTGTCTCTTCCATAACAGTTCCCAGCTATTGTGCATGAACGAAGCTGGATCTGGACTGGAGGAAGAACTTTGCCAACAAAACAAAACCAAAAGCAAAACCAACCAACCCTCCCATTAAGTCATTAATCTCCGCCCAATACCCAATACCAACCACATCACTTGGCCACGCGGAACAAAAGGGCTTTCTCGTTTTTCTTACCATAAAGCCAGGCCATAATGAAAAATAAAAATGACTAATGTCCGCGTGTTGCCCAAAAATGGCTAAATCGGAATTTAATGATGACATTAAGGATTCGCAGCCGCAAATAAATTTTAAATTAAAAATTACGTCCAGTTTTGTTTGTTGTTGTTCTGGAATAGGTACGTACGCCATTATTATGCAAATTTGGTTGCATTTTTTCGTTTCAATTTACCGGTCATTTGCATTCGCTTCATCACCCGGCGGATTGAGTGACTGACTAATCGCTGACTGAATCAACTTTAAGACTACAAAATGCTTCCCCCAGTATTGTGTATTATATCATCAGATTTACCCTCAAGCCTTAAGGATGTGCTTGTGCATTCCTCTTCTTCATGATCCGTGCACTAAAGCGCGAAAGAAATGGGACTCCAATAAAGCTCTGGGAAAACGAATTTATTGCCGTTAAACTTATTTATTGTTCGAAAAAATTTAAACGGAACACGCGTGATGCACGAAAATTGTTTCAAGTCAACATGACTGGGCACCAAATGGGTGGATTTGGATATGCGAGGGCGACATCAGAAATTATGGACGAGAAATGGCCAGAGTCCAAAGAGTGCGAACCGAATTGTCCAAATCTTTGATTTATGAACTTAAGCGTTGGCCCGGTACTTAAGTAAAATGAAAATCTTTTATGCATACATTTTGGGATGAAGGAACATGTCAGAAGGGGCGGGTGATTTGTCAGTCAGACGACTGCGACCAGAGGAATCCAGTGGTCAGTCATTGTGCTTCCTCTTTCAGATCACGTTTCATCTTTTGCGGCGCGGCGGTGCGATGGATGGGGAGCTGATGGTTCGGTTCGTCACAGATTCGACATTGTGTGTTGCATAAAATTGGAGCTCATGTGCACAGTAATTGCAGGTGGCAGGAGTCAGGAGAAGCATCCTTCAATCACCCATTGAGATGATGATTTCGATGTGGGACTCGACGCTTTGTAGATTCCCTGCAGGCGAAGGCGGCATGTCTGACATCAGAGACCAAGTTGAGTGTGTGGTGTCTGTTGTCGATAACATCTGTCAATCAATAGTGGATCAGGCATCAGGAACAGTATATTTCTTCATGCTGAGATGAATATTTAAATGTGACTTTCTGCAAGGTGTGAGATACAAGATAATTGTTTTTTGTTGTTCAATGCACTTTCGAATATATGAGGTTGTTGACATTTACGTGGATAGAAAATTTGGTATTTTGGAAATCGTTAAGCGGATCGATATTTACTTCAGTTAAGTTGGTGGAGTAATACTGTCTGCCAGTCCGTCTGCAGTTTTTGCTGGTTTGGAGGGAGAAAATGAAGAGTCTGTATAAATGAGATTCCAATGGGGTTTTTGTTAAAACTCTAAAAAAGCGTCGCTAATTGTACAGCTTTTCGTGAAAGAGTGAAAAAGCAATGAAAAGTACAAATCTTGGCAAAGCTTGGCGGAGGAAATGTTATGGTGCTTTGGGGTATGGGAAGTTAGCCTTTATAGAAGGAAGCACGGAACATCTATTATGTATTTACTGTTTAGGTAAAATAAGAAACAACAGTGCAGAAATTGGATCCACTTCCAAGACCATACATTTTAAATGTTTGCACAAAATCGTCTTGATAATCAAGGTATCACCATTCTCTCGGACTTTTGCTTTATATTATATTCAATGTCATTCCTTGAGTAATCAGAGGGTTCCGAAAGTTTTTTAAGATTGTCATGTTACAAACGGGTATCCGGAATTCTTCGAGAAGTAACTTTGTCCTTTGGTTGAGGCATTTATTTCGCGCAATAGTGGATTAATTTGATGGAAAGTGTTTTTGACGTAACCTCTTCTAAAAGTTAATTTCCAAATATTTCGAAATTCGATTGAGTTTCAATTGGGTTCCATCTGGTGGGCTTACAATGAAACAGTGACAAGTTGTGGTTGAGAGTGAGTTTTCCCATGGAACAGGCTGGATTTATGCATTAATCATATCGGTTCTCCAGAAAAAAAAAAAATGTCTCTCTAAAAAACTCGACAGCTAAGCCGTACTCTGTTCCCTCTGGCCACATTGTTACACTTACATTCTAATAGGTGTTCATAAAATCAATTTATAAATATTTTCTGAAAAACTCCAAAGTATACTAAAAATACTATAAGCCTTTTGCATATATAAAGCCTCACATAATCTATTAAACAAAAATAATATATCCTTTCAATCCCACACCAATTTAATGTCCTTTTTACCAAACAAAATCCCTACAACAATGACACACTTGTATGAATTCCCCAATGGGTTTTGTGAAAACTCTCATATAGCTCAACAAATCATTTTTGAATGAAATTGCCTTATTGTTCCCCCGGTTGGGTCGGTCTGGGGATCATATCGGGAAGGGTAGACCGACCATGACACAAGAGGATTAAAAATTGTGATTTATGAGTTCCAACAACTAAAAAAAGGGATAATTTACAAAAGTAGCTTAAAGGGTTAAAGGACCAACCGACACCCTGTCTATGTGGAAAATAATTTCATATTTCATTTTTCCAACAACACACTTCAAACAAAAAAAATCACGACTGTGTCCCACTTGATTCCCTGCGGGAGGCAGAAAAAGTGCAATGATAATAATAATCTTTCACATTAATTAAAAAATTGTAAGCTCTCTGACATCATTCATTATAAATAGCGAGGAGTGGATATCCTTTGTTTTTTTTTTTTTTTAATTTCAAACTGAAAACTCTAAGAGCTTAATTGTTTGAACACTCTGGCATTGCCATATGAAACTTAAGAATCATGGACACACACAAAAACAAAAGATCTGCGAAGGTAGAACGACATTGATGCTCCAACGCTTGAACAAAAAAGAAATCCTTAATAAACGTACATCATCAAGGACACACTGTGTAATTTCACCCTGGGGCGCGGCGCGGTTTAAAAACCTGGAAGTGGGCAATTAAACTCAACAGTTAATCCGCTTAAGTGTCCTTTTTAATCACAAGCTCTCTAGGGTGAGCAGTTTGGAGAGAGTGGCTTTTCTGAAGAGTCCTTTTTGTCTTTGTTTTGAAATATCATCCACACAAAGTGCTTTAGTTTAGAGGTGGACCTAATTAGAAAGTATGCTTTGACTTTTGTAATGCGAATGTGAGTGCATTTTCACGCATCAAATTCAGCATATTTTTCGTACCGAAATTAATTCATCCATGAAAATACAACAAGCATTTAAGAAGTCTTTGTATTTCAGTTGGAAATTAATTTATTCTTGCACAAAAGCATTCCAGTCCTTGCAAACATATACACACTCAACTCAAAACAGAAAAGAGAAACGAAATTCCAACATGCAATAATGTAGCGCAATCCTTTTGTGCATCAGAAAAGTACCATCATCATCACCATTATACCATCACAAGGGAATGCGGAATGCAAGTGAAATTTATGTAATTCTAAGTAGTTTCGGGGAGTGCAGCGTGAGCAACAAACACACTTATGGTTACACCAAAGTGATGTTAAAAGAAGGTTACGAGTATCTATAAAAATAGATCCCCCATCGCCACTTCTTACTTGTGTATAACGCTTTACAATACAAAATACAAAATTGAAAAAAAAGAAAGGTGACATAGTAGGGAACCTTGCGTGACAGATATCATTAAAGTTGACAATTTCGGAGATTCAAATTAAGTGGTATATCTTACGTCATTATGACAGCTGTCAATGGCATATTGACATGGGCTTGAATTGCTTTTGAGTAAATATTTTGATTTGAAGAAATTTTTTTTATTTGAGGGTTTTTTGTCACGAAAGTTTATTTGAATTAATCAGAGGAATTGCGTGCAAAGTTCTTGATTTGTGTTTGTCAGGTGATTAAGTTTTACCGTACTCACCATCAGTCATATTTTTGTATAGTTTTTGTTAGTCGAGATACGTTTGGGGTGGTTTTTGAGGACAAATATTTGTTTGTTAATAAGTCTTTTATTTTCTAACCAATTTATGGTATATCGGTGTCGTTGTGGTATATAGTGTCATAAAATAGATGATCAACGTGGTAAATTTCACACAAAATAAATAATAAATTGTTGGCACAACAGCTCCAAGCGGGGCCGGGGCCTGTGACTTACACTCTCAACCATTCCTGTGTGTGTGTTGATATTGTGCAGGAATGGAAGGGACTTACAATTTACCGCCGAATCCGAACGGCTAACAGAGAAGCACTTTCCATGACATTAATTACTCTTGGAGGGTTTGTCACTTCCTCGCAAGAGGCAGTACCCCGGAAAAAAACTTAAGGTGGCAACGTCAGGGATCGAACCCTGAACCTTTGGCGTAGCACTAGCAGTCCGACACACTAACCACTACGCACGGGGTACTATTTCACACGGTAAACAAGACAAAGACAATACTTTCATGTTATATCTTTCAGCTTAGAGATAGAACATTTGATGGGATACACACATTTTGGAGGATTTTCATGAAATGTGTGTCAAAAAGTTTTAATTTTACGACATAGGAAAGGTAACGACGTTGAATTAATAACTTAGAAATATGTAAACCTCTATTCTTATTTTTCCACCAATCTTGTTTTAATTTTGGGACACCCTTTATTATGTAGAAGTTGAAGGGACCAACAATTTTTATCCCGAATCCGGCCAAAATTAATACCTGCAGGATTTGTCACTTCCTCGAAAATGGTAGTACCCCTTAAATAATTTAGATGCAATCTGGGATCGAACCTGGAACCTTCAGAATAACAGTCCAACGACATACAACCTCTGGGTAATATATGTAATATTGTCGGATGTTCTAGATCTAGTCGACCATTTTAAGAACTATCAATTTCAGACGGGGAAGGTCGGAGTCATAATTTCTTCCATCTCCCAATATAAAATTTAAATGCTCTCTGCTTTGCCTTATTAATGTCCGACTCCGCTTCTTTGTCTCTTATTTCTGGGAAATAAAAATAATAATAATATAATCAAAATATCGCAAAAAAAGAGTTTCCCTTACGAATGTCATTTGAGCTGTTGTTGGGCCCTAGTATGATTTTCCAGACTTCTACTCTCATTTTTAGCTCAAGAGACATCAAATAAATATTGGATTTCAAAAGATGCTCCAAATCCAAATAACTAAGAAAATAAATAACATATCATTCAAATACTTCATTTAATCAGAATCAAAACTGTGGTCTGAGAATTACATTACAAACCAATGGAACCGATAACAAAACCCATAGGATTATCCTTACTTCGCCAACAAAATAAAGAACACACAGACTTCACAGTGAGTTATTTTCCTCTTGCGGTTCTAATGTCTAATTTTATGACAACAAATCTTCTTTATTAGCAACAACATGTTTTCAATCAGTCATACTACATGCATATGTATTTGTGTATAGACTCATGTAGTGAACATTCATATATATCCTTAAAAAACCACAACGAAAATCTATTTCATTTTCAAAGGATTACACACTTCCCTCAGACCAACACCAACGCACGTTCCGGAGCACGGCAGAGAATGACGACGACAACGACGACGACGCCGACTGACGACAAAAGGACGAAAATCCTTTTTATATTAAATTCATATATAACAAACAACAGAACAAAATAACAACTATATTGTGTGATTTGGACTGGAACTGACCAAAGTTTTATTTTTATTGGTAACACAATCCTTGTTTACTATTCGCATAAATTTCAGAAGAGGATATATAATCATAAAAGCACAGGTGAATAGGGATACCCTTTTTGTGTTCATATTGTCCTGTCCATCTTAGTTGTTTGCTTGATCAAATATTTGTGGTTGTAAGTTCCATTCGGCAAGGTATAGGCAGAAATAAATTGAACAAAACCAAGCAAGCAAGGACATCCAATTTTGTTAAGTATTGTGTCCCACTGAGAATACCAATGAACACAACTATGACGTTGATGACGATGACTACGACGACAACGCCAACGCCAACGTACTATAACGTAGAAAATAAAATGTCCTTTTTGTGCTAATAAAGATGAAACCGAAGATGAATTCTGACACATGAACTAAAAGGGTGTCAACCGCATATCAACACAGTGTGTGTCTATATTTACGATTCGCAATTTTGAGAATGTAATGACGACAGAGGAAGGATATGTGCTGTACAATTTTGCACACAATAATCCAAATAAACTAACATCATTGTATGTTTAATAGAGAGTCCTTGAATCTATTTTGATGATGATTTGTGATATCGTCCTGGACTGTTAATTTTCTTCAAATACCATAAGTTTCTATTTTATGTCCTTTCACATTCGATTTGAATAGTTTTGTTTTTTTTTTATTATCCTTGTTGTGTCCTAGTCCTTTCAACCGCAAAATAAACTTATGCGAAAGGTTTGCTGTTGTGAGACATTCGTCCTTCTCAACTACCATCAGTATATAAACCTATACCACGACGCAGTGCGGTCGGTCCATCATGAAATAGAAAACATTCATGAGTGTTGGTCACTTGGTCAGTTAAGTAGGCAAGTTGTTGTGTGGGTGGGAGAAAGAGGGTGCACTTATATTGCTTTGGGTGGGAAAAGAAGTTGTATATTAGCTTCTGCAAGACGTCCTTTTTATTTTGATGATGACCTTTAGCAAAATGAAAACCTATGATGATTGTTGTTTATACTCGTTGAATGTTGACCATTTTCATTTTGGTAAAATTTTTCGAATTCCTTAGTTTCCTTGGAAAAGGACTTTGATTTCATGCGACACATATACCTTTTGAAATGAATGAATACGTATCCGTTCTGCTTTGAGTGGTTTGAAAAAAAAGCGATTGTGGTGCTGGGGTTGAATTTTTTTCTTTTGTTGGTTAATGGCTTGGAAACATGGATGTTATGGACATTGGATAGAGGATGTGTCGTTGTCGTGGGGATAAGCTGAACTAGAAGGTAGGTTTCGTTCAACGACGTGGTACGTAATTAAGTGAAACTGTCCTAAGTAATTGCTTTTTGTATGTAAGTGGGTTCATTCCTGTTTCTTTTTTTTTTTTTCATATTCAAAAATTGCCTCTATGTGGATTTTATTTGGTCAATTCCAATAATTGTGTGGGAAGACCTTTATTTGGCCAATAAAACTTGAGTGTGAGCAGTTATGGGGTTAAGTAGAAATGGTTGACTGACTTTTCGGGTTTTCTTATGAATTTTCGCAGGGTCAGGTTAGGAAAAATGTTTATGGACTATTGAGCTCAAAGGACGTGGTTGTTGGATTTCGAAACATCTCAGATTTTTTTGGTTTTGGAAACATATCTCGTATCCACAATGAATATACAAAATTGCCTGCCATTTTATTTTCAAAGTCAGAAAAAGCTGGCTATGCTCCTCTTCCTTTTTAAAATCTTTGGAATATATTATATACCTACAACAGGATTCTGGAAATAGCTTCCTCAAACCAGTTGACTTCCAGATTTTTTTTTTATCTTCCAAACCACCCCAAGTCTAGAGGAATTCCTTCAAATCACTGCTTTCATATGGTATCAGAGGGCTTCCTCATTGCTTTAAAATTTATTTCCACTTTCTCTGATTGATTTCAGTATCTACTTTTGTTTGTCCAGGATTTTTCATCAATTCATTATTTTGGATATGGTTTCTGGCCCTGAATCTGAACGTCTCTATAGCTGCTCGTGAATGAATTGTTGCTAGAAGTGTCTCCACCCTTCTCTCGTTCATCTAATGTGGAAGCGCGGTCCCATCTTCCACCAGCTGACGAGCATAACAAAAATCACCATGAATGGGAGCGTTATTTCGATTGCCCATCCCAGCCAAATTTAACTCAGACCAAGAGTATAATGGTGTTGCTTCGAGTCTTTTCAAGTTCCGCCTTGGAACTTGTTTTTTGTTTAACTATCTTCATTGACTTACTTACGAAACAATCAATATCTGTTGAAAAGGAACTTTCCAAGTCAACCTTACTTCGTGTTTGAAAGTCTGTCTTTATTTACAACCGGTTTGTTTCCTTTTGATTTAAGATTCCAAAAGATACTTGAGAAGTGTAAAAGATTCTTTACAGTCACATGGAAAGTAATCTAATTTTGTCGTCCTTTTCACAAAGAAAAAGAAAAGACTTATTTCATATCGATATCAGCTGACGCTCTTTAGACGAGTTTAATGCTATTTTCCAATCAATGCGCTTTAATTTTCCTCCTTTTTAAAAATTGAAAAATGAAAATTTTATCAACTACGAGTATGTATTGGAAAATCCAATTTGCGTCCACTAGTTTCTGTCTTCCACTTATCCATCAAAGTCTCATACTTTTATCCGCTTACAAACTCCAACAAAAAAATAACTAACGAAACAGGAAGAAAGAAAAGAAGAAGATGAGCAAATGTCACCCACACTTGAGCTAGTTGACAGTTGGTAAGGCAATAGCATCAGCTGTCCTCATTCACTCCCGAAGGAGTCTTCTTTTAAATCTTTCGATCTATGCAAAAATCTGTCAACTTGTGTGTCACACCAAGCTGGATGCTGTATATTCTGGCTTCTGTCAATAAGACAGATACGATTTGAGAGTCGTTCATGTTTTTGAAAATTGACAGGAGAGCGCTGCTGCTGCTGTTGCTGGCGTTAAAGCAGCAAACCAACAGGACGTGCTTTACAAAGTGAAAAGCGGGCTGGTACGTACCGTACATACAAATACAAATCTAACCCATGGGATGTTCCCTTTTGCATTTAAGAGGATTCCCATACAAATAATTTGTGTTGACTTGGCTAGAGGATGACATGACATTTATTGGTTTAAACGTAGGAGTACGATGCAGAGGATCCGGATTTAGTCTCTGATTCCTTTGAGAGTTTCTGTCGGAAATGGGTAAACAAATACATGTTTTCCAGGATATTCATTGAGATTCTATATTTAGACGAGACTTTTATGTTTTTTTTTTTTTTTTTTTCATTGAAGAAAAAGTCATATAATAACCTCTGACCTTTGAATGAAACACAACATAAGAGGGAGTTTTGTTTTTCTTTTTCTGCTCAACAAGTAATATTTACCGGTTAAAACGGATAATCTACATGTTGTCGGTTTAAGAATAAGACATAAAGTGGTTTTAAGAGGCTTGGAAGAAAGCGCTTAAGAGTTTCATGCGATTTCTTTACAATATACGAAAATCATTTACGAGGTTGTCCTTTAAGCTTTAAGAGTGTCGTTGTTCTTTCTTTTTTTTAAATTGTATTACATTTGTGCTTTTTTTCGAATTCTATTGCCATTTTGATCCAATAGGCATAACAATTGGACCCGCTATAAAAATGCAGGCCTAGAAAAACGTAGTTTCAAATTCCATACGAGTATATGTTAGAAACGGCATACGTTTTGAAAGCCATTTTCAAAGAGCCTTGAGCATTCATATTCAGCATAAACATGATTTCTGTTTGATTGCATAGCCTCAAGTTTCGTTCACATGTAAGTGAGCGAGTTTTAGGAGAAAAATTGCTAGTACCTATAAAAAGAATAGAACTGAGTTCACTCCATTGTGGGACTTCTGATTTTATACATAGGATAATATCCAACAACAAAACTTACACGGAAATCTTAAACTTTTATCTCCATCTACATTCATCATCAAGCATTCTTCCAAGGGGTATGAAGTCAGAGCGGAAGGGTGGGAACGTCGGCGTCGTAGTAGAGGCGGCACAGTCGGTGCTGAGAATTTCAAAACTTCTTCCGCCAATTTAGCAGTGAAGACAACCGACTATTCGCTGTCAAGAAAAACAATCAATTCAGTTAGGATGATGGACGAACTAAACTCAATTCCAAAAAGATGGCTTCCGGCCAACTTGGTGAGGAGCATACACTTACCACTGTACAATCTGGTTGGATGAAAGTATGCCTGACGAATGAAACTTCAGCATCGTGTGCTCTATCCACAAGAAAGGAGATACTTTAAACTGCTCCAAATACAGAGGTATAACGTATAAATCTTCTAAATGACGCCTACAAAATCTTGTCGGTTATTCTTAGTGAACTTCTGAACCCTTTTGCGAGTGAGCTGATATCGGCTAAATATGACCAAAAAGCTAAAACTTTAATACCAATTTCTTGGTCAATATGGGTCGTAGAAATCTTTTGCTTTAAGCCATTTTAGGAGAATGGCAGCACGAAATTGTTCATTTAAATTTCTTTCTATGTTAAACAATTTACCAGATACAATTTTGTAACTTCTTTTGAATTGGAAATACGAATTCAATAGAGCTTTTATTCGATAATAATCAAGGTAATTATTAAATAACATTTAAGTGAATCCTGTAATTACTTTTTTAAAAGCAATATCAATCCTTAATGCCCGACCATTATAAGGCTTTAACTTTTTACGTAATTCAATTATTGGTTTTGATTTATTGCTACACATTCCCATCGCAGTAATACCTGGCAATTCCCAACAATGGGACGAAACCGAATAATTTATTTATTTTGTCTCTCAATTCTCATTTCGACATTAAGTTTTCCAATTACTAAAGTGAAAAATAGTTTCCCAATTACTGAAGTGAAAAATAGTTTAACAGAATGCCTTCAAAAACTGATCTCCAATGAAAATACAAAAATCACCCAAAACATTCGTATTAGCCTTAATCCCGAATCAAAAAAATTTTATTGGAATTTCGGCGATAGAGTGACTATTTTCTTGGCAACGAACCTCAAAAATGTCACATATGAACTCGGAAATAATTCACATATTCAAACAGCTTACACAATTCATACAAGGATGCTGTTTGTCGACTCATCAAAATCCTTCGAGTTAGTAAATTGTGTAACATTTATTGAAAAATCATCTATGTATATCAATTTAAAATGATGAAATCAAATCAAATTAATTTTCCAGGGAATTAGTAACCCGTCAACGGAATCATGCACATGATTCAACTGGTATTCATCAATACTACTATGTTATCCTTTTGATGGATTCTTCGAAAACTATTAATGTCAGCTATGAGCTCCAGAACATGATATCGTTTTGTTTAAAAGTCCATATAATTAACGTGAATATCCTTGTTAAGGATAATGAAGAAGGAATAATTACAATTTACTCTTACTATCCATTTACTCAGAAGAACTGCAGAGATACTACTCCAATAGTTTACAATCGTTTCTATAATGGAGCATTTGAGATGGAAGTTCCTTCGTTTCCACGAAAAATTCAAAATTTTTGGAAATGTCATTTAAAAGTGGTTGTATGGAATGAAGCCTTATTTATGAAAATACACCGAAATCGTCTTTCTGGTATTGATGGAAATTTATTAGAAGTCTTATCGGAACATATGAATTTTTCATTAAATACCATCAATTCTCCAAATGGTAGGGGAGAAGTTTTTGAAAATGGATCATCGAATGGGGCTTTTAAGCTTGTAAGTCTACTTTTTATATAGACAAAAGATTTCAAAACTTCATTTTTATGTTTCTAGATTCATGATGGAGTAGGTGATATGATGCTTGGAGGAAGTGTTCGCTCAACGCTTAGAACTAGACATCTGTCGTGTTCTACAGGATATTTGCAGAATTATTTATCTGTCGTCCTTAAACGACCAAGAGTTTATAGGGGTCTTCAGATTTTGATATTTCCTTTTGATACACCAACCTGGCTATTGTTATTAGTTTTTCTCGTTGGAAAATTGATTTTATCGAAAATTGCTAATCAGATTTCGATTAAATTTGGACGAAATACAAGACGGATTTGCATCCTTGTATGGCTCTTGAGTATTCTGATCATCCGCAGTTCCTATGAGGGTTCAATATTTAAGTATCTCAACAATCAACCAAGAGTACGATTGCCTCAGAGTTTCAAAGAAACCCTCGATGGTGGCTATAAGTTCTTATGCCGATTAGAAAACTTTGAATGTATTAAAAGGCTTACAAATGTATCAAATAATCTTATTCCCCTCAATGTATCGCCTTCAAAATTGTATGCGGAGCTTCAAAAGTGTAATGGAAAATTCGCCATTATAATACCTGGCAATACTTTGTTCTTGTACGCTAATGACCACAAGAAGCTTAAACAATTGTATACTATTAAGAAACCTATTGTATACAGTACTGTTTGTATTTATATGCCTAAGTTTTCGTATCTTTCAGAAGAACTTAATAGTCGTATAGAAAAGCTTGTTAACCATGGAATAATACAACTTTTTTATGACAGATCTATAGACAAAATAATCAAACAAAATCAAAATAGACAATCTCATCCTTTTTCGATAAAAAAACTCATGGGTGCTTTCCAATTGCTATTTTTACTTATCGGTGTAAGTTTATCTGTATTTGTTTTGGAAATATTGTCATTAAGGATATATTCAGTTAAAAAGATTTTGGATTTTATTCATGGAATATAAGAGCCAAATATTTTGTTCACAATTTGGTAGTGTTTAATAAATAAAGCACAGTTTTTTGATGGTGTTCATTTTTTTCAAATTGTACGGTCTCGTTTATTCATTGAATATAAGAGCCAAATATTTTGTTCACAATTTGGTAGTGTTTAATAAATAAAGCACAGTTTTTTGATGGTGTTCTTTTTTTTTCAAATTTTACGGTCTCGTTTATTCATTGAATATAAGAGCCAAATATTTTGTTCACAATTTGGTAGTGTTTAATAAATAAAGCACAGTTTTTTGATGGTGTTCATTTTTTTCAAATTTTACGGTCTCGTTTATTCATTGAATATAAGAGCCAAATATTTTGTTCACAATTTGGTAGTGTTTAATAAATAAAGCACAGTTTTTTGATGGTGTTCTTTTTTTTTCAAATTTTACGGTCTCGTTTAGTATATCGTGCATCGTATAGTGTACGATAAATGCAAAATAAAAGATAAAAACATCATGTTCAATATGACACCTTGAACCTCCCTCTTTATCAAGATCTTGCGGTTTATGGGACAACACTTATTTGTATCGCCCAATTTAACCATATAGACCTATACGTAATGTTGTATATGTGAACATAACACAGGCCATCGGTCAAATTCTGCTATTACTATCCGGAAGAGTAATTGAAAATTGCATCACAACCTTTAAAAAAAAAAAGAATTTTGTTTATAAACCTCACACACAGCTAGTTTGATTCCTTCCTTTTAATGATAAATAAGATAATCTTTTAAAACTTTTATACACTTAAATGCCTTCAAAATTAGTTCCAATCGCGATCATTGTGAAGGATTTCCGATATTTAAAAATTCAAAATATCGATTTCACCATTCCACGTCCATTATTGTACTTCAGTTGGTTTGTGCATCGGTTGCTTTTAGAAAATTCATCAAGAGTTAATTTAGTCGATGCACAACCCTCTGTGGTTAATGGTGAAGTCAAACACTCGCTCTCTTTGTCTTCAGTTGAGTGGTGAAGTTCATGCAAAGCGCATCGGGAGTGCGGTGTTGATCGTAAAAAATCATTAATTTTTAATTGTCTGCCAATTTTTCAGAATAAAAGTAGTGCTTCTTATATTTAAAGGTTGTTTCCACGTATTTTAATAATAATTTCATAAGAAAAGATGGTTTTTATGCCACAAACTCGGTTAGAAAAGATCGGAATATCTAGATGCAGTGTTTTTCTCGCTTGAAACGGTAGTGGTGATGGTGAGTTGAAAAAGTGAAACGGTCGGTATATTCAAAAACCATGTTGAAATCAATTTCAAATAAAAATGATAAATGCGAAAGTGCCGAGTTTGTTGTCGGAGGTTAAATAAAAGTGTTTTTTTCGGGCGGTTTGCTGTGAGAAATATCAAATAAAGGTTATTTAAAAGCTGCATAGTAAATTATCGTTGTTTTTGTTTTTAAAGAAAAGATGGTGAAAATACCACAAATTCGTTTCGAAAAGATGAACGTTTCAAGCTTAAAGGCTACTTCATACTGCGTCGTGTGTGAATGTGTTATAGAGGGCGGTTGATTTGAAATAGTGTCGAAATATTCGTTTGGTTAAAAAATTGTTTTCCTGGTTTAAATATTTCTATTTCCTGGTTGCTGAAATTAAAATAGATCATATGGGAACATTATGGCTTTTGCAACAAACTTACGGTGAGCAATTATTAAATTTTATAAAAATAGTTAACTTTTTTACTTATTTGAAGAATGAGATTTCCTATGTTCAAGCCAGTATAAACTGGGTTTTATAACTTTTCTATGTTGCTAGGTATTCTTAAAACTCAAATCCAAAAGACACTTCTTTCAGTTTCTTTCCAAGCAAACAGGTATCTGTGTACTTCATTGAAGTTGGTTGCAAAGTATCACACATTAGAATTCTATTCTTCTTTTTCTTTCGGAGCCGTTTTGATCTCAGGTGGATTGCAACTCTCCCATTTGTCTGCTTCACACTGGGTTGACTCCAGAAAGTGTTGGGAAGTCTCCCGGGCTTTCGTTGTTCCTTTTCTGAGGCCAACTAAATACTGTAGTCGTTGCATTTGTTCGTATAATAAGAGTTTTATGGGCTGCCCCTCCCTCGTGATCGTATTTTTTGCAAGGTGGTATTTTTGAAATGAAGTCTTGCTCGGATTTTCCAGATTTTCGTACTTCTTATTCGATCAAACCTTGTTAATCCTGCTGTTATACGAAGCATCTTCATCTCAGCTATTGGTAATTTACTTAACATACGTTTTCTACATTTTCCAACATTTCGAAACATACGTGAGTGCCGGACACATTTTTCGGTCATAGAAGAAAGCGGAGTTTTCCCGCCCCTCTACGCTTACGCCATGATTGACGTCGTAATCACAAGTTGCTTCGCTATTAATCATGGATCCCAGATATTTAAACTCTTCATGATTCAATTTGGAAATCAATGTTCCATTCAAAAAAAAAAATGTCTGGGATTACATTTTTGGAACAACTCTTTGCAGCGGATCCCCGATTATGATGACTCCATCATCATCGTAGAATAGCTTAAGCACTTTGGGGCTCGTCTCTTTACCTTTGAGCAGAAAGTCAAGGACAACAATTAAGAGCAGAGAACTTAAGTCGCTCCCATGGTGTGCATCTCCTGTGATTAGGAATTCTTTGGTGACTCCAGCAGCTGGACACCTTACGCTATTCCTCGTACATGTCCATGACCATCCGCACATAGGTGTCTGGAACTCTTCGTTGACTATGGGTCACCCTATGATACATATGTACATTTCGATTCAAAATTCTTGTACGTGCAATGGGATGTAGATGAAGCTCTCATTTTGAGGCAAGCAAAAACACAACAAATAAACTAATAGCATTAAACAGTAGGTATCTAGTGCTCCTTCTACAGAGTCATAATAAGAAATCATGTTATCCTTTCTACTCCTTCATGACTATGAGGATTTTTCCAGACTCCATGTATTTAGCACCTACGAGGGTATACATATAGAAAGAAGTGCCTTGGGGTGTTCTTATACACCATCAGCAATTTATTTTGCAACCAACAACAAGAGTCTTACTTGCAAAAAAATTAGGAACAATTTTATGACTCGTCTAGCAGTGTACTCTTTAGTAGTGAGGACTTATTACTTATGTACGTGCCTTTAAATGTTTTCTAGATTTTTCTTCACTTTTCCTATACCACCTAGCGCCTCTTTCATAACTAGAAAGACTATTATTTTCGGCAGTTTGTAATTTTATCTCCCCAAGGTATGGATCCTTTTTTTTGTTTTGAGTTCACGTAAACTAAAACAAGCCAAGCATCCAAGTGGTAGCGTGTTTTTAACGTGTAAATGGCGTAACGATGTCATTTAGTTGCCAAGAGAGTTTTTCTTCTATTTTTTTTTTTACTTTTATTGAAAAGGGTAAATTCTAAACTCTGTTCCAAGTTTTTGGTTAGGTGCCAACAAATTTTTAAATGTTGTCAATTTTGGCCTCTAATCGATTGAAGTGCCTGGGGACAGGTGTGTGAATAGTTTGAACTCGTGTTCTAGATTAAATGTGAGATGGAGATACTGAAAGGTGAGGGAATTTTAAAACAATCTTGCGACAAAGTCTCCATTTCATCTCGGGGGGAAAGACATTATTCGTTTGATAGGGACTTGGACACAGAAAGAATTATTTAAGAAATCAAAAAAAGATTTCTTCAAGGTCAAAAAAGTGTTTTAGAAGGCATTTCTTTGGTTCTGTACCTACTCAGAAAATTTTCTTTTTTTAATTACTTGTTAAGTCCAAGAAATCACTATTGTGATTTCCAAGCAATCATCTTCTTAGTAAGAACCTCACTCAAAGATCCAACAACCCGCGATACCTGCAACAGTCGGTTGAATATCATCTGGCGAGTGCTTTAAGAGGAAGATTCTTCAAGTGATATTCCGTCCTCTATTGTATCACTACATAGTGTGCAGGAGAGTATTCAACCAAACCACGGGCTGTATAGCAGCCTTATTAGGGTGATAAGCTGAGAATTCAACGACTTTGAAGGCTTCCGGACGTTGACACAAAGACGAAAACAACACAACCCGCTAAGTATTTCATTTCGCCCTTGTGGGACTGGACAGACTGGCTGTGTATGTCATCCTCAATGAAGTATCAACGCCACCTTCAGTTCAAGAAATAAAAACAAAATTTGTAGGACTTAAGTAATGTTACTGAAAAAGCTGTTCAGTTGCTTCATAGAAGTTTCAGGGTAATGCGTGGCAGATGCATGGACTTAGAATTGTATTTCGACAGTTCAATGTTTTCCCGAGTAACGGATCATCTCAAGCTCTTGCACGTATAGGCTTACTTTTACCTTTCAGGATACTGACACATGTGTCCATGTTATTACCTACGAGAACTCTACCCCAGAAAAAACAACAATTGGTCCGGTTTCAAAAAAGTTGGGGAACACAGTCCACATAGCAAGAGCTGGCATAGACTTTTTGCGTAATAGATTCACCGGTCACCTTATCCTCCTATTCCAAGCGCGCTATCCTGATTTGGTCCCCTCGAATTTTTTCCTGTGTGACATTTGAAAATATTATTAAAAAGACCTTCCCATCAGAAAGCCGTCAAAGACAACATTGAAACCCACGTCCTCCAAATTGCTTCGGAAATGCTTGAAAGGGTGCATAAAAAAGTTCAAGTTATTGGTTTCTGGAGCGCCATGTGGAGAAAAATGTTCGGCATCCACATTATTGTTTCGTGTATTTTGGACAACATTCCCGGATATCATCAATTAACATTGAAAAAATCTAACAATGAGCCATCATCAACACGTCCACCATGAATAGGTATTTTAATCAAAAATCATGGAAAATCAAATGCACTTCACTTCTATGGTAAAATAGTTAGATTGTGGTACCATTAACTTCCATAATAAAGGATCCTCATAGGTGCTGGTCATCAAATCAAATAAAATCGGTATTATAGGTACATATATAGCAGTGCACAATTTCAAACTTCAAATTCTTAATTGCAAAACACTTGAATCCTTTTGTCTGGCGGTTTGAACGCAATCAAAAGATCTCTCCTGGTCAGCTTCTGGACAGTGTTGGATTAAAATTCTCAATTTATCTACATTACTTCACTTGAATGGAATCTATGTATAATTCCCTTATGTTTGGTCATTCACCTGGCTAACATTGCCGAAAGGACCTATCCATTTTCATTTCACCATCTTCAACCATCATCAAGTTGGAGGACCAAGTCAGTCCAGAGGCTATATTGCCGTCTATTCAAATGTGAAATCATTTTCACTTCAGATGCGAATATTTGAATGGGCAAGGAAGAATATTCTGAACGTCCGTCTTCATCGTTTGAAAGGACGTCCTTTTGGGCATAAAAGCAGGATTAAGTCTTACAGCTATTATGTAATATCGTTGTCATTTGAATATTGGGTGACAGAGGTGGCGCCCCCTTTTATCTTTTCCAGCATCCTACGTCTGACAATCAGAGAAGATAGACGTAGACAATTTTCAAGGAAAGGATGATGATAGACTTGAATGAAAAGGCGGAAATCTTTGATATACAAGTCGTCCTTTATTTTGAACTTGTCACTGCTGTTGTTGTTGCTGTTGCTGTTGATGTTATGTTGTTCTTGACTTGAACAAGTTGTGCAAATATGGGTAAACGTGTGCGTACTTTCAAGAGAAAGTTTATGTTAAATAAAGCAGCTAAAGATAAGGATGCCTTGTTGCGTGAGGGGGAATATAGCAGATATGCGGGTGTTTGGTGTTAAGTTGTCACATGTGTATGTATGAGTTCGAGTACGCATTTCAGGTGAATGAGAATTCAAAGGATATTTCCAGTCATTTGCCTCGGGTGAATTTGTTGTTGTTTGCTTTATGACTGCTGACTGCAGAATCAACATTAACCAGGCAAATATTCAGGGTTTTGATAAAAGAGATTTTGAATTTACTTTTATATGCATGCAGGTGGATTTTGAGGGGTGAATCCTTAAGTTTATGTGTGTGTGTAGATGTCAAGTCAAGGATAATGGTTGAGTTATGTTTGGTTTAACTTGAAGTCATCTCTACCACATCGACAACTGTATACAGGATTAAAATTGAGATTTAATTCGGAAGGAGCATGAAGTGAAATGAGTCCATAGGAGTTTTTTCACTTTAAAATTTGCTGCATTACATCTCTATATTTTGTTGGCACAACAGCTCCAAGTGGGGCCGGAGCCTGTGACTTACACTCTCAACCATTCCTGTGTGTGCGTTGCGGCTTACAGAGAAACACTTTCAATAACATTAATTAGTCTTAGAAGATTTGTCACTCCCTCGCAAGAGGCAGTGCCCCGGAAAAGAACTAAGGTGGAATCGTCATAGGGATCGAACCCAGAACCTTTGGCGTGGGAGTCTGACACTCTAACCACTACGCCACGGGGTACTACATTGAAGATGTTATTAACCTTCTGTGGGTTCTTCTGGTCATGGAATTGAAGACTTTATGACCTGGAGCATGGCCGAGCTATCTGAACCATCAATACGTTGATCGCTATATCTTCTAGATGTTCTCTTTTTCGCTAACCAAAACAAAAACATTAATTGTACTGAAAATGTGTATCCCAAATACTGTAAGGGAGTGTTCACCCAACTGGGAGAAGCTCCAAAATTTTGAGTGTTCTGTACACTTACTTGGTTGTTCTATCAAAAGTCCTTTATTCCTCAATTGCGTACTTAGCCCAAAGAAACAGCATGTTGTTTTGAGCATTCACATTCACAGCAGTGCTCAGGTACACAAATTCAATGACTTTCTCAACGTTTTGACCAAGTAGGGATGAGATCCGGCCTGAAAACGCATTTGTAATCACAGGTGGTTTTTAAAAAACTTACTTACTAGTTGTAAAATAGCAGTTCAGTACTGAACCTCGTTTTTTAAATTTTGATCCGTGGGTCAACTTTATTTAATCCTCGGATATCGGTGGGTTAACTTTTGAACCACTCTTGAACCACCGTCGTATAATATTATTTATGCAAACACGTCTTAATATTAACTAAGCAAACACGAACCGAGGTAAATCACTTTTTAAACTTGAATCCGGGGATGAACCACGATTGTTAAAATGGCCTTTAATCCTCTAATATAGTTGATTCAAAGTAGGTGACCTCTTTCCTGTGGATGAGGTAGATGGTTCTAAGATTCTCGTCGTCGGGCATTAGTTCATCGGCTAAATCAGCTTTGTTTGGTTTAAGTCATTTCTATAAGGTGGCTGCATTTTGTGGTTGTCAGTCAGATCGATTGGTATGAGTTGCTCATCGGCACTATCTTGGCATTCACCAGAATTATTGAACTAGTTGTAGTAGTTTTTTAGACGATGAACATAAACTGCGTATATATTAAAGTGTTTCTATGGCCATGTGTGCAGGTCCCAGAGGTTGTTGGTTTCACTATTTTCGATATTCTTTTCCCTTTCCCATGAGCAAAAGTTTCTCATATTTTTTGCACAATTCAGAGATCCGGCTCCGTTTCGGCTATATTTGTCTGAGCACATTTAAAGACGACTCAAGGATTCTATATGCAAGCTCGGAGGAACACAGGTAGCATAGGCTGTAGCCGTTGCTTTTATTTGAAGTCCTCCAACATGGATATAACTCGGCGTGATTGTTGTTCTGTCCTAAGACCTTCCCTGGATACCGGTACTCGAACATTGGCACCAAATTGTAAATTATACATTTATAAAATTCCATATTGTCTTTTTGGAATATACAGACAATGCTGAAAAAGTGTTCATCCCTCAATTAAAAGTTCAAGCCTTGAAGATTAATTTAACCTAAGACTTTCAAGTTTTTCAAATTTAAGTTACTGAATGAAATATGCCTTTACAAACTCAAAATCTTCCTAAATCGTCATATACGATGGAAGCAATGACTTCCCTATCACCTTTAAAAAATTAAGTTCTTTAAATTCATGAGCTTGACTAAATTCCCGTTTTTGATTCTTCCCTATACGAAATAAGCAAAACAAAAGTCAATAAACTTTTGATACCGCGCCAAGTACTTTAGAATTATTTTATCCTTAATTCCCGGGTAAAAGTTAAATAACCTAAAGTCAACGTAAAATTTATTTTGTAAATGAGCTTGCACTTAATGAATTTGAATTTGCCAAAAGTTCACTCCTTAAATTCAAGTGAAGTCCTTCTTTTAAAATTCTCAAGTTGTATCCCTTTAGCAGTATTTTCTCTCATTCAATCGGACAGGTAATGAAGTGTTCTTCATTTACGCGAACCTTATAGTCAATTTCATGCTTGAAAATGCGCCCGTTAAAAAGGGTTTTTTTTGTGTACAACTTGATTTTCATTTAAATGTCTGTATACAAACATCCTTCAGCTCATCTTGTAGATAATTCTGCTTTCTTTATTATCCTTCTTCAAAGCTCTTCGCTTTTTGGGTGCAAGGATAGGATAACTATAAAAAATAAAAAGCTGGCTTGGGTCGCACGTACTTGCTCTCTTGAATTTTTATTGAAAAATATTCCTCCTACTAAAATGAAAAACAATTTTAACACCGTTTTAAGTTTAAATAAAAGCTGATGATGCACTTTAAATTTGCAAGAAAATATTTCAACACATTTCTTGGATCGTTTACAAAACGAAATTTCACAGTTCAACTCGACTCCACTTTTTAGACCCAGTAATTGGCGTCCCGAGCAAAGATTTTTCACGAATCCATAACTTGCCTTAAGAGTATCAACATCTTAAATAAGGAGAGGGTCTGTTTTTTTAACGATGAATATGATATAAGCGAGGGAAGGATATAATTTATGTTGCTTCGTTGTAAAAAGATAACGAAATAAACAAGAATTGGCTTCGGGCAACGCTTCTTTTATCGCTTATTAAAAGGATAATTTCTGCTTCCTTGTTGTGGGATTAAATAATGGATTACGCTCAAGTCCATTATTGTATTTTTGCGAATTAGTCTTTTGAAGCAAACTTCTTTTTATGTGAACAGAGCTCAAAAATATGTTATTAAGAATTTTTAATCAAACAGAACTAACGCAAAATCTGTTAAATAATTCAGTTGCATAATGTTGCCTAGCGATTTTCTTTGAAATCGTGGTGAATATTTCTCTGAAAGTAAACTAAAAATGAAGAGAGTGAAGATTTCAATGAAATCGGTTTTGGTGTAGGCAGCATAGAAAGAGAACACCAGAACAGCGACCGATGGATGTGGTTCTTTGAAAATTTTCTGATGAATTTTCTTTTGAATCACGTTAGTGATAGTGTGGTTGGGAACAAGTCATCTGCAAAGTATGGTCAGAGAAAACAATGGCCCACAATTGGAATCTCAGTAGCATACGGCCGATTCACAAATGAGCGATCGCAAACGTCATTAATAGATGCAGACAATCAAAAGAGTTTTGTACCAGTTTCTACATAGAATTTTACACTATTTTTCGGACTCAAATGTACATCAAGATTTGTTCAAAATTATTCCAAATGAACAAACATATATGACGTCGCTTATACAAAAAGGAGTTATTAAAGAATAAGAAAAAGCTCATATCATAACAAATAAAATAAATTAAAAACCCTTATTTTTATTTGAAAACTCCATCAAAAATCTAATTCTCCTCGCTGCGCCAATAAAGAGTTAAAAAGAGAGAAAAGAAAAAGGACGAAAAAAGACATCTGCTTTTTGCTTTAAAATCATTATTTTTATACCCGCACGTAAATGTTGTCTCAATTGAAATGCGAAAGGAGGAACTGAATGTGGATTTAGTGCAAGAAAACATAATTCAGACGAATCAGGATCAAATTTTTATTCTTATTGCCCCCTGCAAAATAAATTCACACAAGAAAAATAAGTCATAACGACTGCTGCAACAGTCCTGTTTTCAAGCAGGAGCAGCAGCATCAACCGCACCAAACCAACAACACACACAAAAAAAAAATACAACCAAAGAAGACGTTTCAAAATTATTACTTGCAATAAAACTTTTACTCTTTATGGCTTGGAAGAACTTTCATGTTCCATGGTTCCATCTATCCATCCATCCTATGTTGGTTGGATTGCGAAGGAGCATGGAGGATAGCTTGGTATGGTATGGTTGGTTTCCCACAAAGGAGTAAGCTTAGATTTTTGTTTTGTTAAATTTTTCTTCTCCATCAGAGAAGTGGTTCAGTTCTTCAGTTCTTAGGATGGTTCATGGTTTGCTTCGGTTTATTTTGGTAACGGCAGTGTGTTCTTTGCTTTTATTAAGTTTTTCGATGAAGATGGAAATGGCCAAATTTTGTTTTTCTTCTTTTAAGTTCTTTTGAACATAAAAAGCATAATTTTATAAAAAAAAAAATTAAAATTTGTTTTGGTTTTTGTGAAGGAGATAGTTAATTAGTGTTATTAATGGAATTTGAAATTTTATAAGAAAACTGATGCAAGTTGTGTTTTGGGTGTGGAATATTTTGTGTTTGGTTAGATTTAAAAAGTTTTTTTTTATCAAGGCAAACGTTTTTATGTTAGGTTTAAAGTTTTAAGTAGGTATTTTAAATGAGTACGTGTGGAGAAGGGAATCAGGGATTCAGGACATGCAAACAAAAATTGTTGAATTAGTTTTGAAGTGAAACTAATAAAACTTTTTCATTAAGTGGAATATTCAATTATTTTAATATTAGAAAACAAAAACTGAAATTATTTTGGTTGCGATATTTTAAGAAATCCTTTTGTTTGAAAGTGATGTTTAAGGTGGTGTAAAATACAAAATTTGAATTAATCGTTTTGCCGATGACAGCACTCCCAGCTTTTGATAGCCGTTTCCAGGTTCACAGCCCTATTCTCCAGATTAGGAACAGCAACGGCAATAATTGGTAGATAATAAGCTCTTTAAATTTCGCTCAAGTTTGACAAAAGTCTATATCTAAAAGTAAGGACAAAAAAGTTATGCCTCGAAATGGAAAACAGAATCTGCAAGAAAGAAGATCTGCTGATGCGAGGAAATATTCTAGAGCTTCATTCGTTAGAGGCCAGTTTTTAAGGTTGAAGACATTTTTAGGGTTGGTACTATTTGACGACCAGTATTATGATAGACTTCTAAAAGAAATGTTTCACAGGCTATATTTTCCAATAGCTGCACTTATAGTAGGACTATAATCCAACGTTTCATAGTGCTCGTATAAACTGAATGGTCAAAGAAGAAGAATGATATTTTAATTTAATCAAGTACATACCACGCGATAACAATCCTTGAGCAGGTTTTAAGTATTCCACTGCAAAATATAATAAGAAAATCCAAATTAAAAGGATCATTATGGTAAAAAAATGTTATTTTTAGAAGACTTGCTCATATTTTGTGGACTGTTTTTAAAAATGATTTCAACAATAACAAAATACGCAGGCACATGCACTCCACATACCAAGATACACACGAACCGACGCTAGTTCTCTAGGCGCACACACATAAACAATTCTTTGTAGACTAGGATGGGACATGGGAGTCTTCTAAACATGGCATAAGGAGGAGGTCTTAGATATAGATTCCTGTGTAATGTACCCCGTCTCATTCTTGTACCCACTCAATCCTATCTAATTATGTGTTTATCTCTTTGTCGTGACGAATTTTCGTTTCATCAAGTTTCAAACCACAGCGATTCTAAAGAAATTTCACTTCATTAACCGGATATTTCTTGTTGCCAATATGAAGATTGCCATGAACTTATACGACTGACAAAAGTAAGATATCGAGTGTTTTTGGGTTGAGTTGCTTGCAATAAAGCCATCATAAGTGAAGACCTTCCTTTCCCGGTATGAACACATCATGTTTAGATTGATATTTGAGGTACAAAAATGTGTAATGAACGCTGTCTGAATCTCTTGTCGGCTTAATCCTTAATACTTATGTGTTTATTTCTTTATCTCTGTCGTGACGAATTTTCGTTTCATCAAGTTTCAAACCACGGCGATTCTAAAAAAGTTTCACTTCAAAAACCGGATCTTTCTTGATGCCAATATAAATATGATCATGGACTTGTGCGATTGACTAAAATAAAATAGCTAGTGGCTTTAGGGTTAAGTTGTTTGCAACGAAACTATCATAAGTGAAGATCTTACATTCCCGGTATCCCGGTATGAACACTTGATGTTTACGTTTTTATTTTGGAGGTAAAAGGGCACCGTTAAAGTCTTAAAAAGATAGAATTGTGCATATCGAACCTCTGGTGTAATATAGACACAATTGTAGTATTTTCTGAAATTGAGTTAAAAACGCCATAATTGCCCAAATGTCAAGTTTTATAAACTTTAAACGTGATTCCTCAACATTTCAGAAAATTGCATTTACGTCGTTATTACACGGGAGGTGCGATATTTTTAAACATGAAGGTAACAGTGCTTTTCAAGTGTGTGATCTATGTTCAGTAGCAGAAAAACCTCTGATAACAATTAGAATTATTGAGTAAACGAATTGTAAATAAGGCCGCTGTAAAGTAAAACAACCTGAGGATAACGGTCAGAAATGCCCACTTGTAAACTATCCAAAAGATGAGAACCTTCCCATGAGAGGAAGAGTAACATAGATTGATAGAGTAAGAATTTCATGAAAAGATCGGGGGAATTCATCACGTTAAAGATTTAAAAAAAATAAAAAAAAAAAACAAGTATACGCCAGACAGTGGCATTCATATCATCGGTATTGTTGCCAGCTACGTCAAAGGCTTCATAGTTAAGAACTCAATTTCATATTTCTTAAGATTAATTAAAAATATGTATTTAATGAATCTCTATTTTGAAATCTAAATCATTTTTTTAAGATATTATGTCCTCAAAATTAAATTTCATATTATAATCCCAACCTCGCCGAGGACACATTTAAGTCCCTTGAGATACAAAACCTGATTTAAAACAACTACTCGTACCTACATCATATTATTATGTGAAGGACCTTTTGTTTTATTTTAACTCTTTCCTCGAAGGAAACCAACCATTATTGCCAACCTCAACCTCAAGCCTCAACCTGAATGACGACGACCGACCGACACGACGACGACGCGACGGTGAAATTCACATACGTTTGTGTGTTCAGCATGTGGAAAACTCTGAATTTTCCACATTTTCATATTTTCTTCCTCGAGTAGACGGTTGTGCATTTGTGTTCTAGAGGAATGTATGATATAATATATGTATAAAATCAGATCCTTTTTATTATTTTAATTTGCCTCGTCTGTGCATTTTAATGTGCGCGTTTAATAAAACATTTTTTCGCCATTTTCTTATTATAATGATGTATTATACAATTTTATTATTATATCCTGCAATTTAAATGTGTGTGTGTGTGTGTGTGTGTGTATGTGTGCAATTCTGCATGGGAGGAGAACCTCGAGGTTCAAAAGGATGCGGATTTAATTGGGTACCCCATGGACAAAGAGGACGACGACGCGACGTCGACGATGGATGGACAGAAAAGATAAAAAGCATATGGTGTGTCTACAGGTGAAATGTCTGCTGCAGTTAAAAATGCTCTAAAATTCATTTTTAATGAACATGATTTCTTTTTTGTCTTCGAAGGATTAAAAATGAGGGAGGTGTGATGGAATATAATGTTGAAATAAAAGTCTGCAGAGTGAAACATAAGTAGCTACGAATAAAAAGTGCATACTTATACAAAATTAATTTTACATTATTATATATAATTGCATAATAGTTAAGCAATGCAAGTGCTTTTGCTTACTGAAATTAAACTTCCATGAATTTTGTGCTAAAATGAATTGTATATTTGATTTAATAAAATTCTCAATTTTAATTTCTTATTTTGGTCCTAATTATCTAAGCGGGAGTAAAGTCAGATTGAACAAGAGCAAGACTTTTGTAGACGCAAATGATGGGTAACAGGAGCACCTGTCTAAATATGTGAATCATACTCAAGGTTTGAGCGAATGTATTTTCGACGAGTCAAATATGTGTTCCTTACGCAGTTTGTAATACACATGTCTAGAATACAAAATTGTTCGGATTCCTCAAGGATCATGCTTCATGGGACATAGAGGGTATGATTCTGCCTAAACGACAGAAGACATTATTGAGTTTTTGAAGCATAAAATTTTACACGGTTGATAATTCCCCATTGGACAATGCTGTCCATAGATCGGAACTCAACTAGCTTGTCATAAGCTGCCGTTGAAGTTCCACATCAGAAAAAAATGGCTATGAATTCGAAAATTAACATGCAAATTTGGGGCGAACTATCGTCAGCAAAACAATTTTTAGAGAAGAGAGATAATTTATAGACAAGATATCATTTATAATAATTAGGAAGATAATCGGAGACAGAACGGAGCCTTGCGGCACACCAGCCTTTATTTTGTGAATATCTGACTGAAAACCTTTCAAACAATGCAAATAAAATTTTCCAAAAGGGTAATTCTATTCCATCGATGAAGGAACCCCTTCGACGCCATAGCACACATTTTCGATAAAAAAGCTTGATGTCAAACTCTATCAAATTTCAAATGCTTTTACATTGTTCAGTGAGATAGACCATCATATCACCATAGTGGACCCGATGCTACGAATTCAGTAATGACGGTCATGTTTCTCAATATATTTCTCAATATGATGGTTTATCAGAATTTTCGTTTTTGGTAAGGTGGGACGTTACTACAATTGGTCTGTAGTTTGATGAAGATATGTTTTTTTAAAGTTTGTGTTGGACAAATTCTTTTTTCCATTCACTTGGAAAGAGGCCTGCAGAATGGGATAGATGAAAAAGCTTACGGAAATTGCTTGGCCAGCGTTGGATTCAATCTAAGGAGATACTATCCTAGCCGATGTATTTGTCTACCTAACATTTAAGTACTCTCTTGCAGCTTGCAAGGACCATAAGACCATTTCAGCTTTCAAGAACAGAAGAATTCATGTCACTCTCTGTGGTATTTTTGAATTGGCAGAACACTGGTGCTGCTAAAGCTTACTATCTGCAAAGGATATATTGTGTATTACTCTCAAAGATCACTCCAACGAACAGCCTGGACCAGTTGAATCAAAGTACAGTAAAATCTCGAAAACATGAACGGTTCTTAAACATGAACAATTCGGAAAGATGAACGCTTTTTCCAGGCGACAATCTACAATAGAACAGATCTAAAAAATTTGTCTAAATAAGTCTGCTCTTTTAACCTTTAAGGGTTAAAAGAACAGAATTATTTAGTCATTTTTTGTATGTTTTTCTGTCATGTTTAAAGTTTTTTTTTAATAAAATGATTAGTTGATTTGATTGATGCAATGTTTTTATTTTATAGCTGTATGTTTTACTTAAACTAATGCTCGATGCTTGAAAAGATGAACAATTCAAAAAGATGAACGGGACCTGTTTTATAACTGTTCATCTTTTCGAGATTCTACTATACTTAAATCGTTCTACAAAAATTAGAAATCGACAACATCCCAGACAACGCAATATGTTTTCACTGGTTAATGACAGGCCAGACCTCATTTTCGATTTCCGGGGCCCCACGTTTTGTAGTGCCAAAGACGACAATGTAAGAAATTTTCATGAACAATAATGATAAATCGTCTCTTTAAATTAACATCCTAATCCTGAATACGAAATTCATCATAAAAATGCAATGATATTCAAAATAAGTCATAAAGCATTTAAATTTGAATACCTTCCCTTAACTGGTGTCTTGAGTGCCTACCATTTAGCTTTTATTAAACCTCAGCTGCTTCTATTTTAACGACTTATCTTAAATACCATAAATATTGAATCCTATATGAAAGCATATTTCCTATTAAAATCGGTCCTATTATATTCAATCCTTTCATTCAAATACAAAACACAATACCTATACAGTGTGATGTGTACCCCCAATATTCAAATGCGTAACCGGTTTATCTAAATTGCGATTTAAACTCAATAATGTCCTTTTCAGATTGTACTTATCTGTAGAATTTCAAAATCACACACCACACGCAACACACACGTCTATCACATTAATTCAAAGGACATTTATTGCTTCTACGTAAATTGGTAATTCATATATTCCTAGGCCTCTGTTGTACTACTATATACACAGTGTACACTGTACACATCCTGTTTGCTTTTTGTCCCCACCACCACCGCAGCCATCAGCCGCCGCAGGTCCTTCACCGATTTATTGTGTTTTTCGGAAAATTCAAATAACATTTTATGACAACCGAATTCGTTATGACCCAGTAGGAAATTTCCAAATATTCACTACTGAAGAAGCTGCTTTTTCCTCGAGGAAAAGAAGTATCATCAATGATTTTTCTACTGAATCATATGATGAATTTAACATTGGCTTGTCATTGGGGGTAAGTACCTGCACCCATTCTCGATGAACATTTTGCGATGAAATCACTGCACCCATGGAATCTTCGAATTCATGAGTTCTTTTTTTGGGTGAAAAATTGGTTCTTGGGATGTGATGCTTTCATGACAGAATATTAATTCATGAAAAATGCATAATTTTTTAGTGAACTTCCTCAGTGAAAGAACCGTTGAAAATATGAATTTTTCACTTTTGAAATGTCTGCTTATCTAGAACTTCTTTTTTCAGTTATGAAAGGCAGTAAAACTACGGAATACCTAGTTTCTTAAAAGAAAGAAAATGAATAAAATCATAAATAGTTTTTGTTGGTTTGTTTATTTTTAATTATTTATTTAAAACAATGCCAAAGAAAAAAAAACGCTTGCTGCTGTTCGGAGAAGAGCTGATCACTTCATGTGTGTCATCTTGGCGTTCATAAGAGAGCTAAAGAATAAAGAAACACTGTAATGAACTTCCAAGTCATGTAAAACAATTTATTAAAATTACCGTTGGTGAATTGTTCTCCTTGTTCATCTTTTGATTGGTCTAATGTTTGTTTAAATTATGTATTTACACTTTATGAACACTTTTTAAAAACTGAGATACTTTCAGGCACGACTGCTGTAGTTAATGATCAAATCAAAACTAAATCTTCTAGAACAAAATAAATGACTCCCGACAAAAAAGGACTTAATTAACGCTGCCGACCGGTCGAGGGAAAGACAAAAAAATGGTTCATCTACTTTTGCATCAGAACATTTTTACTCGGAGCTCGGAGGTCAAAATCTATTCAACAGACAGAAAAAAGTAACCCAAAAAAATTTCAATTTAGAGTCTCTTTCCTCTCAGCTCAGGTAGAATATTTTGCCAAGCGAACAGAGTGCATGAAAAGATACATTCCTTTTCATAAGCGATATCAGCACTGTTTTGCCAAAGTAAAGATAAGGGTTGTTTTGTGAGTAAAGACTACAAAAAGAATTCCAAAACCGGTGAAAAGGTGCAGGAAAAATGTATTGCTTTCATAATTGAATTCCTTAGAGGTTTAGGTGCCAAATTAAGATATTGATGTGTTTTGTGATTTCTCTACCTGTTTTGGCGAGCAAAGCAGAAGATGAATCTTAAATGGCGAACCGCTGAGCGGTTGCATGACTATTCATGTGTGAAATCAGTGAACTCCTTCTCATAAATGAAAGTGGCATAAATGATTTCACCAAGGACTTTTTCATTGAGGAGCAAATTTCCTACTGGGGAGTCCCATAACAGCAGACATAGGCAAAGGTACTCCACTCGCACACACATTCAAACATAAATGCAGCGTGTGTCAGATAATAATCGTAAAGGTATAGAAAACGCGCTATATTCACAAAACATTTACACGACACATAAAAATAAAGGACTCTGTTGCTTTAACTCTGAGAGTGGCTTGTTTCAATGTTGGAATGTTGGATATAGGGATGAGGATCTCTCTATTCATCCATGGATAGGAGATGTTCGTAATTTCCGATGGTCCTTAGCATTTGTATAGTGTCTTTCTATGCGTAGGCATACCGTACAGTGCAAATATAGAGGAGTCCTAAATAGACCAGAAAGAAAGGACTCTCTTTCGTTTCGTCTCATCCTCATAATAATATATATCCTTAAACAAGAAATGGATGACAGAATCTAATTTAACTCATTTGGTATGTACATAATATAAATTTTGGTGAAACGGAAAAAGCCAGAGCAATTGAGAAGACACACTAGTTTTATATATATTCGTCCTTTGAGGCCATTTATAGTTACCACAATGATTGTATCGCAATATTATCATGGACCATTTATTTCCTGTTATTGTAATGAACTATTGGTTTATAAATCAACTTGGTATTCGGTTTTATTCTGAGCCTGGTTTTTTTTTTGTCAAAATTGTTGCTCAAATTTATGAGTCGAACCTGTTGGTCCTTTTAGATTGGTTAGAGTTCTGGGAGTTAACAATTTTCTTGATTGATAGTGATTGTGAACCGAAAGAAGGATGAAAAGCGCTCGGAGGAAAAAGAAAGTCCACCAAAACCTTTAAGTTGAGATGAAATTCAAAACGTCTGTGGTAGAGAGAAAAAATCAACATCAGGATTCAGGGTTTTTCAATTGGCGCGGGTAGGTTTTGGATGGCTGTAGCGGCCATGTTGTTTTAAATGACATCTATCAAATCTGTTGTTTATTATTTAGGTACTCATGCCAAATCACAATGCCGCGATAACGATGAAACTTTATTTTCAAAATGAGTGTTCGTTAATGCAATCGTTGCACCCGTTGTGCAGATTTAGGCTTCGGAGCTATAGCAAGAGAACCCCAATTTTCGACTAAAAATCATCTTTAGCGACGCGGCTATGAATGGTGGCAACTCATACAAAACTGGTGTGGATTTTGGGCGGGTGGGCGAGGCGGCCTCATTGGTCGGTACTTTTTTGAACGATGACCTTCAATGGTGAGCGCTACAGAAAGATGATATTAAATTTCTCATGGCCTCAATTGGACCAAATAATAGAAGATGTGGTTCCAGCAAAACGGCGCTTCGTGCCACCCAGCGTACACCACTATGAACAACATCTCCATCTACCCGCTTTTATTGAAAAACGCAGACAACGCTTATCATCTAATTGGACCATCAAAGTGGCCTCTTCCTATTATTTGGCCTTAGTCTTTAATGTTCTACATACACCTTCTACATTAAGCAAGGCGCTTGAAAAAAAGCAACAAATTAACATCTAGACCGACCTGTTCATCAATTTTAGGAATATATAGCTTGGGAAACAATTTATAGTGCCACAGATTTAGAATTCCTGCCTTCAAATCCGATACTTCATACCAAGATGGCGTTGGAAAACGCTCGCTGTTCTATCTAAATCAGAAGGGATTCTACAAAAACTTTCGACTGATCTACGATAAATTGACCAGATAAAAGGTTTAGATGCGTGTTCAGGGCACAACACCAGTGCGTCCGTATAAAAGCATCGAATGAAACTACTTTAATTTCCAATCAACTTCGCTTTAGATTTTAACATTTTCCTAGTTGCATGTAAAATAAAAACGATAAACACTGTTTTACTCCGGTTCTACATTTTAATTTATATTAAGTTCCTTTGTCAACCTTCCTTTCGTCCAGAAACTACTCTTATATAACACAGTACCTAACTGATTAAAACCCATAACTCTTTATCCAAAAACCTTTTAAAGTGATATACATTCCAATTTTGTTCTAAAGTCAGCTAAATCCCTTTAGAACTTAGCACACTTCAGTCAAGATTTTGTCGTCGAAAGAGAACTCCCACAACCTAATTGTTCTTCATCACATAGAAATGAACCAATTCCAACTCTAACATCACACAGGATCCAGCATCCAGCAGGGATTGAACGTGAAGATGATGTTTGGAAACGAAATTAGATTTCTTCCTCAAGTACCATAGTGTGCGACACTCAAGGGAACACATTTTGTGATTGTGATACTTTTGGCTGACGTGTTCCTGTTCCTAGTTCATGTGGCATGTGGGTGTGTATGTGTGTGTGTGCGTGTCAACATTCTATATAAAAGCTTAAATGTTGCATATCTGTATAAGGATCTCAATTCCAAAGTCCTCCCATGGGGCTCTTTATCCCACAGTATGCGGTGACCATAATTTTGTATCCTTTTCTCAACACCATCCTGATGGTTGCTCTGGTAGAACCATAAAATCCAACTGCTCCCTAGTTGACCAAGACAAAAAAAACCTGAAACACACAAAAAAAGGATAAAGGACTCAAACTCTCCAAAAAACTACTATGGAATAGATAGGTAGGTACTTACTTGCCTCCTGATGCTAAAAGCTGATGCTGATGCTGATGCTGTGTGTTGCACACACCACTGGTGCAGGATTAAAACTTATTTACGCTATAAAATTGATTATTAGATTGAGAAGCCTGGGTTGAAGTAGGTCGTACTATATGCATAGGTAAAGGGAGGCGGGTATAGTAGTAACCAAACCATGTGGCTTCTGGGCACATAAACTTCACACACTCTATGAGCTTTCAGAGAATTTAATTAGAAATTTCCTGATTAATTGGCCACTGAGGGACAAGAGAAACCCACTGTCCCATTCAGCTAGGGTTAATTCGCAAAAATCTAGCACGTTTTGTGGTCAGGTCTGTGTTCCTACCTATTTGGGATTTAATAGAAATTTTTAGAATTTTCGAAATGGAAAACTTTTCCATGTATACTTTGTATAGGACTCTATGTGTGGTGTAACATCGGACAATGTGTGATGCAATTGCATTTAAATTTAAAACGCAACTATGGAGAATTCGAGTAACAAAATAAAACATGGTCTCGCGAAATAAAAGCTGTGCAGATACTTTTTTACGTGCGAATGCGGACTGTGTGTTTGCTTTCAGAGTTTAGCAATTGTAATTTAGTTCGTTATGATAAAACTTTTTATTCCGTCATGTTTAAAAACTTTGAAATGTATTTAGTTTTACAAAACATCATCAAATACAACATGCATGTTTTGAAAGTATGATTAAAATTTTAAATCAAACTTTTCAGCATGCTGTTCGGGATGATTTAAAAGCGAATATTCTCATAAATCCTTATCACTCATGGAATTAGGTAATGGGTTTTTGAAAAGCATAATAGTTTTGTTCCTTAACTTTCGAAATCAACGAATTTCAACCAAATCCTCCTCGATAACACACACATTTTGTATAGTCTCAGACGGTTTGTTGTGTTGGTGTCAATATGGAAGTGGAATGCTTTGTCCACTCAGGAACAACGAAACAAGTCTTGTTAAAAGGGATACTGAATCAACGCCAACCACAAAAATATTACAATGCATTTCGCTGGCCCTAATCCTTTTATAATGGCTAAATTTTTGTGCTTAAAAATGACCATTTTATTCTTAAATGAGAAGCCCGCTCTTAAGAATTTCATCCCCACTCTTCAAAATTAGACAGCTTCCCATTTAAGCTCACAAAAGTAAACGAATGCAACTAATATGACCGAACGCTTTTTGTTGTAGCTGCCTTTTAAATAATTACTGGGAGGAGGGATCCAATACCCCGACTAAAAGGTAGATTTAAAAAACAGTGGAAATCCATGCACAGAACGACACTCGATGCCCCACATTTAACTATCGTTGGATCACTTTGCATTTTGAAATATTTAACTTCCCATAGGGTGTACCTACGTAAAAATTAGTACATCACTAGTTTTTATATCTGATAACTTTCATCTACGAGGACATAAACCATTCATTGTCTATATTCATTTCAAGGTTTATGAAGGAAGCTCATTTATAAGCCTGAAGGGGTTACTGGGAAGTACAATATGACACAAAAAAAACCTTATAGCACTCAAGAGCATGTTGTTTTAAAGGGTACATGCATAATGTAAAATGCTTGAGATCGGGCTAGCCAAACATAAAACCGTTGAAAAGAGTGTTTTAAAGTTTTCCGCCAACACAACTCGACTTCTTGTATCCATAATCGGATGTTAATTTTTCGATCGTTTCAAGGTATTAGGTGAAGCAGGGAAAAATGTATCGTTTGAATAAACTGTGGTTTTGTGTTACAAGATTTACTTTTGTAAGTATGGACTTCTTTACAAAAGTAACAGGAAGAGTAGAATAGAAACCTGTTAAAGCAGCTATCAAGAGAAGAAACGATCATCTCTCAAAATCAATATGATAGATTAGATTGGGCTTAAGTTAAGAATTGGAAGATCTAAAAAATTGTCAAACCTTTTAACAGTGTAGTTGCCAATTTGCTAACAAGTGAACATATTGTCTGTTTACACGGTTGGAATTTATCCCAGAATCGGAAATTTATAGCAAATGGGCTGACAATTTTGTGTCCAGGAGGGCCGGAATTGGAAGACAATTGTCAGATGATGTTAGATCTGAAACTTTGTGTGTTGTGTTAGTAGTGAAGTATGTTAGTTGTGAGAAAAGTTTACACAACAAGCCAGGTTAAAACAATCATGATTTAAATAGGATGTTTGAAAAAAATCCAACCCAGTTTTTGTGACATTATAGTCATTTTAGTAAATGTATGTGCAATGTTAACCAGATTCACCAAAGACCGAAGTTTTCTTAAAAACACTTTTAACATCCTAATTTAAAAGTTTTGTATCAACCGTTAAAGCTATTTTAAATTATTTGATTCGTTGAAACAGTAGTTTGGTGTGTTGAAAGACATACAATCACAAAACTTAAGTTTTAATGACAAAAAGTCACACATTAGCGTGGAGCTGTCTGTGGTATGAAACTTGGCTTACACCTGCGAAACCTGAAAAGTCTCCGCAACATCTTCGGAAACTTCCAAGCTTTCTTGAATTGTTTAATATGGTTCTTTAAATTCCTCTTTAAACAAATTAGAAGTACCTCGATAAAACAGCTTAAATGAAACTGGGTTGACAAGGCGCTGAGAAAACTCTAGGTACCTATGACAGCATAGCAAATCAGTCTTTGATGGTCTTGAGGGAAGAAGTATAATAATTTAGGTCGTAAAATAAGTTGAAAATGCAGGGGCCAAGACTAAGAACCAGTTCAAGATTTTTTTCTTTGAACACATTTTTTTTCGTTGTTTTTTATTTTCTCAAAAAGTACAAGACCTTAAATCTTAAAACATGCGGTTTTTTGTTTTTGACTAAAAATTAATAGCAGCATGGAATTTTGTCCTTAAAACGTAAAAAAAACTTTGGGTTAGGTATAGGCTATAATTCCTAAAAAAAAACACGATGATAGAGAAGTCGAAAAAATGGGTCCGACGATTCCTTCTGTCTGTCTGTCTGTCTGTCTATTTGTATAGTTACCTACAGCCTAAACGACTGGACTGATTTACTTTCAACGTCGTCCAAAGTATTATTATCACGTCCTACAGAGGAGTTTTTGGAATTAGCATTCTAGCCATATGATTTTTATGAAAAACTAATTTCTCTCAAAAACGGTTATTACGATTTTGATGACTATTTGAATGTTTTTTTTTTTTTGTATAAACTTTATCTTTTGGTTGGAAGACATTTATCAGGAAAAATCTTATAAACTTATACCTCCCATAGGACCCGTTTTTCAAATCAGATTTTCTCGTAAACTACTCGACGGATTGCGATGAAATTTTTCATTTGAAATTAATTCTTAAATTTCTTAAAACAAGTTTTTTTGTGTTTAAAAAAAAATATATTTAGTTAGGTATTTCAAATCTTTTTAAATTTTATTTTCCTGATAAGAACTACATAGCTCTAGAATTTTGCATATACATAATATATATATATATATATTTTTTGTACAATCTTTATATTTTGGTTGGAAGACATTTATCAGGAAACGTCTTATAACTTATACCTCCCATAGGACCCGTTTTTCAAATCAGATTTTCTCGTAAACTACTCAACGGATTTCGATGAAATTTTTCATTTGAAATTAATTCTTAAATTTCTTAAAACAAGTTTTTTTGTGTTTAAAAAAAAATATATTTAGTTAGGTATTTCAAATCTTTTTAAATTTTATTTTCCTGATAAGAACTACATAGCTCTAGAATTTTGCATATACTCAAAATAATTGGAATATGTTTTCGAAAAGTTTTACAAAAAACCGGTTTCTTATTTTGAAATTTTTTTTCTTAAAATTCAAAAAAGTAAAAGAAGTCAGATAGATGGCTTACTTCATTTTTCCCAAAAAACGATTTAACTAGTGTTGATTAAAAAAATTGCATAACTATGATTTTTTTTTCTGCTATTTTTACTTGCGATTATAGGTACTATAAGGCAAGTTATGCATTCGTCGAAAAAAAAAGTTTTGAGATAACAATCAAACATGACATTACGATGATAGCGAAGACGAAAAAAGATGGTCTAAAAATTCTGTCCGTCTGTATGTCTGTCTGTCTGTCTGTCTGTCTGTCTGTCTGTCTGTCTGTCTGTCTGTCTGTATGTATAGAGACCTACAGCCCAAACGGGTGGGCCGAATTGCTTCAAACTTGGTATATAGACTTTTTTAGGTATTGTACAGAGGGGAAATTGAAATTTTTTTTTAGCTCAAAAAATAACGGTATCTGCCATACAACCGTTTCGTTTAAGCTTATTTTTCTCAAAAACGGCTCTAACGATTTCGATTTAAAAAAATCAGTGTTGGTTTTTAGGTACGACCAATCATATGGCTGAAAATTTTTTTTTTTTAAATGGCTAAGAACGGTACTTTCCATAGGACCGTTTTTTTTGCTTTCGACTAACTCGAAAACGACTAAACCGATTCTTTCGAGATTTCACACACATATAGCTGTAGGTAGCTCAATTAGTATTGCATACCAATATTTTTGAAAAATATTTTTTTGTATTTTTAAAAGCATTTAAAAAAAAAAATTAAAAAATTAATATTTTGAAAACTGCTTATTAAATTTTTTTCTAAACATTTTAAATAAATGTATTTGCTGAATACCTATAAACTGGCGTTTTTGAATTTTTTTAAAAAAAAATTTTTCAAAAAGTTTTTCAAAAAAAACTTTTTTTCTCAAAAACCGCTCCACAGATTTTTATAAATTTATTCTCATAAATCCAAATTTATCCAAGAAATAAAATGGCATACTTTTTTTTCAGCTCAAATTAGTTTAAGTATTTATTTAAGAATTTTGAAAAATTTATTTTTATCAAAATCTCAAACACTTAGACCACTGTCACACATTAGAGCAAGTTCGTGCGACCCAGTCGTGCATTTTATTTTTTTAAATCTCAAGCCCAACACCACTGCAACACATTAGAGCACGTGCGACGACTGCAGTCGTGCACTTTTTTTAAGTTTGAATATAACTTTATTTGAAAATAAAATAAAAGGAAAATTATCAGGCCTTACAAAAAGGTATAGCACGGCATTGTAAACAATACCTAACGATTTTATTTAATTACTATTTTTCTGAGTTAAGTCTTTTATTTTTAGCGCATTTGCCCCCTCTTGGCTAAGCGCGGGGAATAAACCCCCCCTCCCATACGATTTTGTTCTTGTCTCGACCCAACGTACCCCCTTAAGTTTTTGTTCACACTTTATGCGAATCATGTACGATTCTGGTGTGCGTGTGTTCTTTATTCTTCTCATCATAAACAGCTTGACTGATATTGATAAATTTGTTTAGTAGGGTCAAAATGTTGCTTTTAAATAAACTTATAAACATGTCTATACATTGTCCCATCTCTGAATTCAACAGCCCATAGCTCGAATTCAGAAAACGATCCCCAAGTTATCCCAGAGAGGTTTAAAATCCCTGAATAGCATCAGCATGACAATCTTTGCAAACTCAAGTCTTTTTTGCTAGAGAGAGTGTTTTGCCCAGCTCTTCTTTATTCCGGTCACCAGAGAACATTTCTAACAAACAAGATTGGTATCCAGAAGAAACTGAAGTCAGTTATCGGAGTTCTGAGTTGATTTAATCGGGTCGTTAAATAGTGCAGTTTTGTATCCTCTATTCTTAATCTAATCGCTTTAGATCGTTTCATTCTCGAGCAAACTCTGAAAATATTATAAAAATCCGTAAACGTGGTATTAAGTCCGGGTTGCGGGGAAAATTTCATTACACCCATTGTTTTAGCTGTTAAACATTGCAAGAAGTCAACCTACAATCGCTGAAAGAGCTTCCATGCCTCTTCTCATTCATTTAGTAAACAATGTAATTTCAGTGCTTGTAGTCCCAACGGTCACAACGTTTTCTGTCGCAATCAGAAACGCTTCGAGTTTTGAAATAAAACTTGTCAATTGGAAGTTATTTTCTTTTAAATTTTATCTAGGTACTTACTAAGCTAGTCTATTATATTTATGTTAATCATCACTTGGTTATAAATATTAACATCTAATAAAAATGGTTACATTTAATTTATGTTTAACAAATTGAAATAAATTGGACATCAGACATAACACGGGTGCATCATCGTGTTGTACACCACCTATCAGATATCTCGGCTGAATTTCGACTCCCCAGGTGGTGTGACTCTCTTCAATACAATTTGAAAGTTCTCTGTAACAGCGTAGTCATCCTTGAATATGACCACCAAATTCATTTCAAATTCTAGAATTAAACCAAAATTTTTGTATTGCCAAGAAAACTGTTACAAAAACTGTAGAAATCATTACCAATTTTAAAATTCTTGGTAATTAAAGTTGGACATGTAAAAAGTCTGGGCAAAATCATATAAATTGGAATCTCTAGTTTAGGACACACATTTCCATCGGCAATCTGAATGGTTTGAATTTCTGTGGCATCTCTGGAATATCCTTCTTCACATCCACACGTCTCTACACGGACCAGCTGCAACTCAATAGATTTTATTGCTACTTCTGTATGCTGAACAGACACCTAAAAAGAGATAAATCTTATTAGAAATAAGGTCTACTCACACACTCCACTTGGATATCTTCTTACATGTCCAGTAATTGGCTTTGTTACACAACATTCAGTTTTGTCCAATTTGCCTGTGATTAGAAATCTTGGAATTGAGATTCTCTCTTTGGCAGATTTTTGCAAAGACTCTGGACTTATGCTGAATGCAACTTCAGTCGGTGGTACCTTCTTGGCATCCACAATATTTGGCTTGTATTGAATACAAAATTGCTGAGTCTTTTGTAGGCTCTTGGCTAGGAAGCTTCTTTTAACATCGCACTTCAGTTGATAGTTGATATTCACAAACACACCGTGATATGTTTCGTACAGAATGCGTGGTTCCTTGGTGCAAACCAGTGGCAGTTCAAAATGAAATTCGGACAGACCTTGAGCTAGTTTGCCTGGTGCACTCAGTTCCAAATTTGTGTTCAGAAGTTGAATGGGCTTAACTGAGTTATAGAAGGCTTCGAAGATGCCAACATTTTTTGTGCTTAACTGAAGATTGACAATTCCTTCCATGGATAAATAGATTCCATCATGTTTGGCCTCTGCGGGGCAGTTGAATTGGACGACTCCTGTAAGCATTTCCTGATGGAAACAAGAAGCTATTACACCCAAGGAAACTTTGATTTCTGGGTTTTGGAAGACTTACCCCTTCATAGTAAATTTTATTTTCCCGCTTTAGTTTAATTTCAAAGGGTATTGCACTCATTTTTGGTTGTTTTATGGGGAGGAAACAAAAATTGATTTTGATTTTGATGCACTTATCAACTGACAGTTCTTAAGTTGACATTTGACATTTTTTTTCTCTTCAGCAAACGTCACTTTTGTAGGGTGAGTCATGTGGAGTTTAGCTAGTTTGTTAAGGATGTGTTCAATTACTATGAATGTTTTCATAATCTTTAAGAATATTCTATTGACCAATTTGGAGTTATTAAAAAACATACTGCGTCAGGCAGAATCATCAATTTTCGTTCGAACCAAGCCAAACACATCATCATGAACACTGCCTCCAACCTCGTAAGTAAGGTTTTCACTCTTAGCAGCGAACAATTTCATCCCTCCAATGAAAAAAGAATAACGAAAATTCTCGAGGACAATGGCTATCCTCCCAATATAATTCGTGCTTTAATCTTCAAACACAAATACAAGACACAAGCTACAAGAACAGAAACAGATACAAACAATGGTTTCTACAAAAGTATAGTGTATGTTCCAAAACTCACTGAAAACTTCAAACAGGTTATCAACAGAAGCGTAAAAGACGTTCGTTTGGCTTTCAAATCCAACAAAACGCTTAACCATCTATACACCAAACTAAAAACAAAACCTGACAAAGACAAACAAACAGACGTAATCTACAAAATTAATTGCAACGGCAAACCAAACGAGCCTTGCAACCTATGCTATATAGGAACCACAAAACAATTTCTTCGACACCGGATCTCAAACCACAAATCTGATATTAAGTCCAATAGTTCTGGGAAAACAGCCCTGGCAAGTCACAGCATCGAGAGTGGTCATTCTCCAAACTTTGAAGATGTCAAAATCCTACAAACGGAGAAACATGTATCTAAACGATATACCTTGGAAACATTACACATACTAAATAACAATAATAATATGAACAGAAAACAAGACACACAAAACATTTCTTCTGTCTATTGCTCTTTAGTGTCTTCATCCTCATAGCTTTCATTCTTTTGTTTTTTTAATACACAGACGAAACTTCATTCGAAGTGTCATTTCTTGTTTTAAAATTGTTTAAATTTATATAATTTTAAAAAACAAAGTAAGTGTAATTCCCACTGTTTTAAATGTCACTATATATTTTGTATAATAAATGTATTTTTTGTTTAAATAAAGTTCCCCTGAGGAAGGCAGCAATCCCTGCCGAAACGTCGGGAAAAGCAAATGTAACAGAGTTGTTTCATTGCTAAAACTACAGTGACCAAAAAAGCCGACGGAAAGAACTTTTCCAAACACAAATTAATGTTTTCATAATCGCGTTATCACACAAGGACTCTAGGAAGCAAGAGTACCTAACCCTGGCACCACACATGCCAGCTACTGGCAAGGAAGTTACTACATGTATTGATTGTCAGATTCCTATCTGTGTTCCAGTTGGCTGGAAGTTTGTCTGTGTGAGTGTACTGCAACTGTCTTGCCAGTAGCTAGCATGTGTGGCGTCCGGGTAAGCTAGAAGACCATCACACAAATGCGATAATGTTGATGATATTCTTAAGACACTTTGAGGGTGTTTCAGGCAAGAGGAGTAAGACAGTGTTGGCGGTCTGTATTGTCTGTTATAAGGTGGCGCAAGTGTTGATGGTGGAATAAGGAGAAAATTCGATTATACCTATGTAAGTAAATGACGTATTGGTAACTTATCTCATTTTGACAGATTTTTGATTTCTTGTTACTGCACTTAGCAATTGAATTTTGGGACAGATGGGGTAATTAGGGACAGTGTTTGCCATTTTAAAGACATCGACATTTAAAATCAAAAAAAAATTAAAATACATTTTTGCATAAATCAACCCTCCATCATAAAAAAAAATCAAATACATTTGATCACCCTGTTAATAATTCAGTTCACATCTCTGCTTTTTTGACATTACTATTATGACAGTTCAAATTAACCTACAAGAAAAGTTTATTATTTACCTCTTTTGTAACTCCTGCTTACTTTATTCATGGAATCACAAAAAATATAAATAATCCACAAAAACTATTCAAAAACATGTTGCGCAAATCCTTACCACTTCTCCGGTCAACGCAGATGACAAAACACATCCAAGTTGCTTCAATAGCCCATCATGAATTCGACCCTAACGAAACTCCTCTCCCCGATAAATTCAGGCGTGAAATCGAGGAATCAAAGAAAACACTCAAATGGCGCACACCCATTGGAGACCGACCTGGCGATTGGAACTCAAAGCTTAAAACATTTGCCGACATGGAACAAACAGGTGACTACATAACTATGATGCAAAAGCCAATCGATCTGAGCCCATCTTCAATGAAAAGCTGGTGGGATAAGAAAAAAGTACGTACTGAAAAATACCTCCAGCAATATGTTACGGAACGTCATGACACACTTGGAAATGAACTGGCAGCTGCACATTTCATCATCTTCCGAGGAGGTTCTGTAAAATTCCATCACGAAAAGGAATGGAAGAAGGTCGACGAAGAAGGAGAGTACGATCTCCCCACAAAGTTTCACCCAACATGGAAGGTGGAAGCCATAAAGTGTGACAACATGGTGCTGTACTATGAAGGACTGGAAAACATTCGGTGCCTGCAAACACTGAAGTTCCTTTCATTTCACAATGTCAAGACATTCGACGATTGGTGCTTGGATCGAGTGTCTGGATCGGAGTTTTCTAAGTTGGAAGTCTTGGATCTCTCAGGGACCGCAGTAACAGCGAACGGACTACAGTGTCTTTACAGGATACCATCATTGAAGCTTCTAATCTTAGACGATCCAAAGGCTTCGTTAGAATTGGAATTTTCTTGTGCTCTTCTAGAGGAGGCTCTGCCTAATTTAAAGATTTTTAAATCCAAGGATATTCATGGAGAAACTGACAGTAGTGAAAATGTCGCCTAAGTGTTGTTGTTATTTAAATAAAGATGTTAAATTAAAAAAAATCTTTATTATTGAGGTCTTGATTTCATATATTCTGCTTTGATTTTGGCTCGGTCGTCTGGTTCCGGCATGTAGGGATAAATTCCTTTAGATCTGCGGTCTGATCGTACTTTGCCCTGTAAGAATTAGGTAGATGAAACATTTTCCTAGGCTTGGGATTCAATATTTATACCCAGAAATCTTTACAGTTATTGTAATTCGCAAAGAAAACTTCGCATTTCTCCCGGTCATAATTGTATTTGTTCAAACATTTGTACGTCAATTCTTGTTCCTATCACAAATGGAAATGAAACGGATGAAATTGTTGATTTGGTTTTAACGCATTTTTTACCTTTAAACAGGGATTGTCCTTGTCAGCATTCACATTTCGAGACATTTTAAGATGTTGTTTAGCCTAAATTAAGGAGTTTGTTGTATTGTTTTTGTTACATAAAATTTATTCCAACATCACGAAATTCTTAAAATGTCACTTTGTTTTCATTTCGGCAAAAGAAATGTCAATTTCTTTCGATACCAGATTATTCGATAACATTTGATTGTGGCGAGCCTACACTTGACACGTTTTTATATGACGCTATAATTGGACTTTGTTAACTGTAGTTGTCAATTTTGGAAGAACGATCGATTTAACAATTCTTTAAGTAATGTTTATGTGGTAACAGCTACATTTATATGTTAGATATATTTATTTAATTATGTTAACCCTAGTAGCTAGGTTAGTTGTAAGATGTATTTAAACTTGGTGGTTACGATACAGTTTCTTTTTTTCTTTCTTTCTAGGTGAGTGCGATTTTGTTAAGATTTCTTGTATTTAAAGATGTTCTGTAAATGCATATTGCCAATTTATTTCTGCGTAAGTGAATTTTTTTTCAACTTTTAGAAATTTAACTTTTATTATATAGTTTATTTTAATGCCTAATTTTAAAGTTTTCGCGACTTAAATTATTTTGAAAAGCAACTTTCTTGGTGCAAAAAAGCATGGTATTGCTATCTTTCATTCGCTAGCTGTGTACTATTTATTTTTGTTAAGGCCAGAGTTGTACAATAGGTAGTTCGAGAATGGCTTAAGAGTTGACCCACCGATTTCTATAAAATAAATAATGTCGAAAGACGTGCTGAACCACAACTATGTACAACAACTGTCTTTGAGTACCAGGTTCAGCAATGAACCTCGTTTTTAAATTCTAATTAAAAAACGTTAAGAAATTAATGCATTATACGACTTTTGAACACCGCTTAAAAGTGGGCGTGTCTTAGAAATTTGAAGCACTAACTGACATTTGATCATTAGTTAGTATTTATAGGCATATGTTTAAAACTACAGCTGAATCGAGTAGTTTTTAAACGATCTGACATGAACAAAGGTATTTTATCCAAATCACGCCTTTAAAAGTGGGCGTATTGAAAAAATGTACACAAGAAAATGTAGAGATATATTTTTCATAAAACGAACGGAAGGGAAAAAGGTTTAAATTGAATTGGTAGTACCTTAAATTTTAAAACTACGTTTTTCGTTCTTTCATGAAAAGTGGGTTGAAAGCCACGCCCAAAATTCAAAAATTTCTTTTCATGAACAAACGTTTTAGTTTTTCTACTAAGAGACGCGAAATTTTGGCTTGTGGATTCATTATAAATACCGTTTATTTGCAAAATCAATTTGTTTCTAGTTTCTAGTGAAAAGTGGGCGTCACCCACACCCAAAATCAAATTTTTCGATTTCATACACAAGATTTATATGCAAGTAATACCCTCCAAATTTAATGTGTTTCGCTTTAATGTATCAATTGTTATTTTATAAAAACAATATTGATGATTTTGTATGAAAAATGGGCGTCAGCCATGCCCAAACTAAAATGTTTTTATTTAATTGGAAGGTATACCTAAAGCTTACATGTGCAAAATTTTATTGTAACTATGTACACAAAGCATAGTTTAATTTTACCAAATTGAGGTTGTTCCTCAAAAATGGTGATTGTGGGCGGATTTTACCGGTTCAAGAAGTTAGCCTTACTCTTGAACCAAAGATTATATATACCAAATTTCAGCGTTCTAGCTCAAAAATTGCGATCTCTAGAGAGTATACATATGGACGGACGGACATGGCTAAATCGACTAGGCTTTTGATTCTGAGTCAGAATATATATATATACTATAACTAACCGTATTATTTCTCTATGTTACAAACTCCCCACCAAATACATTATACCCAATCTATGGAATAGGGCATACAAATGCACATAAAGCTTTTAGACAAAGAGAGAACCCATAAAAAGATAGTGGTGTGGTTTAAAATAAATTTAAACCGTATTCTTATTTGAGTTCGTATGTGAAGTCACCCTTGCCTCAGTGAAAACACACTTTGATAAGTTATCGATTACACGGCAACAGATGAATCTCTTATATTCTCAATGTTGGCACTCCTTACATCATATGTGTTCATTTCCCATCCGTTCCGCTTTTGTCTTCTGTCAACCATTTTGTAAAAAAAAATTTCACTCCTCACTTGTCAAACGTTTACTTAATCCGTAGGCTAAACTTTTTTTTCGTCTACACTATTTTTTGGGTGGATTTTCTTTTCATTTAATTTAACTTTTTAAATAATTTATACCAACAAATAGTTTATAAATATTTTCATATACAAACATTCAAGTGAATTTGCCTAAAAAAGCAACAAAATTCACTCGAAAAAAGGAAACAAAAAACCTACAAAAAAATGACTCATTACGACAATTCTGGCAGCGAAGATGGCCAACTTCGGAGCCCTGGCGATACACATTTTCTCAGGTGGGTATTTGGCTCCATGAAATCCATGAAAAGCGATCGAAAAAAAATGCAAAAAACAATGAAAATAGTAAATAACCAATTAAATTGCTATCCATTGCATGTTTAACAAAGAAAAAAAAATGTAAAAGTTTTATTTAGAAAAGAAAAAAAAATGTAATTTCGTTTTATCGACCGACCCGAGTGCAAAAAATCGCTTTTCATGGTCGCGGAAGCAAAAATGAAAATTTGTTTTTCTCCTCTCTCTCTATTGTTCCTGGCTTTTGGCTATAATAAATTATTAAATGCCACCAAAAATAGAAAAATAGAAATTATACAAAAAAACACGTTATTTTTTTTTTTATAGATATCAATAAAAAAAAAATTTAATTATTTTATCAATCATCTTAAGCATATTTAATTTACTTGAGTTTTTTCATTGCAAATAGGCCAGAAAGTGTGTACATGTCCAATGACCGATGCGCGCGATGGCCACACGATCTCTCTAAAATAAAAGTAAAAAATAATAATAAAAAAAAAAAAAATAGCATTCTTGTTAAAAAATGAAACAAATACTTTCTCGAGACGAGACGTATTGTTTCGAAAAAATAACAAAAAAAAAATTATGATTTGTGTACGTAAAATCGATTTTAGAGTAATGCAACGACAGAAAAAAATAAAAACATTCTACATTCTACCTACTCGGGTTTAAAGCCCTAAATAGAACCCACCAAGCACCCAACAAGGCGATGTGGCTCACACAACGAATATGGAAATGGTGTGATGAACACTTTGCCAGGTCTCTTTTAACGCAAAGCTCCGCTCCGTCCAGCCAGCCCGTTGCTGCTTGTAATCCAAAAAAAAAAATTGAAATCTTCAAAAGACTACGCGTTTTATGGTGGTAAATTTGAATTTGTTGTTCTTTAAAATACTTAAAATTAATATTTCTTCTGCCGAACCGAGACGAAAGTGGAGATGAGATTTTAGAGAGTGCTTATAAGCTAGCTAAGAAGCTAACTGGCGCATGTGGAATGTTTCGATTTGCTTTAATTAAGCTACATTTTACTAAAAAAAAAACCAAAAAAAAACAACAGCTGCTGTCAACAACTGGATACCTACTTGTTGTAGTCTACTTCTTTCTACACCTTCGCATGGATCGCTTTGGGTGAGTCTTTTGCTTACACAATATTTTTTTTTTTTTTAAGTATGAAATTTTTATTGATTAAACATAAATCCAAACTTTGAAATCTGAAATCTGACTTTAAATACAGAATACATGCCTGCTTATATGCAGCCGAGAGAGTAGGTTGGGGGAGGGACATTTGTGTATTCCTTTTATCATCGATTTTTTTAGTCTAGGTATTCATTGAATCAACTGGTTGTAGTTGTAGATGGTGCCTACCCTACAATCCATTCTACATTTAATTTGGCTTTGTGTATGTCTGCCTTGATAGGTAGTTTTTTTTCCCGTTCCTTTTTTTTAATACGCACTTTAGGATTATCAGTTTATGTTTCTTGAACCTGCTTATTGTATTGCTTGTTTATGTTTTAAGTGCGAGTATACCTAACAAGTTTTTTAAAGTCTTTTTTGTTTTGTTTAAAGATTTATTTTTCATTTGTGTTGAGATGTGAAGCCTTCGTTAAACATCTGTGTCTTCCCAATAATTCATAAAACTGTTCCCCTTGTCGCCATGAAAGATGCACATGCGTGTCAAAGATTATTATAGACAAACACACTTATAGCGAGTTTCATTCAATTCAAATTTGGAAGAATTGTTTTCAAAATCGAGAATTGCCCTTTTGAATGAAACTTGTTTTGGGTATTCATGTCAATTTGAATTTGACTTTTTGTCATTTGATTTTTGTCTTTTGTCATTGGAAAAAGTAATCATTGATAATTAATTGGATAACTAAAGTAAATATTAACTTCTTCGTTCATTATTTGTTTATTTTTGTTATATTTATCACAAACTGGCACAATTTCACAACAAACAACAAAAAATAACAAATTATTTCTCATCTTACGTTTGACAGAAAAGTATTCAGATCGATTCTCCCAACCCATCAGAGATGCATTCTTTCGTGTTGAGAATCGATCTTGAATTGCACTTTTTGAATGAATGAAACTCTCAAAAGTGAAAAAGATCAGAACTTTTGACAGAAAGAGCAATTCTTTTCGTAAAATGAAACTCGCTTTTAGAAGCTTTTTATCCTCATTTTATGATAGTGAACTGCTCAGATTGAAGCATTCACTGCATTCAACGCCGAGACATGACCGTTTATCCTTATTTAAACTTAAGTTACATGATGCCTTGTGTGGAGGAGCCTAAATTAATAAAATTTCAATCATAAATGTCATCACCTTATTGCATTAAAGGAGTGTTCACCTGAGAGCGACGAACTGATAAACGAATTGACAAAGAGATTTAAATAATTCTTGTTTCTAATTTCTTGGCTTAAACTACACAAGTCGATAGATATGGAATTTTAAAATTTTTTAACGTAATCAAATATGCAATTTGTATTGTTTAAATGAGATAAATTTGTAAATAAACTAAACTATGTGCCGCCAACTGCCAAAGTCTAGTCACGTTTCTTTACCTACCATTATAAATTATTCTTGCGCGACTTACCTCAAAATCTTGGTGTTCTATTTTGGTATACGTAGGTGTTGTTTAATGTTCGGAAGAAACACGAGAAATGTCATGTGAATGAAACGTGGAAATGGGCGAATTTTTTTTTCATTTGTTGTTCGTTAGTCAGTCTCATATGAATAATCCTTGTGTCACGCACAAATTAAAGACATAAAGCGTTCTGACGAAGCGATTTAAGTTTCCAAATGAATGCAAGTGTTTTAACCAAAAAAAACTTTTAAATTGAGAATAAATAAAGCATATATTTTAATGTATCATTCTTTTTAGTAAAAAAAAACAAATGGGTAAAGTAACTTTTGAAGGGTTTTCTGAATTTTAGTTTTAGAATGATACATACAAAACACTAGAAGAACCACTTAATGGCATAACACGATTGGGTAAAACGAGCTTTTGAAGTAAAAACTTCTTAAGCGACGTGATTTGAAACTTAATGAAACGAAAATGAGTCACGAAAAAAAAATGGTTGCCTGTAAAGTCGGTTTACGGACGATAATTTTACGTGATACCAGTTCACAAAACAGTTGTATCTCTCCAACCTCCAACTATCCACCCAACTTACAACCACCCACCATTTTTGAACTTTTTTTTCTCACTCCTTTCCCCTAAACATCAGCCTCTCGCCCCACATACAATCACCAACCAACAGCCCACCAATTTTGAACATTTTTCCCTCCTCCCTTCCAAACACCAAATCCTCCCCCCAAATCCAACCACCCACTCCATCTACAACCACCAACCAACGACCCATCATTTTTCCTCTGCCGGACCCAACACCCTCCCACTTTATTGACTTTCAAAGCAGCTATATAACGTGACTGTGACTGTGACACTTTTTCGTGCGTGCTGCCCATATATTCCGATTTATTAGACGTTATCACATCAAAAACAGATAAACACACAAAAATAGGATTAAGCAGGCGATAGAATAAAAAAGAATATAAATTACACAGTATTTTATATTCGAGATCTACTCTTTGTACCATGATTTGTAGCCTACCCACACTCGTCTGTACATTAGTTGCGTTCGTTTATTTTGTGTGCTAGGGTGCAAATTCTCAACAAGAAAAACTGTGAAAAAGTAAACGAACGCGTTGAACAAAAAAATTTGTACACAATTTAAAAACGTTAAGAAAACAATCTTATTTTTCGCAGTTCTTGTAATGTTTTGATGAAATTGAACAAAGTTATGATATTTATCTCGCATCAGCAGCGTAAACGGCTACTTTGAAGATGAAATTTGTTCCTATACACGTTTCAAAACTAAAGGACTATTGTAAGGACATCTTAAAGAAAATGAACATTCTGACATCTTCAAAAAATTTAGAAGAAGTGCAGGGAAACATTGCAATATTTTTCTGGTTGGCGTTGATCAGCTCAGTACCTATCCCTTTTAATAAGACTTGTTTCTGAGTGGGCATAGCATTCCACTTCTATATCGACACCAGCACAAAAAAACTATCCTTATATTGAAAGAACATTTAAATAGAGTTTCTCAAATGACTGGACAAAGAAGCACTCGAAACATTAAAGCAATCCAATAAAGTATCTGGGTGATTGTAACTGAGTTCCTCTTAAACGCTTGAACCAATTTCGGAGAAATAGTTTGTGTATGTTTGTTAAGTTCCCTTGATAGCTTAGAATTACTGTTATACAGGGTGTCCCCTAATTCGTAGGCAATATTTTAGGGCATGATTCTTTAAGAACAAAATTGTTTTACAGTAAAGGCCTATCTCCAATTTTAATATCATTTTTTGGGGATTTAAAAAAAGGCTAACTTTGGTGTACCCTGAATTAATGAATGAATGAATTTACTTTATTTAGCTTTAAAAAGCTATTAAGTTTATAATTTTTCTTATAAAATTATAATAACATCAGTCTTATACTTAGGTAATATAGTAGAATAATAATTTATAGTTACATTTTTTATATTTTCAATTATTTACCTTGCAACTTCATAACATAAAATAATATTATTTGTTTTATTATATAGTAGATTTAACATGGTCTACAAGTTTTCTTTTAAATTCATTGATGTTGTTAGTATTCTTTATTTCTCTCGGAAGATTATTGAAACATTGAAAGCCTATTTGAAAAATGGTTCTTTGACCTCTTGTTGTTCTTGATCTTTCTATTCGTAAATCTCCACTGTTTCTCAGATTGTATTCTACTACTGCATTAGTTTGTACATTTTCACATTAGTAACCGAGATACATATTGTTTTTAATTTTAAATATAAATATCAGACATAACATGAAAAGACGTTGATTTACATTTAGCCATCTAAGTGTATTCAACATAGATCTTATTGGTGTATATCTGCTACATTTTGAAATAACTCTCATAACTTTGTTTTGCATTATCTGTAATCTACACTTGCGAGCAAAAAAATCGGGCCAGCTGAAACACAATTGATCGAAAAATAAAATTATTGAGTAAGAACTTTTGGTACTGTGTGAAGGAACGTTTTATAAACTTAATTTATACATATACCCAACCTTTTTATAAAAGAACCGTTATTGCCAAGATCCACTCGAATCGTAAGATAAATGATTTTTAGTTTTGAATAACGTTATCTCTCTGACCTTGCTGTGTCTGTTGAGTGCGCATCAAGTTTTTCTCTCGATGCGTACGGGGTGGGTCGATTTTTGTGCACGTAAGTGTATTTTTGTGACTTTGTGGACACATATACAATAAACTGGACCCACTTTAACCGTAATTGCGCTGTTAGTATTAACGATAGAAACTTTGTTTAGGTCTTGATTCTTAGGAGAAATAATAACCTTTGTAAATGCGTTTAAATTAATATGATATCTTATCTCAGTTTTAAAATATCCAGTTTTCAGTCTTATCCATTTTTCCTGCCCCTGCTAATTTTTTGACTTTCGGGTCGATTTCCTCTAGAAAATATCTAGTAAACATAGCGTTTTAATAACGAACGTAACAATTCTTAAAATAAAAGTCAATGACTAGTATGCAGAAAAACACACAGATTTTATGATACTTGGGAAAACCTGTTACAGGAAAAAATTGGAAAACAAATTCTTATGGCCTTAAGCTGCAAAGGTGATAAAAACGATTTATTTTTGGACTTATGTAATTTTTATTTTATGTGTGTTAAGTCCACAGATTTGATCCTACTTGGGAAACCCTGCAGCAGGTAAAAAAGGATTTTCTGATTTTGCACCTAAGTTTCTTACACAGTTGACAACAAGAGTGGTTTTCAGTGGCTTATTTGAAAGTCGTCGATTGGAATAAAGTTCATGGTGTCCTTAAATAATATCTGTTCATTCTTGGTTTGTAAATGTAGACATTCCAAAAAAGATTTCTAATCAACTATATTGCCATTGCCTTGGCGTTACAAATGATATTGATGAATAAATTTCATTTACAAATCTTTTATACTATTTTTTGTTTGGTAAATTCTGAAAAATGGTCAAAAACCACTGAAGACCACTCTTCATGTCAAATGTGTTAGAAACTTTTATATTCAAGTTTTTCTCCTACCAGGAATCCCAATTATTCTTTTAGGCTTCCCAATGACCATTTTCAATTCAAAAATATGAGTTATATCTTACATGGCCAATAACTTATTGCATTCTTTGCAAACCATCTAGCTTATCGTTTATACATTGAAAAAATGAAGCACAACATTGTTCATCAAAAGGAATCAAGATATGTAATAACAAAACATAGATCACGTTTTTATTATACCCCTTTGTTGTAAGTCGCCAACAGATTTATGTTGATAAAACTCAGATTAAATTCAATCGGTGTTTTGCCTTCTAAATTTTAGGGCTAGAATCCTTCCTGCATACGGTACGGAGTAATTTTTTTTTTGCCTAAGGCGACAACAAACTGATTTTTGTATAATGAAAAGATATGTTAATATACACGGTCTCCTCTAATTATTATTCGTCTGACATGATTTAGGCTGTGGTTCTTGGGTATGTTCTAAGAAAATGACTGCCCAAATCTCTAATGGTGATATAATTTATTTTAAGAAGTAATAGTAACCTTTAGTTGACCTTTACAAGACAAGTTATGCATTCTTTAAAAAAAAATTCTAACAATTAAACATGACATTACGATGATAGAGAAGTCGGGTCCGACAATTCTGTCTGTCCGTATGTTTGTCTGTCTGTATAGTTACCTACAGCGTAAACGGCTGGATCGATTTGCTTCAAACTTGGTACATAGTATTATTATTTTTGCGAAAAAGGTTTTTTTTTTAATTTTATTTTTCTGATAAGAACTACAAAGTGCTAGAAGTTGGCATGCTCAAAAAAAAAAAAATTGGAATATATTTTCGAAAAGTTTTTCAAAAAAACAAAAAAAAAAATCGTAAAATTTTTAACAGTAAACGAAATCATATGATTTTGTCCATGCCTTTTTTTCCACAATTTCCAGCCCCAAGACCACTCTCACACAGTTCGTGCGACCCAGTCATGCACTTAACTTTTAATTACCAAGCAACTATCCAACTGACTAGCAAGTGTAAAGGCAACTTTTACTTGCATTGAACAAATAAATGTTAAAATAAGAGAAACTCTTAAAGGGGCTAGGCTTAGTGACTTCCACTGTTTACCATCCCTGTTTACGAAGCCTCTAAGCATTATTCAGCATAACAGCAGGCTCAAGTGCAAGAAGCTGTGTATCAATCAAACCCACAGACACGTTAATTCCTTCCCCACAAGCCAAAAAAAATGTACATAATTTTAAACCTCCATCATAGCAACACAAAGACAATTTTTCATATCGTCTTACCTTCAAAAAAGCTTAAGTCAAAAACAGAATACTTTCCGTGGCCCAAAGACTCCTCTTTTAAACGATATGCGTAGTTTACATTCGATTGTCTCTTGAACGGGCTAAGGCTCAAAATTGTGTTTCAATACTTTTAGCTTAGGCTCTATTATAAACTCTGTCTGATCTGAACTTGACGCAAATTCTAGTTCGTTTGAGCTAGTTGACTTATAGTTTTAAGAATAATTGTTAAGGCAAGGCCATGTATGCTTTTGGTTATTTTTCACATTTCTGACCTGGAACCCGTTTGATTTTAAAAATGCTTAACGTTAAAAACACGCTTAAATTAGTTTCTTATCTTACATCCTCAGCATGTCTTGTTTAATGGTTATCTCGAGTAAGATTTTTTACGAAGTTTTAATTTACCTTACAATACTCCGCACCTAGATTTTGAACTAGCAGCCAAACCAGATATATAGGCGTAGAACTAACGATAAGTTAAAGTAAAGCATTAAGTCATTAAAGCATCTTGTAGTCTGCAAAATCTTTTTGTAACGACTATTTAAGCCAACAAAAATATTAAAATTTCCATCGCCAGACAGGCGGGTCATAAAGGCATCTACTCGGTCAATACAAATTCTTACCAGGTTGATAGACGAACAAATCCAGTGGCCCTCGTGAAATACACGGCAGTGAAGTAGCTGCCCAACCAGCCAAAAACAGTTATCTCTCGAACCAAGTCAAATGTCAGACACTTTTTGGGTTCGAGGAATGTATAGCCAGATATTCCAAAGAAAAAAACATGTGTGGTTTTATGAAACCACCGTAAAAGTGAAACTAACGAGCGCCTTTCACTTTATCCCTACTCCGCGGCCGACCGTCACGCGACATGCAACACACAGACGAAAAAGTTTGAGACGACGTAATAAAAGTTTCACTTTAAAAAAAAAAAAAAACTCCTACTTGGGTGTGCAGACCCCAACTGTTTCTATTGGTTGGAATTCTACCGGGCAGCAACGCGATTGGTACCCATATGCATTAGCACATCTGATATGCAGGGAATGTCAGGATAAAGAAGGCTAACACTTTCCATGTGAATGGATCAGCTTTGCTTTGGAAAGCGGTCCTCGTTTTAACTAATAGGATGAAATCTTCTCTAATTTGCCACAAAATTTCATTAAGAACTCAATTTGGTTTAGTGAGGTCCAAAACACATAACATGAGTGGAGATCAAAAAGGATTCAAAGAGATCCTGGCTCTACCTAATCTATCTTGCACCTGACGGCCTTGCCAAAAATGAATATTTAAAAAATTTTAACTGACTTAGAACAAAGAACGACTAAAACTCGCAAAAAAAAAGAACGCATCAATAAAAAAAATTTGTATATGTTCGCTTTGGCCTGATTTTCGTTGAATATATTGTTTTTGCATGTACAAATCCTTAAAAAATAAGCTATTTATAGGAGGTTGCTTTCAATTATTCCAATTTTATAAATATGTACTCGTATGTCTATTTTTTAACAGTAACACCATAGTTTGTCACCTTTACTACACTTTGATCAAAATTTCTTTGTAGACACTCATTCTGCGTCCATGTGGAGGTATATCCAGCCAGCTGTTGTTTTTATCTAAATCGACATTCCACAAGGAACTCTATAATCTATCACACCCATAAAGTCATATTTTTATCTTATTTCTTGTTTTTTTTTTATTTATTTAATAAAATGTATCACACAAATATTTTATAAACAATTTATCAACGCCATTGCGCTGTGTCGGGCCGATATTGGACTCTGCGCACCATTACACACGGTTCAAGCCTGGGTAGGAAGCAATGAGATTCAGCCATGGTCACGTCCAAAATCTGTCATCGTCAAAAACTGGGAACTCAGAGATGCGGAGACTCGGACTCGGAGAATGCAACCGAACCGAACCGAAACAAAAAAAAAATAATTTGAACTTTCTCAACAGATGATTTTCCATAGTTTTTCTTTTTTCTTTCTTTTTATGATTCCAGTGGAGGCCACAAGAGTGCCACAAAAGCAATAGACAACGATTTGGTTGAAGATGACACAGATTCCTTAGATATTAAACCACCGCAGGCGACAATACACCGCGACACATCTGGCAAGAGGCGATCGGGCAAAGAAAAAAGACATTCCAAAGAAGGCAAGCTTAAGGTTGACCACAGAGAAAAAGAGGAGCGGCGTGAGCGAGGGGAAAGAAGTGATAGCTCAACTACCATGTCGGCAACAATAGCCAAGTACAAAGGAGGAGAACGCGATTTAATGTTAGACGATCGTCGGTACATGAAACACTACGAACGTGGCAGACCTATGCAACACGGGCAGCAGCGCCGTGATCACCATTACGATCGGGGAATGATGGGGGACGAGTATGAATACCAAAATCGTCACAAGCACCGCGACGTGTACCATCACCATCAACAATACCAACAAGGACTACACCAGCGATATGATTATCACTCGCAGAGAAATTATGTCGAACCACCACCCGCGTACGATTCCCGCCCAGAAGCTGAATTGCTAGAGCAGGACTTGCGAACAAGGCTTTTAACAAAACGGCATAAATATGTCAAAGAGTATCCAGGGTCGCACAATCACCACGATAAGCGAGTTAATCATGAGTATTACCGCGAGCGAGGTGAAAGCACCACCGAGAAAAGAAGGGACACAATTATCGAGGTAATGGACAGCCCAGAACAACAGGAAATCTTTAGGAGAAAGCACAAAAAGAAGGATAAGCAACGCTCACCCGAAGACTTAGAGCTAGTGGCGAGAAAGGCTAAACTAATAGAAGCAGAACGCGAGATGGCCATACGGAAAGAAGCAGCTCGAGAAGAACTTGAAGCTAGACGAGAGTTGCGTCGAGAACGGGGAGAAGAGCCGGTTAAAAAAAAATCACACAAAAGTGGTCACAAACGGCACAAAAGCGCAGAGGAGAAGGCATTGAAGAGAAAAAAGCGAAAAATTGACGCGGACAATGCTGTAGCTGAAAATATTTCTGATAATTCCGATGCCCACAGCCATAATGGAGATAATGATGATGGTGATGCAGAAGCCGAAGAAGATGTTAGCGATGCTTCATCGAGCAAATCAGAAAAACACAAAAAGAAACACCGGCGACCGAAGGAAGAATCTGAAGTTTACAGTCATAATGAGAACAATGATAATAATGATGAAGACGATGATGAAAATGACTCAGACTCTGATTCAGATTCAGATTCTTCTGCCAATTCCGATGCACAGAGTCACAAAAGCTTCAATGGTGCTGCCGATAAATCCAAAACCAAAAAACAAGAAACTCTTCTTTCTGAAGAAGAAGGTGCTCTGCCGGATGAAAGTCCCTTATCCATCGGCGATCTATCAAAATCACCGCACAAACACAAAGTCAATAAGACCAGATCGCGCTCGGGTTCCTTGGCATCAAGTCAATCGAAGAGCGACAGTGATTTAGATGACAATGATGAACGACGTTCACGGTCACGATCAAGATCACACACACGATCTGCTGATCTCTCGCACTCAAATTCTTCAAGGTCGATTTCGGGTAGTTCCAGATCAAGATCGCGCACGAATTCAAGATCGAAATCAGGTTCGAGATCAAGATCGAGATCGCGTTCAGAGGAAAGAAACATGAAGACGAGCGCCGAAGAAGAAGCTCGCAAAGGTGATCCCGAAGTGGTACTCGATGATAAAGACGTCCCGCGCAACGAAAAAGGTGAAAAGCTGCCAAACTACTTCCCTGGAATACAGGGCTGCCGATCTGTAGAAGAATTCCAATGTTTGAATCGCATCGAAGAAGGAACATATGGTGTTGTTTATCGGGCCAAAGATAAGCGAACCAGCGAAATTGTAGCCCTCAAACGATTAAAGATGGAAAAAGAAAAAGAAGGTTTTCCCATTACCTCACTCCGAGAAATAAACACCCTGTTGAAGGGTCAGCATCCTAATATTGTCACGGTAAGAGAAATTGTCGTTGGCAGTAATATGGACAGAATTTTTATTGTCATGGACTATGTCGAGCATGACCTCAAATCGTTAATGGAAACGATGAAACACAAAGAACAGTCCTTTTTCCCCGGCGAAATCAAATGTCTGATCCAGCAGCTTTTATGTGCCGTTGGGCATTTACACGACAATTGGATTCTTCATCGGGATTTGAAAACATCGAATTTATTGCTCTCGCACAAAGGCATCCTTAAAGTGGGTGATTTCGGATTAGCCCGAGAGTATGGTAGCCCGCTTAAGAAGTATACCTCACTTGTGGTCACACTATGGTACAGAGCACCAGAATTGCTTTTATGTTCGCCTGAGTACTCAACGCCGATTGATATCTGGTCGGTGGGATGTATTTTTGGAGAATTCCTACAAATGCAGCCATTGTTTCCAGGCAAATCAGAAATAGACCAACTGAATAGGATCTTCAAGGTAGGTTTCTTAAAAAATATATTTCTATGAACATTTTTTCAAAACTTTTTTTTTATGTATCAATTTTTAGGAACTTGGAACACCGAACGAAAAGATCTGGCCTGGATACAAAGACCTACCCGCCGTTAAAAACCTCCTTAGTCAAAATTCACAATTCACAGAGTACCCAGTGTCTAATCTGCGCAAACGATTCATGAAGAAAACCACAGACGTTGGAATATCCCTGCTGCAGGGCCTGCTTACCTATGATCCTAAGCAAAGACTGAACGCCGAAACGGCCCTCAAACATCCATATTTCAAAGAGTTACCGATGCCTATTGACCCATCAATGTTTCCCACATGGCCAGCTAAGAGTGAACTGGGAGCTCGCAAAGCCTTGGCCTCATCACCCAAACCTCCCTCTGGTGGTTCACAATTTAAACAGCTCGGTCAAGATGATGTTATCACGACAAAATCGGCGGCCGGACGATCAGGAATCGTATCGGGCAATAAAAAAGCATCATCTAGCAATACTGGATTCGTTCTCAATGCTGGAATGGACCAACGTCAATTGGCAATGGGCCCCGGTTTTAGTTTGAAGTTTTAAAGAAACATTTTTTTCGAACTTAAAACAAACAAAAAAAAAAACCATTGAAAATCCTTTTGACCCATTTCGCCCGCCATTAGTTTGTAAATTTGTAAGTGTAAAATAAATTAAAAAAAAAAACAAACACATTTAAGTCGATTCACAAATAAGATACAAAATTGTTAAAATGTATATTATAGGTGTCATCAAACAGGTCATTCGTATCTGCGTGTGTGTATAACACGATGAGAAAAATGAAAGAAATAATAAAACACAGAAAATTAATTTTTGAAAAAAACTTAAGATTGTTTCATTTTTTCTGCAAACTGTCTAAATAAACGCGATTGATTTTAAGATAGAGATTGCACAATGGCGTACACCAGCTGTTGTAGTACGTAGCCCTGTCTTGCTATAGCACGGCTACAATATTGAAGTTGTGAACAACTGTAGTACAAAAACTAGTTGAAGTTCAAGTACACTCAACACTAACCTGCAGCCTAAAAAAGTGGCTCCGGCAATTCTGTCTATCTCATTGCATATATAAACTACCGACGAAAAACTAAGCTCTTAACAACAATTAAAAAGGTGGAAAGTGATTCCGCCTTATTTTGAAGTTAAAACAAAATAAAATAGATACGCATACGCCACCGTGTATTATTGTTCATTTTAATCACAATGTTTAGCAAAATAGCATGGGCTCAACCGGGATTTGAACCCGGGACCTCTCGCACCCAAAGCGAGAATCATACCCCTAGACCATTGAGCCGCTTGTAAACTTGGCTAAGAGTTCAGTTAAAATAAAAAAATTTCTCTTTTCTTATAATTTGTTTCTTGCACTGAATAACGAACGATTTCAACGGCAGAACGAGTGCTCCTGTTTAAAAGAGAATAGATACTCTATTGATACTTTACCAAGAAAAACAATGATTGAGTTTTAACAATTATCAATTTATTATCCTTTGCTTTGAATTGTATTTGTGGTAGATTTACCCGAGAAAACCGCTTACTGTCCATAGAACGACTATATTTTATTTTGTGGTAGATTAGCTAATTTCACCTTAACGACATTTATTGTGTTTGGTTTTATTGAATTATAGTTCTAGTTACCACAAAATCGCAAATCAGATATCACCCCCATCCTTTTTACTTGCTCTATACTACAGGACAAGTAGGTATTGGTTTCGTGTAGTCAAAGAAATAGAGGTTTTAATCAAACATGACATTTCGATGATAGAGAAGCCCAAGAAAGTGCTTTTGCCATACCGTCGCCGTCGATCGTCGGTCGGCCTGTCTATGCGTCTGTGCGACTGTGCTCTTTTTCAAGTCATGCATCATGCTACAGCCTAAACCGCTTGACAGATTTTCTTCAAACTTCCTATATTATATGTATATGTAAGTTTAAAGAAAAATGGTTGTCGAGTTTATTACTTGCGATTACTTAAAAAAAATTTTGTTTGGACTATCAAACATACGATGATAGAGAAGCCTAAAAAAGTGGGTCCGACAATTCTGTCTGTCTGTCTGTCCATCTGTCTGTATCGGCACCTACAGCCTAAACGGCTGGAATGATTTGCTTCAAACTTGGTACAAAGTATTATTATGATTTCCTACAGAGGTGTTTTTGGAATTAGTACCTTAGCTCTAAAACTAACGGTACCTGCCATATGATATTTTATGAAAAACTCATTTATCTCAAAAACGACTTACCATTTTGATAAAACTTTCTGAATGGTGTTTTTTGAGTAAACCCTATGTTTTGGTTTTAACAGATTTTTCAGGAAAAGTCTTATAACAGTACCCCCCATACTACCGGTTTTCTTAAATCAGATTTTCTCGTAAGCCAATTCACGGATTTCGATGGTATTATTATAAATGGTTAAAATATAAATCAGTAAGAGAATCCAGATGGCTTAGCTCATTTTTGCCAAAAAACGTTTTAACTAGTGAGTTTTACTGGCTGCGCACAATGGTGTAGCAGCAGCAGTAGAAAGCAGCAATGTCAAAGTAAATGTCAACAAAAGTAGCTCACGAAGCAGCATACACGAATACAATGTGTAGCACTGAACTCAGACAAAAATCACGTCTGCCATTTTGGTTTGTTGTTGTTTTGCAGCGCAGCAGGTTCGTGAAGTTCAAGTCGAGTCGACTTGTACTTCAGCGACTCTCTCTCTGCTGCAGCTTCTACTTCACATTGTAGCCGTGCAATACGATTTACATACATTTAACTTTGACATTGCTGCGTGCTACTGCTGCTGCTACACCATTGTGCGCAGCCAGTTAAGTGTTTAATAAAATTTCGTATGATTATTTCCTTTAATTTCTTTAAAAAATCTAAAGCCCCAAGCCAACCGTCTCACTTAAGAGCAAGTTCATGCGACCCTTTTTTTTGAACTTTAACCCATCTTATTTTGACAACCCCAAGGGTAAAACCTTGGTCGAGCTTTGGCAAAGTTAAAAGAAAAAAAGCTTCATACAGAGGAAATACACATGCTTGACAGCAAACGTCACTTCAACAACAAAGAACAAAGCTTGTTTCATTGTTTTCGAAAACATTGTATTGAGTCACTCTGGCGTATACTTGTTATATATCATCGGAAAAAAGAATGGGTTTGCGAACATGTAAAGTCTATACGTAAAAGATTGTATTTTCGCATTTGCGAATACGTGAGGCTCACGTAAAAGATTATATTTCGTTAGACTTTCTCGCTCACAATTTACAAATAAAGGGAAGTACGCAGCTCGAGCTACATTTTAGTTCACGTTTTTCTCTCCAAACCTTAACTAAAACCCTAGCTAAATTTTGACATAGGAGAGTTGTGGAGAATTTGTGATTTAAATGACTAAATTTTGGAGAGAATTGTGTATGGGAGCTAAATTTTTGATCGAGCTGTGTACTATGCTTAAATAATCAAAACTATTTCCTTAAAAAAAGAGAACTTATATTTTTTAAACCTTAAATAATATTTCTTCGTAACAAAATTTTCCCCACGCACCCGTACTTTTGAACCTTGCCAACAAGAGCTTTCATTTTCATTCTATGACAGCTGCTGTCAATTTGACACTTGCTGTGTGCTTTTTCTGTTTAACCTCTCTTTTAAAATCTCTCATGTCATACTTTTTGTGCTTTTTCTCACAAACACGTCACGCTCACGATTTCTCCAGATTGCAAATCTCCTGCAAAACCAAAAAAGTGATAAAATAAAAACAACATCAACACCTCCCTAACTGCTCTTCTCATTTGGCCTAGTGTCACCTCTTACACCACCGCCCCTTTTCAACACCCACTCTTCACGAAATTATCTGTTCGTTTCGAGCTTCAAGGAATTTCAAGCGACAACATGGGCTCAGTCGTTGGTTCACTTTCAAAGAAATCTGTAGACATGGCAAGCCCCACAGCCCAATTCGTTCGCAACCAAATTCAAGCCAACAAGGTGGTGATATTCTCCAAGACATATTGTCCATACTGCACCATGGCCAAAGAGGTTCCTCATCTTACATTTTTATAAAAATCAAACCAATTTATGCAATTATTTCACAGCAATTTAAGAAACTCAACGTTCCAATGCACGTGATAGAACTAGAATCTCGAAATGATTGTGACGAGATTCAAGATGTCCTTGGTGAAATGACTGGAGCACGCAGTGTGAGTAGTTTTTCAATGGAAAAATTATTGACTTTTACAATGCCAATGTTAAAGATTAAAAAGTGGAAAAGTTTGTTAAAAAGAATCCTAAAGATAAGCATAAATACATAACAAAATAATATTATGTATTTATTCTTATCGCGTAGTACACTTGTGTTGTGTATGAGAAGTATCTTTTGTCTTAAAAGAAATGATTCACATTTTTATTTTAAGTTTTTTTTTTTTGGTGATGAATGTTTTTCTTGGTAATTCTAGGTGCCCCGCTGCTTTGTTGATGGCAAATTCATTGGCGGTGGAACTGATGTCAAGAAAATGTACGAAAACGGCGAATTGGAAAAACTTGTGGCATAAGAAGTCAAGTTGGTATTTGAAGCTTAAAAGTGTACATTTTCCTAAATTATTATTAATCTCGCACGTGGAAGGTTTTTGTTTTGTTTAAAGTTAATAGGAAAAAAAAAAATATATTTGATGTTATTTAAAACTATTTTACAAATCAATAAATGTTTTTTATAGATCAAACTTAACTGTAAGAATCTACTCGGTCTATTTATCGAGAATCGAGTCCCAATTCTAGCTTTTCGTCAAGCCCTGAAGCCGGCCGGGGGTCACCACAAATCTTTTTTGGATTGGTACTGCTGGCTGCTGGGGCCAGTTTCGAGGTAACGGATCAGTTGTTAAAGAAGCGTCTATTATCAAGCATTTTGTTTGGATCACAAGTTGTAGGCAATATCTCTGTTCTTTAAAGGTACTTTGGCCAGGTTTTCTTGAGTTGTCTAAAGAAGCCTGGGGTAGACGTTTTCTGTTCTCAAAATACTCAAAAGGTCTGAAGATTGTGTGTTTTCAGAACCCACAACATCTAAAGCCAAGTGACATTGTGATGCACTAGAGGGCATCGTTATCCAACGCCACTATAAGTACTATAGATTCTATATACAACGGGTTATTCTATTATCTAAAAGATCCTGAACGACAGGAACACCATCAAAAGAGGAATAGCCTTCTTATCAGCTTAGAAATACCACTATCGACATTTGACCTGATAACGATTTACTTTCAGTTAAGATGTTTTCCTTTTTATCTTAAACTATATCCACAGTCTAGGAACTCCTTAAAACAAACATTGTTCTAAAATTGGGAATGACAACTTCATGGAACACAAAGCCAGAACGGCTGAACGGATCTGAATGAAATTTGGCACAAAGATAGATTATAATCTGGAATAGCATGTAGGCTACTTTTTATCCGGGTAAAATGTATGGTTCCCTTGGGATAGATTTGTTTTAATTGTTTGAAATCACGCCACAATTTCTAAACGGATCTGTATGAAATTCAGCACAGAGATAGATTATAGTCTGGGATAGCACAGAGGCTACTTTTTATAACGGTAAAACGTATGTAATAATAAAGCTCAGGCTATAAAAGTAGCTAGATTACGAGAGACGACTTTTTTTATTACATTAAGCCCCTTCCTTACAAGTTGTCCCATTTCAAATTAATCGGATTTTATGAAAGTTAAGGTTGGTGGGGATGATGGTTGATATTGTATCCATCACACGTAGATCAATGTAGATCCATTGTAATACCTTGGAGGTTGAAGTAATTTCCTAGGAATTTATTCCCAAATCATCAGATTGATAGGCAGTGACAGAGAAAGTGAGGCTCATGCACATCCACGTCGCCACATCCTCTGCATAAGTCGACGGATTCTATAATAAGCCATTAGTGAAAAGGAACTTCGAAATTGTTTTTAAAAATAGATTTGTGTTTCTAAAATATTTTCTATTATAAGAACCACCCGATTTGTCTTAAGACCAATTTTGGAAGTGATGATTACACCCCATTCTTAGGAGCAAGTTATAACGATCGGAAAATCCAAACCAATGTTATGATTCAGTTTAAACCACAAATGCTACACTAATCGATGGCAGCCAACTCATACCATTTTTCTTGGTAATAAAAATTTCAATTGTTATATTTATAACAGAAAAATAAATAAATACATTTTTAATAAAAATTTTTGTCTGTAAAATAAATTCTATGAGTTATTTCCTTCGAGCAGTGTAGCATTTTGTGTTTTAAATGAATACATAAAAATTTTCCATATGAACATTTTTTCGGTTCGTTTTTTATAGAGGTAAAGAACAGGCGGTTCTAAAAAAGGCCGATAAGGCCATGTTAAACATTTTAATTATTTTTCCTTGCAGTCATTTTCATCAATTATTCTTATAACTGCACCAAAACTAGTCCCTTATCTTGAAACTATGCTATCTAAAAAAAAATATCTACGAGATAGTGGTTCTGTATCGGCTTGTGGTTTTAAACAGAAATGACAACGGATACAAAAACTTTATTTTTATAAAAAGGAGGTCATTAGTTATCTCAGTACGTACCTTTTTCTCGAAACAAGAATATTCTTCCTTCTTTAAAGAATGGCGTTACTAGCTGGTAAGGAAACAATTGGTAGGAAACTGAAGAAAGAAATTTGTTTCTCTTTCAGCAATCATCTCGTCAAAAGCCTCGTTAACCGAACTGCATTGTGGTAAACACATATATTTTGTTTTCTTGGCGTGATGTATTTTCATATTAAAATCTGTTCCCTCTGGCCTCAAGTTGTTGTTCTTCTCAATGTGTATGGCAAGGTCCAAGGAACTTACTAAATTGCCTTCGAAACATACTCATTGAGCGTTCCAATATGCATTTTAAAATAAAAACTACGACATCGTAAGTCATCTTTTGTTTTACGTTTATCTAGTTAAGAAACTTCAGCAAAGGACGATTTTTGCAACTAAATTTTGCGCTTGTTCTGTAGTCTTTGTAGATATCGTCAACATTGTAACCAAAGTGTACACTTTAGCAATAATTGTAGTACGAATACACAAGAGCTTTTCCTTTCGTTGATTCTCTTTAGCCGCACAAGACGAATGTGGAATACTTAGCTTGATTCTCTTTCTTCCTTTTCACAGTGATATTCAAAAAAGAAGATTCAGACAAAATTCTGTTAGGACCAAATTTTTTGCTCAGAAAGAAGCCGAACCTGGAGCAAGCCCCGTCTTTTTTTCTGCAAGCTACTGTTGGCACTAACAGTTCAACTTCTTCTGGCATGAAGCTGAGGAAACGATTGCAAAAAAGTTTTTGCACAAATTGCTTAATAAACTCAATTTTAAAAAGCTAGTCTCGGAAATTCGTTTCTTTGGACATGTTGTCGGCAGCAAAACTTCAACTCATCAACGAAAATAGGGCGGTAACTAGATCCTTCCATCTTTCTCTATACGCAGCATGATTCCTTAGCTGTGACCACGCCTGCAAATTCTGATGCTCAGCTCACTTATATCAGATGATATAGATGTTTGCCTTCGGTCTTCCAACCCTATGAACATTTCTTTCAAAAAATTGCTTTGATATGGCGTCTCACATTGGATTCAAATAGTTGAACTTGGCAAATATCTTCCCTGATATTTAAACTGAGTGAGAGCTCCTCTATTGTATGTTGTCTCACAATTACCCTCCGGTTTGTGTGCATTCTTTTTGTCTTTTTGGTGTTAATCTTTGAACCAGTCGCTGTTGAAACGATTGACACATTTGGTTAAGGGCTCAACTGCCATTTGCCATGAAACAGATGCAATCAGCAGAGTTTCCCTCTTCTCATTGATCCTAGTGACTTCCCTGTCGAATTATTTTGGGTAAGACAAATTCGGTCTGCGGTTTTTGAAAGCTATTTACAACTGTCGCTTGCTTGTCCTTGTGATCTATTACATTAGCCGGATTCCATTCCTGGAAATTCCAAAAGCTAGTATTTAGTCCCATCTTTGTCTCAAGGAAATAACAACAATTAAACGAATCATTAAATGACCTTACTCCTTTATTAATACACTAAATTTTGTTTTCTTAATTTCTTTTACAATAATGATCTGGAAAATACACACACAATCTTAATTTTTTTGTGTTCTAAATTTTTGCATATTATAAATACATTTTGTTTGTGTAAACACAAAATACGAATATTACATTTTTTTTTGTTTAGTTTGTTTTTTTTTCTTGTTTTTTTAATTTTATTTCAATGTAGTCTTGAAAAAATATGTTGTAATTAAAAAAAAAAAGATATATATTTTAAAAAAATATTAACTTAAGAAATGGCAAACATCTACAGAGAAGAGAACAACATAATCGAAAGGGGCGGAGATAATTAACTACCATGAAAAATAAAGCCACCCCCTTTTAAAAAGAAAAAAATTATTTTGTTTTTCTTTTTTTTTTAAACAAATAATTTTGAATACTTGAACATTATTATTTATAAGTTGTGAGAAAAATATTTTTGTTTTGTGTTTGCCTTTTCATAAACTAAATAAAAATATTTTTTAATACATATTTATAACATATTATTTTATTTATCTTTTAAGATTAATTATTCTGATGCGTCTTCTTTAATTTGTTTGTTGTTTGTGTTTTGTATATTGCCACCCTCTAAATATATCCACCAGTTCGGTATTTCGAAGTTCTTGAGTGCAAGTAGGTGTTTTTGATGGTGCTGTAGGGTAGTGGCCTACTTCTAAATTCCGCCCCACTTGTTGTTGCTGCACTATCGACCTCTGAATAAAATTCGTCTCAGTACGGTGCATAGCGGCGTCCAGGAGGTGACGGGCCTCTTAGTCCACGTGACAACATACGATCGTCAAACGAATCTCGACTAAAGTCTTCATAACTTCTATACAAAATAAAATACATAAATTTCTTGAAACCATCATCATCATCATATATCTTACCCATAACGTCCCAATCCATTGCTACTTCTTGTTGGCGGTGGTGGTGATCTACGACTAAACATTGAATCGTAACCACGAGATATGCTGCTTCCTCTTAAACTGCCACTCAATGTTGGCGGCAATGGCATTGGTTCGCGTCGAGATAATGGTGGTGGTGGGAAATCACGCATGCGTGAGCTTTGGTAGCGTCTCTCGAAGAGATCACGGCTGTCATCGAAACGCCTCTCATAATAGTCATAATCCTGTTCAAACAACAATTTCGATTTCAATGAATCGGCGCTCTGCAGAAGGACGTGATTTTAAATGTTCCATTTGTTTGTTAAGTGTGCGACAGAAATGATGACAAAAAAAAAAATAAAATACATAAAAATATGATCAGTGTTTTTCAAAATCAATTGATTATGTTTAATATAGTTATGTTTTGTTAGTAAATTTTTAATATTTGGATGTTGTGTCTTAAAATGTTGTGTTGAAAATGTCTTTTAAAAAGGACATTCATATGTAAATTGTAGTGGAATGTGTTGAACTTAGAGATTTGAGTACAAATTCCTTAAAACAAACTTCCTGTTCAAAACTAATTTGTTTTAAAACTTAATCTTCAAGTCTATAGTTAGCTTGTCTTGCAGTATTGCCAGCCTTTTTAAAATACTTATAAAAAGCCTGTAAAAATCCCCGGTATTAATGAAATTCGTGGGAGCATCTACTCGTGTTACAATTTTTGATGCTTTTAAGGTTTGAAGACAAACATTCGTAGTTGGACTCAAATTTACTGAGGTATACCTATTTTCCATTTATAAAATGCTTTTATTTAAACAACTGTATGACTAGACTTCAAAAGACTTAACAACTTCCAGTGAACACGACGACTGCTAAATAATGCAGTCTATCAAGGATAATGACTGCCACAAAGAATATGGTAAAGAATAATTCAATGGAAGGTTTCTTTTGTTTGATTCCACTTCAAACTTTTGAAATCTCAATCATGCTTAGCATTCAATGAATCCAACAAGAATGCATTGATATTCCTCAGCTGCATTTTTTCTTGGCGTGCATTCAATGAATTGATGTGAACTTTGTTTTCAAGGGGCTCACAACACACTGAGTATACTGAACCTACAAAAGAGGGTCCCAATTGAATGCAATCCTTAAAAACCCATGTGGACAACAGAATACACAGTTTTTGCGTTTCTTTTGACATTGTTCCGAATGAAACTGAAGTAGAATCATGGCAAAGAAGTGCATTTGGAAAAGTCTTTGCTGACCATTGCACTCTACCGATTGCCGAAAAAAAAAAAAAAATGGAACTTCCGGTAGAAAAACTCCCACCTTTGTGCGCATTGAAAACAGCTTCAGAGCAATGCATTGAACATTAATTTATCGGGCATTACTCCGTGATATCAGAAATTCCTAAAATCAAAAGCAAGCACGTACAAAGATGACTACAATTCATAGGCTTGTTGGAAAATCTAGTGTAAGTTTTTGTAGCCATCCTAGAAACTGCAACAATAACCGTAAAGGTAATTGTTCCGACTGTCGGTGAGTTCTCAAGGAATTTCAAAATCCAAGCAACGCCACGAATTATACACAAAATAAGGAGTTATGTACCTTAAAATACGCGTCCGAATATTCCGCAAAGCAGAAGTTGGCAAACCATGATCATGTTTTGAGTCAAATTGAATGCAAATTTTACTAAACTTGACCTATGACGACTGGCAAATAAAAAAACAATCAAAAATCCACCAATATGGCTAAAATCAAACCTATCTATTCCTCCACTTCCAAAAAGATTAATACAGTCATCTTCAGTCTAATGCTGAGATACACAACATTTTTAGATCATAGTTTAAAAAATAAATCCCCAATCCTGTACTCAGACTTAGAACACATTCTTGGGTTTGATCATTGAGTCAGAAGATCCAAAAAAGCTCGAGCTTACGTCTACATTAACATGTTATTTTATTTTCTATGTTAATAAAAATTATTATAATAATATAGTGCCCTGTCCCCTGTATCTTACGAGTTAACTGCGCGTTGCGTCATTTAATCGTCTTGCAGCGGAAGAATATCAGATTGGTCAATCGTATCGTCTAGCATGATGCAAAATTTTTAAATTTCGTACAAATTAGTGGGAATTTTCCTACTATCAGTTACGATGATCTTTTCAAAAGCTAGACTCCTCCTGACGTGGTTCTATCGGTAGATTCATTCTCTCTCTAGGCTCAGCCTGACTCCTTTTTTCCTTCTCGGTGCTATATGCAGAGATTCAAAGCCAACATGCATCGGCATTTCCTATCACCTCCTAATCCAACTTTCCTAAATGCTTTTACTATGTTAATTCATGCTAAGGGTATTATTTACGCATTGAATGCGCGGTCGTCATACAAAAACCACCCTGGCTAAAGTTCAGTGAACGAAGTCGAAAATCACTCCCTTAACAATGCTGTATTGTAGGTATTAATAACTGTGGGCAGCCAGTATGAGTCATATCAATTAATTTAATTTAAAATCAACACATCCTATATGCGGCTTCCATTTTGGCAAGCTAAAGGAAATCATACTGCACCCTCTGACTAAAATATTTTTTTGTTTATTCAATTGTCCAAACAAATTTCATTAGCGCCTCCCTTTCTCTACCACTTGGCCTATACTTTATGTTATAAATATTGGATTTGCTCATCAGTTAGATGCCGCTCCTACTCCTCTAAGACGCAAAATGTTTGTCAATGGAAAGGTACCTATAATGACTAAAAAAACAACGCCAAAAAGGAACAAGTTCCTCAAATGAATTTAAAGCATTTTTGCGTCCAAAAAGACGCACTTTCAAATAATTCGACACTTAATGTAATATGCAACTTCCCAATCATGGAATTGGCATCATTTTCCCTTTAATACCTGTCCTACTCCTGCCACGAGTCCCGAAACAACAAGCCAGTTTTTTTTTTTTTTTATTTCTGAAAACAAGTTCTAAGGTTTCTTTGATCAAGGAAAATCTAGGTCACAAGTATGAAACCTGTTCTATAGCGTCACACCTAATTCCTGCTACATTTACTAACTCCTGTTCCCCTTTTTTTTCGAACACCCAAGTAAACAACAATTTATTTTTAAGACACCTTAAGATTTGGGGGGAAAAAAAATATTCTGAAATATAAATTTGAATGAAGCAAAAAATAAATTAAATAATTAATTTTTACCCTAAAGCCATCCATAATCCTGTCGCGAAGGAATGGAGGTGGTGGTGGCGGTGGTGGGTAGGGGTCACGTCCGTACATCCGATCTCGATAACCGCCGCGGTCTCCGCCTCCACCTCCTCCTCCGCCGCCGCCGCCGCCGCCACCAAACAAACGTGGACACTCTTTCGACCAATGACCGGATCGTCCGCAACGATAACATTGCTCCGGATCGCCCATGCCCGGCTTTGGCCTAACGCGACTAGTCGACACTTGTACCTTCAATGGCTGTCCATCAACAACACGTCCATTTAATTCTTTAATCACATCTTGAATGTCACCAACACTATCCAAGTGAACGAAACCATAGTTCCGCACAATATCGCACTCAACGACCGTACCATATTTTTGAAATAATTCTCGAACTTCGGGTGCTCGGGTCTTGTCCGTCAAATTGCCAACAAAGATCTTAGTTGTTGGCGTATTGGGGGCACGTCGACTCTTGGCCGCCTCCACTTTGATTGGATTATCGTGCAAGACGTAACCGTTCAAATTCTGTATTGCGTCGCGACCCTCTTGCTCCGATTCCATGTGCACGAAACCATAATTCTTCACGACATCGCATTCGACGACGGTACCGTATTTCTCGAACAGCGGACGCAGCTCGCCAGCTTGGGTCTTCTCATCGAGATTCCCAATAAATAACTTGAATGTGCCAGCGCCTGGCATTTTCTCGTCGTCTGATATGTCTGAACCAGACTCAGCCTTGAGGCTTTTAATGGGAGCAATTTTAATTGATTTCTTTTTTAATTTCAAAAATTTTTTCGTCGATTAAAGATGTGGACTGACTAACTATGAATGATGACGCGAGGACGTAGCGCGATATATATATATAGTTAGGAGAGTTAAGAGCCCGAAGGAGATAACTTAACGCACATAAACACTGGGCGGTAGCCGATATATACGACGAGGAGACGACGGTACGTGTTTCGTTCCGGTAGCTCTATTAAATCAAATAAAATCAATAAAAGATGTTTCGTGTAAGCGACTTGAGAAATTAGGTTTTTTTTTTTTAATTTTTTTGCTGAAGGGCAAATTCGAGTTTTCAGTGAATTTGTGATTAAAATTTTTACAGTGAAAATTCGAAAAGCGAAGCATTTTTATTTGAATATTATAAGAAACATCGAAAATGCACATTTTTTTAAACAAAGAATTTTATATTTCGTCCGTTATTTCTTTTTTTTTTTTATAATTTGTAGAAAATTTTCTTGACAACCACGCACGAAAAATAAGATGGCGTCGTTGCGGCCGGAAAAAAAAATGCACAGAAATTTGCAAACTAGAAAATAGAAGGCCAAGATTATATTTTAATTACCTCGAAATTTGAAAATCCAAATTGTTATGGTTGATTGCTGGTTTTTTCTTCTTTTTTAAAGTTAATTGTGGACTTAATTAAACACAAAAATTGTTTTTTTTTTTGGTAATTTTGGAAAATTTTCGCGGACGAACGAAAATGTCGACCGCCGACTTGTTAAACTTCTTTCCAACAGAAAAGATATGGAAGCATACAGTTACAGTAAAATGGCGACACGTAAGAGAAAACATTATAGTGGATTAGGAGAAAGTTAGGTTGTGTGAGGGAGATAGCTAAAATGAAGCTTGTTAATTATTCGAGACTCGCATGGGTGCATGGGGTGCGTTTGGAAGATGAACATGTTTGGTTGATTATTCCTGGGGTCAGATTGCATCTTCTAGGTCACCATTTTATCTGAAATATTTTGTTATAAACATATTTTTTTAATATAAATTTGTTTGTTATTTAACAAACAAAAAATAAAGAATTATATGCAATTGAATGATTTGAAAAGAGTGTCGTGTCTTTTTTTTTTTTTTTTTTTTCAAAATATTGGTATTCGGGGAAAATTGTTTTAAAATGTGGTACCTTCATAAATTTGGACAACGAATGAATTAACTCAAAGAAAGAGAGAGAGAAAGAGGATTTTGTGTTAAGTAAGATGGAGCCTTCATTGGACAGACAGCTTTCTCAGTTTCTTTTTTTCGTTCTGACAAAAAATCTTGCTGTTTTTAGGTTAGTTTCCTTTCTGTTATGACATATCCTTTTCAAACTACTTGCGCAGTATTGCAGTAACCCGGACGCCACACATGCCAGCTACTGGTAAGACAGTTGCAATACGCTCTCATTTTCCACGCACTCCAGACAAAAAACCAGCCAACTGGAACACAGATAAGTATCTGATAATTAATACATGTATTAACTGGCTTGCCAGTAGCTGGCATGTGGGGCATCAGGGAAAATACTTGCAATATTGATCAATGAGGTTGATTTAGTGAAACTAGAGACTTTGGAACACTTCAAACTTCAAGAATATGATGTTTTTTATATCACTCATGTGCATTTGCTGAAGAATATAAATACAATCTTTGTAACTGTCAGTCAAATTTAACAAACAGAGTGTCAAAATACGTATACGTCCAATGTTACCTACCTTTTCATAAAGACGAAGTATTTCCGATTAATTTTTAGAATTAGGCCTGACTGCTGCCTTTCTGTTCGTTTCCTTTTTGCACCTTTCTTTTTCATTTCTTTTCACACTTTTCCTTTAGAAAATATAAATTGTAAATGAGATACAAGATACAAATGTCACGAAAGTTGATTCAATAATTAACCGAGTGAATTTTTTTATGATTTGGTCATGCGCCTGGATGATAAGCAAATTGTATTTGAATTCAAAACATGAAGAAAGTTCCGAAAAAATGGTGGTTGTTGTATAAAGTACAATTATTATTACATTGGTGCAATTAAAATTTAAATTGTTCTGTGTCTTTGCTACATTTTTCTAGATTGTAGTAAAGAACAGAACCATGGTTTTATTTTTTCGGAATTCAAAACAAATTAATGTCCATATAGGGTGTTTCCTTATTAAATGAAAAATAATATGGGAAATGATTAAGAACACAATTTTTCTACAGTTAAGCCTAGTACTCAGTTCGCGCTAAACTAAATTTTATCTCTACAATATTTATCTCTACACACCTTTGTTAAAAAGGCGCGCTAAATTTTGAAGTTGGAGAGATTAAAGATACTATAAGGCAAGTTATAGATTCATACAAAAAATTTTTTTTTTTGAGATAACAATCAAACATAACATTACGATGATAGCGAAGACGAAAAAAAAAATGGTCAAAAAATTCTGTCCGTCCGTCTGTCTGTCTGTATGTATAGACACCTACAGCCCAAACAGGTGGGCCGAATTGCTTCAAACTTGGGATAGTTTTTAAGGCATTGTACAGAGTGGAAATGGAAATTTTTTTAGCTAAAAAAATAACGGTACCTGCTTAATAGACGTTACGCTAAAGCTTATATTTTTAGAAAACATATGGCTGAACAAAATTTAAAAAAAGTCCAAAAACGGTACTTTCCATTGGACCGTTTTTTTCGCTTTCGACTATCTCGAAAACGGCTCAACCGATACTTTCGGAATTTCACACATATATAGGTGCAAGTAGCTCAATTTATACTGCATACCAATATTTGTTTTGAAATAGTTCTCTGTATTTAAAAAAATTAAATTAAAAAAAAATATTAATACTTTTAAAAGTGCTCATTAAACTTTTTTTTTAAATTATAAATATGTTAATGTATTTGCTAAATACCTATGAACGGGCGTTTTGGATTTTTTTTTTGAAAAATGTTTTCAGAAATTTTTTACAAAAAACTTTTTTCTCAAAATCAGCTCCAAATTTTTATAAATTTATTCTCATAAATTCAATTTTTTCAAGAAATAAAATATGGCGTACCTATTTTTTAGTTCAAGTTAGTTGAAGTATTTATTTAAGAATTTTAAAAAATTAGTTTTTATCAAAATCTCAAGCCCCAAAACCACTGTCACACATTAGAGCAAGTTCATGCGACCCAGTAAGGCATTTTATTTAATATACCTACCTTCATTATGTAGCCACTTAGCAATTATCGAACAAGTTCAAGAGCAAGTTCGTGTGACCTTTGCAAGACCTTCTGACAACTGCCAGAATTTATCTTGTGAAATAATGTGTTTTACATTCTTTCGTAAGCTAAATTTTGTGGAGACTTTTTTCTTAGCCGTTAGCCTGACACCTGGAATTTAGCTTGAAGTGAGTACTACTCAGCTAAAAACCCAAGCTAAAATTTATCTTGGGTGGAAATTTGTATGGAAGATAAATTTTAGCGCGATCTGAGTATTTGGCTTAAGGGTCTATCTCTAGATAAAAAGCTAAACTGCAAATCCAATATGCTCTAGATATAGTGACTTTCTGTGATAGTTTTATCAAATTCAAGCGATCTGTCTGCTTCTGTGTCACCTAAACACTTCGTTCGACAACCTCGAATATTGTTCAGGCCCACACCACTCGAAATTTCAAGTTAACAAACGGCCGCTAGTGTACAGCTGTTCATCTCAGAGCCACCTCTGAATGGACCAATAACTCAATTGGCATATCAGCATTCTGAATACATTCAGATCAATTCCAAGTCACTCCGAATACACCATCCCCAGTTTGTTTTCTAAAATAACTTTCAAGTCACCCTTTTATCAAGATCATCTTGGGACGAGAAATCTTGAGAGATGATTCAGGCCATTTCTATAAGGCGATTGCTTAACTCAGACGGAATTATTCTTAGTCCTTCATTTTGTTCTCTGAATTTCCTGGTGCAAATTCTGGAGATCAAAAATTCTATGGAATATCCTCATTTTCTCAGACAGCCAAACAGCCTTCCAATTTCTCGATGCTGTTTCCATAAACTCAGTAACTGCCCGCAACTGTCGGTCATCTCTAATCTTCAAAAATAACACCATTACCGTCCTGTCCCCTGTATTGAATTGAGAAAGCACAACACTCCTTCAGCATTCATAATCCAGATATGTACCAGAAAACCCCGTCTAACGAAAACATAATTCATTCACTTTTACTTAACACAATTCTCGGCTACCACCCACCGCCATCACACATCCATTCCATCATTAACACACGATCATCCATTTTGATTTAAATGCACATTCCAATGACATTCCCGAATTTGCAAAAACAAAAACATCATAATTAAAAAGAGAACAATTCCCAAAGCACGTCCGTTTCCGTTATGCATTATGCTTTCTCACAATTCAATGACCATTCTCAACAAGTTCTCCATTAAGTGCGTTTCGGTTTCGGTGTTTGGTGTGCTCGCGATCGGATCGGTTGATAAAAATGATTGTTTTTTATTGTAAATTTCTAACGTGGAGTGTTAAAAATAATAAATAATTGTTTATAAAGTGTTGAAGATCATTTTGCTTTAAAGTTTTCATAAAATAATTGATTAAAAAGTGGTAAAAAAGTAGTTTGTAGTAATTTCAATTTGCCCCAGAATGGTGTTTTTTTTTTTTTTTTTTTTTTTTTTGTGTAATGGCGTCGTTGTGTCTTGTGCATCGTATTATGTTTTCGTCCGTCGTGCGTGCGTGCGTCGCCGGTAGAACTGTAAATACGTTGTCTCGTCGCGTCGCATCGGTGGTGGTGGTTGCTTGTGCTTGTCTGGTGGGTGTGGGTGGTTCAGTGCAGTGATTAAGAGAGAAGAAAAACATTTATTAATGTTAAAATGTTAATCCAAGAAAAAGTGTCCCTGAATCTTGTATCTTGTGTCCTGTAAAAGTATATTGGAATTGAAAAAGAGAAATTATGATTGAATGGGGTGAGTCAATATTTCTGGAATGTTAGCTTTATAAAGGTAATAAGTAGGTACCTATACTTCTTCCTAAAAATAAATCAGTACCTAGATAAAGCTATTGTTAACAGGTGGCTTAAACAATTTCTTTTTTTCTTTTCTTTCTAGGTGAGTGCGATTTTTTCACAAAATGTTTATAAAAATGTGTTTTGCAAGCACATTATTGTAAAAATATTTCTGGGTAAGTGAATTTTGTTCTCACAATTTTGGCACCTTTTTTATATGAGGTGCGTTTTTTTTTTGGATTGTTAAATTTTGTGATTTATATTGTAAAACATACTATTAGCAGAGGTGTGGCGCTAGGAAAGGGATTCTAAAAGATGGGTTTTGTGAGCAGGTAATTGGTTTTTTAGTAGGTACACCAGGAGTTACATTATTTTAGTTGGTTTGCGCGAATTTGAAGGCAAAGACAAAGACAATTAATGAACCTTGCCAATTGCGAAACTTAGTTTTATGGTTAACTAAGGAGGCCACAGATTAAAAAAATTCCAAATCTTAGCCATTAAAACAGGGCTTACGATTATCTTTTCTTCGTCTCTAAGGAAATCACCAACAACGAAAAAGAACTTCCATTATGACATTACGATGATAGCAAAGATAAATAAAATGCACGACTGGGTCGCACGAACTTGTTCTTATGCTAAGCAATTTCTTTGTGGCTGCATATGTACGTATAGGTATTAAAAAAAATTAAAAATTATTTCGAGAATTCTTTTAATTAGTTTTAGAGTTTTCTCGGAAAAACTAAGTATGCAATAAAATTTCAAAACTAGGTATATGTCTATCTAGGAAAAAAAATATAGAAAATCGTTGGAAGAGTTTTTATTTTTAAAAGGTTATTTTTGAAAAACTTTTCCAAAAAATATTTTGAAATTTATTTGAGTATGTAAATATTTGGCAATCCGTAGCTTACATCTGAAAAAATTATGTTGGAAAATATCATTATACCCGTTTCTAACATTACATATTTCGAAAACCAAAATTTTTTTTGAAAAAATTATTAAAAAAAAAGTTTTTGAAAATTTTGAAATGCCATATTAATAAAATTATTAATGACTTCCTGTGCCCAAAATTTTATTGAAATCGGATGTATAGGTAGTTTACAAGAAAATTCGATTTGAAAATACTGGTTCTATGAGAGGTACCGTTATAAGATACAATTTGAAAAATCTTTTCTAACCAAAAGATAGAATGTCTTAAAAAAATAGCATTCTGAAAGTTCTATCAAAATCGTTAGAGCCGTTTTTGAGAAAAAACAAATTTTTTCTTCATGATTGTATGGCAGTTACCGTTATTTTTGGGCCTAGAGCAAAAATTAAAAATACATTCCGAGTGACTGCCAAAAAATCCTAAATACCAAATTTGAAGCAAATCGCCCATCCGTTCAGGCTCTAGAGGCGCGAACAGACATACAGACAGACAGACAGACGGACGGAATTTCCAGACCCACTTTTTTCGACTTCTCCATCATACTAATGTTATGTGTGATTGTTATCTCAAATTTTTTTTTGCACGAATCCATAACTTGCCTTATAGTATACCTACCTATAATCGCAAGTAAAAAGGTGATCGTAAAATTCTGTCCGTCTGTTTACATGTACACCTACAGCCCAAACGGGTCGGCCGAATTGCTTCAAACTTGATGTATAGAGTATTTTAGATATTGCACAGAGGCGAAATTGAAATCTTTCTTTTAGCTCACAACCTGTCATATAACCGTTACGTTAAAGCTTATTTTTCTCAAAAACGGCTCTAACGATTTTGATTTCAAAAAATCACTGTTGCTTTTTAGGTACGACCAATCATATGGCTGAAAAAAGTTTTAAAAAATGTCTAAGAACGGTACTTTCCATATAGGACCGTTTTTTTTGCTTTCGACTATCTCGTAAACGGCTGAACCGATACTTTCGAAATTTCACACATAAATAGGTGAAGGTGCTGAATTTTCTACTGCATACCAATATTTTAGAAAATATTTTTTTTTTATTTTTAAAAGCATTTACAATTTTTTTTTAAATTAATATTTTGAAATCTGCTTTTCTAAATTTTTTTCAAAAATTATATATAAATGCATTTACTGAATACATATGAAATGGCCTTTTTGAATTTTTTTTGAAATTTTTTTTCAAAAACACTAGACCACTGTCACACATTAAGGCAAGTTCGTGCGACCCAGTGTGCATTTTATTTTTAAGAATTTCGAATTTCACACATTGCACCCAGTCGTGCACTTCATTTTAACATGCTTTAAAATTAATCAAAAGCATAACCATTTTCGATTACATACCTAATCAAAATAGGCCATTTTTAAGAACTTGAAAAACTAATAATTTTATGTTTTTTCCCCCCGTAAAAATCGGGTGTCCTACAGAATCCCCCCCAAAAAAAATCCCCATCGATTAAAATCCCAAAAATTATAATCCAAATAGCTAATATCCCCAAAGACATAATGCACATGAATGAAATCCACACCCAAACAATATTTTTTGCCAAAATCCCCATGACATTCCCAAATCCCCAGTGTCCGTCCGTGTACATCTAAATTATGTGCATTTAGTTTTCAGAAAAATGACATGAAATTATTTTATTGTGAATACAGCTAATATGTGATAACGATTAAGTTTTTCTTTTCGTTTCATTTAAGACTCTATGAATATTTATTTACTTTCTAATTTCGAAAATGTATTTTTATTTTAATAAACATTACAAGCATTAAAAAGAATTTTATATTTACTCTTTGGATTACATTTCCTGCAATATGAATTAAACCAAATATCACCGAAACAAATATGTTCAAGTAGTGAATCATGCGATCAAATCGCGCACGTGATTTGATCGCATGATTCACCACTTGGACATATTTGTTTTTGGGATAATGGTTTGGGGATTTTCGGCTTGTAGATTTTATCTTTGGGGATTCCGGGGATGGTTATTTTAATGTGGGGATTTCTGTTTGGGGTTTGTGTTTTAGGGCAAACGTTACCAACCCGTAAAAATCAATTGAATGTAACGGTATGAAGCGCATTCTAAGGCACTTTTATCAGCAATCAATATTTTCACGGATGCATTTCAATGATAGCTATAACTGGCTTATATGCTATTATAAGTACAAGACATGAATTTTTGGACCTCGCTTGGTTCGGGTCGACTCTCCAAGTTCTGACTTAAAGTTTTAGTTTAACTATACTTAATGCTTATCCCTTAACCGGCTGGCTTTGACAACCCTATCATCTGCTCCAAAACCCTTCGGTTCGATGTCCTTCTATTCAACAAATTCAAATGAATCGACACAAATATTTCACTCTATCCTTCCATGCCACTTTAAACGACAATCGTTATTCCCAAGCGATTTGCCACTGTTCTCTTTTGTATAGGACTTAAGCTTCATCTGCCATAGGTATGTATGTCTCCATATCGTTCGTATCCCTATGGCGATCCGTTTTTTTCTTTTCTTTAAAACACTGTTTCGTCTGACGTGTGAATGAAACAAATATCAAGCCTCTTCCTCCGTGAACATAACGAGAAAAAAAACCATTCAAGTCACATATCGAGTACATCGATTTCCGGCCCATACGTCTCGGTCCTGCCATTTAGTTCGTCTGCTTCAAATGGCTGCTGTCCGTCCAACCAAAGCACATAGCTATATAGAAGAACCTGGACTAGATCTGAACTTGAAGTGGGTGTGAAACGGGTGTCTCATATTCTTTTTTTATATTATTTCATCCCCACCAAGTCATACCTATAATGAAATTGAAATTCCTGGCGAGCCTTCATGGACAACGTGCAGAACTTTACGGCACACTCACATGGTAAGAACACAATTGAATGGGACATACGGGTATCAATTGAAGGATATTCTCAATTTTCAAAGTAATTTGATTTCTCCATTTCACCACACTGAACTGGAACAGGACACATACAGATACCTATGTGATATCAATATCAATATCAAGACCAGAAGCAGTTGGAAGTGGTAGGTCAAGTGTGCGGCAAGTAATCGTCTTGGGAGCTGTGACCATGGATTTGCCTTCAAATTTCCAAACTATGTAAAAGTATGCGGTTGTTGTTGTCGTTGAAAGGATACAGAAGATGTCCTTGGGGATGTTTCACGTAAAGTGGTTAAATAATCACTCAACGCTGACAGGGAAAGGGTGGCAGTGTTTACAAACTCCTTAGTCTGGGTTCTCACCAATCATCCAACCGATCTGAATGTAATTTAACATTTTAAACGGAGATTAAGAACATTAAAACAAAAAAAAGAACATTACCTTAATTCCCCCTAAACACAAACTGTAATAATTCGACACTCAATCATATAGGACAGACAGAACGACATTACCACTCAGACATCAGCCAAAAGATGGGAAATCCAATCGACGACGAAGACGGACATGTGCATTGAAATTCCTTACACCACGTTATGCAATTTTTGATTGCTTCAGTGGATTGAACTTCAACAACGATGACTGCGACGCGACGTAGCGTCGATTCGGTCTCGGTATATAGATGCAGTCGATAACATCATCCACGAAGACGATGCCGATATGACGATGAAGAAGACAACATGGTATATAAAAACGAAGATATGTCTGGAAATACGTCTGCTTAGACGATATGGGTGGAACAATTTCAATTTATTCCTCGATAGACCCCCGACGACATTGACAGAATGCAATTGCCATTTTTCTAAAAGAACAAAAAAAAAAAAAAAAGATGAAAAAAGAACCCACTCCATTTCACCTTCAATTCAACACCATCATCTTTCGTCGTTGTCAAGGACATGCTTTGGAAGCTGCTGCAATTGGATAAAAGGTGATCCATTGACGACCAAAATAACATCGAGGATGCTATTGCTTCCTCAACAACATCAACGACGACGACGACGACGACGATGACGATGATGTCAGGACTCAGGATTTCATGAAATAAAACTGAAGACACCAATCATCCATCAGAACTACTCATGCTTTTTGATGGTTATAGGGTTAAGGCAGAGGATACAGAGGTATAAGCGGGACAAGAGACAAGGACAAGGACAAGAAAAAAGACGAGTTTAAGAAGACAAGACTATACTATACAGGAGCTATACAGGAGGTGTAATTGAAATTCATTTTGGCATCTGGGCTATGAATACAACAACTTGAAATGGTAATAAGTTTGGTGAATAGGCGGATAAGTGCAATCAGGCTGAAGTGCACAAAAAAGGATGCAGTCAAGAATGATGATTGGTGACTTGCTATATGAAAAAATAAAGCCGTTTCCTGCTGCTTTTCTTCAGTCTTCTTTTGGTCGAAGTAGGAGTTGTGGAATGGCCATAAGGATAACAATGTTGTTGAATAAGATTTGAAAAGTCTTTTTGAGCAAAGTTTTTTAAGAAGGTTCTTAATAGACAATGAAAGGGTTCATAAGACGACAGATTAATTGTGTAGACATAATAAATGACATAATTTGGATTGGTGAATTCCCAGGGAAGAGATTTTTTAAATCAATAATTATTATAATTTTAAATAGGGCAATATTTTAAGAGAACAAGATATCAAGAGTAAGACACCGTATATATGAAATAAGACGTTAGAAGAGTCAATAAAAATCTGATGGAATCTCAATGGACTGACCAGGAGCTGACGGATCATTTCTTAGTGCTCTTCACTTGGCACTTTAAAGAGAAGAACATCTTTCTTCTTCCCTCCCTCCCTCAAAACAAAGCCCAATAAATTGGTGTTGTATGTGTTTAAAGGATGAACATATATGAAACACTTAAACACTCTCCGTATTGTAGCCAACGTAGTTTCATAATTCAAATGGTGCTTTCAGCTCATAGTGAACCACGACCCAAACCAAATGACGTTCAGTTACAAATTGCCTTCAATTATAAAATCCTAGTAGTCGAGGTCTTTCTCCCTTCAACTTTCTTCCTCAGGTGGATTCAGCCATCTAAAGTGTTAGTTTCCAATATTTTGTCCTTGAATATTCTTCTTCTTTCTTCTTGATTCTGGAGCACAGGGTGGTAAATAGATCCTTCAATTTCTGTCTATTGTGGTCACGACTCCAAATTCTGGGACTTGGCTTCCTCCAAACGGTTAACATCCAGGTTTTCTTTATTCTTCCAAGTTCCAACCCACCATTTCACCTTGAAGGCTTTCTCAGTGCTAAGGCCAATTTGTGGCACTTTATTGGCTTGGTGTCAATATCCACCTTTTGTTTGTCCAATTCTCAGGCACAGTTAATTTTTGAAATGATTTGTGACTCAGATCACGGTAAACAACAAGCGGGCAACATACTGGAGATGTTGGCAGAACATTTCCAAGTTTCGTAGGCGAATTCCAAGATGGATTGAGGGAGTAACTAAGCACGAAGATTTTTTTCTAGAGTTCCACATTGGCGTAAGGAATACATTTTTGTTTAACTCTATTGTTGAAGTCCAGGTTTGTTTCACAGCTGACCGACAGGTTGACCTCGGTAATTGTCTCTTGGTTCACAAGAACATGCTGTTTTATTTTCTGACTGGTAATCAGAATACCACCGCTGCTTCCGCAGCCTTTCTGTACATATCATTGCCCTGTCCTTCCTCTTGTTAGGATGGAAATCTTGCCAAGCGTCATTCTGTTCAAACTGATCATTCATAATCAGACAAGTTATGGGTTGGTTGTCTTTGTCCCACGACACTCTTAAGAAGTGGCTTTTTCGTATCTCCTGTAAGTCCCAGGATAAATGTCTTAAACTTTGTGAGAACTGCCGAAATTTTCTGCCAGTTCACCCTTCGATACACTTCACAGCTTTTTACAATGTTTTTCCTCTCAATTACAACTTAACGGTCTCTCAGAAACTCTGGCTTAGTTCTGCACCATTGACTGATATAATTTAGTCTAAGCTTCGTCAGATCTTTCGACAAAAGCTTCCATACTTTAAATTACCCTACGATATCTGTGGGGATTCTCCGTTTGCACTTAAGGTACTATCAAAGTTCGTTGATCTGGAGACTACGAAGTCTACTCCTTGTTTATATCACCTTCAATTTGGTCTTTCACTCCTTCTTTTTCCTTTTGGTACTCTGAGTTCAGGTGTATCAAAAATCTCCCAATTGTTGACTTGACACTAGTAATCCCCCAGTGGGGTTAGCCGGGTTGACCACAGAAAGCGTCGGCAATACTCCTCTCCGCCCCTCGCGGTACTATTGAAACGCTGTATGATATTGCCTTTTTAAAGAGTTTCTCAGGGTCTATGTTTTGGAGGTGCAAATACCACCTGAGCCGATCGTGCTTTTTTTTTTTGAAGGTGGTATTTTTGAAGTGAGGGCTTCAGCGGATTTTCATATTTGTATATCATCAAGATTGTTAGGTACTCCTTCTGTCATACGAAGCATCTTCAACTCAGCAGCTGTTTATTTAATACCCTGTGTTTTGTACATTGTCCAACATTGTGAACCGGATGTGAGTGCCGGACTCACAAATGAGGTGTAGCGTCTTCCCTTCGGCTATGGGAACATTTTTGTACTACTTTGGGGTCAATCGCTTTACCTTCAAGCAGGTAGTCAAGGACTTTAATAATATAGAGCTGGTGACTCAAACTGGATCAGAACTCGCTAGCGTAATGCTTGACTACTTAAACAAGTCTTCTGTTCGGCAAATTGCTTTGATTCACTGGGAATCGGAAAAGAAACAATCTTCACCGTTCCCATTTCATTTAAACATATGCCTACCTCAAATTGTTTTTCTAAATTTTATATTTCAAAACCTTCTCAATGCTGAGTTGTTTATTTTTGAAATTCTAATTTCCCGGGTAAAAAAACATATTTTATTTTTAAAGGGACCGTGAGGACTTTTAAAATACTGGAAGTCAAGGAGAGGAGTTTTATCTTTGCTCGCATGAACATCTTTGATTATACTAAAGATAAAGATTCAATTTAAAATTTTTTATCATTTCTTCGAAAACACTTAAATCCTTCCAAATATAGAACACTACATGATCAACTAAATCCCAGGATGGTATAAGGAAACACAATATGTATAAGCCACTTTAACAAAAAATAAAATAAAAAAATAAAATAATGACTTCCAAGAACTTAAATCGTCTAATGATTAAAAAGGGAGTAGAATTGTTGTTCCTGATTGAAATTTGCCCCAAAACAATGTTCAACAGAATGATGTTCAAGTAACCAATTCAACTTTGCAAGAAGCAACAACGCACCTCTCCATCCACCTCTTTCACTGAAGTTCTTAACTATTCTATGATCTTTTGAATGAAAATCATACCTCTCTTCTGATGCCCCTTATATAGGGATGAGGAAGAAGAGGAGATTTTCCAGTAAAAAAAAAAAAAGAAAAAACGACGACGACGACACGATGACGACGAAGCTCCCCTATATCCTTCCTAGTATAGTAAGTTTATTCCTTGTGTTTCCAAGCTCTCAAATGCTTCCCTATAAAAATACACAATACAAAATCCACTAAAAGAAACGAAACAATTCTTTAGAAAACAGAGAACAAATGACTGGAAAAGGAAAGGAAGGAGATGTATAGCGAAGACTCACCAAAAAAAGAAGGAGGAAGAGAAAGATAACTGAAAAACAAAATTGAAATTGTCCGGGGTTAATTGAAATTCCTCAACTTTCTCAATTAAACTTTTTTTTCTTTCACAATTTTTTCTTCTTTTTTTTTCTTCCTCAAAACTCTCTAAGCTTGGCGATGATGATGCGATGCTGCTAGCGCCTGTTATCGCTTTCTCATGGTTTTGTAAAAGTTTTCCGAACATAATCCTGTGAACAATTTAGGTAGCCATAGTTATTGTTAACTTTATGAGAATTCCATTATTTGTTCTAGAATTTTTTTTTCTTCTTTCAAAAAACAAAAAAAAAAAAACGTTCCTTTCAAACAATTTTTTTTTCGTGTGTTTGAGACGTCTTTTAGCCTGGTGCGTTGCGTTCATTATACCTAAATTTAAGTGGAAATAGTTTCAATCGCTTCCGCGGACATAAATAGCTTCACTTTGCTCTCTAAAAAGGAAGGATAAACTTTTATCCAAAATAATTTTCATTGAAGAATGTCTGGGGGCAAGTGACTTGAACGAGCATGGACTTGGCCTTATCAGGGAGCGCAGCACTACTTTGCCTTTCAGTATGCGGTAAAGTATAGTAGACACCTTTGTTCCATCCATTGAATTATGCGCAGGCAGGCATCAACAGTGTGCTGGATGACAGGATAAATCTTTTTAAAATCAATTTAACTCGTTGCTTCACACAATCAAAATCAACCATTCAGCTGGAGGGAAATTAATAAATAAATTCCCACGAGCGTGCTACGCCCGCCCAACCACATAACATTGTTGGTTGGTTGGCGGATGGTAATTGAATAACGGTGATGTAAGGTTCAACATTGTTAAGGACAGATAGTTATTCGTGTCCTGTCATACTTGCAATTACAGTGGGGCTGGAGAAAATTCTTCAAATGGAAGTTAACGAATTAACATTAAAAAAACCTGCAAGAATTGGTGGAGCCAAATTGCACCGTCATATTTTGTTCATTTGGAAGCTGAAAGTTGTTATAATCCTTAACTAAGCAAGGTGTTGTGTAAGGTCTTCTTTGGGATCACTACAATCCCATGCTTACAAGATCATGAAGTTTGTCGCGACAGCAAAAAAGGGCAGTGCCCACGGCATAAAGAAACAAAATTCGGTATCTCCAAGGAAATAGAAGCTTGATATAATTCGAATCGGGACAGTGATTCCTAAAGGAGAGATGATTTTGCCCACCCACACAACTAAAAAAAAAAAAGCAAAACTTAAAAATAGCTGCTTTATGCTCTCTTTGGGCTTGTTTTGAACAAACTTTCCAATCTCTAAAAATTTTAATGTATCGACTCACGTTGGGCGCCACCTATTTATACTGTTGATATAACGTAGAGAATATTAGGAAAGGAAATCAGTTGTGAACTCTGCTATTCCCTATCGCCATCGAAGAAGTCCAGGTTTTGAGACGTTATTCGATTATACGAACAAACCCATCTCAAAAGAACAGCCACAAGTCACGGCAATTCTTGGCTTGATGAACGAGCAATACTTACGCCCAGAACTAATGAAGCAGCTACCATAAATCACAGTATTTTTGAAGGAGTCTATGTGTCCACAAACACAGAGTTTCTTTACTCTTTCTCTTCACGCGTAACATTATTTTGAAAGTATAGACATTCCGATTGTATTACTTCGGAACTTAACCCTCCAGCTATAAAATGGAAGCTGTCTTAAAGTTAGGTTCGAAACAAAATTCTACAGAAGCCAAAATTCTTACGGGCTGTAGAGCGGCGCAGGGACTTAAGTCCCAGGGACATAAGTCCCAAATTTTTTTTGTGAAGATGGGACATAAGTCCCAAATTTTCAAAATGATTTAGAAAATCAAACACACAATTCGAGAGAATAATACAACAATTATAATCATTTATTATTTTATATAACAAAAATGAAAAAAACAACAGTTCAATGCAATATAACCAAAAAAAAAAAAAAGTAACAAACGGCAACAATTTGGAAGTTGAAAATTGAAACAATTTCAAGACAAAATCGGAAAAAACTAAAAATTTCGCAAGTAAACAAAGCATGTGTTTTGAATTATCAGCAATTACTTCGTTTATCTTCGCAGAACAGCTACTACACATCTTGCAATGGTTGCAGGGTTGAAGTAATACGTTCCTTGGATTTTCGAAACAAATACCGCAGGTTATGGTTTCGTTATTTTGTTGTTGTCCAGGGTCGTTCGAATCATTTTCTTCGTTATCACTTGCTGATGAGTCAGAAACTTCAGAAAATTTAGTATTTGAGAATTTGAGAAAACCAAATAAAAAAATCGCGCGATTTTGTTATGTCCCACTTGAGTGGGACATAAGTCCCAAATTTTATTTTTGGGACTTATGTCCCACTGGGACTTATGTCCCTACGCCTGTAGAGCTGGTAAGGTTTTCATACCACGCGCACGCATACTCCTTATTTCCAGCAATTTGACGTTTTGAGAGTGTATGTTCTCAGGACGAACTGTTCCTCACACGGACAAAAATAAATCTACCCGTTCTAAGTCCATTTCATTGGTTTTGAATTCTCAACTGGCTGTGTAAAAAAATATACTATATATGTATATAAATATAAAAATATACACGTGTACGAAGTAGCGGGCAAAAGCTAGTAATAAATACAATAAATAGAAAGGGGCCCAAGTGGCTCTCTTGTGGCATTCCAAAATAAATTAACTGTAGATAGAGGAAATTGATGGGCAAGCGTTGAACAACACAGAATAAGATCGGTTGTATAAATTAAATTGTCAGTTTTTGTCAATTTTTCGAAGGTTTATGCCTGTTAAAACTTCTTACGATATCTTAATCGTTGAGAACTATCAATTGTCCTTCGCTCCCTGTACGCTTTTTTCTCGCTTACGAGCAGAGTTTTCCACACGTTTGCAAAATCTTCGGTAAGAAAAGTTCTCCCCAGCTTACCTTAAATTTATCTTATGAGCAAGAAAATATTTCTCAAACAGCTGGGTTCATTTATTCTTAAGCTCACAGTCTTACAAAATGTCTGAAGTAAAAACGAAGGAAAATAATGTTTTTGATCATGCTGGTCCTGATTTAAATGAAATAAACAGAATCACTTTTTGAAACCAATTTTCCTACTCAATTTTTTAAGAAGAAAAATCTTAAATGTTCGCTAAATATTACTCTCTACTGTTGCGAAGCATGTACCTTTATACTCTTTGGCAACTTTAAAATTCCAACTCCTTTTTACTTCGAACAGTCATATATGAGGTCTACACTCTGATCTGTGGGATATCCTGTGTAGGTAAATAAATGCACTAAGACCTTAACAATTTTTCTTTTGCTACTTTCCCCGTTACGTCGCGTCGTCCGTTAGATTTAAATTTTTTTTTTCATTGTGTGGCGCATTTTCCAACTTCTTCTTACTGTAATATAAGAATGACTGCTGGAGTAAGTAAATCTGATTATCCTTGTCCTATAGACTAAGCGGTAAGATTCCTTGCACCAGCATCAGCATCCTTGTGCAAACATGAAAGGATCAGAAAATTTTCTTTAGAAAACTCAACGTCTATTCACAAAAATCAATGGCAGAAGGCAGGAGCAAAATAGAAAAAGAAAAATGAAAAAGGAAAAGGGAAAAAAAAATGCCAATGAAAATTGTTGCAATGATGTCCTTTATAGAAAGGGCAATATATTATTATATACAGGACAATGCAAGTTAAAAGTTAAAAGGATTTCCATCACCATTGGTTTTTGTTAGAGAGCTTCTTATGGTTTATAAAACGTTTAATTAAATTCCTTCAGCCAATATATGTGACTGTGCTGCTGCATCCTGCGTGTTAGCCGAGAGAGAGGTTAGTTTATAGAACAGAACAAAAACTTTATCCTTTCGTGGATAGTGTACATAGATACTTAAACTAACACACAGGACGCAAAACCAAACGGACACACATAATTAATCACATTTTGCCAGAGAAATTATTCCAAAGTTAGCAGCACGATTCCGTAGTGGAGTTTCATACTAAAATTGAAATACCGTATTGGTATGGTGATGGTACATGGTGGTTAGCGTGAGAGGGGGGCATAGTTTGAGGGGCAGATGAATAATGAAATTAGGGTTTTCCTGTTGATGATTCCCCTTAGTGTGTGGTGCGGTTTAGGTCCTTTGCTCTGATTAGTTATTTGGAATTGGAACCCATCTTCTCCCTCCGATGCCATCATGCCGATGTGAATAATTGTAGTGTTGGACATAAATAACAAAACTGTTTCGGACTTCGGACTGATGTGATGGCCAGAAAATGTTGTCCGACATTAATCATTGATTATATATACCCGAGACAGGTTAACCAAGGAAAAGGATTTTTGAGGTTTTCAGAGATAAATATTTAACTTGCAGAAGGTCTGGGAAGTTGGGAAGTTCTGCTAAAGTTCATTCCATTCAATGAAATCCAAAAGTAAAACTTATTAATCGCATCAAGTAAGGTATTAGGTGTGATTGTTTACTGTTTAGTGTTGATGTCGATATATGAGTATTGAGTATATGGAAGTATTGGTTTGATGTTGGCTCGTTTCTATTTTGTGATTATAAAAGGACCAAAGAGCAGGTGAATTATTGCATTTTGGTTGTGTGGGTCCTGATAAGGTATGATGTGGAGAACATTAAAGTTAATGGCAAATCGAATTTGGATTTGATTTGTTATAGAGTGCGGGTATATTATAAATTGGTCCATCAATTCGAGGAAGAAAAAAATGCAAAGGATCGGAATCCTGCTAATTTATATATGTTTTTTTTTTTAAGTGAAACTTTTTTTTCATCGCCTCAATTTTTTTAGTTCATCTGTCGCATGTCGCAATATGGTGGCGCCGATAGCTCATATCAGCTGACCGTGTAGTATTTATATTCTCACTCATTGGTGTACGTGCTCCGCGGTATGTGTGTTTCGATCAGTGTACTGATGTAAATGGTGTTGTGCATTTGATCGTAAAAAAAGTGTGAAATGCCAATGATCCGAAAAAAAGTTTCACTTGCATCGTGGTTTCATGAAACCACAGTTTTTTTTTTTATAATGCACGCCTCGATGGACGAACTAATCTGCTTGAGCATTCAACATTCCTGTAGTATGTGACTAAGATAGGAATATATTATATCTGTACCCAACGGAACGTCCGAAGATATACTCGAGTATTCATTGATGGGCATCTCCTTTAACCTCTCAACAAGCACCAAACCCAGAGGACCATTGGAAACACTGCAAATTGGCCATCAGAAATGTCACAACACCTGGTTCGATGATGAGTGCTGACTGAACCACACAGCTTAGAGTGAAGCATATCAGGAAATGACTTAGGCCAGAATCAGATCTGTTAAAAGCGCATCCCGTGTGGTCTACCTGCAAAAGAGGATGGAAGAACATCGACTTTTCAATATGAATGTTAGAGAGCTCAAAAAGCTAGCGGTTGAATCAATTGAGGAATGCTACGACAGAGGCGATGTTCGAAAGTTCTAAAAGTGAAGTAGAAGAAGTCCAAGTCCCACAAAGCCTGAGTATGGGAATGTCGTAGTAGATGTACAGCCGGTAAAAGAACACTCCTACATATTGTTAGACAGCGGTGGACAATCAACTAATCAGTATCAGGCAAAATGATCTATTCGGTTTGGCCGATGATCAAAGAGATTTCTGTCAACTTGATTAGGAAAAAGTTTCAAGAAGACTGCTTGAGCTGATGTCTCCCCGGCTGTGATTTTGGTTGAGAGCATACACCAACTCAGCTGTATATATTCAGGTCGGATTAAGGTATGCTTGAAGAATGAAACCTCAGCATCGTGTGGTCTACAGACAAGAAAGAAGGTAGTATCAACAGGGCAAGCTGCAGTTTATATTCCAAATATGTACCCACCAGGGTTTGATCCCTGACTCAACCTAAATTTTTTCCGGGGTACTGCCTCTTGCGAGGAAGTGACAAATCCCCCAAGAGTAATAATGTCATGGAAAGTGCTTCTCTGTTAGCCGTTTGGATTCGGCGGTAAATTGTAGGTCCCTTACATTCCTGCAGAATATCACCGCACACACAGGAATGGTTGAGAGATGGCTGTTGTGTCAACAATTTTTTTTTTATGTGCCCACCATCTTTTTATAGAGCCATGTCATCACTACTCGGAGTCTCTGCTTAACTTGTTCAATTGTGCAGGATGACTATGTAGAACTCGAGCTGTTCCGTCAAGGTGCGTAATGACACCACCGACTCTTGATGATGAGATAGGCTTAAGACAAGGTGACGCGCTGTCATGCAAGCAGGGGACACCGCATCTAAGGTGGCACTACCAAGTGGAGTGCGTGGCTGGAGGCAACTGTCTAAGAACCTGTTTAGCTGGCGGGGTATGTTGGTCGAGGCCGTGGTCCACAATGGATTGTTTTCAACACCTTGGGTATAAGTATAAACTGATTTGGAATTTTGACGGAGCGAGTTTTAGGGAGACATCATTTCAAGGTCGGAAAGAAACTGGTTATTTGGTTATATCTTGACATAAAAGCAAGCAAGCATTGCGGGTGGCAATGGTACAGTGGAAGTGGATGTAGTGCTTGGTTGTTCAACCTGAGAGCTGTGAGTTCAATCCCAGCCTGGGCAGCAATTTTTATTTATTTCCCAAGTTTCAACTGGATGCCACCCGTGGAATTTCCTTGAGATAATTATCACCTAAAATCTCAAACCACTGTACCACCTTTCTATCCTATCTTTCTATCCCTTCTCTCCTTGCTCACACATGTTAAATCATAATAAGGGTATTCATATCCCCTTGAGTGCGAGTACATTATAAAAAAAAAAAAGCTGGTCAATTTGCATTAAAGCGCTCTGCATTCGTTGTCTTGCCCTTCCATGTTGACTGGTAACTGAATAAAGTTTTTAAGGTATAATTAACAAAAATATTTTCGAAAGTCGTGATGCAAATTGGAAAATACAAAAACATATTTTTTGAAAAATATGCGACTTATGTTGGCTGAGGCCCCAATATAAAAAAATTTCCAAAAAATACCTTAGGCTGTAGTAACAACAAATAAAAGTTAAATTTTAATATCACCATTTTTGTTCAAACATAACCCTATTTCTTTTTCACGAAAAATGCGATATTCTTGTTTAAATAGTCTGGATAAATAAAACTATATCAATGCTTGTTTATGTGGGAATAATATCTTTTCGGAACATCCCAAATAACAAAATATATTGATTTTTGAAATTGACTTTGAAAAACAACAGCTTTTCAGTTTGTTGACAAATAAATAAAATAAAAATCAGTTCACTGCTGCATATTCATACACACATCCGCTCTGCACACACATCAGTTTGTACCTATGTATGTAAAAAAGAAAAAAAAGAGAAAAAGTGAAACTGTTGCCATTAATATGTCATCCTTATATTATCCTTTTCATTCATACCAACAACATCGGGAAAAAAACCACTGTCCCGGCCCAATCAGAATACAATATAAGCTTCTAGAGATACATCAAGGGATAGGTCATATATATGCGGAATCAAATTGAAATTGATATACGACCGCTGATGCAGCTGCAACTGAAGCTGCCACCAAAACAATATCATTTCAATCGCAGTTCAATGGTTGTTGCTACCACATATGTCAACTCGTTCTCCTGATTCCCACAATGATGGAACTTCCGGTCGGTCAAATGGGAGTGATGTGGAGCTAGCATATAGACACAGGTGGGTGGAGCGCTTCCGGAATGAGCATATTTTTTCAACCCCAGATGGTCATTGTTCACATCAGGTTGCGTCGAGCGTTTGATCTCATATCGCGCAATATGTCAATTGGAAATGTTCAAGGAATTTATTTTTGCAGTGCAATTTTTCAGGGTTTTTTTTTTGTGTTTAATTTTATTTTTTTGATTGTTGTTTCAGTATAGGTATCCGGTGCGAAACAACTTCCGACCAACCATTGATGAGAAAAGTCAAAATCAAATAGCAAAAAAAAAAAAAAAAAAAAAAAAAATATACAAATAAATGGATATTGATGGAACTTTAATTTATTCCGCATTGTGCAGACTGCAGATTGACAGAACTGAATGGCATCAGGGTCACTTTGAAAAGGTTATTGTTTCAAACTTTTTGTCAGCAAGCTTTCGATAGTCCAAGAATCATTGGTTGGCAGTATTATTGAAATCCAGATTTCCACTTGGTAACAACAAACAACTTTAGGATAGAACAAAAGGTGACCGCACGCTTGGCGTTATACGGAGGTTGTTCTTTGTCAGTTCCACTTAACATACCTACAGATAAAATGCTTAAGGAAAGGGACGATGACTGTGGAAAAGAAATTTTCGTCTTTATCCTATATACATATTTATTTGTTTGTCTATTTGTCGTGACGCATTTTTGTTTCATCGGGCTTTAAATGACAATGAAGTTCCACTTAATTAATATAAATTCAAAGATTCTCAACGCCAAACCTTATTTAAAAAAGATGCCACCCTCCAAATTAAAGTCACTGCATAGACGGTCAGCGAGAATGGAAGCTAAAAATTAGGAAGTAATTCTGAAATGAGTTAAATGTACCCTTTTATAAGCGTTCATGTAGCATTTTAGTGATTACTATATATACTGAGGTCAAAATGATGTTTGATATATAGTGTTTCATTTGGCCAAACCAAAAGACGCCAAAAATACTACATTCTGCATCACAGCCTCCATCTATTCCGCCAGCCAGTCCGGTCCCTGGCCATAGTTGTGCACACCAACTTGGTTTTGGTCGCTCTTAACTTGATCAAGCCATCTTAAACAGTGCATTTCACAGCTCCTCTGTTACTTAAGGTCAGATTGGAAGATTCGCCTGATTAATGTGTTTTTGTCCACGTGCCCCAGCCATATCTAAGGACGCAATTAATGTCTGCATTGTGACCAGGCAGTCTCCAGGATAGGAGTGTTCTTTCTAAATTCACAGCACCAGCTCAACTGTGCTACGAAATTGACACACACTCATCTCAAGAGGCTTTTGATCGGGTCCATCCCTGCGACGCCGACGAACATTTTACTTTCAGGTAGAACTTTCGAACCATGCCTCCATCACTCAATTGATGTGAAAGCTCGCTATCCGTTTTCCTTTTTGACTGTAGGGTCCGTTGGCAGTACCTACTCTTATCTGCCTGCAGAGTTGTCTGATATAGGCTTAAATAAATGTAAGCTGTGTGGGTCATCTGACTCTCACCATCGAATCAGGGGTTTCCGGCACTGGAGGTAAGCTTGCAGAGAGGTTAAAGGAGAACTGGCTAACTAGCAGTCTCTAGAATCAATAGGTATATGTATGTTCAACCGGGAGCAAAGTAAATTAGGACACGGAATTATTTTTTCTGCGTGCGTATTTTCCGTGTATCAAGTGGAGGAGGTAACCCATCCTTTCTGATTTTAGCTTTGAAGAAGGCAACAATAATTAAATCGTCGTACTCTTCTTTGGTTATGCCGTTTACCTACTCGGCGGTAGGTGTGGCTCAGCGAGGTCTTATGGAACCTGGGTTTTTTGGATTGTGACCAAGCAAAGTGAAATAAAGCCTTAAAACTAATTACCTGAGTCTACAACTTACCATAAGATCAAGATATGGGTCCATGCTGATCTCAAAGGATCTGGATGACCCAGAGTCAATTTTCAGACTGTGGGGATGCGAGAGCTACCGTCGCGTCGTCGGCTAGTTTGTATGGCTAATCCAACACCTTCTCTAGCATTGAAAGGACTCCAAATGTTTCATAGTAGCTGATCCTGGCGTTAGCTCAGTTGCTGAATCTCATCTGCTAACTCACTCTTTAGCTATATAGTGAGATTGTATCACCTATTCCAACTCTCGCTCGTATATCATTTATTACACACGACTTCACCTTATTGTTGAGATTTGTTTCCATCTTATACCGAACAAAAAAAAAAAAGAACTTAATTTAAATTTTCGCGTGCAGACGAAAACAATTTGTTTTAATATTCATGTCGGTCGGGGGCGGTAATAAACATTCTACACATTTGGTTGGGCTTGGGGATAATAAATGGTAAAAGATATAAATTAACTTCATCTGTATAAACTTTCCAGAACCAGAATCACCTTCATTCAGAACAGACGATCAGCGTATAAAGAAAATTCGAAATTAAAACAATTGGCCATGTGCCTTGAAAATAAATATCCTTGCCTTACAAATGTGAAGGAAGAGTGGAGACGTAGAGAGGGTTGCTTATAATTTACTTTCACGTGAATAGGTATGTTGTGTGGAATATATCGAAACTTAAAATCCATTTAGATACAAAAAAAAATTCATTTAATCCCTGTCTGATTTGAAGGATGATTGTTCTTCCCTCTTTGCTGCGGCTCGGCGCGGCGGTGTCTGGTTAAAGTTTTACTTGCCAAAAGTAAATTTAGCTTTTAAAGTGTCCTTGACGGTAGCGGTGGTGTTTGTTGTAATTAAATCGAGGGTAAATTAATTATATCACAGTATACTTGCTGCCCCCAACCCCAATCCCAATCCAGCAACCCAATCCATGTGTATGTCCTTTTTTGTTGTTACTTTGAATCTCTTGTTCCATCAATCAATTTGATCCATTCAATTTGAATAATGGCATCGAAATTAAAATGAGTTTCACAACTCACACTTCTTATAAAACATGGGGGGTGGGAAGGGGAGGGGAGTTGACTGAGCGGGAATCCTGTGTTAAGTGGAGAGTCTTAGGACGAAATCAAATCAAAGTCTTTTCGAAAAGCCAGTTGTAAGGCATTCAAGTGTCACTCCATCTATTTTAGAGCACACAAAAGTGTCAGTCCGGATAGCTTTGGTCGTTCGTCTTTTGCACCTTGGCACCTCTTGAGATTTTCTTCTTATTTCTTGTTTATTTTTTTTTTTTTATTTACTTTCCCTTTAGCTCTGGTGACACAAAAGTGAGATACAGTGACGAGTTGGTGGGGGAAGCACAAAAAAAAATATTAATGACAGCAACTTTTTCGAATGCAACGTCGACGTCGCCGTAGTCGTCCTCGTCCTCGTTGCCGTTGTCGACTTCTTGACTTGGCATTGGTGTATGTTGGGTGTGATGGGAAGAAGCTAACACGCGTTTTTGCTTTTGATTGATGGATGAACGACATGATCTTCCAGTGGGCAATCATCGATGTCCATAAGAGAAACGATGACTGGTGGATAGGTATAACTTGGATGGATGAATGGACAGTGGAATTTGCTGACACTGGAAAAATCTGATTGAAGAGAAGCCCGACAAGCCAATCAGGAGGAAATGGTTGAGTGGTGAAGGTGTCCAGGTCAAAAAGAAAATTTGTACTCAGCAAAGTTTTCCAAGAAGAATTTTAAATTGCCAGCAGGGTGTAGGATGTAGGTATAGTTGTTTCGATATATTTTTTTTTATTTTACCCTCGAGCGAGGCGGCTTGCAATGTTGACAAAAAGCGTTTGTGTTTAAAGAAGTATGTAGACTCCCAAATCTTAATACCAAAACAAAAATATAATCTTAAGAGGTCTAGACTTTTAGTAAAATGTGCGTCAAAACATGTTTTGTACAAGGTTAAAGAATTAAAATTTTTTTTGATAGCTGAGTACAGTTTTTTTTGACGTGATAACGTCTAATAAATCGGAATATATGGGCACCACGCATGAAAAAATGTCACAGTCACAGTCACGTTATGTAGCTGCTTTGATAGCCTAGAAAGTCGATAAAGTGTGAGGGTAGGCTGTTAGGTGGTTGATGATTGTAAGTGGTGGTGTGGTGGGGGTGTTTGGTGTGGGGGGAGGGGTAGTGTCCGGCAGAAGAAAAATGGTGGGTGGTTGGTTGGTGTTTATAGTTGGTGTGGGTGGTGAGGCAAAAAAAATTGTGGTTCGTTGGTGGGTATAGGTGGGATTGGGGTTTGGTGTTGAGATGGATTTGGTATGGTTTGGGGGGAATTGTCAAATTTGGTGGGTGGTTGTTTGGCCGTTCTAGGTGGGTTGGGTGGTTGGTGGTTTAGGTTGATTTGATTAGGGGTGATGAAAAAATTGTCAAAAATGGTGGGTGAGTGGAAGGTAGCTGTAGGTGGGATGAATAGTTGGCGGTGATGTTGGGGGTGGGGGTGATTTAGTGTTGTGGGGCCAAAAGTGTAAAAAATAGTGGGTGAGTGGCTGGTGGTTGTTGGTGGGATTTGGGTGGATTGGGGGGCGGGGGGTTGTCAAAAATAGTTGGGGTGGGTGGTTGGCTGTGCTGGTTGGTGAAGGTGGTTGTAGGAGGTGTGGCTGATTGGTGGTGGTGTAGGTGGAGTTGTAGATAGTGGGGTTGGTTAATGGTGGAAAGGAAGGGGGTATTTACTGTGGGGGGGGGACAAATTGTCAAAAATGGTGGGCTGTTGGTTGGTGGGTATATGTTGGGGTGAGAAGTTGATGTTTGGGGGGAAAGGGTGAGCACAAAAATTCAAAAATGGTGGGTGGTTGTAAGTGGGGTGTGTAGTTGGTGGTTGGAGAGATAAAACCTACACATGAACTGTTTTGTTAACTGGTTATCACGTAAACTTAGCGTCCGTAAACCGACTTAACAGACAACAAAGTTTGTTTTTAAATTTTTTTAGTTGTTTTTAATACATTCGCTTTGAAGCAATCCTCTGGTAAAGTTTCGTGTTTTTTTATTTCTTGATTGATAAGTTTCAAACTAAAAATTGACTCTTATAGTTTCAACTGTGAACTAAATGCATGAACAAAAGCATAATACTAACCTTCTACTGAAACCCTGTAAGAGCTTTTGTATGAAAAGCACTTACGGAAAACAAAAGAGTGCAAATGAGAGACAAACATCCCTATCTTCCATATTCTGCCGATTTATGTTGGACAGAGTATAGCTCATTATTCGCCGTAGCCTGACCAAATCTTCGATCATCTTCCTAAACCCTTTTATTTGTTAAGTTATACTAATTTGAAATTTGTTCGATGTGAGTCCGGCACTCTCACTGGTTGCTCAGGAACACATCCCAGAATCTTTCCTTGGAGTAGCAAATCAAAGCTGACATTTTGCACTGCAAGCATTTTCGTGGGTCTTTTCAATCGGTATTTCTAATAGTAAAACTCTAACAACACCTAAAATAAAGGAATTTATTAATTCGACCAAAAAAAATAATAGGAGAATCTGTTTGGCTGTCTGAACAGTAGTATCGATTCTCGAAGTAAGTATGGCCAGGTCATGCATTTACTGCAAGTGATTTCCTTATAGCTCAATACCTTTAAGTGATTAAAGTACATTTTCGAGGTGCAATCGATATCCTGAGAATATAAGGCACCTTCATGTACATAAGTACAAGTACACCTTAAGTTTCTCAAACAAGAATCACCCAATTAATTTACTTTCTCAAAAGAAAACGATTTACAAAACTTAACCCATCCTGATGTGGATTCATAAGATTTATCTTATAGATAGAATAAAAAAAAGCAATAAATGTTGCTTACCTTATGCTTAAACGCCTAGTTGGTCCTTTGGTCCCTGAAATATGAGAAAACGACCTTGATAAAAACCTAACTCTTAACCTTGGATATACACATACACACTAACAAAATGCTAATCAGAACAAACGGTCGATGTAGGTTGTCGGTGTTGGAATGAACAATGTTCTTTCTATCTTTGTATATGTATTTGTGTATATATATCACAAGCACAAGAACAAGTAGACTGTGCTTTATCGTCTGCAATAATTTTGCAAGTGTAATTGATAATCCTTGGGTAAGCGGTGAAAGCTTTAATTTTAGACATCACAAGGACGATTAATGAATTCTTTGCCTTCTTAAAGCTTGGTGGAGCTGAGGGGTTTAATGCCTGGTTCTTGGATTGGATTTGCTTTCTTGAATAACATTTTTGAAAAAGGAAATTGAAAACTTGGGAGTGGGTTTGTGAATGTATAAAGGATTTCCGCTCTATGATAAGAGGATGAAGAAATAATGAACATGAAGGTCAATGAGTTCGACTTTTAGGTTGTTCACAATTTTATAATTAGAATTAAGTGCATACTCCTTAAAGTACGTTTCAGGTTTTTTGTTTACGAAAAAAAAAAATTAAATTACAATCCACATCCTTTAAAACGAAGATACCCTCCTTTTGTGACAAGCTCTATTACTTATCCAGCCTTAAGCAAATGTTTTTTCCTTTTTATCTTAGCATCTGTTTATCCTAGTCACCGTTTGTAATTCACGAAAAAAAAAAAATTAACACAGAGCTACGCTCAATTACAGTTAATAATTAGGCATTATCTTAACATGTTTGACAATTTTATGAATTTAATTACATCATTTGTTAAGACAGTTCTTCCCTCGAATCCTTTTGCCACAAAAACTCGCTCGTCAAGGGAGAATGTCATTTAAAAGCATCCCAGACACCTACTAAACGACCTATAAAAAAACAAACATACTCGTACACATACATTTATACGACCTCTTTAAAAAAAAAGAAGGAAACTCCAGGACACAACTTTACTTCACTTTACTTTGTGTGAAATTTCCTGAGAGATATAATTTTCAATTAGCTTCCTTCCGACAACTCAACATCCTTGCATTCAACAACGTTCAACAATCTGCCATCCAGTTGGTAGATTCTCGCTCACCCTAGCGCGATATCGTTGCCTGAAATATTTTCGCTTTTCTCATATCGTTGTCAGGATACAAAAAAAAAAAAAAAAAAAAATAAAAAAGAACTTTTTTGCCGATAGCTATACTCGCATGTGATTAGGAGGAGCATATACAGCACTGACACACTCGGTGCGAGGATATGTCATCCTAAGTGTGGGCCGGGGTTTATAGTTATTGTGTCTGGGAGGATTCTGTTCTTTTAATTCACAATTGTGACATTAATTTTAATGCACGCTGCCATGCCAACAGCTAACAGCGACATCATGGGAGATAACCCTAATACGAGCAAAGTCCTTTTTGATGTCGTGTAATAATTCTTTTGTTTCCGTCGCGTCCTCGCCCGCTGCTACCACCACCACCTCTTCCACCGTGAGTCGTCGTTAGTACGGTGGTGAGGAAAAGGGTAAACGCGATCTTTCGGTGTAATGTCACATACATTACACATAAATTGATGTAATTCATTTTGACTGACATGGCCATTGTGATGAAGGAGCAACAAAAGGACAAGTTTTTTTTTTGGCACTCAAGTTTAATTGAATGGATGAGTCATGTTTAACTCAAAATTAAAGCGACTGCAAAACTGAATGTATTTATTAGTTATTGAATATTTTAGTTTCTATTAGCAGAACACATTTTTATAAATTTTCTTATACCTCATCAAACTTGGAACAAAAAGTTTTACAATATTTTATTAACAAAAGTCGACCTCGCTAAGAACACCTTTTTGATAGTTCAATATGCCAAATCTTTTCAAATATAAGTTCGAGAATTTTCCCAACAAAGAAAAAAAAGCGAAAAAAAGATTTTCCAAAAACTTAATTTGATTTTAATCTGTTTAGATTCTGGCCCCACGTTGGGCGCCATCGCAGAAAACCAGATTTCAACAACATTGAGTAAATTGGAGGATGCTGACGCATTTGTTTATATATTGCTTTGCTTGACGGATGAAGGATGGTCCTTAGCCCCTTTAACCTATATTTTAGTGTTAATGTTACAACAATAACGGGGGTGAGGTGATTAATTTTAACATAGTTGACTCTTTTCTGTTTAACAAGTTTATTTTCAAGGACATCCAAACAAATGAATGTTGATTTCTGAGGGTATTAAAGCGTGGAGTGGGAATGGGGGGATAGGGGGCGAAAATGGTTAGTCTTCCACACCCGAAAATCATATCACAAGAAATACGGAGTGGGCAACATTTTATTTAGGAACTAAGGGATCTTCCAATAATGGAATTAAGTTGATTCAGCACTTTTAACTATCTGTATGCTATGTGCAGAATTTTTTGCTTAACGAACCAAGAAGAAGATGCAACAGATACCAAAGTGGTTATTTGAATCAGTTTCAGCAATGCATATCCTACGTACGGAATTCACCATCCAAAGAAAACGTCAAAATTATTGTCGTTTAGTTTCCTGAGTGTGTGAGTTTTTCATTGCCATTTCCGCTTCTTTAAGTCTATTTTTTCGCAAGTTTATTTTTGATACAGATTCAAAGTTGTAGATATATATACTTGTACATATTACAAAAGGTAGCTTGAGATTTATTTTGTCTGCTATAAACGTCCAGATCGATACCACCACCAGCGTTTTGTGTACGCTGAGACTTCTAAATTGTAAAGTCTCTTCAAAAATCGTCTTCTCCAAAATAACCTACTGATCTTCCTATCACATGAAATGATTGTCACATCACACATCATGTTCAACCCATTGATGTTTTTTGACATCATACGAAATTGACACTTCTTTCAGATTGTCAATAATTCTATACTTTTTCTTCATTCTTGTCATACGCTTTTTTGACTGAAAATTTCTATTTGCCAGTGACTTAACCTCTTAATTATCAAATGCGGCTATCATTAAAAGCTTTAAACAGTATAACAATTTACGACTGCAAGAAATAAAGGTTTCAAATTAATTTTTTCTTTAAAGCTCATACTTCAGATATTAAATATCAGAATCTCCGATATCAATGTGTTCTGTTTTAAAAATAAAACTTTAGTCCTTTCAATTTCCGAACAACCCACGCGTTACAATCGTTTAGAAATCCGTCGGAAAAACTTTCCTGCCAAAGCAGTCAGTTTCAAGAAACAAGCAGCAAAAAAAAAAAAAAAAAAGAGAAAGCCAAAACTTTCTCCCTACTTACACCCTAACTAATATCAATTTGTCGAATTGTCTTATCTCTATTGCTTCTTATGTTTTGCTGAGTTGTAATGAAAACCAACACCTCCCCAATGGTTACCTTGAAAGTATAGCAAAAACAATTTATGAACTTTTCTCCAAAAGCAATGAGCAGCAACAAAAGTTTACTTCGGAAAATAGCAAAAAAAAAAAAAAAAAAATACGTTGGTATCCGTTCCAAACTCGGACTTTGGGAACAACAAGAAGAAAAAAAAAGTAAAAGTTCTATGCTATTCCTTCTCTGCATTTCGGCCCAAAGTACACAAACATTTATTTAAGTGTAAAATTCAGTTATTAACTTTTCAATAAACTTCTTCGTCTACTTTTGCAATACTTTTGCAAAAGCTGAACACGAGATTCCTTGCACAGAGCAAAGAATGCCACATCATAACGTATCCGATTTCATTGCTGATGGTTCTGTGCTGTGCTGGCTGCAACTAAAAATAGGACACTTTCTGACTTCTTTGTCCATAGTTTTAGCTGTAAGCATCAGAGCAGCCAAAACAACGTGAACTTCTTCGTCCGAGAAAGACTTATTGGAGTAAATTACAAAAAACCAGATGTCCTTGCTGTTCTGTTATATAGTTCGTATACTCTGGACTATTAGTTCTTAGTTTCTATAGATTGACCTCCGTTCCGGGAAGGAGAAACTTTATTTAAGCGCCGCGTATATAGAAAGGAAAAACTTCCTTCGGGACTAATTAGTCATTTTCCTATTGCAAGAGTTAGGAATTTGCTGTGTTCTTTCAAAATATCCTGTCATCAGATCGTTATTTCTTTGAGTGAGTGGGTGTTAGTGAAATGGGATAAATTACTTTAAGTGCCAGATAAATAACGAGAGAGAGCCATGTTGTTTTTTTTTTTGTTTGTCTTGGAATTAAAAGCAATCTGAGAAACTACATGTCGTCATACAACGTTAAAAATTATTTATAGTTGGAAACAGTGTTAATAAGGCCTTTTAGAAGTTTAGCATTTCAACAAAGGAATTTAATGGAATTTGTTCGGAAATTGCATTTTTGTAAGTGAGTTTTTTGGCAATTCCGTCTGAAGAGTAGAACGATGCGATCATGAATTTCTAATCAGACAGAACTAGCGGATCAGCTGGTCACATGACATTTCTGAGTTGCAGTGATAGGACACTATAATTAAATTATATATATTTTGATAACTATGTTCCATCGTGCAGTTCGACATCCCGCTTGTTGTGTCAGGAAAGGGTTTTTAATTAAAAATGAACAAACTAGAATAAACACCACAAACGAAGTCTGAGGATCGGCTTTCACTCAAAACCTTTTTTTTTTTATTTTAATTTTTTTTTATTTTATATTAACTAGCAGACTCGTCGAATTTCGTCTGCTAGTTAATATAAAATGGAAGATTACTTGAAATAACCGGAATTTGTAGGATCTTTATCCGTACTTCTCCCATGAATTTGCCTTTGATGGTCGTCTGATCGATGATCCAGATCCCGCAACATGATTATGATCGATCCCACTTTCAGCTATAAATTATGCAGCGGAGTTTCTAGCACATCAAGAGAGTTCTAAAATGGCGCCGCATAGTTGCTCGCCATTCAACAGCGGCACATTTGTTCGGACTCTTTCGGCGAGCTCAACTTGCTTTTTACAATCCTATTAAAAAGAAAATTAAAAAAAAAATTAGCCATCGCGGTACGTGTGGCAGATGTGAAACATTCAAGTTTACTATAATATCAATTATTACAGATTATATTTATTTATAGGACCAATTTTTTCCTCATAATAAATTCCCCTAAGCAGCAACCACCCACCCCACCTACAACCAACCACCCACCATTTGTGTCAATATTCCCCCCTTCCAACCCTCAGCCCCAACCGCCAACTCCCAACCAACTATCCAACATGTTTGTAAATTTTGTCTCACCTACCCCCCCAGCACCCTCCTCAAAAACCACCCCACCCCCACCAACACAATCTCAACCACCAACCAACCACCAAATATTTTTGACAATTTTTCCTCAACACCCCCCCCCCCCGCTTGCACCAAATCCCCCGCCAACAACCAACAACCACCAGTTTTGTCAACTTTCTCCCCCAAACCAAATCCCTCTACCAGTAACCACCCACGCAACATACAACCAATCACCCACCATTTTTGACTATTTTGTAATTCCCCCAAACCCCCTCCCCACCAACCTTCGACATCCCAACCAACCACCCACCATTTTTGACAATTTTTTCCTCATCCCCACACACCAAATCCCCCAGCCGTAACTACCCACCCAACCGTCAACCAACAACCCCGCATTCTTTTAATTTTTTTTCCTCGCCAACTTCCCCACACGTAACTGCAACATCAACCCCCCACCAGTAGCCATTTTGTCCCTCCAACCAACTACCCACCATTTTTGACAATTTTTTCAAGAACCAAAGCCCCCCCTCACCAACCACCCAGCCCACCTACAACCACCAAACAACCTCCCACATTTTTTTTTAATTGTTCACCCCCCCCCATAAACACTGCAATCCCCTCATCCACTACCACCCCACCCCCACCAATGACCACCCAACCTACAAACACCAATCACCCAATACCCTTCAGGCACACTTTGAAAAATTTTGTCGAGCGTCATTGCGTCATGCCATTTTTCGTGACGATTAAGATCGATTTTACTGCCTAGGTGCGCCAATAGATGTTTCACATCAAAAAGGCTTATACGGAATGAATTTTGTGCAATGAATGCCCCCAATCCAATTGGATAACCTTATTATTTACCCGCAAAACTATTAAAGTGCACGAAAAACGTCTTTTCAGTTACAACAAAAAATTCATTTATTTTTGGCATTTAATGTGTCAATTTTGACATTTCAATTAAAAAGTAAAAATAATCAAAGATTTCGTGCGAAGCTAGTGCCTCTTTTCACAAGTTAGGTTGCACTGTCACTTCTTTGAAACCAAAAACCAATACAAAATTAGGCATTGGCTAACTGGTGATATTTCAAATAAACGGTTTTTGAATTTTGCTCGGCAAGTCTTGTTAATAGTGATTTTTTTTCCACACCTGGCGTGTCGATCGATTTTGCCTCGATATCCTATGTTACCCTTTGTTTTATTTTTTTTATTTTAACTTTTAACCCTGACAGATTGGCAGTATGTTTGGCACTTACCGGAAGTTTGATTTCCGAAAGACCTACCTCCTTTTCAATACTTCAAATTTTGGATGTTTTGAAATATTTTTCACAACCTCGGGCGTCCACGCTTTTTAATGTACGGGCCCCATTTTTCTAAAAATATAGCAGGAAATGGATCCTCTAATTCCTTACGTCTACAAAAACTTTTTCATTCCTCCCAGCTACCAGGTCTTTTCAATCCGATTGAAAGATTTTCCGTACCAGCATTTTTCAAAATTTTCAAATTTACTTTGCGTAACACATTTTTAAACAAACACAAGTGCCCATCAGCAAAAATAAAAAAAAAAAAAAAAAACTTACTTTGTTACGAATTTAATTTTCAGGCCAACTTTTCGAGCCTCATCACAAAAGTTTCAACTTGAACAAAATTTTCTTTTGCCCAGCAGGATAGAGAGCCAGCCAGCAGGACTCTTATAGTAATATTTTTCAAAAAGGATGACATTACCATCACTATGATGTGATGCAATCTTTTGACGCAGTTGATGATGTTGCCGACAGGCATCAGGCATCCGTCGTCGAGTGAACATCATTACAAGGCAAGGACGAAACGCCGCCATCGGGCATAACGAATATCATCATCCTGTATGTTTGTGCACTCTACTCGTATACTATTCAGCAAACTTTAGTCCAAGAGTTAATTTCGTTTGAAGAGACTTTTATATATAAGGCAGCAAGGAGGTGCTTCATGATGTATAAACTTCTTTAAGTATCCTGTGAAAGTATCAAGGAAAATCCAAGTAGCACTTTTAGTATAGTTTTTCTTTTTCATTTTTTTTTTCAACATCCCGTTTTGTGTCCTGTAATCCTTTGTACCATAAATAATACCACACTCTTGAGTGAGTTCACGCGATATGCGTCCTGTGCGAAATAAAGGCTTCAGATTCACAGTAGATGATGATAGTAGCAAGTGTGCAGCGTGCAAAAGTAAAACTTTCCTCGTCCTGCATATCCTGGTGCTTTCGAAAAAGAAAGTTTTTCACTTCTTCTAGAAATACACTATAGGTACTCCTCTATACTTAGCTTCAAGTTAATTTTCCAACACTCGCTTCTTCTAGATCTAGTAGCTGGTATCTATTGTAAAAATAGCGAGATGGTGGTTCATTTTGATTATTATCCTTGGAGGCGTAATAAGCTCTACTAAGTAGACATTCTGTGCCATACATAATCGTTTACGGTGTATGAACCTGTATCTGTATTCTGTATCCTGTCGTTCGCATTATTTTTTTGGGTGCTTCTTTGCTGTGCCGCAAGCTTTTTGCGCTGAAAAACTCAATTCACACCGTTACATCAGGTATCTCGTATCTATGAAGCAAGTTAAAATTAGTGAAAGATGCTCAAAGTTCTATTGCCAGGCGGTAAATTTACAACATTAGTGAGCAGTGAAACTAAAAGGACGAACAAGTTTTTTTTCGGACTGCAGATGATCGGGGAATCGTAGTTGTAAGTGTGCAATTACTTTGAGGTTTTCAGCGATTTTGAATAGAAAATTAATGGTTTAACTTTTAACAAAGGAATAAAGTAAAAAGTTTAACGCGCTTTTGGTTAGTGTGGTGTGAATTTTTACAGCGCGTGTAAAGGTGAAGTTATATCTGGAAAAATGAATGAATCTTTTGTAGTTTGAAAAGAAGCACTGCTAGTATATGCTTATGGCAGTTATAAAAAAAAGCGTGCTGTTGCTGTTGAAGGTAACTTTATCAAATGCCCTACTCTAGGGAACATTTCAAAAGAACGACTTCCAAATAAAATAAAATGCACGACTGGGTCGCAAGTACTTGCTCTGTTGGTGCAATAGTACGATGAAAACAAACTTTTCGATCAATGAGAACAACTCATTTTTGAAAAATTTGGTAAAACCTAAAAAAATTTGACTGAAACTGGAAAAACCGATATACGGGAGCTAACGTTAAGAAACCTTTAATATTTAAAATTAAGACGTTATCTTTTGGGTGTTATAAATGATACAAATGTTCAATTATGGCCAAATTAATAACACTGTTAAAAGCAATTTCCGCTATTATCATGTATAGCCAAAAACTAAAAATACAGTTTTGTTTGAAGTATTCTATGTATGTTACATAAAAAGTTTTATAAAAATCGGGGGAGCCTTTTTTGAGTAAATTAGAAAAAATGAAAAAATTGGCCAAAATCTAGTGGCTCTTTGTATTGGAGCCACCATTTAAAAAAGAGAAAATGAAAAAAAAATCAATGCCATCTGATAGGAAGCTGTGAGGAACTATACCAAACAAAGTTTGAGTGAATTCGATGCAACCGTTGACAACTTATGGCCATTTGAAAAAAAGCCGTTAAGAGCAGATCTCCGTTATTTGCATTTTTAGCCAAAAACTAAAAACGCAGTTCTCTTCAAAACACTAAAAGAATATAACACACAAAGTTTAATCAAAATCGTTAGAGCCATTTTCGAGAAAATTAGAAAAAACCAAAAAAAGTTGGCTAAAACTCAACGGCTCGTTGTATGGAAGCCACCGTTTAGAAAGGCTTCAGTGAAAAATTTACTAAGCCATCCTATAGAACACTATGAAAAACTATGTCAAACAAAGTTTGAGTTGATTCAATCAAGCCGTTGAGAACTTATGGCTATTTGAAAAAAAGCCGTTAAAACCTGATTTTCGTTACGACCATTTGAGGTAAAAACAAAAAACGCAGTTTTGTTAGAAATGCTTAAAGTTAGCTAAATTTTAAATTTAATCAAAATCGTTAGAGCCGTTTTCGAGAAAATCCAAATTGAAAAAAACCGTTACTTGAAAGGTACCAGTTTGAGCCGGGCTGAAACAAAATAAAAAAAACCTCGACAATGGTTTTTCTTCAAACTGCTATATACCAAGTTTGAAGAAAATCCGTCAAGCCGTTTAGGCTGTAGCATGACGTGAAAAAGCGCACATCCGCACATCCGCACATCCGCACATCCGCACAGACGCACAGACGCACAGACAGACCGACGGACGGTATGGAGAGAACCACTTTTTTGGGCTTCTCTATCATCGTAATGTCATGTTTGATTAAAACCTCGATTTTTTTTTTCTGCACGAAACCAATACTTGCCCTATAGAGCAAGTAAAAATTTGTATTGGATGGGCGAGTTCTTTATCGCATTCGAAATTTAATTGAATGCACTTAGTTGTATGAGCTGGGCGAAATTTTGAGACAATAGAAATTTTTCGTGTTAAACATCTAATTAAGAATGTATTTATTTACACAGATTCCTATTGGATCTCCGGAATGTGCAGACTTATTTCACTTCTTTCGCATGCGTAAAGTTGCAAGAGTAGGTACTAAAAGACCTCGATATACATACAAATCCGCTGGCAACAATTCTTTAATGAATCCTTTTCGGATTGGATAGTTTTGGGCGGTTTCAAATTTGATATTCACAAAATAAAATAATGGTGTACCCCAAGGCTCAGTTTTATTACCTATTCTATTTCTCATCTTTATAAATTAATGATCTCTAGTTTTAGACTTGTGATACACTCAATTGGTTTGCTGATGACATGACGATCCCTCAGCTTTTCATAATCGTTTCGATTTTCACAACGGGAATCTTTGGATGTGGAAATGCAACGGAACTTAACGGCATATGATAAGGTCAATAAGTTGCGATCTTAACAGCATTGTTCAATGAGGAATTATCAACCATGCCAATATAGATGAGTTGTACCTGCATCGAGGAAACCGAACATTTCCACCACCTTCTGTGGAACGAACACATACATATTTGACCCTGCGAAAAATCGGACCTATCGAAGTATCCGTCGGAGAGGACGATTTTCCGCAACGCATACTTTTTCGGAGGTTTAAATCGCGTTAGAGGTATCTAAATATAATCGTCATTTTTGTATTTCTTAAATTTTTCAACACTTTCCTTAAATTCGTAAAAATATTCCGTCAAGAATTTGTGTCGGAGGAAATCGGAAACAAAATTGTACCTAGCTGTCAAAAATTACACTAACAAATTGAACATACTGCAACGCAATTCCCCGCTGTGCGTTTAAATTTTTCGGAGAAATATTCCGAACAGCTGGTCGGAGAAGTACCTCGAAGAAAAAAACGTCCGAATCGTATAAAATCGGAGACATTTCCATTCCGACAGATATCTCGATATGGCCGAATATCGCGAAGTGTTAGGTTTTTTAAGTTCGATGCAAGAAATATTTGTTCCCAGCTGATCTGCTTACAATCTTCAAGGCATCAACTCGCCCAAGGCTTGAAGTATAATTCTCATACCTGGATAGGTGCTCCTGCTTCCGTTATACGCTTACGGGTCCTAGATAAGATTTAGAAAACCGCTTTAAATTTGCTAGGTGTACAGAGGCTCATTTTTGAGTCGCACTACAAGAATGTGAAATTTTTTACCCAGCTCGATTTTTCCCTCTCATATGGACACCGCGGCTTGCTCGGATGTAGTCCAATCTTGAGGTACGTACAATTTGATCACGCTTTACTGCATTTTGGGTTGTTTGTCGGCAATAATGCAGCAAATGTTGTTTTCCAAGACGTCAATATTTAGACTAGCGACTTCCCTTACCGCCTCTGAAAATAGTCTAGTGGTGTAAGATCGTATGATCGTGGATGCCAAGTCACAGGTCCGAATGTGAATTCTTGCGCTCAAAAAAAAATACTCCTTCAACAAATCGATTTTGGCACGCACTATGTTGAAACCACAGGTACCCACATCAAGGCGTTTCTATTCAGTGTCAGTTTTTCTGGATGTAACAGCTACACTCCAAATGTGGCAGTTTTGTTTATTGATGTATCCATTCAACCAAAAGTGAGCTTCACCGCCCAAAGAATTTTCTTGTGAAAATCAGGATCAACAGTAATCTCGTTTTGAGGCCATCCTGCACAATTTGCTTGCGTTGTTCAGGCGTTAGTCGATTCATGATGAAATGGAATAACAAACTTAACATAAATCGCATGACAAAAGAAAAAATGGCAGTCAATGAAAACAGTGCTGCCAACCTACAGTGCTTTGCCTCTAAAAAAAATATCTTTTTTGTGGAAGAATTAAAAACAATTTAAATCATTAAATTAGTCATACAGTGTGCTACTTCTTTAGTCCTCTACTTAATCCGTTGCTTGACCTTGTTAAGAAAATTTATTTTCCCATATTAATTGACCTAGCTTTTGCCAAATTATTTTTTGCCTTTATCCTAGTTAAAGCACACATCACGTCCTTAGAATAATACATAACGATATAGCATACGTAGGCAATAACGGTTGGCCACTTTTCGTCCTTAATTGAAAATTAGACCATTCCACATTATTATGCGCTTCCTGAAATATAAATACATGTACGCAAACATATAAATAGATATATGTATAAATTGTACCATATGCTCTTTAAGATATGCTGCCTCAGCCAAATATATGAAGGTCCATATGTGGGTATCCTTTTGAACGCTTTGGCTTGAGGAAAATCATAAATAAATAGGGAAAAAAGGCACCAGATAACTAGGATATACAATATACATAGAATGTTGTGCCGGTTACCCAATTAGTTATATATGTGTGAGACTATAAGGATGCCGGATGTTGATACATATGTATGGTAGTATATTTTTTTTGTCTACAGAACACTACTGCTCCACTCATATACCTACTTGATTACATACACACGTGAATGGTTTCACATCCCAGCTATTTTAGATTCAGGTTGATCCTTAATGAGCGAACACATATAGGTACACTCAGCCTTCTCTATTATGTGGCTGCTGACAATTGTGAAGTGCAACGATGCTGAAAACGAACATTTTCCAGACACTCGTTCTGATGAAGATATGACAGACACGTACCTACTTTGTGGAATAGGTGCCTCCCAGCTCCCAACATGTTTTGCAGGAAGCCAAGTTGATGCTTATTCCCTATCGTTCGTTGACTTTACTCAATGGAGAAGATGTTCTGGCATCTGGTGGATTAATAGCAAAAATTCTGTTAAAGTAAAGAATGTAGAAATATGAAAGAAATTCTTGAATTAGAACTGAGCTTAAGTTTTCAGGGAATTTAGAAAAGTTAAGCAAGAAAGAATTGTTGAATTTTAAAAGAATTTTTTCTACCAAAGTTCTTTTTGAAATCCAAGAATAGTTGGTCTGGTTTAAGAACTTTTCTGTTTTGTCGATTGAAAGAAAAATTTGCGCTAGTGCATCGGATAAAGAAGATATCAAAGCGTCTTAATTCATTCTCACAGTTTCTCCATACGGAGAAAAATTTATTGATTTTGTGGTAGTCGTCGCTAAGTGTTTCCAGAACTTTCAATTAAATTTTAGACGGTATTTTTAATGAATTTTCCAACTTAAGATCCTTTGACGAAACCTTTCCCAGAGAATGAAGTCGTAACATTTTCTGGGAAAGGTTTCGTTTTTCGTCAATCTACGGAAGAAGAGTAATCTCAAGAACTAAAACAACCGGCGCGTGGTATGGCTTCAAAACGGTTATGTATCCATGTTTTGGAAGCTAATGGCAAACTATTTTATTTTTTAAGAACTATCCGACTTCAGGTAAAGCAGCGACCTTACTCCTGCTGGAGCATAGGGCAGCAATAAGATCGTTTATACATCCCGATTCCCCTTTACTGGCCTTAGCTGCAAGGCCACAATATTTTATCCCGAGACTAAGTTTTCGGTTATACTCTAAAGATTGCATTCCAGGAATGGGTTGGTTATGTAGTCTTCAGATTTCCTCAGTGTATCGCCTATCCCTTGTCATTTCAGTTGCATGACTTATACATCAATTGAGATCTTATTAAACAGTACATTTTTTTTTGTCAACAGATCTTCAGAAAGCCATTGTTAAAAACGAAACGAAACTCGATCCTGGTCTTTCTTCTCTCGAGAATAATAGTTGGGATTAATTTTGGAAGGACGAACAGAACGGTGATACTGGGTCAGTTTTGAGGTTTCTTTGGTAACTTCACAATCACTTAATCCTTCGAGCCCCTTGAAAAAGTTTCTCCCAAACTGCCTGTAATAGCTTGAGCAAAATACGCCAGTTTCTGTCTTGATATTTCTAAAAAGACTGTTCGTGATTTTGTTCTCTGTACTTGTTAGAGGACAGGTGCCTGAGAAAATTGCGCACTTGGGTCAATTAAAGATTTAAGTCTGCATTATCGTCATCATTTTAAAATTGCTTCTTCCATCATTGTAGCTGATCTTCCATCATCAGTAAAAGGTGCACTTAGTGATTTTATGCAGCTTCCTTCCGTTCTCTCTTTCTGAAGCATGTTCGACCTTCTTCTCAAGTTTGTCCACCCTTGCCCTATTGCCTTGCAAACTTCTTTCTTCATTGAGACTTACTTTCAGTGATCTTCGAAATATGGTTTAGTCCCAAGTGTGTCTTGGGATATCCAGGCTTCTCTTGTGCTATGACATAGCAAAGTCAGCATTTTGTAAGTTTGACGTTTTGATGTCGAGTGGCGTGACGAAATTGAGAATGATTCGCTCAATCTTAATCTCTTTACTATACCCTCTGAGAAACACTGGGCTGCATTCCAATGCATTCCAATAGCAACTGATGGTCACTACCTGCGTCAACAGGTTACAAAAATTGCACAGTGACTTTCTCCATTTCTGCTGTATATTAAAGTCATCGATTAGATTTTCAGATTAGCCATAAGGAGATTTCCAATTGATTTTGTGGCAGGTTGAGCGTTTGCAGAAGTCGAGAAGTAAAACACCGATAACGCGTTCGAGGCTTCCTTGTCCAAATCAATTTTGGAATGGAAATCCACCTTGGTGATAATAATATCCCTTTTAACACTGTTTGATGAGAGCATAAAATGAGGCTTTTTCGATCGCTGATGGTGACTCTCTAAATTGCCATCCATCGCATCGTAAGCCTCTCCGAAATCGGTTTCCAGGATATTAAGAGTTTTGACAGCTTGGTTGGTCAGAATGATGCCCACGCCCCACACCATAGAGTCTTGGACCTCTGTCTGCCTCCTCTAAGAGAATTTATTGTTCTCTTAAATTAAATATAAATTACTATGAGCAAGCTAATGTAATAATCATTTTTTTAGTAATATCTTAAGCAAGCATTGTGAATTGTCGGGCGAGCTAGTGCGAGGTTAAAATAAATGTTGGGTTTTTTCTGATATTAATCTTTTTCCCAACAACAAAAGATATGCATTTTCATTTCGGTCGGAACGTTATTTCTTTTCAGTAGTTTTATTTTAGGTAGTGTGGTTAATCTCATACACCCAGAATGCTGATGTTTTACTAGAACATCTCAAGCTCTAACTGTTCATACCTTCGTGGTGCGCACTAGGAACAAACATTAAATTTTCCAAAAGCCCGTTCTGTTGAATTTGTGTGATCTCTTGATCTTGTTGCTCATTTGGTATTGGTGACGTCTCAATTGTCATTTTCATGCAAAAATATAATACCGTTCCCACACTTGGTCCTTTCGCTGAAAAGGATAAAAACAAACATAAGCAAAGCTTTTGAAAGTCACTACCAGCCTTTGGAATCACCATTCACCAAGTACATTCAAAAACAAGGCTGAGAGCTGAGGTTTTCCAAGGCTCGCAAAACTCAACTTTGGCATTTTCTTGGTAAAGACCAGGTAATGCTTACTACTCACAAGAGGATCCAACAGTTACTGCTATGAGCAAAAAAAATGGAATTTGATTTTCAGGGCACCTACTTCTCCTTAGGTTAAGAAATCCCCCTAAAAACAATATGGGTACAAACGCCTGTTGGCACCCTTTCATTTAACCCAAGGTTCATCCAGAAGAATGTAAAGACACCAACACGGTTTCTTAAGATGTGGAACGACCGACGCGACGTAAGATTTACAGCCTTGAGTTTTTCCTATTGAAACTGTTTGATAAAAAAAACTGTTAGGTAAACATTACAGCCTGGTGGCCGCCAACAATTTGCTTAAATTTCAAAGAACTGTCCTTCTTCCTTTTATCTTCAAAATAATTAGCTTTCTCTAGACACACACACAAGTCACGAGGATTTCTCATTAAAAGTGAATTTGTTGTGACCCAAAGCTTAAACATAATTTGCTACGACACGTTAAGGCCTTCCCAGATGCATCACACCAAAATTACTCCAATTAGTCAATGCATTCTGAATGACAATTGCACAGAGTATAGTCGTCCTCGTGGTACGAATAGCGACAGCAGCGTGTCGCAAGTCATTAACAATCTAACGCCAATTAAACTCGACCATCATTATACATATACACGACACGACACGTACAGATGCAGATATCTCCTCCACAACATATAATATCCTTAATTCTCTTGAAACATGCGGCATCCCCCAAAGGACTTACACAGAAATGTCATTATTTGACAGTTTTAACTGATTATATTGTCATCTGATTTAGGGGGGAGAATATAATACGAGCGTGTTGGTGATGGTCTGTTTATGCATCTAGCGAGGTAATCCATTATTATTCTCTATGTCCTTGGACTAAAGTAACAATGTCCAGCCACGCGCATCTTGTGCCATTAAAAACAGACAAAAGGGCCAAGTCTCTGGGGGTTGTTTCCGGATTGGTATCGTTTAGAGTGGATCCATCAAAAACACACACACCACCCAAAGTTCAATGAAACGGGAAGATTTCTATACAACAAGGATATTCAACCTTGTCGAATTGATTTAACGTAGGTATATTCGTTCCAGAGTCAAGGACCCCATCGCACTTAACATCAAAAGGAAAGGACTTATCTCAAAGATACATTCTTTTTACTTGCTCTATAGGGCAAGTATTGGTTTCGTGCAGAAAAAAAAAATCGAGGTTTTAATCAAACATGACATTACGATGATAGAGAAGCCCAAAAAAGTGGTTTTCGCCATACCGTCCGTCGGTCTGTCTGTGCGTCTGTGCGTCTGTGCGGATGTGCGGATGTGCGGATGTGCGGATGTGCGCTTTTTCACGTCATGCTACAGCCTAAACGGCTTGACGGATTTTCTTAAAACTTGGTATATAGCAGTTTGAAGAAAAACCATTGTCGAAGTTTTTTTTATTTCGTTTTAGCCCGGCTCAAACTGGTACCTTTCAAGTAACGGTTTTTTTCAATTTGGATTTTCTCGAAAACGGCTCTAACGATTTTAATTAAACTCAAAATTTAGCTAACTTTATGTATTTCGAACAAAACTGCGTTTTTTGTTTTTGGCTCAAATGGCCGTAACGAAAATCAGGTTTTAACGGGTTTTTTTCAAATAGCCATAAGTTCACAACGGCTTGATTGAATCGACTCAAACTTCGTTTGACATAGTTTTTCATAGTTTTCTATAGGATTGTTAAGTAAACTTTTCACTGAAGCCTTTCTAAATGGTAGCTCCCATACAACGAGCCGTTGAGTTTTAGCCAACTTTTTTTGGTTTTTTCTAATTTGCTCGAAAATGGCTCTAACGATTTTGTTTAAACTTTGTGTGTAATATTCTTTTAGTGTTTTTAAGAGAACTGCGTTTTTAGTTTTTGGCTAAAAATGCAAATAACGGAAATCTGGTCTTGACGTCTTTTTTCAAATTGCCATAAGTTGTCAACGGTTGTATCGAATTCAAACAAACTTTGTTTGGTATAGTTCCTTACAACTCTCTATCAGATGGCATTGCATTTTTTTCAGTTTATCTTATTTAAATGGTGGCTCCCATACAAAGAGCCACTAGGTTTTGGCCAATTTTTTTAGTATTTTCTAATTTACTCAAAAAAGGCTCTACCGATTTTTATTAAACTTTGTATTGAATATACATAGAATGTTTTGAAGAAAACTGCATTTTAGTTTTTGGCTACAAATGATAATAACGGAAATTTGTTTTAACAATTTTATTAATTTGGCCATAATCGGACATTTATATCATTTATAGCACCCAAAAGATGACATCTAAATTTTAAAAATTCAAAGGTTTCTTAACGTAAGCTCCCGCTCGGGTTTTCCAGTTTTAACCAAAATTTTGTAGTTTTCCCCAAATTTTTCAAACAGGAGTTCTTCATATTGCTCGAAAACTTTGTTTTCAACGTACTATTGCACCCACAGAGCAAGTACGTGCGACCCAGTCGTGCATTTTATTTTTTATGTTTTGACACTCAAGTCCTGGGATCAATTAAATTTTAATAATTTTTCTTTTTTTCTGATAGCCTACTCACTCTCCGTTATCGATTTAATATGTCCTTTTTTATTATCAGTTCATTTAACATTTAATGTCTGTCGGCTTCATTTTCTCATTTTCTCAATTGGTGTTATTAATTCCGTGCATTTAATTTATGCCACTCATAATATGGTTTTTCCAATCGAAAATGCAATCTCTTTTTTCTCCTGTGATTCTGATTCCGTGGCTCTGATTCGATCCTTCTTCCCTTTACCCCCCTAACTGCTATTTTTTTCTCTCTGGAAAATATCCTTTCATTATATTTCTTTCAATCTGCATAATTACAGCAAGTGGAATACAACAGACACACACAATCATATCCCACAGCCAGCAAATAGTTTGTGTGTGCTGTTTTTGCATTGGCATGAGTCAAAATTAAAATTTAAATCATTTTTAATTTAAATTCGAAAAATAATGCAAAAATTAAAAAAAAATGATATGCACAGAATGAGAATCAAAAAGAGTCGGGGAAAGGTATGATTGAAGGAATGGAGGCATACAACTGCGGCAAGGACATGAATATAAATATATACATATGTATGTATGCGAGGTGTGAGCAATCGACATTGAGTGGATTTATCAAGTGGAATAATTGCGATTGCAATTAAAATGGAAATATGAATAGTCGTCCTTTTTCGAGATGTACATATAAGTGCGATTTTGTTGTTGCTTTAAACGTTCCCAAAAACAAGACAAAGAAGAGCTCGCAGTTGGGGTAATGGACTTGGGGCAGCCAATGCAATTACTGGAACTGCCAAATATGTTTTTTGAGTGCAAAGTTATCTTGAATCTTTGCTTGTCTCATTTCTTGATGAAGGTATCCAAAGGAGTGAAAAAGCAATCCCTCTGCCTTACTGGAAAATTTTTGAACGCTTTAAGCTCTCTTCATAGAAATATCACTCGCAGGGAGTGATTTCTAGCTGCCCTCACAATTTGTACAGCTGATGTTCTGTAGCTGTTGTTCTACTCGAGCTTGGCGTTCAATAGCTTACAGCTGATGCACAGGCTGCACTTTCCAAGGGAACATCTTAAAGTCTTTCCGGAAAATTCCTTGCATGATCTGCTGATTGATGTTAAATTGCTTGTTACTCCGGGGTCATTTGAGATGTCTTCAGCCTCAGCTTCAACACTCTTAGCTGAATGGCTTCTTAGAGGCCAGCCAGATCTGGCAGTATTTAATGTTGTCCTATACTTTTCTATGCGAGCAGCAGCTTCGCTTTCTTGCTGTCGCACGACATGGAAATCTGTGTCACAACATTCCGTCTTGTTGAAGTATTTTGTATAGCTTTTTTTATCTTGAAACACTAAAAAAAAATTCAAACTATTTTTTTTAAAAGTTTTTCAAGAATCACCTTTCTTTCTTTTAAAATTTACAAACGATTTTCAATATTTTTTGTTTCCTAGATAGAAAATTGGTAATGAGATTTTGTGCATATTTAGTTTTTCTAAGAAAAGCCTCAAATCGATTAGAAAAATTTTAATATTTGTCTAAAAAAAAATGTGTGATTTTTGTTTTGTTTTCAAAATGCATAGTTCCCAAGCAGTTATCCAGAAGTAAAAAAGCAAGTTTGTCCCACCCAGTCGATCGTTTTTTTTTCACTTCTATGCATTCCAACTGGGTCGCAATTCATCCTGCATTTGAACAGTATGCTTCTATGTAAACAGCCTCTGATCTGTATGAAAAAAAAATAAAAAAAGCAGCCTCCCCTGAGATTCGAACCTGGCTCCATTTCCTAGCCTTGACTTTTTTGCTCCAGAAACATATTTGAAATTGACGTATGAGCTTTGGAATATAATTCGCAGAATTTTTTTCGTCGCCGTACGAACGGCACCAACCTCCAAAAAGTACTATTTGTATTTATTTATTTATATAATAATTTATATAGATTTGTAAGTAAAAATTATTTATTCGACTCTCAAAACCTGGGCTAGAAATAGGGCCCAGGTTCGAGTCCCAGCGGCTGCTTCATTTTTTTTTTTTTTTTTTTTTTTTTTTTGAATTCTATAATAATTACTCTTCTAATATCAAGAGGCTGTCTTAAAATAAGGATACTGCTTAGTTGCTTAACGAATTGGCCTAGTTGGAATATGCAGAATTCAAAGTAAAAAGCCTCTAAGTTCGTATTTCCTTGATTTTAATGTGCGTCGTTACTTTGGTGGGTGGTAATGCACAAAGAAAATAAAAAATTAAAAAAAAAAAAAAATTAAGAATATCGTTATACATTTTAAAATTTTGGAAAACGGACCAGTAACTCCGTACATTTAAAACAGAAACCGGAGAATATTGTAAAACAAGAATACAACGTATATGTCCAAAATCCTGTATTTTGTACGGACAAAAAAACCAAACGGTTTGTCGTGTTCAGATCATATTTTAAAATTTTGAGCGATCGAATCCAGAGTAATTTTTGTTCACACGTTTCAGGCGCTGGCCCCCGTGAAACTTTGGTTCCGATCTTACGAAACTTAGTTTTAAGGCTCTTATTCTTTTTAAGGGAAACTTATGAACTTATGAAACTTATGCCCCCTCCAGCTGTCTTGATCTCCAGCCTGCCGTTTCCGATTTCAAACTCAAAGCAGTCGGAGATCTTCCTCTATTAGGGTTGATCCATCAGGCACGGCGTTGTAGACCTTACGAGCTGACAATGTTTTTTTTTGATCTAGTGTTTTACATCCTTTCTACCCTCAATTTAGACCTTAAGAAACGTTTAAGTTCTCTTCTTGCTGAGAAAAAACCTGGGGTTTTTCGGAGATAGGTGTGCGAAGTTCAGCTTTTTAGACACTACTTTTCTTTCCGCTTGTTGGCATAACAGCCATTGGTCTTGCAGGCTTAAATCAAAAATCGTGAGATGCCTCGAAGTCTCGATTGAAACTCGGTCACCACAGGCTGTATTAGTTAAGTACTTAAACCGAATGAAGTCTTCCAATATTGAATTTCAGATGTTTTAGCGAGGGGTTCATAAAAAATGTCTTGGTAGCGTCGTATTTTTTGTATATGTCCTTACAGAGGCGCTTAAGAGGCGAAAACGGTGAAATTCGGCCCTAATACGGACCGTCATCATTCGCTCACTGACTTCGTGGAAGCTCGAGATACTTTGGCTTATTTCTCTGACAGTGGAACTGCATCCAAATATTCTAGAATAGATGCCATAGTTTCCTCTTGTTCTGAGGTGTCGAGACAGTTTTCCCTGGTCTAGATAACCAACCTTCAAAAAACTAACCGCTATAGCAGGCTCCATGGCTTTGAAGAAAGTAAATTGGTTCAAGAAAATATGACTATATGTAGTAAGGTTCACTTCACAGTTAAAAGTCTCTCAAAAGTTAATTTTTGGAACTAGGACAGAAAACACCACAGTTTATGTTCACTAATTCGTCTTAATTATATGATTCCCTATAACCTAAGAAGTATGTGAATCTTATTCAACAAATTGCCTAACAAACCCAAACTTCTTTACGCCACCGTCGATAAACATAATTTCCATCATCTAAATCCACTTAATGCCTTTCTTATCCTTCTACACACAATCGAAAATTCCACCTTCTCGCATAAATATCCTGCTGAAGGATCAAAAGAGCGACACGCATAAAATCAATCGAAAATCATTTATCCGAATGGATGCGGAAGATATAAAAATTAATATCTCCCTCTTTATTGGGATCATTAATAACATATACATAAACCAACACTATCTTACACACACACAAACACAAACACTCACTAATAAACCAAAACATATGCGGCTATATCACAATCCCCCAAGACTAATTAGCACTCGTCGCTAATAACTCCCGCCACATCGTATAATAGTCGAGATGTTGGCATTTAATGGCGGTTCTTTAAGCCTGATGAAAGCCTTTCAGATACATGATGGCTGTGGCGGCAGACGACTGTGCCTACAACCTATATACATACATACATCCCAAGTCTTCACACGCATCTAACCGAATCAATCAATCGAACGCCCGAGCTTTATGGCCAACATAGAACAACACACTCTTATATACCCTTGCCCGTCCTGGTGCCTTGGGAGGAGGCTTTACGTTTACGCACACTTAATAGAGAAGGCTTTGTTGGCTGCTACTGCTTCTGCTGCCTCCCTTGGAATTAATAAGGAATTTGTTTTTATTTCTTTGTGGCCACACATGTTTGGATTGGGAAACCCATCAATCCCGGTGTAGGCCCACATGTTCGGGTCTGAATTTAGGTGCCATCGTCGTCGTCGGTAAGCTGGAAAAGACTGACATATGGATTTGTGATTTGATAAATGGGAGTCCTTGGCGAATAGAATTGATTGTCACCCACCAACGACACCACCACGCACGATGATGGCCACTTCGCCGAAGGTCCTTTGGGTAATTTGATGGACTTCATGTACAGAGATACATATAGGTGGCCATTAGGGTAAATGTTTTTTTTTTTTGTTAGGGTAATCGCATTTGAATAAGAGTGCATTCTAATTTATAAGGACGAGGAATGTTTTGGAGTACCTATGTATGTATGTATGTATATGTGTCCTCAATTGGCATTTAAATTCCCATCAAAGACACTCGACCTATCAGCAATGCAGAGCTGCATAGTACCCATGTATATCTATACAACAACACACCAACTGCTTTGAACTTCAATCACCAACCATTGACGTCTCCTGCAGTCATAAGAATTTTTGGTTAACCTCTAATCGGATACAGAGACTTTTGCCTCAGTTATCCTTATTCCTTTCATTTATATGTATGTATATGCACACAGAAGACCTACAAATACCAATTAGGAATCGTTCCAACTGGCAAGGGTTCATTTCGAAATGATGTTTCACCTTAAATTCTTTTTAAAATTTAAAATGGATTCTTGGAGAACTTCAGGGAAAGGATTGGTGTGTTAGGAAAAAGGATTTTTATCTTTGAAGTTGGTTCAAAAGAACTAGAGATGGAGTTTTATAGAAGTGTTTTATAGGCTTCATCAACCTATTCACTGAATAATTGATACACAGGAACTATAACTGTTAAAGGAAGTGTTCGTAATGAATTTGTTCGGCTTTAATCGAAAATCTATAGTCCTTTACAGTTACACAAAGAAAACAATTTTAAAGCTTTTGCAATTAGTAGTTTCAGAAGTGGGATTAATAAATCAAAAACACACTGAAACTTACCTACACTTAAATAAAAACCATCTATCTTGAGGCTTTTTGATTGATTAAAATAAAACCAAATGAATATAAGCTGGCGCTCATTTTAGGACAGATCCAATCAGAGAGGGGGACTATTGAGGATCGCAAACTTGAGTCCAGAACTGGACCCAACCTAACCAACTTTCTAGAACGGACACAGAGATGAGCAGATGGTTAGACTTGACAGTTTATGATCCAAAAACGTACGTACCAACCTATAAAGCGGAAAAGGTGGAATTGGATGCAAAATTTTTTTTGGTTTGCGGTCGGTTGGGTTTGACCACACTCCATTTAAAAATATAGACGCTGAGAACAAGAACGCTCCAACTCGTTAAGTCTACAACTTGTGCCGTGTCAGAGGAAGTTACAAGCGAAGGTAGACTCATCTTCGATGGAGTGACCAAGTTGAGGGAGATCTTCGAAAAACTTTGACGGCAGCCAAGAGATAGAGCCGGCTCGCGAAGCATATTCAGCAATGGTTAAAAAATATCACACTTTGCATAGCCATCAAAAGGCGCTGCCTACTCGTATTAACCAAATGTTGGAGGAAAGGGGAGATGAAGAGTTCTTTCAGCAGGGAACAAAAGTTAAATTTTAACCGAATAGTGAAACAACATTTTTTCAGAACCGATCATCAGCCTCCAAAGTAAATGTTCGGGAGCGCGTTCTGTATATGCTGTTGATTTCCACAACTTGGGAGACATTTTTTCAGCCTGTTGCTGAAATGTAAAAACAGCCAAGATCCAGACGAAGAACGATTCGTACTGGACTATTGGAACCTCATTGTAGTTCCCCGTGGCGTAGTGGTTAGTGTTTCGGACTGCTACGCCGAAGGTTCAGGGTTCGATCCCTGACGTTGCCACCTATAAGTTCTTTTCCGGGGTATTGCCTCTTGCAAGAAAGTGACAAATCCTCCAAGAGTAATTAATGTCATGGAAAGTGCTTCTCTGTTAGACGTTCGGATTCGGCGGTAAATTCCATTCCTGCAGAATATTAACGCACACACAGGAATGGTTGATAGTGTAAGTCACAGGCCCCGGATCCGCTTGGAGCTGTTGTGCCAACGATTTATTTTTAAATTGAAACCTCATTGTAGCATAACTCTTGTAAGCATCGATATGCATTTTTATTTGCGGACGTGAAAACAAAAATTTGACAATCGTATTGGTCTCTTCAAATGTGGATCAATGTGTTCTGTTTATAGACAGCCTGATTTGTATGCCGTGTCCAACTTTGGTACCGTTGCTAGACTGATAAACATTATCAGAATCACGTTGCATACAATTCGCTGCTTCGTTTTCTTCGGAAATCCTTTACACCATTAATGAAATAGCTAGATGCATTTCTCATCTGAAATACCCCCGTAACCCCCGCATTGTCAGGAATACCCATCAATTCACGCTCGATTATATCTGCCTAACTTCGGACGCACTGTTAAGTATAGATACTCTTTTTTTCAGGCACACTACAAGAATGTGGATAATTTTTCTCTAATATTGTGATTTACAGACGTTCAAAACCAATGCTCATCGACATCTCCAAACTCCTGGAACGCTTGCACTGTGTTAATTCCTCAACAGAGTATGTGTTGATAACCCAAACAAAAAACTGTTTTTTTTTTGAAAAACTTTTCGAAAATATATTCCAATTTTTTTTTTGAGTATGCCAACTTCTAGCACTTTGTAGTTTTTATCAGAAAAATACAATTTAAAAAAAAAAAAAAATTAAACCGTTTTTGGAAAAAACAAAAAATAAAAAAAAATTTTGAAACTTTTAAAAAACTCAAAAAAACTTTTTTGGAAAAATTTAAAAAAAAATTATTATTTTGTTTATAAAAGGGCTTCTACATTAAAAATTTCATAAATTCGTCGAAAGGCTTACGAGAAAATCGGATTTCAAAAAACCGGTCCTATGGGACTTATAAAACTTTTCCTGAAAAATCCATTCCAACCAAAATATAAAGTTTGCACATAAAACACTTTTCAGAAAGTTTTATCAAAATCGTAGGACGTGTTTTTGAGAAAAATTATTTGTTCACTAAAAATCGTATGACAGGTACCGTTAGTTTTAAAGCTTCAAAAATTTTTTTTTTTTACGAATGCATAAATTGCCTTATAGTAAAAAAGGTAGGGTAGAGTGCGGTAGTGTCGTTGTTTCAACATCGTGATGCAAGGGATGCAAGGGTATCGCTTGCATGAGACACTATCACCAAAAATTAGCACAATATTTGGGGCTTATGGATGACATCGAAGTGATTAAAAATAAAATGCACGACTGGGTCGCACGAACTTGCTCTAATGAGTGACAGTGGTTTAGGGGCTTGAGATTTTGATAAAAATAAAAATTTCAAAATTCTTAAATAAATACTTAAACTAATTTGAGCTGAAAAAAAAGTACGCCATTTTATTTCTTGGAAAAATTTGAATTTATAAGAAAAAATTTATAAAAATCTATGGGGCAGTTTTTGAGAAAAAAAGTTTTTTTTGAAAAACTTTTTGAAAAAAAATTTCAAAAAAAATTTAAAAACGCCAGTTCATAGGTATTCAGCAAGTACATTTATTTAAAATTTTTAGAAAAAAATTTAATACGCCGTTTTCAAAATATTAATGTTTTAATTTTTTTTTAAATGCTTTTAAAAATACAAAAAAATATTTGTCAAAAATATTGGTATGCAATACAAATTGAGCTACCTACAGCTATATATGTGTGTGAAATTTCGAGAGAATCGGTTGAGTCGTTTTCGAGATAGTCGAAAGCAAAAAAACGGTCCTATGGAAAGTACCGTTCTTAGCCATTTTTTAAAACTTTCTTTCAGTCATATTATTCTTCGTACCTAAAAAGCAACACTGATTTTTTTAAATCGAAATCGTTAGAGCCGTTTCTGAGAAAACTAAGCTTTAACGTAACGGTTGTATGGCAGGTACCTACCGTTATTTTTTAAGCTAAAAAAAAAAATTCAATTTCCCCTCTGTACAATACCTAAAAAAGTCTATATACCAAGTTTGAAGCAATTCGGCCCACCCGTTTGGGCTGTAGGTCTCTATACATACAGACAGACAGACATACAGACGGACAGAATTTTCAGACCATCTTTTTTCGTCTTCTCTATCATCGTAATGTCATGTTTGATTGTTATCTCAAAACTTTTTTTTTCGACGAATGCATAACTTGCCTTATAGTACCTATAATCGCAAGTAAAAATATGCGAGTAGTCTGCGGGGGGGGGGGGGGTCATGCAGATAGATGAGTAGTCAGGCGGACAGGCGTGCGTCTATTTGTCTCATATATGGCCTTGTTTAGGTGGGGTCGCCTACCCGAGGTAGTGTTTCCATTCTTATTTCCTCCGTTGTCCCCCGAATGCAACTATTACAAGCACGTTAAGCTTGCGAATGTCAACCACCTTTTTGTCTGTAATCATCGAAAGTAAAACTTTTGCGACTGTGAAGACTAACACGTAAAACTATAAGTTCTTCTTCTAACTTCCCTTGTGCTGCGATTGAAGAAAATGTCATTTCAGTGTAAGACTTTACAAACATTTTTTACTGGCGCATGCAAATTTCAGTATTGACTTTAAAGTTTAAACTTACACAAGCAAGTTGCTTATTTGCTTTGACGAAAGCAGTCACTGCCGCGCCGGAAATTTCATAATGTAATACGTAAAACCGTCACCATATGACTGCAGATGTCGCTTTTCCAAATTATTTCTTCGAGCGTAATCGATTTGTAAAGTGCACCTTTTCTGGAGGAACACCTTTTTGGTGTATTTTGAGACCTTAATACAGACTGTATCAAATCAAGCAAAAAATATTCCAAAACTCCCAAGCATTACGCAATTGCTGTTGTGTGGCTTCTTTCCATTTCTGACTGATAACCTCAAGATTAAATATTTTTGCAAGTTCTCAAAAAAAAAAAAAAAAAAAAGAAGATTAGCTCCCAATTTTGTCTTAATACCCTTCAAATTTAAAAGGTATATCCTTATATTACAATCTTTTCCCATTTGCAATGTATCTTTCTCACTAAACACCTCATAATTTTGCAATTTCACGAAACACATCACCTTATCCCCTCCATTATCTTCTAATCGGCCCCCTTAATTTTCGTATCCATATTTCTCTTCTTCCGACCTTTTATCTTTGCGTGAAGCCCTCTTTTTTTTTTTTTTTTTTTTTTTTGAAAAAAACGTGGCTTTATTTATTCAACCCCAACCCTAACCAAACTTTTCTTCTCCGTTTAAGCGAAATTCACTTCTTCTTGCTGCGAAGAACATTACAAAACAAAGACGATTCTAACGGTTCATATGAAAATAAATATAAACCCCCACATTCCACCAAGGAAGACTTAAGCGACGACAATGACGGGAGGAAGAAAACAGAAAAAAAAAATTTAACCACGAAAAGAAATATCCTTATTAAAGAGATTCATGTAAACCAGCAGCTCCAACTCCGACTCCAACGGCGTGACGTGGCGCGGCGCCTTGGCGAAGAACAAGAACAAGATGGATATAAATGGAAAGAGAAAGGACGAGTGACAAAACAAACATCACCCACACCATTTTATCATTTATCATAACCGCAACCATAAAAACATCATCAGATACGTTGACAATGGCAATAGCATATGTAGCACCCGAGTAATTTCATGAATTGCCATATATCCTTTCCTATACCTTCCTTCCATAAAAATATATCCAGTCGAGCATCAGAGGCAGAGGGATGGATACAAAGGACATCCACCCCGCCGAACCAAAACCAAAACCAAAAAACCCATCACCTCACACTACCGCACCACCGCCATGCCACCATTAGCTTACAGCAGCAGCAGCAGAGCATTCATAAGACAAACACAAACAAAAGGAACATCATTGCCTAATGGCATGTATGCTGTATGCAAAAAGGATGTTCGACAAAAAAAAAGTGCGCACAGACAGACTCAGTAGTCAGCAGCAAGACGGATTGAATAAAAGGATGCAAACAACAATGCCTGTCAAATTGTAAGTCCTTTTCTTTGCCATTATCAATATTTCTTTTCGGCAATGTGGTTTTGGTGTGTCTTGATATTACGACGACGATGATGATATGATGATGGGGGTGGCGATTCAAGGATACAATATTCCAAGCATAATCGGGTAATTCTTTCGATAGATAATAATCTCGCGCTATACAAGGATTAGGGGTTGCACGCACTTTGTTTATCTCCCCCATCGCACCGCAACGCTCCGGTTTGTCCTTTCCATCATTTTGAAGGTTTTCTTATATTAATTTCCATAAATCCCATTTATCATCTTATTTCAAAGTGCAGGGGGCACAAGCAGGGTGAGCGATTTCTGACACTAATGTCCTTATCAATATCACTTGAATGCACACTCTTCTTTGTGCCTGTTGGGTCATCTATCTATCTTCCATCTATCTGGGAAAGCTCACATTGCTTATTTTAAGAGTATGGATCGACCCTCTGGTCACAGGCAAATTGAACAAAACTTTATGACTTCTATAGTCGATGTCCACAATTCAAGCGACCATCCGCTGAATACATAAAATTCGGTACGCAGGATAGCAGTTGGACGAAAGGACGACACTACCAAGGAATTATGTTTGAAGTTGCAATTTTCTGCTGTTAGGAGTTAGGATCAAGTATTGTAACCAAAAAAAAAAATTTTATAAACTTAAAAAAAAAAAAAAAAAAAACAGGACCGAGGTCCAACTTCTTAAAAAAATAGTAATTTGTCCTTGAATGTAAAATCAACTCTGGTTTTTCAAGTGTCAGGATAACTGTTATTTTAATGAGACTCGGGATACTTTATTCAATTGGTTTGGTGAAATTTTATATGGCAGCTGTGCATGAGTTCTGTTTTCTTTGAGACTGACGGTGATATACCCAACTTACTATATTTAACTTGTTTTAGGTTCTACACAAGCTCTTTTTAGACTTATATAAGAACACAGAAAAGCCTTATGCAAGTCATAATGTTGTATATTATGCAAGCTGTTTAACTGATATAAGACTTTTGTTGACATGTTATAGCAGCAAATAACTTTTCATGAAATGCTATTAATGCTAAAAGCTCTCGTTGAATATTATAAAAAGGCCTTACCAAAGCTAACAGCTTGCAGTGAATGTTTATGTACCTTAGGCCTTTTAAAAGTCATTTTCAATTACCTTGAAATACTTTTGTTAGCTTGCCGAAGATGATTTATTTAAGGAAAAAAATAATTAAAAAAAAAACATTATATCAATTATTTCAATAAAAAAGTTTTTCATGAATTTTCAATTTTCAATATTCTTAAAAGTTTTTTCTTTTACTCTTTTTTTGTAACGATGTTTAGTACTTGCCTCTCTCATTTTAGTTAAAACTGATTTTATTCATTAGGCTTGATATTAGCAGATTAGTTAAGATTATATACGGCTTTTATAAACAAGCCTTATACAAGTTCATTGCAACGACACTTGTCGTAGAAAGCCTAATAGAAGCTATTTCTGCAAGCATTATATAGAACTTGTCAAAATCAATTTTAGTGGCTTTAAAGCAGCTAAACTATTTTTTTAAATGTTAGAGTTGGAAACATGTGGCTTGCAAAAGTTTGTCTTATACTAGCTCTTTACAAGTTATTACTTGCCAAATTAAAAATTGGACCTTATAGGACAAACATATTGTGACGTTGGATGAGAATGCTTTCCTACAGCACCTCCCATATTAAAGTTTCCTTTAGAAATGTAATTTTATGCAGTATTTTCAAAAAAGGCATCTCATTCTACATACTTACTATCTGATAACTATCCAGAAGTCTAGGTCTTTTTTGCCTTAGAGCACCACATGTGCCTAATATAAGGTCCGATGTTTCCCCTTTTTGTTTTAGTTGTCTGCATGTTCCACTTCTTGTGTCTTTTTAGTCTACGCAGTAGTCTGTGAGAAAGCTCATTACTTTTGACACCAAAATCCAACATGGTCTCTTATCCAATCAACTGTGGCTGTGTTATCTTGCCCAGAATGTTGAGTTTCACCATACACTACCGCTTCCATACCAGTTTGGCACAGATGGTATTGGAGTTCAGAGCTTTAAGTGCTGCCTGTTTATTTCTTCAAATGTAACATTACGATGAGTTAAAATATACTTGAGGAGAGAATTTCGTTCTAAACCCAAAAACTCCTGCACTAGCCCAGCCCCATCGGCAGTACCCTTTCTAAGAATTTGCCACTCTTTCTTGTTACTCATTTCCGTTTGGACATTTTCCTTATTTGTTTGCCCTTGTCAGTGCCCTTTCTTGCAAATTGTATGATTGTTGTCTTAGCTACATTTTTAATTACAAAGTGATATTGAGTCAAAAGAAGCATGACATCTTTATCTGCCGTAGCTCTTATGGGATCAATTGAACCTTTTTCCGAGTCACTGCTTGGTTGGCTCTTTTATGCCATATGCCAAAAAATCGCTCCATAGGTAAAAGCGGGCCTAACCTACACAATATGCACCTCCATCACAGGATGTTCGGGTTACATCCATTTCCCTGCACTTCACTGGAATATTATTAAAGGCCAGTGGCTTTACCAATTGTTGCTTCTAGGTTTTCCAGTTATTCCTATAAATTCACAAAGGATGTGTTCAAACTTCCCGTAGACTATTACAAAAATGTCGTTAGCGAAGCAAAACATATTGTATCCCTCCTGAAGTCAGACATCCTAGAGCTTACCCGTTCACGTTGCTGTTTGCTGTTTCTGGCAGCCGACTATTTTGTATTATCTGCCCACAGTTGGCGCTTCAATCGATTGTGTCCCGAATAAAAAACTTCGCGCACAGGGAATAGTACATTTTTTTTTTTTCTTTAAAGACAACTCAGAACTTTGTAAGACAGGCGTAAGAGCAAGTCAGTGCACCGCACTGTGCGTCTTTTGTTTAGCACGCGCAATTCCACGTAATAGATTCCCCGGTCAGTTGGTGGTCCATTTGTTAAAGCTGTCTGCAGCCTGTCGGGGATTTTGTTTGTTTTGCTTTGGAAATTTTGTAGATTTTTGTTTCTAATGGTAGCCTGTGGTGAGTTTTCTTTGTGTATGGCACATGGGTACATGGCATAGTATGGTACAGTCCCATACTTTATATACCCGCTAGGGGTTGGTTTGGTTTTGCTCTGGGAAGAAGATGAATGGAAAATGTGTTAATACCGTCTGACAGGTGTAATATACTATTTTTCATTTTACCATTTCACCAAAAAGGCGGGTAGTTTTCTGCGTCCATTTTCGTTTGCGCGACGTTCCTTGTCTAGTTCTTTTGGGAAAGTTCTCTTTCATTTTTCAATTTCCTTATTTTTGTTGTTTGTTTGTCTTCTGGAGAGAGAAGTTTTTTTCATTTGCTTGTGACTGTCTGTCTATCTGTCTATTTTTTTTTGTGTGTGAATGTTTCCTTGAAAAGCAATTACAACAAAATATGGATTTTTGCTTTTTTCCGGTCGATGAAAGATGAGAATAAAGCAAAAGGAAGAAAAAAAAAAACAAAATCTCCAGGAAGGAAGGAAGGAACCATGCGGGAGCTTCTTCTTCTTAGTTTTTGAGAATAATAATATGTGACAGCGTTTAAAGATTAATGGTTATTTTTGTGGTTTTGCTTGAAAGTTGTTGTGAGTGAAAGATGCTTTCAGTAAATAACCACAAATCATCACATATTTACCTTGGTTTCATTTATCAAATAATTTTAAGATTGTTTTTCTGTTGTGCTCTGATCTAACCTATAAACTGAGCTAAAAGGAAAGAAAAGGTGGTTGAGGATTAAATAAAAATGCCGGCTAAGAAGCTACTTTCTAGCAAAGATATACAGATGATATAACCCTACTATCCCTGAAGTGCATATAGCTTATTGCGAAGGGCATCGAAGGTCATCACCTTAAAACTATCACGCAAGTGAGTTTTTAAGTCCCTTTGACGCTACGGTCTTATATATTTTTTTTTTTTTTTTTATAATGCACACGCGCTCAAGGGGTTTGTTATAGCCCTTTTAATGATAAGTCACAGCGCGAGCGATAGGAAGTTAGGAAGGAAGGGAAAGGAGGTGTCGATGAACATTGATCTTGAATGTTTGAAGATCAAAATGGCAAGAAAAAATTGTGCCAGGCAATCCATTCCACATTCGTGTTGTACGGCTAAAGAAAGAATCTCTATATTTCACGGTACGTCCGAAATTGGGCTCAAGTGTAAACTGATGAGCGTTCCTAGCAAGACGAGTATTACGGGGGAAATGTTTAAGGGGTGGAACGCAGCTGGCTACCTCGAGTGAGCATTTTTTGTAAAAGAACCTGTAAAATAAGGAAAGACATGAGACATTTCGACGATGTTCGAGTGACGGAAATGTTTCCATAATGTGTCTCTCTCCTATCAATTTTAACGCTTTTTTCTGAACTCTGTCGAGCAGTTGGAGAAAAGTTTGAGAAGCACCTGCCCAGAGATGGGAGTTATACTCGAGTTTAGGACGTATAAACGCTTTGTAAATTGTAGCCAGATCAGAAGGGGTGAAAAACTTCTTGCATCTATTAAGAAAGCCTAAGCATCTTGCAGCATTCTTGGCAATCTCAAGTATATGATCATTCCAACGAAGATTGTCACTGATACACATACCGAGTACTGATAGCTTTTCGGCCTCCTCGATGCAAGTACCATTCATGGATAATGGCATAGGGGGTATGTTTAGCTTCATCGACAAAAGACAGCATTGAGTTTTCGACGCATTAAACTCCACACGATTTCTAGTACCCCAATTCATAATGTTGTTTAAATCGGAGTTTAACGAGCTTATCATACGATTTCGCTGTAATAACACGTCCGAAGGCGAAGGCCGTGAATTATCAAACGTATACGAAAAGCTGAGGGTTGAGTCGTCAGCAAAACAATTTAATGGATTAGAAGTCACAGACAAGAGATCATTTATAAAAATGAGAAAGAGAGTCGGAGACAGAACGGAGCCATGAGGCACACCAGCATTTATTTTGTGGAGATCAGACTTGAAACCGTCTAATACAACTTGTATTGAACGGTCCAGAAGATAGCTTCTAATCCAACGAATAAGAGTAACATCGATACCAAATGCACGCATTTTCGATAAAAGAGCTTCATGCCAAACTCTATCAAATGCCTTTGAAATATCAAGCGCAATAATCTTGCTTTCGCCAAAGCGATGCACAGATTTGTTCCACTGTTCGGTGAGATATGCCATCAAATCACCAGTGGAACGATTGCTGCGAAAGCCGTATTGCCGGTCATTTAAAAGCTCCCGATCTTCGAGATATTTCTTTAGCTGACGATTTATCAGCGTTTCCATGACCTTGGAAAGAAGGGACGTAAGTGCAATTGGTCGGTAGGAGGAAGGGGAGGAGGAGTCACCTTTTTTTGGGACGGGCTGGACAAATGCTGTTTTCCATCTACTAGGAAAGATTCCTGAACGATAGGAGCGATGAAAAAGCTTACGCAGTGGTTTTGCCAGAGATGAAGAACACTTCTTCAGAAGAATAGGGGGTATACCATCCGGGCCAGCGGATTTGTGTATATCAAAATCTTGAAGTACTCTTGCTACTGTACGAGTGCGGAAAAATATCTGTCCCATAAAAGAATTAACGTTCTCAAGTACAGGAGGGGCATCGTTGCTTGCAGGCAACGTAGAACTTGCAGCAAAATGAGCTGCGAGCATATTCGCCTTCTCTGAAGAGCTGACAATGGGTTTATCGTCGACGATGAGCGTTGGAACTGATGATGACGTTGAGTTCTTGACGTTTTTTACAAATGACCAGAAGTTTTTACTGCCTTTGGGACTTTGCAGAATTTTTTGCCGTAACTTCTGGTCATGTAAAAATTTCGTTTTGTGTATAACGGAGTTGCACGAGTTCCTAACTTGTTTGTGTTTCTTCCGATTTTCCTCAGTTGGGTTGGCTTTGTAGGATCGGAAGCTTACTTCTTTCAACCTGATAGCTTCTTTACACTCTTCGGAAAACCAAGACTTTTCTTTTGGTTTGATACATTTTGTTCTGTGAGGGACAAAAGTTCTCATTCCAAGAAAAATCACTTCTGTAATCATTTCAGCACTGGCATCAATGTCATTATCGAGGAAGCATAATGACCAGTTAAAGTTGCGAAAGAAAATATTCAGACCGTCCCAGTTGGCTTTCTCGTATTGCCAAACGGTCCTAGTGGGAATTTTTTCTTTAACTGGATGGTTGGAGATCGAGAAATTAGCTGAAATGACACAATGGTCCGAGGTGCCAAATGGAGAAGTTACTTTAATAGTATATTTATCAGGATGGGAAGTAAGGAACAAGTCAAGAGTATGGGCGGAATGCCCATCAACATCCGGTATACGAGTAGGCTCATCGACAAGCTGGGTAAGATGGTTATACTCAGCAAAGATCTCGGTATACCTTCCTTCGAGTGTTGTCTGGCCAGAATATCGGAGACAACTTGAATTGTGTACATTGAAGTCGCCCGTAATCACGACTTCAGTGTGAGGACAATGGGAAACAATTCGGGAAATTGAATCTGACAAAACATCTAACTCATCACAAGTAGACATGCTGTCAAGATTCGGACTCCTGTAAAGAAAACAGTAATGAATGATATGCTTGCGGACAGTGAATTTGAGCCACAGGAAATTAAAGTTCGTATTAGAACAATGCCCATATTGGGGAAGGCTCTGGCAAGCAATATCATTCCTAACATAAACGACAAGACCATGGTGGGAAAAAAGTAATGGCACTAAGTTATATCCAAACAAACAAAATTCTGATAAATCAGTATTCTGTCCAACCTGGGTTTCACTTAATGCCAAAACAGCTGGCCTGTATTGCACAGTATGGGCGTACACAGAAAAGAAATTCTTTCTTAGCCCACGAACATTTGAATACACAACACAAAAATCACTTACCATTTTGAAAAACTAAACACAAAAGATTCAACTTTGACGAAACTAATTTCAGACGTGCAGTATAGGCCCATATTAATTCCAATTATAAACAAACTGTCCTAGGTGTTATGCCCATAAAACAATTTGCAAACGGGAATTAATACAGACAAAAAAACACGAAAGAATATACATCAAATGCTGCTCACCATCCAATGCAAAACCTCTTGCGATAAGCCTCACAAGAGGCTTGCATTGCATAGAAAGCAACAGTTATGTGTGGCGCGGGTGGAGAGGATGGGTATTGTTGGATGCTGTGCTGCGAATGCGAGCGAGGTATTTGGTGTACATGTATATTTTTTTTTTTATTTTCTTATATATATCTATGGTTTCCGTTTAAGTAACTGAACAACAGAGCATAAACATGTGGGGAATTTAGAAAGTTTCCTATCTTCCCTGTACTGACAATTTTTGTTGAACACAGTAAAGTGTTCTGTACTGACAATTTTTGTTGAACACGGTAAAGTACATAATGTACCATGTACCAAACATTTTCTGGAATTCGGTATAAATGTATATTCAGCCGGATATTCGTCGCATTGTGCTAGATATCAAGTTTGAAAATCTCTGACTTGCAACTGGTCAACATCAGCAGTTGGGGAAGTAAAATCTTGATTGACTATAGCTAAGTGTCTTGTTTCATGAAGCCTCATCTGCAACTTTTGGTTTTATTAAACCAGTGACAAAATCCACGCGCTATAGGAAAATGTGAAAGGATGGAAGGAAATGGAGGAGATACCGATGCACATTGGTTTTGAACTACTGAATATCACAACTAGATGGAAATAAAGTTGGGTTAAGCTTTCCACATTCGTGTCGTGCGGTAAAAGAACGAGTCTCTTTACCTTTATAGTACCTCTAAAGTTGGGTGCAAGGGTGAATTGATGAGAATCAATAACACAAGTGCGATTATTACTGGCTAATAGTTTAAGGGGACGTATGCAACTTACCTTTTTGATTAGAGCGTTATCATAAAAATGTGAGTAATGTAATTTTGTTGGCACAGTACAATTTTGTTACAGATCGTCATAGCCTTATGAGTTTTTCCTTCTGGGTGATTCCTCACATTAAAATCGGATCTAGTAAATCTTGAAGATATCTTAATAGAGGGCTCTTTAAAGAAGTCTGACTTCTTAATGGTACCCACATCAAAGTTATTTTCAGTTTCTTGGTAAAGTGCCAGAATCAAGTTTTCACGGCCAAATTAAGATGTGTTTAAAATTGAACAAGGATCATGATGATGGTGCTTCAGGGAAATTTCATCTCATTATATTTCTTGACGGTTTACTTTATTGACAAAACTAAGCACCTCAGTTATCCTTTGATGACGAGTAAGCCATTACTTATGTGAAAGCTCTTCATTTCTGTTTAGGCACTTGAAATAAAAGCCTTTACGAAATTGTCCTGAACTGTGCTTCCACTTAACGAAAAGTTCGAGTACTTATGAGGATCTAGTAATGATGATATCAACCATTACTCAAGCCTTTAGCCTCAGAGTAATGAATATGCTTTGCAAAACAGAATATGCAGTACAAGGTCCTTAAGAACCCTTCACTACAAAAATATCATCTTAGAGGAAAACCACTTTAAAAGGAGTTATAGCAGCTCTTTGTTTGCCAATCTTTAAATTGTGTGGCTTGCAAAAGTAAGCTTTATACAAGTTAATACTTGTCAAATTTGAAAAATTGGATCTGATATAAGCTTAATTGCTGGTTAAGAACTAAGACATTTTAAGGATTTCATCATAAAACAATATCATACAAAAGACTCAAGAAATCAGCATATGGTAAGACTAAGACTCAGTAGTGAACCCACGTTCCCTTAAGCCTCATGCCCTACAACTTAAAAACGCCATAATAATTGAATCTAGATTGCTTAAAATAGAAACAAATTTAAAATCCGAAAGCAATTTGTAAATTATTACCTAACAAACTTCCAAATCCCATTGGAAACCACAAATATCCCCCAATCCACCGCAATCTTGATGGGGAAATCCCTAACAGTTAAATATTATTTCCCACCGCAAATTCCTTAATTTTACGATTGGTTTGCGATTGAAAGTAATTGCTATAGGTACGCACTTCAATGCGAAGTGAGAGTAAGAAAAGACCATCAATTACTGTACTTCATGTTTCCCAAAAGGAATTCTTCCATAATATTGGGTCTTGTTGGATATGGGGTTCCAGAGAAGTAATTTCATTTCGAAATTGATAATCGCCTCCTTATTTTATCTTATAGAGAACGAGAACGAGATATAGACAAAAGGTGAGAACCATATAAATGAAATAAAAACCCGAGATACCGTATAAGAACTCACTCCTTCTTGTCACATCAATCTTCGGGAGGTTAGAATTGTAAAAATAAGTACACGGCACCACCCATACTCTGTCATCTTTCAAAGTGATGGAGCACAAAAAATGGTGAAACGAACCAAAAAAAAAAGTAGAATTTACGAAGTGTGTAGTTTATTTAAGGATTTCACTCGTAATGTCTACATTTACAAGCGCATATCCTTTGAAATTTATCTGCATAATAAATAAAGTCTTTCGCTTGTTCCTTTTGACTATAAGAGTGTAACTGGCAGAGGGCTGCTGCTCAGGCTCACTCTGCTCACAAATAAATGAGAGTCCTCTAAGGATATAGCGCGCAGAGGCGTGGTACTAAACTCACTGGTTAACTGTCAGACAAGCCATCTACCATGCCAGAATGGTTGCTTGCTTTCTGTTCCGGATATACTCCTCGTATACTAACTGTATATTCAAAGCAGTAACTGTAACTACACCACAAACAGAACAAAAAAAAAAAAAAAAAAAAAAAAAACCAAAGGTATCACTTTATGGGATGTAAAAGAGTACCCTTAAAGACACAAATCCTTACGAAAGAAAAAAAAAAAGTGAAAGAAAAACAAATCGAGCTGATACACCCACCCATCAGAGTGAGTCTGTTATTTTTGCGAAATGGTGTGTTCCCCTGCCAATGAGATAGGATTCACCTAGAATCCTTGCCACTTGCCATTTACTACCCGCATCGCCATCGCGCGCTGTGGCTAGAAAAAAGAAAAAGACGCCCGCCAGCCCGCCACAGTATTCTTTGCTGAGCTGAAAACCCCCGAAATTTATAGTTCGAAAAGGATTTGCTTATTTATTTGGCAATAATTTCGCACACAGGAAACACTTTCGATTTTTTTTTCTTGGTTCTGTACGGCTGGCATGGCGGTTCCTTTTCTAGGTGGGCTTGGCTGGTTGAACAAAATTATATATGGGTTCCGGAAGATACTTGAAAAAGAGGCACTTCTTGAAATCGAAGGGATTTCAACTAACAAGTTGAACTTGTGATAAACTGCGATGTTACTTCCGTTTTGTTACGAGTATACAAAAAAGGAAAAAAAAAACTCCTGATGATCCTGCTCCTGCTTCAGGCTGATATATAATAGTATATGGGTGTGGTAAGTGAGCTTATGGCTTGAATTCTCATCAATTTGTGGCTAAGTTGACGGTATCTGTGTGGAAGGAATCCCAAATTAGTTAAGTAATTTTCAAGTAGGATTTCAAAAGAGATTTGATAAGGAAGGTTTTAATATTGTGAAGGTATAGGTGAAGAGGTGTTTTAAGTTTAATTAAATTAAACAAGATGGTGATACTTTTTTGTTGGTTTTATAGAAAGGTACGTGATCAGAATTGAAATAGTGGATATCAATATCATTTAAGGTGTGATTTGAAAGCAGCTTATAGAAGATTTTGAAAAACTAGTTAAGAATAATATAAAAAAAATAGATAGGTAATTACAGAAAGTTTTCATTTGATTGAAAGGCTTTTAGTCTTAACACTTTTCTTAGGGTTGTCCTTTCGAGAATAAGGTATCTTAAGAACATCCCTATTCAAGATAAAAATAAATCCTGAGCTGAACGCTCTACAAAACTTAACAATAAAATTAATATCGAACAACTTATATGGCACTTCTTCACTATGTGATTTGTTCATCAAGAAGGATGTAAGACGCTGAATGCGTAACGGGTCATTGTTGTTAGCTGACATTTTACTACGAAAAAAAACCCTGCCGTTTCCCTCAGAGCTTAAACTGATCATATTTCTTCCTCAATATCATCACGAATGTCTACTTATCTCAGAAAACCCAAAATGAGCTAAAAGAATCAACAAAAAACTGTGGTTCGTATTTGATGATTTTTTGTGTGTCTTATTTGACACTTCCCCAAAAAGTAATAGAGTCTGCTATGTTAGTTATGTCATGACAGAATTCTGCTTCAGCTCGCTTACATTAGTGACAAATCTGTGAATTCAGTATTATTTCCTTAGTTCTCAAAAGATGTTTTTCACACCTGCTAAGCCAGGTGTTAACGTTCTCGTCTGTTCTGCAGGTGTTATTTTTTAAGTCAATGGAAATCATTTTTTCAGTCCGAACCCTTAAAGTCTTATTTCTATCAGATTATCTAATAATTCCTCGAGGCTCTTTTTAAGGCCATGTTAACCTTGATACGCTTTTATTGCCAACAAATATATTGGGAAACGAAGTTAAACTAATACTAGGTTGAAGATGCAAAGGAGTAGCCCACTATTGAATCCGTTTTGTTCATGCAACTTCTGCAGAAATCATTTGCAAAAAAGCCAATGGTTCTTCGCTAGACAAGTAGTAGTGTTTGTCCATCAAAAGTTTGTTTTCTTCCGGCATTTTGTTTTAGCATACGTTTTTATAGGTAGCGATGGGAGTACCAAAGTTCATATTTTTGCGTGAAATCTGGTTACTTCCATTTCTGACTAGATCATCTGCTTTACAATTTCTCGAAAGGGCTCTGTGTTTCACCAAAAGAGGCTAATTTTTAACAGTTGCGGGTCTGCTTGTCTTCACGTCGATATCACGTTTTTCTTGAGTTACGATAGGATCTCTTTGAAAGCTATAATTTGCATTTGGTACACTCTTCAGAAGTTCTGCAGATAGATGAAGTCTGATTAGATGACGTCACCCAACCTACCTTCGGTTTTTTGAGAATTCTCAAGAAAAAAAAAATAAAAACTTCGCAAAATTCGTAGTTCGCATCCAAAATATTTTTCCCACCATAAGTCTAACTTCTCTATAAAAATGATTTATTTTGGGGTGACACGCCTCTATATCCGCCTATAGTATACGCCGTAATGCTGGGTGCTAGCACTGTATTTATGTGTCTACGTCGCGGATATTTTATACGTGGATATGGAGGCGTGCAGCCCATTTTAGGGCCTAACGTTTGAACGGAATCATTTGTCAAACTTAACTACACACTCAATATTTCTCGGCACACCTTATTGTATCATACCCTACCTATATTCTGTTTATTCTTGAGACCACATCTTTTACCAAACTACACGAATGTGTTTTGCTTTACCAAGACTCAACTCACCATTGCTGTATTCTGGCTGCACCACCTCCCGTGACCAAGATTGGTTTAAAATTTAAAAATTGATTAATTTTGATTTTTTGATACTATTCTCTTTTTTGTTTGACTTTAACTTTCCAATCTAAAAGAATTTTGAGGTTTTGATGTTCGGGATTTAATGGTGATATGGATCTAGCCAGATGGATTTGAGCGTAACGTCTCCTGTTGCAGAAAAGAAAGATTATATCTCTGATACTCACCCTATTTGAAAGTCGCAGGAGGACTAAGGTTGCGTGAAAAGTAGAAGAAGATCAAAAAAATGTGGTGCAGTGCTTGTATCGTATGCAATGCATAGGAAAGCTCTCTTTGCCTAGAAGAGTATATTTCTCTCTTAAATCAAAAATGAGCAAGCTTATGCAATGTAGAATAAATTTGAGTCTTAAGCAAACGTTGTGCCTGCGAGGTCGGGCGAGCTACTGCAATCTACAAGCTAAAGAAATTTAAATAAATGTTGTTTTTCACAACAATAAAAGATCATCGCGTTTCATTGCTGAAGGAAGATTGCCCAAGAAAAATAACTGACTATAGTTGTACAATACAAGTAGTGCAGGGTTTTGAAAATATAGAAGGTTATCAACCAATTCGGTGTTGGGCTGGGACTTCCAAATCAGTCTCATCATCTCCCACAAAATGTGCATATTTCTAGTTTTATCTCAAACAGTTATAGTTAAAATAAATATTAACATTTCAGACAAAGTAAAATAAAAGAATTTTAGTTCCAATGTCAAGCTCATAAGTCAACGAATTTCAAATTTGAAATTTTTGAATAATTCAACAAAAATAAATTACTATTCAAGACCAATCTGATTAGAGTTGTGCCAACTTCCTGTTCTTAATTAAATAACTTATTTAAATTTATCTACCCTTCAACGAATATAACAAAAATTATAATTTATAACCTTGTTACTACCTCTTGTCAATGAGTACATTCATAAAATTTCATCAAAATCCTGAGCGAGAGGAAATCGATAATTTTACTATAAAGCTTCGCCATTATATCCTTCTATTCCTTGTTTCATCGTTAAACAACCACAATTTTCACGATTTGAAATTCAAAACCCATCCAATATTATAGGAAGGAGAGAAGGATGACTATGACGACGTTCATTTTGCATTCATAATCCGTTTCAATCTGTTGTCTGTTCGGAATAGAAACAGGCAGCAGCAGTCAGTAGTAGTATAGTAAGGATGACACTCCTCCACATCAACCATCACCATCACCCTCTCTGGGAGTGGTACTTCCTGTTTAAAATAATATCCAATCCACGAAGAGTCACAACACCGCACCTGCAGTAGTTCATCGCAGATATAAAACGTCGCCGTTTCGTCCTTGGTATAGCTCAAGGGTGTATTACGGCAGATCCTCTGATGCTCCTGCCTGATGTTGGCACTCTATGTCAATGTTTTCCATCCTCCATATTCCGCTTATAGCAAGACGAGAGAAAAAGCACCGGATTCATTCGTATAATGATTGATAATGCAATTATATTTCCAATAATTGAACTTCGAGATATAAATGGGGGTGTGCATCCGGATTTTGAGGAGAGCACATTTTTTCGATGATTGATCGTTTTTAGCCTAACTTCGGAGTATTGCAAACACTTTTAGTTGAATTTTGAATAATATTTTTGCAGGGCTTTTGTTTGAAATTTATGATGGAAAATGGCTTGTAAATGAATAATATTTTAATGGGATGTTGGTAATATATATATTTTTTTTTATTTCGGGAAGGGATGAATAAATAAAAAGAATTTTACCGGAAATTATATGAGAATTGATTAAGGGGGAAGATGTTGTGACTTGTGAGCGTGCGGGGTCAGGACTTTCTTATTTGTTTTCAAATAAATTATTATAAATGCAAGGTTAAAAGTTGGTACTTTCTCTCATAAAATAATGGCATCCTTTTTGAAAAAACATAAACACATACAAAATATCGACCCACCTGGTATACGTCGATTTGGTACTTTTGATCACAGCAAAAAAAATGTTTGAAGGGACTTTTATTCCTGTATGACAGTACCAATGCTACTTGCAATAAAAGATGGTTACATGCACACCAGACTGTAAAATGGTTCAAAATTAACTCCTGCTATGTGGGGAAGCATTTCTTTGTAAGGGAAATCTGATCTTGACTTCGTATCCGGTTTTCTTCTAGGGATTTCTTTCACCTCTCAAAATGTTTGCTAAGAACGAAAATACCATAGGAGCTGGAAGGGATAAATCACATCAACATAGTATCCGTTAGATAGTCGAAGAGCTAAAACGAACCTAGAAATTTGAAGAAGTTGTTCCGGGAAGAGTTATTGGGAACCAACAGTTTTAAGAGAGTGTCAAAAATCACTAGGTTCTCAAATATCGATGTCCACAAAAGTAAGTTGTTGTCTACAGACAGTAGACTTCATCAGAAACACATCAGCAACAATTTCGGGCTTCTAAGGTTTCTCTGGTTTGATTAGAAATGCATTTTCACAAATCAAACACAGCAGTCAACAGCGCTCGCGTCCAACCCGAAAGCACTTACAAGCCGCTTTCAACCTAGCTCGAAATTTGTTCTAGAGTCACCGGTCTAGCAACCGGGGTCCAAGACAAATTTTAGATTTCGATATTTCAGAGATACTAGCATATATCCCGAGGACTTCAGAGAGACCAGCCAAAGTTACAGGGACAAAAGAGCCATCAGTTCTCAGGAACTAAAGCATTTAAGTCGGTAGCTACACATAACTCCATGATCTTTAAAGATATAGGACACCAGTCTAAAAAACCAGATTTAGATTCCAAAGTGTTTTACTTCAGTAAAAACTTGTGTAATCGTTGATTGAAGCCAGACCTTAGCCGAGGCAGGCAGACATACTATATACACTGCTCCATAGCCAGTAAAAAAAATATGATTTCGTAGCAGAAAACCTTATCTATATGCAAAAATTCCTAAACATTTTAAACGTAGAATTTAACTTTAAAATCACTTTCAAAAATCCTCAGAGCGTTCCGAAAAATAAATGAAAACATCTGGTAGGTACGTAATACCTGGGTCCTTGCAATTTTGAAGTTGATTAAACCGATCCACTTCCGGCAAGCTTTTATGTTGATTAAAAAAAATTACCAGGAGATAACACTTAAACTCGAGAAACACGATCCAATTGCAAGTTAAGCTGATGAGGAGTACTTCATCGTTAACAATCCCAATGAGTTGAGGATAACATCTACTACTTCTTCTTCATTGGAGAGTCCACTTCTGTTTTTATTTTTCTAATAACAAGCCACTTCGTAGAAAGCAAGAGCACATATAGATATCAGGACTTCTTGACGCTCCATTGCAGCAACTTAGCCAAAGGAGTACCTACCTATCCTGCGCCAACACAGCTGTGGCATTCTCAATTCTAAATTACTTCACGTACTGGAATTGCTCACGAATGTCAGATCACATAGAAGAGCGAGATATGCACTCAAGATACACAGAGAGGTTAGGTGGAAAGCAGGTGATTTTTCTCCAAAATAGGGTATATCTTGAGATAAGGATAGAAACAAGCCAAATCCCCTCTTCCTTTCCAATTGCAATTGCAACACATCTCACCTCGTTTACTGAGGGAAGGAAAAAAAAAACATAAAGAACAGTCATCCACAACTAGAGAACCATTGGCAGAAGACTGCACGTAGGTAGGTATGTGTAACACAAACCCGCACATAGCAGAGAGGAGGTCCTTGATGATATCCTTGTCTCACTTGATATCTAAAATGAACCTCTGGTGTCTATTCATCGACGAAGCAACGTGTCGTGCTAAATTCACCTCATTTCGCCTAAGTGGTGCGACATCAGTTATACAATCATTTTAATCTCATCCTTTCTGAAGTTCGTGAAAAAGGATATCATATCTACTTAACTAGGTATACTAAGACCTCTTCAGCAGCGATTCACTCGCATGCCGCATACCACGACAACTTGGAGCCAAATGTAAAAATCTCCTCTTCAAGTGACAGTTTGAGAATGTCTTTAATTTGCAGTAATGACTGTCGATATGAAAAAGGTTAAAAGCTCCTCCAACCGACCGAAAAGGACGATGAAATCACTCTCGATATGGTGTGCGGTGTGTCTGACGATGATGATGAGGATGACAACGACACAACGATGATGGCAGTCTCAAATGGGGTTTATCCTTTTAACTTTTTTTTTTGCACACACAACCCTTTTGCTCGCAAATCGATTAAATTAACACAAAAAGTTGAAGGGGGTGTTGAGAGACACCTGGTGGTGGCGCGGCGCGGCGGGCGGATGTGATATGGTGGAGCATATACTGGTTGGGGATGCCTCCTTTATGTCCTCGTCTACCTTATGTATATGTGCGACAACAACCCATTAGGTGACAATTTAATTAGGTAATCATGTTTCTCTTTTGAGCGACTGAGTCTGATGAGCTAATGGAGAGACATTCAATTGGGAACGAGGTCAGCCGGTTGAGTTTTTTTTTTTTTTTTTTTTTATAGAACTCCAAGGACAAGAGTGTGAATTTAATTTTGTGTGCCATTTAAATTGCCATCGGAGATATAAAAATTTTGTGACATAATATAATAATTTTATATTAAGTGCAAAAATGAGGGTTTGATGTGTTGGGGAATTTGAAAAGTTCATATCCATTAAGGTTATGAATGATTTAAAGATGGTTGTCGCGGTTTAGGTGATGGAAAGGTACTTTTGTTAATGATTTTTAATTGAAAACCTAAAATCAATTAACACAAATTATATTTTCCTTTGTTTGATATAATAAAATCTGTGCTTATTGCTTGATAGTCTATATCGTTGCAATGGTTTCATGACATAAGGCCATGTGAAATGTGACATAAGGCCATATTTCGAAGTATATTATGGCCTTACGACACTTTGCTTAAGTGTCATTAGGCAATATTTTTTTTTGACAGACATTTAAAAAAGCAATTGACAATAACAAAAAACTTTTTACCATTGTAATATTCAAAACGAACGAATTTTAAGCTATATTTTTTTTATCAAGTGTTGTGGCTCTTGGAATTGCAATTTTTTTTAACTTTTATTATCATGATCATGAGCACGAACTTTTTTTTTATCCATTTCATTTAATTTTTTTCATCCAAGCCATGCCATTATGATAATAAAAGTGAGCTTGATCAAGAAAAAAAAAAAGTTTCACAGAGAAAACGCAAGTGACATACGGCCATAATGGTCTTATGACGCTTCAGAAGGCGTCGAGGTATGATCGAATTTGGTCTTGTGGCGCTTTACAAAAGCGTCATATGACCATACTTCGAATTAAGACCTTTTGTCACATGACCTTATGTCATGGCACCCTTTAACTTAAGGAATTTGACGGTCCCGCTCCCACCTTTCCTTGTTTTTACCTTGAATTTATTGTTTAAAGCTCGAGCTTTAAAAAGAAGAACATAAGTATTAAAACAAAAAATTGTTTAAAGCACGATTACTGTTTATTGTTGATATTTAAAGTTAAAGGACGATTTTTTTGAAATTTCGGAACGCATTTCATTGTAATCATAAAAGACTTCTTAAATCTAAAAATATATCAAAATCAGGTTTTTTTAAACTTTTTGTGAAGATATATTTAGAAAAGTATTTTGAAAATTTATGCAAGCAAAAACAAGGAAATCTTGAGTTTGCAAGAATGGAAGGGATCTTAAATTTACCATCATATCTCAAGGATTTATTCCAAAGACTTCCTTTTCAATTAAATCACTTATATTCAAAACATGATATACCTAAGTCCACGATTTGAAAATTTTCGGGAGATGAAAAACCGTTGTATATTTTTTTGGTTGTGAAAACAAAATTGCAAAAAATGTACACAAAATTGTACACAATAGGTACATTTTTTTCACACCCAAAAAAAAATACAACATTTTTTTCATCTCCTGAAAATTTTCAAATCGTGGACTTAGGTATCATGTTTTAAAAATAAGTGATTCAATTTTGAAAAGCAATATATAATTTATATTTCCGACTAGCTTTTGCCCGCTACTTCGTACGCGTGGATTTTAGAATAAAGTAGGTATCTCGGTATATATTTTGTTTATGCACAACCGGTTCAAAATGGGGGGTATGCGTGGTATGAAAGCTATAAAGTCAGCTCTACAGCCGTAAGGTTTTTGGCTTCTGTATAATATTATTTCGAAGTATCATAACGGTTTCAATTGCAAAGTTGGAGGGTCAAGTTCTGAAGCAATATACGAATATACCTAATTGGAATGCCCACTTTCAAAACGATGCTGCGCGCCGATACTGCTATTTATGGCAGCTCCGCTTCATCAGTTTTGGGCGTAAGTATTGCTCATTCACCGTTCTTTATGGTTACATTATTTTTCGATTTCCGCTTTCGCTGAATGAGGCATTGTCTATATGGTGGTAAATAGCGCCATCTATGATGTTTTTGATGTAACTTCTATTCAGAACGACTAACTTATTTCTATTCATGTATACGTAGGTAAGTGTGGCGCTATTTTATTATGTAAGTGAGACGCTAACGTCCTTAAAATCTTTCAATTTTGCGTTAAGTTCATTGAATAACGTTCGATTGCAGCAATATTAAAAAAACAACCAGAATTATATATTTTCCTGCGATAAAATATAGCCTATATTTTAAGTTGGCGTACTACCAATATATCTGCGAAAACCGCATTCAATTCCATGCAGTAGTTTTTGCGTGATGCGCGTACAAACATACAGACAGACAGACAGACAGACAAAAATTCTAAAAACGGTTGTTTTGGTTTCTGTGGGTCTAATAGAGACTCCCCATATTAGTTTTGCATCTATATCTTCAATGTACAGACATCGACCCGTTACAATTTTATTATATGTATAGATTCCATTGAAATCCATTCAAACCAAAAGACACAAAATTCAAACAAAACAGCACCAATAAAATGTTATCAAAAGTGCTAAATCTTCACAAATTCTTAAATCATTTTTTGAAAACTGACCATTTTTAACAACATCTTAGTGTATTTAATCAATAATGCGTATTAAAAGTTCTACTTAAAAAAAAAAGATACAATCATGATCTGCTCTCAGGACAGCGTAAAATATAACACCAAACCAAATTACTGCCATCGCCATGTGCCATGTCCTCAGCTCTTTGCATGCATTGGCATGTGTGAGTGTGAAGTGTGAACACAACACAAAGGTCACTCTTTCTATAATCATAATTCAAAACAAAAATACATCCGTCGAAAGAGAAAAAAAGTCATTCAATTGCTCTCAAATCTTACCGGCTACCACCCAAAACCCACCCACTAGCAGCACCCATACATACATTACCCATCCATCATAAACACACGATCTTCCATTTTGATTTAAATGCACATTCCCATATTCGCATGCTCTTTACATTCTAAACAAAAACAAAACCATCATAATTATTAACATAATAAAGAGAACAAGCCCAAAGCACGTCCGCTTACGTTACGTTATGCTTTCTCACAATTTAATGACCACTCTCAATAAGTTCTTCATTAAGTGCGTATCGGTTTCGGTGTTTGGTCTGCTCGCGATCGGATCGGTTGACAAAAATAATTGTTTTATTGTAAATTTCTAACGTGAAGTGTTAAAAATGTAAAATAATTGCTCATAAAGTGTTCATGGTCATTTTGCTATCAAGATTTCATAAAATAATTGATTAAAAAGTGGTAAAAAATTAGTTTTTATTTAATTGAATTTGGCTTGTATCGTGTTTGTTGTAAATGGCGTCGTCGGCGTCGTGTCTCGTGTGCATCGTATTATGATCTCGTCGTCCGTGGCGTCGCCGGTAGAGCTGTATATATACGTTGTCTCGTCGCGTCGCATCGGTTTCGGTGGTTGCTGGTGGGTGGTTCAGTGCAGTGATTTAAATAGAAGATAAACAATTAATGTTAAATTTTCATCCAAGAAAAAGTGTTCCTGCATCTTGTGTCCTGTAAAAGTATTGGAATTGAAAAAGAAAAATTATGATTAAATGGGGTGAGTCAATATTTCTAGAATTTTAGCTATATAAAAAGAACTTAGATAATTATTGGGTACGGTACATACCACTTCTATCTTAAAGAAAATCAGTAGAGGTGGATATTGTTAATGGTAGCTACGAGTATTACATTTTTTTTCTTTCTTTTCACTTCTTATATTATTCTATTTAAACAAGTATATACCTCATGTTCATATTTTTGTAAGTAAAATTTTTGTTGCTAGGCAAGAGGAGGGGAGCATCCGTAATGTTGGGGGGGGGGGGGGGGTCATGAATAAGGATGAGATAGGATATTGGGAAAAGAAAGTTTAGGAAAGGGAAGGTATGTGGACGTGGGACGTGGCCTGCGGTGCTCAGCCTCAGCACGTCCGACGGAGGGTGGACTTGTCCAGGAAACTTAACTTCGCCTGCGAACAAAACACAGATCAGGTTGAGAAAGAGAAAAGTTCTGAAAAAAACAACAAAAGTTTTAGCGACAGCGGACGTGACGGGCAAAATCACAACTTCAAGGGCACTGCGGATGTTGTTGCAGTGAGGCCATTACCCACCCAACCATAGGAATCCTTGGCAATTTTTGAATTCCCTCAAAATGCACACAATCAGTGTTTTATTCTCAATAATCACTGAAATGCCTAAAAGATGGTTCCAGTTGAAATAGATATATCAATATGGTTTAACGTGAATACCTGGCGGTGAGCCTTTACTTCACGGTGGACCTATCCACATAAACGGTCACCTAGAAATCCTGGTGAAACGGATTTTAGAGTTTACACTCCATTAGTGAATCATGTTATAGGCATGATCACTTTTTCTTAAGTTGAGAAGTTTGAAGTTGAGATAAAGCTTACCTCATACATATGCACTTAATATACAAGGCTTTCTAACCTTGGCAACAAACTTAACAACTTCTATCTAGTCGCACTCACAGCTCCCACGATGCTGCCAAAAGGTGCCATTTCCCAGTATTACAGAACCTCCTTTCTTGGAGGTGGGCAACTCTAACCCCGTGGTAGCTTTTCTTTACGTAGCTTACACGCTTCGAGCAGCCAATAATGACAACTACTTGAGGTTTGGTCCTATAACCAGAGCCCTCCATCCTTAGATTATATGCTGACATATAACCATAAAGCCTTATTCTCTTAGCCGTATGCAGCATTCCACTGCATACGTTACCGTAAGGAACAATATAAGAATAGACAAGGAAATACAGCTGCAATTATAATCTCGTAAAAATTTACAACAATTTCCCTCTCAATTATATTGTCCCCGGAAGACCGCGAGGAGGTGGAATATAGGCACATCCATGCTTCCGTAAGTTCCAAACTTTTATCACAGAGCCACCTTTTCACCCAGAACCGGGTAACTCGGAAACTGGTTGAGTGTGGTTGGATAAAAGCCATAACAATTTTTCCGACAATGCTAAGCCTGACAGTCCCACCGGCGAAGAGGAAAACCTCAACACTTTTATCGAGAAAGCAGGACAGAGAGATGTTGCCGAATACTTTTGCTACTTGGATTTGCGTTCAAAAAGCTTATGGAAGACATGGTTCCTTCCCTCCAGTTGAAACAGTTGAAACTGGAAATAAGAATTGCTGCCTAGGCTGGGTTTCAAATCACAACCCTTGGTTAAGCAACTGAGCACTACATCGACCATTGCCACCCGCAAAGAAAACTAAAAAAGAAGTTCTTAGATAGAGTAATGATGTTTCAAATCATAAGAGATATGTACCTAAGTAGGCATGTCAACCGATGACAATCGCAGCCAAATTGATTATCATTTTTATCTCACACCAAATTGTGCGTGCAAAAAATTTTAAAACATTCTCAAACAAAATTTTACGAAAAAAAAACTAAATCTTCCATTGGCTCGTACCTATTTCACGTCTCTCTGCATCAAAGTCTTATTCGAAAAGCCATGGACACATTTTTCTAGAATCATTACTTTTGCATCATCTAGTATTTAATCACGTATAAAATCCTGCGTTCTACCTTCAAAAGAATGAGTAATACCAATATTATGTCATTCTTTTTCCAGCGAAATTAATTTTCACATCAAAAATTCAAATAAAAATAAATACGCACAAGAAACGCGCGTTCGTTTTTCTGATTTTTCTGAGAAGAAAATGGCCCGAGGAAAGAAAAAAAAAATCTGCCTTCATAATATGACAATTGAATAACCGATTTAATAAGAAAAAGAATATTTTCCTTCCTTCCGCGTGTCTGTCGTGTATATATAGCATCAAACGTCCAAAGAATGTCAGGCAATCTGAGATTTTTATTGAAACATTTTTGTTCCCTTCTATACATCCAACCATCCAACAAGCAAGTCCTTATTTAATCCCAACCAACAATAAAGAAACGTTCAAGCTTTCTTTTCTATCCGACTTGGTTCTGATGCGCTTCTCATGGCTCATCCAATGATATGACACAAGACAGGCAACAAAAAAAAAAAACCTTTAAGGATACGACATTTCAATGTTGAATATTATAGCTGTCATGGTAGACCGCAGGACCACTTTGGTAAATCATAATATTTCTTCATCTCGGTGCGTTTGTTGAATATCGCTCGCTCGTCCCACTATATAGGAGGATAAGGATGAGTGTGATAATGTGGAACGCTTAGAAGGATATTCAAAGAAAAAGGCAAAGCTATGATGATAATTGGAGCCAGGAGTGTGGGAGATGGTCCTTTTGCATAGAGGTTGTGTGTGTGAAAGATTGGTTGATATTGAATCCCCGTTTTGTTATGAGAAAATCCGTAGCTGTAGCTGATGGTGGGGATGTGGTGGAATCCTTCTTCCTTCGCATCATACATATATTCCTGCTGCTTCTTTGCCAAGGATGAAAAGCAATTTCAATTGCGTGGGTCGTTTCGCAGGATCCTGTATATTTGCTCAGATTTTCTTTTCATTTCTCACGCATGGTTTGAATGACAGATTTCACAGAAAAAAAAAAAGGAAAATATGCGAACGAGGTGGCGTTTGTAGAATTGGTAGCGGTTGCGGGCGGTACTGATGTCATGCCATGCCAGGGGTGAAAATGATGATGTGATGAATTATTATATTCCTTTCCATTTTCCATATCAATGATGAAAAGATGCCAAAACCAGGATCCGATTCCAATTCAAGTTTTTTGAAAGAGAAGAAAAATAATTCCGGGTATATTTTACATTTAAACGGTTACGATAGATTTTGACAGACAGTTTTAAAGGGTTGGCAGCTTTTGGTAGGTGTCATTGTCATCAGCATTGGGTGTATGGAGTCAAAAATAATATTGAATATGTAAATGTTTTCATGTCTGACTTTAGTAGCTTTGTGCATGAGTTGAGACTGAGAGTTCAGATGAAAAAGCGGTATAAGATATTCCCAATCAATTCAGAGACATGGTTTTGCATATAAAATGCCAATACAGTTCAGAGGCAGGTCATAATTGTGTAAACATAATTATTTTGGGGTTCAAATTGCAAACATCATTGCAATTTACATTTTTCTTCTATATAGTATGACAAATTAGGTATTTATTTAGTTGAGGAGGGATGTGATTTATGGGTTCTCAGCTTAGGATGGCAGGGTTGCTTTAACGTGTCTTAGCTCAGGTGGCAGTGAATTTGTCTACCTGGGCACTGCTGTAAACACAGGCAACAACATCAGCGCTGAAATCAAACGCAGACTAACTCTTGCTAATCGCTGTTTCTTTGGGCTGAGTAAGCAATTGAGGAGTAAAGCCCTATCGAGAAGAACCAAGGTGACACTGTATAAAACACTCATCATCCCGGTCCTGCTATATGGTGCAGAAGCATGGACCCTATCCCAATCGGATGAAAATTCACTTGGAGTCTTCGAGAGAAAAGTTCTGCGTACGATCTATGGTCCTGTCTGCGTAAATCGCGAAAACAACGTTTGGAGAAGAAGATATAACAATGAACTGTACGAGCTGTACAGCGACATAAGCCTAGCCAGAAAAATTCGAATCCAAAGGCTAAGATGGCTGGGCCATGTAGAGCGAATGGACATCGACGCTCCAGCTCGTAAAGTCTTCAACGCCAAACCCGAGGGAGTCAGAAGCCAAGGTAGACCTCATCTTCGATGGAGTGACCAGGTAGAGGGAGACATCCGTCAACTTGGAGTACGAAATTGGAGACAGCAGGCTAGAGATCGAGCCGGCTGGAGGGGCATTCTCAGCAAGGCCTTGGAGTACCACGCTCCAGTGGCGCCAACATAAGTAAGTAAGTAAGCTCAGGTGGCACTTCTCAAACTTTTTCTGATTGCTAGACTCACGTTGGGCGCCATTTTAACAATTGTACCAATAGAACTTCGATAGGATTCATTGGTTTCACTAAAGACTTTCATTAAGCTATGTCGTTTGCTATGGTAGCTCTATCGGCTTACTGTCAGCACTTGATTTTAAACCTACACAAACCTATAACTGAAGTTAATGCCAACACTTCTGAGAAAAAACAGAGTAAGTAAAAAAAAACTAAAATCAATGAAATTTTAAAAAAGTACGAAACCTCACTATTTCTTCGATTCCAAGCTCTGTAACAATGACACTTCTGGAGTGAGCTCTCAACCAGCGACCACATCTGTATGTTAGAGTAAAAAAATGCAACGTCAAGTTTTCTGCTCACTAAGAACAAAAAACAAACTGATCTTTTCAATAAAATATTTTGTGTTTTTTATCTTAAAATTAATTGACTAGTTGGCGCCCAACGTGAGGAAAATGTTTATCAAAAGAATATCTGACGACAGCACCAAATTCACAACCTTTTTTTTCGGATGTAGAATTGAATAGCGGCAGCGTTTCATAAGCTCATTGAATTCGAGTATTGATTGAGCTTTACAATGAGGAATTATAAACCGTTTATAATTTAATGCTACAAAAACTCAGTGCTGTCTTCTGTCGTTAAAGAATGGACTAATATCTATGTCCTATTCCTATCCCAGAGAAGCATTTGCATTGAGGAAACCGAAGAGCATTTCGTACCAGGAATATGCACTACGAACCACCTTCTGTGGAACAAACACATTTAAGGTCCGTTTCCTTGAAAGTTGCGAAAGATGTTTTTCCCCATCTGGCTAAGAATCTTGAGTATAGTCCTCATCAAGATTGCGTAAAAAATGACAGGCAATAGGATCATAGCGGATTTATTTGTTTCGTTCAAACGCCCACCGTCGAAACCTTTTCTGGCTCTTCATACTCTATCCCTTCTCTTATAAATAATGCTCATGTGAATAAATTATCCAGTTTCATTCCTCGCCTAGAAATATTTCCCCGACATACTTGTACCAATTTACCATTGAGTCTTATTTTGGACGTTCTGTTAAGTACCTATAGAGACGTTTTATTTAGCCGCACTACACTAATGTGAAATGCCTTACCAAGCTCAATTTTTGTCTCTCCGTTCGATTAACTTAAGAATCACTTAACCAACTAGAAAACAATATTCAAAAATTCAAAATGGCTTACGCCAAGAGGTGGCCATTTTTATATGTTTTGTATACATTTTATTGTTTTCAAGTTCTATGTTTCGAAATTTGTTTCAAATACGGTTTTACGTGCAAAACAGTGCCACACTTGTTGGCAATAAGCATTTTCTGGCCTGATTTTCAAACTCATTGTTGACAAAGGAATTCTTTTTGCGACTTGCAAATTATAATAAGGAAAAAAATACCGTGTCACGGCGAGGGTAGAGTTCACGTCTCCAGCTGTTCGGTGGGAGTAGGTCTCGTTTTTGGCAAGCTTATTTTTTGAAAAAAAAAAAATCCTGATTTTCGAAATATTGTCTGAAATGTCTGTCAAGTAAATTTTTTAATCCTCTTATCAAAACTTAAATCGGGTTTAGTTTCCATTAAAATTTTAAATAACTTTTTGCTGTTTGAAGACTGTAGTGGATTTGATGCCGGGAAACCGATCATAGATTTCCTAGCAACGTCCTGATTAGTTCGTCTACTATGTAAGGAACTCCTTTAACCCATCTAATTGGATTTTACTTTAAGACTAACAGTCTTTAACTAACTGTGTATAAAGTGCACGCAAAAATGTTGTCTCGTATTATAACGAGAAACTGTTAAATCTGTTTCCATGCCCAAACCCTGAACTATGATATGCTATTGCAGCTATTTTAAATCAACATAAAATTTCTACCGTGGTCCTTAGAATGGATAATGGCATTTTTGTCAAACCATATCACAACCTCGAGTTCCACACCAAACTGACATAAATCTTCAATTAAAATAAAAACAAACCCCAGACCAGCAGAGCAAGCAATAGCATCAGCAGCGGCAGTGGTTTTGAGTATCCTAGAGAGCATGGACAGGACATTGACTTTTAACCACTTTTTATAAAGACAAATTCATTTGGCGTGCATCATCATAGGGTAGGGATCACATACATATATACTATTTATGTATAATTTTTATGATCCCACTTCATTCAGCCGTTTATCTCTCTTCACCGCAATGGCCTCTAAAATACCACACAGAGTCATAATTAATCCTTGATACTTGTCCGTTGATGCTTGACAAAAAACTGTGAAAGGATGTATTTTTTTTTAATGGAGAAGCAGCAGCAAGCATCACGACCAGCCCCAAGTGTGGGAGGAATGGAGAAATGTTTTTTTATAATTCGTGTGCATAGTGTTCCCTAAGGATACTCTCCACTATGCGCTCGCTAGAACAAACTTCATGTACACACTATGCACCTCTGAGCCACCGTTAATGAGATGTACACACAACGTTCTTTAAAGTGTACACACTGGCGAAATGAAGACAACTTCATTTTGGCCGATCCTGATCCTGACGATGATGCAATGACGAAGCTCTCGGGAGAAGCAGAAGTTCTACGTATAGTAGGTGCACTTTGTATGAAGTTTGTATAATGGTGTGGGTGATGTGACGCCATCATCATTAAGATTCACAAGGAAGAAAAAATAACGGTATGCTTCGCTTCGTTGAATGATAATAATAAAAGAATCCTTTTTTGAATAGTTCGTATTTTTTTTTGCTTTTTTTTATCTTTCAAAGGGTTAGTATTATAGCGAGGGTGCGGGTGGGTGGACTGGATGAGTACCACTCCTTTCACACACCTGGTGGCAAAGAAGAGGGTACTAATAGCACTATAGTGCTAGTGAAGCCACTTGTGGATGCGATTACAATGAGGAACGTATGCAATTTGTATGCAATCTTCAGTGCATTGACTTGGCTTGCTTTGGTCCTTATGGCCGGTGCTGGAGAGACATAAAGGAAAGTTTTTTTTTTTTTTTTTGTAAGAATGTGTTCTCTTTTTGATAAGGAATATGCAAACGTTGTCAAGATTTAATGATACGTATACAAAAGTAAAAAAAATTATAAGAAGCACTTGGACCAAATGGCTTGCTCATTTGTGGTTGCATAGTTCCGTGTAACAACTACCTTATTCATTTGTGGCTTTATTTTGAAGTGGACACTTCAAAAATTGTTGCACTAATGAAGTAGGTTACTGGGAAAATAGCATGAAATCTTGCATTTTATGCGAAGTAAATGTTTGATTTTTAGAGTGGTGGTCCTCTTGTAATTGAGTGTCTGACATAGATTCTAAATTCAAAATTAGATTGAAGAAAAAAATTGGTTCATCTATTCTATAGGATGGATAATTCTGAAAGACTTTCTTCTTTCGTCGAAGTATTTCGCTGCCTGCTTGTGTCAATAGGTTTTATTGCTTATTTATCTTCCATGCTTCGAACTGCATTTTCACCGCTTCTATTAAAAACAGTTGATTGAGGGTATTTTGTCCAGTCCCAGCCTTAGAAAATAACTATGGGTAAAACGCGCATCCAATCGATTGAAGTGCTGAATGTCTTTTGAGCGGTTATAGCAATAGTAACTTCGAGGTAATCAGTGAATTTGTCTACCTGGGCACTGCTGTAAGGACAGATAACAACATCAGCGCGGAAATCAAACGTAGATTAACTCTAGCTGATCGCTGTTTTTTTCTATATAATTCACTCGTACTCCCTTATAATGAACTAGCATGTGCAAGCAAGGAGAGACAAATTAGAAAAATAGGAAAGAATAATGGTGGAACAGTGTATTACGATTTAGGTGATAATTATTTTACGAAAATCCCACTGGCGAATTGAGGACTAACCCAACCCCCCTATGGTGAAGAACCAAGGAGACGCTGTTCACAACAGTCATTTTCCTGGTCCTGCATGGATCCTCTCCCAGTCGAATGAAAAGACCCTTGAAATATTTATCGATTTTTTTATTTATTTTAATGCTCCTCAAAAATTCTGATACAAAAGAAAGAGCATTCAAACAGTTTCGTAAGATCGTGGACCATTTTTATCCTTACGGAGGAGCCTTACGGAGGAGCTTGATTCGAAAACCTTACATTTTGAAATGCAGGTTTTGATACAATCCATAAAATTTGGTTTCTATAAAAGTTTCACAAAAAATAAAAGATTTAAAGTATGTAATTACTTGGACTTACAATTAATTATTCACGTTTTTTACTTGGTACGTAGTTGAAACTCGGTCTTGAAAAAGGTGACACGCTCAACATGAACTATAATTGTTTAATCTATGGGTTTGCTTTCTCCGTTTTCCTCCTTTAAAATGTTGAACAAAATTCTTAATTTTGAGTTTTTTCTAAATTTTAAGTTTTCTCACTGCAATAATCGCCATCGTCGTAAAGACTCTTATTAAAAATCAAGGAAATATAAACTCGGTATTTTTGACTTTAAATTCGGAATACTCTAACTGCGCCAATTTGTTAATCATCTAAACAGTATCCCTATCTTAAGACAGCCTTTTGATATTAAAAGAGTAATTATAGAAATAAAAAAAAAAAAAAAAAAAAAAAAAAAAAAAAAAAAAAAAAAAAAAAAAAATAAGCAGCCGCTGGGACTTGAACCTGGGGCCCTATTTCTAGCCTGGTTTTGAGAGTCGAATAAATAATTTTTACTTACAAATCTATATAAATATAAATTATTATATAAATAAATAAATACAAATAGTACTTTTTGGAGGTTGGTGCCGTTCGTACGGCGACGAAAAAAATTCTGCGAATTATATTCCAAAATTCATACGTCAATTTCAAATATGTTTCTAGAGCAAAAAAGTCAAGGCTAGGAAATGGAGCCAGGTTCGAATCTCAGCGGAGACTGCCTTATTTTTTTTTTCATTCTAATAAGAGACTGTTTTTATAGAAGCGTACTGTTCAAACTGCAAGACGAATTTACCCAGTAAGAATGCATAGAAGTGAAAATAAAAATAAAATGCTAAAAATGGGTGTCAAAAACTTGCTCCTTACTTCCGGATAATTGCTTTGGAGCTATTTGTATTAGAAATAAAAAAATCACATCATTTTTTGAGATTTTCTTAACCGGAAATTACGGCGCAAATGTTTTCCAAGTCGTCAATTGTCTCTGGCTTATCGGTGTAGACCAGCGACTTCAAATACCCCACAGAAAGTAGTCTAGCGTTGTTAAATCGCACGATCTTGGAATCCAACTCACAGGTCAAGAACGTAAAATTATGCATCTATCAAACGTTTCATTAAACAAAGCAATTGTTGCACGTCCTGTGTGACATCTTGTTGAAACCACAGCTCCCACACATACTCGTAAAGGCGCTTTTATTCAGGAACGAAAAAGTCATTGAACATGGCTCAATACCGCTCTACATTGACTGTAAGACTCTGGCTGTCATCGTTTTTAAAGAAGTATAAGGATCAATGATTCCACCAGCCCATAAAGCAAACCAAACTGTATAATGACGTCCAAACAATGGCTTGATGATTATATTCAATCCAAATGCTGCAGATTTGCTTATTGGCGTAGCCACTCAACCCATTTTTGTCTGAACAAAACTTTCTGGTTTTTCGAAAAAAAATTGCATTTTGCTTTGTTCAGGCATCAGTCGATCCATGGCAAAATAGCTGTCAATTAATTCAGTGCTGTCGACTTAAAGTGCTATGCATCTAAGAAAAACTCCTTTTATAGTACCAACTGCAGTTAGTGGATTGTAAAACATCATGTCAAGACTTAAACTGAAATTTATTTTATATTCAACCTTTATTTAATGATCCAAATACCCAACACTTATTCTTGAATCATGCTGTAAATTTTTTCACTTCTACTTGATATTGGTATTAATAGTAAATTGACGGAAATAAAGGTTTTAAATTCAATATTCGGAGTTTGGCGTGTTTTTTTCGGCCAAACGCTGAACTACCACAGTATAAGGCAAATAAGCATGACCACGTAGAGCTGCCCATAGAAATGTGGAGATATGTACATATATCGGTTTGGAACTCTAAAATATTTCTTGTGCCAGAAGTTTTATAAAAAAAGCACCGCCCGAAGAAGAGGGCTTTTAATTTTTCCTAGGAAAATTTAAAACAAAAGTAATAGTGTCAATTATATAAGGGAAGTGAAAAAATGTACCAGTGATGGGCATAATCGAATGATTTTAATAATCGAGATGTTAGTATTCGAGTGATCTGAATAATCGAATGATCATTCGAGATATGAATTACTTACTACTAACAAACTAAAACCTAACAATTTTCATTTAATGTGTTTTTTCCTGTTAGGTAGTAAGAACAATAAAGAAAAATGCTTGAATATTTGCTTCAAAGCAAAAACCTACTCGAATACCTGTTGAGCCAACCAAATACAAATTTTAAAGTTTAACGGGTAATAAACAAACAAAAAATAGGTATACCTGCTACTAACATGCAATCACTCACAAAGAAGATATTTTTCATGTAACTCCAACGTTGTTCGAGATTCGAGTGATTACCTGATTCATTCATTCTCTACATACTAACTACATCTACATGGCGGAGAGAAGCGAGATCTGAGATACATCATACAAGATAAATGAGACATGAGATTTATGCATAGGAGATATGAGACATGAGTGATGAGTGATCTGATTACTATTTTCATTCGAATGAAAGCATATTGGCATTTCACCGTGAACCGAGTACCGGGAAGTGAACCGAAAACCGAGAACTGAATGAGAGAGAAGACTCATACAGTAGAAGAAATTAAGAAATGACACCAGTAAAACAGCATTTATGTGTGTTTGTTATTTATATGGATTTCTCTTCGGCTTTGGTGTAAGATAAGAAGAGAAGCTGTGGATATATTAAAATAGGGGTTGAATGCACGAATACACATAAACTACACAAAACACAACACAAACAATCAACGTCTAGAGTTCTCAATTATGTGTATTTCGTTTTCAGTTCTCGACTCTTGAGTTCTCAGGTTCTCCCTGTGCTTACCCCAGTAAATAGTAGGTAGGATCAGTATGGGAAATCATTCGAATGATTCAATTTAAGAATCGAGATATCTCGAGATATTGTCTGAATCGATTATAATCGATTATATCATTCGAATGCGCCCATCACTAGTGTTGGGTATTTGGATCATTAAATTAAGGTTGAATATAAAATAAATTTCAGTTTAAGTCTTGACAACATTATTCAAAATGACGAAGTTTATCTGACTTGAATTTATAGATTTCCTGAATACAAAGACATATGTATTTATGCTTTCAGAATTTAGAAGTACTACAATAAATTCAATCAAACTGTAAAGACATCAGTGATACATACAGAACAGAAGAACAGAGAACACACGTCAACAGCACTTGGTTGATGTCGTACGATCCACAATCCGACTACTAAACACGGGCAATGGTGCTTGATTTCACTGATCTATCGGGGAGCAATGCGTTATCTGAGCCAAGTTCCAGATTTTCGGAGAACAGAAATATAGATATCTTTTCTTAAAGAGAACTGAGTGCATACAGAATATCTGCTTAACTTATAGAAATTTGGTCACACCGATGTTGTTATAAAGAATAACTACCCCTTTCCACAACTGTCTACCATTTTTCTTTTACTCCATACGAAATAATTTTTTATTAGACCTTCCAAATTCCCACTTTAGTGGTAAATGAGTAAATTATAGAGAATTGTTTTGATTTTTCTCTGGTGACCTTGATTTCAAAAAATTTAATTTTCTTTCTATCTCATACTTTCCAAAGTCAGTCACTTCTCCAAATTTTGTTTCATTTATATCACTTCAAACAAAGCTGACCTTTCTTCACAATCTCCCATAAAGACAGTATTTATTTCTTCCATAAAAAAGGCCAAAATCATGCAAGCGAAAAATTTATTATACTCCATCAAAAATAACCTTGACTTGGCTCTGCTTTATTGTCCCAAAAAAATTAAAATTAAAATTCAATAAGGCCCTCGAGTCAATACAGAGGGTCTTCGAACTGCTTATGGCCTATCCCATGGCCAAAGTCATCAACTAAAACCATTATATTCAAATTTGAATAATTTTCTTCTGGCGTCTTCGATTTTTTTTTACTCCCCCATTTTTCCTTAAACTTTGAAGAAATTTTCTCATCATCACAGCCACAGGTTACTATTAAACAATAAAAAAAAAATTCAAAACAAAAAAAATATCCTTTTTCAAGAACAATTATGGCGGCAGGAGCACCATCAGCAAATTTTCTTATGCGCATTCAAAAACTTTTCCACTTGAAACATTCTCCTTTGTTCGTCGTCCGTCGGTCGATTATCATCATCCAAACGGATCATTGGCTGCCAAAGGACTACATCACGATTGGGCGCTTGGTCGTCCTTTATTTTTTTTTTTTTGCATACAAATTAACAAAAACCAAGTTGAAGAAGATGAATACTTTTGTTTTTCTTGCAAAAGACTACGAAAACTTTATCAACCATTGCCATCCTCAACCAGTCTTTCTCACCTTTGCATCATCATCATCACATCGCTCAATGGGGTGTATAGTATAGATGATGATGAAAGCATGTGGCATTGGCACCAAGGACAATATTCTTAAGTGCCAAGGTTTTCACTTTTATATAAAGGACATCATGGACACGTCTTTTTGTCCCCCAAAAGAACACTGAGAGATCTCAAGTCGTTCGTTAATAGAAATAATAAAGTGAGGTATGCTCTGCACACTACTCCACCATTTTGATTTATTTTGATTTTTTGTCTCCATTTTTTTCGGAATAACAAGAAATGTAAGATCAACAAACAAATACAACGAAATAAATGGAAAAAGAATGAAAAACTTGCGAAATAAAAATATCTGCGAAGTCCCTTTTGTCCTTTTTTTCCAGGAAACAAAAATCTCTTTTTTCTTTTTTTCATAATTTATTGTTAAATAAACAAACGGTATAAGGAGGTAGAAGAGCAAATACCATCAAGACAAATAAAAATGAAAATAAAAATAAAAGGATAACAAACTTGGCCCTGGTCGGTGGTTCTTGGTCCTTCCTCGGTGGTAATGGTACCATCAGTTTAGATACCCCATGTTGTCAGTCTGTTCTATGTTGTCTGTTCAGCAGAGTGCAGATTGCAGTGCAAATAAAAACTCAAAAAGAAATGCCAAGACGCGTATATATATATATATTATGTATGTATGTTCGTGCACAAAAAATATTATAGTATTAAAAAGTTTACATAACAACTGGAATGCAATTGCAGAACAAGGATAAAGGACAAGGATTATCATTCTTTGTGGGTGTGTTTTTTTTTGTCTGTTCTTTTCTCTTTTTGTTTTTGTTATTGTGTGTATGAGTGTCTGTTTTGCGAAAATAGTTTTGACTTTGAAATGAAATAAAATAAACGCATTTCTCACAAGATGCACTAAGTGTAAGGATAACAGTATGGCTAAGAAGAAAATGGACATCTGCAAGTATGCAATGGAAACTGAAAGATAGCTTAGGGTAGATTTATGTGTCTACGGATACTTCCTAACCAAAAACGGAGTGAAAAACTCTTGTATTGACAGTCCTCTCTTCGATTTAAATTATCCTACTCTATAATTATTGACAGATTAAAAAGTCGGAATAATGAAGGCGAATGAATAAGCCTAAGCCTCTGGTAAGCACGGTTGGTTCTCGATATCCTTCAGAGAACACGTGTCAGATGCCTAAACTACTGCTGGGATTTCACCTGTTAACAATTCAGCAAAGCAAAACATATCCTCAGTTGATAAAATTATTTTTCCCCACCTTCAAAACGTGCTGAAATTTATAACCGGTGATGAAATCGTGGGAAGCTCACTTGAGACAAGATTAACTACTAAGCATTTCTGCATGTCAAGAGGACTGTAATCTAAAAATATAATCTGGCATAATATAAGCTATAATTCATCACTCGAATCGAGCAGTGCAGCCTTTGCTAAAGACAGCGGCTTTCTCTATTAATTCAAATTAATTGAAAATAAATCAAATAAAAAGTCGAAGTTGGGTCTGAAACGTTTTTTGGACAAATACAAGTCCAGTTTGGTTATCAATCAACCTTTAAGCCCGTTCGTTAAGGGAACGCCAGATTAACAGAGTATATCGCCGCTGACCATGAAACCTTCCAGAGTAGCACACCAAGTTTAGTGCTCGCCATGCACATAAACTCATTTTTTTCCAGAAGCTCAAAGCTAAGGACGATGCAAAACACCGGTTGTTTGCTGACTGAGCTTCGGATCGTTCAAAGAACTCCAAGTTTAGCCGAATGTTTTGCCTATTACCTGGCAGAGTCATATGGAATGGAAACTCTCTCATCCGTGTCAGTGTGCGATCTCTCATCTCCAATGAGTTACCTGAAGACCGCTCTGGTTGGAACCCTGAAGAGGATCCTACGTCTGCAATCCGCTTACAGAAGAAGCACCAATAACATTCATTTGAAATAAAATAAAAATGAAATTCTGGATTTAAAAACAGTTTAATCCAAGGTTTTTCACATATTAAGTCTAGATTTTCTTGTTAAACACACTGTTCCTTAGAATCCTCTTTTTATTTGTTCATAGCCGAAGACCGTGAGTGATGCTCTTACTTGTTCCGCATTTATGAATTTTTAGTAGCTCTGCTCTATGTTTTACTAGTGCTGCTTTCCAGCTGCGAGTCCGCCGGCAGCCGCGCCGCCGCCACGCCGGCCGCGTCCGTCACCACCACAGTTTCCTACTTTTGCCACTAGAACCCATTGTTTGTGTCGGCAAGATGGAGAACTTTTTGTTCTTTCAAAGCGCACACATTAAACGTCACACATGTTTTCCGTTATATTCTTTTTTGTATACATGTACCTACTCCTTTGCGAAAATAGAAAGAAAAATAAGTTATTTTCCTCCTTTCATTTGATCTTCAGAATAGTTGTTAGTTTTTCGTGTAGCTCGAGAGTAAGAAAACTTTTCTTTTTCTTTTTTCTTTTTTTTATTATTTTGTAGTTTAAGGGCGATGTGTTTCTGAAACTAAACACCAGCTAGCACTGCTGATTCTGATGTCTTTGGGATTTTTTTTTTTGCTTTCAAAATTCGTTTTTAAGGACTTTTGAAGTATGTTTCGCACGGTTTGATGTGCTTTTTTATGCAAACACAACTTGCAATATTTTATTTCTCACTTAACTGCTGTTTAGAAAAATGTATTTGTGAGATACACAGAGCGTGTGTGTGTGTTTGTGTGTGCGCTGGGAGTGATGCGGCTGTTGAAGTATTCTTAAGATTTAAATTTCAAAACTGCAAGAAGGATGATATGGTGTTGATATGCTTTTTTGATTGCCAAGCTATCTCCGGAGCAGTTTTAGAAGTCAAAAACTTTTAAAGCAGTTGGCGTATGTGTACTTTTCAAATGAAAACATAAAAAAGATAGAAACTTGTTTAACTTGACCTTTGTTGGTAGGGGTGGATCTGGATAATTAGTTCTCTTTTCTTGATGGTGGTAGGAGCAAGTACTCTTTTATTTAGCTTCATACAAGCTTCATTATTCGTCTTAATTGAACTTTCAACTAGAAAATTAAGACCCTAATTTAAATGTAGTAAAATAAAAAGTAGAGCGCCTAATTGGCAGTCTAGGGAGACCCCGAGTAGAAGTGCGGATCTGGAACGGTTTTGAAATAACGGTTTGCTAGATGAGAATAGGTTCAAAGCCAAGTGTGAAAAGTGTAAGTTTTGCTGAAAATAGACTTCCTTTCCGTTTTATAGTGCACAGATGCAAAATCAACAAAGGTAGCTGGTTTAAGGCCTACTACGATAAGAAAGCCATGTTGTCTAGCCGAAGTGACTGACTTACAATGGAAACTTGGTAGTACTTTAAAAATATTTTTCTTGATATGTAAAAGCTTGTCACGGGAGGGTTAATTTTAGAGAGAAAGTTAAAATACAATAAATTTGTATCCTATGTCTATGTCTATGTCTATGTCTATGTCTATGTCTATGTCTATGTCTATGTCTATGTCTATGTCTATGTCTATGTCTATGTCTATGTCTATGTCTATGTCTATGTCTATGTCTATGTCTATGTCTATGTCTATGTCTATGTCTATGTCTATGTCTATGTCTATGTCTATGTCTATGTCTATGTCTATGTCTATGTCTATGTCTATGTCTATGTCTATGTCTATGTCTATGTCTATGTCTATGTCTATGTCTATGTCTATGTCTATGTCTATGTCTATGTCTATGTCTATGTCTATGTCTATGTCTATGTCTATGTCTATGTCTATGTCTATGTCTATGTCTATGTCTATGTCTATGTCTATGTCTATGTCTATGTCTATGTCTATGTCTATGTCTATGTCTATGTCTATGTCTATGTCTATGTCTATGTCTATGTCTATGTCTATGTCTATGTCTATGTCTATGTCTATGTCTATGTCTATGTCTATGTCTATGTCTATGTCTATGTCTATGTCTATGTCTATGTCTATGTCTATGTCTATGTCTATGTCTATGTCTATGTCTATGTCTATGTCTATGTCTATGTCTATGTCTATGTCTATGTCTATGTCTATGTCTATGTCTATGTCTATGTCTATGTCTATGTCTATGTCTATGTCTATGTCTATGTCTATGTCTATGTCTATGTCTATGTCTATGTCTATGTCTATGTCTATGTCTATGTCTATGTCTATGTCTATGTCTATGTCTATGTCTATGTCTATGTCTATGTCTATGTCTATGTCTATGTCTATGTCTATGTCTATGTCTATGTCTATGTCTATGTCTATGTCTATGTCTATGTCTATGTCTATGTCTATGTCTATGTCTATGTCTATGTCTATGTCTATGTCTATGTCTATGTCTATGTCTATGTCTATGTCTATGTCTATGTCTATGTCTATGTCTATGTCTATGTCTATGTCTATGTCTATGTCTATGTCTATGTCTATGTCTATGTCTATGTCTATGTCTATGTCTATGTCTATGTCTATGTCTATGTCTATGTCTATGTCTATGTCTATGTCTATGTCTATGTCTATGTCTATGTCTATGTCTATGTCTATGTCTATGTCTATGTCTATGTCTATGTCTATGTCTATGTCTATGTCTATGTCTATGTCTATGTCTATGTCTATGTCTATGTCTATGTCTATGTCTATGTCTATGTCTATGTCTATGTCTATGTGTATGTAATCTATGCCGCTATGGAGCTTACAGAACCTAGGGAGAAAGCAAAAGTAAAATGTTCAGTCATCATTCAAAACTTAATCTGAAATTTTATGTTTGGTCATTGATACTTTCAAAAGCAAACTGTGGAAACTTTATCCTATTAAATGCATAACAGTTTTGTTAAGACACTCAAAAACAAATACACTTTCCCTTTTTCCCAATACCCAAGATAAAGTTTCGATCCAACTTTGAGTGCCAAATCCAATCATAAAAGCACACACCCAGCGAATTTTAAACAACACCAAATAGGAAAATTCAATTTTGTCCCTATAATATCCGTTTTCGTCCTTATGCCATGCAATTTTACTCCGATATACATAGGGTGTTCAATATGAGCTGAGTTGGAAAGTTTCTTCAAGAAATGATACTCAAACTACGTACACATAACTGCAGCACATACATATTACATAATATCATCATGTAACCATTTCATTGGAAAATGGCGAAAGTCTGCAACAAACTTTCTATTAAAGTTTTTGTCGCTGTTTTCTCCATTCCGGTAGTCCTTGTTTCCTGCTGTTTTGAATTTTAAACAATGATTTTGACAATTTGAATTGAAGAATTTGTGATCATAAAATATCGTTGAAACCATGAACGCAGATTAAAAGTTTTATTTCAGTTAATTAAAAAGTCAATTCGTTGTAATTTTTATCCGGTGTTTTGGCTTTCAACGGAACAGGATAGAGTCGAAAGGGCAAACAGGACGAATGGCGATGACATGTATACATACTAACCCTGAAAGCAAATGATGTAATGTTTATGAAACGTCATTGTAAGGAAATGGGTTTTCTGTTGAAAATAATTAATTTAGTAGCAAATTTCAAGGAACATATTTGAAAGGATGCAGTACAAATTTTGAATGATGGAAAACAATGTTGTGAGTTATGACTTTGGAGTTTAAGGCAAAATTACAAGAAATAGACTAAAGTTTAAGTTGAAAATAGGCCTATGATTGATGAATTCCGTATTTCTAAAACATTTAATTTTGGATCCTTGTGAAGTTAGATAGATCCTTAAAATCTCAATGTCAAATTTGAATGTAAAATGCTCCCACGCAATCACTGGTTCATGAATTTATTATTTTTGGGGGATGTTATGGGATAAACATTATTTTGTCTCACGTTGGGCGCCAACTAAATAATGTATTTATAGATTAAAAAAATCAAAATAATTTATTGAACAGATTGTTTTGTCTTCTGTTGTTAGTGAACAGAAATCTTGCATTCGTATTATTCTCCTATACGATGTTTAGGTTGTCATCGTCGATATTGTCGCTGGTTTTTGGAGATTTTATGGCAGTGACCTACAATGGACTATATGTCCCTTTTTAAGTTTCTGGATAAAATTGATTGAAACTCTGGCTCGCACCGCTTAAGTTTGGACCATAATTAAAGTACTAAAATGAGGAAAATGTTTCGTTCTTTGTACCCCCTGCCCTAAATACTCAATGCAAGCAAAATCATCAATTTTCAGACATTCCAGCTTGAGGGGATAGTTAAGGGGTGGCATATGATTGTCCTCTAAGAAATATTTTCTCTACATGGTGTAGAATCTCCCTCATTTAAAATAGGTTCATCGTCCGGGATCGCTGTGTCCACTTAAAATCTTTTAAAATGTCGTACGAGAAGATTCTCGTTCATGCTTTTCTGAAGTTCAAATTCAGTTAATGCATTAACCCTCTGCAATGATTATAGACGATCATTAAAAATCAAGGAAATATGGACTTGGTCTTTTTTGCTTTTGATTCTATACATCGCAACGGGCCAGTTCGGCTAGAATCAGAACAGGATATTTTTCTATAGGGACAGACTCTTGATGTAATAATAAATAGTAGGAAATCAAAAAAAAAAAAAAAAAAAAATAATAATAATAATAATAAGGCAGCCGCCGCTGGGACTCGAACCCGGGCCCTATTTCTAGCCCAGGTTTTGAGAATCTCGAATAAATAATTTTTACTTACAAATCTATATAAATTATTATATAAATAAATAAATACAAGTAGTACTTTTTGGAGGTTGGTGCCGTTCGTACGGCGACGAAAAAAATTCTGTGAATTATATTCTAAAGCTCATACGTCAATTTCAAATAATGTTTCTTGGCAAAAAAGGCAAGGCTGGGAAATGAAGCTAGGTTCGAATCTCACCGGAGACTGTTTTTTTTTTTTTTTTTTCATACAAATATGAGGCTGTTTTTATAGAAGCATACTGTTCAAAGCAAGGCGAATTGACCCAGTTGGAATGTACAGCAATTAAAAAAAGAAAAACGCAGGACTAGGTGGCAGAAACTTGGTTTTTATTTCTGGATAATTTGCTTGGGAGCTACGCAATTTGAAAACAAAAAACCGCACAGTTTTTTGATAAAATTTAAAAAAAATTTCTAATTGTAAAAGAAAGAAAGTTATTAAAAATGCAAACAAATTTTATAAAAGAATTTTTTTTAGAGAAAGAAAAATGACATAATTGTCCACTTTTATTAAAATACTAGCCTTTACCCGGCTTAGCTAGCGTTTCAGTTGATCTAGAAGTAGCATGGAGCCTCAGGAGTCGGCTCTCCTAATCTACCTATTTTTTTTAGCCCAAGCTTTATTATTTCATACATTTTACCGTTTTAAAAAGTAGCCCTTGTGCTATCCCAGATTATAATCTATCTCCGTGCTTAATTTCATCCAGATCCGTTCAGGCGTTCTGTTGTTATTGAGCAACAAACATCGAAACTTTTACATTTATAATATTAGTTCGATTATTTATGGCATATATGGCCACCGTATCTGGCTCGAAAATGCTGCTCCAGTCTTGAGGTCCAATCTTTTATCACTCTCTTGGGACTGTGCACCAATGGTTTACTCAATTTCGTTTTGGTCGTGCTAGGAAAAATGACTCTTCTGAAAGTTCTATGGTCCCATAATTAAGGTCACTACACCAGAAATGGTCTCTAAAATCGATGGTTTGATATTGGATAATCAGCGAGTCTAGTTGCGAGAGCTTGAAGAATAAGTAATCAGTATTTCCACACGGGTCAGTGATTTCAATTTCGCATTACCATTTAGAGTCATGTATCGGTAATTCCTGCTTGATTGTCGTTTTCCAATTCTTCAATCGTCTGCGACTTTTCGATGTAGAATAGCGACATACATAGCTCCACAGAAAATAGTATAGGGGTGTAAAATCGCATGCATAAAAATCATAAAGCACCAAACTGACAGTTTTTCTGGATGTAACGGCGTGGCGTCTCAACAATGTCTTGATGATTATCTATACTCCAAATGCGACAGTTTTGTTCATTGATGTAGCCATTCAAAAAAAATTTCTTCTTTAAACCGGGATCACATCGGGAACAGAACCGCATATTTTTTGAAATAAATGTGCACAATTTGCATGCGTTGATCAGGCGTCAGTCAATTCATGATAAAATGTCAACCCAAACTTATAATAAATCAGCTGTGAATGAAAGCAGTGCTGCCAAATTAAAGTTCTAGATCTCTTTAAAAAACCCTTGTATATACCTTACGTTTAAGGTACCTTCAGCGGCTTGGAATTTTATTTGTTTCAAGTATTAATACAAAAAACAAAGAATACAAAAATAGGATTCCATTTTTCCAACCTAAACACATAAAAAATGAAAATACACGAGCTATACCGTAGACCTTAAAGCCTTTTCAAAAGTATGTTTAAAACCGTTTTAACGCTGGATACAAAACGAAAAATTTCAATGAAAATATGCTTTCAAATGTAAATATTTTAGTTTTCATAAAACATAGTCCTTTGAATAAAAAATATAAAAAAAAAAATCAAGACCAACAACCCACGTATAAACCAACTGTTTTTGTTTAAACAAAAAGCGCTAAAAAGTATTTCTCTTAAACTTAACTCACATAAAAGGACGCTCAAACGTCTGATGTAAAAAAAGCAAATACGTAAAACCAAACTTTTTTTTTACAACATATTATTGCTAGGTGCTCATCAAACAGCGCAGAAAACCCAGAAAACATAGGAAACCCAACAAATTAATCACTTTAATGGAGACCACTGTAGCTTGCAATGCTTACATATCCTTCCATTCATACAGTTTTACACAAATATAAGCCCCATTCATTCGTGCTTACTAACTCAAGCCAACATTGCAAACAAATAATACATCGTCTCTTTTATTTTTTGCTGGTGAAAGGACTCTTGGTGGAAACCCCAAACGCGAAATCCCTACAGCAAACACTCATACACACACACACACATGTCCATGATGGTGTATAAACAGCAAGCAAAAGGATAACATAAAAAACAAAGATACCACCATCGCAGAACCTCATTAGGCCAGAGGATGCTGACTAACCAGCTCTATATCCGCGCTTTTGCTTACCTAACACCTGCAATTTTCCAAGTAACTTGACGAAATGAAATGAAAACATCATCCGCATCCTTAATAAGTTTTCTAAATAAAAATTTTGTATTTTCACAAAAAGGGATTTTCTCATACATACACACCCTCACACTCCTTGGAACGCGTGTCCCTGTTTGAAAGCTTCGTCAGAACCAGATAGATTTTCTGGGGGCTCAAATGCTGGCTCCTAAATCAACACTTCAATGAAAGGACTCATTTTGTTTCGTCGACGACCGACAGCACCGCCGACGACTCGACGCTAAAAAGTTATGAACATTGACCGTGTGCGCGCAATCATAACACACCGGATATCCTTACACAACACACAATGACGTTGACGTTAACTGTGGGAAGTCAAGTCAAGTCAGTAGGTATACCTTGTATTCAGGACCTTTCCGAAGCTTTGAAGTTCTCATCCCTGCGCCCTACCATCACCCGCACCGTCACCTACAATTTCTAATGAAGACATTGTATGTGAATGGAGAATTTCAAGGGATTATCCTTTCTGCTAGCTCTGGCAGTGGGGGATAGCAGCAGCAGCAACAGCAAAAAAAAGGACTCCTTTTGTAAGTGAGTGTTTTATATTTTTTTTCCCTCTTACTTCTTAGCTTTTAATGTTTTGTGGAAAAAATGGAAAGAAGGGGGGGGGGAGGGGTCGGTGTTGCCTTAATTTTTTTATCGCTTCCTCTCTAATAACCACGGTTTGTTTATCTTTTCGCCTTGCTTTTGGCTTTTTATGATATCTCTCTCGGAAGGAAACTCGTGGTGGGTTGTGAGTGTGTGTATAGGTATCTACATCATCCTTCTAATGATGTTAGTATTCCAGCGAACAAAAGGATTAATATTTGAATTTTAAGCCCATTCATTCGATAAGGACACAGCAACAGCAACAGCAAAAAAAAAAAAAAAAACATCTCGCGTCAGGCTCATCATTCACTAATATTAATTAGTCCTGTCTGGACGACACGAAGGAGTTGACTCTGACTCAGAGATGATGGAGGCTGATTCCTTCGTCCTGTGTCTATATGAAGAAGAGTTGAATAGGTGAGGTTTTCGTTTTAGACTTTTCTGAAAAGATAGGATGTCTAAAATAATAATAAAGAAGAGCGAAATGAAAAGGAAAACATTTTGATAAGGGATAATTTATTAAAAGGTATAAGGCTTTCGCGCGATTAGCTGAAATGGAATACAATGGCTTGAATATTGTGTAGGAGTAGGAGCTCTTTTGTATATAGAATCCTTATGAACAAGAAGACCTTTTGGCTTTTTTAATTTTTTCCCATCCCGACTATATGATAGGATGAGTTTTATGGTTAGATTTTTTTTTTTTTTTTTTTTTTGGAAAATGTGATAGCCCGTTTCAATTTCGGGGTAATAAAAATTGCAAATTACTCTGTAAATGGGTCTTTGATGAGGACGGTAAGGTGTATTGTTATAGTTTTTATTACAAATTTTTAAGGTGTACCAACGATCCTTTTTTTTTGGGTTTGTTCGATGGGAAGGATTTTTTGTTTGCTTAAGGAAATTCAATTATGAGCGCTATTATGGAAAATGATGCTTGCCTTTGGAAAACAATTTAAATTTTTTTAAAAATTTACAAGCCCACGCTAACATAGACAGATTGCAAACACATAAAAACAATCCTAAGTGAAAAGGGTCTTTATGAATAGTTTAAAATATTTCTTTGGAAATTTACACGCTTCTGGATGAGGCTAAAGAAAAATGAACGATTGGAAAGCATGAACTCTTATGCAGATACCTATGTCTTCTATGTATCGAAAATTTTCTGCATCCAAATTTCCTTGAAAACCAAACAATTTTCATACAAAATCGCACCAAGATGTTTTTCCAAAGTCGTTAAATGTCGGCTTTAAAAACTAAGCCTATGATAATAAATAATTTGATTTGATACACATGAGGTCCAAGTATTTTCAGACTTAAGAAAAAATTCCAAGAACCACTCGTGAGACTGCGTGACCTGCCTTAACTCCTCAACGCAAAATGTTGTATCCACATTTCAAGGGAAAGGAAATGGTGGGCTCCCGAAAATTACGCCAGAACTTTTTTCTTTCGCAAAAACACCGAAAAAATGCTTCATGCAAAAGTCTGTTTTTTCCAATTCTTGTTTAAGAAACCGATCCAGAAAAAGTTTCAAGGTATTTTCAAACAGACGCAAGCGTGATGGGGGACAGACGATAACGGTTCCTCTCATAGAACCGGTTTTTCAAAGTAGGTTTTCTCGTAAACTATTCTTCCGATTTCAATTAAAATTTGTATGCAGGAAGCCATTAATAATTTAATTTATATTACATTTAAAAATTTTCCAAAAATTATTTCTTCATTTTGAATAATATCTAATAAAAAATTTAATTTTCAAAATATTTTGAAAACGGGTTGATTTTTTTATTAAATTTTTTGTTAGGTGAAGACTAAAAATTTTCTTATAACGACATACTCAAAAAAATTAAAACAAAATTTTTTTTTGAAAAAATTGGTCGAACGATTCTCAATATTTTTGTTCCCTAGATACTCTAGATAGATATTAAGCAATTAAATATTATTGCATACCTAGTTTCTCCAAGAAAGCTGTTAAAAAATAAACAAAAAATAAAGATGTTTCTAAATAATTTTATTTTCAAAATACATAGACCCTAAGCAAATATCTAGCATAAAAGCAAGTTCGTGCGACCCAGTCGTGCATTTTATTTTTTTTTCGCCAACATCCATGTCGCTGTTGAGCCATTAAAACGCTTTCTTGAACCGACCAAAATGACCAAGACTAGAATAATCAAAGATTTATAATATTTACACTGAACCTTCATTCGATTTCAAATCGTATGTTGTTTTTGTAAAAAAACGTTGAAACCAATTTAAACTGGTGAAAGCAGCGACTCCCAGAAATTACTCACGAATATTTTTTTTGAAAAGAACGCCCAAGAATTCTCTTATCAAATTTCTGGCATTTTTTCATAAGAAAAAAATCAACATTTTTGTGGGAAACTTTCCAAGTTTGTGGTTTTTTTCCAAAAAAATTCTTGTGTTTTTTTGTTTTATACCCTATTCCATAGAATGGGTATATTGTATTTGGTGTGAAGTTTGTAACATAGAGAAATAATACCGTTAGGTATATAAAAGTATATATATTCTGACTCAGAATCAAAAGCCTAGTCGATTTAGCCATGTCCGTAAATCCGTCCGTCCGTATGTATACTCTCTAGAGGTCGTTATTTTTGAGCAAGAAAGCTGAAATTTGGTATATATAATCTTTAGTTCAAGAGTAAGGCTAAGTTCTTGAACCGGCAAAATCCGCCTACAAACACGCCCACAATCGCCATTTTTGTTGAACAACCTCAATTTGGTAAAATTAAATTATGTTTTTTGTACAATTACGATAAAAATATAACGCTAAAATTTTGCACACGTAAGCTTTTGGTAAACTTTCTTCCAATTAAATAAAAAAAATTCAGTTTGGGCGTGGCTGACGCCCATTTTTCATACAAAAAAAAAACCATCAATATTGTTTTTGCAAAAAACCAATTGTTATATTAATGCGAAAAACATTAAGTTTTGTGGATATTACTTGCACATAAACATCTTGTGTATGAAATCAAAAATTTTGATTTTGGGCGTGGCTGACGCCCACTTTTCACTAAAAACATAAAAAATTGTTCTTGCAAATAAATGGTATTTATAATGAATCCGCAAGCCAAAATCTTGTGTCTCTAGTAGAAACTAAGAACTTTGTGTATGAAAAGAAATTTTTGAATTTCGGGCGTGGCTTACGCCCACTTTTCATAAAAGAACGAACAAAATTGTTTTAAAAATTTAAGTTGCTACCAATATTCAATTTAAACCTTTTTCCCTTCCGTTCGTTATATGAAAAATATATCTACATTTTCTTTTGTAAAGTTTTTCAATACGCCCACTTTTAAAGGCGTGATTTTGATAAATCAGGTAAGATCGTTTAAAAACTACTCGATTCAGCTGTAGTTTTACACATATGCCTAAATACTGACTAATGATCAAAGCTTAGTTAGTGCTTTAAATTTTTCTTAAATTTTTTTAGGGCACGCCCACTTTTAAGGGGCGTTTTCATCAAAAGTCGTAATATGCATTAATTTTTTAATGTTTTTTAACTATCGGTCGCAGTTTTGAAGTAAGAAGATGAACACTTGGTTACGTAGCAGAGTGTAGTTCAAGAATTGTTAAAAACACCCATAATTGCTATTTCCAATCAATATCTAATTTCTAAAAATTTTAGTTTTGTCTTGTTTTGTTTAAATCGATCTGCCAGCTTAAAATTTAATGATGAGCTCATATAGTGATTACCCTGGCAATAAAAAGTGTCAGCTGTAGGCTTGGCACACGCCTTTTTTTATTGTGACAGCAGTTATTGTACATCGGCCAAACAAAATTTATTTTATTGAATTTTTCCCTGCCTGCTAAAGAAGAATTTTGTTTCCGATACTGGAACAGCGGCTGGCTGCGAAGGAGGCGAACGCATATGCATATACACATACAAAAATGTGGGCAATAGGGTATCCAACAGTTCGTTGCAAACGTACTGATCTCTCGCTTATGTTTTTTGTTTGTTTTTGTTTTAATTTATATTTTTCTTTTGTTTTTGTTCATTTAACTTGCTACTGCCTCCAATATATTCCCTCATTGTTTTGTTTTGTTCGTAAAAACACTCACATCAACTCGTCATTAAAAAAAAAAAAAATTTATCAGACTGGAGCAGCTTTAACAGAGAAAAAAAGCAAAATACGTAAATAATTGAGTTGTTTCTTTCTTATCAAGGCTCTGAGCTCTAGCTAATGATAAAAGTAATGTAACTGTAAAGTCAAGACATTCAGCAGGCAATAATATTGTAGTATACAATATCATGCTCCGCAGTTATACAACAGGTTAGGGGCAGCTAGAGAGCTAGGATTTGATAAGACGCGCGCGAGACTCTTCGTTTTTTTTATTTTACTCAAACCCTGTTCGATTTTTATTTTAGACCAGTCTTACTTGGTGGGATTAAGTAATCGTTAAATGTGTTAATTGAAAATAAATAAACAATAACAATTGTGAAAGCTGATACTGAGTGGATTGTAGTTAGTGTAGGCAGTTTGTTTAAAATGTGAAACGTGAAAGAATCAACAAAGATATCAAATTTCGCGAACGTATTTAAAAAAAAATTTTTAAGTATAGTTTTCGTAATTGAATGTGTTTAGAAACAGAATACAAAAAAAAGTCCTGATCTCTTTCTAAATGAACAAATTTTGTTCCATACAATTTGGCTCATTGGGCTTCAATCATGGGTGAATTCTTGACGTTTTCCGAGCCCACAAGTGGGTTACTACTGCGAAGCAATAAAATTGAAGAATTGTGATCTTATTCGGGAATTCAAGGTCAAGGTTGAGTAAGGAGTTTTTAATCAAACGAATAATAGCAGTGACTGAACTGGTCGGAAAAACTCCGTCTATGATGACGATTTTCCAACATTCTCGTTATTGTTCCTTCAAACCCACTTTGTCGAGCTTAGAAAATCTTCAATGTTCTCATGCGAAAGGTCTCTTAATCCATCGAAGAAAGTCTTAACAAGCAATTTGAACCGAGCAGTGACATCAAAGTATAAATGGCTCTCTAGACCGCAGTTAGGGCGAACCCATTTTTATCATAAGTGCAACACAGCTTTGTAGGTGTAGCACAAGTATTTTCCATTCCATCTTCGATTTTATTTGGAAAAAAATAAAATCAAAATGCTGCCCTTAAAGGCTGGCAGGGAAGAGCTGATCTGTGTCTGGCAAGCTTGTCGGTAATTTTAATTTTTATCAAAGACACTGTAATTCTAAGCAGAGCAATCTTCAGCCTTGCGAGCTCGTACATACAAAGTTGAAGCATTTTAAAAGATAAAGTGGAGGAGAAAATACCGAAAATGCAGATAAACTCTATATGGCCTTGTATTTGTGATTGCCAGTAGCTCTCTTAGTAAACGCTAGCAAAGCTTGGAAGTCGAAAAGACATCCACGTATCAGCTCTAATTCTTCCTCATTCTGCGGTATAAGTATTTTAAGTTTTGCATTGAGACTTCAACAAATTAAACTGTTGTTGATCTTGATCTTCATGTTATTTTTGGTCTTCCCATTCTGATAGATATAATTAGCACATCGAGAAGTCTTGGAAATTCGAGTGCAATCAATTGGTTTTCAAAAAGTCTAAAAGATCACAGACGAAATGCGGCTTTGGTGGAGTATATCGTATAGGGATGCGTTACTACATTTCAAATGGTTTCTTAAAACATAATTCCCAAGAGCCTAAGACTGTGATGCAAGTAGAACAGTTTTCAGAAATAATTGAGAGCGTTAAAGGAACCATTATTCGGTAAAGCGGCCACGTTGACATGGTTGACGAATCTTTCATTAGGTACAAGTTTCTTAAGAAATCAGTTCGTTTTATTGACACTAATATCAACATTCTAACAAAATCTCGATCAATTACATCATCATCAGGCCCTTATCTCAGTTAAAGAGCAATACAAAAAAAAAAAAAAAATAATTGACTCATTCATCTGTCCAGCTACTGGATGATGTTTGTTGTAAAAAACTTGACGTCTTTGGTATATCGAAAGTATTTTCTTATCACAATAGAGCGTCAGTTTTAATCCTCAATCAATGCCGAAACATTAAGTCTTCATAAGTGAAGCCTATTATTCTTCAAAAAGTCGTTACATTACCAATCTTTTTTTTTTTTTTTTTTTTTTTGATATTCTAAACATAACTTAACCTTTCTCCAGATCAGCAACAAATTTTAATCAGCAAAACCACCCGAATTACAAGTAACCCACCACCACTACTAACCATCAACTAAAACACGAACTTGTTTCATACGCCGCTACAGTATATAGCAATATGCAATCATGGCTCGCAATTTAAATAATCCAGCTATGCACTGTGATTATGGGGCAACATCATCTACGAGCTCATCAGCCATAACAAGTAGACCCGATGTCAACTTTTCCGGCTTCAGTCCCACGGACTACATGTCCCTGAGCGATTATATAGCCTTCAATATTATTTCTGTGAATTCAAGTTGGAAGCAGCTGGACAAAGCACTCAAAGTGATTGGAACCGCACAGGATACTCAAGCATCTCGTGACAAAGTTCATCATCTTCAATCTCAAACAAACATACGCATCCAGACCACCAGCAAAGATCTCCAGCGCCTGACAGCGGTAGTGAGCCGTGCCGATAAACAGCAAAAGCTCAAACTGCAAAAGCTAACCAGCGAATTTGGGCAAGTGGTGGAAAAATATTCGGAGAGCCAGCAAAAGATAGCAGCTGCCATGAAGGAGGTAGTTCTTCATCAATCAGTGCACCGACTGTCTCAACAGCAGGACGAAAAATCGGCAAATCAGAATACGGACCGTGGGGATCTAATCCAGCGACAGATACAGAGTGATGAAAATCAGCGATTCGAACAGAATGTGCTGTTGGACCGGGAAAGACAATTTAAAGAGATAGAGGCTATTGTGTTGGATGTGCATTCAATATTTCAAACATTAAGTAGCTTGGTGGAAAAACAAAAACAACAAGTTGGTGAGTTTTATTTTAATCCTTTTTCAAAACAAAAACATATAGTTTAAAACTACTTTAAAAAAAAATAAATCTTTACAGATTCAGTAGGAGACAGTGTTGATAACACCAACAATCAAATAGAAATGGGCGCTGACGACATAAGGAAAGCCACTGAATATCGAGCAAGTAATCGTCGAAGAATTTTAATACTACTAGCGATCGCTGTGATAATAGGTTTAATTGTGACTGGAATTATTGTAGGAAAGTTAAGCAGTTAAATTAATTATGTATAATATAAAAAACAAACAAACAAAGAAATGAGCAAAAAATGTTTTACTTTCTTAATCTATATATATAAAAATCGATGCCACTTTTCGTTGTAATTTTATAACTCAAGAACGGGCTCACCTATCCAAACCAAATGCTTAGGCTTTGTTCGGACTACTTAGTAGATGGTTTATGTGAAGTTTGCACAAAATCGATCGAGCGGTTCTTCATTTATCGCATTTTTTGTAACAAATGTCAATACCTAGTTGCTAATATTCTTTGGTGAAAATATAATTATCCACATATTTACATTGCAATATTAAAGCTGTTTTTCTGAGCCTTCTAATTTTTATAAAAAAATTATAAAGTGCGCGTTTAAATGTCAATGGTAGAGAAGCTCCGTTCCAACTCAAACCACAAAGAACTCTCACTCGGTTCCCCTCGATCCCCACTTCACCCACCCCGAAGGAATTTCACGAGAAAGACTGAAAAAAACAAGATGAATACTCAGGACGATCAGTGCACCAAACAAAGTGAGTTAATTGTTAGTCTCCTGTCGTCGAAAATATCGGAGTCTGAACAGAGAATTCTCAAAAGAATTGAAAATATTGATTTAGAAATAACATCCATAAAATCTGACATTGTTAAAATTGATGAAAGAGTTACTGCACTCGAGTTAAATAAAACTGTTGATACTCTTAAAGCCGAATTAATCGAGACAAAAAAATTAGTTGATGCTCAAGAGAATAGAGCCGTTGCTGCAGATGCTATAATTCATAGAGTTCCTTACTCTCCTGATGAAAATCTCAAATCCATGTTTAACACTCTTTGCCTTGCACTCGGTATTAAAGCTCCCTCATTAAATAATATTTATCGAATAAGATCAAAAAATGATTATAATCACTCTCCTATAATGATCAAAATGAACTCTCCATATGATAAAAACTTCTTACTCAAATCTATTGCATTATATTGTAAGAAAAAAGAGGCACAGTTATGTTTGAGTGATTTGGGTATTCAATCTGATGCCACTATATATATACATGAATCTTTAACGAAACATAACCATACGTTGATGAAACATGCATTAGCCTTGAAGAAAAAATCAGCAGTTGCATCAGTTTTCTCTTATCGTGGAAACATTTATGTAAGGCGAAACCAGGGCTCAGAAGCTGTATTGGTTAATTCTCTGGCATGGTTTGACGACTCTCTGAATGTCTATAACAAATGTGCTTCAAACTCAAACAACAATGGAGCTCCTCAGCAACATGCTGAACAGACATCATACAAAGCTCTGCTGGAAGAAAATGTTGACTCTGGAATAAGCTACACCACCGAACTGCAACCTACACCTGACTTGTCTAAAAGCTCATAATTTGCACCAACCGAGGCGAATGATCATCTCAACTGCAGCTGTAACACCAAATCTATTTAAATTTCTTTTCTTAAAACAAAAACTTTAATTAAATTTTTCATTCTTTCAATTAAAACACAAGTGCTTATAAATTTAATTTCAATAAATCAATTAGTTCTTTCTTTCTTTCTTTCTATCTACACTATTAATTAAAACACAAGTGCTCATAAATTTAATTTCAATAAAACAGTTTGTTCTTTCTTTCGTTTTATCTACTTTTTCTTATCTCTTCTATTTCTGAATATTATTTCTAGTTGCTGTTCTATATTTTTCTATCCATAAATAGCAGGTTATAGTAATGGCAAGTAACTCTAATGGGGGTGTAAGCAATATGTCAGTTCGCGCTATGATTAAGATTCTATCGAATTCAAGTGAAGGGTTAAAGGTATGTTATTTTAATGCTAGGAGTTTAAATATATCGAAACTGGACTTCATCCGATATGTCATTGATGATTCCACTGTCGATGTAATTTGTGTAGCGGAGTCGTGGTTTCAAGTTGATATTCCAGATAGTTTTTATAATATAAACGGTTTTAATTTATTTCGAAATGACCGAGTCACTGACACTGTTGGTGGTGGTATTGCAGTATTTTGTAGAACAGGTATTGATTGCAAAGTTATTAATAAATCTATAGGAGTGGGGATTGAGTATCTTATTCTTGAATTGTCCCAAGATGTCACAAAATGCATTGTGTCTTGTGCTTACAATCCGAACAAAAGATTTTCACATGAGCCTTTTTTCTCTGCCATTGCTGATCTTAGTTCTTACTATGAGCATATAATCTTGTGTGGGGATTTTAATATAGATCTCTTAAAAAGGAATTGTAGGACTGAACAACTATTGAACTCTATATCTCAAGTTGGGCTATGTGTAACAAACTCATACCCCACTCGGTTTGCTTCTAACGCTACCCCTAGTTTACTTGACCTTGTAGTAGTGTCTGATTACTCTAATGTTCTCCTTATTGATCAACTTTCTTTGGATGGAATCTCAGACCATGACTTAATCTTTTGTACCTACAATATTGAATTTTCAAGAGTTTCGATCCCATTGAACTTCCAATATAGAGATTTCAATTCGATTGATATCCCTGGGCTAGCTTCTGAAGCAAGTATGGTATGCTGGGAGCATTGTTGGTATTTATCAACTGCTATTGATAAGTTAAATTTTATTCAATCACAATTGCTAGAACTTTTCCATAAATATGTTCCTCTTAAAACCGTTCGAGTGCTAGATGAAAAATGTCCCTGGTTCACAGTGGATGTACAAAATGCGATTAAAAACAGAAGGAAAAAATACTTAAAATGGAAACAATTGCAAAACGACAGGAATTGGGGAATATACTGCCAGGCTCGCAATATTGCTACTTGGACAACTAAAAGAGATAAAAAAAATTATTTTGCGTCCAAGCTTGACCCTCGTCTTGGTTCTAAACGTTTGTGGTGTAATCTTAGAAATATTGGAATAGGCAAAGCAAATAATTTCAAGTGTACATTGAATCCTAATATTCTCAATGATTGTTTTATTGCGGATAGTGGAGCTAATGAAAACTTTGTTCTGAACCATGAACTCTGCAGTGATTATAATTTTGACTTCGAAGTAGTCACTGAAAATGATATTGCAAAAGTTATTTATAGTTTAAAGTCAAATGCTATTGGTGAAGATGGTTTGTCACTTCGATTTTTAAAAATAATAATCCCGTATTTTCTTAGCTCCCTTACACACGTTATCAATTTTTGCATTACCTCTTCCTCTTTTCCTGATGCTTGGAAAGTGGCAAGAATCACACCTGTTGCGAAGAAACCACGAGCTTCTTTACCCGGAGACTTTCGCCCAATTAGTATCTTACCGTGCTTATCAAAGGTCTTTGAAAAAGTCATGGCAGAACAGATTACCACCTACTTAGATCAGAACAGTCTATTGTATTCTTGCCAGTCGGGTTTCCGAGCAAACCATAGCTGCACTACGGCTATGATTAAAATCATGGATGATATTAGACTCAAGTTTGACCAGGGTGATTTGACTACACTTTGTTTGCTTGACTTCTCAAAAGCCTTTGACAGAGTTGACTACCAAATTTTATGCTGCAAGTTAAGATTTTATTTTGGCTTCAACCTAAGGGCTGTTAACCTTATAAAAGAATATCTTAGTAATAGAGCTCAAAGAGTGGTCATTGGAAGTAGTCAATCTGATCTAAAAAATCTTCATTCTGGTGTACCACAAGGATCTATCTTAGGTCCGTTACTCTTCTGTATGTATGTCAATGATTTGCCTAAAGTATGTACTAATGCTTCTGTTCACATGTATGCAGATGATGTTCAGTTTTATCTCTCACGGCCACCTGGACTAATTGAAGATCTTGTCTGTAGATTAAATGAAGATCTATTGGCTGTGTTTAATTGGTCTGTTGCTAATGGACTTACATTAAATGCATCTAAAACCCAATTGTTAATGATTTCTAATAATAGCTTTAATACAGAAACTGCACCACCGATTTTTATTTCTGAACACAGACTAACATTTGTCAGCAGTGTCACTACTCTTGGCTTTAAATTAAATCAAAACTTGTCTTGCACCAATCATATTAACTATGTTGTTGGCCGAATTTATGGAGGTCTCCGCAAGCTATGGTTCTCCGCAGCTTTTACTCCCCAAGAAATTAAATTAAAGCTTCTAAAAACGCTTATAGTTCCTTTAATTAGTTTTTCTGAATCTGTATACTGTAAGCTGGACTCGGTATCTGAAAACAAACTCCAAGTTGCCTTTAATAATGCAGTTCGTTATGTTTATGACCTTCGCCGGTATGATCACATTACGCCATATAATTTACTTGCGCTAGGCAGCTCGCTTCCAAGATTCTTAGATGCGAGAAGATTGGTCTGTATGCAGAAGATATTAAATACTCAATCTCCTATTTATCTTTACGAAAAAGTGCAGTTTGCACAATCCCAAAGAACTTTGAACCTAATTGTCCCAACTTATCGATACCTTAACTCGTCGCGTTTATTCTTTGTCTGCGCCACTAAGCTTTGGAATAACTTGCCAACTGACATAAAGCAAATAAATGACTCCAAACAATTCAAAACAAAAATATTTAAACATGTTTCTGAACAGCAATAAGGAATACAATTGTTCTTTATATAATCATTTTAGTTTCATCTTACATACTTTCTATGTTTTTCTTCGTTTATACTTAATCTTTACTACCTTCTTTATCATCTATTCTTTCTTTTTCTCTGTTTTATTTACATATTATCTCACATAGCTATACGTATTTAAAAATTGTTAGTACTATAAAAGACTAAGTCTTACTTGTACATTCGAAATAAAAATAATTGAATTGAATTGAATTGAATTGAAATGAATTCAATGGCGGATCATTTTGTTAATGGGGATTTTGATGTCAAATTGAAAATTTTTCCAGGTGGGGACTGTGCTGTCAAATTGAAACTTTTTTCAGTGTTGACAGTACAAGCATGTTGTTATGTCATTCATGCGGTTATTTCATTTTGGACGTGCTTCGATTAAAGCAAATTGTCAGCGATAATTATTGATTTGTGTTTATATTTTTCAACATATTGCTGAGTGCTTTCTTACAAACAGTGAGTCTTGAATTGTTCAAATGTAATATGTATATGTGTGCGTATACTTTTCTCAGTTTTTTAGCGAGCCGTCGGTGTTTCATATCGTTTACAGGCTTTTTTTGAATTAAATTGTCAATTGCATTTACACAAACGGTAAGTTTTGAACTGTTGAAGTGAATTACACTAGAAGCATTAAATCGAACAACGCAAGATTTACGTGGTAATTAACAGCTTTTTGGTACGGTGCTTTGATATTACTGTCAGGTGATTTTCGTCAAACATTGCCTGTCAGGTGATTTTCGTCAAACATTGCCTGTCATTCCTCGATCAACTCCTGCTGATGAAATAAATGCCTGTTTGCAGTCATCAGTTCTTTGGATATACTTATGTACAAAAATTGACACTGAACATTAATATGCGTATTCATCACAAAATGATCCAGCTGCCCATGAGTTTTCAAAACAATTGTTAGAAATTGGTGATGGCAAAATACAAATCGACAGTACGATTGATTGCTGTACCGAACAATTTTTGTACAATTGCGCAATCGATAGATAAATTGATTAAATGTGTTTTTCCGAAAATTCTTCAGAATTACAGAAATCATGATTGGTTGAGAGAACTCGCCATTTTAGCACTGAAGAACATTCATATCAATGGCATTAATTTTCATATTCAAGCGAAACTGCCAGGTGTAGTCACGACATATAAATCAATTGACAGTGTTATGAATCAATATGAGGCAATGAATTATCCAATTGAATTTTTAAATTCATTGGAACCAGCTGGTATGCCACCGCATTGCTTGAATCTGAAAGTTGGTTCTTTGATTATATTATTGCGAAATATTAATCCACCAAAACTATGTAATGGCACCAGATTGGCAGTGAAAAAGTTATTGCCAAATTTGATTGAAGCTACGATCTTAACTGCTAAATCAAAAGGAGACGTTTGTTTGATACCGCGTATCCCTATGATTCCAACTGATATGCCATTTGAATTCAAACGATTACAATATCCTGTGCGTTTATCATTTGAGATGTCCATCAACAAGACCCAAGGGCAAACACTTAACGTTTGTGGTGTGAATTTGGAGGAATCATGTTTTTCACATGGCCATTTTATGCTGCCTGTTCCAGAGTCGGTACCCCCAGCCGTTTTTTTATTCATGCTCAAAATGGAAAAACAAAAAAATATTGTTTATCAAAATGTTTTGGATTAAGTTTTAAAATAGCTAGCAATTAATAAAATATTTTTTTGTTTGAATAAATGAATTTGATATTCCAATTAAATTTTTCTAGTATTTCACTTTATACGTAGCGAAGCACGTACCGTGCCGCTAGTAGGAAAATAAATATAAAAGAAATTTTATTTTTGTATACATAAACTACAGCATTTTTTTGTTTTTGTTTCTTTACAATACATAACATTGTTTTGTTTTTATTTTAATTTGGGTTCGTATACGATGAACGACATTCTTTTTCACACCAGATTGCTTTTGATTTTTGTTGCGAACAATGGTCGGGTTGGTCTGTTATTAAAAGATTTTTGAATTATTGGAATTATTCGAGAACAATCGAGAAACATTACAAGGGGTTCTATTTGTGTTGGAATAATTAATAAATTATCAATCAAATTTTCTCCTTTTCTTCTTTTTCTTGACGGCGCGGCGCCGCCGCACCCATAATGATCCCACCTGGATCACAATGCCTCCTACTTGTCTACTTCACTTCACTAGTGATCCGCGCGTGTGTTCGCCGGGAAGCCTCCTGGTTTTACATTGTTCCATTTTAAGCTCAAGTAAATGCTGGTGTCGCTGATTTTGTTAGTTCCAGGAGTTTCAAGGTCTGCTTCTCCTATTCCTCCCTCACTATCTTATTTTTATAATATTGCCCCTTAGACTTTTTGGGTTCTCAGTGTCTCTTCCTTTAAAAGTGAAAAGCCAAGCCGTTTCTTTTTTTTTAATTGTATTTTTGACTTGAATGCTTCCTCTTATTTTCGTATTTATTCGGTCAAGCCTTCTTACTCCTGCGTCATACAAAACATCTTCATCTTAACTGCTTTTAATTTACTCTCATACCTCTTGAACATTATCCAACATTGTCAACCGTATACAAGTGTCGGAAGCAAATTTGAGGTGTAGACTCTTCCCTTGAGCTTAGGGGACAAGTGTGTCATACTTGCGAATCACTGTTCCATTCAAACAAATGTGTGGACCAGAAATTTTGGTTCAGCAATTGAAAAGTACAGCCGGGGAAACTGTATATTTAAAACCTTACTCTCCTCTTTTATGAAAAATCTTATTTTATCAACTAAACATCCTTGAGTCAGGTCGAAATCCAATAGTTTATCGATCCCATTTCAAAAGAATTTCCGTCTATAAGCAACTACAGAGTTAACTATGTACTTATCTCAACCCATACAGCTTGTGCAAAAGTTGCTTGCGAGTACACCAAGTCTATGGATCCTTGGTTAGGTAGGGTTGAAGTAATGTCTGATCCAAAATGATTGCACACTTAGACCATATTAAGTTCTTCCTTGAAAGAGGCAGTACATTTCATGTTCATGTCTCATACAGTTCAGCTTTTGCGCACGCAACAAAATAGCTGAAAACCACAAATTGATCATGAAATCTTGTGTGAAATTAAATGACAATTTCGTTTAATTGATTTAGTGTGAAACAAATGTTAAATTACACGTGGTTTAGCCCATCGTATTTATAAGTTGTTTGACCGCACATAACGAACTTAGAACGCCTTCTCAACATACATATTATTTTTAAAGGTGGCTATTAAAATCGGTGGAAGCGGATGGTGAAGGGACATCGCGGTCTCAAGATCAAAACATTTTCTGCTCTTTTTTCCAAAACGTTGTTTGGAAATTAGGCCAGAATCCCAGAATTCAATAATTTACGGGCTCAATTTTGAATACCTAGCTGGCCTAATTTCCAGCAAAAAAAAAAAATTGTGTGGTTTTATGAAACCACGATGCAAGTGAAATTTTTTTTCGAATCATTGGCATTTCGCACTGTTCTTGGTTTTTCCCTTGTTTACCGTTTATTTGATTCACTATAGCTCTATCGGTTTCCATTAAAATAAGTGAACATCAGCAACATTTACATCAAAACACACACATACCGCGGAGGAAGGAGAAGTGCACGAATGAGTGAGAATATACATGAAATGCTTCATGATCAGCTGATGCGAGCCATCGGTGCCGCCATATTGCGACATGCAATAGATGAACAAACAAATTTGAGGCAATTGAAAAAAAGTTTAACTTAAACAAAAAAAGCTGCCTTTTTTTTAAATAGGTTCGTAACTTATAGAAGCAGCTTTGGTCATGATTTCAAGCATGTGAACCTGATAGTAGGAGATGGCAAGACTATCTAAGTGGAGAACCTTGAGTTTACATGTAATAAATAAATGTTCCCCTTTTTCTTATTGACAAAAACATAGAGAAAGATGGGAAAGCCTGTATTCTCTAATCAAAAAATTAGTGAAAAACTCGAATTGTGTGCCTTTTTGATCACACAGGTAGAGCCTGATATCAATGTAAGTACTTTAAAACACCTAAGGCTTACCAGGCGACGCATTGTTTATCTTACACGAGATCTTGGGTCTCCGCTAAATTAAAAAGGGCTGTTTCTACTCAAAGCTACACTCTGAAGAAACCAAACAACGAATCTGCCTTTTGAACAGTACTTCCTTACAAATTTGCTTACAAGTGAATTCAGGCTCCAATTTTGTAAGGAACCGCTGTAAACAGGGCGAGGATAAAACTTCGTCTTATTCAAAAACCTCAAAAATTAAAGCTTGCTGAAATTTCAAAAATACCAACACACTTTTAGTGTAGATCCTTTTTAAATTGAAAACATGCATTCACTGTGGCGTATGTGTGTTATTTAATTTTAATTTTTATTTTTTCCCTTCTGTGTTTGGAAATACCCTTTTGCAATAGAAGCGTGAATCCTTGCATTATTTGATACAAAAGAAAACACTTTCTGTTAATACTTGGCACAATTATATCCCGAAATCTAAATTCTGTCTTTGGATGCAAAATAAATGAGACGTTATACAGAAAACGGTTCCTGCTTCATCTCATCATCACCGCGCTGACAAAGTCACAACAAATTTGCATATTCTACGACAATTATTACTATAAGAACCCGTTAGCAAGCGTATATAGCTTCAAGGACAACTCCCGTATTCCCTAATTAGTTTAAGTTTGTCTTTGCCTAGGCAGAGCACTCTCTGTTTTCGTTCATTGGTACTACATAGTTTCGTTATGCCCTGACACGTTGTTTTCTGTCAAATTCCAAAGGATACTTCTCATCCTTCTGACAAAAGGATCCACTCTCGCAATTTAGAAATGAGACTAATATTTTACACAGCGAAAAACCTTGGGTTTTGCCTGGAGGTCTCTATATACCCATGTGGTTTGACGAATAGGTTCATAAGCAAAGTGATGCTATTGGAGCATCCTTTATGGATGTTTTGTAGCCCTCCGACCATAACACATCTTAGTCACAAAACAAAATCTCGCGTTTTCCAACAATCGTTGTCCTTTAATGCCAGAGGATAATTTCATTATAATTTTCCCGTGAAAATTCTCTGTTTAAGGTAAAAGTACTATGTGCAAAATGTATCTCACTTAGTGCGAGAAACGCGGGCTTTTTGATAAAAGTTCAAAAGAAAAATGACATGAGTGAGTGTGCAAATTCATTTTAATTGTGCTGAATTCATTCGGTATCCTCGTAATTAGTGGAAATAAATTATCCTTGAAAATGAATGTAGTGAATCTATGAATATGCATGAGACATGAAACAACAACACACACATAATGCTCCAAGTTTTGTTGTTTGTGTTGTAATTTCTTGTGATAAAGTGTGTGGAAAAAGTTTTCCTTCCAATGTGTGAAAACAATAATATATGTAAGTTTATGTATTCTTGTGTGTGTGTCTGTGTGTAAATGCGCGTGTATAAATATTAAAGAGAATATAATTATTTTACTACAAATAAATTTGATTACATTACGAAAGTTGTGGGCATAAATAAACGTTGTCAGTTGTTGTGCCTACATAATTATTATAGCGGTAAATAGTGGGTGGGTTACTGAACAACAGTTATGTGTGATAAGGTGTGGTAATTAAATTAATTAACCAGAAAATGGTATGAGCAATGAAAGAATCAGGTGGATGATGGCTTATTAAGCGGGATATATTCTTTTGTTTGTTTTTCTTCATAAATGCTTCCATTTTTAATTACAACTTATTTAGCATCAACATTAATATTATGCAGATGAATTAATTTTCATTTTATCAGTTAAGTGTGATTTTAAAGGTACATTTTTGTTAAGTGTTTTTTCTTGTTTTTAATTATGTGAAGACAATTTAAGTGTAAATGATAACTTTAATTTGTGATGTGAAATTCAAATTTAAAATTTAAGATAAGAAGGGTTAAGGAATAAAGAAAACCTTAAGAGGCCTGGCTATTCACAAAATTTAATAATTAATAAACCAATAGTTATGATTGGACGCCGTTAGATGACTAGTTCCGGAGGAGTTTTGTAGCTAGTATACAGGGTGATTCACCAGCGTTGTGCCAAAAAGCTAGAGCGTGTAGGTTAAGTTGAGACAAGAAAAAAATCGTATGGGAGGGGGGGTCTATTCCCCTCCGTTTAGCTGGGAGGGGCAATTTTCTGAAAAATTGACTTATTTTGTAAAAAAAAAATATTTAAAATCAACGGGTTCGTTTACAACACCGTGTTATACCTTTTTAGAAAGCCAAAAACTTTTCCTTTTATTTTGTTTTTAAATTAAATTGTTTTAATGAATAGTTTAAAAAATATAAATTTTCAAACTCAAAATTTTGAAAAAAAAATTTGAAAAAATAATTTTAAAACTAATTTTTTTCAAAATTTTACGTAATTAAGTGTAATAACGCTTCCATTAATCTTTAATTTAACACTGAAAACCGTATGGCTCTACGATTTTTTGTTGCCAAGGTATTCAAAAATAACCGAACCTACTTCTTCACAAAAACACGTAAAAATTGGCTAAATGGTCACTTGTGCCATCCCGTAAGGCTAGGTTTTCTTGTTTTTGTGAAGAAGTAGGTTCGGTTATTTTTGAATACCTTGACAAGAAAAAGTCGTAGAGCCATACGGTTTTCAGTGTTGGATTAAAGATTAATGGAAACGTTGAATTCTGAGAACAAAAATTATACTTAATTACGTAAAATTTTGAAAAAAATTAGTTTTAAAATTATTTTTTCAAATTTTTTTTCAAAATTTTGAGTTTGAAAATTTATATTTTTTAAACTATTCGTTAAAACAATTTAATTTAAAAACAAAATAAAAGGAGAAGTTTTTGGCTTTCCAAAAAGGTATAACACGGTGTTGTAAACGAACCCGTTGATTTTAAATATTTTTTTTTTACAAAATAAGTCAATTTTTCAGAAAATTGCCCCTCCCGGCTAAACGGAGGGGAATAGACCCCCCTCCCATGCGATTTTTTTCTTGTCTCAACTTAACCTACACGCTCTAGCTTTTTGGCACAACGCTGGTGAATCACCCTGTATATCGTGGCGAAGCGCTAAATGTGTCAGACTGCCACACCGGAGGATCCGAGTTCGATCCCTGACTACACCTCTTGCGGGTAAAATGACCCAAAAGTTACCGTGCTTTCCTCGTTTAAGGAGAAGAGTAATTCGGGGCGAGAATTTTATATACAAAGTTATTTTATTTTAGTCTAGGGCCGCGCTATCTCAATGTGTAGGTTAGGACCTTTCGAGTCTTAAACCTAAAAATTCAACTCTTTTTATACAAATTTGGGTCTGCATTGACCACGTTCTTTTGTTTATCTATGCATTTCCCCAATAACATACTTTTTTTTCTCTAACTATTAAAAAATTATCAAAAATGCATTCCTTTCCTTATTAATAACCGAAAGAAATTCCACTTGAATTTCATCATTCTTTTACCATGTCAATAGTCATCACAAATTCCAATTCTTTTGCAACATTATTTCTAGTCCAAACAAATGAGTCGTCTTGTCATAGTTTCATTTGTCACCTCACTGTTATGCGATTGAACATGTTGAACTCCGCTAGCGCTATCAGCATTTTCTTTATTTTGGGATTTCCCTCATTGCCCGTAAAATCAGTGCATTGCTTTGGACATTGAAAAAAGGTTATCCCTTACTCAAAGTTTGAATTGAATGCTTAGACTGGCGCTTGGTTTTGGACTCGACCTAGTGACGACAAATTTGTAGGTATGTATGATGATGCCTTACTTTGGAAAATTTGATGGTGAGAAATGTTGTGGCTTGCTTATGCGAATATCATATAGAGGAATATCCATATTAGCTATTTGTTCTGTTGGTCAAGTGTATGGGAAAATGCACCTATGAGGCCGGCTAGGTTGGCCTCAAAAATCGTCAGCAAGCCTCCCAGTTGCGGGTTGTTCCCTTTCTGAGGCCATTTAAAAACTGTCGTTGCTTTTGCTTGTTCCAGGGGTTCGAAGGCCTGTTTCACTTCTTCCCCTTCACGTTCGTATTGGAACTGGGGTGTAGAGTGTAGAGCCTATGGACCATTTTTCGAACGAGTTTCCGTTCCTTTAATAGTAGGTATTACCTGCCTGATGTACATCTAACAAAGCTTTAATTCACCTGTGCATGCCATGGATAAGGTTTGCTACAATGGTGTCGTTTAAATTTTCCCATTCCTCGATCAGAGCAGATCTCAGCCCACTGAGTGTCCCTGAAAGGACAGGTCGCCTCCTTATAATTTTCCCCAGCAGGTCCCAAACTTGTTCGATGTCCGGTATCATCGCGTCGAAGCCATCACTTCAATTTGCACTTTTTGCAAGCAGTCGGTAAAGCACCCAACAACGTGTGGTCAAGTATTGTCGTACATTAGCAAAAAGTTATCGCAAATTAATGGTGCGAATGGAACCGCAAATTCCTCCAGAATGTTGTTTACGAAATAACGGATCCGATGCACAGCTCAGTTTTTGCTAAAAGTTTTCCCTCTGTCTAACAGTCGCCGTCGCCGAAGAGTATCTCTCATACAGACTCTGTAACGTCCATCTGGAGATCTCAGATAAAATCTCGACTCGAACTTTGCTCCAATCAGCCTCGGTCCAAATTTGATGAATGCCCTCCGGCCATTCTCAACTAATGTTACTGCACTTGCGACCAGGGTTACCTCTGGGATTTTTCAAAAAGTCGCAGAAAAAAGTCGCTTTTACAAAAAAAAGTCGCCAATGAAAATTTTTTGAAAAAAGTCTCATTTTCGAACAAAAAGTCGCAATTCAAGAAAATAAAATGCACGACTGGGTCGCACGAACTTGCTCTTATGATAGATATTTGCTTAAGGGCTATGTATTTGGAAAAAAAAAAATATTTAGAAAAATCTTTAATTTGTTTAAGAGTTTTCTCTGAAAAACTAGGTAGGTATGCAATAATATTTCATTGCTAAATATCTATCTAGGAAAAAAAAAGTTGAAAATCGTTCGACCAGTTTTTTTTTTAAATGATTTTTTTTTAAACTTTTCGAAAAAACATTTTAAAACTTTTTTCAGTATGTCGTTATAAGAAAATTTTTAATCTTACCTTGTTTTAGAAAATATGTACCCCTTTTTTAAAATATTTTGAAAACTAAATTATTTTTTAGAAAATTATTACAAATCGAAAAAATAAGTTTTTGAAAATTTTGGAATGCAATATAAATTAAATTTTTAATGGCTTCCTGCATTAAAATTTTAATTGAAATCGGAAGAATAGTTTACGACAAAACCTAGTTTGAAAAAAAACAGTTCTGTGAGAGGTATCGTTAGAAGAAAAATTTCGAAAAAATTTTGTTTGCTAAAAGATAAACAAAATTAAAAATATGTTCCAAAGGACGGCCAAATAAATCCCAAATATCAACTTTGAAAACAGAAAGACAGATAGACGGACGGAATTTCCAAACCCACTTTTTTCGACTTCTCTATCATCGTCATTTGTGATTTTTATCTAAATTTTTGTTTGCAAAAGCTGAAGTTGAACATAAAAAAAAATTGAAAGCTGGAAATTTTGATATTAAATGTTTAGCCACAAGGAAAAGTCGCATTTTTACAAAGGTCGTCGCATAGTCGCACAGCAAAAGAAAGGTCGCAAAAATGCGACTAAAGTCGCCAAAGGGTAACACTGCTTGCGACTTCTTCTTTTTCACAAAAAAAAAACTTGGTTGTCTGTAAAGTCGGTTTACGGACGATAATTTTACGTGATAACCAGTAAACAAAACAGTTAATGAGTAGGTTGTATCTCTCTAACCACCAACAACCCACCCCACTTACAACCACCCACCTTTTTTGAATTTTTTTTTCCCACCCCTTCCCACCAAACATCAACCTGTTACCCCAATATACAACCAACAGCCCACCATTTTTGACAATTGTTTCCACCCCCCCACACATTAAATACCTCTTTCCTTACCACCAACAACCACCAACACCCACCACCAACCATCCACACCGCCTACAACCAACCACCCACTATTTTTGACAATTCCCTCCCAAACACCAAATCCAACCACCCACTCCACCTACAATCACCTGCTACTCACCCACCATTTTGTATCATATTTTCTTCCCCCCTCCACAACCACCTTCACCAACCACCACCGCCAACCACCCAACCCAACATTTTTTGACAATCCCCCTACCCATCCCCCAAATCCAACCACCCACTCCACCTACAAGCACCAGCCACTCACCCACCATTTTTTTACACTCCCAAACCATCTACAACCACCCACCATTTTTGACAATTTTTCCTCTTCCCGACACTACCCCCCCCCCACACGGCTGCCCAACACACACCCCCACCATAACCAACCAACCACCCAACACCCTCCACTACCACTTCAAACGACTTTCTAGGCTATCAAAGCAGCTAGGTAACGTCAGTGTGACTGTGACAGTGACTGTGACATTTTTTCGTGCGTGCTGTCCATATATTCCAAACCGATTTATTAGACGTTATCACGTCAAAATGAATAAATAATTTAAATGAGCACGATGCCTACAAGTTGTATACCTTACGAGAGCACTAAGCCTAAAAGTTGTATACTTTACGACAAATACTTTTTGTATACTTGGTGCTCGTAAAGGAAGGACAGAAAAGAAAAATTTTTAAAACATGCATACGAATTAATCAGCAAAACACCGAAGAAACACATTAAAATTTAAATGGTGAAAAGAAGAATAGACATGTGTGGATCAGAAAGGGGGAAACACAAGTCTTTTTCAAACTTATACGGGACTCATTTCCCTCCAAAAGGTCTAACGATACTTCAAAGGCTCGTTTCAGGGATGAAATATCTTCCCTGCTGTTACACCTTCTGTGATTTGGAATTCTTCGGTGGTTCCAGCTGATGGACATCTTATTTTTAACTGCTTCCTCTGTGCATGACCAAGTGCTTATACGTATCTGGGACACCTCGTTGGATTAGGCCAACCGATATCAGATCTCGTGGCTGTCTATCGATGTTTTCAAAATTTACTATGATTTTCAAAAATATTAAAATTTTTACAATTCCTGCTTCAACCACTTTTAAAAGTTCGAAACAAGAGGGTTAAAGTTAGTGTTTTGAATCCAGGCAATAGAATAGACGAATTTGATAAAATAATATTAACATCCTTGCAGCAGCTACATTTTTGATGCACTCTCTCCCAAAATAATCTTTCAGTTCACCGCTGATTCCATTTCCTTAATCAAACCATGCACCATCAGCCAACCAAATACGGTGAAAGAAATATCAAATTCTTGCAAACAGCACACACATGTAACCTTTTTATAGTTATGTCTTTAGTAAAATGTGAAAATCTTAAAAAACCCAATTTTAAGACAATCTCCCCTTCCTTCCATTTCTTAGTTCTAATCCTTCTTTTTGGATTATAGTTAGATGAACACAGGATGCTCGAAATAAAAAAAAAAGAAAAACGAAATCTAGGTCAAGACTATTATTTTCCCCGCAACAACGAAAGCATTCAACATTTTGTACTCCCAAAAGAGTAAAACAAACTCTGAGTAATCCTGTAAATCCACATTAACCTGAGCATACAAATAGCAAATCTTTATACATATACCCCCTGTATCCCTTTTAAATCCTTTTCGTTTTCGTCAGCGTCGTTGTCGTCGTCGACATCATCCTAGTCGCCTTGCATTCGCCTTTTTAAAACCAACCTAATCTACAGGAGCAATTTTAAACATTGTTTGCCTAGCTATACTCGTATACCGTTGCATTTTGTTCTTCTTATGTTGAGAACATTTTCAATGTGTGTGTGTGTAGTTGTGACTCAATGTTCCATCTATGAAAATCGCTTCATCCCAAAGTGCAGTTTACCTCAATCCCTTGTAAACACAATTGAGCCCGAGAACCAGGCATCATCAGAGCCAGAGCAGAGCTGCCTTCCGCCCATACTTTTGTGTGGAGGAACCACATCAGGCACCTGCTGCCATCCGCATCCGCATGTATGTGTTCATATTGTACCTGTCTTCACTTAAGTCCTTAGCTCCGTTCCGCTTTTTATTACAACGAAAGTCGAACAACTCGAGAATTTTATTTTCTGTTCTTTTTCATTTGAAGTCGCATTCCCGCCGCCGCGCCGCTGCTGTAGCATATACTCGGTCTCGTGTACCCTTTATCCTTTCCGCCCAGGACCAATTTCTTCTTCGGCAAGTTGAGCCTTTTTTATTCACTGTTCATTCTGTGCTAGCGGGTGGTGGCAAATGCATTTCTTTTCCCTTTCTTTTTTTTTATTTTAAGTTCGTTTACTATACTTTTCTCGATTTCAATGAATTTTGCTCTGGAACTGCGATTCTTAGAAGCTTGGATAAGACATCCTGTCATGACATCAAACTCAATAGTGCACAGAAGACGTTAAAAGCTTTTTTTCAACGCTGCCACTGCCGCCGACAACGACGCCCCAGATGTATACTTACATAAATGTAGGTGAGCTTGACATCCTTGTTGTCGTCAACGTCGTTCGTCGGTCGCTGTTGTAATGTGAATTTCTCAAAATAAATCTGAAGTTTTATGGGACAAAAGTCTATACTTTTTTATGGCGAATTGTGATTATTGTAGGTTCAACCTCCTCTCCTTGGCTAGGACCTAATATCCCTACAAACCTTGTACCTATTTGGTCCTGCCAAGATTGGAATTCCTCCCTTGTGGCATTTCTCTAAATTTCTTCAATCGTTTCCTACTTATTTTTTGGTTTTTTGAGTTTGACAATGTTGTGCGTGATTTGATATCTAACTAGAACTTTCCGAAAACTTCTACAATCGTGTGCTCCTTTTAAAACACAAAAAAACTGCGGTATCTTTGAGAGGAGGTGGGCAAAATCGTATCGTCACCTCCAAGTGGTGCCTGCTGGATAGCCGAAAGGTCAACTAACGACGAACGTTGGATCCATCGGATCCATAGGTTGTAGATACCTGAGTTATCTTCTCAGGAACTAGGAGCAGGAAGAAAGAGATACGCTCTGAAGATCCAACCACCACAAAGATATATATGTCATGCACAGGCCTCACAAGCCGGTCATGAAAGGAAAACTCGATTGTGATGAAAACCGCAGAAAATGCCTCGGATGAAAGAATCAAACATTTTGATGACCCCCCCCCCCGCAAACGAAAAACGGACAACGATTTACGCATATGCACGTGGAATGTGCGTACGCTAAACAGGCCGCGTAAAGCCGAGCAGCTAGCCGAGACCCTCGCCAGTCTCAACGCTGATATAACAGCCCTGCAGGAGATGCGATGGGATGGACCGGGCCTGAGAATTACAGAGGACTGTAATTTCTATTATGGGAAATGCCACCTTGATGGGAGATTGGGCTTGGTTGGGTGCGGATTCGCTGTCAGTGGAAGACTTAGGCAAAAGGTCTTGAGCTTTCGCGAAGTCAGCGAGAGAGTGACAACGATCCGCATTAAGGCCAAATTCCACCACATAAGCCTAATTAGCGCCCATGCCCCTACAGAAGAGAAAGACGACGCTACCAAAGAATGTTTCTACGAGCTCCTCGCCAAAATATATGAGCAGTGCCCAAAACATGACATTAAAATTCTCTTGGGAGACTTCAATGCCAAAATTGGGAGAGAGGACATTTTTGGTATGACGATCGGAAAACACAGCCTGCACGACACCACCTCCGACAACGGACTCAGGTTCATCGATTTTGCAGCGGGAAAAAACATGGTGCTGAGCAGCACGCGATTCCCACGTCCCGACATCCACAAGGGCACATGGCGATCCCCAGATGGTCGAACCTGCAACCAAATCGACCATGTTGTGATTGATGGAAGACACTCCTCCAGTATTATGAATGTCCGTACATTCCGAGGAGCAAACATCGATTCGGACCACTACCTAGTCGGTGCAAAACTTAGGGTACGGATCTCCAGGGAAGTTCTTAGGCGAACACCGACTACACCTAGGAAATTTAATGTTGGACGTCTTCAATCGGAAGAGACCGCCGCTGCCTATGCCGACCGCGTATCCCTTGAGCTTGCGAGAAATCCTTCGACTGATGACATGAACCCGGAAAACCAATGGCAGCTATGTCAACAAGCCATAAGAAGTGCTGCGTCAGAGGTATTGGGCTTCTCACATCCACCCCCCAGAAACCCCTGGTTCGACTCCGAATGTGCTCAGGCAAACAAAGCCAAAACGGAGGCATACAAGTCGTGGCTCCAGAGAGATACTAGAGCATCCAGAAATCTCTATGTTGAGCGAAGGAAAGATGAGAAACGCCTACTCAGGAGGAAGAAAAAAGAACACCAGCAACGCGAAGTCGAGGAGATGCAGAGATGTTTTTGCAGAAAAGAGGTAGGAAACTTCTACAAAAGGGTGAAACAATCTACATCTGGTTTCACAAGCCGCCCTGGGCCCTGCAAAGATCAGGATGGAAACACTATAGTGGAAACAGAGGCGATGCTAGCCATCTGGAGAGACTACTTTAACCGGTTGCTAAATGGCAATGACAGCCAAGATCCCGCCCAAGATCAACTTGTTCCAGTTAATCTAGATGACGACCACGAACTACACCCGCCCGACGAAAATGAAATCTAATTAGCCATCACCAGACTAAAGATGAATAAAGCAGCTGGATGTGATGGCCTACAAGCGGAGCTTTTTAAACACGCTGGAGTTGACCTGGTCAGGAGCAAACACCAACTCATCTGCAAAATATGGTCGGAGGAAAGTATGCCCGATGAGTGGAATCTCAGTACCATCTGCCTGATTCACAAAAAAGGGGACCGCCTACTCTGCGCCAACTATAGAGGCATAAGTCTTTCAAACATCGCCTATAAGATCCTGTCCAGCGTTTTATGTGAACGTCTCAAGCCGTTTGCTGATGATCTGATAGGTCCTTACCAATGCGGCTTCAGACCTGGAAAATCTACCACCGACCAAATGTTCACATTACGCCAGATCCTGGAGAAAACCCAAGAATATAACATCGACACCCACCACCTGTTCGTCGATTTTAAAGCCGCCTACGACATTGTTAATAGAGTTGAACTGTATCGTGCCATTTCTAACTTTAGAATCAAGATGTCACACAGGACGTGCAACAATTGCTTTGTTTAATGAAACGTTTGATAGTTGCATAATTTTACGTTTTTGACCTGTGAGTTGGATTCCAAGATCGTGCGATTTAACACCGCCAGACTACTTTCTGTGGGGTATGTGAAGTCGCTAGTCTACACCGATAAGCCAGAGACAATTGACGACTTGGAAAACAACATTTGTGCCGTAATTTCCGATAAAAAAAAATGGTGTGATTTTTTTGTTTCTAATACACATAGCTCCGTAGCAATTATCCGGAAGTAAGGAGCAAGTTTGTGACACCCATTTTTAGCATTTTATTTTTATTTTCACTTCTATGCATTCCAACTGGGTAAATTCGTCTTGCAGGTTGAACAGTACGCTTCTATAAAAACAGCCTCTAATTTGTATGAAAAAAAAAATAAGGCAGTCTCCGATGAGATTCGAACCTGGCTCCATTTCCTAGCCTTGACTTTTTTTGCTAGAGAAACATAATTGAAAGTGACATATATATTTGTTCAGTACAATTCGCAGAATTTTTTTCGTCGCCGTAAGAACGGCACCAACCTCCAAAAAGTACTATTTGTATTTATTTATTTATATAATAATTTATATAGATTTGTAAGTAAAAATTATTTATTCGACTCTCAAAACCTGGGCTAGAAATAGGGCCCCAGGTTCGAGTCCCAGCGGCTGCTTAATTTTTTTTTTTTTTTTTTTTTATTATTTCTATACTTTTCTAATATCAAGAGGCTGTCTTAAGATAAGGATACTGTTCAGATGATTAACGAATTGGAGCAGTTGGAATGTTCAGGATTTAAAGTTAAAAAGACAGAGTTTATGTATCTTTGATTTTTAATAGGAGTCTTTAGGACGATGGTGGTTAATGCAGTACGAAAACTTAAAACTTAGAAAAGACGCAAAATTAAGAATCTTGTTTAACATTTTAAAGGAGGAAAACGGAAAAGTGAACCCTTAAATTAAACAATTATAACTCATGTTGAGCGTGTAACCTTTTTCAAGACCGAGTTTCAAGTATGCACAAAGAAAACAACGTGGATCAATTAATAAAAGTCCAAATGCATTAAATTTTTTTTTTCTTTTTTGAAGCTTTTACAGAAATCAAATGTTATGGATTATCGTATCAAAACCTGTATTTCTAAATGTTAGGTTTTCGAATCAGGAGCAAATCACGCGTTTCAGACTCCTCCGTAAGAATAAAAATGGTGTACGATCTTGCGAAACTATATTTGAATGCTCTTTCTTTTCAATCAGACTTTTTGAGAAGCATTAAAAGAATTGCTTTACACGGTTAACTTACATAGCTACGGCCAGCGCCTTTTGAAACCGTGGACATCTTATGCCTTTTTTTAATATGCCCGTCGAGCTGTACCGATCTCTATAGCCTTCCGTCTCTAATTTCGCACTTCAAGTAGTCAGAGATCTACCTTTACTTGGTCGCTCCTTCGAAGATGAGGATGAGGGTTACCTTTGCTTATGACTCTTTCTAGTATGGTGCTGAAGACCTTACGAACTAGAGTGTTGATACCATGATGAATTTTTTTGGATCGGTCGCTGAAACCCTCTTGTGTTTTATCATGGTATACCTATCTTTTTCGCGAGATGATTTTTTCTTCGTTAACACAGACAACACCATAAATCGTTCCCAAAATTTTTCTCATAAATATTCCAATTGTCTTTTCGTGCGACTTGGAAAGGATCTACGCTATACGGCATATAGCAGGACCGGGACGATTAGTTTTCTGTACAGAGCCAGCGTCCAATTGGTTCTTCTCGATAGGACTTTATTCCACAACTGCTAATTTAACCCACAGAATCAGCAATTAACAAAAGTAAGTCTACGTCCCCGCTCCCCGCTGAGGTTTAAAATTCATTTCTGTCCATTTTATAATGAGGCCAAGATAAGAACTAGACTAAGTGACTTAACTCAACTACTGTTTGCCTTTCTGCAAATCAATCAGTTCTAGTTTCTAAGGCTCTTAGACTCCTTCTGCGCTAAGGTTTACTTTTTCTCAAGTTCTTCTTCATTCTTAATTGGAGGGATAACACTCCATAGCTCGAATTGAATATTCTCCAACCTACAAAATCTGGCCACTTCTATATCATTTTCCCTTCATTCACAAAAGCTTGCTGTCTCAGTATGGCATAAAAATTAAAATTGTTTTTCTGAACTTCAGTTCCCATCGCCAATGCGTCACCATTTTGAAAAACGATAAACTGCTTAAACCTGTTCCGGAAGTATTCAGTTGAGAGGTTTTATTTTCCAGAAATGTTTGGGAATGTCTGCTCACACTTAATGGACAGTAACTGAAGGATTTTTGTACTCCATGCTCTGTCTTTGATATATTCTTTAGGTATTGAATTGATCAACACAAGATGTGATCTTTGTTTGCCTTCATTACTAGCTCGATAAATAAGAGGACACATAAGTCCTTTTCAAGTTCAGTGACATGCCGTTGTTATCTTCGCTATTCTGGGTAGAATTAAGCTGAGCTGATCTTTACCCAATTCAGTAAGGGCTGACGCGACGGTTTGAACATATAAAAAGTGTTGCTGGAAAGACGGGCACCTTGAAGTTCCTTTCTCACGGAATCGCATTTTTTTTTTGCTGAAACAGCTTTAAGCTGAGTTTTGATAGAATGATGTTCTTTACTCCGCTCAGGTCCCAGCAGAACACCATGAGCTGTGTGTGGTGTCTCAGCCTTACTGAAATGGCAATAATTGCTACATACATCTTTATCATATCAGTTTTTGTCCATCTTATGTCATATTCTGCTATATAAAGCTACTGCAGAAATTCACCAACAATCTTTGTCTTCAATTCCGAAAGAAGCAATATTGCTCTCAAATAAACGACCATACACATCAGGATACCATATATACCAGAGGGACCACTACTACACTGCTGTACTCGTATAGAGTATAGAATTCTTGGAATGGTTAAAATTGCTTCCAAGAGTTGAAAATGCATTTCTTTTACATTTATTCCTGAACTACCATCACATCCTCTCCCCATGTGCGTCCCATCTCCTATACCAAACCCAAACCACTTAGCTCGTTGTTTGGCCCTTTATGTCGTTTGTTCCGATTAGGGGTGGAATTGCAAAGGAGGTTTGTTTTACAGACTTTTGTGGATCGGTTTACCTAAGAAACCGACAGAAAATGGTCTTCATGACAAGAAATGAATTTTGTTTAGATTTTAGTTTGTTTTTTTTTTTTTTTGGGATTGTGGAGGGGTTAAGATATTTATTCTCCATTTTTTCAGAAAAAGAGATCAACTTTCAAGTTGCAAACAATTATTTTTCACATTGAGTTCTTTTTTTTTTGACAACGACGACGACCCTTCTTTTTAAGACAACAATAACTTGAAAACATTTTAACCTGAAGATGAGATTTTGATGAAAAAATACATCAAAAACAACAACAACAACAATAAATAAACTTTAAATATAAATCAATGTCTGGGTATTGCTCAAAGGAATGTTAAAGTTTGTGTACTGTAGCATGGGTGAATTTTTTGGGCCGGGTTTGGAAAAGTGCTCAGAAATTTTATTGTGCATTGATTGTCCTGTCACGGATTGTACGACTTAGTTTGGTCTTCATGGTATAGTATATATAACTTGTGGCTGGGGTAATAATGCCGGATTAGAAGTGAGATACGATAAAATAATTCTTTTTGTTTCTTTATAAAATCGTGGAAATCTAAAGCGAAAACTACGAAACTACGAAATGGTTCGAAGAACGTTTGCAATAGAAACAATGTGAAAATATAGCGATGTGCGGACGGTGGTTTGGTATCGGAATCTACGAATTTTGGAAAATGGTTGTGTCATTTCGTTTTTGGCAAGTTCGTCGGCTTTTTAGTTCTCTGTGAAATATTTATGTCCTGATACCATTCGCTTGTGCTGGGTGAATGGTAAATGTTCCCTCATCTCTTTATGAGAGATGATAGACAGTCGAGAGCAGTTTTGAAATATTTATTGATTTCAGAGAAGCCTGGCTTGGCTATCCGAGAAAATGATAATGTCCTTGGATGATATCACGTTTTCTTTAAACCAAGTTAAAAGTTCCTTTATCCAGTTTAATTCCTTGGAACATGCTGCAATGGCTTTAAAGATGGAAGGAGAGACTTAGATTTAGTCTGATAGGGTTAACACCACCCCCATCCTATCATTTTTTTCAGTGAAAAAATGGAAACAGTCCATCAAACTAACACAAATAAAGAAACGGTCTTATAACCACTGTGTATAAGCCAATGAACTACTAGGCCCCATTTCTTCTTCATAGTTCTTTATAATCTTTCTTGTAGAGGAAGTGTGCCAAATATGGCCCACCTTTAACATTTTCTTAAATAAATCCATATATTTTAGTTTAGTGCATTTCTTATTTTTGTAAACGGTCTTACAAGTTATTTTTACTTCAGTCTTAAGAAACTATATAATTGAAAAAAACAAACGTAAAAAAACTTAAACACAAAAAAAGAAAGGAAGTTCATCTCACAACTTTAAAAAAATGCTTGTAATATGGCCCATTAAGTTTAAAAAATATACCAGTGCGGTACATATTTTAAACAATGTTTTTTAAATATTTTGTGATGGTGAAACATGCAGAATTCACATATACAGTATATTGATTTTCATTGCCAGCCATGATTCCTTAAAACAAAACAAAAACAAAACTAAAATTCATTTTAAACCATATTTCAAATATGGTCCACTTGTTTATATCAACACCCGGAATGCGTTTTATTATGGACACTTTGACAATATAACTTTGTTTAATTTTTAAAACACTCAATTAACTGCCACCAAATTTTTAATTTTACATTAATAATTTTGATATAATAGGTACTTTGTATTAAATTTCCAAAAAATTTAATACAAAAATCCTTAAGTCACCCAAAAATTATAACGAAAACGAATAAAACTAACCAAATGCGCTCACTCCCAACACTGATCAACTACTGTTTCCGAAAAACAATGATGCAATGCCGGTTCGAATGTGTTTGATTTGAACGGTTAGTTAAGTGCTTAGTATGTTTTATTCATAAAATATTGCAGAGGGCCATATTACCAATGTGGGCCATATTTGCGACACTTAATCTATGTTGAATTTCACGCTTTATTATCTGTCCAAAAATATACCCAAGAACTTCACTTGCTTTTTCTTGTAAAGAGGGCAAGTTCAGCTTTGTATAGGTCCATATAGTCCAGTCGACTGTTCGGAAAAGTGGGTAAAGGTGGAAAAAGAGCGGAAGTTAGTGAAACTTGACGAATTTGTGCAGAGCTAGTTAATTAACATTTTCCAAAATTTTTAAACTCGAAAGCCCTGTGGAAAAAGAGGATTGGGGGGAGGAAGAAACTGCAATATTTTCGACTTTGCTCAGGACTGCAAATTTGTTGACCTTGCTGCGGTTTTACATATCTCAGTTGTTTTTTGTTTTACGTTCTACGATAAAAGCATAGTGAACATCATTGTAGAGCGTTATATGTATTACACTTATATTCGTATTGTCAATTGACGTATGCCAAATCGTTAACAAGAAATGAAAAAAGAGGGGGGGGGGGAACTGCAAGATTTTCGACCTTTCCCCGGTTTACCCTCAAAAACTTTTTTTTCCTTACGTCATGCGGCAAAAGCGTAATTTATACTACAAAAAATGTAGTTTGTCGATTCGTTACCAAGATATGGGAAAAGAGGGGGGAGGGGGAACTGCAATTTGTTTGACTTTGATCAGGTTTTCTCTCAATAACTTTTCTTACTTACATCCTACAGCGAAAACATTGCACTTTTTAATAGAGCGTTAATTTTCTTACAGTTTTGATGGACAAAACAGTTCATTTTTCAAATCGATAAATCGATAAAAAATGCCAAATATTATTGAAAAATTACCTGTTTTTTGAAGCGCCATATCTCTGTTGCAAATTAACGTAGGTACAACAATTTTCGGAACAAAAGAAATTAAAGGAAAATCGGAGCAAATTCGAAAAATTTGCAGTTTTTCAACCCATCTCCTTTTTCTTCTGGGCCTTCGAGATCAGAAACTTAAAATGATGTTAGTTCTTCCGACCTTTTTCCGCTTAAAAGTAGGTACCTGTCGACTGGATTAAGTCCACATCGCCTTGCCAAGATGGGTAACTTGTTAAGACTATAGTTTAGAAGAGCATCAATCAATAATCAATGCCTAACTAAAGATTTACAAAAATTTGCTTTTAAAAAAGAAAAAAACACAAAAATTAATGTTTTATTTTTATTTGTTCATTTAATTATAAACTTCCTATCCAAGTAGCATACATTTATCTTCCACAGTCACCACCTTTGCCAACAAATCAATTCCATCATATCACCACTTGTGCCAAAATTAATGCAATTAAATTAAAAAAAAAAAAAAAAAATTATCCAATAGTTCATTTCCGGATAACAAATAGAATTCTAACAATTTAATCATGCGATCCCCCATCAATTGCTGGTCAAACTGACCACAAATTCTGGCATATCATCATTATTTGATTTGGCCAAACGCCATAGTCATTATAAATACCTACATACATACGTACCTTTGCATCCTTTACCACAGCGCCAACGCCAACGTTATCTGTATATTGTACCTATTTAGCCTCAAATCGATTGCTTTTGTAAACCGAAATTTCAACAATATCAACTCCTCAATTATTTTTAGAGCCAGGTTACCCTAATATTTATTTTAATTAAAAGTAAATAATTGCAACACAAACATTCAAAGCAACATTCATTTCAGTGCGTTGTCCTTTGTAAGGATATATTGTATATTGTGTGTGGTTTGAAATTAAATATAGGAATTTTAATCAACCACGACGATTCGTTTAAAGGCTTTTGTGTTGCATGCACTCACACAGGGATTTGGATCATAATGACTCCTCAGTCCTCATATGACAGCCGCTTTTTCAATAAAATGCGTTTAAAATTAAAACAAAATAAATATGTTTGGTTTTAAAATCAGGATATTTAAAATGGTTTTATCATATTTTATGGGTGAAATTTAAAAGAATATAATTTTTGGCATTGAAACTATTTTAAAGCGAATTTAATGAAATTTTTCACATTTCGGGGCGGGGGTTTCTCGATGAAAAAACATTTTTGGAAAGATTAAAGCACGCTTTTGAACATAAAATGGAAATCAAGATAAAAAAAAATAAAACATAATGGTCGTGCCAGTGAAATAAAGGACGTTTTGTAATTTCATATTGATACTCCTAGATCTTCAGGTTATCGATTTTTACAATGTCCTTGAAGTAAGCGAAACAAAGTCAGCAGAACCAAAACTTTTTGATTGCATAACTGCCATGCCAATGAAAATGCAAAAGAAAAAAATTGATGTCCCTGAAGTTAGCAGAACAAAGTCAGCAGAACCAAAATTTTTTGATTGCATAATTAGACGCTTATTAAATGCTAATTAAATGCTGAAGAATAAAATTTAATGCTCTAACGGTTTTCGAAAAAATTAATGTTCTGCTAACTTCAACTTTTTTTGTCCAAAAAGTACAAAAAAGTGGCCAAAATCGTGTATGAAGTTAGCAGAACACTGAAATTGAATTTTTTAAAATTTAATTTTTTGAATTCAGGTTTTCAAAATTTTGTTGAGATAATGCAGCATTTAATTCGTATTCAATGAGCACTTAATACTAGAAGCAGGTTTTGAAAAAAAAAATTAAGAAAAAAAGTTATTAAAAAAAAATTTATTTTGTTAAAAAAAATTTTTTTAATTTTTTTTTAATTTTTGTTTTGTTTTTGTAGAGCATTTAATTAGCATTTAATTCAAGGACCAATTTCGTGTTTTTAAATTTTAATTTAGTGTACTTTAGAGATACTGTTCTGCTAACTTCTTGTGAAGTTAGCAGAACATTAATTTTTTCGAAAACCGTTAGAGCATTAAATTTTATTCTTCAGCATTTAATTAGCATTTAATAAGCGTCTAATTATGCAATCAAAAAATTTTGGTTCTGCTGACTTTGTTCTGCTAACTTCAGGGACATAAAAAATTGAATGCTCTAACGGTTTTTGAAAAAATTCAAGTAGCAAGAAGTTAGCAGAACAATATCTCAGAAGTCCACTTTTTTAAAATTTAAAAATACGAAATTGGTCCTCGAATCAAATGGTCCAGTCCAATTTAAAAAAATTTAAATTTTTGTTCAATAATTTTTTGATTCTTAATTTTTTTTTCGAAATCCTCTTCTAGAATTAAGTGAGTGCTACTTGAATACGAATTAAATGCTGCATTATCTCAAAAAAATTTTAAAATTCTGAATTCAAAAAATTAAATTTTAGAATAATCAAATTCCGTGTTCTGTTTAAGTACTTATCATCCACGATTTTGGCCACTTTCTTGAATAGTTTTTGGGTCCAAAAAATAAGTTTGAAACTGGAAAGTAATTCAACTTCTCAAAAATTCGATGAGCTGTTGAATTGTCTCCATTATCCTCACACTGAAATCGTAATTACTGGCGATTTCAATGAATACAAATTTGGCCAGACAATATCCGACGAAAGATTTGTCAAGATTTACTCCTCGTCCTTCTAAGTCGCTTCTAGCTTATTCATCGTGCCCAAAATACAATTAAAGAAACAATCCTGAAGAGAAAAGTATTGCAATAAGAGAAAAGGCGTCTCAAAAATTTGGAAACCACCAGAGGGCTAAGACAAGGTGACGCACTGTCATGCATCTGTTTTAACATTATGCTGGAAAATGTAATACGGAACACAAATGCCAGCACATTGGGCAACATCTTTAATAAATCGAGACAATTACTTGGGTTCGAGGACGACATTGACGGCCGGCGTGATAGGAAGAACAAAGCAAGCAATAACCGGTGCCTTCACTACTATGGAGTCAGCTGCAAGCGAAATGGGACTGAAAATAAATGAGGACAAGACAAATAGATGCTCTCATCAACAAAAAAAAAAACAATACAACCACCGACTTGGCCAGAACGCGACCATTGATAGCTATAACTTCGAGGTAGTCAATGAATTTGTCTACCTGGGTACTGCTGTAAGCACAGGCAACAACATCAACACTGAAATCAAACGCAGAAGAACTCTTTCTAATCGCTGTTTCTTTGGACCAAATAAGCAATTGAGGAACAAAGCCCCATCGAGAAGAACCAAGGAGACATTGTATAAAATACTCATCATCCCGGTCCTGCTATATGGTGCAGAAGCATGGACCCTCTCCAAATCGGATGAAAAGTCACTTGTAGTCTTCGATAGAAAAGTTCTGCTTACGATTTATGGCCCTGTCTGCGTAAACCGAGAAAAAAACATTTGGCCAAAAAATTCAAATTAAACGACTAAGATGGATGGGCCATCGCCATATAGAGTGAATGGACATCGACGATCCAGCTCGTAAGGTCTTCAACGCTAAACCAGAGGGAGTCAGAAGCCAAGGTAGAAAGGACTTGGAGACCTCCGACAACTAAAATATTCGAAATAAAAAAAGTATAGTTATTCAAAAACGTAAACAAAAGTGGAGGGTAATATGGACTACCTGGTCCATATTAGCCCCAATACTAAAAGGATAATAATTATTTGATTAAGATATACAAAACTCACAAATAAAAAGTGGTTTTTCACACCCAGCACAAAGTTCATGCGGCTCCAAATATGGCAACACAGGCATACAAATTAATAAATAAAAAATCGAGGGTAATATGGACCACTAATCCAAATCATCCCCACATTACCCGCAAAGTGTGGATTTTAAGAGACCTATTTTACAACAAAACAGGACTTTAGTTTGTAAAATACAAACTTTAAAACACATATTAACTTTCCATATTAAAAAAAAAATGATAAAAAAAAGTTTTATTTACACAACACCGAGATTCGTTCCACTGGAATGCTGAAATAACACTGAAGTATGTTTCAGCTTATTGCGCAGTAGTGCAGGTATACTTTACCTCGATAGCATTTTGGTGAAGTGAAAAAAGCAGGTGGTCTAGATAAGCCGAGTGGTCCACAAAACCCGATTTTACTCTACTTAAAATATTCTATGAATCCAAATCCACTAGCTCAAGCAGTATCGCCACCGTAATTTTGTAGAGGTGTATTTTTATATGAGAACTTCTTCATCTGTTCTTCATTTCCCTTTCCGTACTTAAAGTATCATGAAAAACGGAAACTATTGAAAAACAGCCAGCATAGTTTTCGCAATTAATATTTTGATGATATATATCTCACAGAACAGAGGGAGCAATCTACATATTGATTTGAAAAAAGTTTGATTTTTTAACTTGATATTTCAAAACCTCATAATAGAGTTTTTCATCAAGCTCTCTAATTGGTATATACTATAGATAAACCCTTTCTACAATGGATTAAGAGTTTCTTTTCAAACCATTTTGTTTGCTTTATTTTGACGGTTTTTAGTCTGAAATTCAAAGAAGAAATGCTGGTGTACCGCAAGGCTCTGTTTTGTCTCCGGCTCTTTTTCTCGTGTTTATAATTTATTTATCTCTTGTCTTAGACTGCTAATCCATCGAAATGCCTTACTAACGATAGAACCGCAGCTTTTCATATAAGTTTCATATTAGGCCTGTTCTTTGTATATGGAACTAAACGGCATTTTAGAGTAAGAAATTATCAACCGTGGGGAATATACAGACCCAATGCTTCAAAACCTCAAAATTAATTTCTCTAGTTAAAGAAAAAGCCATCTTTTATGCCACTATTCATAAATGGCACTTGTATAGCGAAATATTAAGGATTTCTGAGACGATTAAAGAAATGCTCAAATTAATCTGGCAAATGCATTCATCTGTAATACTCGCATCGCTAGGAATGCCAACAATTCACCCTTGATGCCAGACGTACCGTTAAGTAAAGATGCTTTTTTTTTAGCTGCACTACAAGAATGTGGAATGCTGGTAATTTCTTCTCCCATAACGATCTGCGGACATTATAAACCAATGTGCATCATTATCTAATTTTATCTTCTATAAAGCTTTCCTAAATGCTTGAACTGTGTTATTTTATGCTAAGAGTGTTGAAGCTGATTAAACGGAAACAAATCTCGTTGTAAACTTACAGCAAATAAATATAAAAAAGCTATAAAAAGTTAATTTCAATTAAAGTCAAAACGATGTAAGATGGTGCTGTAATTTACAATACAAAATTTTAAGTAAAACACATGTGGGAACTCAAAAAAAAAAAAAAGTTAAATTTCATAAATATTTCAAACCACTTTGCAGATTTTATTTGGTTTTACCACATTCTCGGTTGTTGTTATTTTTGTGTGTGTGTGTGTGTGTTTGTTTTTAGTTAATAACCAGCCAACTTTGTGTATATCCGACACCCTTAACTATGGCAAAACTAAAAGTCTACCTACATCTGTGTGCTTGTGAGTGTGTTTATTAGCACGACGACGACTACTGTGCGACGACGGAAAGCATTAAATGAAATTAAATAAAGTTTCTGGCATTCATTAGCCAACCAAGTTCAGGAAATATTAAAAAAAATAAAAATATATAATATTTTTGCAAACAAAGCACAGAAAATATTTTTGTAAAACAAAAAAACTTTTCACAAAAACTAAAAAACATTATATTCCCGACAGAAGCACCCACATATGAGTTTAATTTAAGCAATGTGTGTCTGTGTGTGTTTGTGGAAATGACGCCGGAGTTTTTGTTCATAAGCGCAACGCTGGAAGCAAATTTTAAAATTTTCCACTGCATCAATGAGGGTAGGGAAGTTTATTTCCAACACTGTGAACAATTTTCTTCCTGTTTTTTCAACTTTTTTTTTTATGTTAGCTACATTGTTTTGTTTGTAGACACGAAAACTCAGAACGTAGAACAAATTGTCGAGAACCGTTCGTAGGTGAAGATAAAATATTTTTGAGTTTATCACTTGCTTTGTCTGCATACAGCTCTTTTAGAATTTGTTGAATGTATCCATAAGTTTGGTATACAAAAAAGCATTATATAGTTTGATGTAAAATTTTGCTTCACCACTCACGCGTTAAATATTTTTGGAAGAATTCTTCTATTTGCGCAAAAATTTTATCTTCCAGTTTTTTCAAATAGGTGTTTTTTAACTTTTTTTTATTAAGTGAAGTGAAAGCAAGTACGTCGAGAAACTTAATCAATTACGACGACAAATCTTGAATGTTTTAAAATGAAACAATATAGTCAAGTAAATCCTTAACACACAAAAAAATAGTCTTCGCTGAATCCAAATCCGCAAAGGCTTGTGTTGTATGGAATTTCTTCACCAGCGTTACCAACAATAAATAATAATAATTTTAAATATCGGGTATTTTTCTTAGAGGTATAGAATGTAAAATTGGCAACCCTATTTTAACTGGCGGCCATTTTCTCAGCTGTTAAGTGATTTAGGTATTTTTGGTTTGGTTTGGCATTTCAACTTGAATAGACTCACGTCTGAACAACGCTTCCAAATTGTGCAAATTTATTTTGAAAATCATGGTTATGTTCGAAATTATGTAGGTATGTATTGCGCACTACGTCCATTTTCATAAGAGAATTTCGCTTAGCGATGAAGCTCACTTTTGGTTAACAAAACTGCCGTATTTAGAGTGATAATAATCCTCAAGTGTATGTTCAGACAATGTTACATCCACAAAAACTGGCTGTTTGGTGTGCTTTATGGGTTGGTGGATAATTGGTCCGTAATACATACTTCTTTAAAAACGATGCTGACTAGAACGTTACAGTCAATGGTGACCGCTATAGGGCCATGATTATGGACTTTTTCGTTCATCAATTACACAACCATGATGAGCAGGAGCTGTGGTTTCAACAAGACGGCGCGGCGGGCGGCGCAACATGTCACACAGCTCGCGTCACAATTGATTTACTGAAGGAAACGTTCGGTGAGCGTATAATTTCGCGTTTTGGTCCTGTCGTTGGCGAAAAGGTTGCAAATGAATCGCAAGAAGATCACGAACAGATCAAAAATGGATCATGATCAGATCACGATCATATCACCAACAAACCACTGTCAGTTCTCGAACCAATATCAAACAATTCAAGAAAACATTGCAAAAAAATTCTATCAGATCACAAAACAGTCGTAATTAGATCGCCAACACATCACGAACAAAGATTGATAACATATCACGAAGAAATCAGAAACAGATGGTGATCACTAACAAATCACGAAAAAATTTTGTTAGGTTCAGAATCAGATCAAATCATGAAAACGCAAACAGCTCATGGACTATTCATGAACAAATAGTAAGTCAGAGACAGATAAGGAACAGATCAAGAATAAAAAACACAGAGAGATCACAACTTGATTTCAAACAGCTCACGAATAGACATCAAATAGATAGCTAACATACCACAAAGAATCGCGATCAAATCACGGACAGATCATGGAGAGATCGCATACAAATTACGAACAGCTCACGAACATGTCATGAACAGATCAGAAATGGATCTGGAAGAGATCACGAATATCTTGCAAAACAGATCGGGAATATGTCGCAAAAAATCAGGAAAGGATTGCGAACTGATCACAACCGATCATGAGCAGATCATGAAAAGATTGCAAACAGATCACGAATGCTTAATATGATTAGTATCTGCAGGGCCGTCTTAGGCCATACCGGGGCCCTTGGGCACACAATAACATGGGGCCCTGTTGTAATGTAAAAGTTCAAATTTCAATGTTATTTATTTGAATGGAATCGAAACCAATAGAGAGTGATATGGTTAACAATGTTTTTCGGTCGCGAAACTTGCGATTTTTCGATTGTCATCGCAAAAGACAATCTCAAGGGGAACCTAATTCGTTTGAATTAGAATGGAAGATCAGTTGGAATAATCGGATTTTGTGGGATAAGAACTTCCACTCCTTTGAACTTGTCCTTGATGATTGTCGCTTGGATCACATTGTTCATCAGTTTCAGACTCTGCAACACGAATATGATCAAACCTTCAGATGTAAATTATGCAGCGGAGTTCATGGCACATCCAGCGAATTCAAAAATTTATAGTTGGTCGCTTCATCCTCGTCGGTCACGCTGTCAACGGATTTGTGTTAAACTGCATTCTCCAGTGATTTGACTTTGAATTATGAAATTCAAGCTATTGACGTTCCTTATTTATTATTCGCTGCTAGTATTAACCGTTTACTAATCCAATCGAAATTTTTAAAATCTTGTGCAATTCCGGGGAACCAATGGTGACGAGCTCTACCTTCGAGGAGCAAACATTTGCCGGGAACTATATCAATAGAGTGGAAACATCAACGGGAATTTGGCCATTGCCAACCGCCAGCAGTTGTCTCGTGAATTCGGCAGTCGGTTGATGGGTCCCTCTGCAATGTGGCTCTCATATTCGTAGTCAATTTCAACTCCTTGTCTCGAATCATCTCTTAAATCCATCATTGTTCGGTCAACTAACTTCCAAGCTCGTTTATGCAAGATAACTTGCATTAATCGCAAACGATTATCGCATCAATTTCGCTGTCGCCGAATTTTTTGCACGTTGGCTTGTCAACCGTGAGAAGATTCATTGGCAGCTTCAAACCGGAATGCATAGTTCGACCGCCTTTCAACATAAGGCGGCAACAATGCCAGAGGATGCGACAGCCAACGCCGTTTGAGATCTTTACCGAATTGTTGCCAGAATCCACGAAATGACGAATTTCTTGCCTGTTCCATCGGTAGTATCGAGAAATTTAATGAAAAAAGGTTATTGCATTCATGGATAAACTAACACCTCACATCTGAAACGTGTATTTGATTTATCACTGAAATTTTATAGTTTTCCAGAGAGCACACTTGGTATATAGTCTAAGTGAATATATCAGCGTTTCGGGGCCCCGTCACGATAGGGGCCCTGGGCACGGGCACGGTTTGCCAAATCTTACTCAAGAAAGAGTGCATGAGAACCTTTTTACTGAAAGGACGATGCAAAAATACAAAATCCACCCAATAACTGCGGGGTGAGTTCTTAAGGACCAAATAAATTTGAATATTAAATTGGATGGATATCAGACTATAGTCCACTTTAAGTGTTGGTTGCAATCAAAGGACACACACATATCACAAAAAAAAAAAAAAAAAAAAAAAATTGATGCAGATTTCTAACAAGCCATCATCCAAAGTGCCTTCTTTTTTTGTCATAAAAAGAACTCTACCGCGCATTACTAAAATAAAAAAAAAATGTTGCCTCTGTTGTCTAAGGAAAAACAACAGCACAAACCAAAAACCTTTCAGACTCTTTGACAGTATACAACTAACTTTCGAACCCCCCCAGGTTAACGTGTCAAAAGGCACCCATCAGCGAGTATCGCGCAAAGGTTTAACCATTTAACATACAAATGTCCATTTGCTTGGACAAGGACATACTGTACTGCGATGGGTGACACGGCTGTGCCATCAAATTAAATTACATTCGACACTCTAGACCGTGTGTTTTCGACACCCTATACATGACACCATCATCGTGAGTTCAAAATGAACAAAAACAGAAAAAAAAATTATAATTTACATCAAAAAATTTCCATATGAAAGGACATCACTTGATGATGGTTATGACAACGTGCTATGAGGACGAATTTCAAAAAAAAAAAAAAAAATTGTGAAAAAAATATTAAAACAAATATATACATATTTGCTCATTGTGGAAAAGTGGGCAAACAAAATTACCTATCCTGACGCCCAGTTATTCCATAAATTGGTTCATTATCATATTAAATGAAATGATATTTTGCAAACAAAAGGGACAGACAGACAGACGACAACAGACGCGACGATGCAACAACGAGAACCCACAAGCGAAATATACAATATCCTTGTTGAAGAAGAGCATATTTCAAATAGCATAATTTGTATTGCCATATGGACAACCATACACGGCATGTCCGCGTCCTGGCGCATTTATCGAAACACGCCGAGAAATTACTTTTACCCGGGATAATTGCGTGAAATGTTGCAATAGAGCCCAAGGACATTTTCATGCATATGGAGATGAAAAATTAATACACGCAAGACTACATGAGAAAACAATAAAAAACAAAAAAAATATAACGGGAACGGGGTAATAACAATAATTATGTCGTTGTTCTGTACCCGCCCGCTAACAAGGATACAAAGAGGCCGCCATAATAAATCGTTTATTTTTGTACTCTTAAATTGTTTGCGTGCCTATTGTGGGTGGTGGTATTGGTAGTGTAGAAAAAAAAAAAAAAAAATGCCAAAGGATAATATACGAACACCATGAATATATAGAAGGGTAGGAAGGTGGGTTTCATGGGGCTGGGGTTGGAAAAAGGGGCAGGTTCGTACCTATTATGTTTATACTTTGAAAGAAGGAAAAGTGAAAAAATTCGATGAGAAAATTTTTCAATTTATATGGAAATTGCCAATAGATGGTGTTGCATGTACCAAACAGATAGTGTTGAATGAGAAAAATTGGATGCCAGTTTTTTTCAGAGAGTCGACCGAGTTAAATGGCCATGAAATATCAAAAAGTATATGCATATCCTTTTGGCTTGATGTTTTATTGTTGCTTGTGGGCATAGAAATAAGGGTTTTTTGTTGTACCTATTTTATATACATTTTTTAATGTTCGTTCCCACAGAACCACACCAACCGTACCGATACCAGCCACAGAACAGAACAACTCTAAACGAGCATTTGTTATTGCGGTTTTGTTTGCTGATATGGAATAATTTAATTGCGAAATGCTTTTTGATAAAGGGACCACGAGGACCAATATTTATGGAGATTTTAAATTTTCGAATTTTTTTTTTTTCATTTTTGAAATTTAGATTTTTATTATTGATATACCTACGAGTGTTAGAATTTATGCAAAGGAAATTTTTGACCTTGACCAGAGTATGGGATGGAAAAGAAATGGTATATTTTATCAATTCTTCAACAAAACGCCCTAAAATATGTTCTGAAGGGTGTTTTTTAGAGGTCCAGAACATTTAGTCACGGTCTGCCACCGTTTTCATTGACACAAATATTATTATGTCATCTGCCAGATTATTCATCTTTAGTTTGGTTTGCAATTTCATCATGAATTGACCGACGCCTAAACAATCCATGCAAATTGTTTAGATAAACTATTTAACGAGATGGTTTTTGATCTCGATTTTTACCAGACAATTTTTTTCAGCGATGAAGATCATTTTTGGTTGAATGGCTATGTCAAAGCGTATGTTTTTTTAAAACTCTGTTCCTAGATACCCATTTCATTTGGTAATGCAATTTTTCTGCATACTAAGTTCTTCGAAGAAAAACTTCAAACCAATTAAAAGAATTCAAATATTTGTATAAATAATTGTGTGATTTTTTGTTTTCAAAATACGTTCTTAGATTAGGATACTGTTCACGTTCAGGGGCTTGACGAATTGGCCCAGTTGGAATATGAAGTCGCATTTAAATCACAAACAAACGGTTTAAGACGATCAAACAAACTCTGGACAATGTTTAGAATACTGTTGCGTAATATACATAGTTGGCGCAGAGTGCGTTCTCCTTTTTAGTTGATTATGGTACAGGTTCTAATCATCGGGCATACTTTCCTACGCATATATTTTTTTTGATAAGTCGGCGTAGCTCCTGACCAGTTCAGTTCCAGCGTACTTAAGGTAATTAAGAAGAAGTCACACAGAAAGGTCATGCCTAACCAAAAAGGTCTGAGGGGGACCATAAACCTCATTCTTTGTCTGAATTCCCTTTTAATAAAAAAAAAAAAAAAAATAGCAGATAAATAATTTAACTAAGTAAATGTAACTCGCTCGGTCTACCTCTACTAGCTTGATACCTTTGATAAATATACTCAACTTGGAGGCGGAATCCAAATTTTTCCAGCTCATACTATACCTAAACGAATCGTAATTTAAGTATATGGCACTTGTAGTAAGCTTCCACCTTTATTGACCCACATAGGAAGGTTAGGTACAGGTAGGGGTTCAAGCCCTCACCAAAAACCGGACCGTATAGACAGAAGGGAAAGATATTTCGAAATGAAATGCTGACTACTCGATGCTCTCCAGGTCTCAGTCTCCTTGGAGGTTCCTGATCTTGAACTAGACGATATTGGTGGTCAACAGCTAACAGCTGATCACTGGCTGTACTTTGTAAGGGAACATCTTCAAGTCTTTCACAAAAATTATCTGTCAATACCACCGATTATCTTCGGCATTTTCAACCAAAGGTGGGATATTCTGATCAGATTGGCTGCTTGGGGGCGGTCAGACATGGCAGCTTCAACGACGAATAGACGAATTCTTCAATCAGAATGACATTTCTTCACAAATAAAATTGTGCCTATGTAACGGTGCAATACGAGCTCGGAATCTCAACAATAAACAAGGATTTTAAAACTGTAGTCATTGCATTTTTGAAATTCCGCTGTGATGATTCCGGCTCGATGGACCGAAAAGCTCTAAAAGCCGGGTGCATTGCACAGCTGCCTTAAATGATAAACTCTATAAATATAAAACGACTGCATTTATGAATTTATCGTTTCAAAACTTTTTCAGTTTAAATTAAAATAAAATCGTCTCTAGTCTTAGCCAGTGCTAAGCATAGATAGATTCTCTATTTATCCTGGATGATATTTATTTTCGTGTATGAAGAAAGTTTTTTTTTTTTTTTTTAATAAAAAACAAATTTTATAGCAGCATTAACAAAAAATCGACGCAGAAAAATGTTCTGTACAATAAATGAAGAAACTTTTCTAATTTTAATTCCAATTTTTGAATCTTTTAAATCGTATGCGAACCTTGAAAAAATAGGCCTTTTCAAGGATAAGTGATGTTTTATGTTGTAGGGCGTAACAATTTAAATTAATAAAATTGTTCTGTTTAAGTGAAACGGTGCAGATTTCATAAACGGAAACGCAAAATAAAATAAGCATTGCTAACACTTTCAGAGTTGCAGATTATTGTGTCGCTTTATTTAATCAGTTTCTGATAAGAAGTTTTGAATTTTCGAATGTAACTCTAAGTTGATGTATGTCAAAAGGAGACATTCTGAATTTCAAAAATCGTTGACCTGAAAAGAAAAGAAATCCGAAAAATGAAGAGCATACATCTGTTAAAACTAACCCTTAGCAGAGTTATGAAGTTGCTTGAACGGAGCTTACAACAAAATGACCCCCAGCTATTTAGCTATTTGTAATGGTAGTTACAAGAGATGGATCTGCCAAAAGAAACGTATGTCATTTCTTTTGACAGGTGCATCTGTCGGAAGCTACCATTATAAATACATGGTTTTTGGGTGGCCATTTTGAAGTCCTCTCCATGAACTGTCCAATATCCTCATACAAACACAGCCGCTTGATGTTGTGAATAATAATAATAAATAAAAAAAAAAAAGAATAAGGCAGCCGCTGAGATTCGAACCCGGCCCAAAATCCCAGCTTTGAATATTTTGCTTGAAGAATATATTTGAGTTTGACGTTTTGGAATTTTGGATATAGTTCGCAGAATTTTTTTCGTCGCCGTACGAACGGCACCAACCTCCAAAAAGTACTATTTGTATTTATTTATTTATAATTTATATAGATTTGTAAGTAAAAATTATTTATTCGAATCTCAAAACCTGGGCTAGGAATAGGGCCCAGGTTCGAGTCCCAGCGGCTGCTTAAGTTTTTTTTTTTTTTATTTTTTTTATTTCTATAATTACTCTTTTAATATCAAGAGGCTGTCTTAAGATAAGGATACTGTTCAGATGATTAACAAATTGGAGCATTTGGAAAATTCAGAATTTAAAGTTAAAAAGACAGAGTTTATATTTCCTTGATTTTTAGTATAAGTCTTTACGACGGTGGCGGTTAATGCAGTACGAAAACTTAAAAATTAGAAAAGACGCGAAATTAAGAATTTTTTTTTGTGAAACTTTTCAAGCAACCAAATTTAACTAATTGTCGTGATAAGACCCGAATTTTTAAATGTTGGGTTTTCGAATCAAAATTAGTCTCTTGCGTTCCAGGCTCCTCCATAAGGCTCAAATTGTTTACGATCTTACGAAACTGTGTTCGAATGCTCTTTTTTTTGAATCAGAATTTTTGAGGAGTGCTAAAATAAGTGCTTCATATGGTTTACTTACATCCCTACGACCAGACTTTAGGTAGGTACTAAAAGGCAAGTTATGCAAGTTATGGGTCTATAAATTATGTCCGTCTGTATATCTGTCTGTATGTATAGCGAGCCACCTACAGCCCAAACGGGTGGGCCGAATTGCTCCAAACTTGGTATATAGAGTTGTTTAGGTATTGAATAGAGGGGGAATTTAATTTTTTTTAGCTCAAAAAATAACGGTACCTGCCATACAACCGTTACATTAAAGCTTATTTTTCTCAAAAACGGCTCTAACGATTTTAATTTAAAAAAATAAGTGTTGCTTTTTAAACACGACCATTCAAATGGCTGAAAAAAAAGTTTTAATAAATGTCTAAGAACGGTACTTTCCATAGGAACGTCCTTTTTTTGCTTTCGACTTTCTCGAAAACGGCTCTACCGAAACTTTCCAAATTTCACAAACATAAAGATGTGGGTAGATGAATTTATACTGCATACCGCAATATTTAAAGAAATATTTGTCTTGTATTTTTAAAAGCGATTAAAAAAAAAAGTTAAAAAAATAAATATTTTGAAAACTGCTTTTTTAAATTTTTTTTCAATAGAAAAATGCGTTTAGTGAATACCTATGATATGGCGTTTTTGAATTTTGTTTGAAATTTTTGTTCAAAAAATGTAAGATGCAGGTTTTTCATGTCGCCAAATGATTTGAAATCAATAAAAAGGAGATTTGGTCATTTGTACGTGTGGTTAGCTAGCATGTGCGCCGCGGTGAGCGTCATCACCCTATCCCTGACCTTGCAAAAGGTTAAGACACTTTGCCGTAGTTTTGTTCTGGCACCATAACCTCATCCAAACAACCGCGACTTCCCATAATTTATGTGGCATTTGTCATTATAGAAGGTTTAGTTTTATGTTCTTGTTATAAACCCATCTCTTCCACCTGCACTTTTTTTTGATTTGTTTAATCGCCTTTGAAACAGGGAAGAATCTTAGGGCCTATTTTGTAGGTATATTCACGTTCTACGTGCAAGTGGACTGAAAAGTGCATCAGGAAGTAGACCATACCCTTCCATCAAGCCCTTAGGGGTATGGGTAGATTTGGAAAGAAAAAAAACTGCCTGTCTGTCCACCATCATATACGAACAAATGCAACGAAAACAGCATTGTGTTGGTCTAAGACATGGCTAACATAAAGCAATCCAAAACCAAAAGACTTGCCAATGTTTTCTGGAACAAAGCACGCAATAAGTCAGAACATCTAGGTATCAGATGTTCCCTCAAGTATCTCGAAATAAAAAACCTACACTCATTTCAAAATAAAGCGATTGTAAATATAAAGTCATTCTCGATCTGAGTAACAAATACTTTACTCAGGATTTAATTAAAAGCAGTCTTAAATTGCAATTTCTACCTTGAAAAAGTTCTCCCATCTCCCCCACACGGAAATTCTTAATTACCCATTGACTTACATTATTTCACACAGAAAGACCGATGAAAAAAAAATAAACCAACTAACATTGCCGTTCGGATTTAATTGCATCCAATCGATGGCCCCATTATAAAGGTTTCTTATTTACCTTTGCCAATGGCCATTTTATCCGTAAATCCAAAAACGTTTTTGGCTAAAGTCTGGAATCCGAAGAAGCAAAAAAAAAAAAAAAAAAAAAAACAACCTAACATAAAATAGGAAATGAACTTCTTCTGGCCTTATCTGATTCTGGCCAGGCCACCACCACCCAGGACTAGAGAAGAGTAGCAGCACATTGTCCCAATAATCTTGAAGAGCAGAGGAGTTCCATTGCCATCAGCATCAACATCAGAGGAGGAGGTATGATGATGAAAATCTACAATTTAGTTGGCCGCAATCGACCTGTTTTGTAATTTTCACCCTGTGTGCCGCCGAGCCGAGGGTACAAGGGTGTTCTTCAAGTTCCGACCATTAAACTGTGCTCAGACTCTGTTTTTTGGAAGGGGCCACCAGCTCCAGTACCAGGACTTTTTTTTGTTGGACAATCAAAAACGATTCTTGGAAACGATTCAATTTTAGATTTTCTCTTTTCTTTTGCTGCTCAATGTACTCTGTAATGTGTATGGGAGTGTGTTTGTTTTTGTATTTGTTTCGAACCGCCGATAACATCAAAAAGGAAAACAGACATTTTACAAGATTAATGAGAGTCCTGGAAAGTTTTTGACTTTTGTTTCCCTTTAAGCAAGAAAATAAGAAGCTGCTACTATATACACTGCCATGTTGTTTCTTCAGACTCTGCCATACAATTATTCTGAAGCTCAAAGTCTTGGCAATATACCTATAATTGTCTACTCTGTTTTGCGGGGGGTTTTAAATTGCAGCAGGATATGGAAGGAGGTCCGGAGGGAGGGAGGGAATCAACAGAACAGTGTGTACACACTCCATATTGTTGTTTTTTGTGTGAATATTCGTTTGGATTTAGTTCTTAATAGGTGCTTTTATATTTTATAGGGAAAGGACGAATTATCGCCACCAAGGACGAAAGAGAAAAAGAGAGAGTGAGATAGCATAAGACTTAAGCTGGTGCTAAGTTAGCAAAGATAAAAAAGTTTCTCCTCCAAAAGCAGTATATTAATTGAAATAATTACGTTAAGATAAGACGACGATAGTCAAGGTAGTTAATTTTAATTGTTGATTGCAAAATGAAACTTGGTCCATTAACTACTGATTTTAATTTTATTTGTGTGCCCTGTGCAATCTGCTTTAAGGTTAGGGAAAGTGTATTTTATTGTGGGAGTTTCTCTTATGAATAATCTAAAGTGGAAGAATTTTAAAGTTTGGAATCCAGTGATTTTCTGAATATTATCTTGAAAATCTTAATTTGTTGGCTTTTCGTTTCGCCTTTAAAATCTATATTAAACATCTTGATCTCCATAATCAAATGAAATAAGAAACCCAGAATTTCAGGTAAATAAATATTGTGTCACGAACAGTTTAACCATTCCTGTGTGTGAGTTAATACTCGGCCCTATAGAGGTATTCGTCTGAGCGGACAGTTTTCCGCAATGCATGCTTTTTCGGAGGTTGCAATTGCAATCGAGGTATCTAAAATCGTAGTTTTTTTGTTTATTACATTGTTCAATACTTTGGCTTAATTCGTAAAAAAAAAATTCCGCACAAAACTTGTGTTGGAGGAAATCGGAAACAAAATTGTCAAAAATTACACCAAAAATGTACTTGAACGTACTGCAATGCCATTCCCCGCTGTGCGATGAAAGTTTTCGGAGAAATTTTCCGAACACCTGGTTGGAAAAATACCTCGTTTGCAAAAATTCTCAGAATCGTATAAAATCGGAGAAAATTTCGATCCGAACGGCCAATACCTAGGGATGCACTTTTATCGATAAGTTTTAGTCTTGGAAGATTTGTCACAATTGGAAGTAGGTACCCCAAAAAAAAAAAAAAACTTGGACAGAATTCGAGATTGAACCCGGAAATTATGGGGTCTCAGTCTGACATTATTTATGTTAGGTTAGGTTAGTATGGGCTGATGGTTGGTGTTATATCTATAGTACGTATATATCAATGTAGATCCATTGTGCTATGCTGGGCGTTTAAAAACTCATTATCATATGACCTGTGGAAAACTTATATAATTTGAGGTTTCTTTACAGGTTTGTAGATACCTGTTAGTTTAGATAGTCCTGGAAGAAGTAACTTCTTCGAAATTTATTTCTAACGCGGCATAAAGTGCAGTGACAGAGATTGGGCGGAGTGTCTTCAAACACATCTAAGTCGCCACATCCTCTGCGCAATTTGTCTGTACTAAGTTTCAATTTCCCAGCATGTTGTGCGTTGTGCCCGGTCAGTATGCTTACAAAAGACCGTAGTTATTTCTGGGCTTCCAGTTGTGGCTTTGGTTCAGGGAAGGGGCACTGTTGCACAAAGAGGTCCAATCATCCAATGGGTTTAGATTGAGAATAGTTTCTAGCCTGGCTATAGGAGTAGTTTTTGTAGCTCTGGTGTGTTGCCTACGAGCGCAATTCTTTGAATGTTTGTAATGGTTTTTAGGTTTTATTCTATTTATGTCGCTTGCCACCAAATCAAAGTGCCATTAATGTATGTATCAGTACCACTATGGGCCGGTACATCCACATAATAAACATTTTTTGACCAGGCTCCCAGGTCTTTCCAGATATCCTAGAACAGGCAAAGAATTCTATCATTGCCTTCTTGGCCTTTTTTTCGATATTGAGATTCCAGTTCTGTTTTATGTCCTTTTATATTTAAGGTAGATTAAACACAGGTGTTTTTCTTTTGTTGGTAGAGAGACACAGTTTTGTCTTCTGCGAATCGACTTCTAGCCCGCATCACCTTGACCAGGTCTTATCCAAAGATGAAGCGCCTTCTGTTTGTTAACTAAAAGTGGAGAGCTTAGTCAACTGTATAAACTACTTCTTTGATTCCACTATTTCTAAGTCTTATAAGAATCTCCTTAACAACGATTACCCAGAGGAAGGGAGAGAGGATACCGGTTGTCCCCTTTCCACTTCGCCAGGGGATACTTTTCGAAGAAATTATATATGATCCGAAATATGTGGATGTCTGAAAATATCCTTCTAAGGGTACAAACCGTAGGATAATATGTATATTAGGGTGAAGGGTAGTGGGTTCACAATTATTTCCTTCTTAAATTTCTATCTTCAACATAATAATACTTGAATTTTTCTTTTTATTTCAGGTAAGCATCTTTAAATTTTAGCTAATATCAAATAAACTCCGTTGTTATTCCTCAATTATATCACCAAAAATTGGTAAGTCTCAAAACCATTTATAAATGGAATAAAGAAATCGAAATCCTCATCATATTGAAAAACGTATGGATTATAAACTTATTTCCCACCAAACTGGGAAATAAGTTCAAAATATATTAATGACTTTCTTCAGACTCATGCTCCATGTTTTTCTATGAAATTCGAAACCAAACATATTTTTGTAATATGCTTTCTAACATTTTTGTATTTTACCTTCTTTTGAAATATGAGCGGACAAAAAATGCCAGCTCGTAAGAAAACGTATCAGCATTACCTTCAAATTAATGACCCTACTTTTAAAAGCCATGGAAATGCATACTCGTTTGATAGCGTCTCGACCTGGGGTCGTGCCCCTGCACATTGTTAAGATAGACAGCAGTTTATTCAATTATTATATTAAAGTGTTGATGAAGAAGTACGCACTATACTGCGTAGTTGTTAATTATGAGCCCCACTTTCTTGGATAAGGCTCCAATCAATTCTTTCGCATTGCACTAAGAGTTGTCGATTTATGTAGGGTGCTATAATTCTCTTTTCCTTAAGGCGGGATGGACGATGGAGGCATTACGTAAGGTGTTTAAAAATGAATTGTTAAAAAATGATTTATGGCAAACTAACTAACCACTAACCCCCCCCCCCCCCCTTCAACTAACAACCGCCGTTGTTAAAAACTTCATCGTCAATATTTTGTCCCCCCATCTTTTCCTACATCTGCCAACCACTCCCTTCACCATCCTATTCACCCTCCTTTACCCTCTCCCCTACCCACCTCCTCAAATCCACCTACAACCACCACCACCCTCCCGTCACACTTTGAAGAATTTTATCGGCTTTTTTTTTTCGTGACGATTACGATCGATTTTACTGCCTAGGTGCGCCAATAGATGTTCCACATCAAAAACAAACAAAAAATGCTAGTGTGCCTCTGCTCCGTTCATACAATCGCTTGTCTAAGATTTCTTTAAATTAATTTAATTGTTGGCACAACATCTCCAAGCGATGCCGGGGCCGATTAACATGATTTACTCTTGTAGAATTTATCACTTCTTCTCAAGAGGCAGTATCCCGGAAAAGAACTTTAGGTGGAATCAGGTATCGAACCCAGAACTTTCGGAGTCCGACACACTAACCACTACACCAAGGGGTACTACAGTCTAAAATTTCTGATCTACTAAATTTTTGACTGAAGAATATGCCCTCAGATTTTCGTAATTGTTTTCATATTTCAAGCCCTGTTCGTCAGATGTGGAATTAATAAAATAATTAGCGTTGTGAAATGGGGAGTTGTCAATGGTTTGGAATTTATTGTTTCAAAAACTGTTTTCTTCTGCCGTTAAAGCACAACCTACCCTCATGCGAATTTCCATGTTGAACACAGTCAAAGGCCGATTTGATGTGTTTTCCGATGTTATCTTCTCATCGCCATTTTGGAATTGAGATCCATAATAAACGTTGCAGAAAAATACTTTCGTCTCGAAAGCAGCCATAGAGATCTTGACAAAACAATTAAGGTGGGTATAAACATCCTTAGAAAAAGTGTTGCCAGAGTTCTTTTTTATTTTGGAAACTTAATTTAAAGAAGTAACATTTTGCAGCCGCTCTTTTACATTTTGTTAGATCTCGTAAGTTTCCTTTTAAACTTTGATCTGTTAAAAAATGATTTTTTATTTTTTTTTCTGGTCGACTGTAGAGTTTCCTCTTAAAAGTGTCTTTCCAGAAACAATTTTAATTCATTCTCGTCTTGATATTATGCCATAAATATTATGTTATGTTCCTTCTATACTGTAAAGGACATCACCAGGACAAAAACTCTTCCTCAAGAGCATGTCCAAAGTTTTGCATCATGGTGTAGTCAAGTATAGCCGCATTGCAAAGGATTATCTCACGCCAGTAAATCCCAAAGCTCACTCAATCAGAAGTAATAAATTTTTCATCAGAGATTTTCTCCATTATTGTTTTAATAGGAAAACACAGCTCAAAACACTTCCCAAGAGTCCTCAATTATTGTCCTTATCTTTATTATTATCCTCAAAATTTCCCAGAATAAGTTGTCTTGGTGTTGGTCAACATCATCCTTTTGATGAGAAGCTTGGCGAGATGAAACAATGCCAAAAAACGCTTCCAATATCCGATTACTCAAATCAATTTATTATTCATAGGTACTCGTTCTCCTTTGTCCAAGTCACCCAATCCCAAAGTGATATCTCTTTCATATGCAATAACGAATGAGTACTTCCGAACAATAGACCGTTCGAAAATGTCCTTTGATATATAAAATAAAGTATACGTGTACATAAATATAGAGTTCCATATATTCCAACCTGGAAGGACAAACCTGGACATTTTCTAGACCATCACCATCATGAATCAATTACAATTGAGCCCTTCAGGCCAGGTCAATTTGCATAAAGTAAGTTTCTGTCCAAGAAAATAGACCAAAAATTGTTAGGTATACCAAAGCATTTTACGCAATCGAGCTTAGGGAAGTGATTATCATTTGATGGTGATGTTATGCAGTTAAGGGATGTTGATGTCCTTTAAATGGAGTGACTGGCAGTATAGTATAGTTTTTTATCTGTATACATAAAATAAATGCACTCCTGTTTCGATGTCCATCCTATGAAACTATGTCACATGTCATTTTTTTTTTTTTACCTCAGGAAGATTCATTCTTAATACTGAGGAGTCCTTTTTGTCAGAAGCTCTAGGTGCGGATCTTATTTGGGTAAAGTCATCATTGAGCTTACTTTGAAGGGACATTATTTTTTGGAAAATATTGGGAAGATAAATTGTTATCTGCAATCATTTTGGAAAATATAAGGCACAGTCTTTACAGGTCCTTTTCAATCGAATTGAATATTTAATATGTAAGACTTGAGGCGTATGGAGCTGTAACGAAGTGTACTTTTACTTGATTGATCGCTATGAGGGAAAATAAGATTTATTTGGATAAACTATCTTTATCTTTTGTGATTTTTTGTAAAAAAAAAAAAATTCGAAGATACTCTTCGTTTTCAAAATATTATTTCTGCTTGATGGATGTGCCCATGAATTGGCTTAGGAGGATCAGAGGGTGCTTATTTTTGGTATCAAACTAAAGCTTATTGAACTATCGCTGTGAAGTCGGCATTGGATGTTTCTATGAATAATCTTGAGGTGTTCTTTCACTTTACTGATTTGTTTGAAATAAAAGTATGTTTCTTCGTTTCTTGACACCAACGTTAAAAGACGTTTTAAGAACCAAAAATATTATGCACCCAAAACGCATACTCTTCTCTAAAATACGCACCCATGGAGACTTCATGTCAGGTTTGAAGCGTAGAGTTATGGAGGACTTCAATGGGCTGGTAACTGCTTGAAACGAAATACTACTAAACACGCGGGCGCAGAAAATGCTTTGTATTCTTCAATGACCTCCACTTTCTGAAAAATATCAATTAATGTTCTCCGGACATTCCGCATCTGAAGAGACGTAGCCGTCGCGCTGTATCGTGCGCACAAACAACTCTATTGAGCGTTGTGCTTAGGAGGATTTGATTGCATGAGTTGATTCTAAATTCAGCGTTGGTTAGAATTCTAGTAAATTGGCCGGGAACGATAACGATAGTGCTCATTCTGCGCCACAAAGCGTAGTACTTCAGGGCCTCGATAAAAGGGCTCAGCAGACCTCTAGCCTGCTGTCTCCAATTATACATATCTGAAGGCCATCGATAGTGAGATCTAACTCAGATTTTCACTGTGTCTAGTATGATATTCAAGACTTTACGAGTTGGAGCATCGATGTATATTCACAACAAATGGATTAATGGTCTGTTGTTAACTTCTTTCCAAATTGTCGAAGGCCACTGAGCGAACACACGGCGGCACGGCCGGCGTTGTCTTTGGTAGTCAATTTTGAGCTCCTGGGTCATTTGGATCTTATACGGGTGTAAACTTAAGTCCCGATAAACGTTTTTTTAATTTGAGCCAAGATCAAAGCAACCTTTTGTAGATAAAAAACAAACAAAGCAACTGAATCCGATGGGCTACAACCGGAACTTTCATAACACGGTGGAGGTGATCAGGAGCAGGAGCATACACCAACTCACCTCAACTACGAAATTAGAGATGGCAAACTAGAGATCGATAACCCATATGAAGCACTTAATTTAACACTCTTCAAAAATTCTGATTCAAAAGAAGTAGCATTTAAAAAATCACAGTTTCGTAAGATCGTAGACCATTTTATACCTTATATTTATAAATGCTGGTTTTGATACGACAATCCATAAAATTTGGTTTCTATAAAAGTTTCACAAAAAAACGAAAGATTAAAGTACTTAATTACTGGGAACAGTTAATGATTCACGTTTTTTACTTGGTACATAGTTGAAACTCGGTCTTGAAAAAGGTTACACGCTCAACATGAGATTTAATTGTTCTCCGTTTTCCTACTTTAAAATGTTAAACAAGATTCTTAATTTTGCGTCTTTTCTAAGTTTTGAGTTTTGGTACTGCATTAACCGCCATCGTCGTAAAGACTCCTATTAAAAATCAAGGAAATATAAACTCTACCTTTTTTAACTCTAAATTCTGAATATTCCAACTGCGCCAATTTGTTAATCAACTGAACAGTATCCTTATCTTAAGACAGACTCTTGATATTAGAAGAGTAATTATAGAAAAAAAAAAAAAAAAAGAATTAAGCAGCCGCTGGGACTCGAACCTGGGGCCCTATTTCTAGCCCAGGTTTTGAGAATCGAATAAATAATTTTTACTTACAAATCTATATAAATTATTATATAAATAAATAAATACAAATAGTACTTTTTGGAGGTTGGTGCCGTTAGTACGGCGACGAAAAAAATTCTGCGAATTATATTCCAAAGCTCATACGTCAATTTCAAATATTTTTCTAGGGCAAAAAAGTCAAGGCTAGGAATTGGAGCCAGGTTCGATTCTCAGCGGCAGCTGCCTCTTTTTTTTTTATTATAATAAGCTTTTTATTATTTCAAGATACTTTTACGCTCAGTTAGGCTAGTTGGAACATAAAGAAATAAGTCAAATGTAAATGCATGCCTTGGGCATATCAATCTGCTCTTATTTTGAACAGACACAAAAGACAAAATTATTTAGAAAATTGGTTAAATTATGTCTTATTGCTGTGAGAGTTTTTTTTTCATAAAACAAGAACGAAAAAAATATCACCAACACCCAACTGTGAAAATATTTAGTGAATTTTTCGCGTCTTCTGCAATCCATTCTCGGTTATATGTGTTACCAAAAAAAGTTTTTGTTTCAAGGAAATTTCTAAAATATGACTTAGCAATCCTAAACCCTGTGTGATGGACACAGATTGAATTATTCGTTTCAAAGAAATGTTATTTTTCCACATGAACTTCAAATGGAAACAATTTTGATTCTTAAGCCGTATGAAGACTAATTCCAGATTCCAGCGTCAGAAGTGTTTGGTTTCTCCGATTTAAACAGCATTGTGAATTGGGGTACTAGAAATCGTGTGGAGTTTAATGCGTCGATAACTCAATGCTGTCTTTTGTCGTTAAAGCTAAACATACCCCCTATGCCATTATCCATGAATGGTACTTGCATCGAGGAGGCCGAAAAGCTTTCAGTACTCGGTATGTGTATCAGTGACAACCTTCGTTGGAATGATCATATACTTGAGATTGCTAAGAATGCTGCAAGATGCTTAGGCTTTCTTAATAGATGCAAGAAGTTTTTCACCCCTTCTGATCTGGCTACAATTTACAAGCGTTTATACGCCTTAAACTCGAGTATAACTCCCATCGCTGGGCAGGTGCTTCTCAAACTTTTCTTCACCTGCTCGACAGAGTTTAGAAAAAAGCGTTAAAATTGATAGGAGAGAGAAGCATTATGGAAACATTTCCATCCCTTGAACATCGTCGAAATGTTTCATGTCTTTCCTTATTTTACAGGTTCTTTTACAAAAAATGCTCACTCGAGGTAGCCAGTTGCGTTCCACCCCTTAAACTTTTCCCCCGTAATACTCGTCTTGCTAGGAACGCTCATCAGTTTACACTTGAGGCCAATTTCGGACGTACCGTGAAATATAGGGATTCTTTCTTTAGCCGTACAACCTGAATGTGGAATGAATTGCCTGGCACAATTTTTCCTTGCCATTTTGATCTGCAAACATTCAAGATCAATGTTCATCGACATCTCCTTTCCCTTCCTTCCTAACTTCCTATCGCTCGCGCTGTGACTTATCATTAAAATGGCTATAACAAACCCCTTGAGCGCGTGTGCATTATAAAAAAAAAAAAAAAAAAAAAAAAAAAAAAAAAACACCAAATGACCGCGCTGGCCTTGTACTGGTGTACGTCTGAGTCCCGGGAAATATTTGTCAAGTTGAAGTCTGCAAAAGGCCTCGCACGACGAGGAATTTGACTGCCTCGATGGTGATGTTCTCGTCCAATCTTGAGTTTCTTTTTACTTAAGAATATTGACTGATTGTGATTGACTACCGGACCGGTTTGGTCTCAAATTATGCCACCAAACGTTGAAGAGTTGACTGTGAAGGGCCACCATGTCTCATGTTCTTATTTGGACGTGCTATCCAACTGTCTAACTTGCCATGGTGATTTGGCATCAGTAACTTAACGATAAACAATTCAGCAGATGTCACAAAACAACATGGCCGCCACACGACGTGACGGCAAAATCTAACCCAGCCAAACCAACTAGCTGGTACCCATGTGTTGCTACGGGAGGCTGAGTTGTTATGTCGTACGGCTATATATATTCCCCGGGAACAATATTTGTTCGGGCTAAAATTTAACCTACATATGTCCGGTTCAGAAGCCTTTAAAATGTGTGTGTGAAATTTCATGATGATCGGTTGAGTAGGTAAGGCCCGAAAGCCTTACAAAAAAATTCACATTCGCATTTGTTACACCAGAAAGGATTCCGAAGTTTTTAAGATGAATGCTACACGAATGAATGCTTCCAAGCAATTCTTGTTTTTATTTGTGCTTTGTTTTGATTTGAAACTATTCATTTCAACAGTTTCAACAAAGCAAAAAAAAAAAAAACATTGATTTCTGTCGGATTTCCAATAATAACCCAGTTTACCGCACGGAAGATGTCTAGCCACCGACAAGAAAGGAAATTGCTTTCATGCCAATGCTAAGAAAACGTTTGTTCACATATATATTTATTTCTTTGCAATATCCTTTTTCCATTTTTACTATACTATACCATACCCACCCATATCTTCGTCTGATTCTCGCACTCCGTTGACCCACATTCTAGCACCTAACACCTAAGAAGTCGATTATTTCCGTCCATTGGCCGCATTTTCAGGAAAGAAAAAGCAAATGCACAAAATACTTGTACAACTTAGCAATGGGAATGGGAATTGCTGTCGCCATCATCTCAAGTCGAGTCGAACAGCAGCACTTCAGCAAAAGATATCCCAACTCTCTTTAAATGTCCGAAGGAAAATTGGATTTGAGAATAACACCAAAGACTGTATAAGAACATAATTTACTTCTTCACTCCCAGCAGTGTAGGTGGTGCCTTAAAGAATGCCAAAGAGGAGGTATTACATAGAGACCAAACAACTTAATAGAAAGTGTAACAGGGTGCTCTAGATATAATATTTTAAAAACTGATTTGGTCAAGTTTAAAAATGTTTCCAGTAGCTCTTTGTCAACAGTAATAAATTGAGAAATAAAAGTGTCAGAAGTGGGATTATTCTTTTGTGTTGATGCTCTGAAAATGATGGATGAAATGTTATGTTGATCGGTGTGAATACTCGAAAAACTAATTTCTTGCTTGTCAACACGGTCATTGTAACGATCTGCTAGATTAGTTGACCAACATTAATTCTGGAAGCTCCTTAGTTCTCGTGTTAGAACAGGAATGCCAAGAAATATCCAATAGTAGTAGTTACGCGTGTATTGCTACGGGATGCCGAGTTGTATTTTGAAAGCCTAACAAATTAACAAACAATTTCGAATTCGCATCTATAATATAGGTAAGGAAAATGACCGGTCAATTTCTCTTAAGCAAACTTGAACACCCTGTATCAGTCATATTGGCCGAACTAACATGTGCACTGCCATACTCTATCCTGGTGTGTTCCCAAATTTTATTACATCTTGGCCATTTAGCTAAGGTCAAGCCAATTGAAATGGGAATTGTGTAAGCTTCTTTAGATTGTTATAGTTGGGTGTCGTTCGGTTTATGTGATGTTGGTTGTGTGGTGCGCCCTCCGCCGCCGCCATTGTCCTTCGTACACCTATAGATGTTGTTGCTGTTAGCACATACCGTTGCCATCCGAAAGAGGAAATTGGATTATCTGCTTATTGATTTCCGGCTTAAAGTTTGCCGTTTCACTATTAAGGAGACCGCAGGGGACTCCCAGAAGTTTAGAAGACATAATAATAATCCAACTATAATACGAGTATATATGCGGGCAAAAGCCGCAGGACTTCGTTTTGGATGATTTAGCACCTGCATGGTGCATTTAATTGGGATTTAATTTTATACTGTCAGGCCAGAGAACTTGAACTTTTGTGTGAGATTACACGATTATTACGAGGGAAATGTGTTGGAAAACCCTCGTTTTTGTACCATCATCCCCGATCCTGTATAAGCGAATGGTTGTAAACTTCCTGCAGAGCTGTGATTATTATCCTTTTACGATTCGTTACAATGCAGGATTTTTTTTTTTGAACTTTTTATTGCAATATAACTCAGATGGGACGATGCCGAGTTTTTGTATGGTTTTATTTTTTGTTGTTGTTGCTTTTTATGACAATATGATTTCTTGAGTTCTATACTGATGCATCGCGGGTGGAATTAGGTTTTTATATTTACGGTTTTATATTCGTTTTTATATTTAACGAGTTTTATTTGTTGTTGGGAGTTTTTGAATAAATCAATAAATATTAAAAAAAAGAATGACGCTGCTTTGCATATTTTTTCTCAAAAAATTTATCGGAGCAGAGAGAACTTTTGTGATGAAGTCTAATTAAATTTTCAAAGCTTTAGAAATACAACTTTAGATGCACATATAAATCAGAGTTTATGAAGGTTTTTAAATCCCCTAGGATCATAAGGAATCAACAAGATCCTTTCATCTGCCATACAATTCGCTACAGCTGGACTTATCTCTGACCACGATTGAGTAGAATGAGAAGAAGCTTCTTTAAATGAAATTGACATCCTTGTTACGCAAACGATTATAAAAAGAGGCTGTTCGCTGATGGTAATGTCGTCTGCAAAACAAGAAATATTTGTTTAAGAAGAGAGTCGTAGATAGAACGGAGCCTTGGGGTACACCAGCATTTATTTTGTAAGCACCATCAGACTGAAAATCTGATAGCTGATAGAACGGTTCGAAAAGTGATCATCGGTTGGTGAAAGAGTTCGTCGATACTTAACATTAATAGTGCAGTTATGCGCGACATGACTTTTAATATCAGTAATTCGTAATGGCTCATCACGAAGCTGGATCAAGTCATTTAACTATGCATTAATCCCGATCAAACAAAATAAAGAAGTCACGTAGAATTGTGTATGTAAAAAATCGTCCGTAAAATCGATTTCAATGCGATTATATTTTGATATAGAACAATGGTACTGTGTTGTATACCCTTTCAAGCTGAATTCCAGCAGCTGGCTTGTATTTTTCAGTATGGACGTGGTTGACTTAGAATGTTGTTTGTTATGGTTGACGAGAAAGGTAGAAGAATTTCGGATGATGTCTCTGCATGTTATAGACTTTGAGATTTATCTGACATTTCCCGGAAGATATTTTCTTTCAATTCCTTTGTTTAGGCCAATTTCCGTCTCTCATGGAGATCAATTTGTGGTGATTTCACGAACTTGCGATTGAGACGCACAACTCAATTCTTGCTCCAATAAATTTAGTAAGGATGCCAGTTTAAAGTCTTCAAGGTTTCTATGGATCCGTCTACTCTTGATGACGTTGGTATATGCTTGATCTAGTTTACTTAAGCCTTGAACTTTTTCCATCTTCTTTATCCTTTTATAGAACTTAAAGACTTTAAGCATTTAAACTAAAAAAAATATACGAATTTAAAAGGTTTCGAAATACTTATTTTTTCTGGAAAAATTTACCAAAAAAATTGTAATTACGGTAAAATATACCATTCTTGAGTTCCATGATAAATATTTCGCAAATAATCATTTAAAGTGGATGAGGCTTTAAAAAAATCCTCCTTCACGAAAAGAGTGCAATTTTTAAACAGGAAATTGCTTCCATCGGCAACATAGGAACGCAATTAGTGGTACATTAAAACCACACCATCTCTGTAACCACCGACACAACCGAACATTTCCAACAACATCAAGCATCTTTAGTCTGCCATGGTACCGTTACATACTCGTACCAATGCCTTATACTATACTCGCATTCCACGCACTGCTATCTTTCGATTATAATTAAACAAAAAAAAAAAATAGCATTTGTTCTCGTTATCCTTGCAAAGTTCGCGTACGCATAATTTTCATTCCTGAAACCTCGTTCTGAGTGGAATACTTTATATTCACAGGTAGAAGGCCGTAGTCGTAGATCGTACCTACTTCGCTTTAAATGCACAAACAGTCGAGAGCTTTTTGCTGTTGCCAAAATGAAAATTAATTCTGTAGAAAGGATAAATGGTATGTGATAGTGTATGTAAGTAGTGATATATGTATAAGTATATCGACTGTTTTACTTTTGGTGAAAATGCTCATTTACCGCTGAAATAACACTTACACATATCAATGCGCTAGGGAAACATATAACCCTTCTGATGGAGCCTCCTTTTGACTGATGTTACGTACAAACTCCAACATAACCGATGCTGCATTGCCTAGCATAAAGAGGTTCAAATAATTGCCACTGACTGGATTTTCAGGATGTGCGTGCATAGAGCATCCTGGAGATGCGTATCACTTGTAGCAGCTACAACAATCGATATAATGTGGAAAGTTGCGGGAAGTGAAGTCAGCGAACTCAATGTGAAATAAAATACAGTAATGTCTGAAAACATAAGTCCACGTAGCTATAAAACATAAATTCTGTAAAACTTTTACTCTTTAACTACTCAACCGATCATCATGAAATTTCATAAAAATTATATGAGGGCGACAGAATAGGGCATAGGGTACATTTTATTAAAAAAAAATATTATTCCCGAGGGATGGAAAAATTAGTTTTATGTGGCATCGATACCCATTTGTTATCAATGCATAACGTTTAGAGCAGGTTAAAATACACAGAGCGGTGCTTTATAAGTATTTTAAAAAAATGGCTATTCAACAACTGTGCACGCATTTTTGTAAATATAAATAGGTAGCAAACAATTATTAATAATGTGTGTACTTAATTAAAAGTCGCTTAGTATCTACCATCCTAAATATGTTCACCAAAGTATTTTGATCGATTTTAATCGAAATTTCAATTAAGTTTCATCCTTTTGATATGATGCAGTGTGGTGGTAAACGTTGTTACACACCTCCGAAGAGTGATGCCTTCCAAAAGATAGATAAACCAGGAAGCATTTGGTTCATACCTTCCCTTATTGAAACAAAGTATAGTGGAAAATTCTCATTTTAAATGCACTTTTGACGGCAGCAGGCACTGGCACACCTTTTCGTTTGAGAACAGAGTCTCAAATATCCAACTTTGTTATGCTAATGACAATTGGATGATTTTAAGGACTATTTGGTTTTGCCATAGGAATCGAAATGAGTTTTGGATATTGGAGCTTTTTAATTACAATTTTCTCAGTGGCGATAGTTTTTGTGGGACTTATTTGGTATCTGAAAGAAAAACCAATAGCAATTGAAAAGTAGTTCCAATGATTTTCTGTTGCACTTCGTTTTCTGGCATGCCATTCGTTTTGCCACCAAAAGGTGAGATAGTCCACCGAGTACGATGTGGAAGTTAATTAAAAAGTAATAAACTAACTCTTAGAAGTCTACAGTATAGAAGTGTCCTGAGGTTTTGGTATTCAGCGGCATCTATTGGATTGATTTTTATTATTAAAATACCCTTCCTATACTTTACAACACTTACTTTATCAGCCAAAATCAGCTTAGCCAGTTGCCTTCATAGCTGTCGTCCTCCACTTAGAAGGGGAGGTTCCAGGTTTCTGCTCCACTCAGTAGGACCGGTTATTAGGACCTTGAATATTAATTCCTTGTTCCTTTGAGATGTGGCTTTGATACTAAGATGCCTTCTTAGCCCAGTCAAGTAGCATCGCTAAAATTGAACGGATCTATAAAAAATCGTACCGTCACAAGCAAGTCTAAAGCCTTTCTCGACATGAAAGGAGTCGGTGAGGGTCTTTCCATCCCTAATGTTGTGTGATGAGCTACATTAAAGGGTAGTTGGTGCAGTTCTTAGTAGTACATCCTTTACATATACATACACTCTAGGCGGAGGTTCCATATTCACCAGGTATACTTGCATCCGTTTAGATTGTACAAATAAGTTGGTATACGCTCCTTATACGAAGTGCTCAGTTTGGGAGATAAGCTATCTCTACACGACCATCTTCCTGGCCTGTTGTCACAGTCTTATAATCTGGAGATGTGTTATTTCCCAATTCTTCAGCACGGGCCTTACACCCCTTGGACGAATGTACTATTCTCTGGTTGAAATTTTGAGTCTGTCAGATGGCCCTTTAAATTTCTTCCATGTTTCTGTTTTGTTCGGAGAAGTCGCTGTCCGAAGCAAAAGGCTGCACTGCTTAGGTTGTTTGGTGAATTGAAACTGAGCTTACAGTAAGTACAAAGTGCTTACCAAGAAATGTATTAAATATCGGATCGTTTGTTGCCTAAAGGGTGTATCCATTAAGGATTGGGTTTGCAGTGTATGCAAAAAAAGCATCACAAAACAGTGTTGTGAATTATTTTCTGTATCTTTAAAAAGATGTGCTTTGGAACGTATCCATATTAGCGTGGTATACATATATGTCATTTCTATGCAATAGGAAATATGGGAGGTGTCAGGAAAACTGGTTTTGCTGACGTCTCGGACGTAACTTTCTTTTCACAGTTCTCGTTGTGGCCTGCAAACTTGCCTAACAGGCTTCGTTCTTAGCATTTTAAGCTTACCTTCTATTGCACGATTAACTGTAGAGTCTTTTTTATCAGCCTCCATTCGCTTTTAACTTGAAAAAGTATGTTGTTTAACTGTATGTTTTAACATCTTGATCGAATAATTGTCAGTTTTTGAGTTGTTAGAGCTTTTTTAGCATATTGGTAGTCAGTGCCATTTATTGCACAGCTTTAAAACAGTTTTAAATTCTTTTTTTTTTTTATTAAAACAAAGGTCCAAATGACCAATAAGAAAATCTAAGTCCTCCATAAAACTATTTATTTTGTGTCTTTATAAGCATTTTGTGTTTTTTCTTGTTTTGTTTTGTCCTTTTTTTGAAATTTTATACAAAGTTGTCGTTTCCAGTTCATCAGCAAGAATATCCTCCTCTTTCCAAGGAAAAACATCTCATTAAGAATGTGTCAGAAACCGGAAATCGATTTCCATTTATTTATGGAAAAAAGCATCCGTCTATTGAGTTAGTATTGGTAACATTGACCATTGCCTAATGTATCATGTACCTACTGTACATACATGAGTTGTTTTTATTGTAGCTGGGAATGGGATATCCTTAAAGACATTATAGAACTATCCTGTATGGTTTTTCTTTCATCACAGGACTATAGTCTTTTAGTTCAATTTATTGGATCCTTTATTCTTCTAGGGTGGCTTCCGTTCTATAAAATAAAATCAAAGAACAACATTTTGTGTGAATATATGTGTAATATGATATTAAAGTTGTGTTTTCCTTTGATTTTCGGGACAAAGAGTTCTTTTTCTTTTGCTTTATGAACCGGAAATATGTCCTTTTTGATGGAGATATTAAATTTATGAAGAAAATAAATATTTTGACACTTTTCATGAATTAAGGCTTCTAGGTTTTTGGTGAATGGCTAAAATTAACTTTTGTTTCCAAGAAACTCCTTCACAAAATATATATGAAACATTTAAGTGAATAATATGATGATGCCGTTTGGGGGAACTATGCTCTGGCGCTATCCGGATTCAAATTAGAAAGTTTTCGGGAGCGAGTGTTGAGAATAGAAAAATATCAAATGATTGCTCTCTCTGGCAAATCTTTTGCTACAAAAGTTTCAGAAATCCTTCATGAACATCCTGGACTCCAACTATGATGGGGGAGATTTCTATATTGGCCAAAAGAAAATCTTATGTCCCTGAAACGGGTACTTACTCTGGATCATTGAGGCATTGAGCTACTTCAGTGCAAGGATAACAACATCATGGTCCTTTAGGTTGAGTGTTGGGGGTTGTGCTTGTTTTGTTCAGAAACATGACCAAAAAGCCTCGCATATGATTCAAGTAATCTTATTGACCACAGAAGTAAATGAAACGGAAATGAAAAAACGGGAGAGCATTGAAAATAAGTGGTCAAATTCATTGAGGGAGCTACTGCATATGCGATTCTATAAAATTCTACAAAAGGCTTATAAAAATACCCAGGAGATGAAAATAAGGTAGCGGATACATGGTTGTACTGAACATATGGAAAAAGTTAGCTCTTAGAATTTTGGGATGGGAACCAATCCAACTTATGCGTAAGCTGCACGTTAAATACTGTTTACTACTCTATGTGAAACTAATCAGTCCCTGGTTTCAGACAGTACAAAAGTTAACAAACGGCCAATTTTTGACTTTTCTAAAGATTTTTGAAAAGATCAGAGATTTCCAGATCGATGCAAAGCGTCTTTTTATGAAATTGAACTTTAAAGGTGTGTTCGCATGAGAGCGACCAGCGAATGGACGAATTGGCAAACAAATTATATTTTAAACATTTAATATAGCTTACATATTAACATATTATGTTAGTGTGTAATTTTTGTTGTTTAAATTAAATTGCATTAAATAAACTATTCAACGCGAACTGGAAAGTGTTTGCTACGAACTGTCATAGTCTATTCGTTTTCCACATACCATCCACATACTCTTTTAATAAACAACATTATTGCAAACAAAACCACACCTGAAGAAAGAGAAAATAATCATTCGCTTTTACTTAACACTCTTATCAGCAAGAACCCAAATCTAATCCAATATCCAACTCATCCCGCCACCACCCACCGACAGATCCAATATTACCCAACACCACCATCCATCATAAACACATGATCTTCCATCTTGGATTTTGATTTAAATACCCACTCGCATCTCGCATGCTCTTTGCATTACAATTACAAACAAAAACAAACACCACATCATAATTCTTATTTAAGAGAACAATGCCCGTTTCCGTTATGCTTTTTTACACCTCAATTCATCAATGACCATTCTCAATAAGTTCTTCATTAAGTGCGTGTCGGTTTCGGTGTTTGGTTTTGCTCGCGATCGGTTAACAAAAATAATTGTTTTTTAATGTTAATTTCTAAAGTGGAGTGTTAAAAATATTAAATAATTGTTCATAAAGTGTTCAAGATCATTTATCTATAAAATTTTCATAAATTAAATTATTAAAAAGTGGTAAAAAATTAGTTTGTAGTAATTTCAATTTGCCCTAGAATCGTGTTTCTTGTAATGGCGTCGTCGTCGCTTGTATCGTCTATGTTGTCGCCGTCCGTAGCCGGTAGAACTTTATATCCGTTATCGTGTCTCGTCGCATCGCCGCGCGGGGTGGTTCAGTGCAGTGATTTAGGAAGAAAATAAATAATTAATGTTTAATGTAAGTTCAAGAAAAAGTGTTTCTGTATCTTGCATCCTGTAAAATTATTGGAATTTGGAATTGAAAAAGAAAAATTACGATTGAATGGGGTGAGTCAATATTTAAGGCAAGAACTAAGTTAATTTTTAAATTGTTTCTGCTTGCTAGAAATAAAACAGTGAATCAAAGGTGGATAAACAAGTGGTTAATTTAGTGTCTTTTTTTTTTCTTTCTAGGTGAGTGCGATTTTATCTCAAACTGTTTGATAAAAATGTAGGTAGGTACCTATTCTGCAACTACATAATTGTAATAGGTATTCTTTCCTAGGTAAGTTGTTTTGCTTTTTCTTACATCTTTTTATATGAAGAAGGTTTCTATTTTTCTAATTGAACAAGTTTTGAGCTACCTAGGTAGGTATGTTATGAAACAAATGGTAAAAAAGCTGTGTACAGCTGGAAGGGGGGTAGCAATGTGAGGATTAAAAAATGTTTAAAAAATAATTTATTTTTAACAAATAGTTTTTTTTTTGCGTAGCGTTAAGACGCCGCTGCCCCGGCCATAGATATGGCTAAGATAAAAACTCTAATAAATTGATTAATACTTTTGACTGTTTGAAAATTGTCAGTTCAAAACGAGTACCTAGCTAAATTTTAACATGTGATGGAAAAAGGGCTCTCATATTAAAACCAAATATCTAATTCTATCAAATTTTCTCTAAAACGACCACTTCGATTTTGAATGAACTTTCTGTAGGTATAAGAAAAATGTATTGAGATTCTAGTTTTTGGCTAAATATGCATGTTACAGTAGTCTGAGGTTTCCGATTTTAAGATAATGGCCATAAATAAGGAAGGATTCAACTGATTTTCTTCAAACTTTGTGGGAAGTAGGTATATACCTACCTACCAGCCGTTTAAGTTTTTGTTAGAGGTGCAGGTAAAATGTTCGTGGTAGGTGTAGTGCGTCCCAAATTTCGCTTGTTAACATTAAACATAGACATTTATACAGAAATTCAAGCAGATGATTTTTCGGCCAAAATTGGAGTTCTCTTCTTTTATGGAACTTTTCTAAAATAAAAAAATTCTTCTTGCATTTACCTTCACCAAGGTAAATAGTTTTATTAAAAATAGAGGAAATATGAAGTTGGTCTTTATTACATTTATTTTCATATGTCCCAACCCAACTAGTCCAGTTCGTTTAGTATCTGAACTGTATCCTTTTATACAGTCTCTTGATATGAATAAAGAAATAATAATAAAAAAAAAAAAAAAAAAAACGGCAGCCCCCGCTGAGACTCGAACCTGGGACCACTTCCTAACCCAGGTTTTGAGAGTCGAATAAATAATTTTTACTTACAAATCTATATAAATTATTATATAAATAAATAAATACAAATAGTACTTTTTGGAGGTTGGTGCCGTTCGTACGGCGACGAAAAAAATTCTGCGAACTATGATATCCAAAATTCCAAAACGTCAAGCTAAATATTCATAGCTGGGATTTTGGGCCGGGTTCGAATCTCAGCGGCTGCCTATTTTTTTTTTTTAATTATACTTATTTATTATTATTATTCACAACATCAAGAGGCTGTGTTTTGTAGGAGGATATTGGACTGTTCATGGAGCTGACTTCAAAATGGCCACCCAGATACCATGTATTAATAATGGTAGCTTCCGACAGATGCATCTGCCAAATGAAATGACATACCTTTCTTTTGGCAGATCAATCTTTTGTAATCTACCTTTATAAATAGCTACATGGCTCCGTTCACTCAACTTCATGACTCTGCTAAGGGTAATCTCAAACTTGTCTGCTTTACACTAGTTTGGTTAGCTGGGTTGAACTCAGAAAGGTAACGCAAGCCTCCTGGTCTTGGTTTGTTCATTTTCTGAGGCCAACTAAATGCTGGCGTCCGTCGCTTCGGTTTCTTGTTCCTACCAGGAATTTATAGGCCTGAATCTCCTCTTCCTATATCGCAATTGTGTTGGAATTGGAACGGTGCAGATATGTAGTCAAGGACTGCAAGAAAGAGTAGCGGGCACAAACCTACTGTGATTTGGAATTCTTCGGTGACGTGACACAATCTTATCTTTGTTACTGCGTAGTACCTATAGTAGTAGCATTAATTCAGTGTTCATCGCTATCTCATTTTAAATTTTTTGTCCAACGGTAATGAGTCAAAAATTCAGTGGATTCGGGATAAATCTTGTATGAAGTACTATAAGAGATCTCTTTTAATATGTGTATAAAATGGAACATTGTTTTGGGTTTATCGAGAATTGTATATAAAATTTTAAAATAAATCGCGAATAAAAGAACCTTCAAGAAACTTAAGTTAGAATACCGATAAGCATTCCCCATCAACACTTCAAGGCATCTCACGAAACAGGTGTGCGTGCCAAAAAGCATTGGCTTGAGGGGTATGTTTGATGTTTCCGATTTCATTAATTGGCCGTAAGCGACACCGCCATAAAATACCCAACCCAATTAATGTCCTCAAAATTCAACATCATTAGTTAACAATAATGTTTTGTCTGAAATTATTTTTACAAAAAACAAGCTTTCTGGCAAATTGATTTTTGTCAAACCACATTCATTCATCATTCCTTAAAAAAAAAATGTCTGCAAATATGAAATATTCATACACACCCTGTGAAATTTTTAATTTATTGTGACAACTGAACCATATTAAAACAATCCATTGGACTTGAAAGGCAATTAACGTGTTTATCTTTGGCATGTCCTTTTTTTGGTCTCATTCTACAAACGGACTATTTTTTTTAATTTTTATATTTTTACCTATAAACTTTACGCATATACAAATTTGTTATATTTTTAATTGCAATTATTATGTTAAAAAAAAAGAAGAGAAAAATATATGCCAAACAGATGGTGTGGAGAAACATAGATATCTGGTCCTTGTCGTACTTTATTTTTTTATTTATGTTTGCATCTGCCAATAAACTTTAATTTTTTTTTAAATAAAAAAGGACTTCCGGCCACAGCCAATCACATGGCCTCAGTTTTGTACGACAATCATTTTTTGTTTCCTTTATTTTGTTTTTGTTCACCTCCATTAATATTCTTTTTAATTGGATTTTCAATTGGCTGCATTAAAATGCAATTTTTATATATATGTATGAAAGTATTTGTTTGTTTGTATAAAACTACGTCACTTTCGAAAAAAAACGTGATGAGCGTGGTTGGAGGATAATTAAAAAAAACGTTTCTCATAAGTTTTTGATTGACTGATTTGATTGAATGTTTTTTTTTTTTTTGAGAGGGAGTTTGTGTCAGTCTTTTACCAAAAACATTCGGTGTTGATGATATGCGAGCATGTTAAATTCAATTTATAAAAATTGATTGAACCTGGGTGTTTGGGGAAAGTGACAGGAATTTGATGGCAGATGTTGAATCAATTTTCTGATATCCATAGGTTTTGTCTCAATTATTGTGCTTTAGCTGAAGATTATGTTTTTTATTCAAATCGTTCTGATTCAACAAAGGGTATTTTAAGAGGTCTAAAACTTTAAGTTCGCAGCACTGTTTACATTGACAGCCATTTTGTTTTTTGCCATGTGATTTATCTTAAGTTTTGTTTGCCATTTTAAAATGAATCGACTGTCGCCTGAACAACACATGCAAATTGTGCAGATTAATTTCGAAAAACATGATGAATGGGCTCGAATCGGGATTGCTGTGGGTCCAAAACACTTCTTTGCCACCAGTCACTGCTATTCATGCGGTCTTCTCCATCGCTTACAGTTGGACTAAAATCTAGAGTTTTACTCTATGAGCCTCCTTCAAACTTCGTGCAGAATTCCTAGTAGAGTGAACATTTCACTAACTTACTTAAGGTTGAGCTTACAGTCCATTGGACCACGGCCACAAACAACATATCCCACCATCTTTTCCAGTCCCTAGACGGGTGCATACAACTATACCTACGTACACTACCTAAATTGAAGAATCCCACTTCTGAGTTGTTCCTCGTAAGAGTTTTGGAATTGAAGCCCCGGGGAGCAGGTGTGTATATTCATTGTATTTTCAGCTTTTTATTCAGGTCAATGAAGCTGTTTAGTCTATACAGTTCGGGTTTGAATCTGCTCCTCCATAGTCCATACTCCATTGATACATATAGGGCCGAATATCGCCAGAAGAATCCATCTCTCATAGCACCCCATCCGCTTTTCATCCGATTGTGTCAGGACTCAAGATATACGCTTCTAGACCATACAGCAAGACTTATGGAGGATTAGAGTCTTGTATAGAGTCTCTTTGGTCATTTTAGAGAAATATTTGATACCAAAATTCCTCCTTAGCCCGTAAAACAGCGATTGGCAAAAATGATTCTTTGACTCAGCACTTATGTTAGTCTGAGAGATGGTAGTGGAACCCAGGTAGACTCAGTCCTTGAAGTGGTGACATTATAGCGCGTCACTTTGACTACGCCATTCTCGATTTCATTCTAGTGTTCTTCGTATCCTAGAAGAAACAGGGCAAGGCCTTCATATTCACGGTTTTATTCAAGCCTTCCATTCCATGATGTAATCCTGCACATGATACCAATTCGCACCTACATACCAATTACAGTTAGACTTTGTAGGCAAACTTAAGAATCTTTATCCATGCCAATTCAAGTGGGTCAAACCATAAGTTATAAAAGGTTAACTTATATCCTTGGAAGCAGAATTAACTTTTTTTTAGATTACTGCTCCCAAATCCACCATAAAGCATTTCGAAATTCCAACTGGTCCCACATTTTTTAACCCTTGTTTTCACAATGTTCCCTTTGAAAGAGTATGTAGGTACAAGGTACTCCATCTCTCTCATTTGGTCCTTAAGAATATTTTATAACATCATCACAACCATATCTTATACATAATATACGAATGCCAACATCCAGCGTCACGTCCAAGTCATTTGCTATCAGCTTATAGTTAACTTAAATGAAAAACTGCAAGGTTCAATTCCCGCACTCCCTTTTATAATCACATCAACCAATCCAAAAACGTGCCCACATCGTCGTCACCGTCGTCGCCGTCAACACAGGACTCTACACAAAATCCACCAACAGGGACCCAAGCTACAGAGCAGTAGCAGCTGTGTCAAAAGTGTTAAACGGTTTTATAGTTGTCATAAGGAGCAAAAAAATTCATTAATCAAAAAATATGTGTGTGCTGTGCAACTAACTATACACGAAAGTTTTCTTTCTCGATCTGGATTCTGGATTCTGGACTGCATGGGTTCTTAGTTTGTTTTCTTTCCTCTCGCTCTCAGGAAAAACTTGTGTTTTATTTTTGTCGTCAGCAATGAGAGGACGAATAAATGAAAATAAAACTTTAATCTAAGAAAATATAAAATTTACACTGGGAAAAATATCTCCGGCAAGAGATGACGACAATATTTCCATCCTTTTCCGGTGAGAGAAGTGACATGAAATGTATATGACCTGGGCAACTGGGTCGCACGTAGTTGCTCTGTAGTATACTCTCCGCGCACATACGTTAATATCACTCAAGATGAGTTTTTGCCAAGCACTAAGAGAGTACAATATGTTATTTAAGGATGTAATTTAATTATAATTTTTTATAATCGATAAAAGTTGGTGTATACTTATAGGCTTCCGACTTGATTAAAAAATGTTGCATACCTTCAGCAGCCTAAATCATTGTTTGCACGACAAAAAACTTCTCCTTCTCTTCTAAATGCTCCTACTTTGTTAATCCACTATAAGGGTATTGAAAACCTCTTGAAAAGGTTTCCTTTTTCACGAAACCCATACTTGTCCCCTAAGAAAATATAAAGAAAATAGTTGAAGGATGTTGTCTCCAAAGTTTGCATGGACGATCCACAAGATTTGATTAATTTCACCCGGGAATTGGTAAGTTCGTAGTCGTAGCTACATACATACATACACACATATTTATTTCTTATGAATATATGAACACTTTGTGTTGACGTGACATGCTACCAGTCACCGGAACATGTTGGGGTTACTTTAACATACCACCTTCTACGTTTAACATCATGCAAATTGTATCCTTCTTTATACACACATAAAACCAAAAAAGGATCCAAAGCAATCAATCACAGAGTTTTGTGGATTTATGCTAATCTATGGGACACTGGGTGCGTGAGAGTTTGTCCTTTAATTTTCTATACAAATCTTTGGTGTTTTTTCGGGTTCACCCACACAGACAATACCAATGGATTTGTGTTTAATAGGACATCATAGTGATAGTTTGTAGTATTTGTATATTTTATACACGAAATTCGATAACATTTTAGATACAAATTTTAGAAAGAGTTAGATACAACCTTTTGTTTGTTGTTAGTATATCGATTAGATCCTTATATGGGTCTTAATGCTAAACTTATAAGGAGTGTTTACTATAACTTAATCACAAAATATGCACACAAAAATTGAAATCTGGAACGCATTTTCATATAATATAGAAACACCTACATAAATTGGATTTTTTCTTGAAAAGCAAAATCAGAACAAAGGCCCCACGTTTGGTGCCAATTTTATCAAAACCAACGCTGCTCCTGAATAACACACACGCTTGGTTCCTAAGAGCAGCAATTCTATTACACCTGCAAAAATCTGTGAATTTAGGTTTTCGGTAGCAGATTTATGTTTTCCAATTTAAAAAAAAAAAAAAAAAAAAATTAACTAGATTTTTTTCCACCATTTTGTGGAAAACGAAAAAATTCGCGGGGAAGCAAATAATGTCATAATTGAAAAAATCTAGAAGAACTTCCCAAACGGCGACTCCAACAGTATTGATAGCAAGCCTAATGAGCTAATTCGATTGTGTTGGTGAAATATAGAAGTTAGCTGACGAACCCTAGTTGTGCAGTGGGGAGCTCTCGCATTCCCGTAGTGGGTTGCTCCTGACTGTAGATTACCCAGCTCGTTTTTAAAAGGAAAACAGCCTTTCCGTTGGGGCTTGGGGGTTGTGATAAGAAAAAAGTAGAAAGATGACACAGCCAAAGAAGGGGTCTACTATCTTGTTGAGAAGAAGGCACAGCTTGCACGGCAACACTTCCGGCAATGGACTCAGGTTAATCACCTTTTCTGCGGAGTCAAGTGTCATAGTAGTCCACAGCTCAATATAAAAATGGAGAACATATACCGTCTGCCAAATTGGCCATATTGCGATTGATGGCTGACATGCCACCAATGTCTTGGATGTCCGCACTTTCCCAACTTAAAGCTAAAGTACAACGGAGTCTCCTCTCACGTCTCACCTGTAACTAGAAACGTTTTTTGTGTCACCAGGTACAAACAATGAAATATCTATTGTGTCAGCTGGCCCAAACTGTTTTAGACGAAAACCTTTAGAGCTCTGTAAGTGCTGCCCGTGTGATCAGCGAGCAAAGAAGAAAAGAGGAAAACTGACTTTTCAGAAAAGGAGAAAGTTGGAACTTTCGACCGCTCAGAAAGTTCTACCAGAGGGTACTAAATCCCAGCTGAAAGCATGAAATCATGCAGCATGGGGAACGTATGGACCGATACGCACCAGCCCGCCGATCTTCAATTTCAACGCTGATGGAAAACGCACCAGTGGAACTCGCCGTGGATGACATCAATCAAATTAGTGAGCGTAATTGGATGAAACTGCTTAACTACCGGACTAGCAAGCTGCTAAGAGTATGAAGATTGATTCCGTGCACAACAATGGACTTTAAGCCTACTAGTACAACCTTGCCGGAATTACTTGTTTAATTCTGGAAACATTCCACCAATTTGACTAACACCGGCAAAAATCATTTCCAACTGTTGTGACTTAGACTTGTAAGCGCTATACGGGCTCTATACACAGAAGTTGTCTACATCCAAGAAACACATGCGCTATCATACAAGCAAGCTATGATCCCGGAAGGACAGCATCGACCCATAGAATCCGTTGCGTCCGTGCGTCTGTGCGTCCGTGCGTCCGGCAAATCAACTGACAGCTCGATTAAATACACGTGTTCTTACGAGAAGTGGTCCATAAACATAGCATGCGGCAACGCAACGGACAGAAGTAGCCGAACTTTTAACTTTTTCTTCTCCGGCAATCCGTTGACAGCAATTTTTTTTCGATTTGAAGTGGTTTCGTTTTGGCATTGAAGAAGAGAAATATATTTCTTCTTCTGAGGGTTTTGGTTATAGTTGTAATTATGTAAAGCATAATTTTTTGCAGCATGTTCGAAGAAAAGAAAGAGGCAGAAATGGAACGTCAACGCATTCATTGGGTCACCCCCAATCCGGCGATCCGGCAAACGTCAACGCATGCGTTGCCGCAACGGACCAACGGATTCTATGGGTCGGGGCCTTAACGCTTGACGATCTCTAAATCTACCCTGAATGCCTTCGGTTAAGTTGGCTGAGCACTAACTGATGTATGACTGTTTATCTTCCATATCTTCCTTGGCCCAGACTTCTTTAACCTTGAAATTATCAAAAACGTTTATGAGAAAGTTGCCTTAACCACATAGGATCGTGCAAGAATTTCACTTAGAGCAATGTTCCCGAATTTTCAGTTTTGAAGATAATGTCTCTCGCACCGAAGATCTTGGAACTTGGGAATCTGGGCTGGCTTCAATAGTCAGGAAAGTTATACATGCTTTCCGTAACTCGCTACAACAACATCCCTCCCCGGTTAACCTGGCCTTTCATTAAATTCTATCGCTTCAAGTTCTGGAACTTCAAACCTAGTTGAAGCGACATTATAATGATGTTTGCTGCGGGACAGTTTTCTAACCAAAACTTGTTTTTCGTAGAACTAAATTAATGTTTAAGCTAAAAAACAAAATGCTTTCTATGACAAGTGAGAAATTCATCAAAACATCAACAACAAGAATTTGATTTTTGTACGTAAATCACACACATCAATACGTATCGGAGGATACTTTATAGCCCCTGGTCAAAATTATTCACTTCTCATCTTGAATTCCCACACTATAATAATCTCCCACAAATTGTGCACACATCCTCTCCTTCCCAACAAGAATAGGATCCCCATCATAAACTTTAGTTTATTTGCATGTTTTTGTTGCTTCATTTTAAGAGAACCATAAATAATGTGATAGAAGTTGCAAATTTCCTTGCCGTGCCGTGCTGTGTCGTGCTGGGCCGGGCCGGGCCGTGCCTCTGGTGTTAATGATGAGTATCGACCCGGAAAATTAGCAAAGTCTTGTTTATTTATTTATCTCCCACAGGATACAACAAGATCCTCAACCTAACACCTCTTATGCATATAAAAGGTACCGCATCTACCTCAACCTATGTATATATACCTATGACTAGATACGCTGTTGTTCTCCATATCTCCTCTTGGTATGTGTGTATGTAGATAGAATATCTTTTCCCATATAGATTTAGGTACTCGACCGTTATAATAAGAAACATATACTTTGTTTATGGGCGCTCCTTGGAATATTATTTATCTAACGAAGTCCTTTCTATCTGTGTGTTGCATAAATGATATGTGGCTAGTTTGGTTTTTCATGAAAATTTATGATAGTTCAGCTTTTAGGAGCTAAAAGATACATTTTGCGTTTTGCATATTATTTTTATGAGGAATTTTTTAACACCCTGCCAGGAGGGAAAGTCAAATTGGAAATTATAATTCAGCATATAGGTTGAGGCTTAAGCTTGGTCGTAGATGGCACTGAGCGGTAAGCATATCAATTGCAAGCTCCATTTTTTAAGAAAAAGTTAAAAATTTGTTTGAAGAGAAATATAATTTTAAACCAAATCTTAAAAAGTCTTTGGTCTAAACAAAATTTATTGCATAGTCCTTGAACTTGAAGATGCAAAAGTGTTGGTATTTCAGGTTGTCTAAAGATTTTTTTGAACAAAATTAAGAACTGTTTTGGAACTGTTCACGCATTGTTAACATGCTGTTCGCGAAATGTTTGCTACCTGCTATATAATCTTGCATCATCTCGTGTTCTTTGCGATATTTTCCCAAGCAGCTCGTAGAGCATAATAGCATCGCTACTTCTTTGTGGTGCCTACTAGAATTAAGGTGAACCCACGACAAGCGTCGGATCTATGGCTATTATTAGATAGCTGAATTCCCTTCTCTGAAAGAGGGGTTAAAGAAAAAGAGACGGCTCTACAGATCCAATTCCAAAATGATCTACACATACCTCACAAGCCTGTAGTGAAGGTGAAATATATCAGAACTGCCCCATCGTCGTATTAGCTTAGGTGGGGTTTTGCTGACATTGGAAGCTTAATACAAAGTATCTCATGCTTTTGGGAAGTCAGTGACAGTGTGAAATGATCCAGATCAAGGCCAAGTCTTAAAGCAGCGAAGCCTTGTAAGGACCCATGCACCCACAGAAGAAAAAGACGATGCTACCAAGCGAAGTTTCTGCGAGCTCCTCGCCACACATTAGAGGTGCCCCAAATATGAAATTTTAATTGTCTTGGTAGATTTAAGTGCCATAATATTTGGAGAGAGGGCATCTTTGATGAGACGAACTTCCGAGCACAGCAAACACGACACAACTTCCCGATAACGAAGTCAGGCCCATCGATTTTGTAGCGGGAAGAAAGTGAGCTCGGTGAGCTTCCTACACCTCTCCATCTACACGGGCACATGGCCAACACTAGACGGTCAATCATGTTGTGACTGACGGAAGAGACTCCCTTGCATTAATAATGTCCTTATATTCCAAAGAGCCAATATCGACTCGGATCACTTCCACAAGTTCTTGCCAAACTTCGAGTGCTGATATCCAGGGAAGCTCTTAGGAGAACAACGCTTTAATCGGAAGCGACCTGTATAGTATTTATGCCTACCATATAACCCTTTAACTTGCTAGAAATCTCACTTTTCAATGTCATAGCTATGTCAACAGGAATAACATAAGTTATGCAGCTTCAAAAGTAATGGGCTTCGTGCAATCATCTCTGAGAAACCCCTTGTTTGTGTTTGGCTCGGAGTGAAACAATCATCAACAGGTATGGTATGATGAAAGCACTCTAGAAGACATTAAGTCGATGATAACCAACTGGAGAGACTATAAATAAACCAGTTTCTAAATAACGACATAAATATCCAGTCAATCTGAACGACAACCAAAAGTTGCATTCGCATGTCAAAAATGAGATCGGAGTAGTCATTGCCAGAAAAAAAGCAGGCTTAGCCGATGCGATAAAATCGGAACTTTTTAAATATGCTGGAGAACTGGTCAGCAAAATGCACCAGCTCATTTGAAAAATAAAGCCGAAAGAAAGTATTCTAGACGATTAAAATTTCAGTACCATCTGCCTATCCACAAAAGAGAAGATCTGCTTCTCCGTATACATGCAACGTGGCCTCACAACCGGGAAATCTACCAACGGTAAAACCATGATCTCAAGTCGGGTTCTGGAATAAAGCCAGGAATTTAACATCGGCAGTGATTCTAAAGACACCTTCGACGCCACCACAAGTTTAAGACAAGGTGTACAGTACATCAGATACTACAGGGTGGGCCAAAAGAAGTCATCCATCCGATGTTTCTAAATGAAAAACTTGGAGTCTGTTTTTTGATTATGTTTATTTGAACCTTTAGAATTGTATCGGTCAAGTTGAGAAGATAATATCGGCCAAATGGGCGCCGCGCCGCCGCGCCGCCGCGCCGTCACAATCGATTGCTTGTTTTATGGCATTTTTCATCACTTCAGCAAGAACATCGGGCGATAGATTCTCGCAATCGTGTCGAATGTTGTCCTTGAGGGCTTCTAGAGCCTCGGGTTTGTTCACGTAAACACGGGACTTCAAAAAACTCCACAAAAAAGTCTGAAACGGTTAAATCGGGCGATCTTGCGGGCCAGTGCAAATCGCCAAAACGAGAGATGAGGCGACCCGGGAACTCCGCCTTCAGAATATCGGTTCATGGCTTGTTCACTTGTATTCTGCATCTGTCTAGTTCACAAATGTCAAAACAGATTTGACATTGGCGGCCATTTGTAAAAATGAGAGCATCTTCCAATAGGGTGATTTCTTTTTACCCACTTTGTATTAACCAACACAGTTGCTTGGGTCTGCTGACGACCTTGACGTGATAGGAAGAACAAAACGAGGATTAACCGGTGCCTTGAATAAAATGGAGTCAGGAGCGGAAGAATGAAACTGATTATAAACGAGGCCAAGAAAAAGTTAAAACTCCAATCCCACCACCACCGACTTGTAGGTATATGGATGGTATAACTGCAAGGTAGTGAAAACATCATCGGCGGGGAACTGAATTTGAGGAACTAAGCCCCATCGAGAAGGACGAAGGAGGCACTGTACTGAACACTCATCATCCCTGTTCTTCGACTCTTCACCAGTTGCATTCAGAAACTAAAGCAGACTCATAATTAGTGAAAAATTAAAGTCGGTAGGCTGTAGGTCATATTAACAAAGACTCGCGCATGCTTTTTTTAGCATTATCAAAAGTAAGGTAAGTTGATCAACTTACAACATTTTCGGATCCGCCCCTTTTTTATCAACAAATGCAGATAATCCTAGTTTGAACATTAATTTTTCGTGCCCATACACCTTTTAACTAAGCGCAGCTTGGATTATGGCTCAGATCAACTACAGCTGCCCTCAACTACAGTTCGATAATGACCTTAAAATCTCAAAAAAATTTCATCATTATGTCCCATAAGAGTCAAGCTTGGCTTGGAGGTAAAATATGGCTTAGCTTGCGAAGAGGTCCATTTCCTTAGTTTAATTCAGTCTTTCTTAATTGCAATGATGAAGTCATATTTTTATTTCCTATTTTCAATTAGCTTGTCTTTGACATTTAGTTTTGACAGAACGTAACTCTGTTAGGGCATTGTACTTGTTCTATAAAACTGAACTGGAATTGTGAGACATCGATCCAGATCAAAAATCCATTAAATTCATCATAAAACACATACATACGCTTGTAAGTTATTGTGATTCATGTTGTTATTTACAAAAAAATAGATACAATATAATAAAAGATACTTCCGCCGGTTTTTGTTCCAAATGATGTAGGTACGATACGAGTATGTACCCACCACATCGTCACAAACAAGTCTTAAAGAATGCATCTGAGCTGTTGTAAAAATTGTAATTCCCCTTCTTTCGTAACGCAAACATTTCGAATCACAACAATAAATTTATCAAAGGCACGAGGCGGTACACATGCGCGAAAGCAATCACTTCCAACAACTGGTCAGCTATGCTATAAAAGCCAGCCATCCAAACTGAGCCAATACCAGTTCCATTTTGAACCTTTCTCCGTAACGTACCTGCCACAGCATATACCCACTTTAATTATGATAAAGTTCATCGTGTTTTTTTCGTTAATAATTGCGTTAGTTGCAGCTGATTACGACTTCCATGATTCCGACTTTAGTAAGAGTTCTATTAATCGAATCTATATAGGAGACAAACTGAATTAATAAATCAATCTTTTAGATGAGCTTATCTTCAAAGATCTAACCGATGAGATCGAAGATACTCCACTTCGAATTAGGCGTGGCGCTGATAATGAATCCGAATCAATTAAGTGCTCCAAAAAAAAGTCCAAAGAGGAAAAAGATACCCATTGCTGTAGTGGCGAGAAGGGAAACCCCCAAGAACTGGAAAAAGTAAAGGAGGTCAAGAAGCAGTGTATCGCTGAAATTCGCGGTGACAGTGGATCTGGTAAGCAAAGATAGCCAAACCAGAACAAAAGTCAATGAACTTCAGTTTTGTTTACATTATGGTTTTATTTACAGATGATGAACTTGGCTATGATCCACTCAGCTGTGAATCAATTCAAGTTATGAGGGAGAAAACAATTTGTGCCGCTGAATGTGTAGCTAAGAATTTGGATTTACTTGGAGATAATGGTGAATTTAAACGTGATGCATTGTTAAATCACACACGCAATATCATTGGAGAAAGCAGATGGAAGGTCGGAGCGTTGGAGGAATATATCGATGGATGTTTGAATAATTTGAAAGAACAGCAAGATGCGCAGAAAAAGACGGAGACTAGGCAGTTTGCATGTAATACATCGCCATTGCAGTTCCATCATTGCATCTGGAAGAAATTTGTTGAAGGTTGTCCAGCTGAGTCGCAGATCGATAGTAAGAAGTGCAAAAAGTTAAGAGAACGTTTGACGAAGGGGGATACTTCGTATGCGGAAAAGACTTTCAAGAAACTTTTCAAGCGTCATCACTAAATTTATTTTAAGATTAATGGATAAGATAAAAATACAAAAAAATAAAGGTTGAGAGGCAAGCAGCCATTTTTGTTTCCTTTTTTTACCAATTTTATATACAGTTTTTAATGTTCGTTCCCACAGAACCACACGGACCGTACCGATACCAACCACAGAACAGAACAACTCTAAACGAACATTTGTTATTGCGGTTTTGTTTGCTGATATGGAATAATTTAATTGCGAAATGCTTTTTGATAAAGGGACCACGAGGACCAATATTTATGGAGATTTTAAATTTTTGAATTTTGTTTCCTTTTTGAAATTTAAATTTTTTTTTTTTGATATCTAAGAGTGTTAGAATTCATGCAAGGAAATTTTTGACCTTGATTTGGGATGGAAAAGAAAGGTATTTTATCAATTCTTAAACAAAACGCCCAAAAATATATTCTGAAGGGTGTTTTTTTACAGGTCTAGAACACTAAGTCACGGTCTGCCATGCACCGTTTTCATTGACAGAAATTATTATGTCATCTGCCATTCATCTTTAGTTTAGTTTGCCATTTCATCATGCATTGACCGACGCCTGAACAATGCATGCAAATTGTTCAGATAAACGATTTAAGGAGATTGCTTTTGATCTCAATTTTTACCGGAAAATTTGGTCGGCGATGAAGCTTATTTTTGGTTGAATGGCTAATTCAATAAGCGTGCTCTTTTTTTAAAAACTTTTTTCCTAAATTCCCCTTTGGTAATGAAATTTTCCTGCATACAAAGTTCTTCCAAGAAAAACCTTAAACCAATTATAAGAATTCAAATATTTTTATAAATAATTGCGTGATTTTTACTTGCGATTATAGGTATTATAAGGCAAGTTATGCATTCGTAAAAAAAAAAATACTAAAAATCAAACAAGACATTACGATGATAGAGAAGATTAAAAAAGTGGGTCCGACAATTATGTCTGTCTGTCTGTCCGTCTGTCTGTATCGGCACCTAGAGCCTAAACGGCTGGACCGATTTGCTTCAAACTTATTACATAGTATTATTATGACGTCCTACAGAGGGATTTCTGGAATTAGCATTCTAGCTCCAAAACTAACGGTACCTGGCATATGATTTTTGTATGTAAAACTCATTTATCTTAAAAACGGCTCCTACGATTATGAGTAAACTTTATGTTTTGGTTTTAACAGATTTTTCAGGAAGTCTTATAACTGTACCTCCCATAGGACCGGTTTTTTAAATCAGATTTTCTCGTAAACCACTTGACGGATTTCGATGAAATTTTTAATATAGGAGCCCTTTTCTAGACAAAATAATATGAATTCTTAAACTGTTCAAAAAAAGTTTTCTATGTTTTTTTAAAAAAGTTTTAAAATATTTTCTTTAATTTTTTGTTTTTTCCCAAAATGGTTTTTTTTTTTTTTTAATTTTATTTTTCTGATAAAAACTACAAAGTGCTAGAAAGTTGGTATACTCAACAAAATTTGCAATATATTTTCGAAAAGTTTTTAGAAAAAACTGATCGAACGATTTTGGAAAAAAAATTCTTAAAATTTTAGACAGTAAACGAAATCAGATGGCTTGCTTAATTTTTTCCAAAAAAAAAAACGTTTAAACTAGTGAATAGTGATATTTAAGTGATCAATAAAATTGCATATCAATTTGTCTCTGCTTTTTTTTCCAAAATATCAAGCCATAAGACCACTGTCACACACTAGAGGAAGTTCGTTCGACCCAGTCGTGCACTTTATTGACGTGATAATGTCTAATAAATCGGTTTGGAATATATGGGCAGCACGCACAAAAAAATGTCACAGTCCAAGTGGGGGGGGGGGGGGGGGAGGGGGTGTTGAATTGTCAAATATGGTGGGTGGTTGGTGGGCGGTTCTAGGTGGGTTGATTGGTTGGCAGTTTTGATTTGATGGGGTGCGATGAAAAAGTTGTCAAAAATGGTGGGTGAGTGGAAGGTGGTTGGATTTGGGTGATTTGGTGTCTGGAGGGGGTGAGGAAAAAAATTTCAAAAATGGTGGGTTAGTAGCAGGGTGTTGTATGTGGAGTAGGTGGTTGAATTTGGTGCATGGGGGAAATTGTCAAAAATAGTGGGTGGGTGATTGGTGGTGGTTAGGAAGGGCTGGCTTTATTGTGTGGGGGAGGAGGAACAAATTTTCAAAAATGGTGGTCTGTTGGTTGGTGGTTGTATGTGGTGGTGGGAGGTTGGTGTTCAAGGGGTGAAAAAATTGTAAAAATGGTGGGTGGTTGTAGGTGGGTTGGGTGGTTGGTGGTTGGAGAGATACCTATACACATGAAGTGTTTTGTATACTGGTTATCACGTAAAATTATCGTCCGTAAACCGACTTTTTTTTTTTGGTTTCATAAATTATCGACCTTGGTCTATTATGTTAAAGCTTATTTTTCTCGTAAACGGCTCTAACGACTTTGATTTTAAAATCAGTGCAGGTTTTTAGGTATGACCTTTTATATGGCAGAACAAAAATCAAAAACAATGACTACCAACGGTATCTTCCATAAGACCAATAAGTGTTGTTTTATTCTTGTAGTACCCCGTGGCGTAGTGGTTAGTGTGTCGGAGTCCCGAAGGTCCTGGGTTCGAACCCTAACGACTCCCCCTAAGTTCTTGTCCTGGGTACTGCCTCCTGCGAGGAAGTGACAAATCCTCGAAGAGAAATTAATGTCATGGAAAGCGCTTCTCTGTTAGCCGTTCAGTTTCGGCGGTAAATTGTAGGTCAATTCCATTCCATGTAAGTCACAGGCCCGGGTTCACTTAGAGCTGTAATGCCAACAAATTATTTTTAAAGCTCTTTTTAAAGCTTTTTTTAATAAGTTGATTTTTTTTTAAAGAGCTTAGGTATTAATTTTTTTTTTTCAAAAATGAGAAGAACATACTATAACACATAAATGCTGCATTCCTATGAATTGGCGTTTTTTCTCAAAAACCGCTCTACAGATTTTTATAATTTTATTCTCATAAATTGAAATGTATCCAAGAAAGAAAATGGCGTACTTTTCTTCAACTCAAAATCAGTTATTTAAGAATATCGATTTTTTTTTATTTCAAAATCTCGAGCCCAAGACCCCTTTCACACATTAGAGCAAGTTCGTGCCACCCAGACGAACATTTTTTTTTCTACCCATATATTGCTTCTTACGAGGAAGTGACAAATCCTCCAATGAAAACCTTATCGAGAAAAGGACATCTCTACTAACCATTCAGATTTGGCTGCAGATTGTGTAGGACCTTTCCACTGCTGCAGAGTATCAGCGCACAAACAAGAGAAGTTGTCAATAGGTCCAGGCTTCCTGATGATGTTTATGCCACAGTATTTAATTATTTGGGATAGTATTCCCGGAAAGCTATAAAATCCTTCTTAACTTTCTTTTGAAAAATGTAGCAAATTTCAAAATATAAAAACCACGGGCCTGTTTTCATTTGGTTAGTGTTTGTTGGCATGCATCAGGGTTACCACATTATACTCAACTTCTTTTATTTGGGGGCAGAAATAAAAATTTATTTTTCAAAATCCAATCAAAAAAAAAAATCTATAATTTAATCCCAACTTTTCTTATCATCACTATGAGCCGAAAAATGATGCAGGAAATGCTTATTCAAAAAAGCCTTATCATTTTTGGCTAATCCTTCCCTGATCTTCTTGCATTTTCCAGTATCAATTTGTGAGTCAGCTGGGCAGCCTTGAACGACCTCCCTCCAGATACAATGAGAGAACTGCAATGGACATGGATTGCATCCAACTTTCTCTTCCCTGCTTTCCTTTTTGGCTTCCTTCTCAACGGCTGCCTTCTCCTTGGATTCCTTCAGTTCAGCCAAACATTTGTCAACGAAACCATCAATAGCCTCAGACTTCCACTTGTTGCTGTCACCAATCTTAGCCCGGAGATTCACCAAAACATTTTCACGTTTCAAATCACCATGTTCATCGACCAAATTGAATTTCTTGGCAATGCATTCAGCAGTGCAGACGGTTTGTTCCTTCATTGCTTGCATTTGTTCGCAATCGAAAGGATCGTAGCTGGTAGCTGTAGGATCGAGAAATTAATTTGCATAGTACGTCAGAGGCTGTGGATAATAACTTACCATTAGCTCCACGAACTTCGGCGATGCACTCCTTCTTCACCTCCTTCATGACTTCCAAGTGAGCTTGATCGGCTTTGCCGCCATTGCAACAGAAGCAATCCCTATCCTTCTTGCTCTTTTCACGAGTGCATTCTTTTTGTTCTGGAACTGGAACTGAAACTGGAACTGCAACTGGAGTCGGAGCCGAAGCTGGAACCGGAATAGCTGCTGCAGCCTCGGTATCGCGTCTAAATCTCAATGAATCCTCAGCATCTTCATCGAAAGCCGATTGCAGATCATCAAACAAAAGTTCATCTAAAAAAAAATAGAAAAATTGAATGTTAAAAAAGTAATCTTTAAGATACAAAATTTTATCTTACTAAAGTCAGAATCTTTAAAATCATAGTCAGCACTGACGGCTGCCACAGCCAGAACCAAAACACAAACGAAAATCTTAAACATGATGAACTCAACCGCAGAAGATACCAAAAGATACTGATGATGCTTAGACGAACTCGTTGGCTTTTATACTCGATCTCTAGCCGGTCTAGAACTATATCTCATAATTGAACGAATGTATCTGACATGAGGTTTATTGATTGCTGTTCGATCTTCGATGGGGAGTTAATCTTCTACCTCAGCTCCGGCGCAATTATAGGGCATGATGGCAGCGTAAACATCTTTGTTGTTGTTGTTGTTGTTAGTTGGGATGAGGCTTTGGGGTTTTTGTTTATCATTAGAATTGACTGGATGAGTTGTTGAACCTATTTTTACCGAAAGGAGTTCGAAACGAACGTGTCTAAAAAGAGATCTTTATGATATATTTTTTTTTTTTTGGCCTAAATAAATGATGTTTCTTTCGGCTGGAAATTAAAAGCAAGCAATGAAACTGCTTTCACGATCACAAAGTATCTTTAGGTGGAGATTATTTTAAGCTGTGGATTCAGGTACATTTATATATATTTTTTTTAAAGATTGATTGGTAAGATATAATTGAAGTTCGTGTTAACTGCTATTGGATTATTTTTAAATGGGTTGGGAGTTTTTTTTTAGTAAAAAATATTTGAAGTGCAAAGTCAAAGCCAAAGCTATTGATTCTGATGATGGCAATGTTGATGTTGATTTTGATAAAAGGCGCACTTTTTCTTATTTTTGTTTGTTAGAAATCTACTTAATCGAGTAAACGCAGTATTGTAAAGGGTTGCCAAACAGTCGAATAGTTTCAACTCCGAGAACCCTAGAATGATTAGTTTAGTAGCTGGAAAATCGTGATTTAAGATACTACATTACTTTAAACAATACAAGATAATAACGCAGAACGAGAGACAGAAGAACAGAAGAGAAGAGTGAAGAACCAACTACACATAACAATAGCACGCAGTTATTAGTAATTAAACAGGAAATCATCCATGCAAAGTATTTAAACTATTTTACGTGTCTTTTACTTTACATTCAGAGACAATTTTTCCATTTCACGGTTGGTAATTTGCTGCGTTTGATATAAGAGAAAACTCTAAGAAACAAGAATCACGAAAAATACTGCCGAACTATTTCGGCGTTTAAATCCAGTGTTGTTCCTCTACACGTCGACTTTGATTGTCTACCTTTCTACGTAGACAATTGCGTCAACAATGTAGACAATGTCGACAGTGTAGACAATGAAGTCGACAACGTCGACAATGTAGACAATGAAGACATTCCATTCCAATCTGTCATTCTTGATTGTTCTGTCGCATGGTTTATTTCGAATTAGAAAAGGTGCGTGTTTGATTTAAATTAAATATCTAATAATTCATAGTCCTTTGTTGTTGAAATATGCTTTGATGACCTGGATTTATTTTAATAAAATCTAACAACAAATATGTAGCATATTGCAGTTATATCGAGCTTCTTGATTCAGTCTGCACTTTAATAAACAGGTGTCAAGCGGTTGACTGTCCCGTTTGTTGATTAAAGATTGGAACTGTTTTAATAGAAAAATCAATATTTTTAAGATTCTTTATGAAAAAGATATTAAAAAACCAACTTTTTTTGGAATATGGCCTCTATTAAACATCCAAATCTGTCAAATTGGGCAAACAAAAATTTATTCTTATTCCAGCCTCTTCCGCTCAAATGGAAAGAGTTTTTTTCAAGTATACCAAGAAATCTCTTGACTTTTGAACGATCTTTATTATTTAGTGAGAATTGAGGATAATCAATACAATTGTTTTGATGAAGACGTCGAAGACGAGTATGAATAAGACATCTTATTGAATAATTATGAAGTAAGCATTTCCAATAGAAGTGGTTTTTTTTCAATAAATACAAAATGCAGAGTGGAAGACTAAAATAATACAAATTTGTTTTGTTTTCATGATTTAGAAGACAAAAAAAGTTGGAAAAAAGTTGAAAATAGACAATGATGAATTGTCTACGTTGAATTGTCTACACGTAGACAATTGTGTAGTCTACATGTTTTGTCTACATGGAACAACACTGTTTAAATCACTCAACGTCGCGTATGTTACCTGATCTTCATTCCTGGTTCTAAATAAATTTCATGGATCACAACGGACAACTAACCTTGCCAGTTAAAAGTTTCCGTGTCAATTTGATTAAAAGCCCCAGCTCAGAAAAGCCTTAACTTTTGTTAAATTTTTTTGACGTGATAACGTCTAATAAATCGGTTTGGAATATATGGGTAGCACGCACGGAAAAATGTCACAGTCACGTTTCCTAGCTGCTTTCATAGCCTAGAAAGTCGAGAAAGTAGGAGGGGAGGTTGTTGGGTAGTTGGTTGGTTGTGGTGGGAGTGTATGTGGGCCAGTTAGTGGGTAGTGTCGGGAAGAGGAAAAATTGTCAAAAATGGTGGGTGGTTGTAGCTGGTTTGGGTGGTGAGACAAAAATTGTCAAAACTAATGGATGGTTCCTTGGTGGCTGTAGGTGGGATGGGTGTTTGGCGTTGGGGGGATTTTGTATGGTTGGGGGAGGGGGGGGGGGGTGAATTGTCAAATATGGTGGGTGGTTGGTTGGCGGTTGTAGGTGGGTTGATTGGTTGTCAGTTTTGGTGGTGGGGATGGTTGATTTGATGGGGTGCGATGAAAAAGTTGTCAAAAAAGGTGGGTGAGTCGAAGGTGGTGTGCAGGTGGGGTAGGTGGTTGGATTTGGGGGATTTGGTGTTGGGAGGGGGTGAGGGAAAAATAATTGTCAAAAATGGTTGGTGATTGGTTGGTGGCTGTAGGTGTGATGGGTGGTTGTCGGTGTTGGGTGACTGGCAAGTTGTTGTAGGTGTTATGGGTGGTTGGATTTGGGTTGAGGGTGTAGTGAAGGGAACAGTCAAAAATAGTTGTACTGGGGAGGGGGTGGGGGTGAGGAAAAAAATGTCAAAAATGGTGGGTGAGTAGCAGGTGGTTGTAAGTGGAGTAGGTGGTTGAATTTGGTGCGTGGGGGAATTGTCAAAAAAGTGTGTGGGTGATTGGTGGTAGTTAGGAAGGGCTGGCTTTATTGTGTGGGAGAGGAGGAACAATTTTTCAAAAATGGTGGGCTCTTGGTTGGTGGTTGTAGGTGGGATGGGTGGTTGGTAATGTTGGCGGTGGTTTAGGGGGGGGATTTTCAAAAGTGGTGGGTGAGTAGAAGGTGGTTGTAGGTGGAGTGGGTGGTTGAATTTGGTGTATTGGGGGGGGGGTGGAATTGTCAAAAATAGTGGGTGGTTGGTTTGTGGTTGTATGTGAGTCTGGGAGGTTGGTGTTCAAGGGGTTCAAAAATTAAAAAATGGTGTGTGGTTGTAGGTAGGTTGGGTGGTTGGTGGTTGGAGACATACCTATACACATGAAGTGTTTTGTGAACTGGTTATAACGTAAAATTATCGTCCGTAAACCGACTTTACAGACAAACATGTTTTTTTCTTGATATGCATGACAGAGGCACCTGCCCGCCGCCGGCAGTATTCAGCACTCATCAAATAGTGTTATTCTTCTTAAACATAGACCCTATCCCGTGGGATAAAAACATATTCGCTATAAATAATCTTACAATTTATTGCATTAGCATAATCAAAAGAGACCTATGAACCTGCTTGGCAAATTGAGAATTTGGGTCAACAGGCCGATGAGCACCAAAGTGGGTTGTAGAGACCAATGTTACCAGCTTGACCGGTTATTTAGAATCATAATCATAGGATACGTTCCTGAATAAATTGAAAAATTGAACAATCCGTTCTTTGGGAGATGCTGGTTACACTGTGCTAAAAACATTTAAAATGCGTTTCTTTCAAAACTTATGTCGATGAGATTTTGGAAAAATCCTTCAACCCTTCAAAAAGCGCTCAAACTCACTGGCGCACTGGAAGACCAATTATCGACTATCGCCCAATCGTCGAAACGTATACCACGCAATTGGACACCAATAAATTTGAAGATGTTGCCTAACAAAACCTATCATGCAGTGCAGCAGCTTTTTTAGATGTTGTCCGCAAAGCAATTGTAACCTTACGCTTCTAAATTAATCTCCAACAGATAGATAAGAATGAAGACAACTTTTCCAAACATACAAAGCCTATTTCTAAAGGGTGTTTTTTTAGACGTGTGGTTTTCAATCTGGCAACACTTTTTTCGGAGTTGGTGTTTTTAACAGCTGTCACTTGATTTATGCTCAGTTTGGTTTGCCAATTCATAATGAATAGACTTACTCCTGAACAACGTTTGCAAATCGTGCAAATTTATTACCAAAATAATGGTTCGGTTCGTGCGACGCATCAAGAGAAATTTTATTCAGCGATGAAGCTCACTTTTGGTTGAATGGGTACGTTAATAAGCAAAATTGTCGTATTTGGTGTGATCATAATCCTCAAGGCATTGTTGAGACGCCGCGCCGTTACATACTCAAAAATTCACTGTTTGCTGTGCTCTCATAGAGCAGAGGGAATAATTGGTCCATATTTCTTCAAAAATGAAGCCAGCCATAATGTCACATTAAATGGAGAACGCTATAGAGCCATGATTAATGACTTTTTCGTGCCTAAATTGGAGGATGTTGATGTGGAGACCTTTAGTTCTAACAAAATGCCATACAGCCAAAGAAACAATCAATTTATTGTAGGAAACTTTTGGAGAGCACATTATCTCGCGTCGTGGGCCTGTGGCGTGGCCTCCAAGATTGTGCGATTTAACACCGCTGGACTATTTTGTGTGGGGTTATGTAAAGTCGCTTGTCTACGCAGATAAGCCCGAGACGATTGAAGTCCTTGAAGAGAATATTCGGTGCGTTATTGCTGACATACGGCCCCAATTGCTGCAAAAAGTGGTCGAAAATTGGGCCTTTCGCTGAAATTTATTCGAGCCAGCCACGGCGGTTTCCACTTGCCCAAAATCATTTTTAAGCGAACCCTTAGCTTTATAATAAAGCTAAATTCTTGGCCATAACATTAATTTATATGCGTTTTATTTTTTCGTCTAAAAAAAACACCCTTTATATCAGGGGCACCGAAAATTCATGTTGGACTATCGAAAAGTCATAACACCAGCTCGAAGTTACTGAATATAGGCGTCCATCATGATGCAGCGGGCAAAACTCCTTTGAATGGAGAGCGCTACAGAGTGAAGAGCATGTGGATTGCGCAACGTACTTTACGAGTTTCAACTGAAATTCTGAGGGATAGATTACAGGCACGCATAAATTCTGCTATTTGACACAGTAAGATCGCCCAATTTAAGCCTTCTAGACTTCCCCTTCTAGAGTTTTTTTGAAGTCATGAGCTTCATGCTCTTCTAGCCCTATAATAGAATATCCGTAAAAGATGCGAGGACTTATCGCCAGAAGTTCGGGAAAGAGGTCTGCTAATGGCATCCGACTGGTAAGGTTATCAAATATGGCGGTGGCCACATAGCCGGTATCATTTCACTTGGCTTAATAGAACAAAAATCAAGGAAATATATAAGCACACTCCAAAAGTAGATCCAAACTTTTCCATTCATACAAAGATAACATCAGCCAAAGAACATCAAGGTACATCTACATCGGTGGCGACACCTTGTACCTTATAATCCCGAACTAGCATTAAACTGGAATATGCGTTTTTAAAAGAAAGCACTCGGAAATCACAACAAAAACTCAAAACTTCTCATCCTCGACTCTGAACTTCTTGTTAGTTTATTATAATTTTTTTTTTAAATATAACCTTGTCAAAATGTTTCCCCAAAAAGTATGATCTGTGACAAAAGGAGCAAGTTCAGAAGCAAACTTTTAAAAGAATTGGCGGAGAACTATCATCATGTGGGGCGTTGTGAGTGTGCCCATAAAGACCGTATTCAAAACGTTCAGGAAAATTTTAAATAGTAAGATTGTTGGTTTTAAATATGAATTTAAGTTTCAATTAAAAAACAGTTTACACCTCCATTAGTTTGAAGCTTATGGCCTACTTGAAGACAGTTTTGATTATCCTTGCCATATTGCTTTTGGTGACATTCGGTATCCTGATTGGGTGCATGATCGGCTTCGTATTATCAAATTCCCGAAGGACAAAGCCCTGTATAAATACAATGCCATTTTTGTTTGAAGACGATTGTGAAGTGTTTTTCTAAATCAGAGCTGAGTTAATAATGTACATACATACATACATATATATTTTTTACCTTTTTTTTTCAAAGAACAACAACGGACATAATTAAATGACTTTCATCAATTTTGTAAATAATTAATTTTATTTAGGTCAATATCTTAAGCACAATTCATTTAAGCCAACGGTAAGATTTGTATAAAATATACTTTCCAATCGATCTATCAGCTGTCAATGTTGATCTAGCAAATAAGAATCTCAACATTTTCTGGGTGAAGTGAAGTTCAATGAACGCCATCGCCACTTTAAATTCAACTTGGCACTTTGCCGACGACTCCAATGCATGTTTGTTTTACCGGCCGGCATTAGCGTACTTTTCCAAGAGTGGTTGCTAATTTAAAGTTAAATGTATCTTTTGCTTTGCCACCAATATCAAGACGGTTTTGGTGCGGTGGAAGAGCGAACGAGCGAAGAAACTTCACACTTTGAATACTTTGTCGCGCTTTAAAATTGAGTTGGTTTAACAAAGTGGATTGACAACTGCTTCTAATCTCATTTCATTTGCCATGCCATGAAGTATCTTTGAGATGAGAAATTACAAAAATAAAAGACAGTTTGGCAATCAAACTGGAACATTGATGATGATTTGGAATTGATCTTAACCAAAGACCGGTTCCTAGCTAGAAATAGCAAAAAAAGTGATTCAAATCGCTCATGAAAAATAAATGAGTCATTTTTGGTAGAGGGCTTATCTTTCATTGATTTGATTAAATTCGGAATTGATTTTTTATTATGTGTTTTGATAAAAAGATAAAACAACAGAAGTGATAAAATATGGGGTTTTCTGAGGAGCACCCAGCTTCCACGAAAATTATTAATTCACGGTGACTAAGAACAAATTGTTTGTTTTTTCTATTTTTAATGACGTTTAATAAAGGGTTTTCAATTGGCGCGGGTAGATTTTGAAGGCCTGCTGCAGCCATTTTGCTTTGGTGGCATCTGTCAATTTGTTGTATATTATTCAATAACCGATGTCAAATTCCCATGGTAAGCAACACGATTGAACAGAAACAGAACGCTAATAGATTAAACTGTATTATCAAAGTGAGTGTTTGTTAGTGCAAACGTTACAGGCGTTGCGTTGGGCCAATTTTACGGTGGAAATGGTTGGTGGCCAAATTTGAGACGATCAATCCGACAACATTCTATTATCAAAGAACATCGCCACGGTCAGTGTGCAAAAGTGTTTGGCAAAACCCGAGACAATCGATTCCTCATCGTGCACAAGTCAAGAACGCGGACTTTCCCAGACTTCAACTTTGCGAATCTCACATTGATACCTACTTGGGCCTATACCAGTAGAAAATCGAACTGACCCAATAGACAAAGAAAACTTTTTTGGTTCGCTGACTAGGGTCCGGAGCATTTGGTCGAAAAATCATCTTTAGTGTACTTTTTCGAGAACGATGTTGGTGAGGACATCTCCGTCTATGGCGAGCGGTACCGAACCATGATAACCGATTTCTTACGACGAAAATTGAATCATACATATATGAACTCAAACGACACGTGGTTCCAGTAGTTGAAAATTGGACCACTCGGATCTTTGCTAAGAAGTACAGGCTGGCAGTGTCTTAGATTGGGTGTACTGTACAGACACACCACATTTAATTAAAGTTCCCGGAGAAAGTCCTAACATATACCTGAAACAACTCAACCTCTGTGATAGTACGTATGAATAAATCCTAAGAAGATAGACCGAAGCGAATCTGGAACAAATAGGACCGGCTAGAACCACGAACAGTCCCCTACAACTAGAACAACTAATTTTTTTTATCATTGATGTTTGAAGTTGCCCTATTAAAACCAGTAGGAAGTAAAATTATGGCCCATGGTAGAATGCAACTCTGTCAAAACTCAGATCCAAAAATACTGTTCAATCAGGCAAAACGAACTAAAAATAAATAAATACTTGCCACAACAGATCCAAGCGATGACTTACACTCTCAACCATTCATATGTGCGCAGAAATGGAAGATACCTTCAATTTACCGCTGAATCCGAATGGCTAACTGAGAAGCATGGCATGATTTAATCTTGGAGGATTTTTCACTTCCTCGCAAGAGGTGGAGTGAGGGATCGAACCCAGAACTTTCGGCTACGCCACGGGGTATTAGTAAGAACTGCTGAATGCAAAATCTACTTGGTAGAGTATGTACCTAGGTCCTAGTTACAATGGGGAAATAAGAAAAGGGGAAGTAGCTTTGTTGGTTTCTGGGTCTTTCTGGAGAGACCATCTCTCCTACTCCGACATGGAAAGAGGAGCCAAACAATTCTCTAGGGCTTCATTACCCTGATAGCAGTTTCGTAGAAACTGAGGAACGAAGAGCTAACTTACTAAAGCACTCACGAGAAAATACAGTTCAAACAAAACAAAGGATACTAAAGGGTAGCTTCAACTATCTGTTCAGGCAAAAGGCTTGACTGGTTGTAAAGTACCCTTTCAATCTTTTTCAGTGTAACTTTAACTTTTTTTCGGCCTTGCTTTAAAAACGAAAGGAAGAAATAGTGCCACATAATATTAGAATAATTTGAAGCAGCACTGCATATGGAGGCATTCCAGGTCCATAGAGAACATTTTATTTAATACTCCCCCCGATATGATGGCTTCTGAGACTTGCAGGAAAAACGTGGGGATGCAAACCAAGAGTTCTTCAATGGATGTACACGTAAAAGTTGAAAGTAAGGCCAACTAACACCTACGATGCTGTACCTTGGCACTGCAATAGGGCAGTAAGTTATTACCAGATATGCCCCAGGGACTGATGTCCTTACTCCCAATTTTATAAAAATCATTTTGAACTATAGTTTCAAAATTTTTAGTTTCTATAGTTTTTGAAGTCAGCTTTCAAACAACAATAGAAACAAATAAAATTCAAATTCGTCTTTTCTTTCAAAAGCGAATCATTATTTCTCTCCCAAAAAACCAAAAACAAAAACAGAACTAATCGAAGAAATTGAAGAACAAAGAATTCGGTGGATTAAACATTTGAGGATGTGTTCCGGTGTTTTGACATATTGCATAGATGTCGTTGACGTAGTTCTAAAATTTTAAAGAGAAACAAGAACAAATTGTGAATAGTTAATTACATACATATGTATGTCTCACAGTCTCACGGCCTTATCAGAAAAATCATTGATTCCCCGAAGTCATTTTTTTTTTCAGCATCGTCCAGTACCTACCTGATATTGGTCCATTGCAAGCCCGATTAAAGATTCAGCGAGTTGACGTGACGTGAACATTTAAGCCGATAGCAAGAGAAATGTCATATTTTTATTTCATGAGCTATGGCCTTATTTAACGACAACCAATGCTACCACGAAGGTCTCAAAATATTCTGCCCTTATAAGATTTGACGTATCGCAATTATTACTTTTAACTTTTTGAAAGTTGTTAGCACCAAAGTCTCAAACCGATAGCAAACAAATGTCACAAATCGGTTTTTGGATGAAATAAACAAAATTTAAAAAAGTCTGTGACGTCACCATCCGACGATTAAAACTATGATTTGTTCATAGCCCCCTTGGGGATCAGTTGGGCGGTTGTTGTAGCTCATAGTATTAGGTTGACCACATTCCTTAATTGTGGCTTTGGTTTAAATTGTGAAATTTAAAATTTGTTATGTGTTTGACGTCCGCAATGTTTGTTAAATTGTGTGTTTAGATTAATAAGTGAAGAACTAGGCAAAATTAATGAGTTATGATAGCCGTGATCCCCTTTTCGTAAAATATGATTCTACAATCGAGATACTGTATTTGAAACAAGCTGGTGGTTGAGAATTTTTTTTTTTTTTTTTTTTTTTAACTATGATTGTTTTTAATATTAAACAATGGCATGGGCTCTTCTTAAGAATTGTTAGGCATTTGCAGTTATTGCAAATGTTAAAAATTTAAAAATGTTTGGGGTGCCTGTTTTATTATCTTTCCTCCTCAAAAACAATATGAGGCTTGAAGTTTGGTCAGATGGCTTTAAATGCAATGTTCTCTTAAGAAGCTGGGATTTTTTTTGCGTGGAATGCTTTAGCAATGGCTGCCTGTTTACGAGGCATAATCGCATGGTTGCGATGTTTTCTAAATATGCGGTAGTTTTGAGCAGCATAACTGCATAAAGACGAACAAAATTACTAAGAGGGAGAGGGCAAATAGATGGAAGGTATGTAAACGAAAGACATGGAGGACATGGCCCATGACAGATGATAGATGACAGATGACAGATGACAGATGACAGATGACAGATGACAGATGACAGATGACAAATAACAGATGACATGACAGATGAAAATTGACATATGTATGTATATGTATGACAAATTTAATTTGTCATCCTTTTAATTTTTTTGATTAAAGCCCATTTTGTTTTAAAATGTGAAATGCAAAACAATGTTTTGGAAGCACCGGCGCAACAACATATTACACACAGGTAAGCACTTTAGTATAGGAGCTGTTGAGATCACTTTTTTTATCGGACGTTGAGGTAAAAGAATCTACACACTTTCATCACATTATATCAGTTTTTATCCATTTTTATTTTTTTCATCAATGAATCTTCATACATATACATTATATTGTCAAAATTATGTCCATCGTTGAAAGTTGCGTTTATTTTTAAATTGCTTTCAGAAAATAAATAGATACAATATTAGAATTTATTTCAAAGCTTTTGACGTTAAAAAAAAAACAGAAAATATTTTGATGATCTGACATCTTATGCTTGCTTTTGTTTTTTTTTATATTTAACTAGCTGAGCCGGTGAACTCCGTACCGCCTTTTTTAACATTTTTTAAATTACTAAATTACTTGTTTTACTATTTATGCACGCTAAGCTTCACACGGGTGTATCTGGCTATGGAAATCCAAAACTTACAGTATTAGTAAATTAAAATCAGTTGAACTATAATTTTTTTTATAATTTAATGCATTTCATGTATAGAAAGTGATTAACCTGTCAAAAAAAAAGAAGTTATTCACCCCTTCTGATCTGGCTACAATTTACAAAGCGTTTATACACCCAAAACTCGAATATAAATCCCATCCCATTACCCGGCATGACGCTTCCCAAATCAAGGTACATTGTTCGAATATTTTTAGAAACCGACGTTGGTGACCCGGTCACCGTCAATGGCGAGAGCTTCAGTACGATGATCTGGTCCCTGCAGAATGGACCTACGTGTCACACAGCGGACGCCACTATTCACATTCTACATAATTCATTTGAGGGTAGGGTTATTACTCGTAGAGGTGACATGAATCGGCCATCAAGGTCATGCGATTCGACCCCGCTAGACTTTTTCTTGAGGGGGTTCCTGAAGTCGCAGTTCTACGCAAATAAACCAAGAAAATAGGCGATGGATGAAATTTAGCCGTATCTATGGGGAAGAGTCATTGGAAATTGAACTACTCGGATAAGTGTTTCGGTGAGAACCTGAGGCGACATTTCAACGATGATGTCAGATGTCCATACATAATGTTATTCATTTAAATACAAAAAAAAGTTGTTAATATCACATACAGCTTGTTTTATTCCATGTCAAAATCTACCCGTCCTTATTGAAAATCGCTTTATTATTATGTTTCTTGAGGATCTTGTTAAATAGCTGTGATTATTTACAAATATTGTCAAGTCATAACGACTTTCCATTCGCACCTTGAACACTTACTTGTAACTAGGTGTTTTTTTTTAGGATAGATAAAACTTCAAGTAGCATCACTCTTTTCATTGACAGTCGTTTTGCCAGCTGCCAAGTGATTTATCTTAAGTTTGGTTTTCCATTTAATTATGAATCGACTGACGCCTGAACAACGCATACACATTTTGCAGATTTATTTCGAAAAACGTGGTTCTGTTCATGAAACTCGCACTACTTCCATTTTATGTTGGTCACAAGTTGTTGGACAAGTAATTCGTTTAACGATGGAACGTTTTCGCATCACATTCACTAATTGATAATATTCATCATCTGAGACGTGCCATATAGTGCGTACCGAAAAAGCTATTGCAGCTGTAGAGCGCTGCATCGAGGAAGAGCCGAATGAGTCCATCCGCCATAGTGCCCAGCAATTTAATCTGTGATCTTTTTTTTCAGCTGTTACATCCAGAAAGACTGAAGTGGAATCATTGGTTTATAGGTCTTCACTCTTCACATATTTTAAAAAAATGCCGGACATAGATAAAGGCAAAAAATAATTTGGCAGAAGCTAGGTCAATTAATATGTGAAAATAAATTTTCTTCACAAGGTCAAGCAATTGATTAAGTAGTGGATTTGTGAAGTAGAACACTGTATGACTAATTTAATGCATTTAAATTATTTTTAATTCTTCCAACATATAAACTATATTTTTTTAGAGGCATACAAAATTTAAGTTGGCAGCACTGTTTTCATTGACAGCCATTTTGTCTTCTGTCATGTTGTTTATATCTTTAATTTGGTATTTTATTTCATCATGAAACGACTGACGCCTGAACAAGTCATGCAAATTGTGCAGGATGGGCTCGAAACGAGATTACTGTTGATTCTGATATTTACAAGGAAAAACTGACATCATTGTTCCTTACTTCTTTTAAATCGATGCCGGTCAGTTAGGTACAATCAATGGAGACCGTTATATAGAGCCATGATCATTGACTTTTCCGTTTCTGAATTCAATCGCCGTGATGTAGGGAAGCAACAAAATGTCGCAACATGTCACAACAGTGCATGCCACAATTGATTTGTTGAAGGAAACGTTTGGTTGGAGCATAATTTCTCGTTTTGGAGATGTCAGTTGGCCTCCAAAATCATGCAATTTGACATCTATCTTCTGGATTGTATGTGAAGTCGCTATTTTACACCGATAAGCCAGAGACGATTGACGTCTTGGAAAACAACATTCGCTGCCTTATTTCCGATACACGACCCCAAATGCTACAAAAAGTGATATAAAATTTGACCTCAAGATTGGAATACATCCGAACTAGTCGCGGTGGCAACATGCCAGAAATAATATCTAAATTAGAATGGCAAGGAATTATCAAATAAAAGTCAATAGTATGTGTTTTATCACATTCTATAATTCCAATATGAACCACCAGCTAATTACTTGCCACCATATATTCTAATATGAACCATTTGATTAGGTCATCATAACCAACTAAAACATAATTGCGTTCCCAACTTACCAATTCATACATTCAAACCAAACTAAATCTGCGATACAATATTATTTCCGTTTGAATATTATGTACAAAGATGGGTAGGTAAATATAAACAGTATAGATACAATTTAACCAATTAATGAAAATCAATTTACAATTTGGTATAGATAGAATATTTGATTGATTTATTATTAATTCGTGCGGATTATGCTTTGCAGAGTCATCGAGTGGAATTGATTTGGTTTATAGACATTATGAGCTGCACAGCTGCAGCACACCTAACAGGAGTTGTATCTATTTGTGCGTGATGCGTGTATTTCCGGTGTATCCGTTGGATAGTATAATTGTTTGTAGGTTATCTGATGACCCCATTTTTGTTTGGAGCTGTTGACAAATATGGGTTTTTATTGAATTATGGAATAATACTTTTTTTTATAATTTATATTTATTATAAATAATGATGATTGCATTGAATTATAGTATTTTGATAAATAATTTGATGATGATTCATGGATGCATAAGCATATGGTGATTATAATATTGAAATCAAACGTTTGTTTTTACCACTTCCAGTGTCAGGTACATACATATGCCAACATTTGGTTCTACATTATAATTTTGGTGGAACATTTTTCAATATCTTTATTTATATTTTTATTATATTCGATAAAAAAATTTATTTTTATTGAAAGTGAAAATTGAGACGTCTATTTTTGATTCCTTTGTATACCTTCCTTCCTACACAAAAGCAGAATAAGTTCATATACACATTTTACATAAATAAATAGATTTTTACTCCCTGATGTCCTTGCAGCAGCAAAATGTCAATTGAAATTTAAAAAAAAATATCATTTTCCAAATCAAATTTACACACTGTTTATACGATTGTCATTCAATTTTCTAAGCACGATTTGCGAAAAATTGAAAATATTATTTTTCATGGAAATAAAATTGCAAATGCAAATGTGTTAAGACACACACACACAAAAAGGAATATTACAGAGGTAGCTGGTAGGATAAAAGGATACAAATAAACATCAGCAAAAAATGTACATACGTACCTTGGATCTGGATGAGTGTGTTTGGCAAGTGCAGACAGAAAGTCAACACCTTAAGGCAACAAAATTTTTGTCCTTCAATATGTATATCCGTTTTCCTTAGAGATGATGCCGATGAACTTGTATCTAGATAAACAGGAGATGATACCCTTGCATATATGTATTTGTAATTTCCTTACATTTTCTGGTGACAATATTGTTTAATGGTATTTGTATCTTTTTTTTTTTTTCAATTTTACACGATCCAAAATTTGACAAGAATGCGGCGAAACCATTTCAATTTACATGGAATTTCAATTTTATTTTGAAGAAACAACTGAATTCAATAAAGTTAATAAGCTTTATTTGCATAAAGATTGAGAATCATAAATAGAATACCGAAGTTCTTTGTATACAAAAAAAAAATACAAGAACCAATTTCGAATTGTCTTGACTTTGCTTGAGCTCACCGAAACAGGTGGATTCTCTGGTGTGAGCTAAAACTACTGTACTCAACATGTACGCAGTTATCCATACCGTGATTTAGTCTTAGCCACTTAGCCCAAACTGGTCGGCCGAATTCCTCCAAACGTGGTACATATACAGGGTGATTGGTATAAGGTGTTACAAAAACTAAGGCATGTAGGTTGGGTCGAGCTAAGAAAAAAATCTTATGGGAGGACGGGGGTCTATTCCTCTTCGTTAAGCCGGGAGGGGCAATTTTCTAAAAACATGACTTAAATTTGAAAAAAAAATATTAAAAAATAACGGTAACTCCTACAATGCCATGCTATACTTTTTTGTAAGGCCAAAAACATATTATTTTATTGTAATTTAAATAAAGTTGTTCTATTGAACCGTTTTCAAAATATTAATTTTCAAACTCAAAATTTTGAAAAAAAATAATTTTAAAACTAATTTTTGTCAAAATTGTACGTAAGTAAGTATTATTTTTGTTCTCAGAATTCAATGCTTCAATTAATTTTAAATCCAACTGCCAAGCTATTCAAACATAACCGAACCTACTTCTTCACAAAAACAAGAAAATCTATCCTTACGGGATGGCACAAGTGATCATTTAGCCAATTTTTTCGTGTTTTTGTGAAGAAGTAGGTTCGGTTATTTTTCAATATCTTGGCAACAAAAAGTCATAAAACCAAATGGTTTTTAGTGTTGGATTTAAAATTAATTGAAGCATTGAATTCTGAGAACAAAAATAATACTTAAATACGTAAAATTTTGAAAAAAATTAGTTGTTTTAATTTTTTTCCAAATTTTGAGTTTGAAAGTTAATGCTCAAACGGAGTCAAGATTAGGTAGATTTCTATAAAGAGGGATAATTTCCATAAAAACAGGCAAATCTATATTCCCTGTTAAGATTTGATAGGCCAAAATCAACTTCTTGAATACTCGTAAGACAAGGTTATCAAATCAAGGTAGACTCTGAAGGAAAGCTCGGTGTGAAAAATGGTGACTTGGTGGGCATATTCGAGAAGCAATCTAAAAAAAATGATTTAAAGGTCTTTTGTAACGTAAGGATTGGAGAACTCATAAGACCACTGTCTTATGAAGTATAGCGAAGAATTGGCTCCTTTTATTATAAGATCAAAATGGAACGAGGAGTCTTATTTCCTGTGACCGATGTTTCCAAGATCAAGATTAATATGTTCTAAGAGGTGCCTAAGACCTTTTAAAAGGTTACGTAAAATTATTCGAAAATCTTTGAATCATATACGATTAGTTTTAGGATTAAAAAGTGTGATGCAATGGAGGAAATATTGAGGATTGAAGGTTGTAATAATCTCACGAAAATCCAACAAATGGCATCCAGCTAAAGCTGGGGGAATATAGAAAAATCGCAACACAGGCTAGAACTCGAACCCACAACTCTAGATCAGAAAATATCTAAAAAGAGATGTGCAAGTAGTGAACCGGGCAATAAAATCGTTTTAATATAAAATAATAAAAATTGTGTACTTCCAATCCTAGTTTAAGGTTCGGTTTTTTCAAATTCCCTTTTCTTACAAGCCGTTATGGTTGGATTTGCGATTAGAGACTGTTTCGCTAGCTATAATTTGTATGTTTATGTACTCCTGGCAGATATTTGTAGGTATGGTTCAAGTCGAGATCCATGTTGACCTTGTGCTCTTTGGGATTGTACTAAGCTGGTCAAAGGAAAGTTCCACCCATTTTTGTAACCATTTCTCAGTTATTACTAAAAGAGTGTGGACTTCATCTAGAACATGGTGATTGATTTCCCTTCTTGCAGCATTTACCGAAGCCTCCGGAGGAACTTTCATATTCATCTTAAACGACATAATGTGTGTCAATTTATTCAAAACGAAATAATCTCGATACAACTTTGGATCCTTGTTTATAAGACCCTATGGGCAATTCATCAGTGACAGTTCGTAAAGAGAAAAATTAAAATTCTTATGATGAATTAAGCTTTGCCATTGATGATGACGGAAAGATTGCAAGAAATGCTGGGATAACTAAGGGCATTGACCTCGAAATATTGCAATTTTCTTGAAGGCTCTTTTGCAAACAGCTATGTACAATGTACAGCACTACATAAATAGATTGATTCTTATAATATTGTTTCAGCTTAGTTTTCTAGCTCTTCGAAAGTCGACAATCCAACCACTGTTTCGATTGCCCGACATCTTGCCATGTATTTCTCCATGATTTGGCTTCAGTCCATTATATTTCCTGGTAATGACTTCAAAATTTAGATCGCCGCTATAAATTGACTTGAAAATTTCCATAAAATTGTTATCCTTTTGTTCCATGCTTAAAACCATATGCCACATAAAATTCAAATGATATGGCAATATTATTCTAATATTGAATGTGGAATATTTTCTCCATAAAAAATAGTTAATCTAATTCTATCTTCAATTTTATCAAATGCTGCTTCCCTCATAAATTATTTATAAAACCAATTTAATTTCATAACTATTATTTACCCTTTGCTGAACATAAATTCCCATCAAAATTCACAATGACATATGGCTAATTCTAATCCTAAATCAACTATCATCATTTCATCCCATTCATCCATCAACTTTGAGCATAATTAAAATCCTGAATTTTTCAACACAAAACCTTTTCATTATAATTTCTTTATCCTCAATTTTCGAACACACAGCTAGTGAGGAATATATTTGAAAAAATAAAAAAAAAAAAATCAACACTCTCCCCCAAATTGACATTTTCTATCCCATTTCCGAAAAATAGAGAAAGAAATGTTTGAAATAAATAAAAGACAAAAAAAAAAAAATAATCCTGATGTCTCTCTAATCCAATCAACAGCATTAATTATGTAGGAGAACATGCCTCAATAGCTTTTGCCTCTCTCATGTCAAAGCATCATCAAGGCTTCATAAAAATTTAAAATTTTTACAAATCCCTACAGGACAATTGATTAGAGAACAGCTAGTTCAGATGTCTTTTTTTTTGTATTTACGTTTGTGAGTTATTTGATTTTCTCTCGACAATTTATTTAGGAGCCTTTTAAAAGAGTCCTTTGGTAAAATAAAAAAATAACATATTATATTAAACTCAGAGACACCACCACTTGTCTAAACATTCATGGGCGTAGTTTTATTATATTGGGCCCAACACAATGATCATCCACTTATCAATGATTTCAAGGTCAAAGTAAGATGTTAGAGTCAAAGAAAGACTATCTGGAAGCCAAACAGTATGCTTCATACTTTCTGAGAAGCTAACATAACACTAAATGGAACCACTGACACTTGTGCAAGGCTGCATCTCCAAATATTCAACGAAGCTCTTTTACTGAAAGAAATCAACATCTATTAGGAAAAACATTTAGTTCTGGGACAGGAAAGACTTGGTAGAAGTTTTTGTATTCCTTGTGCTTGGAAGGTACTTGACGGTGAAATGTTCTTGATTTTATTGGAGATTGATGGCTAGCATAGGAGACAGTGTAAAAAATTCTAGCTACAAAAATATTGTATTCCGTACTGGGATGCGGTTGGGGCCTATTATCTTGTGGAGTGGATGACCAGTCATTCGTTGACATAGGTGCCTACTGGCTACTGGACAACTGGACAAACGCTGTACGGACATCAGGTAGTGAAGCTGACTGACGGAGCAGGAGTTAAAATCGTATTATTTCACCCTGCGGGCCGGCCATTATCTGTAGAAGTGAAATCTGTTGACGCTAATGCCTCCCAGACAACTGTGTACCCCATATTGAAAAGGCTGCGTAAGCCCGGGTGCGACCCAAAAGGGCAGTGAAATTCCTTGATTCCTTGAAATATAGTTGTCCAGCTTCGCGACTTAAAATCAAGGGATTTTTATTTTTGCACCGTAGTCAGCCCCTCTTACGCCATTGCTTAGCTCTGCTTAGAACACTTCGAGATGTCTTACAGGCGTTTATGACAACAGTTTTTTTTTATTGAAAAGTTTGCAGGGTTGTGATTTGTCCTGCTTTTTGCTCCCCGAAGCCTTCTGAAAGTTTTTTAAGCTTGGTTTTGCTTTCAAAAATTGTTTCAATTTGTGTTGAGAAAAGTAATCTTCCAAGAAAAAACAAAGTTTAATTTACGGAATGCTACTCCGTCCCTGTCCACCTTTCTACTTTTTTTCCCAAACGACAACGTTTCATTTTCATCTCAATATATTTACCATGCGGATTAGTTCTCGTTTCGTAAACAGTATTTGTTCAATATTTTAGATTCTCGAATACCTTAATACGATCCTGAATGGGTATGTGTAGGGTATATATGGGATATGATGTTGGGGAAGGGTATTTATGCGGGTTCATGCCTCACCCGAGAAGACTGTTGCTGATGCTGCCACATCATCACTCTTCCTGCCTGATGGTGCTGGTGGCTCGTTAAAAATGCAAATCGAACCAAAAAGCCAGAAGAATATTTGATTTCTGCACTCTCAGTGTGTGACACAACATCCACATCAGCAAAATACATATATATATACAGGGAGAGTAGAGAACGAGGATATGACAACATTTTGAAGTTTATTCATTAAATTTGAGGAAGGTATGTGTTTTGTGTTATAGCCCCCATCATCGCCCATCCCGTTTCATCCGCCATTTGCCTGTTTGAAACCCTCAAATAAAATGATGCATGACAATGTTGGCGTTAGTGGTGATTTTCTGGTGTAGACCACCACAGAGCCGTATACTGGCCTGGCTGCTCTCTCTATAGTGGATGGTTCCGTCCGTCACCATCGTCGCCGTAATGTGCAGCATTGTGTCGACACTCATGCAGAAATATTTTGAAATCACAAATATTCCCTCTTGTCACCCCAGGCTGGCCTTGCTCCTTCCCCAAAAATTTTCGACACCAAGACCACAATAAATAATGTCACAACATGGCAATATGAGGCTCTATGGTTTTGTGGACCAAAAAACCCATAGTTGGCTCAGTTGGATGCAGTTAAAAATCAATCCCCAAACACCGCAGTGGTAAGTGGTGGGTGGCCTAAGTATTGCTGGCGTAATAACGATTTTGAGGTTTTACCAAAAATTTTCCAATCGAAAATTACCAATAGAATATCATCAACATTTTTTTTTTTTTTTGGTGGGTGAGAGGTGGTGGTAGGTTGGGAATTTCAAACCACTTTTTCTATAAGCTCAATTTAGGGGATGATTTTTGTATATATAAACATTTAATCCGTTTTGTGAAGTGAATAATACGATTTGCAATAATAGTGGTTGGTGTAATCTCTTGGAATCCGATTTATTACGACATGAAAACATATTATTTATTGTTTTATTGTTTTAAGTTAAACGAAAGATTGACGTAATTTATTGAGTTTGCTTTGTCAATCGAATATTGCAAACATTGGGATTAAATTTACTTGGAAGAGTTATTGGGACATTGATAATTAATTTTAAAAACACCTACAGATACCTAGAAAGGTTTTCAAACCATAGCTGTCTGATGGATTTCAGATTAAAGCCGTCATGACCTTTCAAATAAAAGATACAAATTGTGTCATGACAGCACCAGAAATAGCCAAGTTCCAGTGATTTACTCTCTGAACCACAGTTAAAACAGCTGAATCTGAAAATTGCACCTTTTCGTTGAAAGATTAACGTTTGGTGTGTTAAGTCAACTTTCACAGATAGTAGCGTAAAAAAAAACTAATTCGGAATCAGGAACAACGAACAGACCAGTAGGCAAAAAAACTGGACAGTTTCATTTTTTGGCCAATTTTGGAAGAATTTGTATTTAGATAATTTCTGAAATGATTTTTAGAAATAAGTTCCTGCAATTTTTTCTCCATATAGATTTATTTGTCTGTCCATTGTGCTTGCAGATGCTCGTATAACATGTCAACCCTTAACACAACTTAAGTCATTCCCCACTTAATTTGTATGTTCAATCCTCTTCGTTGTTTAGTAGTACCCCGTGGCGTAGTGGTTAGTGTGTCGGACTGCTTGCCACGCCGAAGGTTCTGGGTTCTATTCCTGACATCGCCTTAGTTTTTTTTCCGGGGTAATGCCTCTTGCTAGGAAGTGACAACTACTCGAAGAGCTTCGTTTGGACTCGACAGTAAATCGTAGGTCCCTTTCATTCCTGCAGAACACCAAAGCACATACAGGAATAGTTAAGAGTGTAAATTATAGGCCCGAGCTCTGCTTGAAGTTGTGCCAACAATTTTGTATTCTCTAATTTTTTCTTGAATATCTTGCTGCAGGTCAAGCTCTGGAGTCAAGTAAAGCATTCCACATTCTTGTAGTGCGGCTAAAAAAAGAGCCTGTATACTCAAATGTACGTCAGGTGTTAGGCTCGAGTGTAAATTGATGGACATTACTAGCGATGCGAGTGTTATGGGGAAACTGTTTAACAGGAGAAATGCATCTGGCTATTTCGCTGGAGCACTGTTTATAGAAGTACCTAACGAGGTTAGACAATTAACATTACGGCGATGTTCAAGTGAAACAAATGTTTCAGTAATGGTTCTTTTGTCTATCAGTCTTAAGGCTCTTTATCGTATCCACGAGTCGTAGTGTGAAGGAATACTCCAAGCTATAGGAGATCTGCTCGCATCATCGAATATAAGGCATGCCTTGGCTTCTGAATTCTGGGATAGCGTTGAAGATTTAACAATCTGGAGCGTTGATGTCCATTTGGTCTACATTGCCTAGTCATCTTAGCCGTTGTAGACGAATTTTTCTGAATAGGCTAATGACGCTATAGAGCATCTTTCGTTTGCAAACTTTCTTCTCGAATAATATAACTGATTTTTCATTTGACTTCGAGATGGTTCATGCTTCCGCACCATATTGCTGGGCCGGGATGATTAGTATTCTGTACAGCTTCTCCTTGGGTTTTCCGTGCTTACAGCAGTGCCAAGGTAGACAGATTCACTTACTACCTCGGTTTTATGCCAAAATTGTCACGTTCTAAAGAAAGGTGGTTCGACTTTTGGGACCTGACTTCATTGAAATGATGGCACCGGTTACTGCTCGCTTTGTTTTTCTTATTCGTCGATGTCGTCAGCAATCCCAAATATTTACAATAGTAGCTGATGTTCTTGCATGAAATTTGCGTCTCACCTTTTCAAGCTGAGTGTTGAAACATCTACACAAGAGTGCCGCTCTTTGACTTAACACCCTAGTGGTGCATTCTCCAACGTCATCCTGTTTAGACATTTCTGTCTTGCTGGTCGTGGCACGATATAGTTCTTCCCTGTTTACACAGTCGGTTCTAAGCTGCTTTTAAATCAATAACGAAGTGATGGGTCTCTATGCTGAATTGGTTTTTTCTCCAGAATCTTGATCAATTAAAGATTTGACCCATCTTAGATTTTCATTATCTGAAGGCGTATTTGAAAGACTCGATTCGCGCATCGCTTCCTCCGACAGTATTGTGAAAATAAAGTTAGTTTGTGTATACTTTTGACGGGGTCATCTCTAGTATTTTGAAAAAAAAAAATCTGCCTCTAGCATCGACTCAATACCTGCTTCATCAGTTTTTGGTATAGTGATGTCTATCTGATTCTCGTGGGCAAGTAGTTGCAACTCTTGATTGCTATCCAGACTAACTGGATCATGTCGTCCAATTGGGGGATCTTGGCCAATCAATAATAGCCACTCAGCAACTCGTTCAAGTAGTCTCTCAAGATAACTAACATTGACTGTGTATCTACTCCAGTTTTTCCCTCACCTTCTTTAGAGGACCAGAGCAGATAGAGAAGCATGATGAATATTGTTTTAATTTTCTATAAAAGTTTCGCACTGCCTTTCCAAATCCATATTAACATATACGTTGAATTCCTCCCAAGCTCGTTTCCGATTGAAATAGTTTAACATGTAATTTATCGGCATAGTTATTATAAGTCAAAGCGCTTTCCTGGATATTCTTACCTTCAAGTAAGTAATGGATCCTCGTCCTCTAAATGTACGGAAATTCAGAAAACTAGAGCAGTGCCTTCCTCCTATCGCAACACGATCGATTTGGTTGCAGTCTCGACTATCTGGTGACCGCCATGTTTTTCCACGCTACAAAATCTGAGTCCGTTATCGGAATGAGTTTCGGATCCTCCTAAAATTTTTGTTTGAGGTATCCCAAAAAAGTTTTAATGTCATGGTTGGCACTGCTTGTATGTTTTTATAAAGACAAGGCATCTTAAAAGAGTTACTGTAGTTGTAAAAAATGGAATTTCAGTCACAGTAAAGTGTGCCTAATGAAGTTGGCGCTATCATAAGATCTAAGTCCTAACTAACTTTAAGAAAGTTACTTTACTGATCGTCAAATGTCAATCAAAAACTCTACGTTTCAAACTCCAAGCTCTCAACAAAATCTTTTTGCAGTTACTCAATAAATTATTCCTATTAAAATGTGCTAATTTATTATGATTCAATCAAAAGCTAGCTCAAATTTAATTAAAATACTTCCAGTTGTTCAGAAATACATAAATCTTGTTAGCTTTCCTCTTTTAATCAATTCATCAAGTTCGTAGATTTTATGCAATCAAAACTATCGACATCTTCTTACTGAAAACTATATAATATATTCTTGCATTTCGGACATCCATGCAATTTGAAAAGTAAACCTCCTCCTTACACACAATGAATATGTTTCAATTCTTCCAACAAACTTGTACCACCAACTTGTTTAACACAAAAGATAAAATCTCGCTAATTTATGCATGTTATCCTATCCTTTTCCATGTATATATACGAGCACATAGTATTCTCGTATAGTTTACCCGTCGTACATCCTGGAAAGTTCTTGTTGAATGCCTAAAGTCATAACTTGTACCATAAGAGTTCAATATTTTACAAGATGTATCTATCAGTGTACATACGTACGAGTATAGTGTGTTTTAAGTAAAAAGGACGAGACTCCTTTTCATGCTTTTCATCTCGATTTTAGAAAATCTGTCGAAATTGTAATTTATTATTAAAGTTTGTTCAGAAGAAGACGAAGACGAAGAAACAGCGGCGCGGCGGATGTATATAGAAGCAGCAGAAGTTCTGCTTATGCTCGAGCTAGAGTTTGGGGTCCCACGTCGCGTCGCCATGTCGAATCATCAATGAAACAAATCCCAAATGCATGGTTCGAAAGTGAACAAAGATAGTCATGGTGGCGCGCAAAGTGCATATCCAAAGCTATACACCATGATGGTTGTCAGTTGTTGTAGTTTGGAAACTATGAGGTATATCGATTTCAATCGCTTGTTATAGTTCATACCTTCTGAATGAGAAAGAGATTCGTGGGAAAAGAGGAAGTGTGTCTGGAAAGTGTAGCAGAAAGCCTTATGCTTTTGTTCTCAAAATAGCTAGGTCTGATGTTATGTCTTCTTTTTCTTCTTTAACTTCATTCAGCATGAGGGAACTATAATTTATGCGGATATGCTCTGTTTTTTGGTGGTAGATGAATTTTTTTGAATATCTTCCTTCCTATACATTTTAAAGGATAGATTCTCCAGTGACATTTTGTCGTAGTTGGTTAGAGAAAACGCAGGAGCACACGAGTTTCTACGGTGTTATACTGGATGATGGAAATGCATTGAGACTGAGAAGATAAATGTAATACACCTCACTGCATTTAATCTAAGGAGAGTATAAGTTTAATGTCAATGAATCTCAAGTCATCCTCTGTCATTGAAAATGTAAATGTTATGAAACCTAAATTGGTTATGAATATGTTGAAGTCGCGATAGGACCAAAAATCAAGCTCAACAGCTCTTGAAGGTTTTTTTTTTTTTTTTGAAGATTGTACTCAAAAAGGTTTACAAAAAGCAAGATGGCTGACGTTCGTTCTCATACCCCGAAATCATCGTGTACTTAATTCAACAGATTTAACTGAGAAACCAAATGCTACAACGATAGTTGAATATGGTGTCTTGAGTCTTGTTGATGGTGTCTCCAAACTCATGGGCAACCCGATGGTTCTCTTATCAAATCGTACTAAGTAGATAGAATATCTATAAGATCATTGAATTTGAACATTGAACTTTCCGCAATTCATACCAATTTCGATTAACATTACCTCTTTAGGCCTAGAACCCAGTTCGAGTGAAAATTGAATATACCGGTGACGATTTCACACCTTTACCTTCCACACCTTGTAATTTTGAAACAAAACTAATTGTTAAAAAAAGTCACATGAAAGATTGTGGAACGTATTCATTTCCACTTCGCTGGAGGCGAGTACTTGACTCTAAGCCTCCTCAACATAAAATGCAATGCAACAGTAACTGTGTCCATCTATTTAAAGCATTTCTTCTGGTAGCTTAGTTCACAAAATGAAAACGTCAACGTGGGAAATGACAGGCTTACATTCCACAACTCTCTTTTGAAAAAATGACAAACAATTTGTGTCATTTGTTGTAGAGTACAGAAGAAAATTTAACTTATGGTTGCACATTGCAAAGTGAAAAATATTGCGTGAAACAATGATTGTGGAACGCATTCAAATTTCATTTAACAGTTTATTGCGACATGAAAAAATGTAAAAAAATTGCAATATTTAGCTTTTTCTTTTTTTGAAATCCTTTTAACATTTTGAGATGTATTTAAGCCTAATTAGTAGCACAAATGAAAACATCAGTTCCATGCAGATTTGATGGCATGTATCATTAAGTTCCACAAACTTCTTTAATAAAGGACGCACATTGTTTGATCAATGCTGCACTTCGCCAAATCCCAAGTTTTCCCCATGTGATTTTGAATTGAGAAACTGGAAATATGGCATGGAAAACTTGTGGAACTAGTTCATTTTTCATTTCACTACGGGGGAATACCTACTACTAGACTAAAAAAAATCAGCTAAAATCCTTCAGGCAAAGTTTCTGATATTTTTCCTTTGTGAGACCATATTGTTAAATAATATTTCGTCAAGAAATGATTTGTGGAACGTGTTAATTTTTTTATTTTACATTATTTAATTGCAACGTTTTTGTAAAGAAATTAAGTTTCTTCTATTTTCGAGATTCCTCAAACATTTTCACAGGCCTTAAACCTGAAATTGAGCAGTTCTAATGAAATCAAAATTCCATACAATAATGTGAACGAATGGATTTCACTACTTTACTTGAAAGGGTTGTGGAACTTATTCGTTGTTCACTTCTCTCGGAGAAGGTCTTTTTTGCTTTCATTCTTCCGTCGAAGCTTCTGAGACTACTGGTAGTGAATTGTGAAATTAAATTCTGGCCGGCGAAAAGTTTGTGGAACGTGTTCATATTTCATTGTGAGTAAATTTATAGTTTCTCATTATCATGCACAGAATGTACACTAGGAATACTAGTACGTTTTTTATATTCGTCGATAATCATCTTTCTTTTTATATATTAAATAAAAAAAATTGGGGATACATTTTTAGGGTGTTGTGGAACTCAAGCTCTTTGGAAATCTACCCTTTTAAATTTCAAGCCATCTAAAAGAAGATATAAAGAAGATATACAAACATGTAGTTTAAAACACTTTGACATTATTTTGGTCAGCATGATACAAAATTAGATTACTGGGGCTTATAAGGAGCTTACGATCCACTCAGCCAACAAAACACACTGAAAATTGCTTTGGTATACATATACATACGTTTTAATGTAATCTAATCCAATTCCTGATGTAAGTAGGTATTTACTTAATCCACCAGATTTAATTTTGTTAACCGAAATACATTATAATATTGTATGAAAGTTGCCAATATACCACATTTTTGATCAAAATGCCTTCCATCGTCATCCAACAACACTGAATAAAATTTAATACAACCGCAACTTATTGTTTCTGTTCATTATATAGCCCGATCCCCCTCCCCCCCTCACAGCGTGCGTGCATTTAATTTACAAAATAATCCACAGTCATAATTACAAAGCCTCTCTGTCAGTGGCTCTTCTTCAATTCGATTCAATAACAATTCAGCGCAAATAGATTAGCGTTCAACACATTTACGCCACAAATCAATATGAAATTCACGAAACGACAAGTAACCGCTTAATAGGATTAAATTCCAACAATATAAACCCAGTTTCTGCTAAATATATCCTGGATAGCAGCATTCAATCAAAGCCTCGTTTTGTCTGCTTTTTCAGAAAAACCATCATTGCATCCACATCAGAGCATCAGAATCAGAATTATATGGAGTGAGGGTGATGGGTTTGCGTGGAAGTTCATTTTGGTGACACAGCACGCAAGCGAATGGCAGCCAGCAGCCTCATCAGTGGACAGGACACACAATCCAAGTCCAAATGACCATAGCACGATTTGACCACATCATCAGCATAACCTGAATTTAATAATCACCACATTGAGTTTCCCGTTCAATCTACCACATCCCGTCGCGTCTCGTCACCATTGGGACTCTTCCCACGCTGTCACGCCCCTTTCCCCCTTCGAATAAAAGAGGATATCTTTTTTTCTGGAATGCGTGGGTGTATATCTGTGAAACTACATACAAATATGTGTTTGTTTCCGCCGAAATATTTTCCCTACTTTTGGTCTCGCCAAGTTCCTCATTAAGTTCGAGTGAGAGTCAGCCAGTCCTTCCAGCCTTTCAACCCGCCTCGTCTGAATGGCTGATGAGGATGGGTTGCTTTTCCACATACAGCCTCAGCCTCATCACAAAGAGCGCGTAATTTCAGGATTTCAAAATTGAATTTGTGGCAGCAGTCAGGTGAATCCATTTGGCGGCTGGCCCGGCCCGATATTGATGCAATTCGACGACGAATAGGTGTTTTGTTGTTGGTGGTGTCCTGTATACGGCACGCTACACGCTACTGATGCCGTCTGGCTTCGGCTGATGAAATTGGAAAATTCAAACAGAATACGATGATTAGACGTGGTTCTATAGACGAGGTGCATGTGATTGTGAGAGCGAGGTTGCATGGAATGTTCCTGTGTTTGAAGCCACGAAGTGAGCAAATGGCATAGACAGTGAATTAATGCAAATGGAAATGGAATCGGATTTGGCAATGAGCATAATGATGGTGTACTTGAATGACTCGTCCCCGAAATTCCTGAAACTTAATTACTATTTGGTTATATAAGCTATTCAATGCGTGAATTTGCTTTATATATTTGGTATTCTGACATTATTTAGCTAAATCGTTTTGTATTAAATATTGAAGAAATTGATTATGTTGATATGTGGGGATAAAAGCTGTGCTGCAACGTATTAAGCTTGATTTGATTAAAGTGATTCGGATTTAAATTTGCGAGAGGGAAATTTATTCTAGTAGGATTGACGGAGAATTAATGAATATCGTATTTAATTTGTTCAAGCAAGCGCAATGTTTCTCTTAATTTAATTTTCTGCCCTAAAATAATATACTTATCCCAGTCGCCAGATTATTTTAACTCTTCAGCAAATAATTGCTTTCTAGCTTCTGAGGAGCAATTCCACCTAAAATAAAAAAAATTTTTTTGGCACAACAGCTCCAAGCTGGGCCGATGACTGTGACTTACACTCTCAACCATTTCTGTGTGTGCGTTGATATTCTGCAGGAATGGAATGGAACTACAATTTACCGCCGAATCCGAAAGCCTAACAGACACACTTCCATGACTTCCATGGAGGATTTGTCACTTCCTCGCAAGAGGCAGTACCTTGGAAAAGAACTTAGGTGGAGTCGTCAGGGATCGAACCCAGAACCTTCGGCGTGGCAGTCCGACACACTAACCACAATGCCAGGGTATACTTCAATTCAATTCCACCTTCCTCAGTTTTTTTGCTCGGATGCACACTCCTAGACAGACGACAGACCCATATTGACGTTGCAAAAGTCATTAACAGGTTTTGAAAAACCGGTCACAAATAACGATTACCATTCAATATACTTTCTGAGAATAGATAAGGATTGGTATCAGTAAAAGATCAACTACAAAAATGGTAGAAGCGTTGGTGTGCCCAGCTTAAAGATGACTCTAATAAGTAGAGGATCGATATGACCTTCCAGTTGAGTGTCATGCGAAGATTTGCTGCTAAAGTTGCAACAGCGAGACAGAGGTCCGAACAGCAAATTAGACTTCTCGAAAACAAAAAGTAGCTAGTCTTGACGGCGTACCAGCTGAGTTCCTGAAAAAAATCCTACAAGAACAGCTAGTATTCTAGTTCAATTGATAGAAATAGTTTGGGGAAGAAAAACCTATTGAAAGGACTGGACGAACCCCGTTTTCTCCAAAACTTATGGCAACTGTCGTATCCACACTCTGTACTTTATTTCAGAGCAGTCCGCTTAGTTTTAGTCTCCACTTTTTCTCATGTTTGTAGATTTTGAAATGGCTTTTACCGAGTAAACCGCATTTGGAAATCACTTCTCGGAAACAAGTCAATGTCACAAAGGAGTCTTACAACAACGCATAACCAAATGGGCAGGTCTGATTCTTTCAAAGTGCATCAGTGAATCACACAAAGGGACGGTCCGTCACCAAAAGATTTTCTTCTTGCGATAGATGATGTACTAACAGCCACTGTTGGTATGGAAGAAGGGCAAGGACTACAATGGGGAGTAGTTCAAAATCTAAGTCATTTAGACTACCCCAACGAAACATGGTCTCTGTTGTGACAAGACAAGAAAATAATGCACTCAGCCGCTTCGCAGAAACCTGAGAACTTCCAACAAAATCTAGAGTAGCTTGCAAGAGTCTGTGAAATGCTATCTTCTGTACTATGTAAATGAGATTTTTTGCACACATATCATATCAAACCAAGACATATGCCGCAGGACGAATCAAGCCCAATTGAATGCGATTAGGCGAAGCGAAACTGGCGATGAATTGGTCAAACAGTGAGTAAACCATAGGCCAGTATTGCTAAACAGTTCATTGAATAGAATCATCACGGTGCACGTGCACAATGGTTTGCCACAATACATGGCCCAAGTTTTTCCGGGGTTCTGCATCTTGCGAAGAAATTTCAAATGTCGAAGAATAGATCTTGTAAACAGAATGTGCTTCTCTGCTAGCCGAGTAGGCTGAGATTTTAAGTCCCAGTCTTCGGCCCTTGTAAAAGCTGTATTGCCAGCAATTTATGTTTGATCTGCAGAATCGTAGTGAAGCATTCTTCACTGGTTCGTCGTCCCCGATTGGTTTTGCATTCTTTTACTAACCATTTCTGGTAAACAAATAATGGTGTCGAAAAGCCTTTACAGTCGATTGCTGCTTAGTTAGGCGGGGTAATTTGCATAGATCCATGACTCATCAATAGTGACATCTTATGGACATGTTCTAAAGCCCAGTGATTGATTTGCAAAAATTCTTGTCATCAATCAATGATCCTGTTGCTGAGCGACTGTCGAATTGTGCAGTATCTGACGCACACAATTTTTTTGACGGCCATAGAAAAGCATTGCCCGAAATTTTTCACAACTCAATTCTATTTTGATGTGAAACATCAATTGACGCACCTAGGCAGTAAAATTGATCGTAATCGTCACGAAAAATGGCATGACGCTCTATCAAATTTTACAAAGTGTGACTGGAGCGTGTAGGGTGGTCGTTGATGGGGTTGGGTGCTAGTGATGGAGAGGTTATGGTGTGTGGGGGGGGGGGTGAAAAATTGTCACAAACTTCAGATGGCTGTAGGGGGGCTGTATGGTTGTTGGGGGGGAGGGGGATTGTAAAACATGGTGGGTAGTTGGTTTGACGAAAAAATGACTAAAATGGGGGGGGGGGGGGGGGGGTTATAGGTGGGGTGGGTGGTTACTGGTGAGTTATTGAGGGTTCTTAGGGGGGGTTTGGGGGAATTATATTTACCATTTACCAACAAATTGTCAAAAATGGCGGGTGGTTGGTTGGTGGTTGAAGGTTGTATTGGTAGGGTTGGGTGGTTTTTGAGGAGGGTGTTGGGTGAGACAAAATTTACAAACATGGTAGGTAGTTGATTGGGAGTTTTCGGTTGGGGTTGAGGGTTGGTAGGGGGAAATATTGACAAAAATGGTGGGTGGTTGGTTGTAGGTGCGTGGGTGCTGTTTGCGGGGATTTGGTGTTGGGGGGAAGAAATAATTGTCAAAAATGCTGGATGTTAGGTTGGTGGTTGTAGATGGGCTGGTGTATGGTGCTGGTGGGGACTTGGTTTGGGGGGGGGGGGGGGTCGACAAAAATGGAAGGTGGTTGGTTGGTGGTTGTTGGTGGATTGGGTGGTTGCTGGTGTTGGGGATTTGGTGTGTAGGGGGTTGAGGAAATTTTTTTTTCAAAAATGGTGGATGGTTGGTTGGTAGTTGTAGGTAGGCTGGGTGTATGGATGGGTTGAGAAAAAATTTGTTCCTATTTTTAAATGAATGTAATCTGTAATAATTGTTATTATAATAAAATAACGAGACAATATATTGATTATTAACGAAACACTAAATTATTAAAAATTATTTCACTCCATATTTTCTTTGATGGTTTTTAAAAAATATGAATCAATGTAAAATTGAATATTTCACATCTGCCGGGCGTCCCATGACGGCTAATTTTGTCCCCAGGGCAAATAACTGAAACGATTACCATCAAAAACGTCAAACTTTAAGATGACAGTGTCAAATTTGACATATTCACTCCATTGTTGCCATATCTACAAGACTTACGTAACAACCTTGAAAATGTTAATATTTTCTTGTTGTTGTGTCAAGTTGATCTTATAGCGGTCTAACTAAAAACAGTACCTTAAACAAGGTAAAAAACATTTAAAAACAACAGTTTCTCAAGCTGAACAATTCTGAATCCCTCTTCCACAATGATGCCAATAATTAAATCATCTTGTTCAGCCTCACAATTACCAGAAAACATCCTTTCCAAGAGGTTATTAGTTCACCTCGCTTTTGACGTTCGTGTCCCCTTATTATAGCACGAACCGCCACAGGTGTGTGTGTGTTTTAAATGGCTTGGTGCTTTTGAAAAATCAACTTTTGCACCTCACCAGTCACCGTCACCGCCACCGCACCACACAATGCAACGTGTGTTGAGTTTACCTACGCTAAGAGCAGAGCCTGTAAAAATATTCATGCAAAACTGTCAACAAAACATGACAAAATACACACACATACATATACACATACACAAGAAAAAACGACACCTTCAACTGAAACAATAAATTGTTCAACAATTTGTTTTCTCACTCACAGCCTGACACATTCTACTTTGCACAGAAGCATGAGTCCACACAGCATACAGCATACAACATCCTACACACACCTGCTGTTTCAAAAATCCAAACATCATTTTGAATAAAGTACATCATACTAGTACTACAGCAAAACAACAAAAAACATACACATGTAAATCAAGGTAAAACATTCGCATGTAAATTTGTTCAAAATAATGACAAACACGACGACTTTCACCATTTTGTTTTGGTTTTTTCTCTTTTTTTCCCCCCTTAGAATAGTGTGTGTTTGGGAATCAAAAGTGTGTCAGTTTGACAATCATCTCTGTGGGTGGTGGTTTTTAGCAGGATTGTCAGAGTGACAGCTGAGAGTGTCGGAACTAGGAAACTAGTTCGTCCATTTAACATGAAATTTACACACTGTCAAGGACTTAACAATGAATTTGTTTGCAAATTTTTTTTTTCTTCCGGTTCCCGTTTTATGCTCGTTGTTGGGTTGGGTCTCACTTTCGACCTTCTAGCTTCCGTATCCGTCTCTAATGGTGGATGATGATGGGTTCTGGGTTAGTTGGAATTGTAATTAAAATGAAAATACAAATCAAAAAGTTACCGTTATTTTTGTTGTGTTGTTGAATAAACATTAGGTAGGTATACCTACCTGGTAACTCCAGACCTGCCTCTCTGTTCAGATAGAGTATCTATCAAAAGTTGGGATGGCAGAGACATTTGCTTACCAAATTTGTTTGTATACACAAATATTTGTCTGATTTTGTATCAAAATTTTGGCAGAGCTACAGTAACAGTTACAGTTACAGCCTACCTATACCGTTAATCAATTGCATTGAAATTGACAAAACTGTTGAATCGATTGAGTGTGTACATTTTACACAATGCGTGTTTGTAATTGCAAATTGATGTAGGCTTTGCACGTCTATCGACGTGGATTGCATTCGAGGCACGGATTCGGATATGGATGTGGTTGACCTATTTCTAGTGACGGGGGAAGCAATATTTGTTCGTTGGATGACAGAAAATTAAATAGATTTTATTTTGAAGCCTTGTGAATAGTCGATGCACTGTAACAACGACCGATTGCCGTTGAAGTGGAAGCCCAAAAGTAGGCTATGAATGAGGAACAAATTGATGTTTGGTTTGTGTATGGGGTTTTTTGGGGACTTTTAATTCGAATAACAATCGTGTGCATTGCAGTTATTTTTTGGAATTCCCTCTAAACTTCAAAGCACAAGAATGTTTGTCAAATTTTGATGTTCATAGACTTCATTTGATAGTGATATGCATACATATACATATTATAACAAAACAAACTGAAAAGCCATTGTTGAGACGCCAACGGGCACCGCGCTGGTCGTTACATCCAGAAAAACTGACGGTTTGGTGTGCTTTATAGGTCTGGTGGAATCATTGGTCTGAGCCATTATCAATGGCTTTGTTTTCCTCAATTGAAACGCCTTGATGTGGGCGAGCTATAGTTTCAAAAAGACGGTGCAACATGTCACGCAGAGCGTGCCACATTTGTTGAAGGAAATATTTTGTGAGTGCATTATTTTACTTTTTAGACCTGCGAATTGGCCTCCAAAAAGTTATCTGTGGGGGTATATAATGTGATGAAGTCGCTAGTCGCTTGTCAGATACGGTTAACGACTTGGTAATATTAAAGATGGCTAAGCAGTGGCAGTGCCTTTATGATCTCCAACGCATCGTAAGTTATTGGCGATTAAAATGAAGATTCGAAAAATCCATATGTGTTGTCATTTGTTTTTCGTTGTGTAAGGCACCCAGCAAATTCAGCAAGTATCCCGATATTTTTTTTATTATTTCAGACAGATTCTTCAATAACATTATTTCGGGTGCATTTGTTGCTCCTAAGAGTATGTCTCTGAATAACATTTTTTCAATATCAGCGTTTCCGTTAATATTTTCACTCCCAAAGCAGGTTTCGATTTCAGCCCCTCCGTTTGTCGTCTTTATTTCCAATTTAAGCATGTTTTTTTCTTTAAAACTGCTTACGTTTGGTGCGATCGCAACAGCTCCATTTTGTCTTTTCTCAAAAACAAATCGAGAAAACATTATTTGCACTTAAGTTTATGCTTTAAAATTTTGAATCTAATATTAGCACTTCCACTGAATGTCGCCCCTAAGACTATGCTTCGAAATATCAGCACTTCCACTGATCAAAATAATTGTACCGACAACTTACCGACAGTTGCACTGATATCCACTGCGGTCGGTAATTTCAAATGAATGAAATTAAAGAAATACGATCATTTTTTGGTTTATTAAAAACAGTTTAAAATTATTTTCTGTTACACGATTTAAGTTTCTTTTCAAAAGTAAAAAAAAAAATTCTGCTGTCTACCCAGGAAACCTTGGCGACCGACCATAGCTATGTGTTGGTGGTTTGTATTACAAGTATGTACCTAGAACGCAAAGCTGTTCAAGGCAACAGCCACTCATAGATAATGGAATAGGAGGTATATTTAACTTACACTATAGTCTATAGAAGAGAGCATTGAGTCTTTGAATCATCCATTGTGAAACTCATGGATAATAATATCCTAATGGGCAATGCTGTCAAGGTCGATTGCAATTCCAGATTCGAAGAACAGGGTTGTGAATCGGGAAAAGAATGAAAATAAGGTGCACAACTGGTGCGCACGAACTTTGGTTCAATGTGTGACATTGGTCTTGGAGCTTTACATTGCTGGGAAAAAATCATATGAAATTTTATTGATAACTTAAAAATCACTAGTTGAAACTTTTTACTTGCGGTTATATGTATAAGGCAAGTTATGCATTCGTAAAAAAAAATCTAACAATCAAACATGACATTACGATGATAGAGAAGTCGAAAAATTCTGTATCTGTCTGTCCGTCTGGCTGCATCGGCACCTACAGCCTAAACGGCTGGACTGATTTGCTTCAAACTTGGTTTTTTTCTTAAAGTTTTAATTTTTTTTTTTTATTTTTTGTTTTTTCCAAAAACTGTTTAATCTATTTTTTCAAATTTTATTTTTCTAATAACAACTACAAAGTGCTAAAAGTTCGAATACTCAAAAAAAAAAAAAATTGGAATATATTTTCGAAAAGTTTTTCAAAAAAAAAACTGTTTTTTTGAAAAAACTGGTCGATCGATTTTGAAAAAAAAAAATTTCGTTTAAATTCAACAAAGTAAAAGAAACCTTATGGTTTACTTCATTTTCTCCAAAAAATGTTTTCAGTATTGATTTTTAAGTCATTAATAAAATTTCATATGATTTTTTCAATGTTTTTTTTTTCCAAAATCTCAAGCCCCAAGATCATTTTAACACATTAGAGCAAGTTCGTACAACCCAGTCGTGCACTCCATTTTTTGAAAAAATGAAGAAAAAAACCTTTCAAAATCGTTCCACCAGTTTTTCAAAAAACGATTTTATTTTGATAAACTTTTCGAAGACATACATAGCTATAAGTATTCCAAAAATTTAATATGAGTATGCCATTTTACAACACTTTGTAGTTTTGATCAGGAAAATAAAATTTTAAATAATTTAACGAAATACCAAAAATTAAAAAAAATTACCTTATTTTAAAAAACTTAAAAAAATGTTTTTGAAAAATTTAAGAATTATAATTATTTCGTTTATTAAAGGGTGAAAATAATTTCATCGAAATAAATCAAGTGGTTTACGTTAAAATCAGATTTGAAAAAAACGGCCCTATGGGACTTTTCTTGGAAAATCTTGGAATAAAAAAACAAAAAACATAGTGTTTACACAAAAAACAGCTTTCAGAAAATTTTATCACAATCACAAGGAACTGTTTTTGAAAAAATGAGTGTTTCATTAAAAACCCTATGGCGGAAGCATATAGGTTCCGCTATAGTCATAGAGCTAGAATCCTAATTCCAAAAACCTCTTTGTAAGACGTCATAATAATACCTACTGTGAACTAAATTGGCAACCGTTTAGACTTTAAGCGCCGATACCGATAGACGGACAGGACCATCCAGTAGTTCGCTCCTCAAATTTGTGATATCTTCTTTGAAATATTAGATAGACCGACCCTTCATAATAATACAAAAAAAAAATAAGTGAGAGCTACAGTACGTTTGAAACGAACTGTTGGATACCCTATTCCCTATTTGTATGTGTATGCGTATGCCTCCCGTAAATAGCCGATGTTTCAGTTTCAGAAACAAAATTCTTCTTTAGCAGACAGAAAAAAATTCAATTACAATAATTTTGTGTGGTGTGATGTTCAATTAGTGCTGGCAAAATAAAAAAAGGCGTGCGCCACGCCCAAAGTTAAAACATTTTATTGCCAAGGCAATTGGTATGAGGTCAGTGACATTCAATTTTATTCTTGCAGATCGATTTGAACAAAACAAGACAAAACTTAAATTTTTAAAAATTAGGTTTTGAATGGAATTAGCGATTATGGGTGTTTTTAACAATTCTTGGACCACACTCTGCTACGTAACCAAGGAATATAAATCTAAGTGTTCATCTTTTTACTTCAAAACTGTGACCGATAGTAAAAAAACGTTAAAAAATTAATGCCTTATACAACTTTTGACGGAAACGCCCCTTAAAAGTGGGCGTGTCTTAAAAATTTGAAGCACTAACTGAGCTTTGATCAGTATTTAGGCATATGTGTAAAACCACAACTGAATCGAGTAGTTTTTAAACAATCTTACCTGAACAAAGGTATTTTATCAAAATCACGCCTTCAAAAGTGGGCGTATTGAAAAAATGTACACAAGAAAATGTAGAGATATATTTTTCATAAAACGAACGGAAGGGAAAAAGGTTTAAATTGAATATTGGTAGTACCTTAAATTTTTAAAAAACTACGTTTTTCGTTCTTTCATGAAAAGTGGGCGAAAGCCACGCCCAAAATTCAAAAATTTCTTTTCATACACAAACGATTTAGTTTCTACTAAGAGACGCAAAATTTTGGCTTGCGGATTCATTATAAACACCGTTTATTTACAAAAACAATTTTTTAATAGTTTCTATTGAAAAGTGGGCGTCAGCCACGCCCAAAATCAAATTTATTGATTTCATACACAAGACGTTTATGTGCCAGTAATGCCCACAAAATTTAATGTTTTTCTCTTTATTATAACATTTGTTATTTTATAAAAACAATATTGATGGTTTCGTATGAAAAATGGGCGTCAGCCACGCCCAAACTGAAATATTTTTATTTGATTGGAAGAAAGTTTACCTAAAGCTTGCGTGTGCAAAATTTTAGCATTATGCTTTTTTCGTAACTGTACAAAAAACATAATTTAATTTTACCAAATTGAGGTTGTTCAACAAAAATGGCGATTGTGGGCGTGTTTGTGGGCGGATTTTACTGGTTCAAGAACTTAGCCTTACTCTTGAACCAAAGATTATATATTCCAAAATTCAGCTTTCTAGCTCAAAAATTGCGACCTCTAGAGAGTATACATACGGACGGACGGACGGACGGACGGACGGACGGACATGGCTAAATCGACTAGGCTTTTGATTCTGAGTCAGAATATATATACTTTTCTATACCTAACGGTATTATTTCTCTATGTTACAAACTCCACACCAAATACAATATACCCATTCTATGGAATAGGGTATAAAAATATCCTTGAGCTTAATTAGTAAAGTTCAACTGAAATAAATGAAGTAGTTACCATCAACTTAGTGTACATTGCGTTTGCAGAACCCTAGTAGAGTCTTCTTCTGTAAGTGAATTCCGTAAACCTTATTTTCCAAGAAACATCCTCCTAACGGCCTTTCAGGAAGAACGAAAAACAAAAAACAAATACAATCTCAAAACAAAATTTTCATCTGTTTTTTCGGAAAAAAATAAGAAAGAATATTTAAATTGCTCGCAACCTAGTATTTGCGTCTTCATAAATAGTTTCTTCGAAAATATACTTTCACAAAATTTTGCTGAAGGCTCTTGATTCTTCTTGTTTCCAGCTTTGCTCTGCTATATACTTGCCTCAGCGTCAGCGTCAGCATCGACATCCCTCGTCGCTTGTCGGTCGTCGTCGTCATCGCTGTCGGAATGGTATAGGTAAGCCTCATTTCGTGTAAACAATAATCAGAATAATTTCCCATTCAGTTTGTTAAATTGAAAAGTTTTTCAACTTTATTCTGATGGAAGTTTTCCCTCCATTTTTGAAAGGCACCTACTTTATACACCCTCGAACCCGATTCCCGAACGCCAGAGCATCGGAACGATGACGACGCGACGCACGAAGAGGAGAGCCCAATCCCATTCCTCCCAAAGTCAAAGTATCTTTTACTTTTTGGCAACAATTTTGTGTATTTGTACTTTCACTCTATATATGGCTATAGCCATAGCTAGGGATATTCGGCATTATGTTTCTCAAAAATTTGAATGGGAAATTCACTTTTATTGCAGCAAGCGATGATGCTTTCGTTTGCCTTGCACTTGAAAATTATTAGTTTTTGCCCGACGAAAAGTTTAATTGATTCTGAGAGGTGTTTTTTTTTTTTTATTATTTTATTTTAATATTTGTGGTCTACTTGAGTGCTGAGGGAGTATAACCGATAGGGATTCCGGAGTCCTTTTTTTCCTTTTGTTTTACATTTTTCGATCCCTTAATGTGTTTCAAGGGGAGAAATTGATTTAGATAACTTTGCCATTGAAAAAAATTAAACAATCGGTCTGAGCTAAAAAGTTTTTGTTGTCGAAAACCTTTAGTTTTTGACAGTTTTACTTTATTTTGAGAGCCAGATGTAAAAAGGGAAGGTAAACAACGGAGGGGCCTGAATAAAGTGAATTTAATGGATATAGCCACGAAATAGATTGGTTGCTCAAAGAACTTAATGTATGTATAAGAAATGCGACCACTAGCTGAAACTGTCGCAGTTATTTTGTCGTTCAAGGATTTTGCCAGAAAAACGAATTTCTTTTTTCACGAAAACTGGCGCATGTTAGGAAATAAATTAAATAATATTAAACACATCTGAATTCGACTTTATTCCGTATGCCATGGAATTAATCAAAATGCCCCAGCCAGCTAAGTCATTGTATTTTCAGCTTTTCGATTTCGTCAATTCCGAAATATAGCCTGCACAGTATGGTTTCCATTCCATTTCCAAAACTCTTTCTCTTAAAGAACAGTTCATTCTCGAATAGGTTCAAAATAGTAGCGGACAAGGGGACACATGCACCTCTGTAGTTGGTATGGTTCACAATGCTGAGGTTCCATTCCTCTGGTATCATTCTTTCATATGACCATACTGTACAGATGAGTTGGTGTATGCTCTTCAAAAAGTCATCCGGATACGGAAAGCTACTATATGGCTACCCGAAATTCTCTCTTGTAGTTTTCTTTTCGCTTCTGGAAAGCTTCATTTCAGTATATTTTGTAACGAAATTACACATTTCCTGCCGCCCCTCTGCCTTCCGACCGCCAGTGAGGCTAGAGCCAGATAATAACCACCACCGACCGCCCGCCGCCACCGACCGCCACCATAATTCCACCAACGCCACCGAACGGCAATACATACAAGTATTTTTAACTTTTGTCTTTATAATTCACAGTCTCTCCTTTCAGTGAAATTCCATAAGTAGAAGTGAAATTTGCATGGAAAATCAGACTCGATCTCCCAGCCATTGGTAGAAGTTTTGTTGCAAATAGAAAACCCGGATTAGAGTTCTCACTCGAAGGTATGCTGCGGGGAATACCAGCAGAAGCCTCAACAAGTTTTGAAGCAAAAGTTTTTTTGTCAGCTTTCCACTTCGCTGTTGGTCGCAGTGGATCGCTGACCGGCATTAGGCCACTCGTTTATTGTCGTGGAGCTCTTCCTTTTTAGAGGAATCTCTGCAGACCTCCGTTTATTGTCGTGGGGTTGCTGCTCTTGTAAGCCTTTCCATAGAACTAGTTTGGAACTACCCGTTTCTTGTCGTGGCTACTCCTTTTATTAGGGGTACCATAGACTGAGCATTGCTCAACCGTTTTTTGTCAGCTTTCCACTTCGCTGTTGGTAGCAGTGGATCGTTGACCGGCATTAGGCCACTCATTTATTGTCGTGGAACCTTCCTTTTTAGAGGAATCTCCACAGACCTAGTATCTAAGGTATCATAAGAATTGAATTGTAATCTTTTATTTTAAGATTATCATTAGGAATATGAAATAATCTGTAAAGCAAATTAAGATTAATAAAAATATTGTTGTTTCGGAGTTTAACACTCTTCAACCCTGAGTTTTTGCTTTCTTTTGGGAACAACCCTGGACATCCATGAGCTAACCTCAGGCTGAGTAGAAAAAAGCATCACAATTTTCGAGGGTTATATTTTCTCCCGAATAGTTTGGAACTGTGAACTCCCATATTGAAATTTGATTCAACATCAGAATTCTTATTCGATGCTCTTTGTTGCCTTCATTTCACAAAGGAAATTTTGCACATGCCTTCCAAGCTGATCCACGCCTTGGAAAGTTGTAAATTGTATTTTTTAACTCCGAGAAGTCTGCTGAACAATCACCAATACCGTTTTAAAGTATTTTTCCTAAGCCTTGGTAAAACGGTCGGTGTAGCAGAAATTGACCTAGGATTGAAATCTCTTTTAGAAGCTGACGCTCACTGGTACGCCTAAAAATCTTGAAAATCCTTAAAAAAAATATACTTAAAACACTGAAAGAAAAGAGATAAGAAGAGGAAGTGTAAGGTTAAATAAAGAAAGTATGTACATGTACATTTAACTTTCAATGCCAACATTATCTCCTGCCACAAGGCAACTGATAAAAAACTTTCTTCTAAAACAAAAAAAAATAAAAAAACAGAAGCAAAACATAAAAGGCACAGACGACTGGTCTCCTACGCTGTTTGATTCCTCGAAAAGACACCATCTTCCATTCCAATAACTACTGTCAACTTTCGGAAGTGGTCGACAAAAAACTATTAAACCATCCCACTTATGTGGTGTCTGCTTCGTTGGCTATTCCCTATTTCGCTTTCCCAAAAAAAAAAAAAAAAAAAAATGTAGACGGCCACCAGACAACCGCGAAGTGTAGATACCTAAAACCAATCGATTGAGTCCGTTTTTTTTAACAACTTCCTGTCTGTAAGCTTCCAGCACCAAAAACTGAAATCGAAAAGACAGTTAAAAAAATCACTCTCCATTCGGCTAGACATTTTGGTAATCCTGTCATGTTTTAGGGATAATGTGTGTTCCTTTTTTTTCATGTTGTGTAATTTTCGCAAAAAACTATACACACACAAGCAGGAACTACAACTACAGGACATGTACTTGTACATACACACATATCCTAAATGATTATGTGCACAAGGATCAGCGGTGTACATGAATGGCATTCGCTAATCGGAATAGATCCACTGTGATGTTGTTTTTTGGGTTGTAAAATGTCTGGGAGCCGGGGATTCAAATTGGATTTTGGTGCTCGTTTAGCAGGAGTAGCACCATATCAGCAATTGGCTTAGTAATCGATGCGTTAATTGGAATTGAAGTTGAGTGTCTGTTGTATGTGTTTCGGGTGCAGTTAAGCGGATGTTAAAATTGGCTTTCAGAGTTTTTGACAATGGTCATCGCATCATGTAATGAGAGGAGTTGGTCCTTTTTTTTTTTTTTATTTTTTGCAATGGGTACAGAATAGTTTAAAAATTTAGAACTGTTAATGGAGAGTTGATGTGAATGGTTTTATTGGATTATCTCGGATTAAGCTAACGACGACATGCAAACTAATTAGTTGCCACTGTCAGGGTCCTGTTTACCCACATGAAGGTTTCTGGTAATTCAATTTGATGGCTAAAAAGCTAAATTCGAGTTTGTTTGTAGCAAAGTTTACTTAATGCGACTGGGAGTTTTTTGACAGTCATTTCAAGTACATCAAATTATAAATTTAGTTTGACAATGGTTTTGTTAGTTTGGTTTTGGGAACTCATTTTAATTCAAATGAAAAATTTACGGGCCAACATTTGTAAAATGGCAAAATTAAAGCATAACCCAACAAAAATTACAACTCAGATGAAAACTGCAAATCCCGAAAATTCTTTCTTATTGAAAAGTTGCCAGTAATTTTGAAAGGCTTTGCTATTACAAAGAGTATTGGGCTTGCTTCAAGCTTTAGGAAGAGAGAGATTTAGACCCAAATTGCCTTATTAGCACATGTATTTACAGAAGAGACGTTTTTGCGACAGGAATTCTAGCCACATTAACGAAGCATTCCCGAAGCACTGCTTAAGGATTGTTCTTTTTATTTGCCGATCGTGAATTGTTGAGATTGCAGACATACCACATCTTTGGATATGAACGCTGAGGCCATAAAATGTTCTTAATCAGCATCGTTTTTTGCTTCCAGTCCCGTCCCAGAAATCCTTCGGATTCGACATCAAATGAACTCAGAAAAGAAGAAAAATAATTAAACCCTATAAAATGTAAAAAAAAATAAGAACCCGGGATTTTGCAGACTTCAATTTGCCGAATTTTGAGTCGGGACACGGGTTTTTAAGCGTAGAAGATCCAACTGACCCAGGATCTCAAAATCTATGGCCATAGGCTCTGCCGTTGATTCACTGTCTGGGCTTCGGAGTGTTTGGAACCTTTACTTTTTTTAATTTTTCGAAAACGGCGTTGGCGAGTCCAAATGGCCCAAACGAAAACATATGGGTCTATAGACGACATGTGGTTTCAGCAGGATGGCCGGCGCTATGTACCCGACAGCAGTTGGCCACGATTAGCTTTCTACATGAACAATTTGAAATATTAAGGTAATCTCTCGTAGAGGTACCTTGAATTTGCATCCAAGGTTATGCTAGACTTTTTCTTGTGGGGTTTCATAAAGTCGCAGGTTTATAAACATAACGCAGGTCAATGCTCGAATTCATTCGGATCTAAGCGTTTATCATTGAGGGTTGGACCATTTGGATAAGTGTCACCCTAAGAAGTCGAGGCGGGCACTTGAACGTTATCATGTTCCATACAACTTGTCTTACTCCATATACTGATATCTACCCGTCCTTATTGAAAACCCTTTTACTTTGGAACATGATCCCTCCCTTAAATTTTTTTTTCTCTAATTTCAAAAACAAATCATATCTTCTTTCCAAAAAAAATTGGGATCCTTCGAATTTATGGCTTGACTTATGATTTTTTATTTATCAGCAAACTTTAAAAAATTAGTCCCCGATTAAAAATTTTCAAAAATCCACTTGAACCCTATTAATGAATGATTATATATGAAATTCCCCAACAATCCCAAATGTATTCCATAAAAAGGTTAACCAATATTTTGTGTTCTATAATACATTCACGAAGAGACACATTCTCTTAAAGATTCCCGTCGAGCTCAAGCCAGCATGTTGCTTGAATTAATGTATGCACTGCGCAATGATCCCCCGAAAAATACTCTCTGGAGTAGAATAAAATCTGAAGTTCGTGTCTCCTAAATCACGTGTACACGCTGCAGACTGCGCACACACCACGGACGACCGACACCGACAACAACACACCGAACTGATGACAAATGGCTGCCGTTTTGTGCGGTGGAGTCTTGGAATTTACAAATTTTCATCGTGTTACCTTTAATTGGCGATTAACCACCTATGGGGCTGAATGGGGCCATGCCATGCAGGTACTTCTTGTGACTTTACACCACGATTTCATGAACCATGAGGATCATCGTCGTCATCGTCGCCGTCGCCGTCACCGTCATCGTCTTCGTCGTAGTCGCTGAGATATCATGGACATGGACAAAATGGGAATACACAAAGGGAACTCATTCACTCCTCGTGTGCATATACAGTGATCCAGTCCAGTAGGAAAGAGGTATAAAAAACAAACAACTGAGACCTGGACTGGACATATCGTTTGAAAGTTTAATTTTTGTATCTCGAAAAGAGTTGTTCTTGGAGAGGTGATTTATTGGAAACAAGGCAAAGGGTAAAATGTATGTTAAACAGGAGTTTCAACAGCGATTGGCATTTGTCACGAAAAGGTTTTTTGAGCTTTTTAATTGTATTGGAGCACAATGGGCGTTCTAATGAAAATTGATTTTCAAAATGAGTATAGTTGCGTGGGTATGCTAATTAATAAGGATTTGGAGAATGTGATTGGATGAGGAAAACATACAGCAGATGGTTTTATTGACCCTTTCGAAAAAAATATCCTGCTGAGATGAAAAAAATGTTTCTGGCCGTCTTGATTTGTTGGAAGTAGAACAACTTCACAGCTTGCTTCCAAAAAGGGTTAACCTTGCTAAGCTTGGCTTTCAAAAATTCTGAATTCAGAAGGCTTGTCGCATTATGCTGTTCATGAACTTTGCTGTAGGAACCGCATAGTGCGTCGTTGTTTCTTCTCTGCCAAATATATTGCTCTTTGTTAACGCAGGACCATGACCATATCAAACGCAGAACTTTTCTCCCGAATATGGCAGGACCGGAGTGATGAGTGTTCTATACAGCGTGTCTTCTTTTGTCTTCTCGAAAGGGCTTCATTCCTCAACTGCTTAATCAGTCCAAGGAGCGATTAGAAAGAGTTAATCTACGTTTGATCTCTGCACTGATGTTTTTATCTCAGATTACAGCAGTGCCCAGGTAGATAAACTCAATGCCTTTCTCGAAGTTATGCCTATCAATGGTCACGTTCTGACCAAGTGTGTGGTGGAAACCGACTTTTGATGGTGAAAGTATATCCCATTCCGCTTGCTGCTGACTCCATGATAGCGGAATCACCGCTCACTGGTCGCTTTGCCCTTCCCATCACGTCAATGTCGTCCGCAAACCGAATGAATTTTGTCAATTTATTTAAGATGGTGACTGATGTACTGGCATGGGTGTTTCGTATGAAATTTCCAGGCACAATGTTTAAACAGTTGCATGATAGTACGTCTCCTTTTCTTAGCCCTCTGGTGGTGTCAAAGGTTTTCGTAGATTCCCTAGCAACTTTGACGGAACATCGAGCATTCTCCAACGCCATCTTGGTAAGGAGTATCAGCTAAGCAGGAATCCCAAAGTTGGATAAAATTTATCTCGATGTTCAATACCAGGATCTGGCGTAATGTGAAGATTATGTCGGTCGTCGACTTTCCAGGTTTGAAGCCGCATTGGCAAGGACCTATCTGATCATCAGCAAACGCAGGAAACGCTGGACCACGTTTCATTAAAATTGGAAAGAAGTGGCCAAACATTGTCATTCAGTGTTCTAAGTATTTTTTCTTTTCCGGTTCCCATCCAAAAACCGGCAAATCATCGGATTCACTACCAACTAGACTGCACGGTACTGTTTTCTCCTGAATTCTGAAAATCCTTTTTAAAAACGCTATTGCAGACATTTTTTTTTTCTGCAAAGAAAAGGAAATTATGTTCATATTTCATAGAAAACTACTTCCTCTTCCTGGAACATTTGACCAATTTACGGTTAACAACACACATAATACTGCACCTGTAAGAATGAATATTAAACCGGGATGTGCATTTGACAGCAAAAATTGAAAAAAGGGGTTAGCACACACACCCATATGGTTGACCTGATTCCACCTTTAACAAGTTGAATAGTAAAACATCCTTCCTATAATAATAAGGGAACACCTTGCTCTCGCTGAACCTTCTCTATACAATTCAGCAATACACAAATACCTACACCAGACCAAAGAGACCACAACAACTTTGCCACGTTGCAATGCAATATACCGAGAACCGAGAAGTCATTGGCTTCTACAGCACCATAAAGTTAAAGCAGCAGCAACAACAACAACAACACAACTCAAATCCTTGGGAACAGGTTGGGTGGCATTCGGTGAATTTCTATTTTCTAATTCTTCGTTCATTGCCTCCTGCCGTGTCTGTGCTCTGATTCCTCAGATCCCAGTACAGTGCTGCAAAACTGTTTGTGGCAAGAAGAATTTTGCCGTCCTATTTCTGTTGTTGTTGTTGCTGGTGGTGGTGATTGGGGATAAAAGTGTCCCAGTCCCAGTACCAGTCCCACTACACATGTTGCACTTAACCATATCATCATCAGCCAACAACATCTGTTGAATGAATAAATCTTTAGTTATACCTGCTTGCTTCTTCCTCTGCTCCAGGATTTTGCAAGGATGATGACAAATTCCAGCGAGCTTATCCACACTTAACGAGCCCTACTGTGTTCCACATGTATGAATATTTTTATATTCCCGAGTCCTGATGACGACAACATGGTGCAATTTGAAATATCAGATTCTCAAAGCGGAAGGATATTCCCTCAGTCACGGCTCGCTCACGAGGTGCGGAGAAATCTTCAAATGTCCCAATTTTGATAGAAAAATAAAAATTGGGTATTTCATGCACTCACACTCATGATGGTTAATCTTCCTGTGTGCTTGAAAGTCTTACCTACTGTGAAGGATATACTACACAAAATATACTATATTTCACCATTTTGAATGCACTTCCTGTCGTTGAAGAGTCAAATCAGCATCAGTTTTAGTTTATGGGATGGGAGTATTAGGTGTGCAATATGCATGGGATGTCCTGTTTCTTGTAGCACCTCTTCCTGAACGGAAACAGGAGTGTCAACCGAAATTTAATGTTTCAGCAGATCGGAATTTCATGGCAGGTAACACCTGCGAATTTACTTTCCTTAAGCAACGCGTACACACACACATAGCTAGGTAGGTGGGTACAGGTTGATGGTGTGAGAATGGGTAGGGATATAAAAGTAAGCTCAAACCAACATTTTTGCATAATCATGGGCGAAAAGTTTTCAAATTAGACGCGGATGTCGATGATGATGAATCGTGTGTTAGCACAGGAAATGAGTTTGTCACTTTTGCCGAGGTGTGATTAGATGAAAATGAGTAAATGAAGGAAACGTGAGGACCTACTTTATACGTAGCTACCTTAAAAAGGAGAAATTTAATATTTAAAATATTCACGTTAAGGTGGTAACTTTAGCTGTAAGAGGTTACTTGTGTTGTGATGATAGATTTCGACGGTAAAAGTTAGAACGTGAAACAGATTTGAAAAGAGATTGTCGCGGGATAATGAATCTTTTTTTACTTGAAAAAGTTTTTTTTTTCTGTCTTTGACTGATTAAATGGAATTGATTTTCAATTTTAAAGGATTCAATCCATCTGACCCAGAAATGTCTTTAATTCAAATACAATCAATATTTTTTTGTATCATGCTCTCAATCGCAAATGGAAAAATAAATGGAATTTATAAGACCTTGTAAGTGTGCAATAAAGTCGTGACGTCCATTAAAATGCACATCCGTCTTTTCAACACAATACAACACACACATACACACCACCACCACCACCATACGTATATAAGCTGGTCTATACAATAAAATAAAGGAACTAAAAAAAAAAAACAGTATAAACAGGGAAACACTTAAAAAAATGTCCTTAAAGAGAAGCTCAGCCATCAAAGCTCGAATACACAATATCCATCAATAAATATTCATTGAAGGATAAATTGAATGGCAAACAATAAATTTGCTATTCTCTCTCCTATTTACCGTATACGAGAAAATTGAATGCACTTTCTCTCCTGATGTATCCTTTAGTCGGGCATTGGATGATGCTATATAGTTCTCATATGGTATAAATGTATTTGTATATAAGGTGTGCTAGAAGCTTATATCCACTTTCCTTGTTTAATAAAACAAAATCGAACATGGAAAGGAATAGAGAAAAACACTGTTGTTTTTTAACAAGGACTTCCGCCTTTAAACATACATCGCCATTGGCGAAAAAAATGAATAGGATGCAAAAGATTTAACAGGAAACATCAAAAATAAGGATATATAATTATTGTTCTTTACAGTGGTGGTAGCAAAAAATTACACTTAAACAATGTTTTCCTGATAGCACTTAGTTTTCTTGTACCGGCTTGGACCGCAGCGCAGATGGAAAGGATTTGAATACAACTTTTCTATTGACCCATTAGGAGGGACATAGTCCATAGATCGTATATGGGCTTTTGTTCCAATAACGTAGGCCAGCGAAGATGGCTCTATCTATTTTTTAACTCCTTCATCTCATGATAGCCCTTTTTGGAGAATAAATGTTGGTCTCTTGTCCCGGTTTTGATCGAACATAATTCAAAAATCTGATTATTGACTTATGTCCCACTGCCAGCAAGGCATCGTTCCATTATGGACATAAATCCCTATCTCAGTATCAGTGTTGCCGAATCTAATGATTTATCATGATTTTCATTATATTTCACATTCATCTCATGAAATCCTGAATTCATTGGAAATCTCATGACTTTTTTGTATTTTTCTCAAAAAAAAAAAAAAAACAAGAAATAAATTAATTGTGTATTAGGGTGCTTCTTAAAATTCAATATTTAAAAGTTTGACTGGGCACCCTTTAATATTATTCTTCATGTCTAAAATAGGATTTGGGTAAAATTTGGTCATCTTTCAAAAGGATTTAAGGGTCGCTACCAATATTCAAAGTTTTGAAAAATCCGGAATTTTTTTTTGGTCAGAAAAATTTAAAATTGAGACTCATATTGCCTAAATACATTAAAGAAATTTTTGAGCGATGAATTGGCAGTTTGTCTGGATGTTGCAAAACTAAGCGACCGAAAAGCGACTGTAACACAACAACTCTTAAAACCCTTGGCTGTGACCCTTCAAAATACAATGTTAATTCGTCTACGATTCGTCGTCAACGTAATTTAACTCGACAGAATCTCGCTGAAAATCTTAAAAATGAGCTTGCATCAGATGTTCCCCTTACGATTCATTGGGATGGGAAGATGATAGAAGTCATTGTTGGCCATGAAACTGTTGATCGACTTCCAATTTTGGTCTCTGGAAAGAATATTAACCAGCTACTTGCAGTCCCAAAACTTGTTTCTGGAACTGGGTTAGCACAAGCAACGGCAATTTATGAAGCAATAAATTCATGGGGACTTTCTGATAAAATTAATTGCATGAGCTTCGATACAACAGCCTTGAATACTGGTCCAAGAAATGGAGCTTGCATATTTCTTGAGCAGAAGATGGATAAAGAAATGCTTTGGCTAGCCTGTCGCCATCATATGATGGAAATAATGCTTGAAACTGTAGTCGTTCAGTCGATTGGTTGCTCATATGGACCAGATCACCAGATATGTTACTATTTAAAAGATTTAAAACTGCCTGGACTCGTATTCAGCAATCAAATTTTTCAAATTGCTACCAATGACGATTTAAATAAATGCGAACAAATTGTAACTGCTACTGAGATCATCTCTTTCGCTCAGAAACAAATCAACCAATTTCAAGTTCGAAATGATTATTATGAACTTTTAAATCTGACTATCATCTTCCTAGGAGGTGTTGCTGAGAAACGAATCTCTTTCCGGGGACCTGCTGGTCTTCACCGTGCTCGATGGATGGCAAAATCAATTTATTCTTTAAAGCTGTGTTTATTCAGAGGACAGTTTAAGCTGACGAAGAGAGAGGAGAATGGAATTTTAGATATTTGCCTATTCACAGTTGCAATACACGTAAAATACGGGTTATCAAATAAATCTAGTAATTTTACAAAAATTCATTGTAATTTTACTACAAACTCAGTTTAGTAATATTACTAAATAATGTATAGTAATTTTACTACAAACTCAGTTTAGTAATATTACTAAACAATGTATAGTAATTTTACTACAAACTCAGTTTAGTAATATTACTAAACAATGTATAGTAATTTTACTACAAACTCAGTTTAGTAATATTACTAAACAATGTATAGTAATTTTACTACAAACTCAGTTTAGTAATATTACTAAACAATGTATAGTAATTTTACTACAAACTCAGTTTAGTAATTTAACTAAACAATGTATAGTAATTTTACTACAAACTCAGTTTAGTTATATTACTAAACAATGTATAGTAATTTTACTACAAACTCAGTTTAGTAATATTACTAAACAATGTATTGTAATTTTACTACAAACTCAGTTTAGTAATATTACTAAACAATATATAGTAATTTTACTACAAACTCAGTTTAGTAATATTACTAAACAATGTATAGTAATTTTACTATAAACTCAGTTTAGTAATATTACTAAACAATGTATAGTAATTTTACTACAAACTCAGTTTAGTAATATTACTAACCAATGTATAGTAATTTTACTACAAACTCAGTTTAGTAATATTACTAAACAATGTATAGTAATTTTACTACAAACTCAGTTTAGTAATATTACTAAACAATGTATAGTAATTTAACTACAAGCTCAGTTTAGTAATATTACTAAACAATGTATAGTAATTTTACTACAAACTCAGTTTAGTAATATTACTAAACAATGTATAGTAATTTAACTACAAGCTCAGTTTAGTAATATTACTAAACAATGTATAGTAATTTTACTACAAACTCAGTTTAGTAATTTTACTAAACAATGTATAGTAATTTTACTACAAACTCAGTTTAGTAATATTACTAAACAATGTATTGTAATTTTACTACAAACTCAGTTTAGTAATATTACTAAACAATGTATAGTAATTTTACTACAAACTCAGTTAAGTAATATTACTAAACAATGTATTGTAATTTTACTACAAACTCAGTTTAGTAATATTACTAAACAATGTATAGTAATTTTACTACAAACTCAGTTTAGTAATATTACTAAACAATGTATAGTAATTTTACTACAAACTCAGTTTAGTAATATTACTAAACAATGTATAGTAATTTTTCTACAAACTCAGTTTAGTAATATTACTAAACAATGTATTGTAATTTTACTACAAACTCAGTTTAGTAATATTACTAAACAATGTATAGTAATTTTACTACAAACTCAGTTTACTACAAACTCAGTTTAGTAATATTACTAAACAATGTATTGTAATTTTACTACAAACTCAGTTTAGTAATATTACTAAACAATGTATAGTAATTTTACTACAAACTCAGTTTAGTAATATTACTAAACAATGTATAGTAATTTTACTACAAACTCAGTTTAGTAATATTACTAAACAATGTAGAGTAATTTTACTACAAACTCAGTTTAGTTATATTACTAAACAATGTATAGCAATTTTACTACAAACTCAGTTTAGTAATATTACTAAACAATGTTTTGTAATTTTACTACAAACTCAGTTTAGTAATATTACTAAACAATGTATAGTAATTTTACTACAAACTCAGTTTAGTAATATTATTAAACAATGTATAGTAATTTTACTACAAACTCAGTTTAGTAATATTACTAAACAATGTATAGTAGTTTTACTACAAACTCAGTTTAGTAATATTACTAAACAATGTATTGTAATTTTACTACAAACTCAGTTTAGTAATATTACTAAACAATGTATAGTAATTTTACTACAAACTTAGTTAAGTAATATTACTAAACAATGTATTGTAATTTTACTACAAACTCAGTTTAGTAATATTACTAAACAATGTATAGTAATTTTACTACAAACTCAGTTTAGTAATATTACTAAACAATGTATAGTAATTTTACTACAAACTCAGTTTAGTAATATTACTAAACAATGTATAGTAATTTTACTACAAACTCAGTTTAGTAATATTACTAAACAATGTGTTGGGGTTTGGTTCGATTGAAAAGAAATAATCAATTTTAATATAAGTTGGGTTGGATATATAAATTCTTTATTGGGAAGGTCTTACCTCTAAGATCAATTTTACAAAAGTGGGCCAGTTAGTAGACAGGAAACCAACCCAGAGGGCTCTAAGGGAATTTTAGAGAGTTTTTTAGGGACATTTAAAGGATTATAATGGACGTTTAAAAGGAAGTATTTATTAATGCCATCTGGTGGTTCATGATATAATCTCACCTAAACATTACTGGCCGCCTTGCAGTGTTCCTGCAAAACAGCTCTTCATTAACTTAGCGTAAAGCAGTTCTAAAATTAGAGGAGAACCATTTGTTTTGGAGGGGTTCTACTCACTCCTAGGGAAGGATTGGTTAGTAGAGGAGTGTTTAACATATTGCTTTTGTGTTTTTTTTTGTTGATACTTAATTTTTTTTTTTAATAAGTATTTAGGATTTATATAATTTTAATTACTAGTATTAATTCAGTTCAAAAGTGAGTTTCAAAATTCATAACATAAGTTATTAACAAAATTGCAAATATCAATAAATATCTACATACATACAATTTATGAAGAACAGTGCATTTGGAAGAAATTTAGTTCAAAAGTATAAGTATGTTAAGATAATAATTAAAAAAGATATAGTCGGTTTAAAGTGTATTTTTTACTTCATCCTGTGGTAAAATGCAAAGTTTCACGATAGCACGTTTCAATATACCTTTTTGGGTTTTTACATCTGCTACCCTTACTTTACCATCGGAACCTGTATACAGATGTATAACGCGACCTAAGCGCCACTCATTTGGGGATATATGTTCTTCACGAATAACGACGAGATCGTTCAAAGCTATATCGCGTTTCGAGTACTTCCACTTGTATCTTTTCTGGAGTTCTTTCAGATACTCTTCTTTCCATCGAAGGCAGAAGTTGTGATGAAGAATTTGTACCTTTCTCCATCTATCACTAATATTTAACGAACTTGTAGACATGTCTTGTTCCGGTGGGGCCAACAGAGCTGCTCCGCGGAGGAAATGGCCAGGGGTCAAGGGGAGAAGATTGTCGGCGTTATCGGATAATGGAATAAGCGGTCTAGAATTAAGACATGCTTCAATTCTAGCAAGAAGAGTTGAAAACTCTTCAAATGTAAATTTGTTGTCCCCGGCAACTTTGCGGAAGTGGGTCTTAAAACTTTTAACACCCGCTTCCCACAAACCACCCATGTGTGGGGCACCTGGAGGTATAAATTTCCATTTAACTCCCTGAATTTCATATTTATCAGATACATCTTGAGCAAAAGTTTCGATAAATTTCTTGAAATCACTCGCCAGGACCTTGCTAGCACCGACAAAATTTGTGCCATTGTCAGAAAATATCGTGCTAGGGAGCCCACGGCGGCCAACAAACCGGGAAAAAGCAGCTAGAAACGAAGCAGTAGAGAGATTACTAGTAGGCTCTAGATGAATAGCCTTGGTGGCAAAACATATAAAAAGACAAACGTAACCCTTTGAAATGCGACAATTTCGTGCAGAGAAACTTTTTATAGTAAAAGGACCAGTAAAATCAATGCCAGTATTTGTGAAGGGAAGTGAGAGCTCAGTTCGTTCTTTGGGGAGTGCTGCCATTATTTGAGTAGTCATTTTTTGTTTATAAATTGTACACACTTTACATGAATTAATGTATTTTTTTATTAGATTATTGAGTTTTGGTATCCAAAATTCAGATCGAATCAATCTAACGACCAATTGGTTCCCACCATGAAGGGACACTTTATGAACAAATGTCATAAAAAGAAACGTATAAGTAGCATGATATGGCAGAATGATTGGGAATTTTTCGTTGAATGAAAGAGTAGCAGAAGCTAGTCTTCCATTTACACGCATTAAGTTTTCTGAATCTAAAGATGGGTTAAGAGTCAGCAAATGGCTATTCTTAGAGAGAGGTTGGTTTTGAGAAAGGGCTAAGTATTCGTTGGAAAAATAGAATTTTTGGGTTACCTGGATTAATTGAGTTTTCGTATACAAAATTTCTTCCCGGAATAACGGTATATCAGAAAAGCGAAAAATCTTTGGGAATCTAGCTATGTTGGAAGTTGTGTTATGAATGAATCGAAACACATAGCACATCACGCGGATCATTCTCGTCCAGGATGAAAATCTTCGTAGAACGGAATCAATATCTGGTAATAGAATAGTTACGTAACATTGAAGGGGTCGATGTTCTAATTCATTTTCATTGGGCACATCAGGATTCGAGCAGGGCCATAAATCTTGAGTTTGTGATAGCCATGGAGGCCCGTGCCACCATAGTTGTTTACCTTGAAGTTCAGTTGGTGATAAACCCCGAGTTGCAAGATCTGCTGGGTTGTCCGCAGATGAAACGTGTTGCCAAACTGTGTTCTCAACATTTTGAGATATTTCCGAAACTCTGTTTCCCACAAAGGTTTTCCACATAAATGGAGGTTTTTTCAGCCAAGCTAGAACTATTGAGCTGTCTGTCCAGAGGAAAATATCTTTTATTTGGTATCGGAGCTGAGGACATATTTTCTTTATGAGCTTCGAAAGTAAAACAGATGCACAAAGTTCTAATCTTGGTAGTGTTATTTGTTTAACAGGAGCGACTTTAGTTTTCGCACATAGAAGATGAGAAGAGAACGTGTTGTTTTCATGTTTTACACGAAGATACAATGCAGCAGAATAGGCGCGCTCAGAAGAATCGCTAAATCCATGCAGCTGAAGAGATACTGAAGGATTGAATCCAATCCATCGAGGAATCTGAATGTGCCGGATCTCGGGAAGATTATCTACGAAATCCTTAAAATTCTGACAGGTAAGAGGCTTTAAAGGGGAGTCCCAAGATGTGCCATCGCGCCAAATCTGTTGCATTATAATTTTTGCTATAATAATAACTGGCGCAAGCCAGCCAGCTGGATCGAATAATTTTGCGATTTTCGAGAGCGCATTTCTTTTCGTTATCAAAAGAGATTCTTCGTCTTGGGGTTGGGAGTGGATCGAGAACTCAAAACAATCAGAGCTAGCGTTCCACTGGATGCCTAACATTTTAGTCCGAGAGTTTGCTTCAAGATTTAGGAACTCTTCGTTTAATAGGTCTTCAGGACGAAACGATTCTAAGAGATCTGGGCAATTTGATGTCCATTTCCTGAGTGTGAATCCAGCTGAGCTTAAGGCTGCCACTAGCTCTTGTTGGCAGTGTTTTGCTGTCTCAATTTCGTGGGACCCCGAAAGGACATCATCCACATAAAACTTGGACGATTGTAGAATATTACGATTCATAGGGATTCATGTAATTTTACTACAAACTCTGTTTAGTAATATTACTAAACAATGTATAGTAAATTTACTACAAACTCAGTTTAGTAATATTACTAAACAATGTATAGTAATTTTACTACAAACTCAGTTTAGTAATTTAACTAAACAATGTATAGTAATTTTACTACAAACTCAGTTTAGTTATATTACTAAACAATGTATAGTAATTTTACTACAAACTCGCAGTTTAGTAATATTACTAAACAATGTATTGTAATTTTACTACCAACTCAGTTTAGTAATATTACTAAACAATGTATAGTAATTTTACTACAAACTCAGTTTAGTAATATTACTAAACAATGTATAGTAATTTTACTACAAACTCAGTTTAGTAATATTACTAAACAATGTATAGTAATTTTACTACAAACTCAGTTTAGTAATATTACTAAGCAATGTATAGTAATTTTACTACAAACTCAGTTTAGTAATATTACTAAACAATGTATTGTAATTTTACTACAAACTCAGTTTAGTAATATTACTAAACAATGTATAGTAATTTTACTACAAACTCAGTTAAGTAATATTACTAAACAATGTATTGTAATTTTACTACAAACTCAGTTTAGTAATATTACTAAACAATGTATAGTAATTTTACTACAAACTCAGTTTAGTAATATTACTAAACAATGTATAGTAATTTTACTACAAACTCAGTTTAGTAATATTACTAAACAATGTATAGTAATTTTACTACTAACTCAGTTTAGTAATATTACTAAACAATGTATTGTAATTTTACTACAAACTCAGTTTAGTAATATTACTAAACAATGTATAGTAATTTTACTACAAACTCAGTTTAGTAATATTACTAAACAATGTATAGTAATTTTACTATAAACTCAGTTTAGTAATATTACTAAACAATGTATAGTAATTTTACTACAAACTCAGTTTAGTAATATTACTAAACAATGTATTGTAATTTTACTACAAACTCAGTTTAGTAATATTACTAAACAATGTATAGTAATTTTACTACAAACTCAGTTTAGTAATATTACTAAACAATGTATAGTAATTTTACTACAAACTCAGTTTAGTAATATTACTAAACAATGTATAGTAATTTTACTACAAACTCAGTTTAGTAATATTACTAAACAATGTATTGTAATTTTACTACAAACTCAGTTTAGTAATATTACTAAACAATGTATAGTAATTTTACTACAAACTCATTTTAGTAATTTTACTAAACAATGTATAGTAATTTTACTACAAACTCAGTTTAGTTATATTACTAAACAATGTATAGTAATTTTACTACAAACTCAGTTTAGTAATATTACTAAACAATGTATTGTAATTTTACTACAAACTCAGTTTAGTAATATTACTAAACAATGTATAGTAATTTTACTACAAACTCAGTTTAGTAATATTACTAAACAATGTATAGTAATTTTACTACAAACTCAGTTTAGTAATTTTACTAAACAATGTATAGTAATTTTACTACAAACTCAGTTTAGTTATATTACTAAACAATGTATAGTAATTTTACTACAAACTCAGTTTAGTAATATTACTAAACAATGTATAGTAATTTTACTACAAACTCAGTTTAGTAATATTACTAAACAATGTATAGTAATTTTACTACAAACTCAGTTTAGTAATATTACTAAACAATGTATAGTAATTTTACTACAAACTCAGTTTAGTAATATTACTAAACAATGTATTGTAATTTAACTACAAACTCAGTTTAGTAATATTACTAAACAATGTATAGTAATTTTACTACAAACTCAGTTTAGTAATATTACTAAACAATGTATAGTAATTTTACTACAAACTCAGTTTAGTAATATTACTAAACAATGTATAGTAATTTTACTACAAACTCAGTTTAGTAATATTACTAAACAATGTATTGTAATTTAACTACAAACTCAGTTTAGTAATATTACTAAACAATGTATAGTAATTTTACTACAAACTCAGTTTAGTAATATTACTAAACAATGTATTGTAATTTTACTACAAACTCAGTTTAGTAATTTTACTAAACAATGTATAGTAATTTTACTACAAACTCAGTTTAGTTATATTACTAAACAATGTATAGTAATTTTACTACAAACTCAGTTTAGTAATGTTACTAAACAATGTATTGTAATTTTACTACAAACTCAGTTTAGTAATATTACTAAACAATGTATAGTAATTTTACTACAAACTCAGTTTAGTAATATTACTAAACAATTTGTAGTAATTTTACTACAAACTCAGTTTAGTAATTTTACTAAACAATGTATAGTAATTTTACTACAAACTCAGTTTAGTAATATTACTAAACAATGTATAGTAATTTTACTACAAACTCAGTTTAGTAATATTAGTAAACAATGTATTATAATTTTACTACAAACTCAGTTTAGTAATATTACTAAACAATGTATAGTAATTTTACTACAAACTCAGTTTAAGAATATTACTAAACAATGTATAGTAATTTTACTACAAACTCAGTTTAGTAATATTACTAAACAATGTATAGTAATTTTACTACAAACTCAATTTAGTAATATTACTAAACAATGTATAGTAATTTTACTACAAACTCAGTTTAGTAATATTACTAAACAATGTATAGTAATTTTACTACAAACTCAGTTTAGTAATATTACTAAACAATATATTGTAATTTTACTACAAACTCAGTTTAGTAATATTACTAAACAATGTATAGTAATTTTACTACAAACTCAGTTTAGTAATATTACTAAACAATGTATAGTAATTTTACTACAAACTCAGTTTAGTAATATTACTAAACAATGTATAGTAATTTTACTACAAACTCAGTTTAGTAATATTACTAAACAATGTATTGTAATTTTACTACAAACTCAGTTTAGTAATATTACTAAACAATGTATAGTAATTTTACTACAAACTTAGTTAAGTAATATTACTAAACAATGTATTGTAATTTTACTACAAACTCAGTTTAGTAATATTACTAAACAATGTATAGTAATTTTACTACAAACTCAGTTTAGTAATATTACTAAACAATGTATAGCAATTTTACTACAAACTCAGTTTAGTAATATTACTAAACAACGTATAGTAATTTTACTACAAACTCAGTTTAGTAACATTACTAAGCAATGTATTGTAATTTTACTACAAACTCAGTTTAGTAATATTACTAAACAATGTATAGTAATTTTACTACAAACTCAGTTTAGTAATATTACTAAACAATGTATAGTAATTTTACTACAAACTCAGTTTAGTAATATTACTAAACAATGTATAGTAATTTTACTACAAACTCAGTTTAGTAATATTACTAAACAATGTATAGTAATTTTACTACAAACTCAGTTTAGTAATATTACTAAACAATGTATAGTAATTTTACTACAAACTCAGTTTAGTAATATTACTAAACAATGTATTGTAATTTTACTACAAACTCAGTTTAGTAATATTACTAAACAATGTATAGTAATTTTACTACAAACTCAGTTTAGTAATATTACTAAACAATGTATAGTAATTTTACTACAAACTCAGTTTAGTAATATTACTAAACAATGTATAGTAATTTTACTACAAACTTCGTTAAGTAATTTAACTAAACAATGTATAGTAATTTTACTACAAACTCAGTTTAGTTATATTACTAAACAATGTATAGTAATTTTACTACAAACTCAGTTTAGTAATATTACTAAACAATGTATTGTAATTTTACTACAAACGCAGTTTAGTAATATTACTAAACAATGTATAGTAATTTTACTACAAACTCAGTTTAGTAATATTACTAAACAATGTATAGTAATTTTACTACAAACTCAGTTTAGTAATATTACTAAACAATGTGTAGTAATATTACTACAAACTCAGTTTAGTAATATTACTAAGCAATGTATAGTAATTTTACTACAAACTCAGTTTAGTAATATTACTAAACAATGTATTGTAATTTTACTACAAACTCAGTTTAGTAATATTACTAAACAATGTATAGTAATTTTACTACAAACTCAGTTAAGTAATATTACTAAACAATGTATTGTAATTTTACTACAAACTCAGTTTAGTAATATTACTAAACAATGTATAGTAATTTTACTACAAACTCAGTTTAGTAATATTACTAAACAATGTATAGTAATTTTACTACAAACTCAGTTTAGTAATATTACTAAACAATGTATAGTAATTTTACTACAAACTCAGTTTAGTAATATTACTAAACATTGTATTGTAATTTTACTATAAATTCAGTTTAGTAATATTACTAAACAATGTATAGTAATTTTACTACAAACTCAGTTTAGTAATATTACTAAACAATGTATAGTAATTTTACTACAAACTCAGTTTAGTAATATTACTAAACAATGTATAGTAATTTTACTACAAACTCAGTTTAGTAATATTACTAAACAATGTATAGTAATTTTACTACAAACTCAGTTTAGTAATATTACTAAACAATGTATAGTAATTTTACTACAAACTCAGTTTAGTAATATTACTAAACAATCTTTAGTAATTTTACTACAAACTCAGTTTAGTAATATTACTAAACAATGTATAGTAATTTTACTACAAACTCAGTTTAGTAATATTACTAAACAATGTATAGTAATTTTACTACAAACTCAGTTTAGTAATATTACTAAACAATGTATTGTAATTTTACTACAAACTCAGTTTAGTAATATTACTAAACAATGTATAGTAATTTTACTACAAACTTAGTTAAGTAATATTACTAAACAATGTATTGTAATTTTACTACAAACTCAGTTTAGTAATATTACTAAACAAGGTATAGTAATTTTACTACAAACTCAGTTTAGTAATATTACTAAACAACGTATAGTAATTTTACTACAAACTCAGTTTAGTAACATTACTAAGCAATGTATTGTAATTTTACTACAAACTCAGTTTAGTAATATTACTAAACAATGTATAGTAATTTTACTACAAACTCAGTTTAGTAATATTACTAAACAATGTATAGTAATTTTACTACAAACTCATTTTAGTAATATTACTAAACAATGTATAGTAATTTTACTACAAACTCAGTTTAGTAATATTACTAAACAATGTATTGTAATTTTACTACAAACTCAGTTTAGTAATATTACTAAACAATGTATAGTAATTTTACTACAAACTCAGTTTAGTAATATTACTAAACAATGTTTTGTAATTTTACTACAAACTCAGTTTAGTAATATTACTAAACAATGTATAGTAATTTTACTACAAACTCAGTTTAGTAATATTACTAAACAATGTATAGTAATTTTACTACAAACTCAGTTTAGTAATATTACTAAACAATGTATAGTAATTTTACTACAAACTCAGTTTAGTAATATTACTAAGCAATGTATAGTAATTTTACTACAAACTCAGTTTAGTAATATTACTAAACAATGTATTGTAATTTTACTACAAACTCAGTTTAGTAATATTACTAAACAATGTATAGTAATTTTACTACAAACTCAGTTAAGTAATATTACTAAACAATGTATTGTAATTTTACTACAAACTCAGTTTAGTAATATTACTAAACAATGTATAGTAATTTTACTACAAACTCAGTTTAGTAATATTACTAAACAATGTATAGTAATTTTACTACAAACTCAGTTTAGTAATATTACTAAACAATGTATAGTAATTTTACTACAAACTCAGTTTAGTAATATTACTAAACAATGTATTGTAATTTTACTACAAACTCAGTTTAGTAATATTACTAAACAATGTATAGTAATTTTACTACAAACTCAGTTTAGTAATATTACTAAACAATGTATAGTAATTTTACTACAAACTCAGTTTAGTAATATTACTAAACAATGTATAGTAATTTTAGTATAAACAAAGTTTAGTAATATTACTAAACAATGTATAGTAATTTTACTACAAACTTAGTTAAGTAATATTACTAAACAACGTATTGTAATTTTACTACAAACTCAGTTTAGTAATATTACTAAACAAGGTATAGTAATTTTACTACAAACTCAGTTTAGTAATATTACTAAACAATGTATAGTAATTTTACTACAAACTCAGTTTAGTAATATTACTAAACAACGTATAGTAATTTTACTACAAACTCAGTTTAGTAACATTACTAAGCAATGTATTGTAATTTTACTACAAACTCAGTTTAGTAATATTACTAAACAATGTATAGTAATTTTACTACAAACTCAGTTTAGTAATATTACTAAACAATGTATAGTAATTTTACTACAAACTCATTTTAGTAATATTACTAAACAATGTATAGTAATTTTACTACAAACTCAGTTTAGTAATATTACTAAACAATGTATTGTAATTTTACTACAAACTCAGTTTAGTAATATTACTAAACAATGTATAGTAATTTTACTACAAACTCAGTTTAGTAATATTACTAAACAATGTATAGTAATTTTACTACAAACTCAGTTTAGTAATTTAACTAAACAATGTATAGTAATTTTACTACAAACTCAGTTTAGTTATATTACTAAACAATGTATAGTAATTTTACTACAAACTCAGTTTAGTAATATTACTAAACAATGTTTTGTAATTTTACTACAAACTCAGTTTAGTAATATTACTAAACAATGTATAGTAATTTTACTACAAACTCAGTTTAGTAATATTACTAAACAATGTATTGTAATTTTACTACAAACTCAGTTTAGTAATATTACTAAACAATGTATAGTAATTTTACTACAAACTCAGTTTAGTAATATTACTAAACAATGTATAGTAATTTTACTACAAACTCAGTTTAGTAATATTACTAAACAATGTATAGTAATTTTAGTATAAACAAAGTTTAGTAATATTACTAAACAATGTATAGTAATTTTACTACAAACTTAGTTAAGTAATATTACTAAACAATGTATTGTAATTTTACTACAAACTCAGTTTAGTAATATTACTAAACAAGGTATAGTAATTTTACTACAAACTCAGTTTAGTAATATTACTAAACAATGTATAGTAATTTTACTACAAACTCAGTTTAGTAATATTACTAAACAACGTATAGTAATTTTACTACAAACTCAGTTTAGTAATATTACTAAACAATGTATAGTAATTTTACTACAAACTCAGTTTAGTAATATTACTAAACAATGTATAGTAATTTTACTACAAACTCAGTTTAGTAATATTACTAAACAATGTATTGTAATTTTACTACAAACTCAGTTTAGTAATATTACTAAACAATGTATAGTAATTTTACTACAAACTCAGTTTAGTAATATTACTAAACAATGTATAGTAATTTTACTACAAACTCAGTTTAGTAATATTACTAAACAATGTATAGTAATTTTAGTATAAACAAAGTTTAGTAATATTACTAAACAATGTATAGTAAAAATTACAAACTTAGTTAAGTAATATTACAAAACAATGTATTGTAATTTTACTACAAACTCAGTTTAGTAATATTACTAAACAAGGTATAGTAATTTTACTACAAACTCAGTTTAGTAATATTACTAAACAATGTATAGTAATTTTACTACAAACTCAGTTTAGTAATATTACTAAACAACGTATAGTAATTTTACTACAAACTCAGTTTAGTAACATTACTAAGCAATGTATTGTAATTTTACTACAAACTCAGTTTAGTAATATTACTAAACAATGTATAGTAATTTTACTACAAACTCAGTTTAGTAATATTACTAAACAATGTATAGTAATTTTACTACAAACTCATTTTAGTAATATTACTAAACAATGTATAGTAATTTTACTACAAACTCAGTTTAGTAATATTACTAAACAATGTATTGTAATTTTACTACAAACTCTGTTTAGTAATATTACTAAACAATGTATAGTAATTTTACTACAAACTCAGTTTATTAATATTACTAAACAATGTATAGTAATTTTAGTACAAACTCAGTTTAGTAATTTAACTAAACAATGTATAGTAATTTTACTACAAACTCAGTTTAGTTATATTACTAAACAATGTATAGTAATTTTACTACAAACTCAGTTTAGTAATATTACTAAACAATGTTTTGTAATTTTACTACAAACTCAGTTTAGTAATATTACTAAACAATGTATAGTAATTTTACTACAAACTCAGTTTAGTAATATTACTAAACAATGTATAGTAATTTTACTACAAACTCAGTTTAGTAATATTACTAAACAATGTATAGTAATTTTACTACAAACTCAGTTTAGTAATATTACTAAGCAATGTATAGTAATTTTACTACAAACTCAGTTTAGTAATATTACTAAACAATGTATTGTAATTTTACTACAAACTCAGTTTAGTAATATTACTAAACAATGTATAGTAATTTTACTACAAACTCAGTTAAGTAATATTACTAAACAATGTATTGTAATTTTACTACAAACTCAGTTTAGTAATATTACTAAACAATGTATAGTAATTTTACTACAAACTCAGTTTAGTAATATTACTAAACAATGTATAGTAATTTTACTACAAACTCAGTTTAGTAATATTACTAAACAATGTATAGTAATTTTACTACAAACTCAGTTTAGAAATATTACTAAACAATGTATTGTAATTTTACTACAAACTCAGTTTAGTAATATTACTAAACAATGTATAGTAATTTTACTACAAACTCAGTTTAGTAATATTACTAAACAATGTATAGTAATTTTACTACAAACTCAGTTTAGTAATATTACTAAACAATGTATAGTAATTTTAGTATAAACAAAGTTTAGTAATATTACTAAACAATGTATAGTAATTTTACTACAAACTCAATTTAGTAATATTACTAAACAATGTATTGTAATTTTACTACAAACTCAGTTTAGTAATATTACTAAACAATGTATAGTAATTTTACTACAAACTCAGTTTAGTAATATTACTAAACAATGTATAGTAATTTTACTACAAACTCAGTTTAGTAATATTACTAAACAATGTATAGTAATTTTACTACAAACTCAGTTTAGTAATATTACTAAGCAATGTATAGTAATTTTACTACAAACTCAGTTTAGTAATATTACTAAACAATGTATAGTAATTTTACTACAAACTCAGTTTAGTAATATTACTAAACAATGTATAGTAATTTTACTACAAATTACAATGTATAGTAAATTTACTACAAACAATGTATAGTAATTTTACTACAAACTCAGTTTAGTAATATTACTAAACAATGTATAGTAATTTTACTACAAACTCAGTTTAGTAATTTAACTAAACAATGTATAGTAATTTTACTACAAACTCAGTTTAGTTATATTACTAAACAATGTATAGTAATTTTACTACAAACTCAGTTAAGTAATATTACTAAACAATGTATAGTAATTTTACTACAAACTCAGTTTAGTAATATTACTAAACAATGTATAGTAATTTTACTACAAACTCAGTTTAGTAATATTACTAAACAATGTTTAGTAATTTTACTACAAACTCAGTTTAGTAATAATATTAAACATTGTTTAGTAATATTACTAAACTGAGTTTGTAGTAAAATTACAATACATTGTTTAGTAATATTACTAAACTGAGTTTGTAGTAAAATTACTATACATTGTTTAGTAATATTACTAAACTGAGTTTGTAGTAAAATTACTATACATTGTTTAGTAATATTACTAAACTGAGTTTGTAGTAAAATTAAAATACATTGTTTAGTAATATTACTAAACTGAGTTTGTAGTAAAATTATTATACATTGTTTAGTAATATTACTAAACTGAGTTTGTAGTAAAATTAAAATACATTGTTTAGTAATATTACTAAACTGAGTTTGTAGTAAAATTACTATACATTGTTTAGTAATATTACTAAACTGAGTTTGTAGTAAAATTACTATACATTGTTTAGTAATATAACTAAACTGAGTTTGTAGAAAAATTACTATACATTGTTTAGTAAAATTACTAAACTGAGTTTGTAGTAAAATTACTATACATTGTTTAGTAATATTACTAAACTGAGTTTGTAGTAAAATTACTATACATTGTTTAGTAATATTACTAAACTGAGTTTGTAGTAAAATTACTATACATTGTTTAGTAATATTACTAAACTGAGTTTGTAGTAAAATTACAATACATTGTTTAGTAATATTACTAAACTGAGTTTGTAGTAAAATTACTATACATTGTTTAGTAATATTACTAAACTGAGTTTGTAGTAAAATTACTATACATTGTTTAGTAATATTACTAAACTGAGTTTGTAGTAAAATTACTATACATTGTTTAGTAATATTACTAAACTGAGTTTGTAGTAAAATTACAATACATTGTTTAGTAATATTACTAAATTGAGTTTGTAGTAAAATTACTATACATTGTTTAGTAATATTACTAAACTGAGTTTATAGTAAAATTACTAAACTGAGTTTGTAGTAAAATTACTATACATTGTTTAGTAATATTACTAAACTGAGTTTGTAGTAAAATTACAATACATTGTTTAGTAATATTACTAAACTGAGTTTGTAGTAAAATTACTATACATTGTTTAGTAATATTACTAAACTGAGTTTGTAGTAAAATTACTATACATTGTTTAGTAATATTACTAAACTGAGTTTGTAGTAAAATTACTATACATTGTTTAGTAATATTACTAAACTGAGTTTGTAGTAAAATTACAATACATTGTTTAGTAATATTACTAAACTGAGTTTGTAGTAAAATTACTATACATTGTTTAGTAATATTACTGAACTGAGTTTATAGTAAAATTACTATACATTGTTTAGTAATATTACTAAACTGAGTTTGTAGTAAAATTACTATACATTGTTTAGTAATATTACTAAACTGAGTTTGTAGTAAAATTACTATACATTGTTTAGTAATATTACTAAACTGAGTTTGTAGTAAAATTACAATACATTGTTTAGTAATATTACTAAACTGAGTTTGTAGTAAAATTACTATACATTGTTTAGTAATATTACTAAACTGAGTTTGTAGTAAAATTACTATACATTGTTTAGTAATATTACTAAACTGAGTTTGTAGTAAAATTACTATACATTGTTTAGTAATATTACTAAACTGAGTTTGTAGTAAAATTACAATACATTGTTTAGTAATATTACTTAACTGAGTTTGTAGTAAAATTACTATACATTGTTTAGTAATATTACTAAACTGAGTTTGTAGTAAAATTGCAATACATTGTTTAGTAATATTACTAAACTGAGTTTGTAGTAAAATTACTATACATTGCTTAGTAATATTACTAAACTGAGTTTGTAGTAAAATTACTATACATTGTTTAGTAATATTACTAAACTGAGTTTGTAGTAAAATTACTATACATTGTTTAGTAATATTACTAAACTGAGTTTGTAGTAAAATTACTATACATTGTTTAGTAATATTACTAAACTGAGTTTGTAGTAAAATTACAATACATTGTTTAGTAATATTACTTAACTGAGTTTGTAGTAAAATTACTATACATTGTTTAGTAATATTACTTAACTGAGTTTATAGTAAAATTACTATACATTGTTTAGTAATATTACTAAACTGAGTTTGTAGTAAAATTACTATACATTGTTTAGTAATATTACTAAACTGAGTTTGTAGTAAAATTACTATACATTGTTTAGTAATATTACTAAACTGAGTTTGTAGTAAAATTACAATACATTGTTTAGTAATATTACTAAACTGAGTTTGTAGTAAAATTACTATACATTGTTTAGTAATATTACTAAACTGAGTTTGTAGTAAAATTACTTTACATTGTTTAGTAATATTACTAAACTGAGTTTGTAGTAAAATTACTATACATTGTTTAGTAATATTACTAAACTGAGTTTGTAGTAAAATTACAATACATTGTTTAGTAATATTACTTAACTGAGTTTGTAGTAAAATTACTATACATTGTTTAGTAATATTACTAAACTGAGTTTGTAGTAAAATTGCAATACATTGTTTAGTAATATTACTAAACTGAGTTTGTAGTAAAATTACTATACATTGCTTAGTAATATTACTAAACTGAGTTTGTAGTAAAATTACTATACATTGTTTAGTAATTGTACTAAACTGAGTTTGTAGTAAAATTACTATACATTGTTTAGTAATATTACTAAACTGAGTTTGTAGTAAAATTACTATACATTGTTTAGTAATATTACTAAACTGAGTTTGTAGTAAAATTACAATACATTGTTTAGTAATATACTAAACTGGAGTTTGTAGTAAAATTACTATACATTGTTTTTAGTAATATAACTAAACTGAGTTTGTAGTAAAATTACTATACATTGTTTAGTTAAATTACTAAACTGAGTTTGTAGTAAAATTACTATACATTGTTTAGTAATATTACTAAACTGAGTTTGTAGTAAATTTACTATACATTGTTTAGTAATATTACTAAACTGAGTTTGTAGTAAAATTACTATACATTGTTTAGTAATATTACTAAACTGAGTTTGTAGTAAAATTACAATACATTGCTTAGTAATGTTACTAAACTGAGTTTGTAGTAAAATTACTATACGTTGTTTAGTAATATTACTTAACTAAGTTTGTAGTAAAATTACTATACATTGTTTAGTAATATTACTAAACTGAGTTTGTAGTAAAATTACAATACATTGTTTAGTAATATTACTAAACTGAGTTTGTAGTAAAATTACAATACATTGTTTAGTAATATTACTAAACTGAGTTTGTAGTAAAATTACTTTACATTGTTTAGTAATATTACTAAACTGAGTTTGTAGTAAAATTACTATACATTGTTTAGTAATATTACTAAACTGAGTTTGTAGTAAAATTACTATACATTGTTTAGTAATATAACTAAACTGAGTTTGTAGTAAAATTACTATTTATTGTTTAGTAAAATTACTAAACTTAGTTTGTATTAAAATTACTATACATTGTTTAGTAATATTACTAAACTGAGTTTGTAGTAAAATTACTATACATTGTTTAGTAATATTACTAAACTGAGTTTGTAGTAAAATTACTATACATTGTTTAGTAATATTACTAAACTGAGTTTGTAGTAAAATTACAATACATTGTTTAGTAATATTACTAAACTGAGTTTGTAGTAAAATTACTATACATTGTTTAATAATATTACTAAACTGAGTTTGTAGTAAAATTACAATACATTGTTTAGTAATATTACTAAACTGAGTTTGTAGTAAAATTACTATACATTGTTTAGTAATATAACTAAACTGAGTTTGTAGTAAAATTACTATACATTGTTTAGTTAAATTACTAAACTGAGTTTGTAGTAAAATTACTATACATTGTTTAGTAATATTACTAAACTGAGTTTGTAGTAAAATTACTATACATTGTTTAGTAATATTACTTAACTGAGTTTGTAGTAAAATTACTATACATTGTTTAGTAATATTACTAAACTGAGTTTGTAGTAAAATTACTATACATTATTTAATAATATTACTAAACTGAGTTTGTAGTAAAATTACAATGAATTTTTGTAAAATTACTAGATTTATTTGATAACCCGTATTTTACGTATATTGCAACTGTGAATAGGCAAATATCTAAAATTCCATTCTCTTCTCTCTTCGTCAGCTTAAACTGTCCTCTGAATAAACACAGCTTTAAAGAATAAATTGATTTTGCCATCCATCGAGCACGGTGAAGACCAGCAGGTCCCCAGAAAGAGATTCGTTTCTCAGCAACACCTCCTAGGAAGATGATAGTCAGATTTAAAAGTTCATAATAATCATTTCGAACTTGAAATTGGTTGATTTGTTTCTGAGCGAAAGAGATGATCTCAGCAGCAGTTACAATTTGTTCGCATTTATTTAAATCGTCATTGGTAGCAATTTAAAAAATTTGATTGCTGAATACGAGTCCAGGCAGTTTTAAATCTTTTAAATAGTAACGTATCTGGTGATCTGGTCCATATGAGCAACCAATCGACTGAACGACTACAGCTTCAAGCATTATTTCCATCATATGATGGCGACAGGCTAGCCAAAGCATTTCTTTATCCATCTTCTGCTCAGGAAGGATGCAATCTCCATTTCTTGGACCAGTATTCAAGGCTGTTGTATCGAAGCTCATGCAATTAATTTTATCAGAAAGTCCCCATAAATTTATTGCTTCATAAATTGCCGTTGCTTGTGCTAACCCAGTTCCAGAAACAAGTTTTGGGACTGCAAGTAGCTGGTTAATATTCTTTCCAGAGACCAAAATTGGAAGTCGATCAACAGTTTCATGGCCAACAATGTCTTCTATCATCTTCCCATCCCAATGAATCGTAAGGGGAACATCTGATGTAAGCTCATTTTTAAGATATTCAGCGAGATTCTGCCGAGTTAAATTAGGTTGACGACGAATCGTAGACGAATTAACATTGTATTTTGAAGGGTCACAGCCAAGGGTTTTAAGAGTTGTTGTGTTACAGTCGCTTTTCGGTCGCTTAGTTTTGCAACATCCAGACAAACTGCCAATTTATCGCTCAAAAATTTCTTTAATGTATTTAGGCAATATGAGTCTCAATTTTAAATTTTTCTGACCAAAAAAAAAATTCCGGATTTTTCAAAACTTTGAATTGTGGTAGCGACCCTTAAATCCTTTTGAAAGATGACCAAATTTTACCCAAATCTTATTTTAGGCATGAAGAATAATATTAAAGGGTGCCCAGTCAAACTTTTAAATATTGAATTTTAAGAAGCACCCTATTGTGTATACTTACTCAAAATTTCTAAACAAATGAAGCTATTATTCTATGATATGATATCTACCAACTCCTTTGTTTAAATTTAAGAAGATCCAATTTCAATCAAATTTCAATCCAATTTCAATCCGATTTCAATCCAATTTCAATCCAATTTCAATCCAACTTCAATCAAATTTCAACCCGATTTCAACTCAATTTCAATCCAATTTCAATACAATTTCAATCCAATTTCAGTCCACTTTCAATCCAATTCCAATTTAATTTCAATAGAATTTCAACACAATTTCAATCCAGCTTCAATCCAATTTCAATCCAATTTCAATCCAATTTCAACCCAATTTCAATCCAATTTCAATCCAATTTCAATCCAATTTCAATCCAATTTCAATCCAATTTTAATCCAATTTCAATCCAATTTCAATCCAATTTCAATTTAGCTTCAACCCAATTTCAATCCAATTTCAATCCAATTTCAATCCAATTTCAATCCGATTTCAATCCAATTTGAATCCAACTTCAATCCAATTTCAATCCAATTTCAATCCAGCTTCAATCCAATTTCAATCCAATTTCAATCCAATTTCAATCCAATTTCAACCCAATTTCAATCCAATTTCAATCAAATTTCAATCCAGCTTCAATCCAATTTCAATCAAATTTCAATCCAGCTTCAATCCAATTTCAATCCAATTTCAATCCAATTTCAACCCAATTTCAATCCAACTTCAATCCAAATTCAATCCAATTTCAATCCAATTTTAATCCAATTTCAATCCAATTTCAATCCAGCTTCAACCCAATTTCAATCCAATTTCAATCCAATTTCAAGCCGATTTCAATCCAATTTCAATCCAATTCCAACCCAATTTCAATCCAATTTCAATCCAACTTCAATCCAATTTCAATCCAATTACAATCCAGCTTCAATCCAATTTCAATCCAATTTCAATCCAATTTCAATCCAATTTCAATCCAATTTCAATCCAATTTCAATCCCATTTCAATCCAGCTTCAATCCAATTTCAATACAATTTCAACCCAATTTCAATCCAATTTCAATCCAATTTCAATCCAATTTCAATCCGATTTCAATCCAATTTCAATCCAATTTCAATCCAACTTCAATCCAATTTCAATCCAATTTCAATCCAATTTCAACCCAATTTCAATCCAACTTCAATCCAAATTCAATCCAATTTCAATCCAATTTTAATCCAATTTCAATCCAGTTTCAATCCAATTTCAATCCAATTTCAATCCAATTTCAATCCAATTTCAATCCAATTTCAACCCAATTTCAATCCAATTTCAATCAAATTTCAATCCAATTTCAATCCAATTTTAATCCAATTTCAATCCAATTTCAATCCAATTTCAATCCAATTTTAACCCAATTTCAATACAATTTCAACCCGATTTCAACGTAATTTCAACAAAATTTCAACCCAATTTCAACCCAATTTCAATCTGATTTCAACTTAATTTCAAACCAATTTCAATTAAATTTCAATTCAATTTCAATCCAATTTCAATCTAATTTCAATCCAATTTCAATCCAATTTCAATCCAATTTCAATCCAATTTCAATCCAATTTCAATCCAATTTCAATCCAATTTCAATCCAATTTCAATCCAATTTCAATCCAATTTCAACCCAATTTCAATCTAATTTCAATCCAATTTCAATCCAATTTCAATCTAATTTCAACAGAATTTCAATCCAATTTCAATCTAATTTCAATCCAATTTCAATCCAATTTCAATCCAATTTCAATACAATTTCAATCCAATTTCAATTCAATTTCAACCCAATTTCAATCAAATTTCAACCCAATTTCAATCCAAGTTCAATCCAATTTCAATCCAATTTCAATCCAATTTCAATCCAATTTCAACCCAATTTCAATCCAATTTCAATCCAGCTTCAATCCAATTTCAATCCAATTTCAACCCAATTTCAATCCAATTTCAATCCCATTTCAATCCAAATTCAATCCAATTTCAATCCAATTTTAATCAAATTTCAATCCAATTTCAATCCAATTTCAATCCAGCTTCAACCCAATTTCAATACAATTTCAATCCGATTTCAATCCAATTTCAATCCAATTTCAACCCAATTTCAATCCAATTTTAATCCAACTTCAATCCAATTTATATCCAATTTCAATCCAATTTCAATCCAGCTTCAATCCAATTTCAATCCAATTTCAATCCAATTTCAATCCAGCTTCAATCCAATTTTAATCCAATTTCAATCCAATTTCAATCCAATTTCAATCCAATTTCAACCCAATTTCAATCCAATTTCAATCAAATTTCAATCCAGCTTCAATCCAACTTCAATCAAATTTCAATCCAGCTTCAATCCAATTTCAATCCAATTTCAACCCACTTTCAATCCAACTTCAATCCAAATTCAATCCAATTTCAATCCAATTTTAATCCGATTTCAATCCAAATTCAACCCAATTTCAATCCAATTTCAATCCAACTTCAATCCAATTTCAATCCAATTTCAACCCAATTTCAATCCAATTTCAATCAAATTTCAATCCAGCTTCAATCCAATTTCAATCAAATTTCAATCCAGCTTCAATCCAATTTCAATCCAATTTCAATCCGATTTCAATCCAATTTCAATCCAATTTCAACCCAATTTCAATCCAATTTCAATCCAACTTCAATCCAATTTCAATCCAATTTCAATCCAGCTTCAATCCAATTTCAATCCAAATTAAACTGAGTTTGTAGTAAAATTACTATACATTGTTTAGTAATATTACTAAACTGAGTTTGTAGTAAAATTACTATACATTGTTTAGTAATATTACTAAACTGAGTTTGTAGTAAAATTACAATACATTGTTTAGTAATATTACTAAACTGAGTTTGTAGTAAAATTACTATACATTGTTTAGTAATATTACTAAACTGAGTTTGTAGTAAAATTACAATACATTGTTTAGTAATATTACTAAACTGAGTTTGTAGTAAACTGAGTTTGTAGTAAAATTACTATACATTGTTTAGTAATATTACTAAACTGAGTTTGTAGTAAAATTACAATACATTGTTTAGTAATATTACTAAACTGAGTTTGTAGAAAAATTACTATACATTGTTTAGTAATATTACTAAACTGAGTTTGTAGTAAAATTACTATACATTGTTTAGTAATATTACTAAACTGAGTTTGTAGTAAAATTACTATACATTGTTTAGTAATATTACTAAACTGAGTTTGTAGTAAAATTACAATACATTGTTTAGTAATATTACTTAACTGAGTTTGTAGTAAAATTACTATACATTGTTTAGTAATATTACTAAACTGAGTTTGTAGTAAAATTACAATACATTGTTTAGTAATATTACTAAACTGAGTTTGTAGTAAAATTACTATACATTGTTTAGTAATATTACTAAACTGAGTTTGTAGTAAAATTACTATACATTGTTTAGTATTATTATTAAACTGAGTTTGTAGTAAAATTACGTATATTGCAACTGTGAATAGGCAAATATCTAAAATTCCATTCTCTTCTCTCTTCGTCAGCTTAAACTGTCCTCTGAATAAACACAGCTTTAAAGAATAAATTGATTTTGCCATCCATCGAGCACGGTGAAGACCAGCAGGTCCCCAGAAAGAGATTCGTTTCTCAGCAACACCTCCTAGGAAGATGATAGTCAGATTTAAAAGTTCATAATAATCATTTCGAACTTGAAATTGGTTGATTTGTTTCTGAGCGAAAGAGATGATCTCAGCAGCAGTTACAATTTGTTCGCATTTATTTAAATCGTCATTGGTAGCAATTTAAAAATTTGATTGCTGAATACGAGTCCAGGCAGTTTTAAATCTTTTAAATAGTAACATATCTGGTGATCTGGTCCATATGAGCAACCAATCGACTGAACGACTACAGCTTCAAGCATTATTTCCATCATATGATGGCGACAGGCTAGCCAAAGCATTTCTTTATCCATATTCTGCTCAGGAAGGATGCAAGCTCCATTTCTTGGACCAGTATTCAAGGCTGTTGTATCGAAGCTCATGCAATTAATTTTATCAGAAAGTCCCCATAAATTTATTGCTTCATAAATTGCCGTTGCTTGTGCTAACCCAGTTCCAGAAACAAGTTTTGGGACTGCAAGTAGCTGGTTAATATTCTTTCCAGAGACCAAAATTGGAAGTCGATCAACAGTTTCATGGCCAACAATGTCTTCTATCATCTTCCCATCCCAATGAATCGTAAGGGGAACATCTGATGTAAGCTCATTTTTAAGATATTCAGCGAGATTCTGCCGAGTTAAATTAGGTTGACGACGAATCGTAGACGAATTAACATTGTATTTTGAAGGGTCACAGCCAAGGGTTTTAAGAGTTGTTGTGTTACAGTCGCTTTTCGGTCGCTTAGTTTTGCAACATCCAGACAAACTGCCAATTCATCGCTCAAAAATTTCTTTAATGTATTTAGGCAATATGAGTCTCAATTTTAAATTTTTCTGACCAAAAAAAAAAATTCCGGATTTTTCAAAACTTTGAATTGTGGTAGCGACCCTTAAATCCTTTTGAAAGATGACCAAATTTTACCCAAATCTTATTTTAGGCATGAAGAATAATATTAAAGGGTGCCCAGTCAAACTTTTAAATATTGAATTTTAAGAAGCACCCTATTGTGTATACTTACTCAAAATTTCTAAACAAATGAAGCTATTATTCTATGATATGATATCTACCAACTCCTTTGTTTTAATTTAAGAAGATCCAATTTCAATCAAATTTCAATCCAATTTCAATCCGATTTCAATCCAATTTCAATCCAATTTCAATCCAACTTCAATCAAATTTCAACCCGATTTCAACTCAATTTCAATCCAATTTCAATACAATTTCAATCCAATTTCAGTCCACTTTCAATCCAATTCCAATTTAATTTCAATAGAATTTCAACACAATTTCAATCCAGCTTCAATCCAATTTCAATCCAATTTCAATCCAATTTCAACCCAATTTCAATCCAATTTCAATCCAATTTCAATCCAATTTCAATCCAATTTCAATCCAATTTTAATCCAATTTCAATCCAATTTCAATCCAATTTCAATTTAGCTTCAACCCAATTTCAATCCAATTTCAATCCAATTTCAATCCAATTTCAATCCGATTTCAATCCAATTTGAATCCAACTTCAATCCAATTTCAATCCAATTTCAATCCAGCTTCAATCCAATTTCAATCCAATTTCAATCCAATTTCAACCCAATTTCAATCCAATTTCAATCAAATTTCAATCCAGCTTCAATCCAATTTCAATCAAATTTCAATCCAGCTTCAATCCAATTTCAATCCAATTTCAATCCAATTTCAACCCAATTTCAATCCAACTTCAATCCAAATTCAATCCAATTTCAATCCAATTTTAATCCAATTTCAATCCAATTTCAATCCAGCTTCAACCCAATTTCAATCCAATTTCAATCCAATTTCAAGCCGATTTCAATCCAATTTCAATCCAATTCCAACCCAATTTCAATCCAATTTCAATCCAACTTCAATCCAATTTCAATCCAATTACAATCCAGCTTCAATCCAATTTCAATCCAATTTCAATCCAATTTCAATCCAATTTCAATCCAATTTCAATCCAATTTCAATCCCATTTCAATCCAGCTTCAATCCAATTTCAATCCAATTTCAATACAATTTCAACCCAATTTCAATCCAATTTCAATCCAATTTCAATCCAATTTCAATCCGATTTCAATCCAATTTCAATCCAATTTCAATCCAACTTCAATCCAATTTCAATCCAATTTCAATCCAATTTCAATCCAATTTCAATCCAACTTCAATCCAAATTCAATCCAATTTCAATCCAATTTCAATCCAATTTCAATCCAGTTTCAATCCAATTTCAATCCAATTTCAATCCAATTTCAATCCAATTTCAACCCAATTTCAATCCAATTTCAATCAAATTTCAATCCAATTTCAATCCAATTTTAATCCAATTTCAATCCAATTTCAATCCAATTTCAATCCAATTTTAACCCAATTTCAATCCAATTTCAACCCGATTTCAACGTAATTTCAACAAACTTTCAACCCAATTTCAACCCAATTTCAATCTGATTTCAACTTAATTTCAAACCAATTTCAATTAAATTTCAATTCAATTTCAATCCAATTTCAATCTAATTTCAATCCAATTTCAATCCAATTTCAATCCAATTTCAATCCAATTTCAATCCAATTTCAATCCAATTTCAATCCAATTTCAATCCAATTTCAATCCAATTTCAATCCAATTTCAATCCAATTTCAATCCAATTTCAACCCAATTTCAATCCAATTTCAATCCAGCTTCAATCCAATTTCAATCCAATTTCAATCTAATTTCAACAGAATTTCAATCTAATTTCAATCTAATTTCAATCCAATTTCAATCCAATTTCAATACAATTTCAATCCAATTTCAATTCAATTTCAACCCAATTTCAATCAAATTTCAACCCAATTTCAATCCAACTTCAATCCAATTTCAATCCAATTTCAATCCAATTTCAATCCAATTTCAACCCAATTTCAATCCAATTTCAATCCAGCTTCAATCCAATTTCAATCCAATTTCAACCCAATTTCAATCCAATTTCAATCCCATTTCAATCAAAATTCAATCCAATTTCAATCCAATTTTAATCAAATTTCAATCCAATTTCAATCCAATTTCAATCCAGCTTCAACCCAATTTCAATCCAATTTCAATCCGATTTCAATCCAATTTCAATCCAATTTCAACCCAATTTCAATCCAATTTTAATCCAACTTCAATCCAATTTATATCCAATTTCAATCCAATTTCAATCCAGCTTCAATCCAATTTCAATCCAATTTCAATCCAATTTCAATCCAGCTTCAATCCAATTTTAATCCAATTTCAATCCAATTTCAATCCAATTTCAACCCAATTTCAATCCAATTTCAATCAAATATCAATCCAGCTTCAATCCAACTTCAATCAAATTTCAATCCAGCTTCAATCCAATTTCAATCCAATTTCAACCCACTTTCAATCCAACTTCAATCCAAATTCAATCCAATTTCAATCCAATTTTAATCCGATTTCAATCCAATTTCAACCCAATTTCAATCCAATTTCAATCCAACTTCAATCCAATTTCAATCCAATTTCAACCCAATTTCAATCCAATTTCAATCAAATTTCAATCCAGCTTCAATCCAATTTCAATCAAATTTCAATCCAGCTTCAATCCAATTTCAATCCAATTTCAATCCGATTTCAATCCAATTTCAATCCAATTTCAACCCAATTTCAATCCAATTTCAATCCAACTTCAATCCAATTTCAATCCAATTTCAATCCAGCTTCAATCCAATTTCAATCCAATTTCAATCCAATTTCAATCCAATTTCAATCCAATTTCAATCCAATTTCAATCCAATTTCAATCCGATTTCAATCCAATTTCAATCCAATTTCTACCCAATTTCAATCCAATTTCAATCAAATTTCAATCCAGCTTCAATCCAATTTCAATCCAATTTCAATCCAATTTCAATCCAATTTCAACCCAATTTCAATCCGATTTCAATCCAATTTCAACCCAATTTCAATCCAATTTCAATCCAATTTCAATCCAATTTCAATCCAATTTCAATCCAATTTCAATCCAATTTCAATCCAATTTCTACCCAATTTCAATCCAATTTCAATCAATTTCAATCCAGCTTCAATCCAATTTCAATCCAATTTCAATCCAATTTCAATCCAATTTCAACCCAATTTCAATCCGATTTCAATCCGATTTCAATCCAATTTCAACCCAATTTCAATCCAATTTCAATCCAATTTCAATCCAATTTCAATCCAATTTCAATCCAGTTTCAATCCAATTTCAATCCAGCTTCAATCAAATTTCAATCCAGCTTCAATCCAATTTCAATCCAATTTCAATCCAATTTCAATCCAACCTTCAATCCAAATTCAATCCAATTTCAATCCAATTTCAATCCAATTTCAACCCAATTTCAACCCAATTTCAATCCAACTTCAATCCAAATTCAATCCAATTTCAATCCAATTATAATCTAATTTCAATCCAATTTCGATCCAATTTCAATCCAGCTTCAACCCAATTTCAATCCAATTTCAATCCAATTTCAATCCGATTTCAATCCAATTTCAATCCAATTTCAACCCAATTTCAATTCAATTTCAATCCAATTTCAATCCAATTTCAATCCAATTTCAATCCAATTTCAATCCAATTTCAACCCAATTTCAATCCAACTTCAATCCAAATTCAATCCAATTTCAATCCAATTATAATCTAATTTCAATCCAATTTCGATCCAATTTCAATCCAGCTTCAACCCAATTTCAATCCAATTTCAATCCAATTTCAATCCAATTTCAATCCAATTTCAATCCAATTTCAACCCAATTTCAATCCAATTTCAATCCAATTTCAATCCAATTTCAACCCGATTTCAACGTAATTTCAACCAAATTTCAACCCAATTTCAACCCAATTTCAATCTGATTTCAACTTAATTTCAAACCAATTTCAATCGAATTTCAATCCAATTTCAATTCAATTTCAATCCAAATTCAATCCAATTTCAATCTAATTTCAACAGAATTTCAATCTAATTTCAATCCAATTTCAATCCAATTTCAATCCAATTTCAATCCAATTTCAATCCAATTTCAATCCAATTTCACTCAATTTCAATCCAATTTCAACCCAATTTCAATCCAACTTCAATCCAAATTCAATCCAATTTCAATCCAATTATAATCTAATTTCAATCCAATTTCGATCCAATTTCAATCCAGCTTCAACCCAATTTCAATCCAATTTCAATCCAATTTCAATCCGATTTCAATCCAATTTCAATCCAATTTCAACCCAATTTCAATTCAATTTCAATCCAATTTCAATCCAATTTCAACCCGATTTCAACGTAATTTCAACCAAATTTCAACCCAATTTCAACCCAATTTCAATCTGATTTCAACTAAATTTCAAACCAATTTCAATCGAATTTCAATCCAATTTCAATTCAATTTCAATCCAAATTCAATCCAATTTCAATCTAATTTCAACAGAATTTCAATCTAATTTCAATCCAATTTCAATCCAATTTCAATCCAATTTCAATCCAATTTCAATCCAATTTCAATCCAATTTCACTCAATTTCAATCCAATTTCAACCCAATTTCAATCTGATTTCAATCTGATTTCAACTAAATTTCAAGCCAATTTCAATCCAATTTCAATTCAATTTCAATCCAAATTCAATCCAATTTCAATCTAATTTCAACAGAATTTCAATCCAATTTCAATCTAATTTCAATCCAATTTCAATCCAATTTCAATCCAATTTCAATCCAATTTCAACCCAATTTCAATCCAATTTCAATCCAATTTCAATCCAATTTCAATCCAATTACAATCCAATTTCAATCCAATTTCAACCCAATTTCAATCCAATATCAATTCAAATAATATAAATTGAATTGAAATCGGATTGAAATTGGGTTGAAATTAGGTTGAAATTGGATTGAAATCGGGTTGAAATTGGACTGCAATTGGATTGAAATTGGATTAAAATTGGATTGAAATTGGGTTGAAATCAGATTGAAATTGTGTTGAAATTGGGTTGAAATTGGATTGAAATTGGATTGAAATTGGATTGAAGTTGGATTGAAATTGGATTGAAATTGGATTGAAATCGGATTGAAATCGGATTGAAATTGGATTTATACTGGGTTGACATTGGATTGAAATTAAATTGAAATTGGATTGAAATTGGGTTGAAATTGGATTGAAATTGGGTTGAAATTATGTTGAAATCGGGTTGAAACTGGGTTGCAATTTAATTGAAAATGGATTGAAATTGGATTGAAATTAGATGGAAATTGGATTGAAATTGGGCTGAAATTGGGTTGAAAGTGGGTTGTATTTGGGCTAAAATAGTGGAAAGTTTAATTAGGCTTCCACATGTACGCGGTATTGATTAGCAGATTTTTGACTTTTCGCATCTTTGGTTTGGCAGAAATGGAGTTGAATTTCAATCTGTTCGTGCGTAAGAAGTAGTAATCATTAATCAATAGGACGGAAAAATACTCGACTGAATAGGCATCCGAATTCGGAGACGGATACGGCGAGTGACTAGTTATTAAAAATCATCTGTTGTTCAGTACAATGACACGACAACTGAAATGATAATATTATCCGATATAGATGTTTATAATGGCTTAAAACATAAAAAGTGCGCTTAATGAATTTTAAGCAAATTAAATGCGTTTCTTATAGGGAGTCTTTTGGAGAAACAAAAAGATGGAAATCCAGGAACATCACCGTTCTGATTTAAATAAAAACTTTGTTTAAATGTTTGTATTTTTTTAAAAGGGGCTTTCAGAAGAAAGAAATGTTATACAGTTTCCGGGAGCACTGTAAGATAAAAAGTTAACGCGGAGAATACAGTTTCGTCTGTCGGATCAGCTAGTAGCAAATTAAAAAAGAATAAAATTAGATAGTTTTATCAAAACGTATGATTTTTTTTTAAATACAGCAAAAACTTACAATGTTTGAAATTTGTTACTTGCAAAAACAAATGGTGACAAAAAATTAAATCGCTAGTGAGTTCAATTAAAAATTCTGCCTTGAAAAATGTTCGGATTTTGTTAATTTTTGAATGGTGCTGAGAGATTGGATAAAAATGCTATCGTCCTTGAGAGCGTACCATCATTATTGTCAGAGACGATCCCCGACGCGACAAAATGGCTGTATAGAAATCGGTTATCCTGATTAATGACCTCTACAAGAACTGTCCACCTTCTAAACAATCAAAGAATTGGCATCTCACCTAGGTCGTGGGCTGGGGCTATGATTCTTGGACGATTCCTATAGGCTAAGCCCGCGAGCTTGGCCGACATTTTTGTCGGATCCAATGTAGCCTTACCAACAAGCAACCTGCCAAGTTGGCATGAAGTCTGGAGTTTGCTGAATGGAACTGACCTGGCTTTGCAGATTGTGATCTACTTCCCCCCCCCTCGAATTAAACAATCAAATTAATGACAGAGGACCCGTCTTAGAAAAATATACCTCCCCTAGGTGGCGGAATATGATTCTTGGAGAACTCCTAGGCTGAACCCGCTAACTGAGCCAACTCCTTGTGCCATTATATATGGAATATGACATCGTGCACTCTTCAGCTTCTAACGGAGACAAGAAGTATCCGAGTGGTCCAATGTTCAATGACTCCTTCATAGATCTGGCTGGATTTGAACGATGACCCATGGTGTGTTCGCGAGACATATAACATTAACTTCAAATCGTTCACGCAGAATGTCAATCGTGGCGTGGGCCATTAGGAATTCGTTGTCGATTGGCAACCGGTGCTCTATATGGACCAATGACGCCGCCAGACTAAAATCTTTTTGAGGACTCATTGTCACCAGGTGAAGGTCGTGTGGGTTGGTTTCGTCCCATATACGGCAGTTTCGCTGTAAAATTATGGTCCTCTTCCAAACGCTCCCAAGCTCAGTCAGCGAACAAACGCCATTTTCATGAACTTTCAGTTCCTTGGCCTTTTGCCGGTGTAGGCCCAATACCCAATGCAGAATCCCCAAGTTGAATTCTGCGAAAGGCCGAGTTCTTGTAAACAGCAAATAATCGACTGCCTCAGGTTCTCTGTACACTTCCCCCAACCGCGACGATATTGGATTTTGTGTTGGCTGGTTGGCATCAGTAACTGAACAATAAACAACGGATTTGACAGATCTCATCAAATCAACATGGCAGCCACAGGCCGTTAAAATCTACGCGCTCCAATTGAAAAGTCATCCTCATCTCTCGTGGTTAAGTTTTGCAATTTTTTCACTAACACCACGTATGCGCCATCTATCGGTAAACTGGAATATTTTTTATTAATTTTCACATCTCACTTAAAAATAAATTTATAGTGATAGTTGTGCATTTTGTTGTGAACATATTTGTAAAGTGTGTTCTTCTAGAAACTAGTTTGATAGCAATTTGCGTGCTCCCGTCAAAAAGTTGTACACATATTGGTAATTTTCTGGATGAATTGCGAAACCGTTCTATCTCTCCACATTCGATCAGCATAGTTCAGTCTTTATTTTGCAAGAAATTTTACCGATACTTTATCATCGTCCATGCAGTGGTAGCCGTAGCGCACAGCATCAGAGAGCACATCCGCATGTCCTATCGCCATTCCTCGCACCCATTCAACAAGAAAACGTGATGCAACAATGTGCAAGCGACATGCTATCGATGTGTATTCCTTTTTTTTGCAAACCTCTTTTCCCTGATTCCCGTTAAAAAAAAAAAAAAAAAAAACTGGAAATTGAGGTTAGGAAGTTGCTATGTCGACTTTATTGCTCGTTTATTGCTCGATTTTGTCGGTTAGATTGTTAGATTGTGTGTGTTATTTAAATTGTTCAATGTTCTCCCTCATATCTCCCGTTCTACAAGTCGGCCAAATCTATATGTGGCTCATACCAACGATCCAGAATGGTGGATGTGTGTGTGTAACAGTTAGTTTTTTGTTGTATGAATTTTTTTTGTTTCATATTATTTTCGGTGCAAATCAAACGTTTTTCAAGACTGGGATGAGAAAAAAAATCCAACAACAACTAAAGGTGGCACAACCGACAAGGCTCTGCGTGGCATGCATCCCTTCAATAGCAACTATAGCAATAGCAATGCGAGCTAGCAAAATATGGTGTGGTTTCGAGGATGAGGACGAGAAGCTGTAGCTTTTGTTTTGAGGTTAAATTGTCGGAACTTTTCAGTAGATGATTTGTATTCAATGGATCATGAACACTTTGTGTTTTATGGGTTTTCGAGCTGTTTTTACATTCAAAACTTTTTGGCATAGACTCAAAGATTTTTTTTTATTATTTCAACATATTAAACATTATATAGTGGATGATGGAATTCAAGGTTTCCAGCTATGTAACAAGGCTAGAGGAATGTACAATTCTGTACACAATATGGTTAAAAAAAAAAAAAAGTTTGGAATGCCTATTCTAGCTTTGGATTGCTTTTGTGTGAACATCGACATTCCATATTCATTGGTTAGGATAGAAAAGTTAGTAAATCATTTCTTTTTTTAAATTCCTCTTAAACCCCTCAATGAAAATGTAAATTGGTTTCTCCAACAATTTTTTGTTTGTTTTTGGAAATTGTGTTTTTTTTAGCTAGCAGGAATTTTATTTTTAAGTTGGTTGAAAAATAGATCAAAGGGATGCATCTACTGTAGCTGTATCTCAAAAAATTCATGTGTGCCCATCGTATGCGAACAAAATTTGGAATTTTAATGAGTTTTAATAAACTGTGGCGTTGCATAGTGGTTCGAATCTCAGTCAACTACGCCAAAGGTCCTGGGTTCAATCCCTATCACCAACTTAGTTCTTTTCCTGATGTAATGAAAGAAATATGCATTTCTACTAGCGCCTCGGATCCGGTGGTAAAATTTTGGTGCTTCCATTCCTGCACCTGCAGAGAATCATATGCCTCGTCTCCCAGGAGCAGTTCGTGCCAATATATTTTTATACCCTATTCCATAGAATGGGTATATTGTATTTGGTGTGGAGTTTGTAACATAGAGAAATAATACCGTTAGGTATAGAAAAGTATATATATTCTGACTCAGAATCAAAAGCCTAGTCGATTTAGACATGTCCGTCCGTCCGTCCGTATGTATACTCTCTAGAAGTCGCAATTTTTGAGCTAGAAAGCTGAAATTTGGAATATATAGTCTTTGGTTCAAGAGTAAGGCTAAGTTCTTGAACCGGTAAAATCCGCCCACAAACACGCCCACAATCGCCATTTTTGGTGAACAACCTCAATTTAATAAAATTAAATTATGTTTTTTGTACAGTTACGATAAAAGCATAACGCTAAAATTTTGCACACGTAAGCTTTAGGTAAACCTTCTTGCAATCAAATAAAAATATTTCAGTTTGGGCGTGGCTGACGCCCATTTTTCATACAAAACCATCTATATTGTTTTTATAAAATAACAATTGTTATATTCAAGCGAAAAACATTAAATTTTGTGGATATTACTTGCACATAAACATCTTGTGTATGAAATCAAAAAATTTGATTTTGGGCGTGCCTGACGCCCACTTTTCACTAAAAACATAAAAAATTGTTTTTGCAAATAAACAGTAATTATAATGAATCCGCAAGCATCTTGCGTCTCTTAGTAGAAACTAAAAACTTTGTGTATGAAATGAAAATTTTGAATTTCGGGCGTGGCTTACGCCCACTTTTCATGAAAGAACGAAAAATGTTGCTTTAAAAATTTAAGGTACCTACTACCAATATTCAATTTAAACTTTTTTCCCTTCCGTTCGTTATATGAAAAATATTTCTACATTTTCTTGTGTAAATTTTTTCAATACGCCCACTTTTAAAGGAGTGATTTTGATAAAATACCTGGCAATAAAATGTCTCAGCTGTAGGCCTGGCACACGCCTTTTTTTTTATTGTGACAGCAGTTATTGAACATCGGCCAAACAAAATTTATTTTATTGAATTTTTCCCTGCCTGCTAAAGAAGAATTTTGTTTCCGATACTGGAACAGCGGCTGGCTGCGAAGGAGGCGAACGCATATGCATATACATATACACAAATGTGGGGAATAGGGTATCCAACAGTTCGTTGCAAACATACTGTAGCTCTCGCTTATGTTTGTTTTTTTTTTTCATTTTACTGCCTAATTTTTAAGTAAAAAAACTTACTTTTTATTCAAATGTGAGTGGATATGGCGATTTTGGGTGTAATTAACAATTCTTAAACCAACACCTGCAACGTAACCAAGGTATACAAACCGAATTGTTCATCTTCTTACTTCAAATCTGCAGCAGATAGTTAAAAAACATAAACAAAATTAATGCACATTACGACTTTTGACGGAAACACCCCTTAAAAGTGGGCGTGTCCTTAAAATTTAAAGCACTAACTGAGCTTTGATAATAAGTCAATTTTAAGGCATAGCTATGTGTAAAACTACAGCTGAATCGAGTAGTTTTTTTAAAGATCTTACCAGAATAAATCTATTTTATAAAAATCGCGCCCTTAAAAGTGGGCGTATTGAAAAAATTTACACAAACAAATTTCAGAGATATATTTTTCATAAAACGAACTGAAAAAAAAATGGTTAAAATTGAATATTGATAGGTACTACATTTTTAAAACTATGTTTTTGTTCTTTCATGAAATTGGGCGTAAGCTACGCCCAAAATGAAGTTTCTCGTGTTCATATTCTTCCACAAGATCTTTACGTTCAACTAAAACCCACAAAATTTAAGGTTTTTCGCTCAAATATAAGCATCGTTATTTTATAAAAAATAATATTGATGGTTTTCTATGAAAAGTGGGCCTTAGCAACACCCAAATTGAAATACTTTTATGTAATTTAGAGAAAATTTAACTGTAGGTTGCATGTGTAAAATTTTAGCGTTATGCTTTGATCGTAACTGTACAAAATTCAGAATTTTATTTTGCCAAATAGAGATTGTTCATTAAAAAAGGCGGTAGTGTGCGTGTTAGTGGGCGTATTTTACCGGTTTAAATCTTAGCCCTGCTCTTAAACCAAAAATTATGGATCTTTCAAGACGACTCAAATTCAGAAAAGTTTTGCATGAAGCACTTCAATGCAAATGGTCGTCTGCTTGTTTGGGAATAAAATATCACATCCGTGGCATTGGAATTAGAGCAACAAAGAACTGTCAATTCCGAATGTCAAACAACAATTTGTCGGAAAGTTTTCAGAAAGGGAAATCAAACAAGTGCATTTTTGAGCATTCTTAGCACCCAATTGATGGGTCATTAAAGAAGCGGTTACAACATTCAAAATGCATTTTTTGAACGAACTTTTATAAAAGTGGAGAAAAAGAATTAGGAAATTGGTTTCCATCGTTATTGAAAATATTTCGAAAAAAAAACATGTTTAATGAATGTCATATTCCATCGCAATTTTTCTATAAATTTGACAGTTGGAATAAGTCTCATCTCTAGACTAGTATAGTTGACACCGTAGCTTAATTCAGCATAAACTGATATTTTACCTCCGATTTGTTTTTTTTTTTGGTTTTGACCATCCTCTTCTTACAAAGTCTAATTAAAGTGGATTGGACAAAAGAATGATGTACATTTTAAAGTACTGATTTTTTTATATATTTTTAACTAATTTACTTTTTGTTGCAATTGATTCAATCAATACAATCGCAAATTCCCATCAATATAATTGAAAATTTTCCACAATCAAACTAGGCTAATAGCCTTCTACTTTCTCCATCCAATAGACCCCATCGATAGTCTCCTTAAAAGGCAATCACAATTACTACAGTCTAAAAAAACTCCATAACCAACAAAAGAACAATCCATAATGATTATAGTAGCTCGGCTCCCTCTTAACACCCCCCCCCCCCCCTCCTCACGAACGGTTGCTGAGTGACAAATCAAAACCAAATCACAAAGTCAACCGAATCATCTAGATATTACCATACTACTCGTATCCGTTCCGTACCATTTCAGGCTTCCATTTATTTTACCACACAGATGCTAATCTAGATATCATTTACCCCAAGTTCAAATCCATTTGTATAGACTCATTTCAATATCATTTCCTTCTCTCTCCACTCCTCACTTTTGAACTTCTCATTGAAATATATACACTGCAGCAATACATTCCTGATTTTCTGATATCCAATACCAATTTTGATTGCAATTCCAATTTGAGAAACAAAAAGAGAAAAAGTTATAAAACAACATTCAGTCCTGATTGTGCTTGGAGGAATCAAAAAAAAAAAAAAGACTGAAAAAGGAAATTCGATACTAATATGGATTTTACATTTAATTAATCGCTGTTTGATAGTCACCCATTCGGGGGCGGTTGGATATAATTTAACAGAGCGCCATATAGTAGATACTCTTCATTTTCCCTGCAACTTATGTATACCTCCTTTACCTTCCTCCCAGTATCTACCAAATACATTCACTAAATGGATAGCAAATTTCCGAAATGAGTTTTATTCAAATTCCAATTGCAGTCTTTAGTCAGTAGACAAAAAAAAACCTAATGGAAGTCTGTAATACATTCAACATAACCCTTTAGATGTTATCAACATCAATTTGAAAAAAAAAAAAAAATTGAAGAGTACAGAGTAGGTACATTTCGTACAACAACAACTCTTCCTCAATGCCACTGCCAGCATGTTATTAGTATGCAAAACGGCAATCAAAGAACGCATTGAAACTATCCCCCCATCGATGAAAAGGGTTCGAGGAATGGGATCGAGGATGAGGATGAAAAAAGAGGATATATTGTATTTCTTTTGCTTCGTTCCTTATCAATGGATTCATTGAAATTGTAAAGATATTGTGGTAACATCTATAACAGTGGGCCCAACAAGAAAATCAACAGCTGAGATTATAAAGGGCTTTTCAATAAGGACGAGTACATGGTGAAATGGAATAAAGCAAGCTGTGTGTGATAAATTAAGAAAATTCTTTTTTTATTTGAAAGGTCCATGTACGCCATTATGTATGCAGTAATCTCTAAAATTCCTGCTTCTGCTTCTTACGGTGGCCGTGTGGTTCAATTTGCATGGACTTTTCCGCATCGGTCTGGCTGAATTTGACAAGAAAAGTCGCGAAAGATAACCCTACCCTCAAATTTTTCATGTAGAATGTCAATCATGGCGCCTGTAGTGTGACGTTGTGACGTCCTGTTGGATAATGAAGTCTTACCATTTGGACGTGCTGTTCAACTGTGTAAATTTCCATAGTGATTTGGCAACAGTATCAATTGAAAGACTATTTATTTTTATGGGTTGTCTTCTTCTTTCAAAACTTCTATTTAAACTAAAACTTTGAATCTGAAGAAACTTTAACCATAAAACACATTTTTAAAAATTTTGGATCCAGAACGACATATTTAACCTGTAAACATATACGTCTTTATGAGCCCATTTTGTTGTGGATTCGTGTCGTCCTCGGCTGCGGCTGTGTGTTCTCTTTCTATGCTGCCAACACCACCTACCTCATTATACAACATTGATATCAGTCACTGCCTATTTTCAATTCCATTGCAGCTATGCTCTCTTTAAACTATGCATATGAACATACAACGCGACACTCGCATCCACAGATATACAGATAGAGAGACAGACCGCCAACTCATACTCCACTTGTCTTAAACACACTCCAAATATTTTTTCCTGTCTGTGAATACGTGTATATCTCGGTCTGTGCATTTTGTAATGGCAACTATACCTGTGTACACAGTACACATATTAAAGGTAATATCTTTAGCGTTTTCATTTTTGCATACTTCTGCGCATCTGTCAAAATAAAGAAAAATGGCTGGCTCTGGAGACACTTTAACTTTTTTGCATGCAAAAATAGTATAGAAATCTCGTGTTTTTTTAAAAAGTGATTGTCTTAGATGATTAAATTTATATAAATAAGCATATATTTAATAAAAAAGATAAATTTTTGTTGATTTTTACCACCGTTATGTCTCCCTGTTCAGCCATTTTTTTTATTTGAGCTGCCAAAGTGACAGATCAGGTTTTGACAACCTGCGCAATATATTACCTTCAATAAGTGTACTGTGACCTGTGTATGCCATTGTTGCGAGTCAGGGTTCCACGGAGGACTTACTTTGGGAAAGTAGAAGGGCGGCGGCACGCTTGTCGTTGCACGGCTATGCTCGACGGAAATGGGGTGGTTCTTTGCCGCTTCCACTTATCCCTCCTGCTCGACAATCAAAATTATCGTGCCAGAAAAAGAAGAAAGTTAAAGGAAAGGAAGAGGAGATTGGAAAAGGAATGACTCTACTCTAAAAGGTTTGAAAAGTTACCACAAATCGTGTTTGCTAAATGGGTTTTAAAAGCAAGGGAGAGCGTCACACTCTCAAAATAAATGGCATATCAGCTGATTTTTAGCTTGTAGGCAAAAAGAGAGACCATACCAGTGAGTTGGCGGTCTGTATCTTATTGGTCCGTGGAGTTGGCGTGGCAGTCTTTATCTGATTATGTATGTCTGTGATCATCGCATCGGTGAGCATTCAAAGCTCTCTTTTGTTGCACTTTTGTGGATCGCTTTATTTCTCTCTCTCTACATTAAAGCTCTTTTTCTCTCATGCAAAGTTTTCTCAATAAAAATGCTTTCCTTCGCCGTGTGTTGAGCATAACATACTTTTTCCAGTTTTTAGATTTGTTGAATTGAAATTTTTTTTTTAATTTTTTGGAACTACGCTGCTTTTGAGACAGACTGTTTTTAAATTCCCAAAGCACCAGAATAGCCAGAAGTTTGTATATACAGTACGAAGAAAAACCACAGCAGACAACTATAACCAAAAACCACGTTCCGACCGTCCGTCAGCCAACAAGCATTCTGCCCTCGAAATGTAACTGCCTTTGACATATGAAGACTATACCTCCCATCACTATACTCTACTCCACACACATACCCAAGGGGAGGACAGTAGACAAAAACCCCAAAACACTATACAATAAGGAAACCAGCAAAAGAGAGGAGAACAAAAAAAATATAATGGAAGTAGCAGAACCCACATATATGTAACAAAAGATCTTATCGAGGTCATGATTTAGGTATCCTGCGAAGTTGGTGGTTTTCGAATTTGGATTCCTCACTCTATGCTGCAGTTTGGAAAACTATCTCTCACTCCATCGCATCGAAAAGATACCGAACTCTCCTGAACTTCGTTCTGATTCATTACGCTTGGCTTGTGTCCTGAAAGTGGTGGCGAGGGGATACAAAATTCTCTTCCGAACATCGATTTCACTTGCCAGCCAGTTCTTCCAAAGTACGTTATCGATATCTCATCATAGTAACGAACGACCATCACAATGAACTCCATAGGAGGAGGCACTGTTTTAGCCAGTGTAGACAATGACAGACCTGACTCATACTCTTGGATATATTATTATACATATACCCAAAGCAGATGAATAACAAGAAACGTCTCTCTTCCGTCTCTGGGTCCTCCTTAACATGTAATCAATCGATTTTTTTGTGATCTTATCATCAAGAAAAATTGTCGTATAGTCAATTCAAATCGAAGTGCAGTAGGATCTGCAGGAAGAAGTTTGTGGTGCTGTGCATCTTGGGTTTCTTATTTCTTTTGCCATTCACAATCAAAATCGTGTGTTCTGGAGTCAGCGGGAGATTGAGGATAAATATATACCTATACCTATACTCCTACTCCTGCCTTAGCTAAGGAACAATGCGGAATCATTTTGTTTCGTTCGTTATCTCTGCCAGTTGAATTGTGAATTTACAATTTCGATTGTATCTTTCCCATCACAAGATGTGGTTCTTTTGGGGGTAAGCGATAGATACTTTATACTTTTGTTTCGATTTGGCTCGTTTTTGAAAGTAAGCAGGAGCTACTCATGCGTTTATGTTTTCACCATCAAGTAGCGCAATTGCGGATTGTTTTGATTGCTTTTGAATTTTCGATGTAAACTGATGGTAAGTCTTTTGATCGTAGTCTTAAGAAATGCAAGGTAGGTAGCTTTTTTTTTTGTATTTATAAGATGATATGACCTGGATTCCTTGGTTTTGAGATTTGCTTTGTAAGCGAAATAATTTAATTGGAGGTTTTGGAACTGCAGCGGTTGTTGTTTGGCAAGGAATACTGTTGCCAGTAGCTAGTAACTTTGAGCTTTTCATGATTTCAATAATACCTTACGCAACACATATTTATGTTTCTGAAAAGTAATATCGAAAAATTACAATCACAATTTGAAATTTTCGAAAACTTACCAAGTTCTTTCGTAAATGTCGGTAGTTCACGACGAATTGGGCAAATTGTCGACATTATTATGGAATCATCCGAGTCTTTTTCTTTTAATTCCGATGAAAGCTGGAATGGAATCAATTAAGAGGGTTGGTATATGTGTGTCGTAATTTTTACAACGTTAAGACATCATAAAGTTTGAAACTTAGCATGAATGCTTATAATGTCAAAAAAAGTTAGGTACTACATTATGTCGAAATTTGACTTTCTACCAAACTATTTATCTGCCAAACATCACTCTAAACTGATTTGAGATTTCTGGGTTTTACAATATTTACGACGATTTTCCAGCGTTGCGTGAAAGACTACCAGTATTTCCAATCTACTCCAAGTCTTTGCTTTTTTTAAACGAAATCCAAGGGTTGCGTATTTTTCTATAAATCAGATGCAATGTGATGTGGAGTTGACTGAGGAAAGCAGTTTTAAACTATTTTTTCTTCTTTGGATGTCTATAAGTAGTTGAAAAGGGTGTTTCTTTAGACGTTTGGTTTTCAAGAAGAAATAAAACGCATATAATTTAATGTTATGGCCAAGAATTTAAAGTTTGCCATTATGTGTTAAAAAGGATTTCAAGGAAGTGGATGCTGGCTCGAATAAATTCCTGGACGATTATTTCGACCGAATATTGGACGCACCGCGCGATTCGTCGCGCGAACCGAACCATAATTTTAGTAATAAATTTGCACGATTTGCAAACGTTGTTCAGAAGTAACTCTATTCATTCTGATATGGCGAACCAAACTGAGCATAAATCAAGTGACAGCTGTCAAAAAGACCCACTCCGAAAAAATTATTGCCAAATTGAATACCACACGTCTAAAAAAAACACACTTTACATGAACGAATGTTCTCCCTCCACTGTCGCAAAAATGCAGTTGCCTATTTCAATTTTATTGACCTGCACAAAATCTGGTAAGCCAATAGCTACGTATATTGTAGTACCTACAACTTTCAAGGTGGAATGGGGTAAGTTGAGACACTTTTTACATTTGATCTAATTATTTTTGACCTGTCTATTATCTGTTGAATAAAAATGAAGTTTTGATAAATAAAAAGGAAACAAATTTGATATAGCAGAAGGTAAAATTGCTTCAAATGTACCAAGTCCAACTGCTTCAATTTGCCTTTTTTGCGGGGCAAGTTGGACCAGTTTGTGGGGTCATTTTAATGAATGTCTGAAAAGTGAAACGATGTAAATTTTTTGCTGCTGTATTTAGTCAATCATGGAACGCCCCACTTCTATAATTTTATTTTGGCCTTATACGTTACAAACAGAAGTACAGAATTCTTTAAAAAAAATTTATTTTGATTCTATAGGGGGAAGTGAATACATTCACCTGTGCCAACTTACCCCACATTTTGCTTGTTCATCAAGCCATGACTTAAGAAACGATTTTATTTCGTATCTCGATTTCACTCACAAATACGAAAATTGACTTATAAAAATATTGTTCTTTCTTAGAAAAGTTGCAAAATCTTAACACAACTACACGCGCATTGAACTAAAAAAAAAACACATATAAGCGCGTGATAATTCTACTTCGTCAAACAAAATTTAACTGAAACTAGTTGGATTTTTGATATTCTTGGACAAGTACTCGCGCATGCATTTTTGATTTCGCTCTCTTCCAATTTGCCTTGCGTCCCAACTAGCCCCACCCTGGTCTATACCTATGTATAATGAACGAATTTGTCATTGGCATTTTTCAGCCATTCTCTGAATCCTGCTTGCAACCAAGATTTGTTTCTCAAAAATATTTCAAGAAATATTTACAAAATACTTCAGCCTTACCCACGGTTTTAACTGTTTTTAATTGAGGAGCTTATGTGCATGCCCCGAAGTGAAACCCCTAATAATTGTGGACGCGATTTGATCTCTTTTTTGAGCTAGGAATAAAAATGTTGTGAAATTTTCATACCCTAAAAAGAGAACTTGATTTTTGATTTTTAGCTTTTTTGGGCGATTTCGTTGTCCGAGCATTTCCTTCGAAATACTGTTCGTTATTTGGCTAACTATGTTCTTCAGTAGCTTTCAGTTTTAGTTCGCAGAATTCCTCGAGAACGACTTTAAGGATTTTAATTAAATTATTTACACACTAAGAATTCCAGCATTAACAAAGGTTGCAGATAAATGCACTTTAGAAGAAACTTCTTAAATCAATTCTAAATTTGCAGTGTCTTAGATTAGGTGCAGTGTACACTGTTGTAGACATCTACTAACAGGTGTAACGAAAGTTCCCGTTCTAGTCCCCTACAACTAAAGCAACTAGTAAATGAGTTCAACGGGCCATCACTGATAATTGAAGCTGCCCTGCTAAACACAGTAGGAAGCAAAATTATGACCCATGGTAGAATGCAACTCTGTCAAAACTCAGATCCAAAAAATACTGTTCAATCAGGCAAAAAAGAACTAAAAATAAATAAAAACTTGGTACAACAGCTCCAAGCCATGACTTACACTCTCATAGATTCCTGAGTGTGCGTTGATATTCTGCAGGAATGGAAGGGACCTACCGCCGAATTTGAATGGATTACTGAGAAGCATTTTCCATGGCATGATTTAATCTTAGAGGATTTGTCACACCCTCGCAAGAAGCAGTATACCTCGGAAAAGAGTTTAGGTGGAGTCAGTGATCGAACCCAGAACCTTCGGCTAGGCAGACCGACACATTAACCACTACGCCACTGAGTACAAGAAAGAACTGATGAATGGTTTGTTGGTTACTGGGCCTTTCTGAGAGGGCATCACTTCTACTCCGGCATGAAAAGAGAAGTCAGGCAATTATCTAGGGCTTCGATACCCTGATGGTTGTTTTGCAGAAACTGAGAAACGAAGAGCTAACTTACTAAAACAAATAACACTCAAGAGAGAATACAGTTTAAACAAAACAAAGGAAACTGCAGGGAAGCTTCAACTATCTGTTCAGGCAAAAGGCTTGACTGGGTGTTAGATATCCTTTCAACCTTTTTCAGTGTAACCGGGTGCAGATTACATTTTTCCGGCCGTACTACAAAAAGGAAAGAAAGAAATAATGCCACCCATAATTAGCATATGTATACTTTGAAGCAGCACTGCATAAGGAGGCATACTAGGTCCATATAGAAAATTTAATTTTATATTCCCACCGATGCTGGCTTCTGAGACTTGCAGGCAAAATGTGGGGATGCAAACCAAGAATTCTTCAATGGATGTACACGTAAACGTTGAAAGTAAGGCCAATTAACACCTACGATGTGTAGCTTGGCATTGCAGCAGGGAAGTAAGTTATTACCAGTTATGCCACAGCGACTGATGTCCTTACACAAAATCATTTTGAACTATTGTATCAACATTTTCAGTTTCTATAGTTTTTTAAGTCAGCTTTCAAACAACAATAAAAACAAATAGAATTCAAATTCGCCTTTTCTTTCAAAAACGAATCATTATTTCTCTCCCAAAAACCTCAAAAAAAAAAAAACAGAACTAAGCGAAGAATTTCAAGAACAAAGGATTCTGTGGATTAAACATTTTAATATGTGCTCCGGTGCTTTGACATATTGCATAATGTAGATGTCGTAGTTCTAAAATTTTCAAGCGAAAGAAGAGCAAATTGTGAATAATTATGTGTCACGGCCTTATGTACATATATAAACCCATTGATTCCCCGAAGTCATTTTTTCAACATTCTCCAGTAGCTAATCTTCGTCCATTGCAAGCCCGATTAAAGATTCAGCGAGTTGACGTGACGTGAACATTCAAGCCGATAGCAAGAGAAATGTCATATTTTTATTTCATGAGCTATGGCCTTATTTAACGACAACCAATGCTACCATGAAGGTCTCAAAACATTCTGCCTTCTTATAAGATTTGACGTATCGCAATTATTACTTTTAACTTTTTGAAAGTTGTTAGCACCAAAGTTTCAAACCGATAGCAAACAAATGTCACAAATAGGTTTTGAGCTGAAATAAATAAAATTTAAAAAAGTCTGTGACGTCACCATCCGACGAATAAAACTATGATTTGTTCATAGCCCCCTTGGGGATCAGTTGGGCGGTTGTTGTAGCTCATAGTATTAGGTTGACCACATTCCTTAATTGTGGCTTTGGTTTAAATTGTGAATTTTAAAATTTGTTATGTGTTTGACGTCCGCAATGTTTGTTAAATTGTGTGTTTAGATTAATAAGTGAAGAAATAGGCAAAATTAATGAGTTATGATAGCCGTGATCCCCTTTTCGTAAAATATGATTCTACAATCGAGATACTGTATTTGAAACAAGCTGGTGGTTGAGAAGTTTTTTTTTTTTTTTTGTTTTTTTTTTTTTTTTAAGCTTGATTGTTTTTAATATTAAACAATGGCATGGGCTCTTCTTAAGAATTGTTGGGCATTTGCAGTTATTGCAAATGTTAAAATTTTAAAAATGTTTGGGGTGCCTGTTTTATTATCTTTCCTCCTAAAAACAATATGAGGCTTGACGTTTGGGCAGGGTCAGATGGCTTTAAATGCAATGTTCTCTTAAGAAGCTGGGATTTTTTTTTCGCGTGGAGTGCTTTAGCGATGACTGCCTGTTTACGAGGCATAATCGCATGGTTGTGACGTTTTCTAAATATGCGGTAGCATAACACGAAAGACGAAAAAAATTACTAAGAGGGAGAGGGCAAATAGATCGAAGGTAATGTGAAAGAAGGACATGGAGGACATGACCTATGACAGTTGACAGATGACAGATGACAGATGACAGATGATAGATGACAGATGACAGATGACAGATGACAGATGACAGATGACATATGACAGATGACAGAAGACAGATGACAGATGAAAAGTGACATATGCCAAATTTGTTGTCATGTTCTGAATTTTTGCGATTCAAGTCCATTTAATTTTACACAGCTCAAAATTGGGACTTTAAAATGCATAACAATGTCTCGGAAGCACCCGCCAAACCACATATTCAATTAAGCACTTTAGTTGACATTACTATTTGCCTCGGGAAGAACGTTGAGGTAAAAGAATTTACACACTTTCATCACATTAGGTATATCAGTTTTTTGCCATTTTTATTTTTCACATCATGAATAATGCATTATTATTCTCAAAACTATATGTCCATCGTTGAAAGTTGCATTTTCTTTTTAAATTGCTTTCAGAAAATAGATAATTTTGACGTTAAAAAAAAAAACAGAAAATATTTTGATGTTTTGACATCTAATGCTTGCTTTTGTTTTTAATATTATTTAATCTTTATTTCAGGTTAAAGGTATTAAATTTGATTTAAAACGAAAACAAGACAACTGACCCTTTTAAAATCAGGGTATCTGCACTTATTTTTGGAACCGGTATATGAACATATTGTGAGATGGACATGCTGCACTTAAAGCGACATTAGGTATTAACACCAAATGGAATGGATTGCGTGAACATTCTGAAACTTTTTGGTAGGGAAGTTTGTTCTACTGGGGCATGTGAATGTTCAGGGAAGCGAGAAGGTAGATTAGTTGGGAAATGGTTGCAATTACACCTCAATTAGGACCGGAAACCTACTGTGCGGCATAGGGGAAATATGTTCAATAGCCACATCAAAAAAAGAAGATTATTTATCCAGAAGTGTCATATGTAGATTTCGCAATGAACAGAGAGAAACATTAAGCTATATGTATGTCCTCGGTAAATAAGGAGCACTTATTCACAAAATAGAGAAACATATAGGATCCTACCGAACAGAAGAAAGCAACCTTAAAACCCATTATACGGTGGACGTGATGACCCTTCACAACCGACTTGTCATTGTTTCGTGGCTGTAGTGCTTGGTTGCTTAACCTGAGAGCTGTGAGTTCAAACCCAGCCTGGGCAGCAATTTTTATTTATTCCTCCTTATTAAAAAGCCATTCTTCGTAGGTATAGCTATAGCTCATGAATTTGTGAAGACCTCTCCCCATTTAAGCATACTGACACTCAAGTTGCGAATTGATAATGTGTTTTATCTTCTTCCTTCCATGTGGCTTGGAAGCATCAAAGTGCTTTGAGAGGCAATCAAAGGCATCCTCGGAAACAGCTCTGAAAATTCTAGCACATTTAATGAACCCATTCTGATGGTGTACCGGCAGAAACCTTTTTTGGTCGCTTGCGATTTTAAAAATCCTGCTGGCTCTAAAACTTGCTAATCCAGATTACTGATGAAACAAAGGCCACACCACCTCTTACACTAAATATCTCATTTTAAATTCAAGTACATAGTCTGACTAACATCAAGTTACCAGTCTTGTTCATTAGAGGTTAACATTCTAGTGTGCTTTCTGGCAAACACTTTCTTCCCACCTTGTATATAAGTTGTTACACACTCAAAAAGCAAATGTATCTTAGGTTTTGTAATCGTTTACTATAAATGTATCTTAAGATGTAAGGAGTCTTGCAATTGCATACAAATATTCAAGTAACTCCCATAAACTTTAATATCTTGACTCAGTCTCGCCCCAAGTTCCAAAATCCAAATTCCAAAATCTGAAATCCAAATCCAACATGACACACTGAACTAACTTCTTCTGCCACAACATTTGTGTCACACCAAAGTGCTAGAGGACTCACATTTTATTTGTTTTATACCTTCATTTACACCACACTTATACGAACTACTATATTTATGTAAATGTATATTATTATATTTTGTTAAAGGAGAATGTGTGTCTATCTGTCCTTACTGCCTGTTTATGCATGATAGTCATGTTCTGGGTTAAGCCCATAATGTAAGGATAAATATAAATTATGTCGTCGCACTGTAAACGTCGGGCAACAAACTACAACTAGCTATGTGTGTAGGTATAGGTATACGAGTAGGTACGAATACTACTGGCTCTATGGAACAAAAACACCTACAAAACCATATACAAAATGCATTTGTCGTTCCAGAATAAATCTCTAGCATCACTGGATTAGGCAGGAGCAGTACACAATATTCGTAATCTGAACACAAGAACCAAGCACACTCTCATATCTCTCTTGTGTCTTCAAACAAAAACTTACAAAAAAAAGGGTTAATTTCTGGGTTGAGTGTGGTTGATTTTGATGGTAAGTCTAGATGGAGAGTGAAAATATGGCATAGTGAATTTCACCAGGATGCCAATTCGTCTAAATAATTATGCATTATTTTATATCAGGATGAATCCGAAACTAAAAAATTGTGAATCAGAGGGATCTAAATTTCACGAAAAGCTTTCCGTGACTTCATGTCGGCACTTTATGACTTCACGAAAAATGTGGTATGCAGCATTCATCTCACTATCCTCAAACGGTTTCTCCTGACGACGCCGAAGAAGATATTTTTTACTCCTTGTATACATTATACCTCCATGCTGCTTTTTAGAAAACTCTCAAGAATCACACGAGCTTACCACAGAACCAAGGTATACACCAGGGAAGCGTTTTGAGCCCTTTGCTTCTCAAACGTCAAACTGCTTGAACGTAAAGTGACGAATCCCAAAGTGCAACAGTAGTTCTTTGCTGACGATGGAGCCAACATAAGCTAGATCTTTCATCCCTGCATTAATCAGTGGACGCATAAGTGGACGTTTTGAAAGGAAATGGGTACCGTATAAGCCCAAAATATAATGACTACTTGTGCTGCGCGGTGCAACTAGTAATGATGGCATCAATCATCGCGTGAATAAGGTGGCGAAAAAATTCCTCTATCTTTTCTATGATGGAAAAATGCCTCCTCAGCTGAATAAAAGTCTCTTCACCTCAGTTGTGCGTCTGGCACTCACAAACGGTTGACAATGTTGGTCAATGTACAAAACGGACAAGAATAAGTAAACAACCGCTGAGATGAGAAGTTTCGTATGACCGCTCGAGTAAGAAGTCTTGTTTCAATAGGAAGTCAAAGGCCGTGACTGTTAAGAAGTGGATTTGTCATTGGAAAAAAGCTGTGGGAAGATATTAAAAACACGAAGTCTTGTAACATTAGCCTGAAATACACGCATACTCTCACTTTAACTTTTACGTACTAGAAGCGGAAACTAGACATAACAATTGCTTAAAGTGTGATGCAGGACTCGTTCTAAATGACATATGGAAATACCAAAGAAGCAAGAACCCCAGTCCCCATTTCAAAATCCATAAACAACCGATTTGTGATCTTTATGGGAAGCACTTGACCAACATCCTGGATATATGAACCATCCAAAAACCAAACATTGACTCTGAACTATCTGGTTAAAGCCAAAATATAACGTGCCAATACTGCTGATAACTTTAAATCTCCTGCCGACGAGGAAGTTTTTCAAGAACGCGCCAGAGTTTACGTAAAGATCCACATCCGATGTGTAAGACTTAACCCTACCGTCAAAGTTGAAAACTTATTTTACAGGCGTAAGCCACATAGAACCACTATAAGTTGATGATACGAAGAGATGCTATCTAACTATTAAAGAATTCTCCGAGCAAAAAAGTAGGGAAAAACACTGGGTTCTATAAGGGAAGGAAATAAATCCCACCAGAAAAGTGAGATATAAGACTCATGTTCGATTGTCTGGACCATTCCCAGCACTTCTTAATAGTTGAAAACCGTCAACGATGAGCTTTTAAAGGATCATCTACTGACTCGTATTCATAACATGGAGGAAATACAGCATACAATTTCTATTGAATAGAACCTCCAAAACAACCACACACAAAATTGTGTGGTCTTATGAAACCACGATGCAAGTGAAACTTTTTTCGTTCTTATAAATATACTATAAAAATCAAATTAACTCACCAAGAGCTTTTTATTTTCTTTGCAAACACGAAATCTTTTGGCTTTCTCTTACGGTTTAAAATTAATTCATCGTACAATATTTTACGCACTAGCTATTCTTGATTTTTCACTTGTGGACAGGTTTTACATCATAGCACTGAGCAAAACACAAATACCGCGGAGCACGTGCATGAATGAGTGTGAATATAAATGCTACACGGTCAGCTGATGTGGCTCCCATCATTTTTTCGCCGCGCTGCCATATTGCGACATGCGACAGATGAACGAACAAAGTAGCGATGGAAAAAAAGTTTCACTTTAATAATATACACCAGCAGAAAGTTTTAATACCTAATTCTAATAAATTCACCATAAAAATTAAATTTATTTACCAAGAGTTTTCATTTAACTAGATACGAAATAAAATTAATTTATCGTCGGATATTTTCACACTTTTCTTGTCTTTTCCCTTGTTGACCGGTTTATTTGACTTAATTGTTGTCCATCGCGGTCAAGTTACTAATAAAAACATTTAAATTAATAAAGGGTTTTTCAATAAGAGCGCTACAAAAACGGTTATGGATATCAATGAAATTCTTTATTCCTGTGAAAGTACGTTCGATGCCATTATATATGGAACTCAATTTGTTTTGCATGACCACCACGGGCACGCTGAACCCAATTTTCGACAGTTTTCAAGCATAAATCGGCCGATACTGCTGCAATTTCACACAACGCGTTACACGTGCTTGAATGAGTGAGAATATAAATACTACACGGTCAGCTTTCAGCTTATGCGAGCTATTGGCTGGCGCACCAATATTGCGACATGCGACAGGTGAACCAAAAAATTTGAGGAGATGTAAGAAAAGTTTCTTTTTAAAAAGGGGAAGCCCTCTAGTTTACATCAATTACAGAACAGTAATACTCGCGTTGTGTAAGTGTCTTAATTCAGTTTCTGTACAACCCGAGCGGTATTTATTAGCGTAGTGTTAAATTAAAGGAGCCAAGACCTAGTGATTTACCCTCCCAACCATTCTTTTATGTGTATGTTGATACTTTGCAGGAACGGAAGGGACCTATAACAAATCACCGCCGGAGCCGAAGGTTACTAGAGATAAACTCTTCCCGACACGATTTACTCTTGAGGGATTAGTTACTTTCTCACAGGAGTATCCGGAAAAACAATATTGGTGAAATCAAAACCTCACTAAACCTGATCTAGGCTTTCCGCTCAAAATATGCCAACTAATGCTTCCTGAATTATTTTTAACAAAATAAAATTTACAAACTACTACACTTGTGAATTACTATTTTGGAATGCTTTTAGAACAATACAAATGCAATTTAAGCAATTAAGCTTAAAATTTCAGTAAAGTCGGAGAACAGTATTAAGGAACAAATTGTTTCATAATTTAAGGACTTCCCTTCTTTTGTTTTCTAGAATATATCCTTAAAATGAATGGGGAGGAGACAAGAATAACTACTTAGAGTCTATCATCGGGCGTAACAAATAAGCAAACCTAAATAATATAGAACAATGAATGAATTTTCTCCACTATAACATTTATGTATGTAGTGCTTCGATGTAAGGAAACAAAAAGGATTCCATCAAGATAATGCAAGAGTGCGGAGTTTGACTTTCAAACAGGATAAGAACAAGATTAGAGATAAAGCAGTTTTCTAGTTTACTCTCAGGATCAGGATACTGATGACATCAGTTTGTATTGTTTTCACTTAAACATATATGTCATATGACATACATATGCAATGCAAAAAAAAAATACACAAACACAAATACAAATAAGTAAATTCTATTGCAGTTGAGATGAGTCATTATTTTTTCAAAGGCAGCCCGAAGAAATAAAGGAAATCCGTTAACATACGGAATTATTTACTTGCGCACACACAGCCAGCATAAGGAAATAAGATGAAGCACCAAGACGAAGGGGTTGTGTGTGTGATTGTAAGGACGATGGTTGTGGGTGGGCGTGCGGAAATGTTGTAAAAGTGATTCTTTACATCTTAATGCAATGCCATGCATTACAATGAACTTATAAAGTACAAAGAATGACAACGTCGTCGACTATAAATTTATAGGAAACGATGTACTCTTAAGTATTGTGCACAAGACTATACATATATGAACGTACGTATATATCATCGGAAAAAGGAGTTGATGATGATGCTGATGTTCCTATCCTGGGGTGTGTCTTTTAAAAGGCTTAACAGGCTTACTTTGTTTATTTATTTAAGAGCTTTATAGTCCTTATTCTCTTATTCGGTTTGGGGTTTTGTAAAGAAGGGAATAAAAAATTAATGAGAGATGCACTTCAAAGTAATTAACTGCAAAAAGCATTAAAGATGCAGCGCATAACGTGTGAAAATATAATCAAGAAATATTTTAATTCCTTTTTTTTGGAAAGTGGAAGTTTTAATGAGCTTTGGTGAGGAGCTTCAGGAAATGCAATTTATAAGTACGGTACCACAATCCACAATGCAATGAGATGTTTTTCGCTTAAATGTATTTCTTTTGAATTAAATTGTTTCACGCGCTCATAATAATTATCTTTTGTTCGAGTGAAGGGGAAAAACTTTCCTTTGGTAAGAAATTTACAGATAATAATTCCCATGTGTGAAATTATTTCGAAGGTTGAAAAAAGAAAACATCTCTTGAGTACCAAAACCACCAAATAGACTGAAAAGTATGAAGCTTTATTATGGAGGTTTCTTCCATCAGACCTGTCTTGTTTTCTAAAACATTTGAACAAAAGAGCTGATAAGCGAACTCTATCCAGAGCTACTGAATAATTTGTGTCAGAACTATTATTCGAAAAATTTCAATGTCGGTGAAGCCTAAGCAAATAGTTTCGGTAAAGCTTCTATAAAATTTTGTTTTGCATTGAAAAGAACATCTCCGAAGTTCATATTAAATGCTATGAAATTTAGTTTGGCAGCTTCGACTAAAGCTAAAATGAGCTTTAAAGGAGCTTCTATTAGACCTTTATAAGTATTGAAATCTGCTTCCCGGTTTCTTAATATTTTTATTTTGGTTTTTGGTTTTGCCAAAAAAATGTTTCTCTTACCCAAGTGAATTTCAGGAATACAACACAAAGGAAGCTTTTTCGAAGTTGTTAGTTGTAATAGCTTTTATATGAAGCTCTTTGCAAACAAGCCTTTAGTTTGAATAATCTTACAAAATTTTATTTCCAAACGACTTGAAGCTATTAAAAAGCTTATATGCATCTTACAATCAGTTTTTTTTTTTCCAATGGAAGCTTTAAGGAAAGTCTATCAAAGTTCATACTTTTCACATCGTATATTTAAATTTTCAAGTACCAGAAATTACCAAGCAAGGCTGAAGTTTCTGCTATACCATGGTGGCAAGCAAAGGGTTGTAGGATTGTTTCTTTGAAAAGAGTTAAAAGAATAGGGCACCTGGTGGTGAACAGCTTGCGATACCCACGACTCGACATTCAGTTCACGAGGGCACATGGTGGTCCCAAGATGGTCGACTTTACCGCTAAAACGACCAAATTACGTTCAGAACATTCTGAACCTACCGAGGAGCCAACCTGGTTCCAGGTCATTACCTGATAAAACTTTGAGTGCAGATATCCAGGGAAAGTATTAGGCGTACAGCAACAATGCCGATAATTTCAATGTTAGACGACTTCAATCTGATGGGATCGCTAAGCCTACATTGAGTTTGCGAAAAGCTCGCGACTTATAAATGAATCCAAACACAGAAACACAGCCTCAGAATCAGAAATGATTGGCTCCTCGCAACGACCTCCGAGACACTCCTCTTTTGACTCTTAATTTCCTTAAGCAAATATTGCCAAAATGGAGGTTTACTGGTCTTGTATCAGGAAAAGGCATGGAGCGTCCCACGTTGAGCGAAGGAAGGATAAGAAAATCTTAGTCAAGAATAACAAACGATAAAAAGTATGTCTGACCGAAGAACATAAAACAAAGAATTGTACAAGATGTACACCTTCAGTAACAGTAAAGTGCACACTCCAGTGCAACCTGATTTGAAGTCCAAAATTGGAGAGAGCAATCTAGAAATTGAGCTTCGAAACTCCTTCGAAACTGAGTTATTCGTCAGTAGAGCCTCAGCCAGTGCTAAGGATCCATAAGAAAAAAAAAAAACTTAATCTTTTCCATGCGGTTAAATCTAATTTTTTCAGCAAATTGACATTTATTTGAGAAACCATCAATCAGGACATTTTTATAAAATCCGATTTCAGATTCAAATAAGTCTTCAGACACTTCTTGTGACTTGTGACATGTAAGGAAGTCATTAGAATTAACATTTCCTCTCATTCACTTTCATTTCGCATTAAAGGACTCAACAAAAAATCTATAACGGTTAAAAAGAAATTTTTTTTGTTAGTCCTGTGTCCTGTCCCTCCCATGTGAACACTTGTTCCAACCACAAAAGTAACAAAACTGCCAGCAGCGCACACCAAATGCTATCCATAGTCTCCTTCGTAGTTCCCTATTCAATTTCCTTTCAAATTGGATAATTTTTTATCCTTGAAATCTTCATCGCCCTAGGAATCGATCCCGTAGGTATACATCTCTTCCTTCGGTTTTTACTTTTTATTCTCGCCTACTCTCCCTTGTGACATTCATCGCGTGGTTGAACATCGTTCGCCTCAGTGAGCAGCAAAAGTGAAGATTTGCATAAAAGTGACATCAATTCTGATGAAATGGGCACGCGAGTGGTATTGCATGATTTAGCGACGACGAGGAGGACGACGAAGCCATGAGGTGGTACTTTTTTGTCTCATGATGGTGTTTTTTGAGTCTCCTCTAGGCCACCGCCTATACGTTTCAAATGAGTTTCCTGTGCTTCAAGTGTGGCACTGTCTCTATGGCAGTATAGTAACGGTGGCTGGTGTTGGTTATAACTCCTTTTTTATTATTTGTTTTTGTTACCTAGTTTGGTGGGAGAGGAGTCCTAAGTAAGGTGCCCGGTGCCGGTACCGCTGCGGCAGATGTTGCGTCCCGCAGAAACAAAACCTCACAGATGACATCTCTCCCAGAGACTGAGGGGAGCCTTTTTATATACAAAATTAGGAACTGCCTTCGGGTCTAGGGACAATTTTTGATGAGGATCCTTTTTTTTATGTCCTTTAGCACTTTGACGCCTGATGTTGTGTTGCGGGATTCTATATATTCCTTATACTCTTTGCTGTTGTTGTGGTTGATGTTTGGTTTGTGTGTATAGGCACCCAATATGTGACATCGAAATGGCTATTCGTCATTTTGTTTGCAGGAGCGCACGAGGCACACACACGTCTCTACGTATATTATATGAAGCGCGGTAAGTGTGACGTGTGCGCGAATGATTTAGTGGCAAACATTTGAAAGTAAAATTAGATTTTTTTGTAACCTATTCAGCGCGCCAAAGGCAACGCAACGCAACGGTAGGAAGTTTATGTATGATGACGAAGGACTGTCGTGTTTTAGGGAAGGTATCTTATGGCATGAGCTGAGCAAAGCATATAGGTAAATTGAGTTCGATAAAATTCAGTGGGGAATTTATTGCCGTGAAATATGATATTTCAGTGGGCTTTAGAAATGAACACAGAGGGTTTCTGATGGAGTTTTGTTTTTCTTTTTGAAAAGTTCGACTTATGTTTAACCTTTGTCATATGGCACGTGGTTGGAGTGGAATATAAAGATTTAGACGTTATGCATAAAATAATAATCAACATGTCCTTTTCATTGTTTGCAAATTATTTTGCATTTAAGTGGGCTGACAGCGATACATATGATTACATGGGCTTAAAATTGAAAAAGAATTGAAAGGTTAAAAATAGGCAAGCTCTGGATGTGAGAACATTTTCTGGCATCGAAGATTTATTTATGATCTTAAATATAGGTACATTTTCTAACCTATTTTTTTTCAAAATTTATGGAAACTCCAGATGTTCTTCATCTTATTTCTCATTGTGAATTATGCCAAGAAATGTTGGCCAGGCACCTTTCTTCTTACTTCAAATGTCTTACATATTAAATAAAGGCATACGATTTACCACGATACATTGAAATATTCTGGGACTCAACATCTAAACATTTTCACAAGTATCTTCCACTGCAACACTGCATTTTGCAGGCATAATATGATACTTTGGTTTATTAAAATCTAGATACAACTTTAATTAGTTCATTAACTGTATAAAAACAGAGGATCCATGGTTTTCCAACACGTGAACACGCATCATAATTTATGGACCGAACGAAATAAATGGAATTTTCTATATCTACTGTGCCTATGACCGATGTTTGTCCTTATTTCTTATGTTTTGTTTTCAATAAAGGCCAAAAGCTGAACGTATGGAAATTGAAGGGTTTAGAAAGGACAATTCAAATTCCAAGAACTGCGAAGCTCTCGTTGTTAGTCTCCCATTTCGCATTGGCAATGCGACTTTCTTAAATGCAGGCTTTCAACCACCAACCTTGATGTTAAAGTTGTATCGTGTTTCCTTTGAGCACGAGAGAAAGTAAATGAAGTCGATATTTTCTCTCTGACTTTGGCAGGCTATTGACAAAATTTCCAATAGAAAATATACTTTTCAAATAATCGAACCTAGGTTTTCAACCTACTTTCTTGAAATGGATTTCTTGTCATATGAAAAATCGTTATAACAGTGTTCGTTTCAGGTCCGCTCGTTTCAATCCATTCTAAGCTAACTTAAAGGTCCGCCAAGGTAGCCACTTAGGTCCCCCGCTTTTTATTCTTACTATTTATTAATAAAATATTTTCATATCTCACTCTCAGACAAAATCACCTACACACGGCTCTTCCTCTTCTCCTTTTTTAATTCGGTGTCGGCAGTTTGTCAATCAGCCACTTCTTCACCTGAACGAATCAAATCTTCTTCCGCTCTCTGCCTCCTCCATAATCAATCCATACATACATTTTGGTTTATGGTCCTTTACTTCGGCAATTTTCGTGAACGTGAGCTTAACTTCTTACCTCACATCGATAATAATTTTATCTTAAAAGCCAAATCAGAAACTGGTGCTGGGGAAACGGTGGTCCAAAGAATTCTCCGACGACATTTGATCTCTTCTCATACAATTTTTACACCCAGTACTTGAAAACGTCTATCAAGTGTGCTATCTCAAGAATCGAATGGGTTCTGTCTTGGAATGATCCTTTAGTCCTGCGCTCCTTTCAGCATCGCACTCAACCCATTACCCTAAACGCGCAAAGGACGAAAAGAATCCTCAAAGGTTTTTGCTGACTGTGAAACTCTATTTTTTTTAGAACCGAGAAATCGTCACCTCCACTATCTGCCGTTCTAGCGTAAGAAGTACCAACGAGTCTATTCCACGCAGAGTCAATTTTATCGGCCTTAACCTCAGCATTTCCTGTCTTTAAGTAGTTCTCCGAACTCATCAATCCAAGTTTTAAGTAAGATAGTTGTTTAAAGCTTGTATAAAGCTTGTATAATCCAAATTAACAGGGTTATTCCCTGCACCAAAATTTGAAAAATAAATAATTTTATGAGGCAAACATATTTAAAAGAAGACCACACAAATCGCAGCCTTAAACTCAATGATTCTTATTTATTATCATTCTCATGTCAAGACCGACGGACCGGACGCCTGGCTTAAAGATGAATCAACCAAAACTGGAACCGTCTTACTATCTGAATTTTAGCCAATGGTGCATTACAACAGCACTTTCTATCACTTAACACATAAGTGGGGAAGTTCACTTAACCGTGACTTCTGACCCAAGGAGTGTCTTATCCAAACAAAAAACAAAGCCTCCAGTCTTCCTAAGCCCCATCATTGCTGGACCCCGATTAGTATTATCCAATGGACACTACCACTGGTCAACATACACTGATGGAGTGTATTTATTACATACACATTGCGGACTACTTGAAACCAAATCAGGCGCTAATTTGTAAAAGCAACGCGGCGCGCTTCTTAATGGCAGCCTCCGCGGAAGAGTCACGTACGGCTTTTCAAACGCCAAAGGCGTCTAGGTTTCACTTAAAGTCAAAGTTTTTTTTTTTTTTGTCTTCTCATGAATTTGGGATGGGAACGACGACGACCATGGCGAAGGCGATGTCGACGACGCGACGCACGATTGAGAGATGATGAAGCTCCTGAATAGTGCGGGAGTATGGAGATGGAGATTGGGTATGAATTTATCTTTTTGCATTTAAAATTAAAAATTCCCAAAATGAGATGCCCCACCAGGGAAGAGAGACATCGGGAAAAGTTATGAAATTACATTTTGTGAAAATTACATGAACGGAAAATATAATTTTCATTTTAATTTTTTTTTTTTTTTTTTTTTTTATTGGAAGTGTTTTTGTCTGGTAATACCAAAAAAAACCAGAGCGGACAGTGCGGCGCGGCCGGCGCCATCGCCAGTACTCTATGATGCTGGATTCATTTTAATTGTTCTTAATTGCAGCACGGACTCAAATATGTAAGAGGAAAATGGAACCAGTATAGGCAGGGAGAGCACTGAGGGCTTGAAGCTGTTTATTGTGTTCATATACATAATAAAACAGTTATTTTTTTTTTGTCTGGACATTTTCTCCAATGCGGAATTCAGACTGGACGAAAAGTTTTTTTTTTTATTTTTTTGGGAAGAGGTTTTAGTGGATGTATAATTAACAATTCCATTGGAGGATATTTTTTTTGTTTTTGTAATTAATTTTATCCTTCCTTTATATAGGATCTGGGGCAGGGGTTGGAGCTGTATTCAATTCTTAATTTATTTGCTCAAAATGGAAGTTGATATTTTTATTTCAAGTTTCCAAAGTGGGTACTATGTAACACAGTCACGTTGAAAAGCAAAACTATTTATGAGATTTTTTTGTTATCTTTCATCAACATTGTAGGAAACTTTTATGTGGATACATTTTGCATGTTGGTTTTTATATAAAAGCTGAAAAAGACATCGCGTTCTATCATTAAATGTGAAAACATATATAATTTTGCCAATTAAGCTCAATAAAATAAGATTTTAGTGTAAATTTTTATGTTTCAAACGGAAGTAGCTGATCAAGTATTTATGCCGAATAACGCAGATTGCTGCTTTCTAAATGGCACAAAGGAGCCTCCGTAATTAATTCATCAGGCTTGTTATTTCAAAATAAAAGTGAGTCCTTAAGTCTCAAAAGCCAGACTGTAAGGCGCTCGGTGGGGAAACTTTGCTTAATTTGGAAATTTGCTAAAAAAAAAATCTAGAATGAAATTTGGAATCCAGGCACTTTTTCTATGCTTAAACGGTTCGTTTCTTCATTGTGTTGAGAAAAGCACGAAACTCTCAGATTTTCTTTTCCGCAAGCTTGTTAAAACCATCAAGTGAAATCGTTCTTACGGATTATTTTAATGTATAAAATTCTACTTGACTTCTATATTCTGGAAAGACAATACATTAAAAAAAGTTTGCCAACATTTTTGCCGACTCAAGCAACTGACTGGTCACTTTGTAAGCTCGATGGATGGTTTAGACTTCAGAGGTGATATGATTTCAAACATTTTTTCGCCCCGAACAGGACAAAAAGTATCTAACCAAAAGAGCTGTAAAAGGATGGTGAAGAAAGATACTTCCCGATGTTGCAAAGCCAATCCTTCTGAGGAAAACCGAAAAAGTATCAAACGAGCTGATAGTCTTGATAATCCCACACGCGGAGAACAAAAATTTGTGCATGAAATACTTCAATGTCCTAAAGGTAGAGAAATGCTTGGTAATTTTTAAAAAATGGAAGAAATTCTACTTCATCTTCGGTTGCGATACTTGTTTTCATTGACACTCCAGTGGTCATCACGCAAGCGAAAGCTGCCTTAACACTTAATTGCAATATAGTCCGCTGCTTATATACCTAACACTACCACCGACACCGAGTGATATGGCTCCTTATGTTCTTGATCTTGGGAGCGTAAATGGTTTTATGGACACGAATTTTCTTTCGCACTATAAATAGTTTAGTATCAAGAGTCCATAAGGACCTCGATATAAACAAATTCGCTGGCACGAATAGTAATCCCCCATTGTTTTAAAGAGGTGTGATTCTATATTGGCCAAACCATTTCGTAAGCTTTTCCATCCGTCCTATTTTCTCTCCAAGTGGATGAAAAACAGTTTTTGTCCAGCCCGTACCAAAAAAAGGACGTACTGGTTGCACTTTCTAGGTAGATGGAAACGCAGATATCCTAAAAATTTAATCTTGAGAAACGGAAACTTCTTAATGACTGGCAGTACGGTTTTTGAACCAAGAGGTCCACTGGTGATATATGATGGTATATCTCACCGAACAGTGGAACCAATCTTTACAACGTTTTGGAGAAAGTAAGATTATTGCGCTTGCATTTGATAGAGTTTGGCAAAAACTCTTTTACCGAAAAAGCGTGAATTTGGTATTGACGAACCTCTTCTTCTATGGATTCGAAATTGTCTTTCAGACCGTTCAACTTGGATTCTTTTGGACGGTTTTAAGTCTGCTATCCACAAAGTAATTTTTACTTTCGATTATACTGGTAGGATTACGCAAGTTATGCATTCGTCAAAAAAAAGTTTTGAGATAACAATCAAACATGATATACGATGATAGCGAAGACAAAAGATGGTCTAAAAATTGTGTCTGTCTGCATATCTGCCTGTCTGTCTGTCTGTCCGTATGTATAGACACCTACAGCCCAAACGGATTGGCCAAATTGCTTCAAACTTGGTATAAAGAGCTTTTTAGGCATTATACTGAATGGAAATTGAAATTTTTTGTTTAGCTCAAAAAATAACGGTACCTACCATATTACCGTTACCTACGTTAAAGCTTATCTATTTTTCTCAAAAACGGCTCTAACGATTTTGATTAAAAAAAATCAGTATAGCTTTTTAGGTACGACCAATCATATGGCTGAAAAAAGTTTTAAAAAATGTCTAGGAACGGTACTTTCCACAGGACCGTTTTTTGCTTTCGACTATCTCGAAAGCGGCTCAACCGATACTTTCAAAATTTCACACAAATATAGGTGTAGGTAGCTCAATTTATACTGCATACCAATATTTTTAAAATATATGTTTTGTATTTTTAAAAGCATTAAAAAAAAAAAAAAATTAAATAAATTTTTAAAAAACTGTTTATTAAATTTTTTTCAAAAATTATAAATAAATGTATTTTCTGAATACCTATGAATTGGCGTTTTTGAATTAAATTTTTTTTTTTAAAGTATTTAAAAAAAACTGTTTTCTCAAAAACCGCTCCACAGATTTTTATAAATTTATTCTCATACATTTAAATTTAATCGAGAAACAAAATGGCGTACTTTTTTTCAGCTCAAATTAATTTAAGTATTTTTTTAAAAATTTTTAAAAAATTATTTTTATCAAAATCTCAAGCCCCAGACCACTGTCACAAATAAGAGTAAGTTCGTGCGACCCAGTCGTGCATTTTATTTTTTCTGTCTCCTTAACGGCAGAATTCGATAACCTCATGATCCGATCTCCACAGCTGCATAGTACAATGGGGCATGCTCAACAGTGAGGATTTTAATGCTTCAAAAACTCAAAGTTGTATTCTTTCGTTAAAGCTTCTTTCGCAGAATTCGATCAGCTTTGAAATAATGTAGGTATGTGTGTCTGCCTACAAGCTAACATCAGTAGCACACATGCTTGACGTAGCCAACGGTGTCATGAAATTATTAGGTTTCCTAAACGTGGAAGTAAAAAATGTCATCCCATGTCTAAAGTGAACAGGCTTAGATTCTTCCAAAGCTTGAGTATTATAATTGTTCTCCTATATTAAAAATTGCCTCTCCTAAGAGGGAACATTGGGCTCGATCATCGTTGAAATGTTGTTTGTCTTTCCTTATTATGTGCTCACGCAAAATAGCCCGATGTGTTCCCAACCCTTTTACACTTTCCGTAATTCTCGCATTTCTATAGGAATGCTCATCAATTAACCCTCGAGCCTAACTTCAGACGAATTGTTGAGTATAGAGACTCATATTATAGCCGCACTACAAGAATGTGGAATGCCTCATCCGCCTTTTTTTTTTCTTCCATTGCGATATAAAGACACAAAATCAAATATGCATCGGTATCTTTTTTGGATCTCCTATTAATCCTCCAAAATTTTCATACTGCGTTAATTGATTTTGAGGGTATCAATAACCCAGTTTAAAATATTACTATTAGGTATGTTGAATCTGTTTCGCTAAGCTCATGCAACCCACCGTTTCAATATTATGTAAGGCAGATGTAGGGTAAAGTTTGCGCATAACCTATTGCATGTAGATATGTCTATTACGCTCGAAGTCCTTTGAAATTTCAGGGAACTGTCTTACTTCTCTTTTTAAGTGTTTTCTTGATTTTCCTTTTTAGTCACTAAATGCGCCGTAATTCAAAAAACATTTTTCCAGGCTACTAAATATACCTACATATACTACAATACCCTTTGGCATCCCTCAAATATTTCACGAAGTCATGTGTAGGTATTATGTGTACAATGTACATTATGCAATATTAATTTGAGGTATACGAGTACCATCAAAATGGCGCCCTTGAACGTGGCCTTCAAAACAGCAAACAATCAGCTAGCTCAGCTTCAATTACATTAAATTTCATTATCTTTTGTAAGCGAAATCCCTCAGCAAATCTCAAGTATCTTACACTCTACTTAACAATTTCCAAGAAACACAATTTCACTTACAAGTTACGCACAGCACATAGCAATAGCACACATTACAAGGCATGCTCTTGAAAATATCACCTCATTTCTCCAAAACCAATTAGATAAACATACTTAATTTGCCACAAGATTCCCTATCAACGTCAATTTAATCAAAGCCAATTTCAATAACAAACACTTAATTTGTGGCCTTAACCCTATTTTGAAAGTGGTTACCAGAGATACATTCAAAGATGATTGTATCTTAAACTCCCACACACAAGAACACAACATTTTGATACGGTTGTTCTTTGAAATAGGTATCCGTAAATGTATATCCATAATAAAATAATCTTCTAGGTAAATCTCGGGCATTTAATTTAGAAAAAGAAAAAGAAGAAAAAAAAAAAAGATTTAATGTTAAAGAATTTCATATAAAAATAAAATAATACGAAAATAACGTTCTTAACTCATTTAGATACACCTAGACGATAAGATATTCATCTTACTCTCTCTACTGCCTTTTTATTGTTGTGCTTTGAGTCTGTGTATCTGTGAATTTCTGAATGTGCTTCGCTTTTAATAAATGTCACTTCCATTCCACGAGTCTTTTGACAATCAGAGCGAGGAAGACAAAGAGTTAAAAAAAAAGGTTATAATCTCAAGTCTGTATCTCAGACCCACCTGCCGACGACGCCGCCGACTATGGCTATGTATGCGCCGCACGGTGCTGTCGGTCTACACTAATTTGTCAGGTGAACCCAAATTGGTATTCTCCCAGTGGAATTAATTCGCGTTGTCCTATCTTCCCTCTCTCCGAAATGGTAGGTAGTCTCCTATCAGATGCTCCGACTTGCACCAAAGAATTTGCATAAGCAACACACGAATAAAACAAAAAACCAAAAAAAGTACACTACCCAAGTGGTACCCCTGAGGTTTGCCATTTTGCGGTGATAAATCAAACAGCGTTCCTATTGCCGACATGATTTTTGTTTCTCGGGAGGTTTATGTGTCGTTCGGTTCACTACCGATGTCGTGTTCGGTGTTCCCTTTTGGCTGATGCTAGACAACTTTATGTCAGCTTTAAAGCCGTAACAATTTATTAAAATGTCTGTCGTGTGTGTGTTTTAAGAATTTTTGTGTTGCAACAAGAACCAATGTAAGTTTTTTTTTTTTCTTTAAATGCGTGGGCCATTTTTTGGCTGCACTCTCGCGTTTTGTCACTTTTAACTGGAACTGGCGGCAGCAGGCGTCTGGATACTATAACAAGTGGGCGCGAATCAATCGACATACAAAAAAAAACACACACATTTTCTGGTTATATTATGCGGTGCAGTTTTATGGGAAATTAATGCCACCTTGTTTATGGGTCAGAACACAAGAGAACGCAGAAAAAGGGACACACGGGACACACACATCAGTATCGAATAAACGAGTTAATTAATTTTCCAGCTTTATGAGATTGGACGTGTATTTGATTGTAAATCGATTATGTCTATTAGAGTTGGTGGATAATTGTGTTGCTGCCGTTATAGATACTGGGTGGTATCATCTTTGGAGACAGCTGGAGCTTAGTTAAGTTGGCTAGAGATCAAGGAAATAAATTTCGTCATAAGTGGCCACGCTTAAATATGAAAAACTTTTTAGGGGGATTAGAAAGAGCTTATATGTTTTTAATTTTTTTGTTTATGTTATTACAAATCTATTTTAATCGGGCATGATTTTGGAATGGTTTTGAGAAACATGTCGGGAGAGTTTCAAATTATTCAGTTATAATGAGTTTTGATGCTTCGGTGTTTTGTTTTATATTTTATTGAGGCATATGTACCGTTTGAATATGTTGGGTAAGAGGAGTGTAGGGACTAGTGAGGAGTGGACTATAGGTTTATCGCGGGGGAAACTTAAACATTGTGGCTAAGACTGCACTATGCCACATTTCACTCCAGCGAAAAGCTACGACACTGTATGTAACGAATGCTACTGAAGTTCAAGTAAGTCGGTGAGTGTCCATTCATATAGCTGACCTAAACTTTCGCAGAGTGCGGTCTTACTTTTAACGATTCGCTCATTGCTTGGGGGATTCTTTGTCTGTCGCTTCCTATTCCTAGAAAGGCTAAGTGGATTGGGAACCAAATTTCTTGGAACTTAGTTCCTATAGAATTTGATAGACATTTGGAGAGTACCTATTTTAATTTTAACTCATCAGTGTCCAAAAAAACGGAACCAATGATGGAAGCATTAAAATATGATTAATTTTTTTTAAATGGCTTCTAAAATATCAAATCGGTACACAATTTGTAGAAATCTAAATTGAAATCAATATTTTAGGTAAAAACCAAATGCAGACTACACACCCACAAAATACATAATTTTTCAATATACCAAGGACTGAAACAATTCGTTTGGAATACCAAGGACTGAAACACTTTGTTTCAGGAGTAGCAATTGAAATAGACATGGAAACGATATAAAATTCAAAATATTTTTGAAATATTTCCTCCCAGTGTGTGTTTTATTCATTATTTATACATAGTTCATAACATAAACATTTTTTCCGGTATCCCTGTTTTCATATCTCTAGCTAGCTCCATAAGAAAATTTCTTAAGCAATCGACTGCTTTATCATAAGACGCAGAAGTTTTAAAAATGGTATTTGGAAAACAAAAATCGTTTTAAACATAAATGAGAAATTCGTCGAGGAAAGAATGTACAAAGAGAATTTTTACTTTGCTCCAGAAATTGCAATCAAATCTAAGAGGCAGGCAGCAGAAGTCTCCGCATCTCTCCAAATGTGAATTTTTGACATTGCTTTTTCTGCAATTGGGTGTTTCAAAGCAAAGTATGGAATCTGCAATGTATATTTACAAATAATATTGATAGCAGACATATACAGGGTGATTCACCAGCGTTGTGCCAAAAAGCTAGAGCGTGTAGGTTAAGTTGAGACAAGAAAAAAATCGTATGGGAGGGGGGGGTCTATTCCCCTCCGTTTAGCCGGGAGGGGCAATTTTCTGAAAAATTGACTTATTTTGTAAAAAAAATATTTAAAATCAACGGGTTCGTTTACAACACCGTGTTATACTTTTTTGGAAAGCCAAAGACTTCTCCTTTTATTTTGTTTTTAAATTAAATTGTTTTAACGAATAGTTTAAAAAATATAAATTTTCAAACTCAAAATTTTGAAAAAAAATTTGAAAAAATAATTTTAAAACGAATTTTTTTCAAAATTTTACGTAATTAAGTATAATTTTTGTTCTCAGAACTCAACGCTTCCATTAATCTTCAATCCAACACTGGAAACCGTACGGCTCTACGACTTTTTGTTGCCAAGGTATTCAAAAATAACCGAACCTACTTCTTCACAAAAACAAGAAAACCTAGCCTTACGGGATGGCACAAGTGACCATTTAGCCAATTTTTTCGTGTTTTTGTGAAGAAGTAGGTTCGGTTATTTTTGAATACCTTGGCAACAAAAAGTCGTAGAGCCATACGGTTTTCATTGTTGGATTAAAGATTAATGGAAGCGTTGAATTCTGAGAACAAAAAATGAACTTAATTACGTAAAATTTTGAAAAAAATTAGTTTTAAAATTATTTTTTCAAATTTTTTTTCAAAATTTTGAGTTTGAAAATTTATATTTTTTAAACTATTCGTTAAAACAATTTAATTTAAAAACTAAATAAAAGGAGAAGTTTTTGGCTTTCCAAAAAGGTATAACACGGTGTTGTAAACGAACCCGTTGATTTTAAATATTTTTTCTTACAAGATAAGTCAATTTTTCAGAAAATTGTCCCTCCCGGCTAAACGGAGGGGAATAGACCCCCCTCTCCTATACGATTTTTTTCTTGTCTCAACTTAACCTACACGCTCTAGCTTTTTGGCACAACGCTGGTGAATCACCCTGTAGATCTAATAGTTGCTCTTTGCCTTTCCAATAAAAAAAAGTTGGTGCTCTACTTATTGTAATCCTGGCCATAGATACCAACGCTAGCAGTCGATACCAATCCTGAAAAGAAAATCTATTATTGTTTTTGCCAATTTCTCATCAGTGCTTCTGTTCCAAGAAGTGTTCTCGAAGTTTTGATGAATGGTCAAAGTATCGAACATAAATGTTGAACTATGATCAGTCCTCTACATGTTGTAAAATCCGCTTCTATTGAATACCCTTGGGCTTTACTCACGTTGTTAACAATAAATTTTTCTGACAAATTGTGACAGTTGTACATATATGTAAGGCATTTAATTTTTAATTGAATTCTGTGACAATCCGTCGCGTCGTCTCGATATATTGAAAATAAATTAGTGGCATTAATCTTGGAGAAAATGAGGAAAAACTTATTAAAAACATGAAACTATTCGGAACAATATTTGGGGTGGGTGATGTTGGCATCGTTGTTAGCAAATCTTGGTTACACAATTCCACCTTAATTGCTTAACTGCATCTTGCGAAAACAAGAATGGTTGATAGTCACTAGTTCTTGGGGTACCTTGAGGGAAGCAGTTACTTTCAAAAAAATTCCAAAACACACTTGCAACTTTTTCAAATATATAGGTACTCTTCGTTGTTTTCAATAAAAAAATGTTTTTTAAAATCACTCACAAAGTTTACCCACAAACCCTACCTTCCAAATTTGAAGCAAAATCCATCCAATCGCTTTTATTGTAGGAATTCAAGCATAAGAATAGAGAAGGCGAAAGACTTGATTACCCATAGTCTTCCCTATTATGTCATATCTAACACTTATTTAGATTTTTCCTAACCATATCTGAGGTCCTCAAAAATTAATTCAATGAAATGATGGCAAAGGAAGGCTGCATTAAATTTAATTTTAAGAATTTATCATGTCCTAATTCCTCATCGAGGTAGGAGCCTGAAATTACTACCATAATCTTTCAACCTTACTTCTTGGTACCTATGAGCTATGAGTAAAGTCCGCTCATACATAAAGAGGTTAAAAAAAACCTGAAACAAATTGATCATAAACAGGGCTACGGTGAGTATTTTGAAGTCATTGATCTACTTTCATTTGATTCACGCGTTTTTAAAAAATAGGTAGGTATGTGTACCAACCGTGTTTACGACCAAGCGCCGTCAAAATCAAACCAAATCCGTGCATATACCTATTCCCTTACGCTCAATTTTCACAACTGACCTGACAACTTACCAGTAGGTACCTACTCTGCCATTTCTGGCCAAATCGTGTTTTTGTCAAGAACTTATTATAATTCCTGTAAGAAGGGCATTAGATATAGGATTGCATAAATTCCTTCTCTAAAATAATAAGGATATTTTAATCAATGTAGGCTTCATGACAACTTCTACATATTATTTTACTAAAATCCCTCAAAACCACACCAACGATTTCAACGATTTGAAGAAACAAAAAAACCGGAATCACAGTGTCAGATTCTCACCATCCACCTGCAACAATTCCAGAAACAAAGCAACAATCAGATAGATATACTGAAAGGTATGCTTAGCTTGGCTTGGCTGGTGTTGATGTTGATGCCTGCTGCAGCTGAGGCATGGTCGTGGTCGGTCGTCGGTTCTGGTCTGAATACTGAATCTGATGCTTTGTCTTCGCGTGGACTTGGTGCTCTGGTATTCGGTCGGGTTTTTCAACAATCAGACCGCTTTCTCATTTAATTCACTATTCCGTTTCAATTCCATTTTCTATTGAAGAATCACAAAATTCAGAATCACAAGGAAAAGTAGGAAAATCCTCTTCAAAAATACGTATAAGAGCTGAAATTCTCTTAACAAATTGGGTGTTGTTCAACAATCAAATATTCTCACCGCTAAGTGGCACTCGAATCGCTTAAAAGAAAAATAAACCCATGAACAAGCTCTCCCTCACAGTATAAGAGAGGAACTGGTTTCCTTTTCCTCTCTGTTTTCATTCATTTTATTTTACTTTCTCTTTCTCTCTGGGGCTCGCTCTTTTGCTTGGATTCGATTTCGATAAAAATTAATATCCCAAACGATTTCGGGATTTCGAATGCGCAAGGAAAAAAAGGATACAAAAAAAAAATATCAAAACAATAAATAAACGAAAACAAAATTATTCCTCCGGTTTCTGACGTTTCTCGTTTTTCTATCATTTTGTGGGTAAGACGGGAGATGAGGCTATGTGACTGTGCTGCATGCTGCATCAGAAATTTAGAACTTATTCTATGCCTTTTCCTATTTGGAAGTTTTGGTTCGTTTTTTTTTTGGGTTTTTGGACAAAAAAAAAAACTACCCAAACTCCATCCAGAATCCCTTTGCAAGGATCTCTCTTGGGAAAAGTAATAATAACAGTGCAGGGAGCTTCCTTCCACTTTTTGCCTTCAATGTTTCCACTCAGTTTTGTTTGGTAAATACATTTTTTTTTGTCTTCGTTCGTGCACTTAGAGACTCCATGCACTTTAAAGGGGGGTTACTTTACTTTACACAGAAGGATGGCTTTTTATTTTTGGTGTTGTTGAAAATCCTCTTCTGCCTGCCACCAGTCTCGATTTCACTGCTCCCTTCTACGTATAAACATCAATCCAATGAACACTTTTGAAAAGGATGTAATCCTTCTTCGTCTCCCTGGAAATAGTGTGGTGAACTGCGAACTTGGTGTTTTTTTAGGATAGTTTTTTTTTAGGTTTTTATAGTTTGTTTTGGCCGATTTTTCTCTGACAGTGATGGAAAAAAGGCGGTGATGGGCGTAGTCTTTCCTCCAGAATATTTCTTTTTTTTTGTTGTTGTTCTGTTTTGATCCTTGAAGAGAATACCTATTTAATTGATTCCATACAGTTTGAAAGTGAATGATGAATAGTTGCGCTAAGTCAAATTCATATTGCAGAGGGTACATGCTTCATCATGCATCCCTAGTTCCAATTAAGGTTTCCTGTTAAATTCATCTCGTATAAGGATATTTAAATAGATACCTGTATAAAGGTGTGTTCGTACAAAACAAGAACACTAATGGGATTTCGGTTAGAGTTCTGAGAAATATATTCTATTTTCTATTCACTGAAGGAAGATTACTAGATCCAGTTCCAAGATACAATTTGAAACATGAACGTTAAGGTGTTATGCGTGGGCCAGGCCTACGGTCGACTATAGTTTGCGGTTATTAAATCGACTTAGTTTGCTTACGATTTTCTTTGATAGATACCTGACTATCTACTTGAGGTCTTAATAGCCATTGTTTCATTTAGGAAGGATCTATTTAACACGAGGGAATGCATTGTTTAAAAGCAGCAAAACAAATTTGTGAAGACGGAGGCCTATCCGTTTTATTTCTGACCGAATAAACGATCTCCTACTTCTCCTAATCCTACACTAACATGCTTTGATGTTCAGAAGTTGGTCGTAAGGTGCATTTTTCATCCCGTATCTGAGCTATTCTATTTAGAGAATGTTAGCTACGAAAATGGTTAGGGCAAAGAGTTCTATACCAGATTGGATCCTTGAACAAAATTTAAGACCAAACATAGTTGGTGCTGTGCTGTTGGACTTGGGTGTATAAAGTGTTTTAGGATATTGTACCTACTATTCCTTTTATTGTTCTAAAATTCCAAAGGCTATTACGGCTCCCTCTGAAATGAACCGAACCTTGAAATACAAATAAGAAATCCGAATGATTAGTTCTTAATGTTAGCATAGGCAGATATAAGTCACCTAAATCAATTTAATCCTTCCTCTTTTAATTATTCGTACAAGAGCGAACCAATTGCGCTCATTAAACGACTCCAAATTCTGGGACTAAGACGAGTTCATATCAGTTGACTTGCATGTCACCTTTGGTATTTCAATCCGCCTCTCAACTTGAGGATTCTATTGAACAGACTGCTTTGCTTTGTTAGGCGTTTGATACTCCAATGTCTGTTCAAGGGTTAATCGTACCGACATCTACCCATAATCTTCCCAACTGCAAAACCTGCTTGGTACTTCTTGAGAATAGACTTGATCCCTCCCACAGGTGGAAGACTAGTGTGAAGCAGAGAAGAGGGAGAGTTGGATTCCACTTGAGATCATATGGGCTCAGAAAAAGAAATTAAATGATACCGTGAACCCGGGTGACTTTGGCCTGGTTGGGTGACTTTGGCTTTTGAATGGATACATTTTTAAGAAATTGTTAAAATATGAAGGAGTTGTTTAATTTTTTCCAAGCTTCTTTGTAAATTTGTATAGTTGAATGAATTAAAAAATGATCATACTAGCGTTATTTAACTAAATTTGGATAATAATATATACTAAAATTTATTTTTCTTGAAAATGTAAATGAAAAAATCATCTGAAAATGTTGGATGGTTTCAACATGTTCCAGAAATATGATTGCAAAATGACTTTAACTCCGATATATGTATTGTTTTCCAATTTGAATTCTCTTAATTCAACCCTTGTAACTATTTTATAAACAATAAATATTATTTTGTTTATAATTTACGCCAAATGATAGGGTGACTTTGGCATGCATTTCGGGTGACTTTGGCTGGGTACTTAGTACCTCTTACGAAGAAGTGCTGGGTGCAGCTTGGCAAACCCAGAGAAAAAAGACGTTGCACAAGTAAACAAAAGTGATCTGGAGCAAAAACATCCTGTTCCAACAGTCGATCGCCGAGAGAGACTTTTTTGTCAATATCCTTTCAAGGAAATTAACATAAACGTACTTGAATTTAAAAAAAAATGTCAAAAACCAAAAATTCAGAGTTAACTCATAAAAAAATACCTACATATAAACAAAAATATCTGGTCTTTCAATTGAGTTGGGTGAGACTGACTTGCTGCTTGTAATTCGCAGAAAAAGGACGAAAACGTACTTCCGGCCAAAGTCACCCGAAATGGGAGGGTGACTTTGGCCACCCATATTTTAACTTCTATATATAGAACTGATCGATATATTTTTTCAAGACTTATCATACCTATAGAGTTAGCGAAGTAGGTAAAAAGGTTCAAATGTTCATTAAAAAAAAAAAAATATTGCAAAAGTTATTCACATTTTAAAATGAAAAAGCGCCAAAGTCACCCGGGTTCACGGTACTGTATTGAATGGAAGATACCATTCCATTTACTAAAATTTTTGAGATCACCTTTCACTGTAGCTTCATGACAGCTCCGTCCTTATAATCCTTGGGAATGTTATCGTTTTCCCAATTTCGTTCAGGATAAGGATGTTAGGTCGAACGTTTTCTAGTTAAATATGTCTACCTCGGTTTTCCAAAAAGACTCAGTCTGATTAGAAACATTTTAAAAGCTTCCCGCATAGTATATTCTTTTGACCTTGTTGGGCATTTAAAAAAGGTTCCAAAAGGGACCCATAACTTCTGCTTCATAGTACAATGATTGCAGGTAAAAATGGGAGTGGGCCAATGGGCCAAATTAAAGTTTGCGTAACAAATGCCGATTCCCGCTAGGCGTCAGTAACTTAATAGATCAAGATTAAAATGTTCCTTGAATAGGAAGATATAGTCTTTTCAATTAAATATTTAACCAAACGACCCATTATAAAGTTTTTAATAGTCGCTGCGTTAATGATGTCTTATTCAGGCAGGACACCCTGATTTCAAGTAGGTGCCAAACTTCCAAATTACAACAAAGCCTGGCTATAAACTGAAACGCTTTTATAATTATTTTGCTTCCAAGAATTCCGCCTGTACCATAAGTTTACGACTTTCTAGCTCTCTTTATCCATATGAGTGACAATACCTCGGGGAACAACTCCTGATCTAATGAACAGAATTATGTCAGTGTCTTCCGCCATCTCCCCAAGAGGCTAGCTTAACCATCTGTCTTTTCTTGTTAAACATCTTAATTTACTCCAGAGCACTTATATTTAACGAGAATCAAGTAATTTCCAAGAAGAAAACTTCCTCCAGTTTCCGTCCACAATTTCCTTTGAATGCAAAAAAAAAAAAATGGAACTTTAAAAAAGGGGAACCCTCACAATCTCATGCCACATCATTTGATTCCCTTTTAATAGTTATTGTTACGATCTGTTACATTTTCCAAATCATCACCATTATCTTCCCTTTGCTCGGCTATAGGTAGGTACGTCGAAACATAGGTGGGTAGGTAGGTAGGAACTGCTCTACGCAAATTTATATTTTTGTATAATACCATCAACTTGTAAGGATAACAAACGTAACAACTTTTCATTCTTTCTTTTTTTTTTAACTTTTCTGCCATCGAAAAGAAGAGAGAAATCCTTCGGGCTCTCAACGCGCCGAATGGTAACTCATTAAAAATTTGCATAAAAAAAAAAAAGAATTAAAACTTTATGTTCATCATTAAACTTCATAATCATCCTTGACTCTCTTTGCAGTGGGGCTGAAGGTATAGAGAATCTTATATAGCGTACCTATATATGTAGGTATATACAATACAGTTATGGGTCAGGAGGATCTAAGAGAAAGTCTTTTTTTCAAACTCTATTTTTACTTTTTCTATTTTTTTTTTTTGTATTCTTGTTGCGAGCTGCTTTTATTATAACGAGAATGTTGCTTTGCATTTTTATTTTTTTATTTTTATTCTATTTTTTATTTGTTTTTGTTGGGTTCTTCGATATTACACATGGCCGCACTTGTTAAGTTGAGTACTGGAAGGTCAGAAACTGTCACTACTCAGTGTAAGTTGCGAAAATCAAAAAATTAAAATGTTGAGTTGATACTATTAGGTACCTTCAGACGAAATTTTATGTCCAAAATAATGTTAGTGCAGTATATTGAAGAGAGTGGACCTGTCATTCGATGACAGGAAAAGTTCTCTCAGAGTCCCCAACAATCTTTGTCAAATGTTTTCCCAAAAACTTATGACATTATCCAAAAACCACAGGAAGATCTTCTGAGTAAGCCCTTAACGAATGAACTCCATTAAAAGGTCAAATATTGGCAAAGTTCTACAAAGTCCAGGGAATATCTCTGCAGTTTTCTCCCAAATTCCTGTATGAATTTCCACCCGATAGTAGTCACTCTTGGGCCAAAGTTAAAACCATTGAGCTTGCAACATTGTCCAATAATTTCTACTGTCAGAATACTCATATGCAAAATGCACCCTGTAGTTCTTAGTTTTCTTTCCCACGAACGTTGTTTAGAGACCCGTTCCCGAAATAGGCTTTCATTTTTTGTTGCCAAAAAAAAACCTTTGGAACATTCATCATCGGAATCTTAAAATTTCGGTAGCGGATCACCGAGATCACATGTATTGTTTTATAAATCGCTATTCAGCCTTAATATTTCTTGTCTTGTTGCATTTCCAGCATCGGAGGGGTCCATCGCCGTAGTTGTTCTGGAATGTCATTATCAGTCAAGTACAATCGACTATAGGTATATACTTCTCTAATATTTTGAAAATCTCGCATAGAAGCTGATGTTGATCCACGAATAAAAGCTTTAGCGACTTATTGCTCAATGATTTCTTCACTTGCTGTTAATTATTTCAGGGGAGCATGAAGTAGACGTTTTCTTGGACTTGCTGAAGAGTCTCACTTCTTTTCTGAATCTGTTTTTTCTGTTATTCTTTGAAGTAGTTCAAGTCCTTTCAGCAGGTTCTCTAAGATCAAGAAGTCTGAATGTGACAAGCTTTTCTTCGTCATCTCAGCCATTCATTTACTTGATTCACCAAGAAGAGTATGAGTCGAAAACTCCCCCTATGCCATTATCCATGAATTGTACTTGGATCGAGGAAGCCGAAAAGCTATCAATACTCGGTTTGTGTATCAGTGACAACCTTCGTTAGAATGACCACATTCTTGAGATTGCAAAGAATGCTGCTGCTTAGGCTTCCTTAATAGATGCAAGAAATTTCGCACCCCTTCTGATCTGGCTACGATGTACAAAACGTTTATACGCCCAAAACTTGAGTATAACTCCTATCTCTGGGCAGGTGTTTCTCAAAAATTTTTAAACCTGCTCGACAGAGTTCAGAAAAAATAATATCTAAAATTGATACTAGAGAGAAGCATCATGGAAACTTTTCCACCCCTTGAACATCGTCGAAATGTTTCATGGCTTTCCTTATTTTATCGGTTCTTCTACGAAAAATGCTCACTAGAGGTAGCCAGCTGCGTTCCACCCTTTAAACATTTCCCCCGTAAAACTCGTCTTGCTAGCAACGCTCATCAGTTTACACTTAAGCCCAATTTCGTACGTAGGTACTGTGAAAAATAGGGAATATACAGCAATAAGACATAATTTAACCAGTTTTCTAAATAATTTTGATATTTGTGTCTGTTTCTAAATAAGAGCAAAACGATGTGCCAAGGCGTGCATTAACATTTGTCTTATTTCCTTATATTCCAACAAGGGCAACTGGGCGTAAAAGTATCTTGAAATAATAAAAAAGCTTGAATAATAAAAAAAAAGAGGAAGCTGCCGCTGAGAATCGAACCTAGCTCCATTTTCTAGCCTTGACTTTTTGCTCAAGAAACATATTTGAAATTGACGTATGAGCTTTGGAATATAATTCGCAGAATTTTTTTCGTCGCCGTACGAACGGCACCAACCTCCAAAAAGTACTATTTGTATTTATTTATTTATATAATAATTTATAATTTAAAATTATTTATTCGACTCTCAAAACCTGGGCTAGAAATAGGGCCCCGGTTCGAGTCCCAGTGGCTGCTTCATTTTTTTTTTTATAATTACTCTTCTTATATCAAGAGGCTGTCTTAAGATAAGGATACTGTTCAGATGATTCACAAATTGGAGCAGTTGGAATATTCAGAATTTAAAGTTAAAAAGACAGAGTTTATATTTCCTTGATTTTTAATAGGATTCTTTACAACTATGGCGGTTATTGCAGTACCAAAACTTAAAATTTAGAAAAGACGCAAAATTAAGAATCTTGTTAAACATTTTAAAGTAGGAAAACGGAGAAAGCACACCCATACATACATAAAACAATAAATTAAACCTCATGTTGAGCGTGTAACCTTTTTCAAGCCAGAGTTTCAACTAGCTATGTACCAAGTAAAAAACGTGAATCATTTATTGTAAGTCCAAGTCATTACTTTAAATCTTTTGTTTGTTGTGAAACTTTTAAGAAACCAAATTTTATGGATTTTCTCGTGCTAAGGCCCGAATTTCTAAATGTTGGCGTTGTGTTTTCGAATCAAGAGTAAGTCTTACGCTCCAGGCTTTTTTCAAATGCTTTTAAAAATACAAAAAAATACCTTATAAAAATATTGGTATGCAGTATTAACTGAGCTTCCTACACCTATATACACAGCTGGTCAAAAAAATAGGTGTGATTAAATTTTATATCTTAGCCATAGAAGTTGGAGCGGACCTGAAGGACCAAAAAATGGCGCAATATCCTCAGATCCTGTCGACCAAAATAAAAGGACTATCACCCTCGCTATACCCAAAAGACGATTAAACACGGAGGAGGAAATATTATGGTCTGGTTCCGTTTTTTCTAGTATGGTGTGGGCCCTAATTAATATAATCCGTATTAGTTACATCTTGACCAAATAAGTTTATAGGGATATTTTAGAAGATATCATGCTTCCATTTGCCGAATAAAACATGACTCTCCGATGGATTTTTCAGCAGGATATAACGATCAGTAACATATGGCAAATCTTGTGAAAGAGTGGTATCGAGAGAAAGAAGTTTCAATTGTTTCATGGCCAAGTCAATCCCAGAACTCAACCCGATTGAGAACTTGAGGAATGAGCTTAAGCGGAAACTAGGATGCCAATATTTTCCAAACTGGAACCGATTGTGGGATGCTGTTCAGAGTGAATGGTATTCTATACCCCAAGAAAGATGCCAAACGTTTGTAGAGTTAATACCACGCTGACTTTAAAAAGTTTTGGATAACAATGTCGTATACTCGGGTTATAAGATAATGGCAAACGAAAATTATTATAAAATACAGCAAATTTTGCATTCAAACTATCATTATTCATAATTTAGGAAGACACACCTATTTTTTTGTCCAAGCGCAAATGTCTACACCGTCGGTTTTATTGTATAAAATTTATAATTACTTAATTTAAAAGCCTTAAATATTAATATTTCATTAAGTATTGATAGTCCTATGAAAACTAATGTTAAAATAATATTTAAATAAACAAAACATATTAAAAAATTAGGTTTATATAAAAAAAAATAATTGCACCTATTTTTTTAACCAGCTGTGTATGTGTGAAATTTCGAAAGTATCGGTTGAGCCGTGAGAGAAAACTGAGAAAAATAAGCTTTAACGTAACGGTTATATGGCAGGCATCGTTATTTTTTGAGCTACAAAAAATTTCAATTTCCCCTCTGTACAATGCCTAAAAAACTCTATACACCAATCTTGGAGCAATTTGGCCCACCCGTTTGGGCTGTAGTTGTCTGTCTATACATACGGACCGAATTTTCAGACCATCTTTTTTCGTCCTCGCTATCATCGTAGTGCCATTTTTGATTGTTATCCCAAAACTTTTTTTTCGACGAATGCATAACTTGCCTTATAGTACCTATAATCGCAAGTAAAAAATCGAGGTCTTAATCAAACATGACATTACGACGCACGGTAGGGAAACCCAATAAAGTGGCTTTGCCCATACAGAAGAGTCTTTGGTTCGTTTCCTTGGTTTTCAAAACATTCAAGAAGTTAAGCTTAGGTCTGATATTTCAAGATCTGGGAGAAATTGGTCTGGATTTTCTTCACCTTGTTGTCTTATATCTTTCTGCAGCCGATTGCTAGAGACTCCAAGAGAGCAGTTTTGGTTGGTGTCTTGAATAAGTCGGGGTATGATTATTTGATGCCAAGGAACTGTTCAGTTCAATTTATTTAAGCTAAAAATTAAAAAATTACGGATAATTGTAGACAGATATGGTCTTACCCTCCCAATTTGTCAAGTCGTCCTTAGTGCTTCCCTGAATTATCTTTTCCCTCAGTGCTGTCCCTGTTTTGCTAAAAGTGCAACAAAATTACAAACAAATTTGAAAAAAAAACAACAACACTTCTTCTGTTTACTGTCTACCTGCGCCTCACTTAAGCTTCTCTTACACAGTAGTTATCACGATAAAGGATTTTTTGTTTTTGTTTTTGAGAAACCAGTAAAGTTTTTTTTACGACCTCATTATGAGTTTATTACAATAATTGTATAGAAAAAGGATTCAACGGACATCGTCGTGGTGGTAAAGTAACAGAAAAAAGTTTTAACAAAAAAAAAAAAAAATGCTCAAAGTAAAAATTTTAATATTTTTACCTTGTTTTTCTTTCCATCCGAACATAAAGTGCATCTTATCGCAGGAATAGCGTTATTTTTCTTTATACCTTCCCTAGGGACTGCACCCTCAGTTTGAAGAAGTGTATCCCTTCAAACGTTGGCCTATATATTTTCATCACTAGAAACGTGGTTTTAATTGTTTTTGTGTAACTGATGGTTGTTGCTGGTCTTTTGTGCGGTAGCGCGGTACCCGGTAGAGGTACACCATTCTCGCTGAGAATTAAGGATAAGCTTAGACACTGCAAAATGATGAGAAAATTTCCCTTAATTAAAATAAGTAACAAGGTATACCATAATGCATTCAAAGAATCATGATGCTTTATTATTTGTATGTATAATGATCTGTACCTACATTTCTTTCTTTTTCAGGACGCTGCTTTCTCTAAGATGCAGACGAACAACAAGTATCCATAGTCCATGATTTAAGGTAGTTTTTCATTCCTTTAAAATGTTTTTTTTTTTTATTTTTTCCAGGTTATATTTTATTTGATGGAAAGTTCCATTATTGTTATGATATCTGATTTAGTGCAATTTAAAAAAAATCCAAAACATTTTTTTATTCAACCTAAAAAAAACTGTCGCATTCTTTTGATAACACAAAATGTAAGCTTCTACGTTCCAGTATAGCGAACAAAAGATTTTGTACAGACTGGCTCTAAATTGTGAGCAATACAAAGAGAACAACGTTGACGTAGTGAACATGCCTTGTTTTTTAGATCACTATTTCGGGTGTCTACTGTATCTTGTTTTCTGCTTAGAATATTCTATTTCAAACACACAAAGGGGAAGTGTACTCCAAATTTGGAGAACATTTTGAGATTGATTTGCTAACGAAATGTCCTTGTCCTTATCTAATGCGTCATTACTTATAAATTATAATGCCCTGAACGTGAAAGGGCTGTCACAGAATTAAGTCTTAAGGGCACACATGTCTTGAGCCAGTGAAAAAAAAACTTTGGTCTTCCCTTTACGCCAAATTATAAGCTGTGCTACTTATTGAGTTTTTGATAAGCTGGTTCCGAAAAAGCATACGTTGTACTACAGACAAATGGTAAAACCACTAGAAGGGTTAGTTTCTTAGACTCCTCTGGTGTATGGTTGGGCTCAAGGACATTTCATCCAGAGGCATGAGCAGGGCCTGACAAGCTATACGTGCAAGCGGTGCAAATGCGCAGGGCGCTGAAACCAATGGGCGCCTTGGGCGAGCGTTTAAATAGTCACCTCGTAACCACTTCCTTCTTTTTTAATTCTCATTTATTTTTGTAGCTCACACCAATATTGATATTCATTATATAACTAACAGCTAATTTGAATTTAATAACAGATACCTATACAATTATATACATAACCACTATTCCAAAAATAAGCCCATGTTAACCTTCTAATTCACACCCACCCCACAGTCCCACAGTAAAAAAAAAACTTTATCTACCAAGTTACCTTCAATGGATACCTACCTACCTAGCTATATGCTATTTTTCTCTTTGTAAGGCATCACCACGTATGAGAAATTTTATTTTATTTTGATAACCCACCCCTATGCAGTGTAACATAAAAAAAATTTCAACAGCATAAATACAGATAATTAACAGTGTGCATGTTGGTAACATGCACACGATATCAGTACTTCTATATGAAATCAAAGTGAGCAATGTTACTCAACAGAAATTCTGAGGTACAAAATTCATACTCATGTACACAACAGTGTGCAAAATTAAAAATTGCACCTATGAATTTAAACTCTTTCGGTTGAGTGTTTTTTGTACTATGTTTAAGTTTGTCATTGGCTTCTCTTTATGAGTGGAATCTTATCACTCGTCTGGTGAGATGAGAGATGACAAAGGGTTGAGTTGAAATTTAAATATGGAAACAATGAGTTATGAGTGATGACTGATGATGAGGTTTGTCGTTTGTCGTTATTGAGTGAATCTTTTTTGTTCAATTTTCTTTTTCTCTTTTTTTGATCTTGCCTGCCAGTCATTGTTTCCATTAAAAAAAAAAGAATTTTTTGACTAATACAGGGTACTAATCGGTGTGAGCAAAGATACCTAATATAACAAAAAATACTTGTTGTATTATTTTTGGTGTGAGATTGTTTAAAGAGCTAGAGCGAGTAGGTTGAGTTGAGACAAGAAAAAAATCGTATGGAAGGGGGGTCTATTCATCTCCGTTTAGCCAGGAGGCGCAATTTTATAAAAACATGTCTTAAATTGGAACAAAAATAATTAAAAAAATAACGGTAACTCCTACAATACCATGTCATATCTTTTTGTAAAGCCAGAAATCTCCTCCTTTTTGTGTTTTTAAATTAAGCTATTTTAGTGATCAGTTTTCAAAATATTAACTTTCAAACTCAAAATTATGGCAACAAAAAAATAGCGAAAAATTCCAAACTAATTTTTTTCAAAATTTAATGTATTCAAGTATTATTTTTGTTGTCAAAACTCAATGCTCTTATTAGTTTTGGATCAGACACTGAAAACCGTATGGCTCTATGACTTTTTGTTGCCAAGCTATTCAAAAATATCCGAATCTTCTTGTTCATAAAAAACACACAAAAATTTGCATTACTTGTGCCATCTCGTAATGCTAGATTTTCGTGTTTTTATGCAGAAATAGGTTCTTTTATTTTTGAATAGCTTGGCAACAAGAAATCCTAGATACATACGGTTTTTAATGTTGGACTTGAATCAAATAAGAGCATTGAATTTTGGCAAAAAAATACTAAATAAGATAATATTTTGAAATAAAATTGGTTTGAAAATTCTTTTTTTTTTTAAATTTTGAGTTTGAAAATTAATATTTTGAAAAAATTTCACTAAAATAAATATTTTTCAAAACTAAATAGGTAAAAGAAAGAGGTCTTTGGGCTTAAAAAATGGCATAGCATGGTGTTGTAGAAGGTATTTTGTTATTTTTTAATAATTTTTGTTTCCAATTTAAGTCATGTTTTAAGAAAATTGCTCCTTTCAGCTAAACGGAAGGGAATAGACCCTCCCTCCCACAAGAGTTTTTCTTGTCCCAACCCAACCTACTCGCTCTAGCAGTTTGGCACACCTTAAGTGAATCACCCTTCACAAGCTTTCGCCTATGAAAATTTACAAACTGTACGTTACACAACCTACCTCAAATATATCTTGTATATCTCCTAAAATTTTGTAATATATTTTTTGACTTAAATTTATTTAAAAAAACGCATTGCAAAGTCTACCCCTTGGGTAATGAGGAAATGGCTTCTTCCAAAAATCACCGCAATTGAGGGCGCCAATGATAAAGCTTGCACAGAGCGCTAATTTAGCTCGGACCGGCCCTGGGCGTGAGTATACATAGATACAGGGCTTTCCAATAAGAGGTGTTATTTTGATATTCAAAGAAAAATGGCATTTTTTGAGATAAATGAGCGGATGCTTATTTCAATGTAAAAAGGAAAGTATGCCATTAATACTAGAACAAAATGGCCGCCACGGCTACGCTTACACAACAATATCCTTTTCATGAAATTTTCCATCACCAAAAAGTGGATGCTGTATGCCCTCAATAGCTTCACGAATTCCATCTTTGAGGTCTTGAATCGACGCTGGGCTGTTGGCTAGACTTTATCTTTCACGTGGCCTCAAAGGAAGAAGTCGCAAGGTGTTAAATCACCTCGGTGGCCAATTACGATCACCTCTTCGAGAGATAACACAGTCCAAAAACTTTTCCCGTAAAAGATCGATGGTTTCGTTGCTTGTGTGACATGAAGCGCCGATCATCTCTCGATAGCGCAATCCATTAACCGTAGCTGTTGCTCCAGCCTCATTTTCGAAAAAGTAAGGTCCAATGACCCCGCCGGACCAGGATGGAGAAGCTTTTCAATAATAAATCTTGGGTTTTCCGAGCCACAGATGAGACAATTTTGCTTGTTGACTGTTGAATGGCCCTCATCAGTCAAGATGATTTTTCGATAAAATTCCGGATCATTTTCATGCATTTCAAGGACCCAATCAGCAAAGACACGACGTTGTTGATGATTGGCCGGCTTGAGTTCTTGTGTTAACTAAATTTTATAAGCTTAAAGACCCAAGTCTTTATGCAAAATACGGTGTTATGATGTTTGTGGAATGCCCAATTCCAAAGAACTACGAGGAATGGACAAACCTGGGTTTTGTTCAACACTACAGCAGCAATATTATCAGTTATTCTTTTGTTCTTCACATCGCTAACTCACATCGCTAACTTGTCCCAACAGCTCGAATGTCTCCACCAATTTCTGAATTGTGGTCCGACAAGGTGCTTCGCGACGAACAAAAAATGTTTTAGTTTTACGAACCGTCTCTGCCAAATTTTTCACCATTTTTATAGTAAATTTTAATAATTTCAATGCGTTGTTGAAGCGTGTATCGTTTCATTTTAATTAATGGCGTAGTTTCTACTTGTCAAATGTCAAGGAATTACAACTTCAAAAGTGACAACTACCGAAATATCGGGCTATTTAAAATAACACCTCTTATTGGAAAACCCTTTATTTAAAGCCAGAACTTCTATCATAGTCCAATATTTTTGGTTAAGTAGAGTTTGATATGAGATCAAAAGGAATACTGATGAACATTAATTTTTATTGATTAATTTTGCGAATCGCATTGGGCTTGAAAAATTTCACGTTCGTGTTGTGTGGCTTAAAAAAGGAATCTCTATAGAGAGTACGTCCGGATTTTGGTTCGAAGATAAATTTATAACATTCCCAGCGGAGCGAGTAACACGGTGAATCCTTTATGTGGAGGAATGCATTTAATACACTGTTTATAGAAGTAACGAGAAAATAAGCAGAGACAGGAAACACTTCGACAATGGTCGAGCGAAACAAATGAGTAACAGGAGCACTTGCCCAGATTTATGAAATTTATACTCCAGTTTTTTATTTCTTCGAAACTTAAACTTTTTTAGCGACGTCAAAAATGTCTTCGTTCCACAAAAAGTATGTTGTTATTGATATACGCGACCTAGAACGCAAAGCAGTTAGGTTTCCTCTACGTTGCAGTTCCACAACCTAAAAAGAAGGTTTTGAATATCTATACAAGTTCAAACTATCTGAAAAACAATGTAGTGCATGGGTAGTAATAAATTTAAAAAGTGATTCGGAGAGAGAACAGAGCCTTGTGGCACACCAGAATTTATATCGTGAATACCCTATTGAAAACTGTATCCACCAAAGAAGGGGTGCATATTCCTCCTTTTTAAACTGTTGATCCTTTTTTCTGTTCTACCAATACGAAGTTAAATATTTAACACCCGACCACCAGTGTAAGAGAAGATGAAATGTGTCAAAGTTGCATTTGAATTTTTGCTATCGCTGTGATATGTTCAAGACCAATAATTAATTCCAAAAGGTCACCCAGTTAAGACCAATCAAAGTGAAATGCATGTCCTTGAAATTTCCCTGCTTTGGTTTGAACTAATTTCTAATATTTCAGGTCCATCAAGAGCAAACTCTCCACTCCACCTCAGCAATTAAGTTTAAATTTGTGCTTTATGTTCAAATTTGTCCCAAATACCAACTCATACAGGTTAAAAGGAAAATAGAAAATCCATCATCAAATACGAAAAAAAAACCTCATTCTTTTAGAGAAGCGATATCCCTCATTCATTCTATATCAATACAGGACCAGCTCCTGTTTCATGGATACCGAACCGACCGCACTGGTGACATTTACCCAAACACAGACTGACGACCTCATACTGCAGTGGAGATCTTTAAATTAGGTCGAAGTCGAATCGATGATGAAAAGTGGACAAACTACGACCGAAACAAGAGTCCTTACACACGAAACAAGAAGAATAAAAAAAAAAAAACAAGACTTTGTGTCAATCCTGACGATGTGTTTTATTTCAAAAGAAGAGGCTATTCCTCACACACAGAAACACATATGCCTGGTACATACAAATTACAGGCAAATATTAAAGCCCAAGGATATCCTTTTTTGTGTGAAAGGATAATTCTCGTGTATTATTTACGACTAAGCAAAGTCATCAATCACTCGATGATCTCTGCTTTGCTTTGCTCTGTCGACCATCTGCATGTCATGTGATGGCATGGAAATGTTATCCCCAATATACCTATTCCCCAAGTCCCCAAAAAGTTCACCTCTCAACACCCACTCTATATGTATATCGGTGAAGCAAGGATTCTTCTCAATGGAGAGGAGAAAGAATTCAACAAAACAACCAGGCAAAAAAAAATTCTCTACAAAAGGATAAAAAAAGAAGACGAACAAAAAAAAATATAGGAAAATTCAGGAGCTCTCTACGACGAATATTGGAATTCAGTTGCCGTGAATCTGGGTGAAACGAGTTCAGTGACATAATAAGGATCATCCCCTTCGCTTCGGTCGCTTGGCTCCTATACATAATAATACGGTACACCTCAGTCTATATGCCTATGACTACCTCTGTCAACGATGACGATGAAATCGGTGCATATACTACATACACCGCACCGCAGTGATTTTAAGATATACTCTTGTGCTGCATATCCTTGTTAGTTGGCATATATTGAACAAGAAAAGGGGGGTGCGGGCGGTGGCAGCATGAGAATCCTCATTATATTCGCTTTTTAATGCTCCTGAGTGCAGCAGCAGATTGCTCATAGCGATTGAAGAAAATTGATTGTGGATAAAACCAGGGAGACAGACGATGGTGTGTGGGGTTGGGGAAGAATGTGTTCTGCCATTCTGTGTGTCCTTTTTCCGGTAATTTAACATTTTTCTATGAAATAATTATTTTTATTTTATTTTTTTATTTGTCTATTCCTATAGAAATGTGTGAGTAAGTGTATGACAGTGAAAGTGTGTGTATCTATACTAGAAGAGCAGGAAAAGTGTTTTTGTATGAAAATCGATATTTTCAATTATAAACTAGCATTAGCATCATGTCCTTGAGTGGTGAAATTCTTTTTATAGATTTTGATGGTTGATGGTTGTTTTGTATGAATTTATATTGTTAATTGATGAGGAGATACCTACCTGTTTCGCTTTGAGAATTTAATATTAAACCAGAGAAAGTGGGTTAAGGTTGCGATTTATGTTGGAAAATGTTTATAATGTATTTTTTTCAACTCATGTTTTCGAAGGACATTTTTTCATATATTTTTTTTTTTTTTTTTTGCAAACAATAAAGCTTAACAATCCTGATGGGGTAAACTTTTATAATACATGAAAAGTTGTGTTGTTGGGTTTATTTTAAAAATGGCTTTTTAATTACCGAGTAAAGAAGAGGAAAGAGTGCATTGATATATGTGTTCAAAGTGAAAGCATGGAAATTTGTAGTCAGAGGATGTTGGAGAGTGGGGTTAAGTAACATTAAGAAGGACGAAAAATCTTTTTTTTTTTTTTTTTGGTTAGGTTTGCCCTTGAGTATGGGATCTTAGCAGGCTGGCTGAGTTATTACCATAAACATCTGCATTTTTCTGATTTTGAAAACACTGGATAGGAAAGGATACAGATAGAGACCGTCGGAGTTATTTCATTTAAAAATTTTTCAAGGTTCGCATACGGTTTTAAGGATTCATAAATGGAAATTAAAATTGTTAGCAAAGTTTCTTCAATTATTGTACAAAACATTTTTGTGCGTCGAATTTTTTAAAATGTTATTTATGCTGCTACGGATTTTGTTTTTATTTAAAAAAAAAGTAAAAAAAAATTATGTGATCCAGGATAAAGTTGGAAAATCCTTCTATTTTTAGCACTTGCTAGGAGCCGAGGAGTTTTTATATTAATTTCAACTGGAAAAGTTTTGAAATGATAAATTCATTATTGCAATCGTTTTATTTAAAGAGTTTATCATTTAAGGCAGCTGTGCAATTGCACCCGGCTTTTGAAGCTTTTACATCGAGCCGGAATCATCACAGCGGAATCATTTAAAAAATGCAATTTTAAGATCCTTGTTTATTGTTGCAATTCCGAGTTCGCACTGCACTGTAAAATGGGCACAATTTTATTTATAAGAAGAAAGCTCATTCGCTGATAAATGCGAATTTCCAGCAAATGGCGGCAAATGTCAATTCTGCTTTGACATTTGTGAATTTGGCAGCAATCGTCGGCGTCGATCCGTCGTTGATGCTGCCATGTCTGATAGCCCCCAAGCAACCAATCTGCTAAGAATACATCAGCTCTGGTTGAAAATATCGGAGAATATCGACTAGATTAAAACGTGCTATACGATTGGGCATCAGTTTGTGGTATTGACAGACATTTTTGGTGAAAGACTTGAAGATGTCCCTTGGTGCAAAACTTAGAGTACGGATTTCCTTGGAAGCTCTTAGGCGGTACTCAAACTACGCCGAGGAAATTCAATGTTGGACGACTCCAATCGGAAGAGACATCCTTCGACTGATAATATGAACCCGGAAGACCAATGGCAGCTTTGTCAACAAGCCATAAGAAGTGCTGCGTCAGAGGTATTGGCTTCTCACAACCTCCCGCCAGAAACCCCTGGTTCGACTCCAAATGTGCTCAGGCAAACAGGCTCCAGAGAGAGAAGAAGTGAAACAGTCTACAACAGGTTTCACAAGCCGCCCTGGGCCCTGCAAAGATCAGGATGGAAACACCATAGTAGAAACGCTGGCGATGTTAGGCGATACTACTTTAACCAGTTGTTAAATGGCGATGACAGCCAAGGTCCCGCCTAAGTCCAACCAACTTGTACCAGTTCATCTAGATAACGGCATACACCAACTCATCTGCAAAATATGGTCGGAGGAAAGTATGCCCGATGAGTGGAATCTCAGTACCATCTGCCCGATCAACAAAAAAGGAGACCGCCTAATCAGCGCCAACTATAGAGGCATAAGTCTTTTAAACATCGCCTATAAGATCCTGTCAACGTCTCAAGCCGTTTGCTGATGACTTTATAGGTCCTTACAGCTTCAAACCTGGAAAAATCTACGACCGACCAAATGTTAACATTACGCCAGATCCTGGAGAAAACCCAAGAATATAAAATCGACACCCATAACCTGTTTGTCGATTTTAAAGCAGCCTGCGACAGTGTTAATAGAGTTGTATCGTGCCATGTCTAACTTTAGAATCCCTGCTAAACTGATACGCCTTATCAGGATGACGTTGGAAAATGCTCGCTGTTCCGTCCAAGTTGGTAGGGACTCTACTGAAGCTTTCGAAACCACCAAAGGGCTAAGACAAGGTGACACACTGTCATGCAGCTGTTTTAACATTCTGCTGGAAAATGTCATACGGAACACAAATGCCAGCACATTGGGCACCATCTTTATTAAATCGACATAATTACTTGGGTTCGCTGACGACATTGACGTGATAGGAAGATCAAAGCGAGCAGTAACCGGTGCCTTCACTACTATGGAGTCTGCTGCAAGTGAAATGGGACTGAATTTAAATGAGGACAAGACGAAGTATATGCTTTCATCAACAAAAGTCCAATCTCACCACCGACTTGGTCAGAACGTGACCATTGATACTTATAACTTAGAGGTAGTCAATGAATTTGTCTACCTGGGTACTGCTGTAAACTCAGTCAACATGAGCGCGAAATTAGAGATGGATGGCTAGAGATCAATACAGCTCGAGGAGCATATTAAAAAAAAGGCATAAGATGTCCACGGTTTAAAAAAACGCTGGCCGTGCTATGTAAGCTAACCGTATGAATCATTTATTTTAATGCTCCTTATAAAAATTCTGTTTCAAAAGAAAGAGCATTCAAACACAGTTTCGTAAGATCGTAGACCATTTTTATCCTTACGGAGGAGCCTGAAACGCGTGATTTGCTTTTGATTCGAAAACCTAACATTTAGAAATGCAGGTTTTGATACGAAAATCCATAACATTTTCACAAAAAACAAAAGATTTGAAGTAATTACTTTCTTGGACTTACAATTAATGATTCACGTTTTTTACTTGGTACATAGTTGAAACTCGGTCTTGAAAAAGGTTACACGCTCAACATGAGGTTGAATTGTTTTATGTATGGGTTTGCTTTCTCCGTTTTCCTCTTTTTAAATATTAAACAAGATTCTTAATTTTGCGTCTTTTCTAAGTTTTGAGTTTTGGTACTGCATTAACCGCCATCGTCTTAAAGACTCCCATTAAAAATCAAGGATTATAAACTCTGTCTTTTTAACTTTAAATTCTGAATCCAACTGCGCCAATTTGTTAATCATCTGAACAGTATCCTTATCTTAAGACAGCCTCTTGATATTAGAAAAGTATAGAAATAATAAAAAAAAAAAAAAAAAAAAAATGAAGCAGCCGCTGGGACTCGAACCCGGGCCCTATTTCAAGCCCAGGTTTTGAGAGTCGAATAAATAATTTTTACTTACAAATCTATATAAATAATTATATAAATAAATAAATACAAATAGTACTTTTTGGAGGTTGGTGCCGTTCGTACGGCGACGAAAAAAAATCTGCGAATTTTATTCAAACCCAGTTTCGTAAGTCAAATTCAAATTGTGTTTCTTGAGCAAAAAAGTCAAGGCTAGAAATTGGAGCTAGGTTCGATTCTCAGCGGCAGCTTCCTCTTTTTTTTTTTATTATTAAAGCTTTTTATTATTTCAAGATACTTTTACGCCCAGTTGCCCTTGTTGGAATAGGAAATAAGACAAATGTTAATGCACGCCTTGGGCACATCAATTTTCGCTTATCTTGAACAGACACAAATAACAAAACTATTTAGAAAACTGGTTAAATTATGTCTTATTGATGTATATTCCCTATTTTTCACAGTACGTCCGAAATTGGGCTCAAGTATAAACTGGTGAGCGTTCCTAGCTAGACGAGTGTTACGGGGGAAATGTTTTAGGGGTGGAACGCAGCTGGCTACCTCGAGTGAGACATTTTTTTAAAAGAACCTGTAAAATAAGGAAAGACATGAGACATTTCGACGATGTTCGAGTGACGGGAATGTTTCCATAATGTTTCTCTCTCTTATCAATTTTAACGCTTTTTTCTGAACTCTGTCGAGCAGGTGGAGAAAAGTTTGAGAAGCACCTGCATCTATTCTTGCATCTATTAAGGAAGCCTATAATCATCATGCAGCATTCTTTGCAATCTCAAGAATGTGGTCATTCACTGATACACAAACCGCTTTTCGGCCTCCTCGATGCAAGTACAATTCATGGATAATTGCATAGGGGGAGTTTTCGACTCATGCTCTTCTTGGTGAATCAAGTAAATGAATGGCTGAGATAACGAAGAAAAGCTTGTCACATAGAGATTTCTTGCTCTTAGAGAACCTGCTGAAAGGACTTGAACTACTGCAAAGAATAACAGAAAAAAAAACAGATTCAGAAAAGAATTGAGACCCTTCAGCGAGTCCAAAACAACGTCGAACTCATGCAACCCCTGAAATAATTAACAGGAATTGAAGAAATCATTGAGCAATAAGTCGCTAAAGCATTTATTCGTCAGCATCAGCTTCGATGAGAGGTTTTCAAAAGGTTAGAGAAGTATATTTATATATTCGATTGTCCTTGACTAATAATGACATTTCAGAACAATACCACGGCGATGGACCCCTCCGAAGCTGGAAATGCAACAAGACAAGAAATATCAAGGTTGAATACCGATTCATAAAAAAAACATGTGAAAACCGGTGATCAGCTAACGAAATATGAAGATTCCGATGATGAATGTTCCAAAGGTTTTTGTTTGGCATAAAAAATGAAAGCCTATTTCGGGAACCGTTCTCTAAACAACGTTCGTGGGAAAGACGAGTTAGAACTACAAGGTGCATTTTGCATATGAGAATTCTGACAGTAGAAATTATTGGACAATGTTGCTAAGTGAAGAAATACTGATACTGTAGGATCAACAACAGAAAGTTAATCAACAACAACAGAAGGTTTCTGGAATCGATTCTAATGAGTTTGCAACCAATTATTTTGATATTCGATGCAGAAATATGGTTCAATAGTGCATTTCAAGTACCTTTGAGCATTATCGATTGACCAAGTCAAAAAGAAGAACGGCAGCATTCCTTTGCATATCAGCGAGACAATGGCAGAAGCTCAATGGGTTCAACTTTGGCCTTAGAGTGACTATTAGCGGGTGGAGATTCATTCAGAAGATTGGGAGAAACCTGCAGAGATATTCATCGGACTGTGTACCACTTCGCCAATATTTGAGCTTTTAACGGAGATCGTTCGACAAGGGCTTAAAAAATCTTCCTGTGGTTTTTAGATAATGTCATACGTTTTTGGAAAAACCTTTGACAAAGATTGTGGTTCCCAACAATGAGAAAAGTTTTCCATAGGCTTCGAGAAGCTAATATATATAGAATAACAGTTGCACCCTCTTCAATATACTGCAGTGACATTATTTTGGACATGAAATCTCGTCGTAATGTATGGGTTCGCTTTCTCCGTTTTCCTACTTTAAAATGTTTAACAAGATTCTTAATTTTGCGTCTTTTCTAAATTTTAAGTTTTGGTACTGCAATTACCGCCATCGTTGTAAAGACTCCTATTAAAAATCAAGAAAATATAAACTCTGTCTTTTTAACTTTAAATTTTGAATATTCCAACTGCTCCAATTTGTTCATCATCTGAACAGTATCCTTATCTTAAGACAGCCTCTTGATATAAGAAGAGTAATTATAGAAAAAAAAAATGAAGCAGCCGCTGGGACTCGAACCGGGGCCCTATTTCTAGCCCAGGTTTTGAGAGTCGAATAAATAATTTTTACTTACAAATCTATATAAATATTTTTATATAAATAAATAAATACAAATAGTACTTTTTGGAGGTTGGTGCCGTTCGTACGGCGACGAAAAAAAATCTGCGAATTATATTAAAAAATTATATGTCAATTTCAAAATGTGTTTTTCTAGCAAAAAGTCAAGGCTTGGAAATGAGGCCAGGTTCGAATCTCAGCGGCTGCCTGATTCTTTTTTTTTTTTAGATATTTTATTTACTATTCATAATATCAAGAGGCTGTCTTTATAAAAGAATACTGATCAAATGAGTTATGTTAGAAGGCAGGGTAGAGATCAAAGCCGGCTTGAAGGACGAATATGGTTACCCCCCAGGAGTAAAATTCTTGGTACCGCCCTCGATAGAAATAGTAAGCAGCTAGCTGATAAGTGATTAGGAACTAGTTTTTGTAGCTTTCTAACGGTATACCCGTGTTACAGTCGGATGAGAAATTCGATATGCATGCCTGTGTGTCCGTAATCATAAAGTTATCACTCTCTTAAAGACTTATTGTTTCTGCAAAACAACACACATGATAATAATGATACCTAAGGCATAGAAATCCTTGCTCCAAAAAGAGTTTTTTTCAGTTAAACCATCATTTTTTGGTTCGTATCTATAGTCCACACTACAGAATTCATGCAAAGTACGTTGCGTGTGTTCCATAAATAAGCATAAGTACTGTTAGTCACCATATAGTTAAAGTTACGCAATGGCCTCCAATATTAACGTTTTAATTGCCTTTTAAAAATAGGAACTTAAACAAGTGCTAACCTAGGCTGACACCCACCACGCCACGTCATGCCTTAAAAACTAGTTCTTCTATTCATCACTGCATGGAGCAGTTCCATCATAAAAAAAAAAAAAACAAAAAAATATCAAGCCGTAAATATAAACCCAGTTAGGAAAGTCCTTATCCAGGTTACATGAAAAAGGCGTTTTTTTCGCATGCAAATAAAGTATTATGTATCCAGTTTGGAACGATTTGAAATTAACTGCACCATAACGAGTAAGTTAACAACGAACAAATAATGAACGAGCTTGCATAAAATATTCATAAGCAGTTCCTTAAAAATGTAGATCCTTTTTTTATGACTCCTTGCGCTTTGGTGATAAAATTCACGCAACTTGTAAAAAGAAGGCGTGTGTGTTGTTTGCTGTTTGCCTTCGCAAAACCCCTGAATTCTAACTAGGCTGGAGTGAAACGTGGTGCCTGTATAGCCTACAAACACTCCCTCGAAACAGCTGCCGAAAGGAATAAATTTAATGAAACTCAAATAAATTGTTTAACCGATGATGATGAGATGAGTGATAAAGTTGATGGAATCCATCAAGGAAATCTACCCATGATCCGAGACACAAACCGCAGTCATAACTCACCGAAATTACTTTAGTCATTTCCTTTATTGCAGCTAAGCAACACTTCCTTGAAAATTTGCTGAAAGAATAAATTCTGTAATCCTTCGAACGAATAAACGAAGAAATGAAATGAAACCAAACCAAACGAAACAATGAAAAGGATACTTCGTCTGTTGTAGGGATGATGATGATAGTGTCTATACATCAGTTTGTGTCTTTGCTATTGTTTGTGTGTAGCGATTTCATATAATGTGGAAAAGGACTTTCGGAATTATCTTCTTTCATCCGGTTGGTTGTGTGTGGTGTTCTTCGTTAATACCTTTAATCGCTTCCCACGGACTGTGTTTGGTGCAGCACTTCAGATTTAATCCTTTTTCGCATATTTTTTCCTGACACGAAGGGTGCTATTATCCTTTGATTTCTTTTGTTTTTATATTGTGTTCGTGCCAAGAGGATGGTGTGTGTAATGCACGGTATTATCCTTGAAGCGATAAATTGCATTGCATACATGGCAAATAGAATACTCCAAGCTGCTGGATATCTAGAGCTATCTAGCATCAGGGAGACAAAATACTCTCTAAACTTGAGCTTTGGAATGGAATGTGATGACGATGGATGGGATATAAGGGCATCCTCTGTTTTCTTTATATTCATCCTCTATTCTGACAGGATATACGTTTTGTGACAACTTTTTTTTTCGTTTTTTTTTTTTTATTTTCTTAATGCAACAACAGAGACAAGCGAGGTTCTCTTTTGGTGAAACAGAATAAAGCTAACATCATGTTTCAAGTGCTATTGCTGGGAGGCACATGCAAGGATGTGTCAATAGCGTGAGAACGAAAGGACATACATGCTTAAAGAGAAGAGAAAATAAAATATATATGTATGCTTTTATGGTTCCTAGGATATATAGATGGGATGCAATGAAAGAAGTATATTGCTAAGTGCATTCAAAAAAACGGAGTAAGAGACACTTTCGGCGAACCGCCTAACAATGCAATGGAGAATCCTTGAATGGTTTGAGGTTGAGAATGGGTGTTACGTGACAGGGTGGCGATGCGATGTCGGTGACAATAGATATGTGTTTTTTTTTATTTATATAAAAAGTGATATGTATGCATACTTGTGTTGGAGATCCTGAAGAGTGATATGCAGCAGCAAGTGATTTTTGGAGAACATTTTTAGTGAACTGCAGTTCTTTCTGAAGTTGTGTTTGTTTTTGAAGGATAATAAGCAATTCACGAAGTGCTGTGCTGAAAAAAAAAAGAATGAATGTAAAGTTTTTTGTAGATCATGCTTTTGAAACAGCAAATAATTTTCAAAATGGCTTTGCTCAATTGTATTTCAAAAAATTAAGTATACGCCACGATACAGGGTGATTTACCAGAGTAACATAAACTACAAAAATGTAGAGTGGAATAATTTTAACAAAAAAAAAAAGTTCTAGAATCATCAAAGTCTTTTCTGACTCCAAGTCATGGAATTTTATTTCTTTGAATTACATGAAACAGAAACGGGGATTACATTCAATCCGAAGTTTTGGCGTGAACAAAGTTAAAGACGATAGCTTGTCGACACGCGAACACGGTGACATTCAGTTGTCATTGCATAAGAAAAGAAGCCCTATTCTCACAAGTTTCCAATGCCTGATTACGTGATTAGCTTCTGTTTATAGGTAAAGTGATCATATTGCGATGGGAATACCCAGATAGATATGCTTACTCAAAATCGGTAGTGTCGTTCCTTGTTTTGCAGTTCCTTGGAATATCTCTATGCCCCACACCCAACAGAGATAAAATAAAACTGTTCAGCCATATCCCTGGGAGATGAATAACAGTCGAAAGATTTTTTGGAGTTAGTGGGGATGTAAACCAGGGATTTCAGCGCAGCCGGGCTATCCGAGAAAATGATGATGTCCTCGGAGGATATCACGTCTTCCTTAAGCCATGGTTAATGATCCCTAGTTGCCAGCAGACCGATTGCAAAGTATGAAGAAGTTGGATTCAAAACAATCTCTCCATTTCCAAGTCCAGGTTGATGTATTTTACGCAACACTGATTCAGTAATAAATTTGAAGGTTTTGTTGCTAAGTGTGATTATATCGAATTCAAGCAATACTTGTCTAGAGATTTCAAAACATTTTTTTTTGCAAACCTGTTCACATGTACAACGATTTGTACTCAAGTCTTGGAAATGAGAGAGTTTTTGAACAGATGAGACCACCTGAGAGTTTTTTAGTTATCAAAAGAATCAAGTTTTGGTCAAAAGATAATTTGCACAAACAAAGCAAAGAGTGCTGGACATAAAATAGAGCCCTGCGGCACACGCGAGTATTTATTTCACTAATTTCTTACTTGATATCTTGAGATAACAATATTAAAAACAAACCTAAAGCTCCGATATTTTAGGGACAAAACTGGTGACCTTATACAAGAAAAAATTTCAAATGTGTATGTCATTTAAAATGGAGTCGTTGAACCCAAGTTAAAACAAAATTCCGATTTTAAAGGCGTTTACAAAAAATTTTTACGATTTTTGTTATAAAAGGATGATACGATAAAAAATAAGAATTTATTATAAAATTTAGCATGAATAATGAAAAATAACACACTCTTAGAAAATTTTGAATTTAAAGTGCAAAAAATTTAACTTTAAAAAAATAACCCAAAGCTCGACGTAATATCTTTATCTTCCTTAACGCTCATCAACCAACATTGGCAAAGAAGAAGAAAAAAAAAAATACCAAGAAAAAACAACAAACTAAAAGTAATATACCTGCATAATGTAGCTATAAACACACACACACACACATACATACACAAAGAAAAAGCAGAATAATAACAAGATACACTAATTAACGCCTTGTTTACCTGTCTAGATTGAAGCACGTCGTCGTCGTCGTATGCTGGCATATCCTTAATGAATACATAAAGCATGACAATGAGGCTAGGCACCCTGACAGAGCGGAGTACAGTAACCTAACCCTCAGCGATCATTAAAAATGAAGTACAAATCTTCCTCAAGGTATAAAAGTAGGAGCTTGGGTTAGGTGGTGGTGACAAGGATATGATGGGTGGTATCCTTTTTTATTCTATTCTTATTTCTTATACCTTAGTTCACTTACTTTGTTATGCGGTGGCTTGATGTATTGTGAGGGGATGGGGTTGGGAACTCTCCATCAAAGTGAGACAAGGTAAATATGGGGCTAATGTACATATTGACACGAGCGAGAAGATTCCTGATGGGGTTGATGGTTCTGCGTTTTTGTTTTATTTCTGGGAACATGCTCAACATGCAAGTAATTTTTTAATTTTTCCAGTTCCGCCTTAAGAAATCAGATTTTAATTTTTTTTTCTCCAAGTCACAGACAGGAACACCACAAAGCTAATACAATGGGTACATATGGTGTGATGGAATTTAAAAAAAATTTCATTAGACGACATTTTGTCGAGAACAATTAAATTAATGTTCTTTCTATCGAAACAGGCTTTATACGCCGGTCGGCCAGCATCGGCAGTCCGTGGAATTGCACTTTTAAGGCCTCCACTCTTATAGCCTTCGCACAAAGGACATATTCAGTGTTTCACTTAAAATTTATGTGAAAGGTAAAATAGCTTTTGCGTCATGAAACGCAGTCCAAATTCAATTTGTTTCACTTCAATGGAATTTCTAATTCATAAACGGTAAAGTGTACCTATAATACTTCTCTCCTGGTAGAGGAGCTTGAAACGAGAATGTTCGGTCCTCGCCGCGTTATGGTTGGGTCGACTTTAGGCAAAAACATGTAACTATAACCTAATGTTGTAGAAGGTAAAACGAGTCAAAGTCCCCTGTTGCGTGGAACTTTAATAAATGGACATGGACATGGACTAATAACATAGATTCTAACTCACCTATACCATAACAATCTCCCTCTAGGAAGGCTATAATACTAAAGCAGAGAAGTTTTTGTAGAAAATGTCAGAAATCCCTGAAACAACACTGTAAAACTAGAGTTAACGCTGATTGAAGTAGAAAATTGAATTTAAATGTTTGGAATGTTTGGTTGGGACTGTAAAGAAATACACGGAACGGAATCAAATAAAGCTTCACAATTTTTCCGAAAAGAAGGGATTCCATTTCAAAATTCCGAATTTCAACTAGCAATTTAATCATGGAAGCCAATTTTGAGATTTAATATAATTTTAAACTTCTTCAAAGCCAAATTAGAGGAATTTCGGATCCTGATAGAATACATGTATGATGAGTAGTGGCTGAGTTTAAGACAGCTCAACTAATCAAAGTCGATTTTGTATAGAAAGTGGAGTTCCGCAGGGTTGCATGTTATCAACTTAGTATTTTTTTTTTTTGATTTATTTAGTACAATTTTATCACGTTGATTCTATCAAATTGATGTCTTCATGCACAGTGCATCATCATGCATAAAATTACATGATGGATATACCCTCATAGCTTTGAATAAATTCAAGGATTTTGTTTATTTGGGTTAGACTACAACCTCTTTGAATAATATCAGCGAATCGACCAATCGAATCGCTCCTGCCAGTCGCTGTTTTTTATATTTTCCAAGGTATTTAAGTAGTAAAGCCCTATCTCAGAGCACCAAAGATACACTATAAAAGACCCTAACTATCCCCGTCCTTCTTTGTGGGTTGGAAGGGCCCAATCTGATACAATGGGATGAACAGTGGCTGATGTAGTGTGGGCAAGTAGGTTAACCTTTACCTTAACCTTAACCTTTTCTAAAAGCTGAAAATTCAGCGATTTAGATGACTGGGTCATCGGGCATGTGGAAGCTTTTGAGGAGTATGTAAAACCCCGTAATTCGAATCTGCAACTCTTACCTTGAGGCACCACGCAGCAGTAAAACGCTAGAAAAGTAGTGTTCACCAAGTGAAATAGCTCTGAATTTTTAAAGTCGGCTTTCTTCTCGTAGAATTTATTTCTCGGCAACGATTTCAGCTTCCAGCTCGATATTGTGATACTTCACTATGTTCGCTGTGTACTGCCCCTAGCGTAGTGGTTAGTGAACCCGAATGGTACAGTGAAGTTTCTGAGTCCAATTCTAAGTTTTCTTTCCTCTTGCGTGGAAATGACAAATCCTCCAGCGGTAAGGTATGTGTGTGTCCCTTCCATTCCTGCAGATTATCAACGCGCACACAGAAATGGTTGGTCACTCTGCCCAGACTATCTGACTAAATATTTATTTATTTAGGTACTGTATTCGCTCTGTGTTCTTATCGGTTGAGACATAAATCGATCGCTGTGCCATTGTTGACAAAATATATAAGTTGGGCGGCTATACTACTCAATAAACTAAAATATCGCTCATATCAGAATATCAGAAACATCGTCTAAATTTAATATTATTTTTGACTGTGTCCCTGAACTTTGAAAACATATAGAAGCCTATTCCAAAGATTTTTATTTAAGACCGGATCCTTGAAATGTCTGCAAATATATTTCTAAGTGCTGAATGCTCTCCACCCAACATAGCTGCTTGGCTGCCCAAAACAGAGATCCTTGTAACCGAATTACAATGTTAATATGTACTCTCCGGCCCGACCCGGCTCGGTCATAGCCCATTTTGTATGCATCAACTTCACTATACAGCGGCCACATTGAAAACTTTCATTGATATCCAAGAGACCTATAATAGTGTGTGTCTGAGTGTCTGTTTAAGTCATTTTGTAAAGTTCGACCTCGACCGCACATTTTGTGGTATAGGACTACAGTTAACAACCGCTATACAGTATCCTACTCTTTCATATGTATGTATATGTAACGGACTATATGTCAAGAAAACCATCTGTACATTTGGTCTGAAATAACTACTTTGGCCCACATTTAGTGCACGTAAAACGGATTAAATGTGTACCAACTTCATAACTAATATTAAGAGAGATAGATACAAATGCACTTACAGAAACTTCTCATTTCTACCATCATGTCCTGGTCCTATAGCTGTTCTGGTTCTTCTCCCGTGTCGTCCTTCTGATATACATCACGAGTACGAGTACATAGTACAACCAAATTCAAAATGTGTCTGCGGAAGATAGGATCCATCTAAAGGACTCTTCATTGAACCACAAACACATAGCCAGACACGGAAGGAATTCATGGCATATAATTATACATATCACTTCATGTATGTATATGTATAGACGACACAAGAGATAAGTTGAAACACGCATAGTTTCACCAGAGAGAGAGAGAGTTTCGCCAATGATAACAAGTGGTACATGAGTGCGGTACATGTCCTGGAAATGCGGTGGACGTGTTACGCTCCATGCGCCAAGCCCAAGCACGACATCATCATATCTCTGAAATTTTAGCACAAATTCGTGCTTCCGATAATACAATGAGACGAGCGGATGACCAAGGAACGAACGCAACGGTTGGTTCTGTTACGAATGATTCCATCGTCAGTTGCATACATTTAGAGAACAGAGGAGGGAATATTCTTTAAAAAAAACGTTTCGAGCTTGTAGCTTTAAATGGAGTTAATTTGGTTTATACAAAGAAGGTTCACTCTTACTACTTAGATTAGGTTAAATTCATAATTGATTTGCAGGAAGAAGGCTAGTAAGGATTTATTATTTATCTTAATTTTAAAATGCATACGCTAATGAGATTTGTAGCCTTATAAGCTTTATATTTCTATCTTTAAATTTTTTAACAATTCGTTAGCATAATGACATGCCTTAAATGTAATGCAAATGTAAACGAATGATATATCCTTGATTAGGAATTGTAAAGGGGAAATTATAGTGAAATACTGAGTAGAAAGGACGAGCCTGTTACAATATCAACAATACTAATTATAAGAACTTATTTAAAGTTTCGGCTCTGTGTTAGGTTTAGGTTAAGTTAGATGAAGAGATAAAAGGCTACGACAAAATGCACCATTTTATTCGGACCTCCTTGGATCGTTTAATCATCTAAGGCTATATGAGAAGATAAGAAGAGAAAGGGGTTAAAGGAAGAGGGGGGATTATCTGAGCCAACCTGAGTTCTGAATGATATTCAAGATGTTTTTTTAGTGCATAAGTCAGATGTGTGGATCGTTAGGATTTCAACCCAGAAGACAGAGTTAAGTTAAGTATAGGAGTTCCAGTTTGCCCCTTGAAATATTTGGCCATAGATTACTCGAAACTGGAAAAATGTGTCGATTGATGATCAGTCGTTTTTTTTTTGTTATTTTTTGTTTTTTTTTAGTGGCATAAATAATATTAAGGTCTGTCTCCATTTCAGTTGGTTCGATACAAGCAATTTATTTCTCCGAAAAGACTTTCTATATAATTCTCATATCTAAGCAGACCTTCCTCTTAAGGACTTGAGTCCCCTGGAAAGAATAAAGGCTGAACTATAATAGCCGCAATGGCGCGGACGGGCCCGTCCGTGATTGTGCAAGAACAAGCTATTCGTATCTCATGCCCGAAGTAGCGGATTGCTCCGTTTCGTCAAGTTTCCATCAGTTTAGTTTACGGACGTAAACTTCGCTCGCTATCGCACTTTACGGACGTAAATTTGCATTTGACTGTGAATGGATATGAGAGTGAGTGTGAGAGTAAGCAAGGTATGCTGATTTCACAGCAGAGAGAATATATGAATTTTTGTATGTATGTCCTCTCTGCTTCACAGTCATCTTATTGTTCAGAGGAAATTTATATGTTTTGCTTCCGCGGCAATCCGTTCCATTATGGGCAGCGTGTTCACATCACAGGTTGGACTTGGACAGCAACGTTTCGTTCGGTTTTGACACAAGCTTCCGTTTGTTTCCGTCCATTATAATTCAGCCTTAAGAAATGATAGGGGACAGGAACATAAAATTGTTTCCCTAGATCACTAACTAAATGTTTCGTGTCCCCTTTTATTCGATCACTATTTTTATACAAAATACTCCGGTGTAGAAGTCAAACTTTTCATCTTGTTATAGGCTTTTAAATTAGTTTATCGCAGTCAGTGCGAAATTGGCAATCATAGTTTAACATCAACAACATAGTTTAAACACAATTCGTGATCTTCAACATAAGTTCGGTTAGAGTTTAAATTTTTGACTTCCTGAAAATTTCGTGCAGTTCAAAATACCATTTTCGATATCCTCTAAATTTTTTGTAGTTTTCTTTTCAAGCAATATGAACATTGTTGCCAATTCAATAACAATAATTTGGGAAGTTTTTTTATCGGCAGGTTATGAGATAAAAAAAAAGTTGTACAGTAATGTACTAATTTTTTTGTTTGAAATTGAAAACTTAAACGCAAATTTTAATAATATATACAATTTATTTAAAGTCAGTTAATAAATCTTAAAAGGAGTTGGCACAAAAGCCTCCATAAAAATCCCAGGTACATATGTCATTCTCAAGATCGCGGCTGAAGCAAATTCTCCTATTAAATGAAAATTAATAACTTAAATTCAATATTCATTAATATTTTATTCAGGAAACAGGGACAGGATTGATTTGTGTTTCTTGTATTCTAGCTGTCCTCCGAAATAGAATCTATTCTAGCACAGCTGGGCTTCAAGAAACAACACCTAACAACAAGTTATCATCTTGTCCTCAGTATTGTATAGTGTTCTCCAATAAGAGAATAGCCCGCTATTTCGGTAGTTGTCACTTTTGAAGTTGTAATCTTTTAACATTTGAAGTAGAAACTACGCCATTAATAAAAATGGAACGATACATGCTTCAACAATGCATTCAAATTATTAAAATTCACAAATAACACCTCTTATTGGAAAATTCTATATAGGTATTATATTGTTATTGTTAGCACATGAAGGTTACTCTCTTAACAATGATTATCAAACAAAAACACATTTCTGTCGGAAGAGAAAATAATCATTCGCTTTTCTTAACACTCTTTTCAGCAAAAACCCAAATCCTAGTCAACCCACGGCCACCCACCACCCACTGCCAACACCAATACATAACTCACTCGCCAACCATTATAAACACTACACGATCTTCCATTTTGATTAAGTTACACATTCGCATTTTCGCAAGCTCTTTACATTCCACACAAAAACACATCATAATTTAAAAGAGATCAATGCAAATGCTTCAAGCACGCATCGCACGTCATCATGCATCATTCTTTCTCACACCCACCGCAATGACCATTCTCAATAAGTTCTTCATTGCGTGCGTTTCGGTTTCGGTGTGCTCGCGATCGGTTGACAAAAATAATTCTTTTTTACTGTAAATTTCTAACGTGGAGTGTTAAAAATATTAAATAATTGTTTATTAAGTGTTCAAGATCATTTTGCTATAATGTTTTCAAAAAATAATTGATTAAAAAGTGGTAAAAAATTAGTTTTTATAAAATTAAATCTGCCCTAGAATCGTGTTTGTTGTAATGGCGTCGTCACGTGGTTTATGTTCTCGCCATGCGTCGCCGGCCGGAAGAAATGTAAACACGTTGTCTCTTCGCAACGCATCGGTGGTGGTGGTGGTCCAGTCTCCACTCTCCAGAGGGAGAAAAAAAACTCATAACTTGACAAATTAAAGAAATAGTGTTCCTGTATGCTGTATCTTGCATCCTGTAAAATTATTGGAATTATTGAAGGAGAAAAATTATAATTGAATGGGGTGAGTCAATTTTATTTTTAGGAAAAAGTCAGCTTTGTAAAGAGCGTAGATAATTCTCCTGTCTTGGATATAAACAATATACATAGTTTCTTTTTTTTTCTTTCCAGGTAAGTGCTATTTTGTTACATATTGTTTCCAAATATATTGAACTACATTACATACATTTATATCAGCATTATTTCTAGGTAAGTTAATTTTTTACGCGCCTTTATTTATGGGCACTAAAATGGGATTGAGAGGGGATTTTTGTTCAGCTTTATCACATTCCGATTGGAAAACATTACTGCAAATACAAAATAGTTTCGTACCAAACGAAACAAGAATTTTATATTGAAATTGGGTTTATTCGTCCCATTAAGGCAGGAACAGGGTGTTTTCGTTATTTTGACAAGGCTTTTCACCTAAGCTTTGAATCTTCCTTTTTGTGTCTCAATTTCTTGCGCATATTATGCTGTATCCTCATCCAGTGACGTCAATACAAAAATGCTTTGGTTTACCCAGTCTTGGCCCATGTTAAAGCATGTAGTTCTCTTGGTATGATAATTATTGTAGACTATTTCGTTAGGGACTCCATTTTAAGAGTGAATACTTAGCTTTGTAGCTGTTTTGAAATAAATGTATAATCTTATTTAAGTCCGTTTTCTTGTCCATATTAATTTTTGACTTGTTGGTCATTATGAAACTGTAAAAATAATTGTTCTCATGCAAATCGTTTACCGAATTACTGTTTTCAGAACTGAACAGAACACCCTGTTTATAAAAAAATTTAAAGAAGGAAACATTTTTGGTTATAGTAGAAAGTTCAAAGTTGTCGTTTAGTCTTCTGTTTCATACAAATTTTACTCAAGCATGTAGGTCGGTAAAAGTTAAAAAATTTATCTATGCATCCTAGTCTTGTCCAACCAAGATACATTCTAGGCCGATATTTTTACATACATACCTACCTACTTGCAAATTACGATGATTGAATAGTGGGTTTCGAAATTCCGTCCGTCGCGTCGGTCTGTATGTCTGTATGTCTGTATGTCTGTATGTCTGTATGTCTGTATGTCTGTATGTCTGTATGTCTGTATGTCTGTATGTCTGTATGTCTGTATGTCTGTATGTCTGTATGTCTGTATGTCTGTATGTCTGTATGTCTGCATGTCTGTATGTCTATGTGTCTCTATGTCTGTATGTCTGTATGTCTGTATGTCTGTATGTCTGTATGTCTGTATGTCTGTATGTCTGTATGTCTGTATGTCTGTATGTCTGTATGTCTGTATGTCTGTATGTCTGTACGTCTGTATGTCTCTATGTCTGTATGTCTGTATGTCTGTATGTCTGTATGTCTGTATGTCTGTATGTCTGTATGTCTGTATGTCTGTATGTCTGTATGTCTGTATGTCTGTATGTCTGTATGTCTGTATGTCTGTATGTCTGTATGTCTGTATGTCTGTATGTCTGTATGTCTGTATGTCTGTATGTCTGTATGTCTGCATGTCTGTATGTCTGTATGTCTGTATGTCTGTATGTCTGTATGTCTGTATGTCTGTATGTCTGTATGTCTGTATGTCTGTATGTCTGTATGTCTGCATGTCTGTATGACTGTGTGTCTGTATGTCTATATGTCTGTATGTCTGTATGTCTGTAGTTCTGTATGTCTGTATGTCTGTATGTCTGTATGTCTGTATGTCTGTATGTCTGTATGTCTGTATGTCTGTATGTCTGTATGTCTGTATGTCTGTATGTCTGTATGTCTGTATGTCTGTATGTCTGTATGTCTGTATGTCTGTATGTCTGTATGTCTGTATGTCTGTATGTCTGTATGTCTGTATGTCTGCATGTCTGTATGACTGTGTGTCTGTATGTCTATATGTCTGTATGTCTGTATGTCTGTATGTCTGTAGTTCTGTATGTCTGTATGTCTGTATGTCTGTATGTCTGTATGTCTGTATATCTGTATGTCTGTATGTCTGTATGTCTGTATGTCTGTATGATTGTATGGCTGTCTGTCAGTTGGCACTACTTGTACAAATTTGGTACTGAGTATTGGTTTGGTAGTGAACTGTGAAATTTATTTCTAATTTTTACTCCAGCCAAAAAAGTAGTGGCGATTCTGATTACAAAAAATATATAAATAACGTTTCCAACGATTTTCATAGAATTTTAATTAGGAAAATTTATATTCTGGTGAGAATGCATTAAGCCGAATTTGTCTTATAGGATTATCTTGTTAGCTACAGATTTCTTATTTTAAACATATAGGTATGAACTTATTGGTATTTAGTATTTTTACTTGCGATTATAGGTACTAAGGCAAATTATGCATTCGTTAATTTTTTTTTTTTGACAATCAAACATGACATTACGATGGAGAAGCCTAAAAAAGTGGGTCCGACAATTCTGTCTGTCTGTCCGAATATCTGTCTGTCTGTGTAGTTACCTACAGCCCAACCCGCTGGACCGATTTGCTTGAAACTTGGTACCTAGTATTATTATGCCGTCCTTCAGAAGGATTTTTGGGATCAGCATTCTAGCTCTAAAACTAACGGTACCTTCCATACGATTTTTAATGAAAAAATAATTTTTCTCAGAAATGGCTCCTACGATTTTGATAAAACTTTCTGAATGGTGGTTTTTGTTTAAGCTTTATGTTTTGGTTGGAATTGATTTTTCAGAAAAATTCTTATAACGGTACCTCCCATCGGACCGGTTTCAATTTTCAATGTATTAGCCTTTTTTTAGACAAAATAACATGAATTTTTAAATTTTTCTAAATTTTTTTTTTTTGAGATTTAAAAAAAAAGTTGATTTTTTTTTAAACGGTTTCATCATTTTTTTTTAAATTCTATTTTCCTGATAAAAACAACAAAGTTCTAATAGTTGGCATCCTCAAAAAAAAAAATTGGAATGCCTTTTCGAAAAGTTTTTCAAAAAAATCGTTTTTTTTTTAAACTGCTCCGACGATTTTGAAAATTTTGTTCCTTAAAATTTAAAACAGTTAAAGAAAGCAGATGGCTTATACTTAATTTTTTCCTAAAAACACTTTAGCTAGTGATTTTTTAAGTGAGTGATAAAATTGTATATGATTTTTCCCTGCTTTTTTTCAACATTTCATTTCCAGCCCCAAGACCACTGTCACACATTAGTCGAGCACTTTATTGTGTTTTCTTGATTTTAAGTCATCTTTTCTAAAATTACGCCTCCTACCTCCGAAACGTAGAAAATGCTTGTTTTTGACCCCACACCGTTATCAATTTTTGGCGCCTAAGTTATCGTACTCGCCCCCCCCCCCCTTTGCCTAAATTTCATCAAGTCCATAGGATATTTTTCAAGCCTCACGGAACCAATGTTGATTGCTTCACTTGACTTCATTTTTACTTTCAGTTTATCCGGGCCTCAACTTAAATCAGGAAAGGAATTCAATTATTTTTTTTAAAATTCTGGTTTTCAAAATTTCATTTTCAAATACTGGTTTTCAAAATTTTGTTTTGCAAAATTCCACAAAAACAAGTACTATAACCCCGCAAATTCAAAAATCCAGCTGTAAAAAATATCAAGGATCTTACATTTCATCGAAATAATTCTTTGTATATTCAAAATTAAGTACCTAACTTTCCTCGATGGACACCTGCAATATTGAATCCGAATAATATCATCACCACTTTAAAAGTATAAAATGCAATCAATATGATGCTCAGCTTATGTTTTGGGGGAGAGTTGAAGAAATATGAAGAGTTTCGCTTGGAGCCGTATTGACGCATGGGCATAGCGTCGCAGCGCCCTCTCGAATACGCTGGAAAGTAAGCATAAGCATGCCACTTTTCTGATAACCCTAAAGCCTATACGATATGTGCTTATTGGCTTATTTGACGTGACGAAATTTGGCTGAAATGTCTTGCCTAAAGCTAAGCTGTAAAGGCACCCGGGAGGGCCCTTAAGTCGTGATCAGCGTTTGTGACCCTTCGAATATGAATTTGGGTGAAGGCCTTCATCTAATTTTAGCTCTCTTCTGATTAGAAGCGATTTTTGTTGTATTGATTGTATTCTATATGGATGTTGTATCTACACTTCTGGAACATTAAAATAAAAGCTATGATCTAACGTCTATTGACTTTCACAACGAACAGTTGTGCAAAAAAAAAATCACGGACTGTGGTTTGCCATTCAAATAATAACCTTCTCATGGCCTGTGCGTTGGAATATGGTGGTCTAAGGATCTATTTTTCCCACTAAAATCAAATAGTTGAAATGTAAGATCCTTGCATTTTTGTTAAATTTCAAGGAATAGATAACCGTTAGGCTGGTGACAATGGTACAGGGGATGTAGTGCGTAGTTGATAACCTAGAGATGGGGATTGAGGCCTCGAATAGTCTACTTATGTTTTGGATAGTAGCTTAAAGAATATGAATACCCATAGTCAATTGCTACATGAACGTCCAGTGTCCCATTCAGAATGCAGCACCAATTTAAATTACTTGGGAAAGGGATTAGAAATTCGAGACCAATCAACGGAGACGTGGCGAGATCCTATAGAAAACTGACTTGATATTAGCCAAAATCAGTTCAGCGGTTGTTAAGGACCTGATCACAGATACTTCCATTCCCCAGAAAATCAGAAAATATGTAGAGCTTTGTTATAACACCTTTTTGGAATTTGTACGGCTTCCACAACCTAACTTAGTCTTCCTTTGTCTCCCGTTAACAATTGACTGTTGGTGAAGGCTTAGACATTTCATACTGCGAAGCTAAGTCTGCATTTGAGGTCCAGGATCTGATGGCTGTAGTGAACTTCTAAAACAATATTTCCACCCTTGACTGTTTTGAAAGCTTTGCCTCTATTTGGTGGTCATAATATATTAAAGGAAACTGTTTCTCCTTCAAATGGTCATTTCTTACTCCAATAAAGTATCCTTCGGAACTGTTTATGCTACCGAATTTATTTACCATCATTGTAACAGCAATCGACCCTTACCATATGGCCAAATGTTTTCAAAGCCCAATAGCATAATTTAGAGCAGAAAAAAATTATAAACGAATCGTTCCTCCCCCTCGAATCAAACATAAAAGCAAATCAAACAAAATTTTAATCGAAACACTGTTAATGCAAAGACACAAACCATCAAACTTACACAAACAAGGAGTATACTACAGAGGGGCTGCGAGAAAATAAATAAAAATAAAATTTCTTTTTCATGTAATCCATTGGCATTACATGGCCTGGAAAAAAATGTCTAGTGTTGCCATCTGGTAATTTACCATTTAACTGTTCCATTTCTTTTATAACTCTTCCAGGAATTTCGTTTTTATATGGGAAATTTGGTAAAACCTATTGTCCTGCTAGCTGGAGTAACAACCATTGACAAACATTTGATGGATTTTTCGCCGCCATTGGCATCAATTAAGGCATAATAATGTCATAATCAAAATGACAAATAGAATTATGTTTGATGACGACTTGACAGCGTTCTGTTGATGTTGTTGTCGGCTTCGGCGTCGCCGTCGGTCGATGGACGACTTTGGCATTCTCCTGGGGGTGACTGCACGAATACAATAACGACAAAAACAAAATCGTTTCAATTTTTTTTTTTTTGTCTTGTGTAATCCCATATTGAGGGTGTCATTCACGCGGACAAGGGTGGATGAATTAGTGCGAGTTGCTTGAGTTGAATTGAACGATCGAAGCTTTGCGTATGGATTACAAACGTTAGCAATTATTGGCCATTATGTGACATAATTTAGATGAAGCGTTTTTCTTCCTATTTACACTCGACAAAGTGGGGTTGGGATTTTTGTACAGGGTTTCTGGGGTTTTTTTTTTTTTAGCTTACAAATTTCTTTTTTGTCTGTTTCTAGAAAGGAATTAAGTCAAGAAACCAGGATTGGCCAGTTTTATTTCTTGTGTTTGTTTAGGCTCGAGGATAACCAAATATTTGAAGGGTGAATGCCTTAACTTGTTTTTAATGTTGACAACTCAGATGTTAGTTTTACATTCAAATTTAAACCAAAATTTCGAGCTAATAAACTCTTTTAAAATCTGATTTGAAAAGATCGGTGTTATCGTTATAATACTTTTGCTGAAAAATCTATTCCAACCAAAATATAAAATGTGCACTGAAAACACTATTCAGAAAGCTTTTTTCAAAATCATAGGAGCCGTTTTTGAGATAAATAAGTTTTTCGTCCAAAATCATATGTCAGGTACCGTTAGTTTTAGATCTAAAATGGTTAAAAAGTAATGTGAGACAGTGGTCTTGGGTTTGAGATTTAAAAAAAAAAACAGGGAAAAACTATATGAAATTTTATTGATCACTTAAAAATCAATAGTTAAAACGTTTTTTTGAAAAATATGAAGTATGATATGATTTTGTTTGTTGTTAAGAATTTTCAGAATTTTTTTTTTTTTCAAATTCGTTCGACCAGTTTTTTTTTTTGAACAACTTTTCCAAGACATATTCAATTTTTTTTTTTTTTTTTGAGAAATGTCATCTCCTACCACTTTGTAGTTTTTATCGGAAAAATAAAATAAGAAAAATAGCTTAGATTGTTTTTGAAAAACAAAAAAATATATAATTTAAACTCAAAAAACGTTTTTTCAAAAGTTTAATTCTTTTTTATTATTTCGTCTTTAAAAGGGCCTTTACACTAAAAATTTCATCGAAATCCGTCAAGTGGCTTACGAGAAAATCTGATTTCAAAAACCGGTCCTATGGGAGGTACCGTTATTAGACTTTTCCTGGAAAATCCGACCAAAACATAAAGTTTGCACAGAAAACACTATTCGGAAAGTTTTATCAAAGTCGTAGGAGCCGTTTTTGAGAAATATTAATTTTTAACTAAAAATCGTATGGCAGGTACCGTTAGTTTTGGAGCTAGAATGCTAATTCCAAAAACCCCCCTGTAGGACGTCATAATAATACTATCTACCAAGTTTGAAGCAAATCAGTCCAGCCCTTTAGGCTGTAGGTGTCGATACAGACGGACGGATAGACAGACAGACAGACTTGTCGGACCCACTTTTTTCGACTTCTCTATCATCGTAATGTCATGTTTGATTATTAGAATTTTTTTTACGAATGCATAACCCCCACAGCCAGCGAGTCCGATCGTTAGCAAGTTGAGATCCCCACATTCCATCTTCACTAACTCCATCTTTCAAAGAGATGGCGAAAGAATTCAATATTCTCCTCTGCAAGGACGACAATCTTGAAAAACAAGTAACAACATTGCCCATTTAAACTAAGCACAGTTTTCTGGGTGTTTCCATCGCTGCATTTAAATTTTTGCCAGACTTAGATGCTACTGAGAGGATAAGTGGTATGACAATGTTCAGCGATTTGGTCAAAACTGTGTTCCAAACGTTCTAAGACTTTGATCCCTCTTATGATGTTATTGGGTGTTAGGTCCCCGATCCTTTTATTCTTTATCTAGACATTAGCTGCTGGGAGTTTTGAAAGTTTTTTCACTTAAGTTTGGAAACCCTACTGATCCATTCGTCTAGTCCTTCCTTTCCCAGAATTGTCTTTATCGGGTTAAGCAAACGCTTTCCGAAGTACTAGTTTACCTGAACCCAAACAAAACATGTTAACAGTAACCATTCTTTTATAAAACATAAACAAATTAATACCCAAACATCTAAATTGTGACAAATTTATTTTAATTTCAACCCAAAACACACTTCCCTCTCATCAAGTCCGACACCTCCTCTGACACTCTTTCGGAAAGTTTTGCTGCCATCAAAGAATTTCCATCAACTCAGAAACTTCCACAAGAGTAATCAACCACACTTTAAGTTTATATCGTATCATTTCAAAGACCCAACCCATATATACCTACTTAAATTGAATGAAATGACCCTTTCGCTTTAGTTTAGAGTTCTCAAGAAGTATATCATCCAAACCACATCAATTTAAACATCTTGGGAAAGATATTTGTCCAAAGAATGTTCTGTTCTGTTCTGTATAAGACTCCATAGTCCATAAGAAAGTCCATTAAATCCTTACAATAACTTTCAAATTTAATCGAGTAGAAGTTTTGAGCCTCATCTTTCCTGATATCCTTCCAAGAAAAACAACAACAACATCATCATAGCAACACAAAAGTACTAGAATAACAATAATCCTAGAGTGCCAAAAATAAGCTAATAAATAAATAATCAGCAGCATCCCATGTGCTCTCGCTCGCTTGCTCGCTATCCATGAGGTTGCTTTGTTGGGATAAAATGCAATTAATGCTAATGTTGTCAGAAATGGAGTGGAAAAACTTTCCTAATTACCACCATTTTGGACATGGACAAGCCGCCTCGTTTTACTTGTTTCTTACTCTTTGCTCGTAGTGAAGAAGAGCGAAGTGGATGATATGGGTGGTGTTTTGTGATGTTAGTGGGTAGAAGGCCGTTTCTTTTAATTCCCTCGACTCTTAAGTTTTCGAAAAATACTTACAAGTTTCGAATGTACATAGTAATGGGCTGGCATTAAGTATTTAACAGAGAATTCCTAAGATGGCACATCCGGTCGTAATCTGTTGAAAAAGATACCCAACTCGGAGTTGCCCTGCCCAGGCTAAGACGAGATAAGTTTTCATTTTGCATTTAGTGTGGTGTAGTGTTTGGTATGAGAATTCCACCAGCCGCGAAGTTTTTACAATAAAAAAAAAATCTGATATAAATGGATAGATGATGGATAGATGATGGATAGATGATGGATAGATGAAGGATAGATGATGGATAGATGATGGATAGATGATGGATAGATGATGGATAGATGATGGATAGATGGATAGATGGATAGATGGATAGATGGATAGATGGATAGATGGATAGATGGATAGATGGATAGATGGATAGATGGATAGATGGATAGATGGATAGATGGATAGATGGATAGATGGATAGATGGATAGATGGATAGATGGATAGATGGATAGATGGATAGATGGATAGATGGATAGATGGATAGATGGATAGATGGATAGATGGATAGATGGATAGATGGATAGATGAATAGATGGATAGATGGATAGATGGATAGATGGATAGATGGATAGATGGATAGATGGATAGATGGATAGATGGATAGATGGATAGATGGATAGATGGATAGATGGATAGATGGATAGATGGATAGATGGATAGATGGATAGATGGATAGATGGATAGATGGATAGATGGATAGATGGATAGATGGATAGATGGATAGATGGATAGATGGATAGATGGATAGATGGATAGATAGATAGATGATGGATAGATGATGGATAGATGATCATTAGGTGATGGAGATATGATGGATAGATGATGGATAAATAATGGATAGATGATGGATAGATGATGGATAAATGATCGATATATGATGGGTCTATGATGGATAGTTGGTCGATAGATGATGGATAGATGACGGATAGATGATCGATAAATTATCGATATATGATGGGTCTATGATGGATAGATGATCGTTAGATGATGGTTAGATAATGAATAGATGATGGATAAATCATCGATATATGATGTATAGATAATGGACAGATTAATGATAGATAATGGATATACTAACGCATTCAAAATGATAAGAGCCACACATATTCACAATCATGATGGTTTTTTTGATATAATGCTTAATCTTTCAGGCCTTTTAACATAACGGATTGACTCGCCCATGTCCAAAAAACGAATATTTTTATTGCTCTGCCCAAAAATAAACAACTTCCGTTCCGGAGAAATTCATATAAACCCTGACAGCTAAGACCAAGTATATAGGGTTGTTTGCCTTTTAATGCATCCTTTTTCTATATTAAGGTCCTTTTTTCTTATTTTTTATCAAAGTTTTATTTTTTTAATTTGGCAAACATCCAGTTGAATACCGGATGTTGAGACTAAAAACAAACTTGTACACAGTGGCCATGTTCATTAGCACCCTATCATCATCAAGGAGGCATTGTGATGGTGCAAATAAATATATACACACACACACCCATATATACAAATACAAAATTGTTATCCCTTTGATCTTGGCCATGAATTCAAGCAGAATCCTTGTGTTGGAATAAATAAATGCTTGATGGATTTTCACTGCATGTTTTGGATTTTGAGTTCGAGGTTTTCTTGGCAATGCTGCTGCTGCTACTGCTGCTGCTGATGCTGATGATGGGGTGAAGGAAATATATCCTTCAATAAACATCTTAGCCTTGTTGTTGACTGATTTATATGATGGCCAAACGATTCCGTATATCCGTATAGTTGGTGCAAACAACAAATTACAGCATCTGTCAGTTACACTGCATGTGACAGAGGATGATGCTTTTGGTGCGGGTAATTATGATGCATCAAGCAAACTGGATGCTGTGGATAACATACACAAGAAGGATAACGAAGGACTTTGAATTTATTGATGCAATGTAAAGTAGTTAAAGTTTCGTTTCCGGACTGCGAACACATGTCACAATATATGTATGTATGATGCAGCAGGGGGAGCTTTGGTAAATATATACGTCAATCAATCTTTGAAAGCCGTATGATAAGACCCTTATTTAGAATGTAAGATACATGCGACAGTATGTGGAAAGTGTTATGACATGAAATACTTTTCACTAATTGATGATTAAAAAGGACATCGAAGCACAAACGCATCTGTAACGTTTCGGTAGTATCCTAAGAAGGATTTTATTTTCAGTTCATTTACCATAACGGTCGGCCCCGAGATTCTTGCGTGCCACTAAATTAAAAGTGAAACCATAAAAGCACTTCCATCATTAGCCAGCCGGGTCTGCTTTTTTTGTGTTCATGCATAGTTGAGTACTTTTTTGTGCAGTTGAATGTTGTAGAACGTGCCAACATCATTCCTTTTTATTTTTTAAAGGAACCCACAAAAAATGAGAGTTCTTTGACTGTGTACATACACGAGAGAGTAATGCACGCAAAAAGCTATAAAAAATGACAAAGGTTTGCTCACAAGTGGACTATTTTTTTTTTTTTTTTTAAGACCCAACATGTGGCGTTTTAAGGATAAAAGTGAAAATAAAAGAAAGCACGATGAAGAATACTGGAAAATTTATGTGTCCATCTGCAGGATTCCATTAGACAAGCACAGGCAGGTTTTTATGCCATTGTGCTCGTTTATAGTTGGGTATAGTCAGGCGTCAACCCAACCTATCAAATCGCAACCTATCATGACCCAACTCATAACGTCGCAACTCATCAAATCTGTTCATTTTCGCAACTTGTCACAAGACAACACACCACAACGCAACACATCAAAAAATTCATTCTTTGATTAAAACTAGGAGACGCCCTTTTTTAGATGTGTGTGTGTGTTTGGAAATATAAACTTGACCTTTTAATGGCTGATTATTATTATTATTCTGTATGCCAAATGACTTGAGAAGGCATTATCAATATTCAAGGTTAGAGAGGTTTATATTTTTAGAGTCAAATAGAGAAAGAGGAATTTCAAAGGGGGAATGAATGAGGATTTCTTCAAATTAAGCGAAAGGTAAGAATAATAATATGGTGAATTAAGAGCCTTCAACCAAAGAGAGCGGGGTAGTATTTAAATGTTGATATTGGTTGGAACTTGGAAGAGAAAAAAAAATACATTTCTCTGGAAGAAGGTAAGAATTAAGTTTTTTCTTAATAGAAACAATTTTATATGTGACAAGTACCTACCCATAAGAGCAAAATTGTGTGAAAATGAGTTTCAACCCTCAAATTGTCAATAGGTCCAAACTATAAATCATAATAACGCAGTTATTTAATAACTTTCTTATCATGAGTGGGAAAGAGAGTTAATTTTAATGGTGGGGTCGGTTGATAGTTAAGTTTATTTTTATTTTATTTATGAGTTTGTATTTGTTCTTATAAAACTTTGGAGGGAAGTTAGATATTTAGGTATGTACATACATACCTATATATTGTGTGTTTCTACGTAGGTATACAATTTAATTTGTTCTCTGTAAGAAATGCATACTAGAGGATCTGTTACAATTTGAGTTTTTTTTTTGTATTTGAGTGATAAGAATCAGTTTGCCGTGCTCATACGAATAACTTTTTTACTTGCGATTATATAGGTATAGGTACTAGGTATAGCAAATTATGCATTTGTCGAAAAGAAAAGTTTTGAGATTAACAATCAAACATGACATTACGATGCGAAGACGAAATAAAATGCACGACTGGGTCGCACGAACTTGCTCTAATGTGTGACAGTGAGATATTGATAAATATAAAATTTTCAAAATTCTTAAATAAATAATTAAACTAATTTGAGCTGAAAAAAAAGTACGCCATTTTATTTCTTGCATAAATTTGAATTTATGAGAGTAAATTTATAAAAATCTGTGGAGCGGTTTTCGAGAAAAAAAGTTTTTTTTGAAAAACTTTTTGAAAAAAATTTTCAAACAAAATTCAAAAACATCAGAGCATAGGTATTCAGCAAACACATTTATTTATAATTTTTGGAAAAAAATTGTATAAGCCGTTTTCAAAATATTAATATTTTCAATTTTTTTTTTTTAAATGCCTTTAAAAATACACAAAAATATTTTTTGAAAATATTGGTATGCAGTACAAATTCAGCTATATATGTGTAAAATTTCGAAAGAATCGGTTGAGTCGTTTTCGAGATAGTCGAAAGCAAAAAAATGGTCCTATGGAAAGTAGGTACCGTTCTTAGCCATTTTTTAAAACCTTTTTTTTTCAGCCATTTCGTCTTCGCTATCATCGTAATGTTTGATTGTTATCTCAAAACTTTTTTTTTTCGACGAATGCAGTGTCGCGAATTACTTAACAGAACGTTGATTCCTTCTTCTTAAAAAAAGTCAAATAATCCAAAATCCAATCCTACTTGTACTCACGCTTTGTGGTTTGTATTTGTAGTTGTTGGCTAATATTATATAATGTAGTTTGAGGTGAGTATCTGCTCTCTCTCTGAGAGGAAATTCATCCTATCTACCTGTGTGTGTGTATTAAAAAAAATGAAACCTATTAGCTACTCTGAAAACTTATGTTAGCCAAAAGAGTTTGCGTAGACAAAAAAAAATTTCAAAATGGCCGCAAGAAAAACATTTCTACAAAAACAAACAATATGAAGTCATATAATTTTCTTATTGGCTTGTGGTTGGGAGGTAGTTACAATTTATTTAAAAATGTGCAACAGAAGATTATGATAGGTAAATATTATTAATAATGCGTGAGTAAAAGAAGGGTAGCAGTAAGTAACTTCTTCAATATATTGCGCAGCATACTGCGTCGTGTAAGGCAAATTAAAGGCAAATCTCAACATTTGCTTCACATACATACTTTTTTTTATTAAATACAAACATGGCCAACGCAAAAATAAGAAAGATGAAGATTGAAGTACATTCAGGTAGTAGGTAGATAAAAATTCGATTCCTATGTAAACAAAAAAAAATTGTTTTCACACAGCTTGTGTGTAGGAAGGCAATAATATTTTGCAATAATATTTCATAGTGTAAGGACACCGCATTTTCACGCAATATTTTTGGCCAATATCTTGAGCAATATTATTGCGCGGTGTAAGGCCCACATTAGGAAAATCAGCTGGCTCCCACTATGGTGATTAAATTTTTCACATATTATTTATATAAGAATATACGCGAAGCACGCACAGGTTGAGAAAATGGCATTCTAAGTTCAGAAATTTGTATATTACATGTGCACATCAAATTTAAATACCTATATCTTTTTCAGAATATTGAACTAAAAAAAAAATAACAAAATTTAATTGAACAAAGCAAAGTGGAGCTTTAGATTTGAGAAAAAAACATGAAACCATAATCGCGCAAAATTTAAAACAAATAATGCCCGGGTCTTAGATCCGGAGAGCTAGCTACGGAAAAAAGTATAACATTTAAAGATCGCCGAAATCCCTCTAGTTAGTCTGGCCGCCCCCTACGGATTTTTCCTCATAAAATTTTTTTTTTATCTAAATTATTTTGTGTGAGGAAAAGTTTTTGGTGATTTAAAGGGAAAGTTTATTATAAAAATGATAAGTTAGTCCTAGCTTATTTGCTGGTTCAAAAAAGACATAGAAGTGACATTCAACTGTTCTAATTTTGGAGAGACAGATCCCTGAACAATTTATTGCCTTTTGATGTTGCAACTTGGTTGATCGAATTTGTGTCGTCAACTCTAAAATGCGCGATGAAGAGCCAAAATGTGGACCAATTGACATATCTAAGCTTCCTTCTTACAAACCAAAAGCAACGATATAATCTTGAAGCCGATTTACATTCGTCATGAAGTCGGGTTTTAACAATGTGAACAGGGTGATAAGAGCAGTGCAAAGTTAGAAGTTTGTGTGACCTTCCATCTAAAATGAAAAAAATTGTTGGCACAACAGCACCAAGCGGGGCAGGGGCCTGTGACTTACACTCTCAACCATTCCTGTGTGTGCGTTGATATTCTGCAGGAATGGAAGGGACCTACAATTTACCGCCGAATCCGAACGGCTAACAGAGAAGCACTTTCCATGACATTAATTACTCTTGGAGGATTTGTCACTTCCTCGCAAGAGGCAGTACCCCGGAAAAAAACTTTTAGGTGGCAACCTCAGGGATCGAACCCTGAACCTTCGGCGTAGCAGTCCGACACACTAACCACTACGCCACGGGGTGACCTTCCATCGGGAGATGGAAAAGTACCTATTTCCGCTGCACTATGTCAAAGGTGATACAATCTACCGCAATTCTCAGAAGCACCCTTTGATCAGTTTAATAAGGACACGACCACAGAAGTGGTGGGGTAACAATGTAGTGCTTGGTTGCTAATCTAGAGTTGTGGATTCGAGCAATTTTCCAATATTTCCCCAGCTTCAACTGGACACCACCCGTGGGATTTTCGTGAGATAAACAAAAATTCTTTCATATCTTTCTATTTCTTCTAACTAATGCCGAGCAATTTGCATTTATAAAAGACCTTTCGCCTTACGGGCTCATAATAAAAAAAAAAGTGGGAACATATTCGAACAGCTTTGGCGCCCAACGTGGGGCTCACAACAATTTAGTGTTTGTTTCATTTTATCCCTCTCTCATGAGATATAAGATATTGGGAAACAAATTTGTGACTTGAAATGAGAGTCTTGTTGAGCCTGAATCTATGGACAGGCGAAATGTCTTAGCACCCTGTTCCCTGAAGATTGGATAGGAATTCAGTATCAATGCAGGATCAAGCTGGAAGAGAGCATACACTTCTGGGGTACCCCAAGTTGTTGTTGCTCATCGTGGGTCAACATTCTATACAATCGAAGTCTTGTCGCGAGAAGCAGAACTTTTAGCAATTAGTATTACCACAATAATTGCTCCTTAAACCACGCCTGAAACCAATCGAAGTTGACTTGGATTTCCAGGACTGGAAACACAAATTAAAATATTATCCATATTTACTCTTTTGTGGCATTTAAGGATAAACTTGTTGCATTACAACACCATCTCGCGGAGCTTCTAACCAATAATTTTATTTGCGTCTAATATCAAGGGACCCTTGGATCCAAATGCATGCATCCCACGTACAAAAAATATCTTCCAGGAGACATACATTAAACACCCCCATCCCTCTGGCTTTGTCACTGTGAGCAGCTACAGGGGGTGTCAGAAGCATCCTTTATAACAACACTGCTTGCATTTGTGTGTGCAATTTGAGAACTAGATGCGTAGCATCATAAACCATGTTACAAGGATTTACACTAAGCCCAAGCGGATCCCACAAGGAAAACATATTCCTACGTACTCCAGTTGCAACACACTATGCTTGCAGCAAAGTAGCAAGACGAAAATTACGCGAATTCTCGGGTGATTAGGAGAGATATATATAGTTATAGCTAGTGAGAGAGAAAGACATACTTAAGCTGTGGCTTTGCTATGTTGCATCTAGAAACGTACAACCCCATCCATCCGTCTTTCCCCTCTAGAGGATTTCGCGGGGTGGGTAGATATGCCTTCCGTGTGGTGCTAATTAGCACTGAAATTTATTAGAGTGGAAATGACTGTCTTGAGATTAAGAAAACCTGATGGGGATGTTGAGATGGGGATGACGTGACATGGTCGTACAGAATTATAATGTCATCGTTCTCCATTTAACTAGGTATATTTCTTGTCTTGAAAGAGGCCTCTTAAAGGGGATCTTCTCCATGTTGCGTAGGTATATCCTGCGGAAAAGCGATTTCCTAGAAAAAAAAAAATCACCAAGGTGTTTACCTTGATGTTAAAAAAAAATAGAACCAACGGAATGCTAAGTAGATAGGCTCATCCAGATGAACCTTCGCTAATCGAATCACGTAAAACACATGTTTGCATAGAGGCTTAACCAGCAGGCAGATGATTCGCAATGCCCCAAACCGTGTCGCTATACGCGAAACACATTTAATCTTTCATCCTTTGCGATAAATAATCCTTCTAATTTCCATGAATTTCCAAATTCCATTTCAATCAATCATAATGCATGCCACCGACCGACCCACAGATCTGCATATGCAGATGTCAAAGAATTTAAATCTGCACATTCAATCCCTTTTCTCTAACCTAGCTCGTCGGGATAGAGTATCCACACCTGCAACATCATCATAACACGGTTAACCCAACCCAAATACCAATCCGCATTGTTATCCCAGTGAACAATGATGAAAGGATTTCCCAAACAACAACAACTTGACAAAAAAAAAAATATCACAAACATTCAATTGTCGCACAATGAAATATGCAGGTGGTCAGCAAAAGTTTGGATTATTCTCCCAGGATTCAAAAATATAACCAGACAGGACAGGAGAATCACAGTCACAGGATAGAAAGGACTCCCACCAAAAAAAAAAAAAAAAAAAAAACAAACGCTTATTAGAATTGAATCCTCTCTCTCACATACACCTACCATACCAGCTATCAGTTGTCGTTGTTGGGACGAAAGGATAATAAAGGATTTACCAAATATTCACAATGCGTCACATTTGAATCCTTTTTTGATTTCTATTCTGTGATTTGGAAAATTCACACGCACACACTGAACCGGACAAACAAATCTACAAGCTACTTGTTTACTCATGCAGAAACGGATATCCTTTTTACACCTATCTACTCTCTTTTCACATATATTCTGGCAATGCTGATGATGATGATGCCGCTTGCCGCACCAAATCAAAACGGCTTAGTGGAGAGTGGAGATAGTCTTCGGTGCGGTACAGGATAACAGGATATATGGTAGCGGAGGACCTCTGTTATCTGTGTGGATGTGTATGAGGGATGTTTTTGTTGTGAAAAGGATTTGTAAATTGCTTAAAATCCAATTGCAAATTCCGCTTGAGTGCGGCAACCGTTCAATATATGAAATCAGGATGACGATGATGAATCATCAAAAGTGTCGTGTCCTTGTTTGATATGAATTCCTGCCGGAATACCGATGCTGCCGGCTGCTGGCATGTTGTTTGCACTTATTTATAACCAAAGATTCATCTTTTTTTTTTGAGAGACAGAAGGGGGAAGAGCAGGAATATTTGTTGGTACACATCACAATTCGCAAAAGAGGAGAAGAGTTGAATATTGTTTTTCGTTGAGCCACAAACTCATGAGACAATAATAACAAAAATACCATTCCCAAGCAATATGACAGAATTTGAGGATCTAGGAAAGTGTCCTTTACGGAAACTGCATTTGATAATTATAAAGGTATGTATAGTGGTGCGCGCATATTCAAATACCACTTGGAGCGGCATTTGTAGTAGTCCAAGCGTCCGGTCCGTCATCAACATCACCATATATATAAAGGATACTTTTGTTGGACGTCTCTAAAAACGGATATGGATAGATAGATAGATGAGAAATGTTTGTCAATCGGTGCGATTTCCGAGAACCATGGATGCTAGGCTTTGAAGATATACATATAGCTACAAATCCTTGAACGTGTTTCATATGGTTTGCTTGGGTGCGGCTACAGAATTAATGGCATGGAATCTATGCACAAATGCATTTGAAGTGCAAAATCGAAGCATTAACCCGGAGAATATTTGGACACTTCAAATTGTGGATTATTGTTTGTTTATATCGATGTGCTTTATGGCAATAAGGACCTCTTTGACAGTATATATTGTTGCACAAAGGTTATTGGACACTATATACGTTTGTCGAATTTGAACCTGAACGTACATAGGTAGGTTAGGTACCTACTTAGGGCAGGCAGCTTATGCATAATAATTTTTGACGGTGGGTTTAATTAATATTATGGTAATGTTCGATGAGCTTGGTTGGGATGTTAATGGAAAATGCAGCGTCTTTGTCCTGGAGCGCCTTAAGTGGAGGATATATCTGGGAATGAGACCAATATTGTGATGATGATGATAACAAGGATGTGGCCTAATTACAATGGAATGCCAATAGCTAAGTGTAGTTTATGACAGCTTTTGAAGTAAAAGCTTGTCAGTTTAAATTAGGCTTTTGACACTTCTTAATGATGTTAGCAAGTATTGCATGCAAGAACTTCTAGCAACGACCCCTAGCAACGCTTGCAGGTTTTGCGAAGAGAATTTGGTTCTTGATTCTTAGCGTGAAATACAATTTTATGGTTAAGTCTTCTTCTACCTCAATGGACACCATTGTTATCAAGCCAAATGTTCAAATCTGAAGATGGAAGAAAAGCCAAGTGGGGCTACCAAAATACCATTCCCTCCTAAAAAACGAATTGTTTCGATGTTACTACCATCTATGAAGACTCAGGCAAAAAAGTAGCTATTAACTAGTTGGAACCTGTCATGCGTCCCACCTTAGGTGAGGTCTTCCAGGATTTTGTCGCTTAGTTCCGCTCCACATGAAATCGACCAGGACAATATTTTTGGATGGGTCGAACAGTTTTCAATTGAATCGTCTCCCGCAAACTTACGGTGACGTTAAAGCTCTTCCCGAAGTTTTTTGAATGAAAAGCTTTGGTTCTGCTTTTGAGTTATGTCTGCGCAATGTCTTAGTTTTTTTTTTGACAAAAGATACCGACTAGTTGTTGATCGATCACTCCGGATTCATGTCATTTTCCGGTAATCTTGCCCGTACTTGCAGCAATACGGCGTCGTTTTCTTGACGGATATTTCCTTTGATGGCTTTAAGAATCTGAGGTTTGCTGATATACACTCGTGAATCAAAAAAACAATCACAACAAGAAGTCTAACAGTTTTAAATCGGCAAATCTTACAGTTCAATATAGGAAAAAGAAAGTCGTTGACAATGGATCCGTAGCACTCACCGTTGACAGAAGTATTTTCGGCCCAGCGTTTTCGAAGAAATGAGAATCGACGACCCCGTCAGCAGCAAACCATGCAACTACCTTGAGCTGGCTTTTTGGTTCTTCATGGCTTAAACGCGACTTGAACAGAACTTGCAGCCAACAATTTACACTTTATATAGGGTCGTCTTCAAGCCTTTCACCCAATTCTCTGAAAAGTCAGCCATTTTTGCCCAACTGGGTGGAACGTCGTTCTCTTGTGATATATTCAGTAACATCTGCAGCTTAATCTAGAAGATGGCTGCTCCGGTGCTACCCAGAACAGGTGTTATATACTTTTCTAGGTCGAAAGACCGGTAAATCTTTGCCTTAATTCACGCTGCGCCAACGCCATACAAATCGAAACAATAATCCCGCGTTTTTTAAAGAGTATCGCGAATCATGTCTTGTTAACGTGTATTTTGTATCGGTTTACTTTACAAATGTATGTATCTACATTTTCGAAAATTCCAGCAATTCCTGAAAAAGTGGTGACTTTTGATCAACTTTGTACCGAAGTTTGGATTTTTCTATTCTAAGTTCTTCCTGATTGGATGGCATAACCCTCCTCCTAAAAGCTCCTTAAGTGACAACAAGCACTTGAAATAAACAAATCAATATCGATAGAATTGTATTCAGATGGTAAAGAGTTTTTGTAGATGGATATGATATTCTGTGTCTGTTGTCAATCTTGCAATCAAACACATGTCATATAGGGTTTTTTCAATTGGCGCGGACAGATTTTGACTGCTTGTAGCGGCCATGTTGTTTTAGTGACATCTGTCAAATATGTTGTTTATCATTAAATTACTAATGCTAAATCACCATGGCATGGTAACATTTCTCAATGATAAAACTTTATCGTCAAAATGAGTGTCCGTTTCAACACCTATTTCTTGAAGAATCTTATTAAAAGACTCCGTTTTCGAAATCAGTCTTATGTGGACGTGTTGTTTAGTTTTCAAAAGTTGAAGGCTTTGAAATAAATTTCAAAATTTTGAAACTTCTTTTGTCCAAGTATACAGTGTTCTCCTTTAAATGTTTCCTTTTACTAGCTTCATATTATAAATATTCGACAACGGATTTCTGGTGTCATAGAACTTGATTGTACCATCAGGCCCTTCGATGCCTTAAGCATTAGAGGACTACCACAATCATAGTTGATAGCACTGAAAATCTTCAAAGTCAGATACCAATATGCACTAAACAAAATCCACTTTTGCCTTTGTAAATCCACTTGAAAAATAACTCCAATATCCGAGCACTATCCACATATCCACCCTCAACACTTAACTGCACTATATATTTTGCTGAAAATTACCAATTGATTCACCTTCATAAATCGCCCCATATCCAAATACCAACCCACCCATTATCGTCATCATCATCATCATCCCCCAAAGAACAGTTGCTCTTTTTGTATACATAAGCTTTGCTTATGGGGTCGAACTGGAACCTTATATCCACCACCACCACCATTCATATGTTTGGGGAACCTACCCTATAACGTTTGTTTATTACTTCCTCTATTCTTTTGGAAGAAAAAGAACATAAAGTTGTGCCGTTATATCTACGGTATCCTCGGTTATTGTCCGAAAAGTAATTTGCAATAGACCGTAGAAAGTTAACGCCCTACTTGGATCATCATCTGCAAACACATTTTGACCCACCATCCCCCTCCATGTTACACATAGATAGATAGACCATTCTTCTCCTGGTTCTCCCTAACTGATGCATATGGCTTGTCAGTTTCAAGTTTCTACGGGCAATGGGGAATCCGTTAAAAATCCATTTGCAGATAACAAACCATGAGCCCTAGGGGTGACACAGTGGACTACCTTAGGGTGTTGCTCTCATGCTCCACCACCGCACCGCCCCAAGTTGTTAGCAAAAATGGAAATGACCGAAAGCCAGCAGCTGTGTGTGTAAGTGGGTGGTGGTGGTGGTACGAGGGTGGCCATTTGCGACACGTGCTTGACTCACTTTATTTTTTTATTTTTTTTTTTTATTCACTCGTAAAAACCTTGAAAAAAGAAAACCACAACAAGAAAGGATCCGCAACACCAGCTCTTTTTGTCACCTTGAATGGAAATCCTTGTCCATTAGCCAACGACAACGACGACCCCATTGCTTGGTAAAAAACTTTTTTTGCCAATGGGCTATCTTAACCATCAACCCTTTCAATGAACAGAACACTGAACTGCAGTCCAAGATGATGCCATTTAGATAGACTTTAGTGCGTGGTCGTTGGTCGGGGCGTCGGTTGTCGGGTTGTTGTTGCTTTCGTGTCGATCCTAAAGCAAACGGGGGTAGGTATAGCTTATAACGGTATTCATTACTAAATAATAAGACAATGGAAAGGTTACAGGCCAAAAGCAATCTTTCAAATGGAATAGAGGGTGATGAGCTTGGGTGGTGTGTTCCTTTTTCTCCCTCCCCCAAATAAAGGGGTTGTCATTGGTATACTACAATTATTATTCACTGCATTCCAGTTGAACGGAAATGAAATAAACATTTTCATTACGTTTGACTAAGGGTGTGACAGGTTGGCTTTGGAAGTGGACGAACGATATGATGGCGGGTGAGTCCCTTTTAATGAAGTAATGATTGCTCGAACATCTGGAACAAAATTATTAGAATTGACGATGAGAGCGATGGTAGGAGTCATAGATATCCTGTCTACTAAGCAGGAAAACGCTTATTTTGTGCAAAGTTTGGAACTGTGAGTTTTAGAGAAAAGCTCTTGGTGACGACGTTTAGGTTTACCATGTGCTTAAAATTAAAAGTTCACTTTTAATGGAGAATTGATCATCCACGAAAATGAAAATTTGATTCCTGAAAATTAATTGGTCGTTAAGCTTTGAAAAATATTTATCTTTCACCAGCCTAGACAATTTGTTCTTAAGTGATAGTAAAGTTGGTGGGAGCACGAGCACCTGTTTTGATGATGAGTACCGGCCGGCATTCAAAGAGCTAAGAACGAAGATTATCAGGTATAATGATGAAGACCAGAACCAGGGCTCCCAAGAGCACTGCCCTTGCGACCTAGCAGCAAAAGACGAAGGAGAAACAACGACTTTTCAGACAGAAGAAGAGAGCTAGAAAAGCGAGCGCTCAAATATATTGAGGGATGCTACGCAAAAAGTTCTACCAATGGTTAAGTATTCATCCAAATGGTACAGGATAAAAATAGGCTTTACGTGGACACCTAGCAATTAAGCCGCGAGCCTACTCGCATACAGAGTCAAATTGGGCTTAGACTAGAGCCCCAAGATCTACCCCTCGATAGAATCTAAGTACCAACTGTATGGAACATGTTGAGGCATGTCCACACTCCTTGGTAAGGGGTGAGGTCTATCTAACACCTCTTGCATCCAGAAATAAAATCCGTAGATAATATAACCCGATGTCATATGTTTCCGCTTGGAGTAAACACAGCCACCACGATACTCCAACAAGGGGGCCTACATCATAGATAGTCTCCCAGATGACTCGGCCACCTGGGATAGGCACATCTATGCCCTCTCAAGTTCCAACTTCCATCTCAACCACATTCATGATTGGATAGAAGCCAACTTACAAAATATCGTCAATGCTAAGCCCGGCAGGTACCCTAAAGACGAAGGGGTGCCGCGGCCTCTGCCCTCCAAGGATCTGCACGTAACAGAAGGAGTATTGCGATCTATATTTGCAGCCTTGGCTAAGCGTTCAAAACAGAGGGTCATAGTTCAACCTCCTCCAAATGGTACAAAGAGCGATCGGAAGCCTGCAGAGATGAGGGTGGGAATGTTGTAGTAAATGCGCAGCCGGTGATGACAATTAGTCTCTTTTATGCCGCCTATACAATTTTCTCAACTACTCCGAACTTTTTCGCACGGCAAATGATTAGAGACTCAAGAATTCCAGATCGAAACACCTTTTTATGGATTTTAGGGTCGCCTGTGGTAGCGTGAATAGAGACGAGCTATACAAAGTCATGCCACTACTCGACATCAGTGCTAAACTCGTTTCATTTTTATATATTTTTGAAGCAGACAAGAATTTTTACTATTTGGGTTCAACTGTAACCTCCCCAAATTAAATCAGACTAGTCGAAGAATCACTCCTGCCGATCGTTGTTTCTTCGGATTTAGAAGGCATCTTTGAAGCAAGGCCCTGTCTCAAAGGACCACAATACCCTTATCATCCCAGTCTTGCTGTATGAGGTAGAAGCGTTGACTCTGAAACTATCGGATGAAAAATTTCAGGGGTGCTTTGAAAGAAAGGGGGTGATACTGGGGCATGTGAAGCTTATGAACCTAAACGAACGAGCCCACCGAGTTTTTAATTCCAACCTTGAGGGTAAATGCAGTTATTACTTGAAGACCCCATCTCAGGTGACGTGATCAAAGTGAGGACTTCCTCAAAAAACTGGTTAGGGCCAGCGGCGGGGTATGGCTGTGCTCTATTTCTATGCTGCCAACGCCACCCACCACAAAATATGAATTTTACTGAAATCTGTTCAATATTTTTAGGGGAAGTCACAAGGCTAGGGACCGGCCTAACTGGCGAGGGTTGTTGGTTGAGGCCGTGGTCTACAATGGACTGTCTGCACCACCTTAAGTAAGTACAAGAAAAAAAGTAAATCTTGTCAAGCGGAAGTTCCTCCCTTTTAGTAGTTCAGATATGTCCCAAAATGTAAGGCCCTGTTCCATTCCTACACAGTTGATAGTGTAAGTCACTTGATCTACAGCCTTCCTTAGAAACTGCAAGCTGACGATATTTTTTTAATTTTGTGTTTGCCTACCCAAAAATCAGTCTACTTGAAAATTGGAATGCTAACTCCTCTCAAAAAAATTCCTAAAGGACTGGCACATTTAATTGGATAGTCTAAGTTCTAACGCAATATGGTTTCTTACAATGGCTACCAAATAAATGGTTTCATTTCAATATGTGTCCAATTCCTTCTCAGTTCCCCTATGCAATAGTTAATCTGGAATGTAAACTCTCTCATTAAAAGTTTAATTTGGATTGTAATGCAAATCTTTCCCATCAGCAATAAAAAAGATACTGACAACATCAAACAAAATAATTATAATTTTATACCACTTGAAGCACTTGAGTACAATAATATACCTTACAGCTACACTAAATGGCCAGGCCACCCTCTTGGCTACGACGCGACGACACACATCATTGACTTACCACAAAATCCTCAAGTATCTAGATTGATTTACACGCCCGGTTAGCTGCATCAAAGCAACATCTGTCGTTTGAAGATTGAAGAACACTCACTCTCCTCTCTCTCTTGTCTTCTATCACAATAACACTTTCAGCTCAGCCTAGCAGATCACAGATGGCAGAAGTCTATCATGCTGGTCCTTTTGGTCCTAACATGCCGTTATCCATCCAATAAAGGCCTCCATGGTAACACAAGTAAATCACCAACAAAACTCAGAGAACCGAACTCCATCAAAGTAATTTTACGCTAATTAAAAAAAAAGTCGTAAATGTATATGTATCTTGGAAAGGAACGTATGACGACGACGACGACGACCGACGACGCGTAGTTAAGTCATGCAATGGAATGTCCTTGTAAACATCAGTCCATCAATACTCTGAGTTAAGTTGCTGATGATGGACTGATGGCATGGCCCCGTCAACAAATCCCTTCCGCATGATGAAATCCAGTTAGCTTGGTCAACGAACACCGTTTGCTTTTGACAAAGGCCAATTGGCCAGAGGATTGAAAGTGCCTTGCAGTCATCACACATACTTACATGAACAACTGAAGAACTGAAGACCAGAAGCGTATAGAGTTTGTGTTAAAAAGTTTTGAATTACGTCCTACTAACTAAACGTTAACGATAATAACAGCACACTGAAGACCTCTAAAGGGTCCGTTGCTGATGTTTAACAGGACTCCTCATGTGTGAAATTGTTATAATGCAGATTTTCTTTTTCTGTAGTTCTTTTGCGCACTCTTATAATATGGTGTTTTGAAATCTGATCCTTTTTTTTTTTGGAGGGGTGCACCTTTCGTCGTATATTCGTAATTAAAAGAACACAAGCACAAAACATAAATCTAGATATATTTTACACGTCGTTTGGCTTGAAGAGTCCTTCGGTACATTTAAGCGCATACTTTGCCAATTAACATTTGAAGGACCATTTAGAGAAAAAAGGTAGGTATGGTATATGCAATACGACAAACACACACATTACGGCGGGCGGTGGTGGCAGTGACAAGGACTCCACTTGTCGTTGTTGTTAGTGATATAATATATGTTACCGTTCGTTGTGCACTTCTAGGCCGTCATCGTCATCCGTCATCGTCCTTGTTCCTATCCTGACTGATATGGAGTCCTGCCGTGGCGCTACCCACCGACTTTATTTGTCAAGAATCGTTGAGTAAAAATAGTTTTATATTACACCAAACCAAGTGGAGTGTTAATATCGTACTTAAAAGTTAAAGGATATCAATTTTCTCCATCATTAGGCTAAGAACTCTCTTTGAAGGTGTTAACTTCATCGCATTCGGGGAAAGAGGCTTACCTACCTACATGCATTGCTCCACATGAACTTTGGTAGATAAATACTTATGTTACTTCGTCGGCGAAGTTTTGTTGGAAATATTTATTGCTTCGTGAGTGAATGTTTGTATTAAGGAGCCTAAGTGGCTCTGACATTTCCAAGAAGGACTTAAGTGTTGAAAAAAGAGGATCGCAGATAATGTTTCCAACCCTTTTGATAATAATTAGTGGTTCAATGAAAAGTATATGAATCAGAGGTGGAGTAGAAGGGCCACCATTAAAAATACTGTTTGTTTATAGTTGAGGTTAAAAGGATTACCAAGAACGCTGCTTCAAAAGCTCTTAAGCCTTCAATAGATTGTTTCTTAAGAAGAGAATAAGACAAGCTGAATTTTTAACTTGAATGAAGTATTTTACTCGGAAAAATGGACAAAATGGAGGATGAGCATTGGTTATTCCTCGAGGTGGCTATAATAGAACTGCGTACACAACTTTGACTGAAGCTGTGAACAAGTGAACTGGTGGCATTTAATCTCTTGACGCTCCCGTTAGGACTGGTAAAACGTTCTTTATCATTGCTTTCAACGTCGAATTCGGATGCAGCATCAAGTTACTCTGGCATTGGCTTCATCATGTAAACGATTACCTACAAAAAGTCACTGGAGACGCTGAACAAATTTGTAGTGACATGTGGAGACTATCAGATTGACGACTAACATTTGAGTGTTTCCGCAGCAAGATCTTGCATGGAAGATGTATGATTTCCACAAGTCGACTGAACCAAAGGACTCTACAAAGTTTGGCACCAAGCCCTCTTATTGAAAATGAGTGCATTTGACATCGATGAACCCCTTTTCCGATGGATTAGAAGTTACCTTTCGGACCTCCTTATTCGCGTTTTCTTGGACAATTTTCAGTCTACTATCCACAAAATAAATGCTGGTGTGCCCCAAGCCTCCGTTTTGTCTCCGACTCTCTTTTTAATCTTTAAAAATGATCTCTTGTCTAATACTTCTAATCCTTTAAATTGTTTTGCTGACGACAGTACTCTCAGCCTTTCATATTCCTTTTGAGATTCACATCCATGTCCTTCGGATGTTTGACTGCAATGGTATCGTATGATAAGCTCATTGAATTCCGATATTAGAAATATTTTTCCCCTTCTGATTTGGCTACAATCTATAAGACATACATTCGCCCGAAGCTTGAGTATACTTCTGATATCTGGGCTGGTGCTCCTGTCTTTCACTTGCGCCTCCTGGATAGGATCCAAAGAAGGGCCTTAAAACTGATAAGGGTAAAACCATTACCGAAACATTTGTTTCACTTGAACATCGCCGTAATGTTTCTTATCTAACCTTGTTTTATCGCTACTTCCACAAACAGTGCTCCTGCGAAATAGCCAGATGCATTTCTCCCCTTAAACAATTTCCCCGTAACACTCGCACCGCTAGGAATTTCAATTAATTTACCCTCGAGCTTAACTTTGGACGTACTGTTAAGTATAAAGACTCTTTTTTTAGTAGCCGCACAACAAGAATGTAGAATGCTTTGCCCGGCTCGATTTTTCCCTCCCATTGATTCCGGAAAAGTTGTTTTCCCCCAAACAAATTGTCAGCTGCCCAACAAGCTTATGAACAACGTGATCGATGCGACGATTTATCAAAGGAAAGAGATAATGTTCTCGTTCTGATTCCATACGTCACTTCCGTCATGACGAAAATTCGAACATACTTGCCTTTCAAGTTCAAACGACTGCATTTCTCCGTGCGTTTTCGGACTTCTGGATGACTATCAAGTATCAACAAATCACAGTCGGATGTTTGGGGAATCAATTAAAACTTCTGTTTTTCGCTCATGAACATCTGTACGTAACGTGTTCGCGTGTTGATAAGCCATTATCTCTATATACCCATCTTTAATTGGCAAGAAAGAGTAGCCTTCCCTTAATAGGGAAGAGTGGGGCTAGAAGGACGACTTCATCCAACTTAGCGTGCGACACTGGAGGCTACTGATGGCTAGGCACCGGACTGGCGCTGTGTGTTTGTTTAGGCAGTGACCTACAATGGACTACATACATATATGCCGATGCCCCATTTTAAGTTTCTTGATACAAAATTGAAACTCGCTGGCTTGCACCGTTTAATGTTTCGTACTTTGTACCCCTATAAATACTCAATGCAAGCAAAATCATAAATTTTTAGACACTCCAGCTTGAAGAGCCTAGTTAAGGAAATGCCCATGATTGTCCTCTTAAAAATATTTTCTTTATATGGTGGAGACTCTCACTGAATCGGAATGTGTCCGCTTTTAATCCTTTGAAATGTATAACGAGAATCTTAGTTTTGCAGCTTTTCTAAAATTAAAGTTTACCTATACTTCTTGAATAAACCATCACCGCAATAGAGTCTCTTTTATTAAAAATCAAGGGAATATAAGCTTGGTCTTTCTTGCTTTTTAATTCTATTCATCGGACCAATTCGTTTAGAATCTGAACAGTATCTTTTTATAAAGACAGAATCTTAATGTACCTATAGTAAATAGTGAGAAATAAAAAAAAAAAAAAAAAAAAGCAGCCGCCGCTGAGACTCGAACCTGGGACCGCTTCCCAACCCAGGTTTTAGAAATGGAATAAATAATTTTTACTTACAAATCTATATAAATATTTTATATAAATAAATAAATACAAATAGTACTTTTTGGAGGTTGGTGCCGTTCGTACGGCGACGAAAAAAATTCTGCGAACTATATCCAAAATTCCAAAACGTCAAACTCAGATATATCCTTCAAGCAAAATATTCAAAGCTGGGATTTTGGCCCGGGTTCGAATCTCGGCGGCGCGGCGGTTGCCTTTTTTTTTTTTTTTTTTAATTTGTTATTATTCACAACATCAAGCGGCTGTGTTTGGATGAGGATATTGGACAGTTCATGGAAGCTGACTTAAAAATGGCCACCCAGATACCATGTATTAATAATGGTAGCTTCCATCGATGCATCTGTCAAAAGAATTGACATAAATATCTTTCTTTTGGCAGATCCATCTGTCGTAAGCTACCTTTACAAATAGCTACATGGTATCTGGGGGCCATTTTGTTGCAAGCTCTGTTTAAGCAACATCGTTAGGTACTTTGCTAAGGGTTGATTTAAACAGTTGTTTTTATGGGCTCTTCATTTTTCTGAATTTTGATTTTTAGAATCAAAAATGTCTCGTTTTTATTAACATTAACGGAAAACGAATAGAGTTGCAATTGGAAATACATATAAAATTTCTTATCAGAAACTGATTGAATAAAGCAACGCAACAATCTGCAACTCTGAAAGTGCTTGCAATCACGGACCAAATATATAGACCGCCAACTCGTACTCCCCTTGCCTGAAACACCCTCGAAATATTTTTTCCTGTCTGTGAATACGTGTACATCTCTCTCTGTGCATTTTGTAATGGCAACTATACCTGCGTATGCCATTTATTTTTTAGGTGTGTTTGCTAAATGGGGTTTAAAAGCAAGAGAGAGCGTCACACTCTCAAAATAAATGGCATATCAGCTGATTTTTAGCTTGTAGGCAAAAAGAGAAACCATACAGTGAGTTGGCGTTCTGTATCTTATTGGTCCGTGCTTGCAATGCTTATTTTCTTTTGCGTTTCCGTTTCTCTTAAACGCACCGTTTCTCTTAAACAGAAACATTTTATTAATTTAAATTGTTACGCCCACAGAAAATATCATTTTACTTGCGATTATAGGTACTATAAGGCAAGTTATGGATTCGTGCAGAAAAAATAAAATGCACGACTGGGTCGCACGAACTTGCTCTAATGAGTGACAGTGGTTTATGCGCTTGAGATTTTGATAAAAATAAAATTTTCAAAATTCTTAAATAAATACTTAAACTAATTTGAGCTGAAAAAAAAGTACGCCATTTTATTTCTTGGATAAATTTGAATTTATGAGAATAAATTTAGAAAAATCTGTGGAGCGGTTTTCGAGAAAAAAAGTTTTTTTTGAAAAACTTTTTGAAAAAAATTTTCAAAAAAAATTCAAAAACGCCAGTTCATAGGTATTCAGCAAATACATTTATTTAAAATTTTTTTAAAAAAAATTAATAAGCAGTTTTCAAAATATTAATTTTTAATTTTTTTTTTTTTAAATGCTTTTAAAAATACAAAAAAATATTTTTCAAAAATATTGGTATGCAATACAAATTGAGCTACCTACAGCTATATGTGTGCGAAATTTCGAAAGAATTGGTTAAGTCGTTTTCGAGTTAGTCGAAAGCAAAAAAAAAACGGTCCTATGGAAAGTACCGTTCTTAGCCATTTTTTAAAACTTTTTTTTCAGCCATATGATTGGTCGTACTTAAAAAGCAACACTGATTTTTTTAATTAAAAATCGTTAGAGCCGTTTTTGAGAAAAATAAGCTTTAACGTAACGGTTGTATGGCAGGTACCGTTATTTTTTGAGCTAAAAAAAAATTTCAATTTCCTTTCTGTACAATACCTAAAAAAGTCTATATACCAAGTTTGAAGCAATTCGGCCCACCCGTTTGGGCTGTAGGTCCAATACAGACAGACAGACAGACAGACAGACATACAGACGGACAGAATTTTTAGACCATCTTTTTTCGTCTTCGCTATCATCGTAATGTCATGTTTGATTGTTATCTCAAAACTTTTTTTTTCGACGAATGCATAACTTGCCTTATAGTACCTATAATCGCAAGTAAAAAATTGAGATAACAATCACACATGACATTACGATGATGGAGAAGTCGAAAAAAGTGGGTCTGTGTCTGTCTGTCTGTCTGCATGTCTGTTCGCGCCTCTGGAGGCTGAACGAGTGGGCAGATTTGCTTCAAATTTGGTATTTAGGATTTATTTGGCCGTCCCTCGGAACAATTTTTTTATTTTTGCTCTAGGTCCAAAAATAACGGCACCTGCCATACAATCTTGAAGACAAAAATTGATTTTCTTAAAATTGGCTCTAACGATTTTGATAAAACTTTCAGAATGCTTTTTTTGCAAGAAAATCTATCTTCTGGTTTGAAATTTTTTTTCAAAATTTGTCTAATAACGGTACCTCTCATAGAACCAGTATTTTCAAATCAAATTTTCTCGTAAACTGTACATTCGATTTCAATAAAATTTTGGCCACAGGAAGTCATTCATAATTTTATTAATATGGCATTTCAAAATTTTCAAATACTTTTTTTTTTGATTTTTTTTAATTTTTTCAATAAAAATTTTTGGTTTTCGAAATATGTTGGAAACGGGTACATTGATTTTTTTTTAATTATTTTTCAAGTGTAAACTACAGATTGCCATATATTTGCATACTCAAATAAATTTCAAAATATTTTTTGAAAAAGTTTTTCAAAAATAACCTTTTTAAAAAAAACTGGTCCAACGATTTTCAATATTTTTTTTCCTAGATTGACGTTTAGCTTTGAAATTTTATTGCATACTTAGTTTTTCCGAGAAAACTCTTAAACTAATTTAAAAAATAAAAGAATCTTCGAAATTATTTAATTTTTTTTTAATATCCATATATGCAGCCACTACGCAATTGCTTATCATAAGAGCAAGTTCGTGCGACCCAGTCGTGCATTTTATTTCACTTATCCTTGAAAAGTCTTATTTTTTTAGGAACTGTCAGCAAAAAAACGCTTCAAGGCTTTGTTCCATTATCCATTATCTCCATTTTAGGTTTCATAACAGAACACTGTCCCATAGTTAGACAAGCCGTAAGACTTGGTGTGATCGGAAGCTACATTTGCAGAAGCTGTATGGACGAAGACGAGGAGGAGATACTTGTCCATCTCGCTTATAGACGGAAACACTTTTAAGACTATCCTTTTTAAATGCGGCGTGAGCTTCGTTAGAAGGTCTAATTTGATCTAAGCTTGTAAGTTTTTAGGGGGTAACACCACAAACTTATGATATCACTTCTTTTAGACTAAGTGTGCCTGCAAATAAATCTCTTGTGGACAGCTACTTTTACCTTACCTAACCTTCCTTGTTTGATCATATTTATAAGGCAAAGGGACTTTGTTGAGTTTTTGGAGGAACAAATTATTCGTTTCAAATCTCTATTTTTCACATGAACTTATAATAGATACCATTTTATTGATTCTTTTACCAATTGAAGACTCATTTAACGTTTTTTATAAATTCATATTCAAAGGAAAGAGCTTAAAAACACAGTTTTGTAATATCAAAGTGAATGAAAATTCCACAGCGCCAGCGCCTGAAACTAGTGATCAGCAAATCATTTACCCTCGAAACATTTCCCCAAACATTTCAAAATCTTTTGTTAACACGACAAACCCTAATTTTTTGTTTCTTAAAAAGTACCTACACAAAATAAATAAAAGATATTATTTTATGGGGATGCGGTTTTACGTTGTGTTCTTAGTCGAGTCTTTAAGTCCAACCCTGGCTTGCACCGTTTAAGTGTCGAATAGTTCCATCCATTCCATCCATTGTTATTTTGATTTTATGTTTGAACTGTGTCACCATTTCGCAGTCTTTTATCTGCTTACAATAATTTTAAAAGTCTTGTTACAACTTACCCCTGTTTTGGTTACAACGAACCCCTTATGTGGGGTACATTGAAACAACATATTTCCAAAATGATGTTCATATATCTTGAAATCTTCGGAATATGTAGCTGAAGCATGTTTCTCAAATTTAAAAATCCTGGGAGACGCATCGGTCTTATAAAAAGTGTTACTTTTATCCCCACTCTCTACTTTTCTCCCTATATTTTTAAAAGACACCAAACCAGATGACTTGTCTCTAAGCCTGAGGCATGGTGAGTCGCACAAGGCTCTTTTCTTTAGATTGTATTTTATCTAAAGCTCTTACAACTTGTGTTTAAATAATTTTCCGCTATCCAAGTTGAATGCAACACCACATCATCTCACAACAAATCAACAAATTTGCCTTGAATCGATATCAAACAAAAAACAGACTTTAAAAAACACGCTGGCACGATCATCAGATAACTGTATTAACAAAACTCTGACTTCTGTGATCTCCTTCCATTTTTTTTTTCTTTTCCAATGATTGCAATCCAATTTGCTTGTGCACTGCATAACTGAACAAAATTGATTCCTTGGTCCGATAATAATCCCATGAACTCTCTTGCATGCATATTTAAGCCAAATCCGATTGAGGCATATATACAGAAAAGAAAAACCAAAAACCCACCAATTATCCCTTCCAGGTCTGCGTCCAGGTGGAACTCATATACTCTCGAAGATATACATACCTGCAGCTGGATCTGGAACCATACCATTACAACATTGCACTATGGATGCATTCACTCACTGAAGCAGCAAACACAATTTATTGGGTTGACTTCATCCCGAGATTACATAATTAAATGTTTCCTACCGATGCGATGCGATGCGATACGATACGATGTTGTGAAGGTATGTGCTCCAGAAAACCAAGTAAAAGGAAAACCATAAAAATTACTGATGATGATCTTCCCTTCCACAAGGAGCCATCACACACAAAAGCGAGAACAACAGATTTCAAACCTTAGATATGCGTCCGTCGTCCGTCCTATCCTAAACTATATTCATTATACATCACAGTTCGCATCCAACAGGTTGTTCTTCATCATCCAAACACAACAATCCACCTGCTCCGGAAAGCAAGAACTCTCATAAAAAGAAGATTTAAAATTCCATGTATCACGTAATTGAGAGCTCGCATCAGGGTATTAAAAAATCCAGTACCTTCACTCTCGCATGCATTTAATCTGCAATTTTCTTGGACGGCAAAGGCAAACCGCATAGCTGAGACTTTAACGACATGGACGACAACGACGCCGAAGACGAAGACATCACCCAGAAAATCCATTCAACCAAGTGAATCCGTCATAAAACGGTATTTGGAAGTTTTTCGGAAACTAAAAATACCACCTTGCTTCAATTAAGGACGTGTTTATGGGCCATTTCGAGTTGGCCTTTGGGGTAATTAAAACATTGTGTCTTCTCTTGTTACTCTTCCCTATAGCTTCGGCTATGTCTTCAAACTAATTAAATATGGATGAAGAAATTGACGGTGGCGAGGCGCTTCGTAGCGATAGAAACCGGTGACGTGTGAATGTGTGTATAAAGTTTATTGCAACAAATTCCCTTCGGGTCAATCGTGACCTTTTGTACCTATCACATGACCCAAACGGAAAAAGATTCCATTGTTTTGTTTTGCCTTTGAAGAAGATGGGAAGTCATACTTACACGCCCGGCAAATACCTACCTTGAGAAGATTATAGGAACATTTTAATTTGTTCGGATGATTTTTGTTTGCATTTTTACGATGGGAACGCTCTCCTTTTGACTGAGCTGTGTGGTGTGGTTGTGTGAAGAGGGATCATGGGAGTTAGGGGAGCCAATTGTTCCCTATGTTTTGTGTGATCCAGTTTTTATGACTTGTAATGAAGTGTTATTATTGCCTCAGTGTAATAGACTTTGGCTTATCTGATTCCGTTTTTGGCATAATACGGAGAGTAAACGGACCGTAATATTAATTAAATTGTTTGTTAGAATATTTTACTTGTTTTTGTTGTTGTTGTTTCAAAATAGGCACTTTTTATATGACTTCAATTGAAAAGAAGTATTTCTTTCTGGATCATTAATTTGTTTGCTGTTGTTTTGGGAAGAAGAATTTTTCAATTGAATAAGTGATGAAAGGTATTTTTTGAGTGTGTGAAGTTAACACCCCGTTTTTTAAATCGGTTTTTTGAAAACTGAAGAATTTAAGGTTGTGAGGAAAATTTTTTAAAATCTCGTGCTTCGGATCTATCTTTTTTTTTCCAAAATTTAAACTTTTTTGGCTGCAAGAGCCGAAAATTTGTGTGTTCAAAAATTATGTGTGTCACCATTCTTAGATTTTAATTCAAAGTTTATCCAAAATATTCTTAAAAGTTAATGTGGACCCGTTTTTAATTTGAGTTTCTGACCGTTCCAAACCCTTGTGCTAGCTTTAGTCAAGCGAAACCGAGCAACAGTCTTTTGACTTAGCATCCATCAGAGTTGACGCAGGCTACCAGGCTTAAACAAATAGTGTCCAAAACTGACTTGTTGTGAATTTAGTGTCTACTGCCATTTCGTTTTGAATTTAGTGGATTCTGCAGGCTCCGGTCAAGTCACACTAGACTAAGACTATTTTCTTTGGATTGCGTTAGGTTGGACCCCGGAACTTTCGAATTGTACAAAACTTGGGTTACAAAATTTTTAACTTATACTAATTTTGTATAAGATATAGAACTACAGAAGTGCGATTCAGTAATCTTAAGTTCGCGCTCCTTCAAAAGTACCTAAGCCCGTTGAGCTAACAACGGGAATACTAAAATGCATCTCATAAATGGCGCCCGATAAGGGGCTTTTTTTTTAATACTAGAATCGCTCAGTGGTCGAAATTCGGCTTTTAAAATGCCCAAACTGTGGGAAAAAAATTTCACAGCGAATTTATACGAAAAAAATGGTAAAAAAACACACCAAGAAATTTTCACCTGTATTTTCCAAAAAAAAAAAAAAAAATTACAAAACAAAATATTCCCAGCACACCTTCTCAGTAATACCTTTCCAACGATATATATATCATCTCAATCGGTTGGGTAACCACCTCGCAATTGGTACCACACAAAAACTGTTTGCCTATTTATATGTATTAGGTAATGCGCTGGATCGGCCTCGGAGTTTGTCCGCTGCATCATTGGTATCCAAACATTTTGTGGAAGTTCTTTCGGCCCAATTTAGGGTTAGAGTTAAGAGAAGATATCAAAATCGATGTTCATCTAGTTATATGTATAAGAATTTGGCACCCACCAATCATAAAAGTTTAGAAGACCCTTTTCTACGGTATATTCACTTTCTTTTTGACGTGACGTCTAATAAATCGGAATATATTTGAAGCCCTCACGAAAAAGTGTCACAGTCACAGTCACAATCACAGCCACAGTCACAGTCACGTTACTATCTGCTTTGATAGCCTAGAAAGTCAATAAACTGAGAGGGGAGGGTGTTGGGTGTGGTTGGTGTATGTTAGTGGTGGGAGGTGGGAGGGGGGATGTGGTGTCCGGCAGAGGAAAAGCTGTCAAAAATGGTGGGTGGTTGGTTGGTGGTTATAGTTGGTGTTGATGGTGTGGCAAAAATTGTCAAAAATAATGGGTGGTTCCTTATTAGCCGGATGTGGGATGGGTGTTTAGGGTTTGGGGGAATTTGGTATGGTTGGGGGAAGGGGAATTGTCAAATGTGTTGGGTGGTTGGCTGGCGGTTGAAGTTGGGTTGGATGGTTGGCGGTTTAGGTGGTGGGGATGGTTGATTTGATTGGGGGCGATGAAAAAATTGTCAAAAATGGTGGGTGAGTGGAAGGTTGTTGTACGTGGAGTAGAACTGGTTATCACGTAATCCGACTTTACAGACAACCAATTTTTTTTTTGTTTCTTTTCTTTCCTCATCTTTATTGTCCCCCAGTTCCCACACAGCATTCACGGCTTAGTGTTTAAATAATGCAAAGTGCCCCACAAAAATGTTACAACTATCCCCGACACGCAATTAAATGTAAAATGAAAACAATATAAATTGGGGTTTAACTATCTTGGAGTAGCCTTGGCGTAGAAGACACAGCACAGAGCTAATAGATTTCTAGGTTTAGGGACTGAAATTAAGCTGATTTTATCTAATTCGGGCCTCCTTCTGCTCCAAATTTTCTTTCAATGCGTCGATTTCTGACTAGATATCACAAATTTCGAATAAATTCCTTCAAGTCTAAAAATTCAACTTAAAAATCGTACTCAAATTTTGATCAGTTGCTTAAGCTTTTTTTTTTTTAAATCGAGTTCTCAGTTCTTCTTCCAAGAAGTTATATTTTTAACTTTTTATATGTTAGAAAAACTTAAGTTTGCTCATTAAATGAACTTCTTTAGTGTCCTTAAATTTGAAATCATGGGTGCTTTGACGAATTCTACTGGCTTTTCACCAGTCTTGATTTGATTCGCTGGCTTTTAATATAATCCCAAATCTTATTCCAAGCTATCGAAAAAGTGCACTTATCTTACCATTTTCCACTTGTAAACTTTTCCAAAAGTAAACATTTTGATAGCTTGAGAATCGAAATATTTAATAAAATAATTAATAAGCGTTGTGGGAATACGACAACATAAAAATTAATCGCGATAAGAATAGTTGGCAGGTATTTCCAATATTTCGCGAATTTTTCGAATTTTCATTCAGGTTTTGGAGAATGGCGACTATCCAATAAATATTCATCATTAACAATCTCGTTTAAGTTACTGAGCTAACGCTCGTGGCCATTTTGAAATCATGAGTTTGGGTACTACCCAAATGTTCTACGAACTCTTCGTAGTACCGTACAGGTAGGTCTCATTTCAAGTTCTCTTTGGAAAGTCTCGTAGTCTTGTAGCTATGTGCCTTGTTGGCAACTTCTGTTGTTGCCCCAACTTTCAAAATAGGTCTTCGTAGCTTCCATATTTGTAAAAAGTGACGTTCCATGCAAATTATGAATTTTTGGTTCCTAGGTTCCAATAGGTGCCCAGGATAATTTTGCTACTGATAATTTTGATATATATTTTCTTAAAGTTTTTACAAAAATGAAGAATGGGAAATATTTATTACGTGAACACTGAACAGGTCTGCGATATCTCTGAGATAAGTTATCCCAATAAAAATTATTCATAAGCTTCGTTCATCCTGTAACAACTAAAAACCAAAGCAAACTTTTAACAAGATATAACCCTATTCATTAAGGATAAGAAGCCGGATTCATCCACACCCACAAACCAACTTTCTCCAAAGTACCCGCTAACACTCTCACCCAATCACATAAAATATTTGCATATGCATGCATCTTAGCTAACTTGTTACCTTAAGGACATAAAGATAACTTTTTCATTTCATAAAATACAGCAAGGATATGGATTTTATTTCGGCTATGTTATGCATATGTAGAGGTAAAGGACTTGTAATTTTCTTCGTACAGGATGAACCCAAGAACCATAACCAACAATATCTAGGAAGATGCACAGGATGACGACAATATGATGGTCGGGTCGTGCGTCTTCTCGTAGTGCCAAAAATTACCGAACATTTATTATGCATGCAAAACATTGAAAACTTTAATTACCTTCGGGGCCGTAATAAAACGTTCGAAATCACATAACGAAACAATGGTTAAAGATACTAAAACGGATTGTAAATCTGCTTCGTAAGGAAAGAGTATATCTATCGGTCGTGTGGTGGTTTGTTACCTTGTTACTATTACCTACCTATACAAAGAAGATAGTTGAGGTATAAGATGTATCATAACTTTCACAAACTATTTATGTTTCTTTTTGCCTGTAAGGATAAGAGAAATTCCTTCCTTCGTATGAAGGAATTTATAGTTTCTTCATGCTTAGGAATGAGGATAAGTAGATAAAAGATGAAGAAGACAAAGTTTTTTTTATATTAGAGTTTTGCAAGAGAGTCCAACGCTTTGAGGGATTGGATAACTAAAATTAACGGACAAGAGACTTTATTCTAGAATTTATATGGAATTGTGATGGCTAGAGGATACATACGTAAGAACCTAGTCCATACATGTTGGAAGAATTTTTCAAAACTAAAATTTACCATTTACAAGAATGTTTAAGATCGGGAATGAGAACAAATGTTTGAAATACTCACTCTGTTATGTCATCATGACTCATGGCCGAAGGTAGAAATACATTTTTATGTTCCAACACTGAAAAAAATCTCGGACTAAATATTTTATAAGGAGACCATAGAAAGAATGTTTTCCAAAAATTTTTTTTTCTAAAGTCTGGGTTGGTTTGATCCTTGATTTTCTGTAATTTCCCGTTCTGTTCCATAGTTCCTACTTATTTGCTCAGTTTTTTTTTTTGTCTATGCTTAAAATCATTTCATTTTAACACAAATACCCAGACGCAAGCCCGATTTCTGACGAACAAAAATACTAAGAAACTTGATCAACATTCAAAAATATTTTTTTTCTTACAAGTGAATTTTGCTCAGTGTATTTTATTCTTATCACTTATTCATCCCTTCGTTTAACATACCGATTTTCATTCTAAGGGATAATATAAATACCTTTGCAAGTAACTTATAACATTAGCATAAGGAATAATGTAAAACATGATTGTGATGATATTATCCTGAATATGTATCCATCAAAAGGATATTTCAAGAATTGGATGATAGAATCATAAGTATATGGGCTGCTCTTTTCAAAAGAACAAATTTCCAAGCAATTTATTAGAGAGATATGTGGGCGTTTGTCCATAAGAAATACCACATTATTCAAAGGAATTTTTCTTGCTGCAACATTATGGGTTGTTTGCGTAAATGCATAACAAATTTCTTTTTAACGTTTGAGTAAAATTTTGTATTAACCTGGGAGCATTTTTTTATTGGAAGAAGCTGTGAAAGAAAAATATGAATTTTTGGGGATTCTTATAACCTGGATTCAGATCGATGAAGCTGAAGGATAACTTTCTTAAAAATTGGTTTCATAATTCTATTGCCTTTCTATGAATGTTAACAAGGTCCTTAGGAATTTCAACCACTCGGTTTATCATGGTAATCTCCACTAAATATGCACCTCCACTTGGCTCGATTTATTCTCCAATTTCACACTCTTTGTAGTATAGATCTCCCTTCACAGCCCACTTCATCGCAGATGAGGTCTACCTTGTCTTCAGATTCTCCCTCGTGTGGAGTTGAAGAGCCGTCCATTGCCCAACCATTTTTACTCGCGATTATATAGGTTCTAACAGCACGGTTTTGTGATTTCGCTGATCTATCAGGAAGCGATGCTTTATCAAAGCTAACATCTCATCCAACATCTCCACGGTTCTTCCCGACTGGGCTTTTACCCAAAGAAACAGCGATAAGCTTTAAATGTCCGTTCTGATGTAGTGCTCCGTGCTAACAGCACTGCCCAGGAAGACAAAATGTGTGACTACGTCTAAGTAATACAGTTTCTAGTGTACTGGGTTGGGTGTACTCAACTTTCAAACCCACTGCTGTTACAGCTGCAAAGGAGTGAGTCGTCTTCTCTTAACCCTATGGTGATGGTGTCGTTTCAGTGAAATCCCTGTCAATTTTTAACAGAGAAACGAGCGTTCTCGAACGTCATTCTGGGGGGCTTATCCAGGATCAGGAGCTGCGTGGAGATTTGGCTGTGTTCAAACGGTTCCGGTTATAGTCCATCTGCTCTTCTTTAAGTGGTTTTAGACTGGTGATATGGCTGCAATTCTAGGTTGTCATTCATATTGACTTTTACCGGTCGTTCATTGGGGCCGTCTTACATGTCAGTTGGTTGAGGTAGTCTCTCCGAACGGTAAGCATCGACTTCGTATTAACGACAGTGTTTCCATACTTCCTGCATCCAACAGCGGCTATTGGATTATAATGTTGATGGTCTTTTCTTCTCAAGCGTCTCTGCATCTCCTCGACCTGACGTTGATGGTGACTTTATTTTGTCTTCTTTCCTTCACTCATCATAGAGCTTTGAGGACGCTCTAGTACTATCCTGAGCGACGACCTGTACGCCTACGTTTCGGACTTAATTGCCTTAGCTTTCGCGAAGAACTGAAGGTCCTAGCCTCACAGAACAATATTACCACGCCCAGGTGCCCAGAAAACGGAAAAAAAATGTTCAAAAAACCAACGATCTCGTGTTGGCAGATCGCCGATTGAAGGTTCAAGAGATAGCTCAGACTCTAGGTATCGCAGAAAGAACAGTGAATCATTATTCTTCACGAAGAATTGTCCATGAGAAAGCTGTCGGAGCGATGGGTGAGTTTGCTCACATCAGACAACAAGCGCAACCTTGAGACCACATCGGCGACGTGTTTGGCGCTGTTTCAGCGCAATCCAGTGGATTTCTTGCGTCGTTTTGTGACCGTTGAAGAAACATGGATTCATTGGTAAACACCAGAGACCAAGGAACAATCTAAACAGTGGACTTCACCCGGGGAACGAGCTCCGAAGAAAGCGAAGACTGCTCCATCACAAGGTGTGATCCACATCGATTACCTCCAGAAGGGTAAAACAATCACGGGGCCCTACTATGCCGACTTTTTGGGCCTATTCGAGTCCGAGTTGAAGGAAAACTTCAACGTTTGGTGAAGAAAAAAGTGCTGTTCTACCACGACAACGCGCCGGCTGACACCTCCCCCGAATTGGTCGAATTGCGTAATGAATTGCTGCCCCATCTTCCTTAATCTCCAGGCCATTTCCCCTGTGACTTCTTTTTGTTTCCAAACCTGAAAAAGTCACTCACCGGGAAGAGATTTGGGTCGAATGAGTAGGTCATCGCCGCCACGGAGTCCTATTTTGCAGACCTCGTTAAAACATGTTTTTTGTACGGGTTGAAAAAGTTGGAGCATCGCTGGGCCAAGTGTGTTGAGCTAAAAAGAGATTAAGTTGAAAAATAAATCGTCACTGTTCCAAAGTTTTCGTTTTTCTTTTGAAGCCAAGTATTTATTGAATGACCCTCGTATACATACCTCATCAAAGTCCTGGTTGGCTACTCATGTTTTCCTAAGCCTTAAAAGCAGCTCGCTATCATTAACTTTTCACATTTTATGCCCCGGAATATAGACCCATCTAAGGAATTTCCAGTAAGCAGAGCCTTGGCTTTGATGAAGCATCACTTCTTGAAAGATCAGCGGAATCAAGCATCATTGCACGTATAGTTAGTAGTCGGTTGGAAAACCGTCAATACTAACCGCGTGCTGTTGACATGTGTTCTCCCTTCTGTTCTATCTGTCTGTCTCTCTGCAAGGTCATCAATTATTGGACATCTAAAGATCGGCAAGTTTTTTTTGCACATCAGTCACACCCTGGAAGCCTCAAATCGTTAAGAATTGTATCTTGTGAAAAAACTCGATGGTTTTAATTCACTTCATCATCACTTCAATTCAAACGAAATAAAAGATTGTTTTGAGTAAAATAAAAAAAGAATTATTACTTACAACTTGTTAATGACATAGTTTTTTAAAACAATTTTTACATCCTTCAAGGTGTCAGAACCATAAAACCACTCTAACTTGATTACTTTTCATTTGATCCCTTGATGATCCTTTGAAAACAAAAACTCTTTGTAATAACCATTACAATGACAGTTGAATGCTTTCGTTTAGACTTCATACTTCAAGCATTATAATTTCATCTGATGAAGTAGAAAGAAAGAGATTATACGCTAAACAGATGCTGCAGGATTCTGTTGAATTATTTGCCCGCGAAAATGTTGACAGCTTTATAAGCTTTATGCAGTTATATGCAAGGTTCATACACACACACACACTAACACACCATCATTTATAATACAAACTAAAGGAAAGATGATAAATGCATGGGATTTATCACCGAGAACTCTGAGCTCTACCAAACCAAAACATTCAGTTTTATATTAAAAAATAAAATGCACGACTGGGTCGCACGAACTTGCTCTTATGATAAGCAATTATTGCTTAGTGGCTGCATATATGGATTTAAAAAAAAATTTAAATAATTTCGAAAATTCTTTTATTTTTTAAATTAGTTTAAGAGTTTTCTCGGAAAAACAAAGTATGCAATAAAATTTCGAAGCTATACGTAAATCTAGGAAAAAAAAATATTGAAAATCGTTCGACCAGTTTTTTTTTAAAAAGGTTATTTTTCAAAAACTTTTCCAAAAAATATTTTGAAATTTATTTGGGTATGCAAATATATGGCAATCTGTAGTTTACATTTGGAAAAATAATTTGAAAAAAAATCAATATACCCGTTTATAACATATTTCGAAAACCAAAAAAATTTTTGAAAAAATTATAAAAAATCAAAAAAAAAAGTTTTTGAAAAATTTGAAATGCCATATTAATAAAATTATAAATGACTTCCTGTGACCAAAATTTTATTGAAATCGAACGTATAGTTTACGAGAAAATTTGATTTGAAAATACTGGTTCTATGAGAGGTACCGTTATAAGACAAATTTTGAAAAATATTTTCCAACCAAAAGATAGATTGTTTTACAAAAATAGCATCCTGAAAGTTTTATCAAAATCGTTAGAGCCGTTTTTGAGAAAATCAATTTTTTTCTTCACGATTGTATGGCAGGTGCCGTTATTTTTGGGCCTAGAGCAAAAATAAAAAATACGTTCCGAGGGACGGCCAAATCAATCCTAGATACCAAATTTGAAGCAAATCGGCCCATCCGTTCAGGCTCTAGAAGCGCGAACAGACAGACAGACAGACAGACAGACAGACAGACAGACAGACAGACAGACGGACGGAATTCCCAGACCCACTTTTTTCGACTTCTCCATCATCGTAATGTCATGTGTGATTGTTATCTCGAAATTTTTTTTCTGCACGAATCCATAACTTGCCTTATAGTACCTATAATCGCAAGTAAAAAGGGATAAAGGATGTGGAAGGACTATACTCCTAAGAAGATTTCGCTTGTATCGTTTAGAATCGTTTTTGCATTCATGTCTATGCCTCAGGGATGTTCGAAGTAAAACCAACGACGACGATTATGATGGCATTGTGTTGATGCCGATGTCTGCATTACATCGGGAACATAATAAACATCGTCCTAGATTTTCCCCGTTATATAGGTGTGAATGCCATGAAAATTTAATGCGCACATCATGTTATAGGACTTGCAGCAATCGGTATTCGGTGTGACATAGCATCAGCAGAAGGAGTGGAAGATTCTTTAATTTGCATAATATCAAGGTGTATTTCCGCGGTAATTTAACCCAACTTTCCAACACTTCTGGGATCTTTTCTGATATTTTTGGCGCCTTTGATGTCACATAAAATTTTTGTGGTACTCTTTTATTTCTTAAAACCGTTCTTGACTCTTTGAAAAGGTGATTTTTTTAAAATGCCGAGAAGATGAGTTAATTTTGAAAATAGTGCCCGCTGTCATTTGTGCTTGGCTGCAACCTTTTGAACACCATACTGTTTGCAATGATGATCTCCCTCTGTTGGAAGTGTCTGCGAAGGGGAAATAATTTTTGAATGAATTATGCTTCTTGTTGCTTTAGCTTTGTACATCTCATTTCGCTGTCCTTTTTATTAGGGGAAGGATTCCAAGTGATAGCCCTACTTGATTCAAGGCAACTATCTGTTGTACTAACTAATATGCCACATTAAACTTATCGTCCCGGTAAAATTCACCTTTGCAATAATCCGCAAAGGGATGCCAACCTAGCGGCACTCGTTTCTGATCACCATACAAGGTATATTGTACAAAGACACCGACTCGACTTAAGGGCAACCGTTAATGTTTGTGCACCACCATCGTCATCATAATCGATGAATTCGATGGGATGAGAGAAAAGGGAGAGAGAAGTAGAGAAGAGGGATGGAGTGGGGACGCTAACGGAGTGCATTACATACACTCCATTTAACAACATCATTGAAGCGTCATTATTATCATCATCTTCGCGGGAAAAGATATGTCGCGCGTTCCATTTATACAAATGGATCTGTCAGAGCATCAGGCAAGAAATACTCGTACTCTCCCACCATTCATTGCATCCTGATGGCTTGGCATCCAAGCATCATCATCATCATCACACTAACAACACCAAGCACAAACAACAATGTCACATACATTAAATTTACACCACTTATCCCTTGAGATTTATGTGATTGCATCTTTGCTCCGCCACGTAGCCGTCGCCGTCGCCGTCGTAGAGATGACATGATTTGGAACATTCCCTTAATATGGAATGGGGAATAGCATCAGCTCTCTAAAATGTTGGCCTTCAGGCCCATACTACACGAGTTAACATGTAAAATGTAAAAATTTAATCCGCCTCCGCCATGATGCCGGAAGACAACACACAGAATCTACACTCAATATACAACATACATCGCCATACCAACAGCTGTTGTATTTTCGTTTAAATTTTTTTTTTTATTTTTTTTTAACTGTTGCGCCCTTATAATGAGCAAACAACAGTTGTTACACATTACACACTGTACAGTACACAGAACACATTAGACATTCACATTCAAATTCAACCAGAGGGACATGTGACATAATAGTGGAATTTTCTCATAAAACTCTCATTGCGGGTGGGGCAGAATTCTCCCGTGGCAAATCCTTTACAATAGCTAGCTTGCTGCTCAGGACAGAGGACGACAGGGACCATGAAAAGCATCGCCATCGGTGCGATGAATGTATACAGTAACCCCTAGATAGCCAGAAGGGTTTGTGTTTGAATGTTATATTTGTTGCGTCTTGCGTGGCGTGGCTATGGCGTGGGTGACATCATTATATGCACATTAATGTAAATATTTTACAAAAAAAGAACGCAATAACAATCGTTAGAATAATTGAAGGGTTCCATAAACTGATTGGATAGGGGTCTAGAGCTGCCTATTACACTTTAAACGACTTTGAATGTTGATTAAAGCCTTACGCACATAGTTCAGGATTGAGATGAAAGTAAGAAGATAAAAAAGAAAATTGACACGCGCTTAACCCCGACCACAGAAAATAATGTAACCTTAATTTCGCATCATTAGCCTGAAAAACAAGGGAATCGATATGAATTTTTGATGAGAAAGGGTCAATTTTCTGTCGAATTTCTCTGTTTCTGAATTTTATATAGGAATTCTAATTCGAATTATTGTTGCTTTGAGGCTTGATAAGTATAATATGACAAGGCTAACTGAAAAAAAATGCTTTGATCATGAAGTTCGGACTGATAAAGTTTCAAATAATTTAGGAACAATAAATTGAATTATATCATCAGTCTTAGAAATAAGGTTCAATACAAACTTTTCAAACACTGCTATTTCGTCTTCATCCACTGTCTGTATCTTAAAGGTCCTAACCATTGGTTTAAAAATATTATTTTTGAAATAAAAGCGGTGTGCCACAGGGATTCATTTTGGACCCACTTCTGTTTCCCTCATAATTTTTAATCAGAATTCAATGAGCTTCCATTGAAGTTCCACATTCGATGAACAGGGATGTGAATCTGGGAACTGTAAAGATTGGTTCCATTTGTTCGATGAGATAAACCATTGTTTAAGAAACCAAGTCGGGCCTTATTTCTGTAAATTAATTCGTCAATGGTTATTGCTTTGGGTATTAAAAGTGACACAGAGTCCACATCTCTTCCTTTGATTAAATATATTTAAGTGATTTCAAAATCGCAGTTTCACATTTTCTTAGGCCCCACGTTGGGCACCATTTCTGCACACTAACTTGTTACTGGAGATTTCTTTTGAAAGCCATACTGGGCAACAAATTGCTTTTGATGTAATATACTAAAACGATTTCCAAATAAAATCTAGTTGCTTTGATGAGTAATTGCTTTATATGTAGTTATATAAATAATATTTTTGTTTTCTGTGGAAATACTGGGTAAAGTGAAAAAAAATATAGGGACACTCATTCAATTTCCTCTTAAAATAAGTGATATATCCTGATTTCAACCGCCGCCGCTCAATCCCCAACCAAGCACAGTCAAGTTGATTGAGACCTCGAATATCAAAGTCTACCCTTCAGTTGAGGCCCCACGTTCGTCGCCAATTTGCTAACCAGTTTTTCAGAAGGGGCTGCTTTCAGAAATAGAAGCGGCACTAAGCTTATTGATGCAATAACCAGCACGCCGCAATCGTTCCATAGCAAAAAGCAGTGTCTTTGAGCACGGTAAAAACTTTAAAACTCCCTGCGTAGTTTCTCGGGCAATAAGATATTATCCAGACTCCACGGGGTTCATATATCCTTTCTCAGCAGTGGACTTCTTGCGTTAAAGTTACTCTTATGCTCATGGAACAATAAGAAATTCCAGCTTATTTTGAAATGTCTCTAAACTATACATAATGTCCTTCAGATTTGTTGACCGCATTTCAACCATTAACTGTCGTATTTCTATCCTCACATCTATGGTATTTCTGTATTAAAGTACGCTATCGAAAGAGATTGAAGGGATCGTTCAACCTTTCCTTCAAGATCTCAGCTTGACACCAACAATCAGAAATGGGAGGTTCAAAATTAATACATTTTTTTAAATTCTGTGCTCAAAATGTTCTCAACTATTTTTCACTGGAAGTCCTTTTTTTCAGAATTTTTAGTTAATAAGCGTGAAACATTAATTCTTAGATTATAAAACTGTGATAAGGAATTGTGAAGGATCATTTCCATGCCATTGATGATCGATCCTTTTCTTCTATTTCAAAATATTCACCTAGCAGGTGAATTTAAGAAAATTTATATTTTCCCATGATCATAAAAAAATAAATATCTTCCCATCGTAATTCCTTTAAGTTAAGCATGGAATATTAGAACTCTACACAAGTAGGTATCACAAAATATCATGAAACCGTGTATCATTTTAAATCAGGCGATACGGTCATTTATGATACCTTTGTGCACCTTGGACATTGGAAGTGTCTATAAATAAATACACACCCTTCGATATCCTAACGAAGGACCCTTATCAAATCATTGCGTCGATGTTTCGGTGCGTACAGGTGTAAGTTATCCAATGAAGATGCACCCAAAATAAACATAAAAAACTCTACTTGGCAGGTGAAACTATAAAAACCGATTTGGATTACATTTTTGGTCCTGGAAATTATATGGTTTTGACTGAATGGCAGGTGAATCGGTATTTATAGAAGTCCTAGATAGAGAGTCAGAGTGAAAGGATTTTTACACCTTAAGCATCAAATAAAAACAAATAGAGAGTTAACTTTATGCGGGAATATACAAAAAAAGGATTCAAGGACCCCACATCCATCTGCAGCACAAAAACCACCAACTTAACTGTCGACTGCGAACAAACCAAACCAAACAAAACACAAAAATAAAGGATCTTTGTTAAAAAATTTTCCACCTGAGCAAACAAATCACCCGAACATAACTCAGGACCAGAATTAGATTGTTGGATTTTAACATTCTGTGTGCCACCTTTTGCTTGTATAACCAAAAACACTACCAACGACACCGGTGTTTGCTGTCAGGATAAAGGAGCCATATCATTTGTTACAAATGTCCATCGAATATCGATCCAAAAACAAGAAGACGATAGAAAAAAAAAATAATATTATTACCGTGTGCCAAATAGTGCCAGGGATTCTGTGCCAGTCATTTGTATCACTTTAAAGGATACATCACAAATTTAGGGCCAATAAAAATTGCATCCTTTATAGACCAGAGACCGAAGACCGAAGTCGATAGAATAGCCATAGAAAGGATACCGCAAGATAAATGAGTAGAAATAAGGAGCGCACACCTAGTAGACTAGACCGACGACGACCAACCGAACCCAACCGACACAAAGTAGGTAGCCAAAGGAATGCTTATTGGATGAAAAATCACCGCAGGACATTAATCAAACGCAATGTGTACGATGTCATGGAGGTGGTGCATTTTCTGTCAGGACACATATATTATCATGATTCCATCAAATGAAAAATGCATTTATTTGTAACTCGATTTAAATTTGATTCCTTTTTTTTTTGTATTTTAAGAAGATTTTTTCCGAAAAAAGGACAAAAAGATGAAGAGAATAGAAAACAAATTCTTTTCTTAAAGTGTTTTTATAACCTTTTGTTGTTGGGTCTGTCTTCTTTTATTTTTTTTTTTATTTTTGCACACACAAAGGACAACAAAGAGCAAAATAATGAACGACAATAATGCCAAAGAAACAATCGATATCGAAGAAGGAAAATGTTCCAAAGAACGTCTGCTGTAACAAAAGACCCAATCATTGTCCAATGTCCAGTGTGAAAGAAGAAGAAAAGGACATTTTTCATGGTCAATAGAATTACAATGGATTTACAAGACTTTTGTGGAGCAATTACCAGGTGTTAAGGAAACCGAAAGGCGTGCACTAATTGCGCCTGTTCTTGTGAAAATGGGCGGCAAACGACTTCAGCTTGTAAAGGCGGCAACAGTCTCTGTGAACCCATCAAGAAAAGAGAGAATCTTTGGTAGTTCAAATTAATTTGTGAATACTTTTTTTTGTATGGGATGGATGACGATGGTAAAGGCGAAGGTGATATTAATCAAATCAAATGACTGGACATTTATTTGGAATTTTAATTCTTTGTGATGATTTTTTTTCTTGTTTTTTGGTTTTGTTTCTGGTTTTGCAGAATGCGGTCATTTGACGGGTGATTTTGTTGGAACCATGTACGAGTATACGAACATCAATATCTATGGCGCCTTTGAATCTGCCGAAAAGTAACACACCTTTTTTTGGTCATTGTATTGTTAGATTTAACAACTCTACGAAGGAAAACAATTGAAAACTAATTGCAAAAGTGGCTTACCAATTGTGGGAACAAATGCTTCGAAACATATAAAATGACGTCTAAAATAGTCCTGTTGCCGCCATTAACTCCTTTAAGCAGTTTTTGAAGACAATCTGCATACCTAACGATCGAGAGAACAAATGATAGTGGTGTGATCAAATCCTTGTCATTTGAATTTTCAGTAGATTAGGTCACACAGTTGGCGCCTAACGTGGGGCCCAGACCCAAAATCATGAAATTAAGAATCTGTTCGAACTAAGCTTGTCAGGATTTCTTAACTGTTTTATTTTGAGGCACTTGAGCGGGCCACAGTTGTCTTTTCATAGCTGTCCTGTACCAAATTTCACAAACTTTTTGTTTAGGATAGAAAGGGAGAATTTACAAAATCCAAATTCCGCATACAAACTTGATCAATATTTTATTAAAAGAACAAAATTTCGTTTGGCAAGTATTGTATGCCAGGATGACTTCAAGGCAGTAGAAAGGCCATGTGATCGTTGTACTAGATGTCTAAGGCAGACCTCTGAGTAAACCTGGCTCACAATAGAGGCATACACAACGTGTGACCTGACACATGGCGCTGAGACTTAGAATATTAGACTCTTTCGACTAATCTAGCCGAGTTTCAGATGAGAACTGAATTATTTTTCAGTTATTTAAAATTTTTGTTTGCATGAAGAACTGCATCAAACAATGAGTTGATAGGACACGCGTGACTTTTCATAGCTGAACTCTACCAAATTTTGGATTTTTGTTGGTATAGATGCCCAAGTCATTTTTAGGACCAAAAAAGACAATTTGAGTATCTTTGATCGGCAAGTACAGCAGGCCGATGACTGCAGGGTATCACAGAGGCCGTGGGTTCAATTCAATTTCAAATCAATTCAATTCAATTTCAATTTATTTTGGTTCGGTACAAGTAAGACTTAATCTCTTATAGTACCCGTGTTGTTGTAGTTTCAATGGATTTCTGACGAAATTAGTTTGATTTGCTTTCAATGCCGCACGTAGTTGTCCTTTAAAACCTGTCTCAGGACAGTGGAACCCAAAGTATGGCCCAAACTATCGATCCACAAAAAGTAGATACCTCGCACCCAACACTGAAGGCAATACTAGGAACTAACTTTAAAAATCAACGCAATTGCTGGGATTGGCTGTCAACATCCAGGTGTGAGGTATAACTCCAGCTACTACCACCACACTGTGTACGTTTTCCACAATAAACATCGAACTTAACTCAGACTTAATCAAAACGTATACAATTGATCATACAAAATGGCGCCCAACGTGGGGCCAGATTAAAAGCAATATCGATTCTGATCAAGGAAGCTAGGCTTTACATCTGAATTATTTTAGATTCTACAAAACATTGTTGTCAACAAGGTCTGAACTAGGAACTGACCTGCGGAGTATGTTGGTGGTCATCACATAACCCTCAATTTTTGTTAAAACCTTTCCATTTTAGTATTTTGTCGCAATTCGGTCAACAATTGCTTTCAATTGAAAACATCATTGCCATTCTGGCTCATTTCCTACGAAAAAAGCTTCTTAAGAAAAGAATTAAAATTTTTAAATGTCGCACAACCTTGAAAAAGTCTGGAATCCTACTGAACATGGGAAATATAGTTCTAAATTCTACCACAGGTACCCTATTAAAGTTGCACTTCACTATAACTCTGATACTAAACAAACACATTAAGACCAAATTATCCTCATGGTGTTAATCAAACTTATAGCATGACCATTCACATTAACTACCCCCACGGTGGTGGTGGTGTCTGGTGTGGAAGAACCATTCACTTATTCATCAATTTCAATCTGTTTTCATCAGACTACCCGCCAGCCGCCACCATCTTCATCCATATCAAAGGAGCGCCACAAACAAAACTTTATCCAATGGATAGTAATCAACTAAAACTAACTGTTTAGTATATAATGACATTTTGCCGAGGACTTAGTGTGAACCTCCTCTCTATTCACATCACCATTATGGGAGCCAAAACACACAATCAATTTGTGGCCATCTCATTAATCCCACCTGGGCAATCAAATTAAGTCGAAGCAATTGTTTGTGCGGTAGCAAATTGCTTCCCGAGGATTTCAAAAAGGAGCTTGTCTCCTCTATACCTCTTGAACCCGACCCAGACCCACTGACCTGGTTTTCACATAAATTCGAAATTTTGTTTTAGTATATAAATTTTTTGATTGAAACATTTTCTAATCAGAAAACTTTTCTTCCAAAAGATGCCCCCAAGGGGATGAATGTCAATCTTTTTCGTCAGCTTTATCTTTCAAAGTTATATATTTTATAAATCGATTTGCTCCTTAATTAGCCCCAAGGCCAAATCCAAAGATAAAAAGATAACCAAAAATAAAGCAACAAAAAAAAAAAAGTGACAAGAAATTCAAAACCCAATCCTTCGTCATCTTCAACATAGTCGTGTCGTGTCGACCTGATGCAACCTACAACAACTATAGAAAGAACCCTTTTCTTCAAGGATTGCTAAGCTTGACAGTAAGAACAGGATTCCCTTGAAACTTGTGGATTTAACTAGAATGCACAAAGTTCCAAAGCCAAATTGGGTGGGGTGGTCCTGTCCTGGTCAGTCTCAGTTGGTATAGTTGATCCTTGCAAAAGCAACAACACCATCAACACAAAAGCATGAGGACTCAAAAATGTCTGACTTATCCAAATACCCAATTTAAACCACAAGATTGATGATTTCTTCTTCGGTGTCGCTTGAGGTAAAATACCAACAAAAAGGAATTTTTCTATCCTTACTTGATGGTCCTGCAGCTCCTTGGTATATATAAGGAATTTCCTCTTATCATGCTGAACTTTCTGTCAAGTCACCTTGCCAGTGGCTGCTCTATTGGTTAGTATAGTTGTAGTTGGTCCATCATATGAAGAAACTGTACCTACAGAACAAAGAAGGAATAAAATTAAGGTAAAGGATATATAAATCCGGTGTATCCCAAAAATGGAATTACTCCTCTTACGGTTGAGCAAGGTCCTTTATGGTAATCATTTGAGGTGGAGATTGCTTGCCTACGATATGATATTATTTTGTTTCATATTTTTTTTTCATCTCATGTGAGAGAAAACAAGGATTCGTGTCTGAAGGATAGAGAATATGAAATCAAAATGTTAAGTCTTTGTCTGCGAATACACACATACTCGTACATATATGTAAATGGCTAGAAGGGGGACATGAAAGAAATCTGACGGGATTATTATGATAACTGGTTGATGGTTGGTCGTTTTCTTGAACCTCAACATCAGCGTTGGCGGTGGTATAGATATTCCTTGTGTTTTTCGTCCTTTTTGTCTCTTTTGTTGCAGATAAATGGTTTTGTGCATGTGTCCTGTGTGTTTTTTGTTCAAAATGATTTTGATGGGTTAACTTAGGTTTGTCATGGATTAGACGAATATAAGATAAATTTGTGACAGCGGCACACCTGTGATTCTTTTTTGATTGTGGATTCATTTATTGTTTTGATTTTGAATAAAGGATTATTATTAGATATTCCAGTGAAAGGATATAATCCAAAGCAATGTCTTCTACAGGGAATTAATGTGATAGATTCGGTTCATGACGAACATTATTCATGGGGTTAGCTGATTTGTATTTTGCAAGACTGAGGATGGCCATATCATAAACTGTCCTGTATATTACAGTAGATGCTCGATTTAGTGATCGAGGTAAACAGCATTGTAAGTACTCCAAAATTCCGCATAGATTTTTCTCAATAGTAAGAAAGAAAAATCTCTCGAGCTGCAACACGTACACGATGTATCGTTTATTCACGTGTTTTATTAAAAGGGTTTTCAATAAGGGAGGGTAGAGTTTGTAATGGAATAAATCAAGCTCTGTGTGAGGTATTAACAACAGTCGTGGCCTTTGTTATTCATGTTAAAGGCATCGTTAAATTGTGGTTTATTGTAATAGACCTGCAACTTCAGGAAGTTTTACAAAAAAAAAAAAAAAAAAACACTAGCGGGGTCAAGTCGCATGACCTTGGGGACCAAGTCGCGTAACCTTTCGATAACATAACCTCAAATCGTTGATGCTGCATGTCAACTTGAATGTCTTTTTGAGGATCTATTGTTACCAGGGAAACCTCTTTGCTCCCTGAAATTACGCCATAGGAAATTACGCAAAAAAAAAATGGAAAAAACACACAAAAATCAATATTTTGGTCTTTTTCCTAGGAAAGGAGGCCCAAAAATGTTGGCTTTTTTTCCGGAAATTTCGGGTCTTTTTTCCGTGATTTTGCCTTTAGGATAAAGGAAAAAGCCAAAGAAAAAACGCCAGAAAAAAGCATTTTGGCTTTTTTTCCAAATCGAAACGGAAAAAACGCCAACAATTTAAAGTTATGTTTTTCCCAAATAATTATTGTGGCGATTATAAAGATGTTATCTGTGTAAAAATCGCGCGATTTTCGCCACAATAATTAATTTAAAAATCCTTACTTAGTAATAGTAGTTAAGAAAGATCCTTGATATATCTTTTTCCTGTTTTTGGGTCTTTTTTACAAACCAAGTTTGGGAATTGAGCCAAAAAGTTTATATTTTGTTTTCATTGTTTGGCCCTTTTTCCTAAATTGCGGCGTAATTTCCATGCTTTTTGGCAAATTTTCCAAAAATATTTTGGGGCGTTTTTTCCAATTTTTTGTACTCCTAAATTTTTTAGGATTTTTTCCAAAACTCTTTTGGGTGTAATTTCAGGGAGCCCTTGTGTTGATTGATGTCGTTCAACATACCGCAATTTTGATTGTTAACAGCCATTTATTCAAAAATGCTCATCGTCACTAAAGATGATTTTTGGCAACGAAAACAACCGGTGTTGTCCATGGTCGTGAACTTTGAGCTCCTGATGGGTAAGTTGAGCCTTGTACGGGTGTAGGCCCAAACATCCAAAGTCTCCACGTTGATGTCTGCGATAAGCCTAGTTCTTGTGCACAGCGAGGAATCGACTGATTCAGTTTGTATGCGATGTCTTCGGCCTTGCGCGTTCCCTCGCGGTGCGCATGTTGGCTGAATGGCTTTCGAACCGGTCGTCTCAGGTTTCGCCACGAAACATTGATGGTCGATTGTCTAGGTTCACTTCGTCTACCGTGTAATCGGTTTTTAAGGTTGCTTTCCTCTGTCCGGTAGGATCCCAAATTTGGACATAGCATAATGTTTTCCCCTGTTTATTGCGAAATCTACATGTGATACTGCTGGACTCTTAGGTAAATACGCTGCAGGGCTTAGACCGCTTTTGGTATTAGTGCCTGAATAGAAGTTTGGTTTGCCTTATTTTGGAAAGTTCTTACCAAATTACTCTTCTTTTATAATACTCTTCTTTTTTGTTGTGGCTATTGAACATACTTTCCCCTATGCCGCACAGTAGGGTCCCGGTCCTAATTGAGGTGTAGTTGCAACCATTTCCCAGCGAATCTACCTCCTCGCTTTCCTGAACATTCCCATGCCCCGGTAGAACAAACTTCCCTACCAAAGAGTTTCAGAAGGTTCACGCAATCCATTCCATTTGGTGTTACTTTTTTTTTTTTGAAACAGGGCGCAAAACATCGAGTGTAGCTTCGGCTGTGTTGCACGTAGCGCCGTCCTGTTGAAACCAAATGTTGCCAATATCCTCTTCTTCAATTTTTGTGAACAAAAATTCATTCAACATGGCCCGATAACGAGCCATTGACTGTAACGGCCACTCCTTGCTCATTTTCGAAGAAAAATTTCCCAATTATGCCTCTGGACCAAAATCCGCACCAAACAGTGACTCGTTTTGGGTGTATCGGCTTTTCAATGTATGCGTGCGGGTTTTCTGTGCCCCAAATGCGACAATTTTGCTTGTTTACATACCCGCCAAGATCAAAATGAGCTTCATCTGAAAAGATGATTTTTTTTGGCAAAATCGGCATCTTCTCTAAGTCGATCGCAGGCCCACTTAGCGAAGCGAAAACGCATTGGATGGTCAGTTGGCTTCAACTCCTGAACCAATTGGAACAATCAGACATGAGCTAAGTGACGAAATAAGCACTAGTTGAAAAAAAAAACTTTAGATGGCGCACCCTCTACCTAATGTCGCTTTGAGTGCAGCTTGTCCATCTCACAATATGTTCATATACCGGTTCCAAAAAAAAGTGCAGATACCCTGATTTGAAAAGGGTCAGTTGTCTTGTTTTCGTTTTTAAATCAAATTTAATACCTTTAACCTGAAATAAAAATTAAATATTAAAAACAAAAGAAAGCATTAGATGTCAAAACATCAAAATATTTTCTGTTTTTTTTTTAACGTCAAAAGCTTTGAAATAAATTCTGAATTATGTACATATATATTTTCTGAAAGCAATTTAAAAAAAAAGCAACTTTCAACGATGGACATAGTTTTGACAATAATAATGCATTATTCATGATGTGAAAAATAAAAATGGCAAAAAACTGATATAACGTGATGAAAGTGTGTAAATTTTTTTTACCTCAACGTTCTTCCCGAGGCAAATAGTAATCTCAACTAAAGTGCTTAATTGAATATGTGGTTTGGCGGGTGCTTCCGAGACATTGTTTTGCATTTGAAAGTCCCAATTTTGAGCTGTGTAAAATTAAATGGACTTGAATCGAAGAAATTCAGAACATGACAACAAATTTGGCATATGTCACATGTCATCTGTCATGTGAACTGTCATGTCGTCTGTCATCTGTCATCTGTCATCTGTCATCTGTCATCTGTCATCTGTCATCTGTCATCTGTCATCTGTCATCTGTCATCTGTCATCTGTCATCTGTCATCTGTCATCTGTCATCTGTCATCTGTCATCTATCATCTGTCATCTGTCATCTGTCATTTGTCATCCGTCATCTGTCATCTGTCATCTGTCATCTGTCACCTGTCATCTGTCGACGGTCATGGGTCATGTCCTCCATGTCTTTCCTTCACATACCTTCCATCTATTTGCCCTCTTCGTCTTTCGTGTTGTGCAGGCAGCCATTGCTAAAGCACTCCACGCGAAAAAAATGCCATCTTCTTAAGAGAACATTGCATTTAAAGCCAACTGACCCTGTCAAAACTTCAAGACTCATATCAAACAATTTTTAGTGTTAACATTTTGCAATCTGCAAATGCCCATTAATTCTTCAGAAGAGCCCATGCCATTGTTTAATATTAAAAACAATCAAGGTTAAAAAAAAAAAAAAAAAAAAAAAATTCTCAACCACCAGCTTGTTTCAAATACAGTATCTCGATTGTAGAATCATATTTTACGAAAAGGGGATCACGGCTATCATAACTCATTAATTTTGCCTATTTCTTCACTTATTAATCTAAACACACAATTTAACAAACATTGCGGACGTCAAACACATAACAAATTTTAAATTTCACAATTTAAACCAAAGCCACAATTAAGGAATGTGGTCAACCTAATACTATGAGCTACAACAACCGCCCAACTGATCCCCAAGGGGGCTATGAACAAATCATAGTTTTATTCGTCGGATGATGACGTCATAGAATATTTTGAATTTTATTTAGTTCATCCAAAAACCGATTTGTGACATTTGTTTGCTATCGGTTTGAAACTTTGGTGCTAAAATCTTTTAAAAGTTAAAAGTAATTGCGATACGTCAAATCTTATAAAAAGGGCAGAATGTTTTGAGAACTTCATGGTAGCATTGGTTGTCGTTAAATTAGGCCATAGCTCATGAAATAAAAATATGACATTTCTCTTGCTATCGGCTTGAATGTTCACGTCACGTCAACGTCAACTCGCTGAATCGGGCTTGCAATGGACCAACATCATAATACTTGCTAGACCATGCTGAAAGAATGACTTCGGGGAAATAATGGGTTCTCTCATGCGATATGCTTTTTGGATGCGAAATTTGCTCTCATTTCACTTGAACATTTTAGAGCTACAAAGTTCTGACAACTGTGCAATATGTCAAGGCACCGAAACACATCTTCAAATGTTTAATCCACCGAATTCTTTGTTCTTCAATTTCTTCGCTTATAGTTCTGTTTTTTTTTTTTAGGTTTTTGGGACAGAAATAATGATTCGTTTTTGAAAGAAAAGTCGAATTTGAATTTTATTTGTTTCTGTTGTTGTTTGAAAGCTGACTTAAAAAACTATAGAAACTGATAATTTTGATGCTATAGTTCAAAAAGATTTTTATGAAATTAGGTGTAAGGACATCAGTCCCTGGGACATAACTGGTATTAACTTACTGGCTTTATAATAGCAGCTAGCTCTTCGTACCTCACTTTCCGTGAAACTTTGACCAGGGTAACGAAGCTTTAAAGAATATATTAGCTTCTTTTTGGGATTTCTTCAAACGTACTATCATAGAGGTTAAGTTGTTTCAGGTATGTTAGGAATTTCCATTACAACTGGTAGTAGGTGTGTACACTTCATCCAATATAAGACACTGCAAATTAGTCATTGATTTGAGAAACTTCGACTCAAGTGCATCCATCTGCAATCGTTTTTACAGCTGGATTGAACTCAAGTGATCAATAATTCAAATTCGTTCTCGAGAAATTCTGCGAACTCAAATCGAAAGTTACTGAAGAATCTTGTAAACCAAATAGCGAATAGTATTTCGACGGGAATTCTCGGTTAAAAAAAAAAAACGCCAAGAAAAGCCAAAAATCAACAGTTGTTGTTGAGTAGATGAAGGAGGACCCCAAGGGAATAACGAAGGTGTCGAGCAAAATGTATTGATTCCTATAATTCCTTGTCTAGGACACTTACCTTTGCGAGTAGTTAGTATTTTTGTTTTACCACATTTGGGGAGCCTTTCAGGAGCTCTATATCAAAAAGTGGTTAAAGGAATCTATGTGGAACTCTAAACTGCCGTGTCGGTTTTTCTCAATAAAACTTTTCACAGAAATATTTCCATTTAAAATAAATAAAAGAGCCTCCACCGACCACCCACTATAGCAAGACTTTTCATCGCTTATAAATTTTACAAACAGTACCTACTGCCTTCAAATAAAAGGCCCACAGCTCTTAACTGATCCTATTACCGAATCTACATTACCGACAGCAATAACAATTCCTACTGATGGAGCTTCATAAAAACATCCGCAACCAGACTAAAAGCAAAAAAAAAAAAAAAATGCAGACTCCCATCCTCCACAGCAGCAGCATGAGCAGCTATATATAAATTCACATCTCCAATCAACCTTAAAAGTCCAATACAACAACAATTCAACGTTTTCATGAAGGCTCCAAAGATATTTTGCCCTCAAGCGCAACATGTGATGTGGGAAAGGGAAATGAAATGCGTAGCGTATAAAGAGAGCTACAAGTCCTTACAGACGAATAGTCTGAATTATTAAAAGGATCTACTCCAGAGTGCCACCCTCAATTTGTCAAGTCAACAACAAACGCCCTATCGTACCTATGTTTATAGCATACTTCTACATACATATATATTTGGGATTATTCCTTACGGCAAATCATACATTTTTTATCACCTCTTTCTTCTATGTGAGGAACGCGCGCTTATACCTAAGGTACAATATCCAATCCACTCACCCATTTTCATAGAGAATAAGAAAACAGTTCTGAAACAGAAACACACTCTCAAGGCATCATCATCAACCGTAGTAGTAGTACAAATATTGTTCGTCTAACGTCTTTCCTCGGAACACTCTCGGAACACACAGCTCTATCATAGAGTTGAGTAAACAAAATTCCATATTTGCATAAATATTAGGATTTGGAATTCCTTACTCATATATATAAGTACGAGTATAGCCATATTTGTTGGTACACCGCCCACCCCCCATCCGGCGGCGGCGGTGGATCGAAACCCAACACAACACAACACAACCCAACCCCTGACAATATAATATACGATCACAATAAATTACCTCCGGTAAAATTACCAAGGAGCGAGTTATTCTACGAGTTTACTTTGTCTAACGGTCTTAAAGCATGGCTAGCCTCAGCACCAGCAGTCAAGGATACAACACCACCCCTCTTGAACCATCCAGTCAAATTCCTATAATTGAAATCGAGAGAAAATCTTGAATAATTTACTACCACCACAATCGACACAACAAGGACGACTATACGACTACGACTAGGAATACGACGACTTCCAGAATTCTGATGGTATAATAGTGGGTGGGCATGCATAGAATGCTGATGGAATTCCTTCGAGCAATTTATGTGGTAGAGAAAAATTATAGCAAGTACTCTTCAAAAAAAAAAAAAAAATACAAAAAAGGGTTAGAAAACGCCTTCATTTTACTATATTTGCGGAACCTATCTTCCACGGACAGGACATGCAATATCCTTTCGCATAAAAATATTTCACTTGCAATTCTGCCAATGGCTCCTCTCCAAGAGCACCTTACCATATTTCTATTTTTGTGTTTGTCCTAGATCCTGTTAAAGGATTCAATTTTTTGTTTCCTTCCTTTCCTTCTTTACACGTGCGGTGCAGGACTGTAGCCTGTGTGGGTATCAAAAATAATCATGAACAGCAAATTATGTGATGAAACACATAAAATGCTATTTGGGTTTTATCTATCTATCTTGCTCCTTTGGAATGTCCTTAAAAACTTTAAATCAACTGCATGGTCAGATTTATTTGTTTTTTTTTTTTTAGATACAACTTCCAAATGGACCCTTTTGGTCAATGAATTTTAGTCCTTGATTAAGGATAGGAGAGATGCGTTTTGAATGTTGTTCACACAAGATTTTATGTATATGTATGCATATTGGATTTATAACTTGATTTTGGGGAAAATATCCTTTGTAAAATTTATTTTGTTGAATTATTTTGAAGTACATTATTACCATAGAATTGCTGAGGCATGATTTTATGGGGCTTTTGGTTATTAAGTTTGTTTTTTTGTAGGTATATTGTAGAGATGTGAAATTGAGAATTTTGTGTAACCAAATTATTTTGTTTATAGATAAAAGGATAGATTTCAAATTATTAAAATGCAACCATCTGTTGAAGGATCTAGGGTATTTTGTAGAAATCAATTTGATGAAACCAGTTTTTGGAGAAATTATTGTTGCTCCACATCTCTGGCAGGTTTCATAGTAAACTTTAGAGAATCGTGTGTGGTTGACAAGTCGGATATAGAGGTTGCAGAAGGATTAGCTGGAAAGTTTAGTTTCCTGAAAGGACTAACTCTATAGCCAACAGTTTAAGTGCATATGCATATTGTAATTTTTGAATTAGATACTATTTCTACTAAAAGAAGAGATTCTAACTTTTTTTACGCATATTGTCCCGTTTCTCCAGCATAAACAATATTAGCTTTGTCATGCTGAATTCAGTCATTTGACTCCTGGACTGTCGGCCATCTACCAAAGTCTTTCTTCTATTTCCATTCGCCGCAACTCGACTGAGATGTGGTCAGATTGAAAAACCTGAGACCAAGCTTCTTTCGAAAATTATAAATGGCCTCCAAATTATTTCTGGTATTTCAAAGCATCCTTAGTTTGAAGGGCTGTTTCGCTATGTTCCTCAGTTCTAACTATCGTCATTTCACCATGATCCCATTCTATCTATCGGGCCCTGGTCCATTGTTAAACGTTTGATATGGATCGCGGGCAACGAGCCTTCAGAATATATCGGAGACAATGGTTAACAATTTTTTGCAGCCTCTTGGAGGTGTTGGCAAAGGGTCTGGTCCAGATTATTCAAAGTCCCGAAAAACCAAGATCCCGAAAAATCAAAATCCCGAAAATTCAAAATCCCGAAAAGCAATCAATACTAAAAAATCAAATATACACATGATTCGTGATTTGAAATACGTCCAGCAGTCTGGCAGGCGCCTGTAGTGTCAACAGTCTTCTTAGTCAGCAGTACTATTGGGTGGCCCGCTAGGGATCTAGGGTTTTTAGCTCCCGATAACGCAACTTCGTTGAACAGTCGTTTGGCAGGCGCCAGTGGCACTAGGGATTTGTTTTTGATCATTCGGGATTTTGATCATTCGAGACTTTGATCATTCAGGGATTTGACCTTTCGAAATTTAGATTTTTCCGGATTTTGAACGGCTGCAGTTGGCAGAACATTTCCATATTTCAGAAGCATAAAAGCACGGATTCAACATTGGATTAGAAGAGTTTTAATTGGTGACTTCCTGAATTTTGGAGTTGAACCTCGCCGTCATAAACCTCGGTGAAATCGGTTTTCAAAATATTAGCCTTTTGGCAGCCTCCTTACCACATTGGGTAAGTCTCTGTCTGCCTCCTTTTTTTACTAGAGAACAACATCCTCTTATGGACTGATTCTAGACCCAGAAAGGACAAGGCGTTTCACGTTCCACCAGTTCGTACCTACTACACATATTCTCCAATCAGTTTTTTTTGTAAAAAGTCCGTTTTGTATGATTTGCTTGATTTTGTAGTTGAAACGAAATTTGGCTCATTTCCAAATCCGACTTGTGGTTTACAGCAAGGGCCGCACACTATGGATGCAGACGCTAACTGCTGCTTCCGTGAGCCTTCTTGCTTAGGCTCATCCGCCACCAAACTTCCATAATATTGACCGGCACCTGCAGTTTATTCATGAATGAACATCTCATGAACAAATCGCTCCGGTCGTCCGTTAGCGTTACACGCTGTACGTGGCGGAGGTGCTACAAAGTAAACTTTCATTATTTGAGCTTAGTATGTGGCACTTCCAGCTTTACTATGAAAGTATCGAAATAACCGAAAAATTGTTTTTTTTTAACATTACGTTACGTTGCATCGTTACGTAAGATTGCGTTATGTTACGTTAAGTTACGTTTTATTTTAAAATTACGCTTCGTTATGTAAGGTCAATTGTAAAGTGAAAGCGGTGAAGATGGGTTCAGTAATTGATCGGGATTAGGACAAGTATGCTGTTATCATGAGCTGAACTCTTTAAGTATGACTTGGACATTGGACACATCTGGGACAGGCACTAAGCTTAACGAGATCAAAAAAGAAATCACTCTTGCATATCGCAGATACATAATACAGTATTTTTTTTAATAAGGTGACGCTAATCAAAATTCAAAAGACTCCTCCTATCACGGTCCTTATTTGTGTATATCTACCATAGGCATGGAACGTGTCATAGTACGGTGACTCGGCCGTTGCCTTGATCTAAAAAAAATTTCGGTTGATATTTGCTCCAGTTTCATCCAGGAACTGTGATGGAGAATTTTTTAGGACCAACTTTTTTAAAATACAGCTTGTCAACCCAATTAAGTGGAAGCAGGAAGTATTAATTGACAATTTGCTCTTAGCGTCAACGGTGATAGATTTGATATACCTAGTAACCAAATATTGACATGAGTTCCAAAAAAACGAGCAATTTCCCCTATCAAAGCATTGTTTCTCCTCATATTCCTTGCCTGGAAGTATACATTTAAAATGATTTCCTTAAAAGCGAAGATTTTTTTCTGCTTCTGCATAGTAGGCGCAGTCAACAGTTCCTTGAATCGAAATTCTAGAGGTCTTGAACCCCTATTTTCTTGCGCAACTAGTAACTACTTTGAGTCGCTGATACCGTAGCTAACCCAGTATTTCACATATTATTTGAAGACTTCATGATGAGAGGATTATTTCGAATTGCTTACGAAATCAGTGGCGCTTCATACACATATCCTTTTCGTCGGTTGCACCTTGAACAACAGTTTAACAATTACGAAGCTGTAAGGTTTTAATTACTGCTGCTGTATATTGGTATGAACCAGACGACAGAAGTTTATAGCAAAAAATTGAAGAAACCATTTCGCGGTGCAGGCACCGCTGTGTGTGGCACGATGGAGCACGTCCAACATCAACCCATGGCCAAGCCATGGTCAGCAGAGCATGGTTTGAGATTTTTTTTTTTGTATTATTATCATTTCCTTCTGGTTCTGGTGTCACACAACGCATTGACTCCATTCAACTGGGGATAATGATGTACCTGCTGCTGCCTGTTCCAAACCACCTGCTCCATTAAGCACACAACACGATTTGTGATTCTCTTTCCAAAACCAAGACTAACTTTTTTGTATATCCAGCGACTGAAAAAATCCACATCGGGCTTCAGTACCATGTTGTCTTTTGATTTTTTTTTTGTGTGTGTGTTTGTTTTTGAAGTTGTATCCACTGGACCTTGGCTTAATGGCACAATGAGAGAAGACACAAAAAATCTTTTACATTGTCCAACCGACCACGACTTTTTGTGCTGTGCCACCTGTTTCTGGTAAAACCATCCCAATCGCGCGCACTAATCCGTCGCCATCGATATTGACCACACAAAATCCATTGGCGAGGTATACAAGATTCACAGTTTGGATAAGCGGTACGGATATGGGTATCTTCTTCATCACTACTTCCAATTGCAATCTCTTATCCCATTTGTAAGGTTGAATGGATTTGCATTCTGCGTTTATTGTTAAGGATGCCGATGTCGATGCATCTGTACTTACCTCCTTCATTCTTTTCTTTTTGGTTTGTTTGGCTTCAATTCGGTCGGTCACCTTTTTTCTGTGCGTACGTACGAGTATACAAAAATTAAACTACCTAATTCACTTTTAAGGATGGATTTTTTTTTATCTCCGACCCTCATCATTGCCAAAATGCCTCTCTGTTTTTCTGTAAATCCTTTCAATTTTGTTTTATGGATTCTTTTTTTTTTTTTTTTTTTGCGAGAGCTAATCCATGTATGACCAGGTGATATTTTTTGACCAAAGGATCATCATTTTTATTTTGAAATAAATAAATATCTTTTTTTTTTTCATCCTACTTCAATATGCTTTATAGATACATTCAACCAGTGGCGGTCGGTCGTTAGGTCGGTGGTGGATTTATTTTGGAAACATTTTTCACCCTTTTTTTTTTTGATAAATATTGGCTGAAAAAATAAAAATATATTGTTTGTGTAGCGATTTGGCAGGTGGACTTTTTTGTATCTGTTCTTTTTGAAGATAAATCCAGGATTGAATACATTCCTTTTTTTTTTGCTTTGTTTTACTTGTTACTTGGGTGGATAAAAGATTCAGATATTATATGGATTCGGATGTTTTGAGGTCAACATCTGTTTTGAGGGTCTGCCTTAAGCTTGAGGATATTGATAGTGTCTCTTTCCGTTTTTTAGGGAAGTGGAAGCTGCTGCAGATGGACACACTTCCTGTTATTGTCTTAAAGATTTTGTAATGAGGAAGTTTATGACCACGAAAGGAAAGCGAAGGAATTACCAGAACACTTTCCTGCAAGCAATTAAACAAAGAAGAGCCTAGTTCAATCACGAAATTTTAAACTTTTCTTTTCGTGGAAAAAGAATAATTTTCGTACCTACATAGCTACATATACCAGTGCTAAAACCTTTGATAATGGTAAATAGTAAAAAAAAAATTATAGTAGGATGAAACCCATTGGAAAAGGAAGAAAATCTAACAAAAATGAAAGGATATATAAATTACGGGCGATCTGTGGTCGGGAACTGAAAGGGGGGGGGGCAAGAGTTTTTAGAGTAAAAATCGGTTTATATCGATTTTCTGGATATTCCTGTGGAATAAAATAAATAGCAAAGTTGGAGGTAATGAAAAGATATACAGCTTTTGCATTTATGTAAAAAAATTTAAATAACCAAATTTTTGTTTTTATTCTTATACCTACCTACAAACAAATTTTTTTCACGAAATGTGGTGAAAACTTACCTTTTTATGTGCCAAGCAAACTGTATTTTTTTGATTTTCAATATTCATTTTGTCTCCTTATTTTGACTGAATATCGCAAAAGGACCCTCATTTTCAATCAAAAATTCTCATTTCAAAATATCTGCTTTTTCAAAAAAGTCGTTAAGCTTTTTGTTCCTTGCAATCTCTACTTTCTAATAATGTCAAATTTTTTTAATCAATATGTATCTACAATTTTGAATTGAGTTATTTTACGTTTTTCGAGTAATTAGTGTTAATTTTAATAAAACAAAAATTTTGTTTGTAAAAGACAAATACAAAAAGCAAACATTTGGTTTATTTGAATTTTTCACATAATATATTTGGAGGTTATGTAAAAAATTTATTTGCAAAAGTTGTAGATTTTTTTGCTCTTTTTTTCATTTATGAAAAAATCCTATAGGAATTGTAGTTTTGCCGGAAATCGAGATAGACTGTTTTTGCCCTTAAAACCCCTTAGCCCCCCCTCCCCCCCCTTTGCCAATCACAGATCGCCTGTAATTTATTTTTCCTTCAATATTTGTTATATTCTCTTCCTTTTCAAATGGGTTTCATCATAGGTACTATGCATAATTTTGTTTTGGTTTCAAAAATTATCGAACCTGGTCCCGTTAAATGTAAACCTTGTTTGTGTGTTGGGCTTGCAATTTTTCTTTTTTTTTTATTTAGGTCTAACTCTTCACCCGGAAAATAAAAAGTAGCAAGTGTTTTCTGTACACATGGATTTAAATAAGGTTAATATTGTGTGTACATTAATTTCAATTAATTCCTTATCTTTTATTTCATGGCGGGGCTAGTTGATACAGTTTTTCGGGTCAATGTTCACATCTTTGAACTAAATTCGTTTCGAAGCAATTCATTTCTCATCCCGTCTATCCGGATAACAAAACTTTACTTTTATGACAGAAAACGTAGAGTCTTACCCAACAGCAGCATATTCTACTGATACTTCAGAGAAACAAGTGATTCTTGAGGAGAAAACCAATTAGCTATTTGCTGGCCAACAATTAAGCCAAATCAAAACAAAAATCATGCGAAGAAATAGGTTTATAAATCTTTTCATCTCAAAATGAAATGTTTGAAATATTTTGGATGAGTCAATTTCTCAGACATATTTGCTCCATGAAATTAAAATGGTAAGGAAACAAACCATTTCTGATTTCTCCGGTTGCCATTCAATTTGTTGCAAGAAGGAGACTCTGGAACTCCTTAACCAGTTCTTGTGGACCCTCTAGCTATAAACCTTTGATTACAGTAGGGATTGACAAAAATGCCAACAAAAAAATAGAAAACACCATAAAATGGTCAACAAACTCAATTTGCATCTTAGCACTCCTCAGGTATTTGCAAAATCTTGAGACCTTAACCCGCCAGTGTTGACGAGAATAACTATATGAACAACAGTCGCTACACATAGCTTCCAATGGAATTCTCTTTAGTGAGGATCTGATTTGGTATACCGACGATTCGAAAATTGGAAAAGCTACTGATTCCGGATTTTTTGCGGTAAATCACCTTGCGGGAATTTTTTTCGTCAGCTTTGGTGCTCTTCATACTCATATTCCAGGCACGAAGATAAACACTAAAAATAAAGAAATCTTCATCTTCAAAAGGCTTTGATTTTAAATGTCATACGATCCAAACTTGTCCGAAAGACTGTCGCAGTGCTCTCTGAATTAACAAAGAACAAATTTTTGTATATACATTTTTGCATCCCTTTACATTAGGGGTATGATAATAATGAAAGAGCTGGCATACAGGGCAATGAAGATTTACGTTCGTGTCTCGCGATATATTTTGAAAGAAAAACCGCTGTCCATAGCAAGGCTGCGCTTCTGAATCAGAATATAGGCTAAACACTGACTAACAATATTATACTTTATTAACTGAAATATCCTGCAGGAATCTATTGAAACAAAAAATGCATGCACTAGATAAGGAATGCAATGAGAAAATAGTTTACGCGTGTCTCGGTTTAAAGGACTGAGAAGCAGAGAAAAAGCGAAACAGAAATGCATGGGAAAATACCTTCTAAAAAAACTGACGTGTATGATATACATATTAGGCAAAAGGGAGTGTGGGGAAAAATGGGGTTTTCGGTTTGGTTTGGTTGACCTTGACGTTACTGAAGCATGAAAAAAAAACCAAGGGTCAAATCTACTCCAAACGATTTCTAACTGAATACTCACCCAAAACAAGCACAGCATTTCTAATAAACATAGCCTATTTTCATACTCTGTCTTGAAAGAGAGGAAACATTTTTCTGCATATCCTCACTAGATTGCAAGCACTTCTCCGCCGCTCCAGGGAAAGCTGACAATTGGTGATTCTATGGTTCCCATGGAATACCTCAAAACTATCCACCTAAACAGTACCTGAGTTATATAAGCTCTCCCTAATCCCAAAATATTATTTATTTATTTATGTATTTATTTATTAAAAAGGAACTTAGTATTAAGATTTACATCTTTTAGATAACTAGGCTTCACAGTGGAATTAAATTATTGGAGCTTACTAACAATACAATTCATACAATTAAAAAAGAAAGAAAGCAGCAAATTTATTATAAAGAATAACAATTTTAACAATTATACAATAAATAAAATTAAAAAATATAAAAGAACATAAGTACAACCGGGCAGCTAAATTTACATGATTATAAAGTATATAGGTATCTATTAACAAAACTTTTAATATTGAAGATGCATTAAATAATGGCCGCAAAATGGGCATACAAATATCTTTTAAACGTAACTATAGTAGATCTGTTCTTCTTATTTCACGGGGCAACGCGTTCCACAAGATAACACCGTTGATGAGAAACTTGAGTTCCGACGTATGACATGTAAATCGAGGGATTACAATTTGATTGGTTCTGCTAGAAGACGAGAACTGGATTTCTCTGTAGAGATAGGTAGATAGATAGAGATTGTATTGCAATTAATCAACGAAAATTTGCAACTCCTTCAAAACCTTTAGTTTAAATTGTCTAAACTGAATTCCAAATAAGAATTGATTCAAATTTCAAAATGGATCCGTTTTTTAAATACAACACAAGCTTGGGTGGTAATGGTTCAGTGGATGAAGTGTTTCGTTGCCAACCTAGAGTTGTGGGTTCGAACCCCAGCCTGGGCGTGGGATTTTCGTGAAATATATATCACCTATTTCTCAATCTATTGTACAAACAAAAATTCTTTCCTATCTTTCTATTCCTTCTAACTAATGCCGTGCAGTTTGCATTCAAGAAGACCTTGGGTCTTACAGGCTTATAAAATAATTATAACGTATTATTATTAGTATTGGATTGATTCCGCTTTCCATGCCTTCTTCGAATTAGCTGTCCAGTGACAAAACTTCCATGGCTTGCAATAAAAGCAGTTTTCTGTTTAGCATGTGTTGAAATAGAAAAATAATCCGCTTTTTGTTTCATTGAGAGCACTTTCAAAGCGGATATTAACTTTAAAGCGAAAAATCTGTTCCAAAAGATATAAACTAAACGACCTCATTTTAAATGATTTTTTTCAATTTCTTAAAATAATTAGCTTGGCACACAATATCTTTTAACTGGGACATCATCAATCCATGTCCATTACCAACATCAACAATTTATAATTTTCTTTATATTCCTTGATTAGCACGTTTATTTTTCCACATCGAAAATACTTAAAAAATGTCCAATCGCTTACGGCATAGGGATCCTATAAATTATTTTCACAACAAATCTTTGCCTTAATCGTCCCTTTTAATCCTTATACAAAAATTTCATCCCGATCGAGAGCAGAAATCCCATTAATTTTCTGTCAAGAATAATAGTAACTCCCATACCTACCAACCTACAACCTCAAAGAGCAAATCCCATCCATATACAGCATTATAACTGTACTAAATATACATCATCCCATACCGTTACGTTCAGTTTTTTTTTGGTTCGTAATTAATTCGATTATTCTTCACTGATTTCAGCAGCAACAAATTTTAATTGAAACGACGACGGAACCCAAACCCACCACCCAAATGTCCATTATAAGAAACGAATCCTGAAATCAGGATACACAAAGGCTCTCATAAAATACCAAAAAGCCCCCGAAACGTGACAGGAAATCCAAAAATAACAAAAATACAAAAAAAAAAAAAAAAAACGATGAATATGCCTTTTGATCGCGCAAAAGGCATAAGTATATAGAAATTAAGGAGAGCGTCCACAATTTAACTATAATACCAACCAACCAGCCAGCCAGCAGGAGCACCAGCAGGAAGGACATTGATTAATAATTCTGCTAATTTTTTTTCTATAACCACCATCATCATCATCATCCCCATTCTCATCCTCATCCTTAGAGAATCGCCTTGAATCGATAAGAAATCCCAACATCAACACAGGACTCCTTTATTTGAGGGGGTCGGGCACCGAGCTCCCGCCGCCGCCGGGTGCCTCAAACCCAACATGTGTGGAAAAGGAGTGTTAAACTTACAACTTTAGCCCTGCGGGCATATGCCCGTACGCGATTTCGTTGTGAGTGTTTGTTTGTGTATACAACGACGACGACGACGTATCCTTAATAGTCCTTTTTATTGCAAGGAAATTTGCTACAAACATTAAAGTTGCTCCCCACCCACGTTTAGGTTTAGGTATACGAGTATGAAGAAAATTTAAGTGAATTTAATAGGAAAAGTAAACAGACATTTTTATGCTACAGGATATTTAAGGACGATAGCAAAAAAAAAAAAATTAAAATTATATTGTATGTAGAGGAAATCCTTCTGACCGATATATTTTTTTTTTATTTTTGAAGCACAGCATAATAGTTTTGGTTGAAAATCGATTTTTCACCCACATGTGGCACACTAGGATAAAGTTAGGTCTTTATCCGTTTCATAAACAACTTTCTAGTCGAGGGACGACGAGGACGACGACGACGACGATGTTGGGGCGGGGGATCATTTTCTAGTTAGAATCCTTGGTCAAACTGATGTTGCCACACACACATACCCAAACACACATTAAAGAGAAGTTGTGAATGCATATGGCCAACAATTGTGTACCGTCTACCGTTATACCATCTAGATATAGCTGGCTAGTTGGGAAAAAGTCTGAAATTCTAAATTATCGGATTGGTAGAGTTTTAGGTTGTTTAGTATGAAAGCTTAGACGATAGTGATGGAGGAATTGTAGTGGGGGGGGGGGGGGGTTATTCAACAGAATTGTGTACCTCTCTCTCTCCTCTCCTTTTTGAACAAACGGCAACGCGGAGAAAGTTTTTCCTTGCAAATTTCCGGAAATTTTAAAAGGGGAAGTAATTAGTTTCGACGTCAGGATCTCTTTCCCACGGTTAAGTGGTGCATATGGAGTCTTTCATATACGTATGTACGAGCACACACACAAACACATACGAGTATAAGTTTAGTTTTTTAGAGATACTACTAGTATAATGCAAACGATATCGGTTTAAACTTTTGCGAAAAGGGTCGAAAAAAGGGCTTCGCCAAGGGAGTTCAAATGCATTTATTTCCTGCTTAACTAGTATGAAAACTATGTTGCTCCTTGCCTGGTGTTTGTTGTTGTTGGATTAATAATAATTTGCATGAGGAGGTTATTTTGTGTTTGATATTTTATCTATGTTATTGCTCCTGCTCCTGGGTTATCCGTATTATACGACTTGAGGGAGGATAGATTATGTTTTTGAGAACAAAAAAAGAAAAACTAAGGGAATATTGAAATTAGTGTTGCATTTAAAAACAGAATAATGGCATCTGAAGGAAAAATCTGTTGGGAAACAAAATTTAGAATCCATGATTTTTATAAAGGTATAGGTTGGGTATACTACAAGAGGAAAGTTATAGATTCGTGCGAAAAGAGAAAAAATGCTAACAATCGTACTTGACATAACGATGATAGAGAAGTAAAAAAAAAGTGAGTCCGACAATTCCGTCTGTCTGTTACACAGTAACATTATGACGTCCTACGGAGGGTTTTTGGAATTAGCATTCTAGCTCTAAAACTAGAGGTACCTACCTGCCATATGGGTTTTAATAAAACACTATTTTTTTCAAAAACAGCTCCTGCGATTTTGATAAATTTTTCTGAATGGTTTTTTGAACAAAGTTTATGTTTTGGTTGGAATAGATTATTCAGAAAAAGTCGTATAACGGTACCTTTCGTTAGGACCGCTTTTTTCGTATCAGATTTTCTGACGGATTTCGATGAAATTTTTAATGTGGCAGCCCTTTTATAAAGGGAATAATATGGTTTATTTAATTTTTCAAATTTGTTTTTTTAAAGTTTAATTTTTTTTTAATTTTTTGATTTTTCCAAAAAATTGTGTGCAAAATTATATTTTCCTGATAACAACTAGAAAGCTCTAGAAATCGGCATAGGTACTACAAACAAAAAAAATGGAATGTTTTCGAAAAGTTAAAAAAATAAAGTGCACGACCGGGTCTTACAAACTTGCTCTAATGTCTCGTGGTTGATAAAAAATCAAAAAATTCTTTTTATTGTGTTATTTCTTATTGTCAGTAAAATTAAACTCTAAGGTTAACGCCGCTGTCTAAAGCAAAGGCTGCACTGCTCGGTTCGATTGGTTACTTAGCCCTCTAACGGGCAAAATGGTAAAAATGGTCGTATCAAGTTGATATTTTTTTTCCAGGTAGATATACCTTTAATAAGTTTATATTTAATTTTTTAGCTGAATATTGTATCCACATCGAGCCCCAAGTGAAAAATAATGGAGACCGTCTCAAGACGGTCTTGCCGGTTTCCGTGTAATAAAATAGTGAAATGATGGATATGAATTAAATTTTTTTTATTGAGTAAAAAGAAGAAAACAATTTTTTTAGTTTCTGTGGTGATAATCCCAGAAACAATTTTTACTCGCTGAACAGCACAAATGAATACTGCATTTGCAACACTTTACTTGCGTGTCTGATTTTTTGCAATGTTTGCACTTTTTTTTCTCGCTTCTGGAACCCCATATTGGAAAATGGTTTTCTCCATCAAACCGAACATCAGCAACGGGATGAATTGCTCTTTTTCCAACGTTTGATGTGCTCGGCATTGGTGATGCTGGTCGTTCCACACTTTGAGACGATGAAGGTCGTCCAATTGGTCGTTTTTTCTTGAAGGAAACGAGTCCAGCGGCTATTTCTTCTCGAAAGTGTGGAAGCTGGAGAAGTAGTGGTTGTTCGGAACTGTCATTACGGTTTTCTGCACAGATTCGTTTGTATAAAATGTAGCTGTTCGTTGCGGCCATATCAATAAAATGGTAAAAGAGCCTTGTCATGATATTTCTGCTTTTAGCTCGGATATGATACCGACCCATAAGCCCATCCATTAGGTCAACTCCACCCATATGAGCATTATAGTCCCGGATAATTTGGGGACAGTCGATTTCCATAAATGTTTTCTTTTTTCTGTCATATCGGCAAGCTTTAGCAGTATTTTGATCACGACTGACTCTTTGAAAATGTTCAATGCCTACATATGTCGATGCCAAACGTACACACTTATTGTCTTTCCAAAGAACCGTAGTGAGATCCACTCCATCAACTGAAGCCATATACTCTGTGGAATATCCTCTACTTTCCTTGCTAACTTCACTGTCGGTCGGCAACTTACACGCAGGTATACGATTTGCTGGAATATAAAACAAAAGTTTATTTTTTCGTCCACAAACAAACAAGAAATACAAAATCACCTCTCACTGTTCCCAAGCTGAAGATTTCTCGGGCCCGTAAATAGACTAAGAGAGGGAGCGATGTGTAAAAGTTATCGAAGTAAATTATGTGATTAGCAAACTCGGGAATTGTTTCTGATAGCCGAACAACAACATTGGACGTTGCTCCTAGATCTGGCTTACCAGGTAAGATGATATTATCACCTGCACCATTGTATACCTCAAAACGGTATGCAAATCCGTTCGAATCGCAAAGCACAAACAATTTGACACCCCACTTGTGCGGCTTGTTTGGCATATAGTGACGAAGATGGTGTTTCGTCTTGGTGCTGCACATTTGTTCGTCAACACAGAGTCTAGCTGTTTTAGGGATTGAATCAAACCGCTCGTTTAGTTTGTTAACAAGAGCATGAACTCGAAATAAACGGTCAAAGCCAGGTTCACCTTTTTTTCTTCTTTGGGTTTCATCTTGAAAACATAAGAATCTCTTGATTGCAGCAAATCGTTTTACTGGCATGCAATTTTGAATCGAAGGAAAACCATTTTTTCCCCAGTAGCTCTCCATATTGGGATAACGGTATATGGACATGTACATCATTATACCAATATAATTTCTTATTTCTGCGGCAGAAGTTTTGAAGCCGGAGTTTATATTTTCCGTCAATGCACAACGATTTGTCTCTTCAGTTATGAGATCAATTATTTCGTCCGTAAAAAACCAATTAAATAATTCCATTGGCGTTTTGAGGTTTATAACACTCAATGACAGTGATGCATCGCCGCGAAATGCAACTTCATTGATGTGGAGACGCATTGAACGTTTACGCCAGACCAATTTTGCAAGCTTTTTCGGATCCTTAGTTATTGTACTAAGCGGACCAGTGAATCCTCCAGAAGAAGGCTGAATTGTTGGCCCAGTAGCCTCAATTGACGGTAGGGGTGATCTCGGCTTTTTCAATGATTTGACGCCAGACTTTGAAATGGCAGATGAAGAACATGGGTCCAATTCTTCAAAATCAACAATAAAAGTTGAAGAAGCTGCTGGGTTCTCCATTTCGCTTAGATTTAGACGCATAGCTTTCACAAAAGCATCTGTTGTTTCAGCTTCGTTCATCTGCTGAATGCATTCTTCTATGGCCTGTGCTTCATTTTCTGATATGTCACCAAAATTATCTGGCTCGATGTTATCAAAAACGAAGTCAGGATCACAAATCGTGTCATCGGACCTATATTCATCATCATCAGTTTCTACAGAATCGATGAATTCAGCCACTTGATCATCAGTCAATTGTTCCAAGTTAATTTTTTTTTGGGGTTTCACGTTTTCGGAGATCCATCTAATACATTATAATTTAATTTTATGATTAAATATACCAATATTGTTTCAACAAACGTGTTTTTTAAAACAAAACACAGAAAACAAGAACAAAACAAAAGACGAGCACTTTTTACACGTAAGCCGGCAAGACCGTCTAGGGACGGTGCTTCTACTAGACACATAACACTGTTTTTTCACTTCAATTTAATTATAACACATATATATTATAATATTTTACTTACAGCAGAATTAAAATTTGGATATTTTTGGCTCTAAATAAGTTGTTTGCACAGTTGAAAACTGAAAAAAATAAATTCAATGAAATTCGAGATTCAATTGATGACAGCTCTCAATCACGTGGTCGAAATGAAATGAAGAAGATATCAAAATATTCATAAAAGAAAGCAAAAACAAGTTTCTGTTGTTTAAACCAAAAACAAATATTAGGCTTTACACAAAAGTAAAATAACTGAAGGCAGTCTTGAGACGGTCTTATCCATTAGAGGGTTAGGACTCTCTTATTGCTAGATTATAATTTTCGTTGAAGTATTGCCGACATGCAAAAGTAATTATAAGTTAATTTTTTTTTAAATGAGTTTTCAGTTATGGCACTAGGAGGATTGTATCACCTTCACATTTAAATTATTTTAGGGAAAGGTGTGTACCTATCTGTAATTTCTTTTATTCTTAAAAAAAACGCATGATCTTAGGAGCTGGAATTCAACACCCATTTAGATTCAATAGCAAACGAAAATGACGAGATAAAGAATCCAAAACCACCGTCTACGTTCATTTTTGCAAGACATATCGTTCCGAAAGCTGAGAAGCATAATATCAATCTTACCCTCAATGCAATAATTACAAGCAAAAACTTGGTTGCCTGTAAAGTCAGTTTACCGACGATAGTTTTTACATGATAACCAGTTCACGAAACAGTTCATGTGTAGGTTGTATCTCTCCAACCACCAACAACCTACCTCACCTACAACAACCCACCATTTTTTTCTCACCCCTTCCCCCCAAACATCAACCTCCCACCCCCACATCCTTACCACCACCAACCTCCCACACCACCTACACCACCTACAACCACCAAACAACCACCCACTATTTTTGAAAATTTCATCCCAAAAACCAAATCCTCCTTCAAATCCAACCACCCACTTCACCTACAACCACCTGCTACTCACCTACCATTTTAGGCAATTTTGTTAAATCCCCCCCCCCCCCAATCAATTTCACCAACCACCCAACTTCCCCCCTCCACTCCATCACCGCCAACTACCCACCCCGCCTACAGCAACCAACCAACCATCTATCATTTTGGACAATTTTTTCCTCATCCCCTCCCAACACCAAATCCAACCACCCACCCTCTACAACCACCTTCCACTCACCCACCGTTTTCGACAATTTTTTCATCGCAACCAATCAAATCAACAATTCCCACCACCTACAACCGCCAACCAACCACCCACTATATTTGAGAATTCCTCCAAACCATACCAAATCCGACCAACACCAAACACCCATTCCACCTACAACCGGACACTGCCCCCCCCCTTCCCACAAACACACAACCACCACCACCACTGACAATCACCAAATACCCAACACCCTCCCCTCCTACTTTATCGACTTTCTAGGCTATCAAAGCAGATATATAACGTGACTGTGACTGTGACACTTTTTCGTGCGTGCTGCCCATATATTCCGATTTATTAGACGTTATCACGTCAATAAGTTGATTACCCGAAGAAATATTAGTCCAGTCGGCAGGTACGTCTACGTTTGGGTTTTGGGTAGACAAAGATCAGAAATTAATGAAACTTGATGCGATTTTGTTCAGGAGTAGTAAACTAAAATTTTGCTAAGTTTTTGACTCTTTTTTGAAGAGCCATTCTTGGTAACAAATTGACATACAACAATTTTTGTTGTTTTTTTTTTACCAAAACTTTCTACAAAAAAGTCGAATAAGTTTTTGGCGTAGAACGTTTTTTTTTTGTTTTATCAAAACTATGAAATTTAGCGCTCTCAAATTTTTGCCGTAGGACGGATGGAAAAAAGTTATTGAGGAAAAACGAGAGGCATTTTTCTACAACTTGGTTACGAATTGACTACAACAATTTTTGTTCTATTGAAATTGTTGGAAATTTAAAAAGGCTGAAATGCTTTTGCCGACGAACAAGGTCGAACATTTTGCAGTTCCCCCCTCCACCCCTTTTTCTTTTTTTAGGAAATTTACCACAGACTTAGTTTTTCCAAGAAAACTCTCATAAAATCACAAAAATTTTAAAAAATTCTAAATGCTTTCGTATTTTTTGGTTTCCAAAATACATAGCTCCAAGTAATTATGATCCAGATAAGAGCAAGTAATAATTTATATAGATTTGTAAGTAAAAATTATTTATTCGACTCTCAAAACCTGGGCTAGAAATAGGGCCCAAGTTCGAATCCCAACGGCTGTCTTATTTTTTTTTTTGTATATTATCAAAAGGCTGTTCTTAGATGAGGATACTGTTCAGGGGCTTATCGAATTTGTCCAGTTGGAATAAAAAGAATATTTTTTCCGACAATATTTTGCAGATGAGTTAAACAATGTGAACTGCAAAATGTTCGACCTTGCTCTGCTTGCTCTTAAGATATACGAAGAGTTTGATAAGAAGCCGAAGACCTGTGTTCCCACTCTATTCAGACTTTAGCTTCTGGAATAGGATAACAAAAAGAGCTTTATTATCATGATTCGAGCTAGCACTACGATGTCTCTAGGGCTTTGGCTAGAAAACAGTTCCTACTTTTCCTAAGCTTAATTTTTTCAATCGGTTTTTTTCACATCTAAAAAAATCACTTCGCGAACGAACCTTCGTTGTTTTGTCTGATATAAAACGCCTCCTGTCTAGTAGTTCTCATACCTCCATCATTTGATTGAACTATTATGGGAGCCCTGAACCTTTTATAAAAGCTTTAATTTAGGGTTTTATTGCGTCTGTTTTTATTTGCAGAGCTTCTTGTCAGGCATCTTTGTTTCTATTCAATTTGCAAAAGATGTTAAGTAAATTCCATTCATTTAAATAAAAACCAAGCACTTAGGTACCTCAATCCTGTCTCAGCTTCCTTTTTAATATAGGTACCTTCCTACTGGTATATCTTTGTTTGAAAATGCGAATTCAAGCAATCATCCAATTAAGATTTTGAATGACTTAAGTGGCAAAGTGGTTGTATATATACTATAACGATGACTATATACGACGAGGACGTATACCCGTATCAACACAAAAGAAGGATAAATTGATTGATTGATTGAACGAGTGAATGAAGCACCACAAAAGCACCCGAGATTTTGAAAGACATGAAGTTTCAATTCAATTATTGAATAGGGTACCTCTTTTATAAAATAATCAAACACCCTCTTAACCATTTCCTGGATGATGTTCTTGGGGTTATTGTACCTATACCTTGTCTATACAAAAGTTTATAAATAGAAATCTTTTACAAGCGTACATATACGTGACGTATATTTTATTCAATTGCTCCTTGCTCATAACTCCTGTTAAAATTAATTAAACAAATTAAACTTGTGAGTCCTTCAAGCGCGAATTGCTTATCATTTCGTATATATCTTAAGCACAATTGCCATTAGGCAACAAAACCAACCGCTACCGTCATAAAATGTTAAAACCCCAAACTGACACACAAATTAAGGACACTCACTGTGTGTCCACGAACCATGAACAGAACAGGAGAGTGAGTGTTCACAAAAATAAAATAAAAATTTATTTCAAAAAATTGTTTTTAATAAAAATGCAAAGATACCTACAAGAGATATATTCCCTAAAAAAAAATTACGAGGGGTAGGTATAATGCAAAAAAGGGTTGGCTATGGTTGGTGGTTGGTTAATTGCAAGGAAGGAAATATAAAAATAAAATACTTTTAATGAGGACAGTAAAGGATTTTATTTCATTTAAATTTTTTTTTCTTTCGCTTCGTTTGGACGTGGAACAACTCTCTATACTACGTATGAAAAAAAAGTCATTATAGAGATGAGATAAGAACAATTTTTGTGATATGGAACGATTCATTGCATCATCGTTGCCAGGACTTAATTATCGTACAATCTTTTTTCCACATCTTTCCGAATTGAAAAAAAAAAAAAAAAAACTGAAGTTAAGATACTTCAGTCTCGGTTTATACAATGTTCGTCGTTGAGTACCCTTAGGGTGTGCGCTGTGCGCCCGCTTTAAAAAACAAAATGCCACGTGGCCTACTTAAAACATTTTATATAGGGCAGTCTGACAATTTGTATAAAACCCCGAACGTCATTTCACTCATCAAAAATTATGTCGAACGCTTTTGTTTTATATTTTTTTTAGTGTATGCTTAACTTATTTCTCAATAGGTCATTAGTTTTGACCTCGAATGTTGTTTTTTTTGTCCTCCCTTTTTTTTCGTCATGTACTTGACATGGCCATGATACAAAAGGAAACATGAGTCCTCGAGAGTGAATGTCATCTTAAATTTTTGAAAGCACTCAAGTGATTTAGCCTCATTAAGGGTGGTATATTATATCGCAAGCAATATGGCACAGTACCTATCTTATCTTGAAAAAGAAATAGATCTTTGTAATTTCAGGACATCCCCAAAAGCATTCCAGATATACTACTTACTTACTTTCTAATAAAAGATACAAAAACACCAAACAACCCTTCACGAATAAATCATTCAAACTCAAGTACTTACACTTTACACGCACTAGGATCAATCAAGATGAGACTGGGTTCTTCTGGGTGTGCTTCATACCTCCTATAACAAATCGATAGATACTCTTAGAAAGATAGAGCTACTGAAAACAATTTCAATTACATTTTCCATTATCTAATATTTATACAGTCGTCCTGAGCCCAAAAATATATTGCGCGCAGATACAATCTATAAGTGCACCCATAAAACACACCATATCCACTCAAATGTATTATGTCTCTCTTCAAGTTGTATGTGACGATATATCTACGTAGATGTGGAATGGATATGGGAAGGGGGTAAGTATCTACACTTAGTTTTCCCCAAACACAGAATGCCACCATTGCACACATATTATGTAAGCAGGCGTAGTAGATTATATTGTTGGATGCCTTAAACTATAGCTCAGAGTCGCATTAGCAAAAAAGGATTATAATTTGTCTTACAACATATTGTTGCATTGTTTTCCTACCCGCCCCCTGCATCTTTACTCGTTAAAATAAATATTCAATTAAGTGGAACATTTAATATAACCCAATTGCACAAACTTTAAATTTTCGGTAGAGACTTAACTTTTTTGAAGTGAATGTTCTTGTTCTTTAGGCGCATGGGGGTAAAATTGTTACTGATGCAGCAGCTATGGAGCGAGAGTATAGGGAGGGAGCGAGTGAGAAAGATCGAGAGAGTGAGAAAGATCGAGAGAGAGAGAACAAATATGATCTGTACAATATTAAATGTGTTAGGCGGGTAAACGGGCTTAAGAAACTGCACTGGTCGGTTGATGCGGTGCAAACAAATAAAAATTAGTTTGCCAAAGAAGTTTAACGTCTGACTCAAGCCTGGGCCGAAAAACTTGCTGGATTTTTGCATTTATTTCGGTTAAGTCAATAGAGAGACAACTGGAATTTTAAATATAGGGTCTATAGGAGGTATCAATAAAATGACTTAAAGTGAAAAATGGTACCTACAATGTCACGGCACCGTGAAAAGTATACATACATCAAAATTTAGCCCAAAAGTTTAATTGTAATCGCAGGAGCTGTTTTCGGAAAAATCCTTCTTAGCTATATTTTAAGCCTGGCTCAAGTTGAAATGGATTCATGAAATTCGCTAAAACTTGGGTTTTGATAGGTTCCAATAAAATGATAGTGAGAATTTTTGAGTGACCGTTTTTAACAATGGGTTTTAGTTAAACACAAATTTTTCTATTGTTTCAAAAACGTCTGTAACAGTTTTGATTAAACTTTGTTTGACGTGTTTTGACTTTTGAGTATATTTTAGATTTTGGCATCGAATAATGATTAGTTTTAATGAACTTATTAAGTTGGCCGTTAGATGACGGAACATCAAGTGCTGAAAAAAATGTTTTTTATAAGTTTAAATAAAACGAAATTGTATTTTTGTAGTTTTTTTTAACCACCCATAAAACGCGCTGTGCAATTTAAACCAAGTTTTTGTTCAGATTTTACTTATAAAATGATGTTTTATTTAGAGGTAAAAATCTTTAAGTTGGAAGCACTGTTTTCATTGACAGCCATTTTATGATTTGTATTGTGATTTATCTTAAGTTTGTTTTCCCTTTCATCATGAATCGACTGACGCCTGAACAAGGCATGCAAATTGTGCAGATTTATTTCGAAAGCCGCGTGCATTACGCCCAAAATATTTTCCAGTGATGAAGATAATTAATTTTTGGTTGAATGGCTAAGCAAAACAGCCGCATTTGGAGTTTTTTTTATTCTTCAAGCTATTGTTAGGACGTCCGCCGTTACATCTAGACATTTTTAGGGGAAAATTGATTTTTCTCAAAAACTGCTAATACGATTTTGAATGAACTTTCTAAATAGTTTATTCTGTGCAACCTTTATGTTTTGAATAGATTTTTCAGGAAAAGTCTTATAACCTTCCATAGGACCGATTTTTTTAAATCCGATTTTCTCGGAAGCCACTTAATGGATTTCGATGAAATTTTTAATATAGGACCCTTTTTATAGACGAAACAATAAAGTTTAAAAAAAACTTTTTTTTTATTTTTTCCAAAAAGTTTTTGATCTATTTTTTTTTTAATTTTATTTTTCTGATAAAAACTGTGAATTGCTAGAAGTTGGCATTATCAAAAAATATTTGGAATATTTTTTCGAAAAGTTTTCCGAAAAAAACTGTATTTTTGAAAAAAAACTGTTCAAACGATTTTGAAAAAAAAATTCTTAAAATTCTAAATAGTAAACGAAATCAGATGGCTTGCTTCATTTTTTTTTTCCAAAAAATGTTCTAACTAGTGATTTTTAAGTGATCAATAAAATTTATATCATTTTTTCCCTGCTTTTTTCCAAAAATCTCAAACCCCAAGACCACTGTCACAAATTAGAGCAAGTTTGTCCGACTCCGTCGAGCACTTTAATTCTTTACATCCTATGGCAAACATGTATTCGACCTTTTTTGTAGAACGTAAAATTGCCTACAGTTTTGGTAAGACAAAAAGTGTATGTTAATTTATTACCAAGATATGGCTCTTCAAGAAACAGTTAATTTTTGAAAAAAAAAAACTGTAATTTCTTATCTATTTCAAAAATGGCCTGTTTGTCGGAACGCCAAATCTTTCGATTTTCGTCCAATTAAAGGAAAAATTTAACGTTCTTCAAAAAATATAAACGTAAGGAAAAAAAGTAATTGAGGGAAAACCGGAACTAGTGTCGAAAAATTGTCAGTTGCCCGCTCCTCTTCTTTTAACATTTCTTGGTAACGACTCGACACACAATTTTTGTCTTATTGAAATTGTAGGAAATTAACACTACAAAAAAGTAAGATATGTTTTTGCCATAGGACGTCAGAAAAAAAAACTTGTTGACGGGAAACTGGAGCACGGTCGAATAATTTGTAGTTCCCCTCCCTTCTCCTCATTGCCGATAAAAAAAAAAAACATAGTTGTCTGTAAATTCGGTGTACGGACGATAATTTTACGTGATAACCAGTTCACAAAACAGTTCATGTGTAGGTAGTATCCCTCCAAACACCAACCACCCACCCCACCTACAAACAACCACCATTTTTGATTTTTTTCTCACACCTTCCCCCCAAACATCAACCTCCCACCCCCACATACAACCAACAGCACACCATTTTTGACAGTTTTTGACAATTTTCACCTACAGCCACCAACCAACCACCAACAATTTTTTACAATTTCTTCCAACACCAAATCCCCCAAATCCAACCACCTACCCCACCTGCCACCACCTTCCACTCACCCACCATTTTTGACAACTTTGTCATCGCACCCCATCAAATCAACCATCCCCACCACCAAAACTGCCAACCAATCAACCCACCTAGAACCGCCAACCAACCACTTACCATATTTGACAATTCAACCCCCCCCCCCCTCCATCCAATCATACCAAATCATCCCAAAACCAAACACCCATCCCACCTACAGCCACCAAGACAATTGACAATTTTTGTCTCACCACCCAAACCAGCTGCAACCACCCACCATTTTGACAATTGTTCCTCTTCCCGACACTACCCCCCCCCCCGCACCTGTCCCACACACACTTCCACCACCACTAACCAACCACCCAACACCCTCCCCTCCCACTTTATCGACTTTCTAGGCTATAAAAGCAGTTACCTAGCTGCTGCTTGACTGTGACTGTGACGTGACTGTGACATTTTTTTGTGCGTGCTGCCCATATATATATTCCAAACTGATTTATTAGACGTTATCACGTCAAAAAAAAAAACTAAAAAATCGTGTGTTTTTTGTTTTGTTTCTAATACACGTAGCTTCCCAAACAATTATCCTAAAGTAAGGAGCTAGTTTGTGACACCCAGCCTAGCATTTTATTTTTATTTTCATTTCTATGCATTCCAATTGGCTAAATTCGTCTTACAGTTTAAACAGTATGCTTCTATAAAAACAGCCCCTTATTTTTATGAAAAAAAAAAAAAAATAATAAAACAGTCTCCGCTGAGATTCGAACCTGGCTCCATTTCCTAGCCTTGACTTTTTTGCCCTAGAAAAATATTTGAAATTGACGTATGAGCTTTGGAATATAATTCGCAGAATTTTTTTCGTCGCCGTACGAACGGCACTAACCTCCAAAAAGTACTATTTGTGTTTATTTATTTATATAATAATTTATATAGATGTGTAAGTAAAAATTATTTATTCGACTCTCAAAACCTAAGCTAGAAATAGGGCCCCAGGTTCGAGTCCCAGCGGCTGCTTCATTTTTTTTTTTATTTTATTTCTATATTACTCTTCTAATATCAAGAGGCTGTCTTAAGATAAGGATACTTCTCAGATGATTAAAAAATTGGCGCAATCGGGATATTCAGAATTTAAAGTTAAAAAGACAGAGTTTATATTTCCTCGATTTTTAATAGGAGTCTTTACAACCATTGCGGTTATTGCAGTACCAAAACTTAAAATTTAGAAAAGACGCAAAATTAAGAATCTTGTTAAATTTTTAAAAAGAGGAAAACGGAGAAAGCGAACCCAATCATGTTGAGCGTGTAACCTTTTTCAAGACCGAGTTTCAACTATGTACCAAGTAAAAAACGTGAATCATTAAGTGCACGAGTAAGTCCATGTAATTACTTTAAATCTTTTGTTTTTTTGTGAAACTGTTATAGAAACCAAATTTTATGGATTTTCGTATCAAAACCTGCATTTCTAAATGTTAGGTTTTCGAATCAAGAGCAAATCACGCGTTTCAGGCTCCTCCGTTAGGTTGAAAATGGTCTACGATCTTACGAAACTGTGTTTGAGCTCTTTCTTTTGAATCAGAATTTTTGAGGAGCATTAAAATAAATGCTTTATACGGTTAACTTACTTAATTTAATTTAAATTTAAAATATCTAGCCTTCCGCCTCTAATTTCGCACTTCAAGTAGTCAGAGATCTACCTTTACTTGGACGCTCCTTCGAAGATGAGGGTTACCTTTGCTTGTGACTCCTTCTAGTATGGTGGTGAAGACCTTACTACGAGCTGGAGTGTTGATGAATTTTTCTAGATACATAGGTCGCTGAAACCACATGGAAATCATTGTATCTTTTTCGCTTGATGATTTTTCTTCGTTAACGCAGACAGAACCATATCTAAATCGTTCTTAAGTTTTTCCTCGCAAATGTTGTAAGGGTCTTTTTATCCGACTGGGAGAGGATTCATGCAATGCAACATATATCAGGACCGGGACGATAGTGTTATGCACAGCGCCAGCGTCTCCATGGTTCTTCTCGATAGGGCTTTATTCCTCAATTATTGCTTATTCAGCCCCAAGAAAAAGCGATTAGCAAAAGTTATTCTGCATTTGATTTCAGCGCTGATTTTGTTGCCTGTGTTTACAGCAGTACCCAGGTAGATAAAATAATTGACTACCTCGAAGTTAGACCTATCAATGGTCACGTTCTGATCAAGTCGGTGGTGAGATTGGACATGGACTGTTGTTGATGAAAGCATATACTTCGTCCTGCCCTCATTTATTTTCAGTCCCATTTCGCTTGCAGCTGACTCCATAGTATTGAAGGCACCAGTTATCGTTTGCTTTGTTCTTCCTATCACATCAATGTCGTCCGCGAACATAAGTAATTGTCTCGATTTATTAAAGATGTTGCCCGATGTGCTGGCATTTGTATTCCGTACGACATTTTCCAGCAGAATGTTAAAACATCTGCATGACAGTGTGTCATCTTGCCTTAGCCCTCTGGTGGTTTCGAAGGTTTCAGCAGAGTAGTAGATTTTCAGTCTAAAATTTAAAAAATAATTGTTGGTGTATTCCAGTTCAAGTCCCTCTTTGACGAGATCTTGGCTTACGTCATTATAAAAAAAAAAACTGGTCAAAATAGTCTCTTAAATGATTAACATCGACTCTGTTTCTACAAAAGTGATTCCATCGTTATCTTTGTAGGCTTTAGGGCGGTTAAAAAATCTGATTCCTGATGTTGCTTTCTAAAAATTTTTGCATCCTTTTTCTGCATCTCGCATCTTTTTTACTTTACTTTGTTGACGGTTTGTCTTATCTCCCGAAACCCACGGTAATTTTTTCTTTCTTTGCTTAATCGTACAATGGCGAAACGCTAAATTTTTTTTCCTGAGCAACAAGCCTACGTTTTGGTTAGGCGCATTCGTAGTCAAACCGGCAAATTCTTACGCTGCGTCTCTTACGGCTTAATTTGTTTCCAATTTCGATTACAATTCAGTGAATTTATTATCCTTGCCGTTATGAATTAAGTAAGCTCAAACTATCTGATGGCGAAATACACCTTCCCTGTAGTAAAATGCTTTTTTGCCACCCATCCGCCAAGATCCTGATGATTGATAAGTTGTATCTGAAGGATAATAACAAGCATTTCAATTATCCTTGAAGAAATATGCCTTTGATAAAGCACCTCGAAAAGATGATACTCTCGTACCAACGGTAATTACATGCTGTCATAAATTATCGAAATGTGCGGCGTTAATCATTTAGAACGTTATACGAAGGAAAACAGGATTTAAAGGAACCAACGAAAGACTGTTTAATCTTCCCGGATTAGCATGGACACTATGTGCCTTGTTTGGTGAGAAAACATATGTCTTTGTCAGCTATGTGCATCTCAAAAAGAAAGGCCGGCAATGGAGCAGGAGTGGAGTGGAGTGTTCTTGGGAGATTTTAGTTTCTAGATAACCAGACGACAGTATAGTTGAGTTGTTGTCTCTATTTCACTCCATCCCGATTTGTTGCGCTGCGCTACGCTGGCTGGGAAGCAGGATGAGAATCTCAAATAATTTATTTGTTTTTGTTGTTGTTGGTTCTTCTTTGTTGGCGGGTAATTTGCTGCATCAGATTTGATAGTTTTTTTTTTTTTTTTTAATTTTATTTTTTTGGGAGATATTTTCAAATCTAAAAAGTTCCATAAGCCTTTTGCTGTTTTATTGTTGCTTTCCTAGAATCACTGCGATGAATCAGAGATGGTGTCGGTCGTCCCCAAGGGAGTGATGGACCCTGAACTGAATTGTTGCATTCGCCCCCGATTAGTGTTGTTGGATTTTTTGTTTTCATTTTGTCTACATCTTTGGACGGACGGACGCTTTTAATTACTGATTTATAGATGTGACTTATGGTGCTATCGTCAGTGGTGGTGGTTGGTAGAGATGTTAACAAATTTTATTTCATGTTTTATTGCTCCGCACCAGAAGCAGAGATAATTTAGTTTTGGGTCTGTTCTATGTTCTTCTATCATGGGTTGGGTTGGGCTCTTGGCTGCTCGCTGGGTTGGTTGCTGAGGAGAGGAATTTATTAACCTTTTTTTTATTTTTATTTTGGGGAGTTTTCAGGGCATGGTGATGGAACAACAGATTGAAGATATAAGATTGGAAGTAATTAGCCTGATTAACGAGTGCTTGGGATCAAGTTGTTATTTTGTTGGAAGATTTTTAACAGTTCTTTAATTTTGTTGGAAAACAGAGATACTTTTGGAGCGATAAGCATTTTGGATTAGTTTGTCGACATTCGAATTGACAAGGGTTTTGTTTGGTTTGGTTTGGAGTCTTGAGGGCAAGGTTATTTGAAATTTTACACATGACCGGAGATTTATGTTTATTTTTTTTTATTTTTTAAATAAATGGTTTTGGCGACAAATGTTTGATAATCTCCGTGGAAAAGTGATCTTGTTGGAAGACAAACATAAATTGTATAAATAAAAAGATTTATTATTTTTGAACAAACAATCCCAGGGGGAAATTATCCTTGCAAGTCCGTCATAAGCACTGCAGGCTAGAGCACACGTTTTTCACTTTTTTGGATACCTTATTTCACCTTTTGCATTGATTGAGCAAGTTTTCGTAAAACTATAGCAATAATGAAACTTGTATAAGCATTTTTAGACATTAAAAGGCCTTATGGAAGTTACTTCTCTGCCCGCTTCACAAGCTTTTTAACAGCTATAAGGCTTTTATAAACAATTTTTCCAACAACCAATAGCTCCTTCTTGAACAATTATAATAAATTCTTACAAAAGCAATACCTTCGTACAGAAAGCTTTAGCTTGGCTTAGCAAGCTATAACTTTAATTTTATTACTGCTCATAGAACATTCATTGGGAACATCTAGGAAATGCTCTTCATTCTTTCAACTGGTTGTAAACTTCACAGGTTAGGGTTAAACTATGGCGTCTGTGTTTTTTTTTTGCAATGTCTTTTTTGTAAGTTCCTTGATCTTTCGATATTTTCTGAACTTAAAGCGTTACCTATTCAAGGTATTACGATTTTTAAAACTTACATTAATAGTTTGAAATTATTTATGACTCTTGATTTCGGTACCTAGATATCAATTAATTACACACGATACAAATATTGCTGGGAACCTACTTTATTTGTCAATTTTAGAAAGCAACTTTAAAAGGTCTTATACAGGTCGTTTTTGACTCGCATCTATAAGCCTTGTATAGAGCTTGTATAACTACATATTTAAGCAAATATTAAGTTTAAAATTCTTGCCTAGTGTATAAGTTTCCCTTGCACAAATTCTATTCAAGTTATCAACTCCCAAACAGAAATAAAATGCAGGACTGGGTCGCGCGAACTTGCTCTAATGTGTGACAGTGGTGTTGGGGCTTGAGATTTTAATAAAAATAAAATTTTCAAAATTCTTAAATAAATACTTAAACCAATTTGAGCTGCAAAAAGTACGCCATTTTATTTCTTGGATAAATTTGAATTTACGAGAATAAATTTATAAAAATCTGTGGAGCGGTTTTTGAGAAAAAAAGTTTTTTTTGAAAAACTTTTTGAAAATTTTTTTTTTCAAAAACGCCAGTTCATAGGTATTCAGCAAATACATTTATATAAAATTTTTAGAAAAAAATTTAATAAGCAGTTTTCAAAATATTAATTTTTTAATTTTTTTTTTAAATGCTTTTAAAAATACAAAAAAATGTTTTTTTTTAAATATTGGTATGAAGTACAAATTGAGCTACCTACAACTATATATGTATGAAATTTCGAAAGAATCGGTTGAGTTGTTTTCGAGATAGTCGAAAGCAAAAAAAAAAACGGTCTTATGGCAAGTACCGTTCTTAGACATTTTTAAAACTTTTTTTTCAGCCATATGATTGGCCGTACTTAAAAAGCCACACTGATTGTTTTAAATCGAAGTCGTAAGAGCCATGTCTTGCATGAATTCCACTTATGTTCTCAACCCGACTCCGGATTAAGTGCTTTCGCCAAACAAAGCCACCTCTATTCCGTGCTAACTATGTACGGGCAAAACCAAGCTCAAATCTTCGTTTGCGTGTTCACGTGTATTTTCCTTTCATCAAACCAAGAACCGGAAACTAAATGCTTGTTTCTCCAATGGTTAAAAAAAAATCAGAATGAGCTGGAAACTTGACATTTTCAAAAATTGTAAAATATTTTTTCAACCTCGCACTCAGGTCCTGTGAAATTAAAATCTTTCAGAATCTGTCTTACGTCATAATTTGCTGAAATAGCGAAAAATTGTCCATTATTTTGTTCTCCGTCAAGAAAAAGACTGCGAAAGGTAATTTTTGAAGTCAATGGCAATATTTTTGAATTAAAATTTCTCAACTTCGACATGTGTTCGAAAGCTTAACAAAACGAAATCCCTTTTAATCCTGAAAAATCCGCATAATTGAGAGGTAATTATCATCGCCTTTGTATCGGTGCCTTGGTGGTGGTGTCGTCAACAATGGGGCTCCAATCGATCCACAAAATTAAGGCAAATTACATTTGGCCACGTTAGTAGCGTTATTGCGAACAAAGGACTTCAAGCACAAGGTAAGCATCTCAATATAACCGAGTTCCATCATAATTTACACCATATACTACACCGCAGGATTTGTTTTTATGTTCCCTGGCCTTAAGTCAAGGCAGAGTTTCTTTTTTACGGTCGCGCCTATATTTGCATGTTTTACATATCCTGCGGTTCTTGAAATTTGAATTTTGTTTCACATCAAAAAAAAAAAAATTACTTAAGGAGGCAAAGTTAAAATGTTGACTTTGCGTGTCACAGGGCATACATACACTCTAACATACATACACAATCGCACTTAATTTGAGTGTAAAGAGAGAGCACAAAGTCCTTCGATAAAGACTTGAAACGATAACTTTTGAGCTGCGTGTGTAACCATCACCGCCTTTCCTCTTGGGCATAATGGGCATTTGAATTATTATGCTAATGCGATTCCCATTCACAAAAAAAAAGAAAAAACAAAAATTATATAAAATGTATTCCTTTTGGCTCGCAGCAGGACAAAGTTACCTTATGGGTGACATGGACATGAAAAAATGAATTCCTCAAAAAAAAAAAGACGTACAATACAAAAAGATTTTATCGCTTAATTGAACGCAACATTATAACGTACCAACTTCCTTCCCCCGAGCCATATAGAACAAAACAAAGAACTTTATTTTAACAGCCCGCAAATGGAGGAGTGTTTTTTTTTTTAACCATTGCGTTGGTTGGGTGGTTCATTTAAGGGGTGGCAATGATGTAAATGCCAGCGTGGAATTTACCTGCGAGCCGAAAGAACGCGCTAAAAATGAACAAAAATCACCGCTTATCTGTACCTTAAATCCGACACATGAGGCAGTGGCATTATTAATACCCTACCAATGCAAAGAAAAAAAAAAAAAGTCCAGCGCCATCATTCCTAACGACGCGACAACGGTGTTGAAGGGATTTTATACAATTTGCCTTAATGGACACACTAAGGACCGCACACGCCCCTAATTGCATTAAAACGTATTCTGATTTTTAAGTGTTGAAAATGAGTCGAAACGAGAGCTGTGAGTCGATATATTGGAGGCTCATGTTTTGTAAAGAATCTATTAGCAAAGTGCTGCTCTCTGCACAAAGCACACACTACTTGAATGTGAAGAGTACTGGACTAAAAATAGCACCCACCGGTAGCCCATCTCCCTTTATTTTTGTTTTTCATTTGCTATAGCTGGGAATATGTGTAATTACAAGCACTTAACGCATATACACAACACGATGGATGCTATAAAAGGGATGCAGGATGATAATATAATCTGTTTGTGTTGATCCTGGATGCAGGATAGGTGCTTAAATGGAAATTGATATATTTTTGTATTTTTTTTTTCTCTAGGAATTTCGTGATGAAAGGGTGATGATGTTCACATGAATGAGAGAGTGGTTTTATATGTTTTATATTTGTTTTGATGGACAATGTAGATGGATTGGATAGGGTTTAATATATTTTTTTTGCTGGTTGGTATTCCAAATATTGTGATGATGATGATGATGGTTACATGATATACCGTCTCTTGAAAATGCCACACCGTTAATTGTTTTTTTATTTTTTGCCATTAAGTACTGGACTAATTGTGTTCATAGACTGAAAATGAAAATGATATCAACCTACTCTTGTTCATGGTGTGGAAAGTATTTGGTTGGGGGAGTTGTACCCCTCTACATTCTTTTAAAGCATACATGGCATTGAGATGCAGTAAATAATAAATCGATATGAAAAACGATTCGGTAGATTTTTAAAAGTTTTCCACCTCATCTTAAACTCTACTTCAGGGTCTCCTAATTTGAGTCAGTAAATCGAAAATCGTTTGAGACTGTGTTCCAGAATATCAAACTGTAAAATTAAAAAAAACATTTTTGTCTGTAAAGTCGGTTTACGGACGATAATTTTACGCGATAACCAGTTCACAAAACAGTTCATGTGTTGATATCTCTCCAACCACCCAACCCACTTACAACTATCAACCATTTTTGTATTTTTTTGCACCCCTTAACCCAAACACAAACCTACCACCCCCACATACAAGCACCAACCAACAGCCCACCATTTTTGAACATTTTTTCCTCCTCCCCCACACAATAAAAAAGGGGGCTTCCTAACCACCACCAATCACCCACCCCACCTACAAAAACCCACCCACTATTTATGACAATTCCCCCCATGCACCAAATTCAACCATCCACTCCACCTACAACCACCTGCTACTCACCCACTATTTTTGCAATCCCCCCCCCCCCAACCCGCCAACCACCCAACCCACCTACAACCACCAGCCAACTACCAACCATATTTGACAACTCACCCCCTCCCCCCAACCATACCAAATCCCCCCAAGACCAAACACCCATCCCTCGTACAGATACCACCCAAACCGGCTACAACCATCCACCATTTTTGACAATTTTTCTTCTTCCCGACACTACCCCCCGCCCCCACACACTACCACCACCATTACCACTTACAATCACCAACCAAGCACCCAACACCCTCCCCTCGCACTTTATCGAGTTTCTTTGCTATCAAAGCAGATATATAACGTGACTGTGACTGTGACACTTTTTCGTGCGTGGTGCGATTTATTAGACGTTATCACGTCAATAAAAGGAGATACTTAATATCTATTGGGCTAGGTTTTGTGAGATTGTTGGACAACTTGGGATTGCAGTTCAAGGCTTATGTTCAGCATATTAAAATAAATACTTGGCGAAACAGCTCCAATCCTTGGCATGATTTACCGACTCTTGTGGAATTTGTCACTTCTTCGCAAGAGGCAGTGCCCTGGAAAAGAACTCAGGTGAAGTAAGGGATCGAACCCAGAACCTTTATCGTAGCAGTTGGACACACTTACCACTGCGCCACGTGATGCTACATAGGGTCAAGAACTTCGGAAGCTCTTGATTTTATCAGTTTCAGAAAAGTTTCTTCAGCTTAAAAAATAATCGCTAAAACAACCGTGTTCCTAAATCCACAGCATAAAATATATCCCGGGAGAACCCAGCTCAAGCTCAGCTCTGTTTTCGGGAAAGAAACGATGAAGACTTCTGGGTTCCATGTTTGTAGATGTGGGTTACACGAAAACACTGATGGTGGTCAGCATGTATCCCGTTACGCATTTCGTCTCTAGTGTTTCTATCTTGTGGACAGCGGTGACCAAAACTAAAGTAAAAGACAGTCCATTCTGGACCACGGCCTCAACTAACAATATTCGCCAGCTAGGCCCATCCCTAGTCAGTGGCCTCCAGTTGCGCACACCAAGTTGGTTGAGGTCGTTCTCCACTTGATCGCGCCAGCTTAGATAGGGTCTTTCAGAACTGCGTCGGCACTCAGGGTTGAAGTTAAATACTAGGCGCACTACGCGTTTTTATCCATACGCCCCACTTTTTAACCAGGTCAATGTCGCTGTATAGCCCGATTTTAAAGATTTGTCAAGAAAACTTGAACTTTGTCCACAGAATTTTAGCTATTTCCAACTCAGTCATCTCGAAAATTCGGTAAAAAATTGCAGGTCTGCTTTGGAATTGATACTCCACTTCTTTTCTTTTCGGTGGGTGTCGCTATGATTTCAGATGGATCACAACTCTCCCGCTTCTATGCTTCACACTGTGGGTTTCACCGGTCTTGGGTTGTTCCAGTTCTAAAGCCAACTAAATGCTGGTGTAGCTGTATCTTCATCTCAGCTGCTGAAAATATAATTCTCATACGTTTTGAACAATGTAAATTTTGAACATTTCCGGACGCACCTTCAGTCTTTGGAACATTTTTCGATCACAGAAATTAGCGGAGTTTTCCCGCCGATTGTTCCCACTTTAATGCAACGATTGATGTCGTCATCACAAGTTGTTGCTACGCCATTAATCACAGATCGCAGATATATAAATTTTTCACACTTTTGTATCACTATTAAAATTATGTGGATCAGAAAACGGGCAGCACAAGTATTCAGCCTCCAAAACGTCCACCCATTTGTCAAGTGCTCGTTGCATGGTTGAATGATCCTCGCTTATGTTGGCTCCACGCACTATACCTTGAAACAGATATTCGAGAACTGCAACAAAGACCAGGGGACTCAAGACGCTTCCCAGGTGCACAACTATGTTCACAGTACATGGAATTCTTCGGTGAATCCAGCTGGACAATAGACATCGTGCTTTTGCCACTACTCCCTCGGATGGACATGGAGATGTATTGATAGATTTCTGAAACTACTCGTTGCCTGAGCGCAGACCATATTAGATCTCGTTTGTTGACAAACGAATGCTTTTTGAAATCAACAATATACGCAAAGTCTCTAGGGAACACCGAGCTTCTTACACTTTGGATTGCATCTATTGTTGACTTCCCCTCGACAAATCCGCTTTCAGAAGCCGTATTATATTTCGCCAGTTGGCTATTTAAAACTCGCTCAAATTTGTTCATGATGTGTGACATCAGCTCAATGGGACTGTCAAAGCTTGTGTACCCACCTTCCTTTTATATATTGGAAAAAGAAGAAGAATTAATTAAGGATCAAAGACTGTCTTGTTGCGCTAAGCATTCTTGAAACTTTTTTTTTTAGAAAGAAGAAGTACTTACGTCCTTGTTAAGAACGAGGTACGCAAATTAAAAACACAATTCCGTAACTAGCCACATCTTTTGATCTGTTTGTTGTCTTTAATTGTTTGCCAAGGACGTTGTTTATTTTCCCCGAATAAATCCCTCTTCCTGTCACGTTCTCATTTTTCAAAGAACACACTATTTTGTCATTTACACTGCCCACCCCACCTCTGATTGGTTCATTCTCATTATTTTACTAACTTGAATCACTTGGAAACGTTGTCGTTCTCGTCCTTGTCGTCGTCGTTGACGTTGGTTTCACCCCAAAGAATTTTACTATACCCCCTCTTCTTTTCCGTAGCAATTTATGCGATGCTGTAGAAAATGTCACATCAAGGATATCACCCATCGCAATGGATGATGGTAACTTACATATTATAATGAAAGCCTCTGTGTTCTCGGAATTGCTTCCTTCTACAACCATCAACTACTTCAATTTGGTGGCCCGCCTTTTCTCTGATATTACTCTGCTCCATATTCAACGGTTGATTTAACTTCATGAAATCGATCAATCAATCACTTATAATAATATACAATCGAGGACGAACGCGAATGTTCGCCGCATCCTTTCAGGCGCCCATCAGAATAAATTGATTCAAAGAATTGACATTAAAAATATTTTAAATATTTTTTACATACCAAACAGGATTGCTGGCTGCATTTTCTCATCCTCATCATTGTCAACTTAATTTAAGGCAGGATATAAGCCAATGCTTTCTTATATATTGTTTTCATTATTATCCTTTGCCATAAGGATATACACACATCGGACAGTATAGCTTTATTCAAAGTAATCCTCTTCTCGGCCATGTTTAATCTGTGTTTTAATCATTTATGTAATCCTGTGTGTTAATCCTACCAAAACATTACCGCAAAGAAAAAAAACAATCCGCTCCAAATATTTGCAGCGAAACAGGATTAAGGACGCATTGTGGTATTTTTGGCAGACAAGCGGATTCAATCAAACAAAGAGACTTTTCTGCTGCTGTTGCTGGGCTTCGTCATCTTAAGTTGCTACGTGTTTGCGAAATGTACTTGGCAGGATAAAAGTCTGTGAATTACCTTTTCTTTTGTCTGCGAATGTACGTCACAGTCACAGGATAATAATGATGTTTTTTTTTTAACATTAATCGGGATTTCTTTGATAAATTTTTTGGTGGTTATTCTTAAGGGGGTTGGTATTGGTTTAAAGGAAAAATTACTGGGCTGACTTGAAACAGCCAACTTATACCATGGAACTGGACAGCTTTGGAAGAAAAACTAGATTCCAGAATTAACTATCAAAGTCTAAGTCTCTCCCATCCTTCAAAAATAACTTCTCTGCAGAAAGACTAGACAGTTTTCACCAAACAGTTGATACCGGAAAAAAAGAATCCTGAATAAGTTAAACAGTTACGACTTGAAGGTTGCAGCCACGCATTAAGACAGCGGACCGGACATTTCAAGTTAATAAAAAGTTATTTTAAACTAAAAGAAACAATCATTTTAAACTCATGTTTAAACTATATTTCTCCCCGTATTCACCCTTCCCTTTTAACTAAGGAAGCACGTGTATGGTGGGTCATTACATGACTTTTCTACTGCCATGAGGAAGACGCAATTGAGTAAATCCCTGCGACACATCCTTCCATTCTAACTTTCTTCTTCGTCACATTTCGGCTGTTGTTGAACCTTTATTTCCTAAGATGTCGCTCAAGAAATGCGTTATCCTTTATATGTCATTATTACCCACAGGCCACAGGAAGAACACAAAACCACTTTTGTCGAATGAGCACAGCATGGTGATGAAGTTTGAATGGACAAATAATTTCTTTATTTTTGAGGCTCCATTCATCACAATGCCCGATGTATTTCTTGTGTGTGGAACTCCTTCCGTTTCTTTGTTAACCGATTTTGGTTTCGGTCTTTTACAATTTTTTTTTTTCCATGAGTCCTTTTTTCAATTTCTCTAGTTTTATTGTGCCAACTTTTGAGATGAACTAGAAAACAATTCATATATGACCGAAGGAACAATTAAGAAGTTTTCTGGGACGTATTAATTCCTTTACTTTGCTCGTTGCACAATGGCTGATATTTTGTTTGTGTGTGTGTGTTGTGTTTGGTGATAGAATTACGCCTCCTTTGATTTGAGTTTGAAAGAAATTAATTTAAATACAATTGAAAAGAAATAAGAAAAGAATAAAGGACATGTAGCTGAGTTGGTATTATTGTGCAGCCTTCTTCTATTGAATGGGACTGGGAGTGATAAGTTGGGTATTAGGGGTTTTTTCAAAAACTTAGCGTGTCGGAAGTTATTTGAAGTTTTTGTTTCGTATTTAAATGAAGGATATAGAATTACATCTGCTAATCTAGTTTTGAAATAAGTTGTTAAAATTATTGTTTAATACTTCTTATAGGAAAAAAAAATATTCATTGAAGGTAGCAGCAGTCCATATTCTCCCATTGTTTCTATTGTCGGGGCTCAGAGTTGTTATGTTCAATAGTAGTTAATTTCAGGATAATATAGTCTATAATTTTTAGGACGCTATTCGATTCTAATTTAAAAGGTGTGACTTTATTTGAACGTTAATTTAATTTTGGGGATATTTCATCATAAGATACATTTATATAGACGCAACAAGGTTGACCATTTAAATATCGCTTTTCAGGACGAAATACCACGAAGTGTTGAAATGAAGAAAAGCGAACACATTGCTTTAGTGATCGGATAAAGTTTTCTAGGGAATAACACGCTTTATGACGACTTTGACGCAAAAAAAAAAAATTAGCTTCGATTCACAAGTCAAAAAAATTAAACTAGTTCAAAGTGGTTGAACAGTGTGTTATTACCTATAAAACCTTGTGCGACACACTGGACTGGTAGAGAGGACAGTTGGAAATTTAATTTGATACCCATTTTTACAATTTTCCTTAACCTATCTCATGTTCTCGTCAAAAATACTGTGAGATGGTCGGACAAGCGTTTGTATTCCATGAACTTGTTGCCTTCCAAATTATTTTAAGAATCCTAATAAGTGTTCCTTTAGTGGCAATCATTTTTTTCGATGTCCCGATGAGATAGGTAATGTTACGGTCGCCTTCCGAACTGCAGGGCCCCGGTGGAAGCCTTTTAAGTCAGTATTCAAATCCAGATACCACATCCCCCGAGTTCATGTGGCTTGAGAAACAATTAAAAAAAAAATTCTTCCACAATAAACAAAGCTGGAAGTGGGAGGCCGCCATTTTGCCAATAATCGTAAAGAAGAAAATTGATTATTTTCACGAAAACGGCTGCAACAATTTTAATAAAACTTTCAGAATGTTTTCTTTTGAACAATCTATACCTAAACTTTGGTTGGAATAGATTTTTTCAAAATTTCTCGTATAGCCGACAATTCTGTCTGTCCGTCCGTCTGTATCGGCACCTTCAGTCTAAACGGCTGGACTGATCTGCTTCAAACTTGGTACATAAGTATTATTATGACATCCTACAGAGGGGTTTTCGGAATTAGCATTCTAGCTCCAAAACTAACGGTACCTGCCATACGATTTTTAGGGGAAAGTTGATTTTTCTCCAAAAACGGATCCTACGATTTTGATAAAACTTTCTGAATAATGTTTTCTGTGCAAACTTTATGTTTTGGTTGGAATAGATTTTTCAGGAAAGGTCTTATAACGGTTCCTCCGATAAGACCGATTTCTTAAAATTTGATTTTCTCGTAAGACACTTCACGGATTAAATTCGATTAAATTTTTAATGTAGAAGCCTTTTTATAGACAAAATAATATAAGTTCTTAAATTTTTCAAAAAAAAAAAAGGATTTTTGAGTTAAACAAAAAATTAAATTTTTTTTTTATTTTTTGTTTTTTTGTTTTAAAATTGTATTTTTCTGATAAAAACTACGAATTGCTAGAAGTATTTGTATTATTTTTTCGAAAAGTTTTTTCAAAAAAAAAAATGTTTTTTGAAAAAATTGGTCTAACGATTTTGAAAAAAAACTTCTTTAAATTTTAAACACAAAACACAATTAGATCCAAAAAGCTTTTTAACTGGTGCTTTTTAAGTGATCAATAAAATTTCATATCATTATTTCCATGCTTTTTTCCTAAATCTCAAACCCCAAGACCACTGTCACACATTAGAGCAAGTTCGTGAGACCCAGCAGTGAATTGCACTCGTTGTATTACTTCATCCTCTCTTCTTCATACTTGTAAAGTATCAAAAATCATAGCTATGTCCAGAAACCAGGAGCCTCTTTCCAGGTCCCTGGGGCCTTTTGTTTAAAACGCGTAAAAAAGCCATGGTAGGTACTACAGATTACCACCCACCACGAACAAATTTCATAGTAGATGCTGTCCAATAGAATTATTGCTGCATTGAATAACTTCAATATGGCATACTACAAGGTTCTATATTAGGACCGATATTTTTTGCCTAGTGCATGCACCAATGTTTATGCTCATCTCTATGCATAATATAAGTAACGCAGTTTCAGAAGTGCTGGGCTTTTCACAACCACTTCCTATTATATGTTTTGATTCAGAATTTGATCAGGTGAACGAAGCGAAAAGGGGATCTATACTGTTATTGGCTCAGGAAGAGAACCAGAGCATCCCTTAAGCTTTATGTTGAACAAGAGAAATAACAGAGGCAATTAGTCGAGCGAAAGATAAAGATTACCAATAGTGTTAAGTTAGAGATTGTTGTTAGTCAGGGTTCCACGCAGGACTTACTTTGGGAAAGTAGAAGGGCGGCAGCAAGCTTGTCGCTGCAAGGAATCGGGGGCGGTTCTTTGCCCTTTCCACTTATCCATCATGCTCGACAATCAAAATTATCGTGAAGAAATTTCAACATCAGGGTTCACAAGCCTTTCTGAATCCTGCAAAGATGTAGATGGAATTACTGTAGAGAATACACAGTCGATGTTAGTCATTTGGCCAGACTGTTTTAATTATCATATCCAGTTGTTTAATGGTGATGACATCCAAGATCCCTTCAACTAGCGATCGGTACACTTCAATCTGAATGTCAACTGAGAGTAACAGAAGCCTGATCAAAATGAGATAAAAGCAGCCATTGCCAGTCTTAAAATAAACAAAGCATCTAGAATCGATGGGCTATGAAAGGAACTTTTTAAACATGTTAGAGATGACATGTACGGGACTAAACAACAACTCATCTGCAGAATACGGTTGGAGGCAGCTATGGCCAAAAACTGGAATATGGCCGAAAAGCAATCCCTACTGAAAAATCGAACAATTCGTGATTTGAAGTATACATCCAGTCGTCTGGCAGGCGCCTGTGTCAATATTTTTATTAATCACTCGCTTTCTTTTTCGAGAATACACACTTCATTCGGGATTTTGATCAGATGGGATTTTGGTTTTCAGGATTTTGAAAGACTCCTAGCGCTGCCTTAACCCCACAAAAGAAGACTTCTTTCTCTGAACCAAGTATAGAGGCATTAATCTTTTAAAAATCACCTTTAAGATCCTGCTCTTTATGTGAGTATCTAAAGCCTTTGGGTAGGTCTTATTGCTACTTACCAATGCAGCTTCAGACCTGGGAATCTTCACAGTGTGCCAGATCCTGATGAAAAACCCAAGAATTAAACATCAAGATCCGTTCGATGATAGCTTTCTGAAGTGTAAATAGGGAAGAACTTAATGCCACATGACCAGCTATATAAATCCGCCTAAGATGGAACGTATTATAAGTATGACATTATAAGGCCCCTTGCAGTATTCAAGTGCTAAATAATCCTAGTCGGATTCTATGGTAAATATGGCCGGGCCAAGTTCAGTGACTGGACAACAACGCTGCAGCTCGTATAAGGTCCTTAAACTCCCTACAAAATGGAGAGACTGTGTTTAGGGTGATGTCTGACTCCTGGGAGTGGAAATCGAAAGAAAGAAGAAGTGAAAAACTTGCGAACTGTACCTCATTTAACATTCCGTTTAGTATATTAATCCTCTCAATTTCAGGATGCATTATTTCGTGTTCGTGTTCAAAACTAAATTATTAATAAATAATAATTATACTCTTAGGCATATGATTTGCAGAAATACCATTGTAAAGGGCCTGTCTAAATATCCACCGAAAAGTTAAAGTTCCGAAACTGTGTTTGCCAGTCAAACCCTAAATCAAATTTACAAAGTTTCAAACTATTCAACTTTTCACCCAGACAATATCAAATAAAATATTCTGTAGAGACCCGCCAACTATCTTTAAAATTTTAATAACTTATTTCCACCAAGTCCACCATCATCTTTAACATACACGCCTCCTTCGCGAAGGAATACCAATTAACATGGTCTACCACTTTTTAACCTCCGCATTGTTAGTTTCTCACTTAAAGTATACAAAACCAAAAGTCCCACACAACAGATAGTTAGACATTGACTTAACCCTCCTATTATCCTTTTACAAAAATAAATAAATCACAAAAAGCAGAACAGACGATGACTCTTCTGATTATCCTTACGATACGACCGACCTAAATATTAAACAATATCCCTTCTTTGCTTGCTGTGTCCTTGCTGCTGCTGCTGCTGCTTAATAACGGGGTTTTTCATCCATTTTCATGACTCCGCACAAGAACGCTGTTTATTTAGGATTATGTCCGGATTGTTGTTGTTATTCCGGGTAAATCATCCATCATCATCATATTCGACATTTTTGTGTTTTTTGTCACAAAAAAGGGTTCATCGCATTAATTAGAAAATCCTGAATCCTCGATCCCGAAACCCGATTTCTGGCTCAGGTGATATGGTACGAAAAAATGTCTCAGCAAAAGGAAGATTGTTTTATCAGGACTTTCTTTGATAATGATGAATGAAGGGCTTATATGCGGAAAGTTTTTAGCGTTCGAAAAGTCAGAGCCGTTTTCAAACCGTTTTCAAATATTCTCTTTGTTCTTATTCTTTTTTTTTTTACTTTACTTTGCTTTTCCGTCGTCATCGTTGGCTTTGTCACGTTGTCTATATAAATCCTGATAGGAAATAGCAATGCACCGCCATTGCTATCGCCATCGCCATTGCAACAACAATAACAACTTAACTGCACTCAGATTGATTGAAAGTATCAATTTCCATTTTGATTGCTGAAGGAAAATTTAATTTTCTCCGCCATTATTCACCACAATGACCGTCGGTCGTCGTCGTCTTTATCCTCGTCAAATATAGCTTTATATGTGTAAATCTGTGTGAAGTCATCCTTTCTTTCACTGTGGAATGTACACACATAGTTAAAAAATAAAAAGACGGAAGGCAGCAAACAAACAAGAGGATTCAGGACATTTTTCTTCTTTTCTTCCTTTAAACTTGAGGTTAGGACAATCGATGGACGTCCGAATGCAAAGAATAAGGGATCATCATTGCATTGTCTGTGAGTTTTTTTTTTATTTGCCTTATTCCTCCTCCGCTCGCTCAATAAGAAGCTAGAACATCCGGACATCATTGCATTGAAATCGCAGGATAAAGTCATGAGAAAAACATTTTTTAGATCAAACTTGGAAAAGTTAGATGAAAGTGTGTGATGCAAGAAAAGGAACGAGGGAACTAGTTTATATAAAAAATGATGAACGGTATCGCAGCTGCGACCATTAATCCAAATTCTGGAACTAATTTTTTTTTCTTAACAGTCTGTCTCACAATAACCTGTCATTTTTATTTTGCATTATTTTTCTTGTATGCTTGGAGCTAATCGTTAAGTTAGGTGCTCCCCAATTTTGTGCCGTTTGCTATTCAAAAAGAAATCATCAGCCTTTACCAACTGACACTGGCAACAAAATCTTTGACAGCACATCACCTTGTCTCACTCCTTGTCAACGGCCGTTTCGAAATGTACACGTCCGAAATTGTTCAAGGAATATTATCAAAGTGTGTTGATATGATCGACCATTGGCAAATCCGGCTTGGTGCTTTTTAAGCGTGGACTCGATACTGGACTTACTCCTCTTGGCACACGCTGTGTGACATGTTGTACCGTCTTGTTGAAACCACGCAGCTCCCCCAGATCTAGACGATTCAATTCAGGAATGAAAAATGTATTGATCATCATGGCTCTATAGCTGTCTCATTTGACAGTAACCCTCCTGCCGGAACCAATGATTTCACCAAATTTTCTGGATTCTACATTCCAAATTTTGCAGTTTTGCTCATTGACGAAGCCATTCGACCCAAAATGAACTTATCTCTGAAGAAAATTTTCTTGTGAAAATCGAGATCAACAACAATCTCGTTTTAAGCCCATTCACAAAATTAACATACGTTGTTCAGGCGTCAGTCGATTCATGATGAAATTGCAAACCTTATATCAAATGTCAGCAACAAAATGGCTGTCAATGAAAACAGTGCTGCCAACTAAGACTTCTATCCTACCTCTTAAAAAACACCCTTCATCTCGAATAAAGTTGAAAAAAATGTTCCGTTTCTTTCCCGCCACACTGTATCCCAACCAACATTTTGATAGAATAAACTCAAATAGAAGGATAATAATTCGCAAATAGTTTCTTCAATTCAATTCAAATTGAATCAAAGAAAACCGATTCACATCTCTTTTTCTCTTTGGCTGGGCTTTGGGGTTTCAATTTTTGTTTCCGTATTTGAAATATTTTTTTTTTTTTTGTGATAAATTTTTTTATTTCTTCTCTGTGTGCCATGGCAATCATTGTATGTTTAAAATATTTATAGAATAACCATTTCAGAGAAAATAGAAATTTTTTTTACTTATATACTCTTGATGATGAGCGTTTCAACTGTGCATTCTTCCATTGAAGTGTAGAAAATTGAAAAGATGCAAAACAGCACAGAAAATTTGCAATCATCATAATGATCAAAGGATAACATTGCGCTTCCTTCAGACTGCGTCGTCGGTCGGGAGTCGTCATCATCCTCTTCGTATATAGTTTTATTGGGGAAGAAGAAAAAAAAATGGGGTCGAAATAGGAAAAAGCTATGTTTGCACAGGGAAATATTGTTCCTTCACTCGTTCGTTGATGGTTCCAATTGAAAGAATAAATTATTAAATTTTATAGTTGCTGATAAGAAATCTCAAAAACATTCCACCTGGGTTCAAATATTAAATTGCAAAGATAAGTGAATTTGTATCTTTGTGCTGTGAGAAGTATTTTTTCTTACACTGCTTGCCTCGAAGAGGTTCAAAGGACTTTCAAGTCAATATAGCACAAAATCACTTCTCTCATGTCCTTATAAATGTTTTCGTTTTCGAAAAGTTGAAAAATTGATCAATCAAACTGCGATTACCACTTTGAAACTGGCAATCCCTGTTCAATAAAAATTAATTGAACGGACATGTAGGGATTTTCATTTTCGTTCCCAATACCCATATCGGTGATCCTTGAATATTACTAATCGAGAGAAATTGAACTAATTGAAAATTGCAAAATATGTATAGGTATGCGTTGGCATACCAGAGTTTGAAACTTTGTCGTACTTATATATGTCAGTTGAAACTGAGTCTTTTGGGATTGTGTCTTCTAAAAAATAGTCTTTCTAAACTATGGTCTTTGAGATTTCGTTATAGACTCGTAATCAACAATAAATTTGAGTCGTTTTCAAATTGCATGTGCGGAAATTACTGATTTGAAAAGTGCATCATGAAAAATATCGCTTAAAATTTTGTGTGTCGGGAAATCCCAATACACTGACATGACGTTGCCTTTGTAGATTTTAATATTATTTTTTATGAGGAATTATGGATAAAAAAAGGACTTTTCAATAAGGGCGGGTATGTGTTGGAATACAATACAACAAGCTGTGTATATGGTGGTTTCTACCAAATTCTTTTATTTGAAAAAGCCATCAATGCCATTACTGGTAGAATAGGCCATCTTTCAAATTACCGCCTCAGCTTCTTACGGTGGCACGGATCCGAGTAGTATAGTTTTTTATTGAACCTTCCGCATAGATCCGGCTTAATTTGAGCCTTGGCCTCTGTTATATTCACCTTAAGGCCATCAGTCGATTATGGTTTAATCGCATAAACCTGAAATTTCAGGAAACTCCACAAGAAAAATTCAATTGCATGACTTTGATGGCCAATTGACTTCAACTCTACGGGTGCATGTGGTTCAATGTTGGTCATCAGAACTATAATGGTAGAGCTCCGTTAACCGCCTCGTCGTTTTCGAAAAAGTACGGACCTATGACACCACCGTACTAGTCCGAAATCATCACCCAACGGTAACTTTTTGTGGATGAGTTCTCACCTTGTGATGGTGAATCTCGTAGGGGTTATCGTTCCATATACGGCTCTTGTCCAAAAAATGCACCTGGTCGCTAAATATGATTTCTCTCCAAAAATTGGTGCCATTTTCTAAACACTCCAAAGCTCAGTCAGTGAATAAATGGCTTTGATTTTGGTCACTTTCACATACCGCGGATATGTCCTGGGCTTATCTTGGGTTCCCCTGACGTACATATGACTATGTCGTCGGTCGTCTTAAATTTCGTCCACCAAACGTTGAATAGTGAACTATCAAGGACTACCACGTAAAGTTTAATTTTTATTTTTACATGGTAGTTACAAACAATTTTGACAGATGTCCACATGCCAGCATCAGGCCCCCAAAATCTACCCGGTCAATTTGGAAACCACGTTACGATTATCCAGTTTGCCATGACAACCTTATGGTTTCCATCAAAATCAGCAGCTTCATTTTAAAACAGTGATTGATATTAAAACCTTGAGGCAGCATTTATATAAAGCTAATGAGAAGCTCCAGGGTCCTGGTTAAGAGGACTTGGACAGCGAGATAAGTTCCAGGCTCTAGCTGTCTGCAGCTTTATATTCCAAGTTGGTCTCTCCTTCCACTTTAAGGGACAAACTGAGTTGCAATTTTCCTATGCTATCTATAGAAGTTTCTACGAGGAGCCCAAGCCTCTTGGCTTTTACTCTAGAGAAATGAAAGGCACTTACGAGCTGCAATCTACGTCGGGATTCAAACGGCAAAATTGCGTTCAAGCCAGAAATAAATGGTCTAAACTCAGAAATTCAACGAAGCAGATCGACACACTAACCACTGCTCCACGGGGTGAACAGCATACACATATAAGTTAGAAAAATCATTCCATAGCCATAACCTGCGAATTGGTAGCTTTAATAGCATTTTTTGCCGTTAAGTAAAATTTCAAAACGTCATAGCTACCATGAGATCCCTTAGCCGACTTATTTGATGGTATCCCAAAATATTTTCTCAATCGAAAAAAATGGGGTACTACAAGACTGCATCATTTGACCAATACTCTTTCTATTTTTGCTATATGATGTTCTTTTTTTCAATGCTGTGCTGTAGGCAATGCAAAATTTTAGTGGATCCTTTAAATTTTAAATTTTAAACATTATCCTGAACAAAAAGTAAATAAATAACAATTTTTGATAGTGGTATCCCTAAAAAAATTATTCAAGGACGTGGGTTTTCATAGCATTATATTGCTTCCCAACAGAATTTGAACAACATTTTTCATTTATTTCGATGGGGCTTTCAAAAATCCCATGTCCTTGAAATTAAAAAACAAGCCATTGAGTAGCATTTAGTAGACCGAAAATCTACAAATTTGTTATGCAACCTCTTCCTGCAGATTAATGCAAATTCCATGAGTCCTAGTCAGCTCTTATTTGCAACATCACAGGTACGCTGCCAGGTTTTAAAACTAACTGCAAAAACAATTTCATATCTCCGCCTCGGTGAATTTTTCCATATTAAACTATCAAATTGAGCATTGTGTGCATTGACGATAAATTTTAATATAAAAACTATATAAAAATATTTTTAGAATACAAAAAAAAAAACCGCACTACTACATATCTATGTAAACAGTATACCGGCTCTTAATAGAGAGGACCATCCAACAAATCCTTTTTTTTGGTTAAAAATAGTTCAAAGCCAGCTTTTTTTTTTTTTTTTGATACAAATTCTATATTTTGCAGCGGTAACACAGTTTGGAGAGAGAAAATCACAGCATAGACCATAAAATATACAAAAAAAAAAATCCTTTTCATCCCCTTTTCTGTGCTATAATTATCCCCTATGGAATCAAAACACTCACAAAAAGGATAGTGCTACAGTGCAGTGTTACCCATTTTTCTTTTTCTCTCAACTATTTCTAGAAAAACGAAAATACCGCACCAAAATAAAAAAAAAAATTCACGCAGGAAAAACTATAACGTACACCGGAGATTCCCCCAAAGCAAAACCTTGCCACATTATCAAAAGGATTCTAAAAAAGATACTGTAGGTGGTGCTGTAGGAAAAAAGGATCCCACTCTCGAAACCCATGATTTAAAAAAGGTGGCATATTTGCTGTTCACCACACCGCACTGAGCCGCAGCCAAGCAACGGCAAATTAGAAAATTTCATAAAGTTTTGAATATTTTAGAAAAGTTTTAATAAAACAACCCCCAACCACCAAGGACACGTTAACTCCCCACTCACACACACACACATTCATTTATATAAACGAAAATTGTATATTCTTCATTATTTAAAAAAAAAAAAAATTCTGAAAATCTAGAAAATAGCCCCCACAGGGTTCCAAAACAACAGTGTTACACACTCCAAACCCTAGGTTAGTGATAGCGAATGTGTCTCGAGCCCCCACCCGATGCGATGAACACACTAATGTCGGCCATTTTGAGCTCGGGGACTCATGGTCTGATGCGGTATTTCATGTGTAAGCTGGTGAATGCTTGTTGAACGCTTCGTTTGCCCTAAAAGCTGGAGAAAAATGATGCGACCAAAGGGAAGCGCTTCTATACTATACTTCCAACTTCTGCTTCCGACTCTAGGTATACGAGTATATATATATAAATTTAAAGTCCTTGCTTTATAATGAAAAACGGAGTCATCATCATCACCACCACCCAGGACGGTCGTTTTGTTGTCCATTCGTCCATCCACCCGGACCCGAACCCGAACCCAGACCCGACGTTTCCTTAGTTCCCCGGTGCTTTGGTCCGCTTGGTTCTTATTTTACAATGTGTGCTGGGAAATTAGTTATGAAACAGCAAAGAGGCAATGAACGACTACACTACTGTTTCATCGCCACCACACCCAAAGGACATAGAATAGAATTTTTAATAAGCATTGTCCTTAAAACTATGTCCGGTTGTTAAAGGGTTTGGGGCTTTGCACTTGGAGGGAAGGAAGCATTCAAAATTGAGTAAACTTCATCCAAGCGAAAAAGACTGAATGAGGTAACAAAGGAGGGGGGGGGGGTGTGAGAGGGTTGGTTCTAGCTTACTCCAAGCAGAATGGCAAAATAATTAAGACGAAATGCTTTCTAGCACTTTTCCACAGGACGACACGAAAATCGGATCCGGTTTGGATGACACGCATCGTTGGCTCAAAATCATCATCCCTCTCTCTCTCTTTTTCTGGAAATGTGTTTTGGTTTGCTTTCGATTGCATCGATGCGTCGCCATCGTCGCAGTGTCGGTTGTCGTCTGCCCAGACACCAAGAGTTTGCCCAAAGGTGTTTCTTCAAACCAACAAGGGGTGACGTCTGATGATGTATATAATACTTGAGGTATAGGTAAACCTATGTAGAGCGGTTAGTCTAGGATCAGCAGTTTTTGTTGGATGATGATGATGGTTGTCCTTTCCAACATGTATGGAACGGAAGGACGAAGGACGTTTTATAGGAAATTGTTTCGGGTCAACTGAGCGTGAGATTTGAATTAGGAGATGATGGTTGAATGAAGTACTTGTTAATGATGGAGCTGTGTTTATGATGGCTCTCCTCGGTCCAGTGTGAGGTGTTGAAGTTGTGAATAATATTGTAGGGTTTTCACATTTGGTTATTGCGTTCGTCGGTCGTTGGAAATGGGGGGAGAAAAGCCTACGGCTTTTGGTACAAACATTGTTTCAGCTCAGACTGGTTTAAAAAGGCAGCTCCTATGGAGTTGGAAATGTTTGATCTTCTTTTAATAACACTCGGAGAAGTTTATACATTTGTAGACAGATGCCGATTCAGGTAATAAGACCTGGACTCCATTCAAGATTAAAAATTAAAGCTGCTTTTTGTTGTTTCATGGTTAAAACTTAAGGCAATATTATTTTGACGAACTAACTTAAGCACTTAAAGTGGAGGACTTGGAATAGCCCTGTCCATACGTCTTTTATTGGACAAAGCTATATTGGATTTTTGTGCCAGGACACGACAATACACCAACATTGACTTGGTCGAAAAGCTGCAGCTTAGATAGCTGGAACATGCGTAGCGTTTGCTAGACCGAGCACAGGTCCGCCCAGTCTTCCATTCTAACCCTGGGGGACATTGCAGGAACACCCCATCCGAGCTGCGCTATCAAGTGGGAGGACGACTTCACTCAACTTTGCTGCGTAACTGGATCCAACTATTTTGGAGCTGTACTGGTTGGCGGTGTACATAGGTTAAGGCCATGGTCCACAATGACCTGAATAAACTTCTTGGTCTTGCTTTTAAAATTCCCAAAGAACTTGTCATATATCACTTAGCGAGTGGTTTTTCGTTTCCTCGGACCGCTGATATCGGTGTTCCTTGATCACTTTTCCGTGATGCTTTACCACAAGTTGTCCTGGGATCTGTGCTCCAGATCGTCTTGCATCCCTTACACTAAGCTACATGACCTTCTAACATAAAGATGTCGTGATCCTTGACCGTATTTTCGAAATCGACTTCTGCAAGTACTTGGCGTTTCCTGAACTAAAGAATGGCATACGATATCATCAAAGCTGCTTCGGAAGATATTGCTAGCAGTTGGATTTGTGTCACGGGCTATCTTATTAGTCTGCCTCTTTGTCCGGCTGGTACGCCAGCTCTTAGGTATTTCAGTATGTAAACATTCAATAAATTTGACATTTAGATATTAACCGGTTGACATGAGTGAACATGCTTTTGAAACGTCAGTTCAGTATAATTTTAGCCATGAAACGCTTCATACCAAAACACTTACTTACTTACTTAAGGTGGCGCAGACAGTCCATTGTGGACCACGGCCTCAACCAACATTCCTCGCCAGCTAGGCCGGTCCCTAGCCAGTGGCCTCCAGTTGCGCACACCAAGTTGGTTGAGGTCGTTTACCACTTGATCGCGCCACCTTAGATGGGGTCTTCCAGAACTGCGTCGGCCCTCCGGGTTGGAATTGAAGACTCGTCGGGCAGGAGCGTTTTCGTCCATACGCTCCACATGACCCAGCCATCTAAGCCGCTGAATTTTCAGCTTCTTAACCAAGTCAATGTCGCTGTATAGCCCGTACAGTTCGTCATTGAATCTTCTCCTCCATACTCCATTGATACATACAGGCCCGAATATCACCCGAAGAATCTTTCTCTCAAAGCACCCCAGCCTGTATTCATCCGATTGTGTCAGTGTCCACGCTTCTGCCCCATACAGCAGGACTGGGATGATAAGGGTCTTGTATAGTGTCTCCTTGGTCCTTTGAGAGAGGGCTTTACTACTAAGATGCCTTCTTAGCCCGAAGAAACAGCGATTGGCAAGAGTGATTCTTCGACTGATCTCTTCACTGATGTTGTTCTGAGAGGTTATAGTGGAACCCAAATAGACAAAGTCCTTGACAACCTCAAAGTTATATCTGTCCATTGTGACGTTTTGTCCGAGCCTACGGTGATGATCTACTTCACCCGAGGACAGCATATACTTTGTTTTATCTTCATTTACAGCCAGACCCATTCGAGCCGCTTCCACTTCAATACTTGCGAATGCTCCACTGACAGCGCGCTTCGTTCTTCCAATAATGTCAATATCATCAGCATAGCCAAGTAATTGAACGGATCTAAAAAAAATCGTACCGCTGGTGTTGACATGCGAGTTGCGTACGATTGCCTCAAGAATGATGTTGAAGAGGTTACATGACAGCGCGTCACCCTGTCGTAAGCCTTTCTCGACATTAAATGAGTCGGTGGTGTTCTTACCAATCTTGACGGAGCAGCGCGAGTTCTCCATAGTCATCCTGCACAATCGAACGAGTTTGGCAGGGATGCCAAGAAGCGACATGGCTCTGTATAACTCGTTCCTGTTTACGCTGTCATAGGCGACTTTAAAATCGATAAAGAGGTGGTGAGTATCGATTTGGAATTCTTGGGTCTTTTCCAAAATCTGCCGAAGTGTGAAAATTTGGTCGACGGTTGACTTACCGGGCCTGAAACCACACTGATAGGGGCCAATCAGTTCACGTGCGAAAGGGTTCAGACGTTCACACAGAATGGCCGACAAGATTTTATAGGCGACATTTAGGAGACTTATACCTCTGTAGTTGGCGCAGTTTAGAGTATCTCCTTTCTTGTGGATAGGGCACACAATGCTGAGGTTCCATTCGTCAGGCATACTTTCATCCGACCAGATTGTACAGATGAGTTGGTGTATGCTCCTCACCAAGTCATCTCCCGCTGCTTTGAAGAGTTCAGCCGTAAGGCCATCAGCTCCAGCAGCCTTGTTGGACTTTAGTTTAGATATTGCTATCCGAACTTCTTCTTGGTCGGGAGGACGGAAATTTTGTTCATCATCATCCAAATCGAATGGATCATTCTGCCTGACAGCGATTAGTTGGCTGTCTTCGCCGTTTAACAGTCTGCAGAAGTGTTCTTTCCAAATTCTCAGCACCGACTGTGTATCTACAACGACATTCCCACCCTCGTCTCTACATGCTTCCGCTCGGGCTTTGTAACCCTTGGACGAATGTTTTACCCTTTGGTAGAACTTTCGAACATTGCTTCTGCCGTAGCACCCCTCAATAGATTCAACCATTCGTTTTTCCAGTTCTCTTTTTTTTCTTCTGAAAAGCCGATGTTCCTCTTTCCTCTTTTGCTGGTATACCGCACGGAAAGCGCTCTTGGCAGCTCTAGTTCTGGCGTTCAGAACTGCATGATAGGCTTCGTCTTTGGCCAAGTGTGCGAGCCTGCACTCATCATCGAACCAGGTGTTTCGTTGTGGTCGCCTAATGAAACCCAAAACATCCGTGGCAGCGGTTTTGATGGCCATTTTGCAATGTTGCCACTGGGCCTCTGGGTTTGGCGCAGGCGCCGGGCTTGTCAAGAGATAAGAGGAGACATGATTGGCAAAGGTTGTGGCGGTCTCTTGCGATTGCAACTTCGCAACATCAAACTTTCTCACAGTGGATGTTCGATACTGCGGACTGGTGGAGATCCGCATTCGCACTTTAGCTACAACAAGGTAGTGGTCCGAGTCTATGTTGGCCCCTCGGAAAGTGCGGACATCCATGACATTGGAGGCATGTCTGCTATCAATCGCAATGTGATCAATTTGGTTGACGGTATTTTGATCAGGAGACCGCCAGGTCCCCTTGTGTATATTGAGGTGTGGTAAGTATGTGCTAGCTAAGATGACACTTCGCCCCGCAGCAAAGTCGATTAGCCTGTGTCCGTTACCGGAAGTGTTGTCGTGCAGGCTATGCTTTCCGACTGTCGAGCCAAAGTTACCCTCCTTTCCGATTTTGGCGTTGAAGTCACCAAGAATAAACTTAGTGTCGTACTTCGGGCATTCATCATACGTCTTCTCGAGAAGATCGTAGAATTCTTCTTTGGTCGTGTCATCTTTTTCCTCTGTGGGGGCGTGGACGCAGATCAGCGAGATGTTGCTGAATTTGGATTTAATGCGGATTGTGACAATGCGTTCGCTTATGCCACGAAACCCCAAGACTTCTTGCCTAAGCCTTCCTCTTATCACAAATCCGCATCCAAATAGCCGCTGGTTTCTTGCCCTGTAGCACTTGCCGTAGTAGATGTCACAGTTTTTCATCCTCCTTGTGCCTTCACCATCCCATCGCACTTCTTGGATGGCTGTGATGTCGGCTTTGACACCATCTAGGGCTTCCACTAATTGTTCGGCTGCACGTGGTCTGTTAAGGGTCCGGACATTCCACGTGCAGAACCGAAATTCGTTGTCCTTGTTTCGTTTGCTAGGGTCGTCATCAGTAGGGTCATCCATATCCGAGGCAGTTGGTTGTTTCGGAACTATTATTTTTTTACGTGGTAGGGAAGTTACCCCGACGCACAACCCCCAACCTGGGGGACCAGGCCCTATGCTGTTCCCCTTGGACAAAAGGAGCTGGAGAAATCCAGAGTCAGTAACCCACTACGGGGATGTGAGAGCTGCCGTTGGTCCTATATGGGCTCATCCGCCACCTTCTCTATTTCACTACCCTGACTAATAATAGTGAAAGGACCCAAAGACCTGAGCTCCGAATATGTCGAAGTAGCTCAATGGTGTGCCTACCATATTGTCTGTAAGCGTCGCCGTTGGTTCACTTAATTGGAAGCTCATCCGCCGCTCGCTTGCTTTCTGAGGGGTTCGTACAGAATAAACTGCTACCCAACAAGAGAAACAGAGGAGTTTTATGGCAGGGCAATTATAGTGTTGCTATTTTTCTGTGATCAACACTCGCGCTTATAAGTTCAGCAAGTCAAGTCCGGGTGGACAAGACCAGTACCCGATGGCTACCACTTGGAGGTAAAATAAGCACAATTGATGCGTATGAGACAGTTGCAACGCTGGGCATCGCCATGTTGATACCAATCAGGGCCTACCCTATTCATACAGCACCCAGCCATCTTCATACCAAAACAAGTCTCCGAAATATTGACGCTGTTCATTGAAAAAAGTCGTTCGGTTGCGTTTGCTAAACGTGCATGGGTAGGTACTGACTGTCGAAAATATCGGGGCTAACAAGCACCGTCTAAAATCGTTTGGTGTCAAATTTTGTTGAGCCCGGAATAGTAGGAGTTTGTCGACAAGCAGATCACGAACGCCCAGGACGTTTCAATGAGCTGGTTGCTGCACTAGGAAGAAGTGTTCCCGAAAACCCACGTGTGCCGTATCGTCACCGCGAGAAAATATTGCCGATAGAAAGTCCATACAGCTTGGAATACGGCGAAACAGTCGACACTTTACCTTTTGGAAGCAAATTTTGAAAACCGACGAGGGGCATTTCATGGTCTCCGCAAAATTGGATAATCGGGAAGTTCATACAGGTGAAGGCGAGCAAACATCCAACCATTGAAGAGCTCAAGCAAACACTCATTCCAAAATCTTCAATCAAAATTTCCAAAATTTCCAATCTTGTTCGCTACCACCGGCGGTTGCGGCTCCCACTGTTTTAGCCAGCACTACCCCATCTTACTCTGAACCGAAAAGTGATTCAAGTTGTTCTTATACTAATACTAATGCCAATAAAATCAAAGATTCTGAACCTCCTAAAAAAATAGAATCTGTTCCTAAGCCAAAATTAGTATTTGTATCCCGACTTGACCCTGAACTCCATCCCAATGACATAATTCAACACCTTGTTGTTAATAACTGCATCTCGAGTGCGTCAGCTATAAAATGCAATAAAATCAGTAAGCCTGACAGTTTTGTGTCATCGTTCAGGATAACTACTCCTCCAGCATTTTTCGGTCCTCTCTGCGACAGTAAGTTTTGGCCTCCCGGTACACTTGTCAAAGAATTTGTAGTTCGATCAAAAAATCTCAATAATCGAGTTGCTAAAGTATCGGCTCCAAAAAACTTAATAGGATAACCCTCTTCTACCAAAATGTAAGAGGGATACGCAGCAAAACTGCTGAAGTTTTTAAGAACTCTCAAGCTTTTCCACATGACATCTTTGCTTTCACAGAAACATGGCTCAATAGTTCATTTTTGAACACAGAAATTTTCGACGATGAGTTTTCTGTTTTTAGAAAGGACCGTCATGTGGATAAGCCGAAAGAAGTGGGCGGTGGTGTATTGATTGCTGTTCGCAATTGCATCTCATCTTCCCTTGTCTCTTTACCCTTTAATGTTTCAATTGAACTCATTTGTGTTAAGGTTTCGTTTCAATCAAATGATCTTTTTATTATTAATGTTTATATTCCACCGAAAAGTTCTGCGTCAGTTTTTGCCGAGCTATCGTTAATCCTTGATCATATGATTGATATTGCCAGCTTAAATAGCAATATTTTATTGTTGGGTGACTTCAATTTACCTAACATTACTTGGACCCCTTCAGAAGACGAGTCCTATTTAGAAGCTTCCTTAACTTCTTCGCAACAGGAACTTCTGCTTTTGGACAATATAACCTCTACTGACTTACAGCAAGTAAGCTGTATTAATAATTGTAGAAATCGAATTCTCGATTTAGTCTTTTCTTCTGACGCTGTTAGTACGGTAGTGGTAGAATCTACCTCTGCCATTTCTAACGTAGACTCCTACCATCCTCCACTGGATATATTTTTTGATATGAGCAGCAATTTACTCAATAACAGTAATGCCGAAGACTCTTCTTATTCACTGGATTTCCGTAAAGCTGACTTTCAATTACTTTACGACAATTTGAGTGCTTCTAATATTTCGAATATTCATGTTTGCTCTAACATTGACGACGCAGTTACTCAATTCTACGAAATTTTCAATAGCTGCTTGATAAACTCAATTCCTCTTAAGATATCTAAAAATATCAACTCCAGCCATCCGTGGTACACGAAAGAGCTTAAATCTCTACGCAACAAACGGAACAAGGCTTGGAAGTCTTACATTAAAAGTCTTTCAATTTCTGATCAGAATGCGTTCCTTGCACTTTTTGAAGAGTTTAATTTACTTTCCAGAAACCTATATGCAGCATATGTAAAGGAAATGGAAATTTCGTTGAAGATTGATCCAAAGAGATTTTGGAAGTTTGTAAATTTAAAGAAGAAGTCTGATGGGTATCCAGTGAACTTTGTTTACAAAGATTCGGCTTTGATAAGCTCACCTGAGATATGCAATGCGTTTGCAAAGCATTTCAGTAAGTCCTTTATTGAAAATCCTGTCAATATAGACTTTGATTTCTTTGACTACTCCCGTGATTTCCCCCAAGCCACTTTTAACAACATCCAAATTGATAATGATAAAGTTTTGCATTATCTTTCATTGCTGAAAGATGATTACTCTCCCGGACCTGATGGCATTCCTCCTATAATATTAAAAAAATGTTCCTCCGTTTTAGCTTCTCCGTTGCAATTCCTTTTCAAGCTATCCCTTAAATCCGGTAAATTTCCTCAAGTATGGAAAGATTCATTCATTACTCCCGTTTTCAAAAAGGGTAATAAGTCCGATATCACCAACTACAGACCGATTTCTAAACTGTCTTCTATTCCAAAGCTTTTCGAACAAGTAGTTTGTGATAGCATAACGTTTTTCTGCAAACATTTAATCTGCCATCAACAACACGGCTTTATGCAGAAGCGATCTACCGTCACAAACTTATTGACCTTTATGAACAAGTGCTCAAAAGCATTAGAGAGTGGGCGTGAGCTCGATTGTATCTACACAGATTTCTCAAAAGCTTTTGACCAACTCTCACATGATATCATCATTTTCAAATTGAAAGCTTTAGGTTTCCCTGTAGGATTTGTTAATTGGATATATTCATATCTCCAAAACAGATCATACATAGTTAAGTTCAGAAATTCGTTTTCTAACCCTTTCCCAGCAAAATCAGGAGTCCCGCAAGGCAGCCATCTTGGTCCGTTACTGTTTATACTCGCTATCAATGACGTAACTTCGTGTATTCATTCTAGTGAGATCCTTGTTTTCGCTGATGATATGAAAATTTTCAAATCTATTAACTCAGCTTATGACCGCGTAGAATTGCAAGCCGACATCGACAGATTTGCTATCTGGTGTAGCAAGAATTGTTTAAGCCTGAATCCAGCGAAATGTCAGACAATGACATTTTCAAGGAAACGGGTGCCAAGTACACACGGCTATTACATTTCACAACAAGCTTTGCATCGCGTTTTTAGTTTTAAAGATCTGGGAGTTAACTTTAGCCCAGACTTGAGTTTCACGGAACACATCAACTCTATTGTTAAAAAAGCTAATTCCATGTTGGGATTTGTTAAAAGATGGTCGAAGGAATTTCAAAATCCTTATGTAACCCTAGCTTTATATAACTGTCATGTTCGCCCCCATCTAGAATATGCATCACAGGTTTGGTCTCCCTTCTACGAAGTTCATAAGTCTAGGATAGAGGCAGTTCAGCGTAATTTTATTCGATTTGCTTTAAAAGGTCTCTCCTGGGCAGATCCATACAACCTCCCACCTTACGAACACCGGATTCAACTTCTACAGATTCAAACTTTGTCACAAAGGCGTACTAACAATGATGTTATTTTTATTCACCAACTTTTAACGGGATCTTTGGACTCACCCGATCTTCTATCATGTGTAGGTTTTAACTATCGCGGAGGGGCTCATCATCTTCGTAGATTAGAGCTATTGCATTGCCCCCAACACCGTACTAATTATGGCATGAATGAACCTCTTACCCGCATGTGCAAACTTTTCAACTCTAATAAAAGTATTGTTGATTTTAATATTAGTAAATCCTGTCTAAAAAAAACATTTAAAACCAGTGCACCACGCTTCTAGTTTATGTTTAGTATGTTCTTAATGTTTTTGTATCTATTTTGTATAAATGTATTTGTTTATTTTTGGGTGCTTGTGTTATGCTATTTGTATATTTTGCTTACTAACAACTAACACCTGCACTAAATGATGTAGCCAGTGAGCACATAATATGTGTTGGCTAATCTCTGATTGTAAGTTAATGCTTGATATAAGCTTCTTACTCTCGAGAACTGATAGTGTAAAAAAAAAATTGTTAACGGGAAATTCAGGAACATGTCGCCATGCATCCTTGGATATAAAAAAAAAATGATCTTCAAAATTTTTGTGATGCTGAATTTCCCTCGATTTAATTTTCTCTGCCAAGTGTTTCTTCAGTTTCTTCCAAACAATTCTTTTAACAGGATACTACGATCTAATCACAGGACTATGATTATTATGTCTTTCGAACAACATACTACCCCTTTGAATTCATTGTCCATTTAGCTCCATGAAAAAAATTCCGACATTAGATATGTGCCCTTGAAGAGAGAACGAAACCACGGAACCGTCAAACCTTAATACTTCCCCTACGGGTGATCAAAATCGCTAACCACGATGAACGCCTTCAACAAAAGAATGCACCAAAATGTAAATCTTAACTGCTGGTTATACACAAGCCAGCATATGTACCACAAAAACCATAGATGCATCCGTCCCTCTGCACTTTTCCCAGTCCCGGCTAAACAAACAAACTGGACTCTTCATGGTGGCTGTGTCTTTCCAGATGACACTCTGATAGGATGAGAGATGTTAAATGCTGCAGCTACAAATCTAATGCACCCGCTGCTGCTGAGCTGATGCTGTGCTGATACCTCCATAGGTATAGAGCATCGCATCGTTTGATGGACGAAGGGCAGCAGCAGTATGGCGGAGGTGCGGGTGACTCGGCTGTTGGGCCCACCTTGTTCAATATACAGGAGCTGTTTGGCCTCAGCCGTCACAGAGCTGGGTGCCACGTATCTGCATTAAAATATCTCACCGAACATGGCATTCACAGTAGGGCGGCTGGCATACTCGTATAGTCAGGTCTTTTTTTTTAATTTTGTGCAGCACAAGTGCACATCTATCGGAATCGGTGATGGCAAGAGGAGCACCATCTTTTCTGTGAGACAAAGGTCCAGTGAATGGGAATAGAGAAAACATAGAGACGACACAAAGACGGACAAAAAGCTTGAAGCATAAATAAATAAAGTGCCAACGAGGAAAAGATTGGAAAAATCCACGAACCATGAAGCAAGAAGGTAGGTTTGAATGTGATTTTTTTTTTCTGAGTTGCGATTGTAGATGGTTGAATGGATTTTTTGTATATTAGTTGCAACTTATGCTATTCCCACCATCATCACAACGAGGGTCTTCTCTATTCTTCAAGTCAGTTCTCCATTCTGGCCAAAAATATACATGGGATTGCTTTGGCGTTAGAATAACTCGTGAATCTATCTTTGTTTGGTTTGGTGAGGTGATTTTATTTGGTGTTCTTTTTCTTAACAGTGATATGCACAATGCACAAAGATGAGGAGAGAAGTTAAATTGCCATTTTATTAAAAATGTCCAAATAGTTGACATTGAGTTAGTCAACTGTGTTACCAGATAACAAGAAAACTTGTATTAAAACAAAATGCATTAAGTTAGTAGTCGTCAAGTTTGCAGTGTGGCATTGAAAGTTGTTGGTGTTAAGCAAGTTTTTTAGAAGCTCAGTTTGTTTGTTTCTATAAGGCCTTTTATAGTTATTTGACTCATCTTGCTTAAAGCGAATTCAAACTCAATTTTGCTAAATTAATCGCCCTTCGATATTTTGGCATGTAAAGTCCGGTGACTTGAAAATATTATTTGTATAATTTGGTTTTCAACAAAAAACATTAAAGTGAGGCTTACTTCACGTCTTCAAAAAATCTTGGGTCGACTTTTTTCGAGTTTCACATCGTAGCATATATCGGACCTTAAAATAGTGTGGTCTATAAGTAAGTTTAAGCAAAATCAAGCTAATTCGATAGCTCTTAAAAAATTAAAATTAAAATTTGAAAAGTGCATTCTAGACCAAAACAAAAATGTTTTACTTGTACAGGGTGGCAGTGGCATACAGTAGACGCATGTATTTGAAAAAGTCGGTGCTACCTTCTCAACGTTCGCAGAGGGTTGAAAGTTAGGTTTTTTAAAGAAAAATATGATGGAAAATGATGCTTCCACCACAACGTTTCAGTCATGAATATGAAGAGGCCTCTCAACAACGTGTATTATGTTTGCAGTATTTTTTACTTGCGATTATAGGTACCAAAAGGCAAGTTATGCATTCGTTGAAAAAAAAGTTTTGAGATAACATCAAACATGAAACGATGATAGCGAAGACGAAAAAAGATGGTCTTAAAATTCTGTCTGTCTGTCTGTCTGTCTGTCTGTCTGTCTGTCTGTATAGAGACCTACAGCCCAAACGGGTGGGCCGAATTGCTTCAAACTTGGTACATAGAGTTTTTTTGGTATTGTACAGAGGGGAAATTCAAATTTTTTTTAGCTCGAAAAATAACGGTACCTGCCAATAACCGTTACGTTAAAGCTTATTTTTCTCAAAACCGGCTCAAACGATTTCGATTTAAAAAAATCAGTGTTGTTTTTCAGGTACGACCAATTATGTGGCGGAAAAAAAAATTAAAAAAATGTCTAAGAACGGTAGTACTTTCCATAGGACCGTTTTTTTTTTTGCTTTCGACTATCTCGAAAATGACTCAACTGATACTTTCGAAATTTTACACATATAGAGGTGTAGGTAACTCAATTAATACTGCATACCAATATTTAAAAAAAAAATATTTTTTTGTATTTTTAAAAGCATTTAAAAAAAATAAATTTAAATTAATATTTTGAAAACAGCTTATTAAATTTTTTTCAAAAATAATAAATAAATGTATTTTCTGAATACCTATGAATTGGCGTTTTTGAATTTTTTAAAACAAATTTTTTTAAAAAGTTTTTCAAAAAAAAATTTTTTTTTCAAAAACCGCTCTACAGATTTGTATAAATTTATTCTCATAAACTCAAATTTATTCAAGAAAAAATGGCGTACTTTTTTTCATCTCAAATAAGTTTTCAAGAATTTTGAAAAATTTATTTATATCAAAATCTCACTGTCACACAAATTAAAGCAAGTTCGTGCGACCCAGTCGTGCATTTTATTTTTAAAGGCACTCTCGATTGAAGATTTACAGTTCAATATCGCTCCCTTAGTCAAGTTCCCGATTGATATTGAATTCTCGCGTAGAAGGTTTTTTTCAGCGGGGTAACATAAATATGTAAATGATATAGAGTGCACGACTAAGTCGCACCAACTTGCGATCATGTGTGACAGTGGTCTTGGAACTTTCAATTTTTAAAAAATGGAGTAGAGGAAAAAATCATATGCAATTTTATGAATCACTTATAGGTTTTACCTACTAGTTTAAACTTTTTTTTTGGAAATAGTGAAGCAAGCCATGTGATTCTTTTTCCGTTTTGAATTTTAAGAATTTGTTTTTTCAAAATCGTTCTACCAGTTTTTTTTTAAATCACTGTTTTTTGAAAAACTTCGAAAAAATATTCCAATTTATTTATTGTTTGAAGATTCAAATTTGTAGATCTTTTTGTTCTTACATGGAAAAAAGTTTTTATTAAAGTGCACGACTGCGTCCGACGAACTTTCTCTAATGTGCGACACTGGTCTTGGGTTTGAGATTTTGGGAAAAAAATCACAAGTTTAAACGTGTTTTGGAAAAAAATGAAGTAAGCCATCTGCTTTCGTTTACTGTTTAGAATTTTAAGATTTTCTTTTTCAAATTCGTTGGACCATTTTCGAAAATATATTCCAATTTTTTTTGAGTATGCCAATTTCTAGCACTTTGTAGTTTTTATCAGAAAAATAAAATTTAAAAGAAATAGATAAACGGTTTTTTTTTTGATAAATGTAAGAATTTATATTATTTTGTTTATAAAAGGGCTTCTACATTAAAAATTTCATCGAAATTCGTCAAGTGGCTTACGAGAAAATCTGATTTGAAAAAACCGGTTCTATAGGAGGTACCGTTATAAGACTTTTCCTGGAAAATCTGTTCAAAGCAAAACATACAATTTTCTTAAAAACATCATTCAGGAAGTTTTATCAAAATCGTAGGAGCCGTTTTTGAAAAAAATTAGTTTGTCACAAAAAATCGTATGGCAGGTCCCGTTGGCTTTAAAGCTAGAATGATAATTTTAAAAACCCCTCTGTATGACGTCATCATAATACTGTGCACCAAGTTTGAAGCAAATCGGTTGTATGTAACTATACGGGCAGACAGAGGGACAGACAGACAGATGTTCGAAAAGTTTTCGAAAACAAATCCGCTTTTCGGAAAAAATTTCTCGAACGATTTTGAATTTTTTCTTAAATGAAAAACAGCAGAATAAAGTAAATGGCTTCATATATGCTTTTTTCAATTTTGTTCCCTCAAAATCTCATGACCAAGACCATACCGAGGGACTATCACATTCTGCGCTAAATACTATAATAGTCGAATAATGAAATCAGAGCTTACTTTAACATTCAATTGAGCGGAATTAAATTTCCCCATACGCTAAATTGCTGGCAACACTCTTTACCATCTGATTTACACAAACAAAACATATGCTCCCCGAGATATCATTCCTCAAGTTGCACAAACTCCCTAACATTGCACAAAATCCACACAACCAACGTGAATACCTCAAAATCTACTGTGATGCTTACTATGCATCTCTCAGATATATCCTATGGGGTCAGCAGGTGGAATTGTTTTAAAAGATCCAACATCATGGTTAATTTAGTAGCATTCACCAAGAACGGTGCTCCAGCGATGATAACAGCAGCGCATCGGTTAAAACAGCATTTTGTCCCCAAAGCTATTTGCAGCAGTCCAATGAACCACCACCATCCCATCATCAACCACCAAAGCCGTTTCATAGGTAGAATAGATAGATAGATACACTTAGCCATCCTCTCCATTGTGTTAGAATCTGTCCCCATCCATCGCTTCAATCTTGACTAAGGAATGGCAACAACAGCAGCCAGAACTAGCTTGTACCCGGCAGCGTCTTGATTTTGCAGATTTTTATGCATGAGAGGGCCCATCTCTGGTAGGTATAAGTAAGGTATAGTAGCGATCTGCAGCGCAGCACGGCAACGTACAAATTCTGTTCCCAAACGTCATGTCGCTTCCCCGAAAAAAAAACACGACAAAAAAATCGTTTAAGATCGACTTTATGGCCATTGGGAGATACCTATACTCCTCCTCGGAGTAGCTATGAATGTGTGAGCTAGCAAAGGGTACCTATATCCAGCTCCAGGAGTAGGTATCTTCTTTTCCTATCCGTTCGCCGTCGTATCCATCCACCAAGCGCAGATATTTTATTTCCTTGTCGACGTCGACATTGTCGCTGTCGGCAGTCGGCATGCAAATTGCATGTGGAATGCATTTTGCCTGGCAAAACACCAAAGGCAAATGATTCTTGAATCAGAGATGCACAACAGCACATTAACATATTCACACCGGGAGGGACAAAGGATTGCTGATGTGCTTTGCTTTGCTTTGTTCGGTGCATTCGCTTCTTCGTTTAGGAAGTCGTATGCGCTTCGAACAAGAAATTAAATGAAACCAAAGTATCTAAATTGTTGACAAATTTTTTCGGTTCCATGTCGGCGAACAGCAACTTTAAATTTAGCGTAATGGCAAAATATTAAACGTTAATATCTTTTCACCGTTTATAATTCCGCCGCTGTGGTAGAGGAGTTCCAAGTACGCGAAGGATATTTTTTTACTACCAAGTTCAAGGATTATTTACACTTTCGAATTAAAATAAAAAATAAAATACATTTCTTTTAAATTAAATTTTGTTTGCAAGACGACTTTCTTGAGTTAACAGGACATCAAGGACATTCTGTAATTGGTTTGCTTTTAAAGAGGAATTTATGAACTTTTAAAAGTGAATAATTCTTGTAAGCATAGTTTAAAAGAAAAAGGACAATTTTTTTTTGTAAGACATAGTTCGGAAACTTTAAATGACATTGATTCAAGTTTAAAAAAAGTTTAACATCTTTGGTTGAGAGTTTTTCTGGTTTCAAGGATATTTTAATTGGAACCATGATTGTTTGAATTTTTCACTTTGAATTACATCAAATTAAATAAAGTTTAAATAAAGCCCTCAATGCAGTCCCAGGCTCTTGGTTTTTTTTTTAGAAATCCATCGAGTGTCTTACGATGATAGGGAAGTCGTTTATTCGCTCCACAATGGCTGGGTGCTGTATGAATAGGGTAGACTCTGATTGGTATCAACTTGGCGATGCCCCGCGTTGCAACCGTATCATACGCATCAATTGTGCTTATTTTGCCTCCTAGTGGTAGCCATCGGGTACTGGTCTTGTCCACCCGGACTTGACTTGCTAAACTTATAAGCGCGAGATTTGAACACAGAAAAAACAGCAAAACTATAATTGCCCTGCCATAAAGCTCCTCTGTTTCTATTGTTGGGAAGCAGTTATTCTTAACGAACCCCTCAAAAAACAAGCGAGCGGCGAATGAGCTCCAATTTAATATGGTAGGCACCCCATTGAGCTCCTTCAACATATTCGGAGCTGAGGTCATTGGGTCCTTTTACTACTTTTAGTCAGGGTATAGTGAAAAAGAGAAGGTAGCGGATGAGCCCTTTCAGTAACATTGGCTCTTTTTTTAGTGCGGTAAGAGAGTAATTCCTTTTTTAGTACAGCTTCAGTGCTACCATTTTCTGGTAATTCTTCTCTCATCTTCACTTGACGAATCTAACATCATAGCAAGGTCGTTTTTTAAGCATGGCTTTCTGACGAAACTTGATGCCCGTGGTCCTTGTTGTTCCATATACTTTTCCGTGGAATCACTCATTCTTATTCTGTAAGCCCCTTCGGAATTGGCATTAAGAGTACCGAAGAAGTCATTCTTAGTATTTTGTAATTGTATCATCAAAATGTCGCCTTTAATCTTTTCCTCAGTCACCGGTGTAAAAAAAATTATGCTTGTAGCGAGGATCTCAGTAGGTGAAGATGATATATAAACGTGCGATCGGTACGAGCCATTCGCTAGCCCCGTCCAACTTCTTTCTTGTCGCTACTTGTATTATATTCGCATCCGCATGAAAATCCGCATTGATTATTGCGGATGCGGATGTCCAAATCTATGCAGAAGCTCTGCATTTGCGGATGCGGATGCAAATATTCGCAACATCCCTGGTCTGGTTTCCCAGGTTGGGGGTTGTGCGTCGGGGTAAATTCACTACCACGTAAAAAAAATAATTGCCTCCGATATGGATGACAAGGCCAACAAATTTCGGTTCTGCACGTGGAATGTCCGGACCCTAAACAGTGGAATTCCTAAATGGTGTCAAAGCCGATATCACAGCCACCCAAGAAGTGCGCGATGGCATGGTGAAGGCACAAGGATTCAGCAACATCTCGCTGCTTGCACCCATGCCGCCACTGAGAAAAAAGGTGGCACGACCAAAGAAGAGTTCTATAATCTTCTCGAGAAGACGTATCACGTATGATGAATGCCCGAAGTACGACACTAAGATTATTCTTGGTGAGATTTGGCTCGACAGCCGGAAATCATAGCCCGCAAGATAAGACTTCCGGTAACGGACACAGGCTACTCGCCTTTGCTGCGTTGCGAAGTGTCATCATAGCTAACACGTACTTTCCGAACCTTAATATACACCAGGGGACCTGGTGATCTCATGATCAATACCAATACCGTCAACCAAATTGATCACATTGCGATTGGTAGCAGGCATGCCTCCAATATTATGGATGTCCGCACTTTCCGAGGCGCCAACATAGATTTGGAACACTACCTTGTTGTAGCTAAAGTGCGAATGCGGATCTCCACCAGACCGCAGAATCGAGCATCCACTTTTACAAAGTTTGATTTTGCGAAGCTGGAATCGCAAGAGACAGCCAGAACCTTTTCCAACCCAGATTCCCAGTGGGAACATTGCAAACTGGCCATCAAAAACGCTGCCACTGAAGATTTTGGTTTCAATAGGCGACCACAACGAAACACCTGGTTCGATGATAAGTGCAGGCTCGCACACACAGCCAAAAGCGGTGCTTAACAGGCAGTTCTGCAGGTTAGAACCAGGGCTGCCAAGGGCGCTTCCCGTGTAATATTCCAGCAAAATAGGAAGGAGGAACATCGGCTTTTCAGAAAGAAAAAGAAAGAACTGGAAAAATGTATGGTCGAATCTATCGAGGGGTGCTACGGCAGAAGCAATGTTCGAAAGTTCTACCAAAGCGTAAAACACTCGTCCAAGGGTTACAAAGCCCGAGCGGAAGCCTGTAGAGATACAAGGGTGGGAATGTAATGGTAGATACTCAGTCGGTGCTGAGAATTTGAAAACTGTTAAACGGCGAAGACAACCAACTACGTAATAGCAAACAGGCAGAATGATCCATTCGATTTGATCGATGATGAACAAAACCTCCGTTCACCCGACCAAGAAGAAGTTCGTGTAGCAATATCAAAACTAAAGTCCCACAAGGCTACTGGAGCGGATGGTTTTACGGCTGAACTCTTCAAAGCAGCGGGAGATGACTTGATGAGGACCATACACCAACTCATCTGTACAATCTGGTCGGATGAAAGTATGCCTGACGAATGGAACCTCAACATTGTGTGCTCTATCCACAAGAAAAGAGACGTTCTGACCTGCTCCAACTACAGAGGTATAATGTCGCTTATACAATTTTGTCGGCTGTTCTGTGTGAGTGTTTGAATTTAAACCCTTTAACGCGAAAACTGATTGGCCGATATCAGAGTTGTTTCAGGAAGAACGATGTTCGCTGTCAGTGGAGCACTCGCAAGTATTGACTGTTGAATTGGAAGCGGCGATGGGTCTTGCTGTTAAAGGGGACAAGACAAAGCCTACGTTTTCAGATGGAAAGCATCATCATCGTAGCCTTTGGCAAAACGTACCGATGGATGGGCATAACTTTGAAGTAGTCAAGGACTTTGTGTATTTGGGTTCCACTATAACCTCTCAGAACAACATCAGTGAAGAGTTCAGTCGAAGAATCACTCTTGTCATCCGCTGTTTCTCCGGGCTTAAAAGGCATATCAATAGCGAAGCCCTCTCTCAAATCATCAACAAAGAGACACTATAGAAAACCCTAATCATCCCAGTCCTGCTGTATGGGGCAGAAGCGTGGACTGATACAATCGGATGAAGAAAATAAAATGGGAAAATATCTTACGGGTGATGTCCAGTTCAGTATGTATCAATAGAGTATATAGGAGAAGATTCAACGACGAACTGTACAGCCCGCATGAAGAGCTTATGGACGAATACGCCCAACTCGGCGAGTCTTCAATTCGAAGATGGCGCGAGTTAGTGTAGATGAGCTCAACCAACTAGGCTAGTCATCCGATAACCTCTTTGAGGCTTGGAGAAAAGAATCATGAGCCATCTGATCCTGATATCACCCATCTTTTACCGAAGCTGGGAAGGTATCTCATCTGGCGGAATCATATTGCTTTTTTTTTTGAATCAATTTCTGTACTCCTACGTAGAGTATCTCAGGAAAATTCGTTAAGGCTATTGTAGAGTAGCCGGGAACTGTTAATTTCACCTTTGTTCTTATAATTCATACCAGAGTCTATTCGGAGTGTCTGATTCGACCATGGTTTTATTCCAGAGAACCTACTGTCCCTTCTAAGGAGTTACAAGAGTCATGAAGAAGCTTTTTAACGCGGAAATTTGTAGGTTCGTTCCATTCCTCAAGAGTACCAACGCCCACACAGGGATCGTTGAAATTGTAGATATATATTCAGGACTTTTTTTGTGGATTTCTAAGTCCTAAAATCAACCAAACTCAATCAATGTAATAGCTTCAGTTCAAGCTCTTAAGGATTTATAAATCTTTTTAGTAGAGAACATTAAAAATAAGAGGTTGATTTTTATTACTCACTTAAGTAACGGCATCAATATAATAAAACCACACATTAACACCCAGTTCAACGTTTTTTATCGGCCGAAAATTTCTGTGAAAAAAAAACTATTCCAACCTCCTTAAATCAAACTCGTAAGCATTAAGCCATAAAAAAAAAAATATCAAATTCATTCCGAAATAGAATCCTTGCAGATTAACATCTCAATTTCGCCACATACTATACAATACATCAATCCATAATGCGCTCCCATAAGGACTTTGTTCACAAAACTAAATAACGACTTCCTGGAAATCGATCCATATTATCGATGACAATAATATCCTTAGACCTTAGAGCAACAATATGTCCTGTTCACTATACATAAGCCATATCGCTAGTGCAGTTAAACCAAATCCCATTTTGAGAAATATATTTATGGAAGTGAACACGCTAATCCTTGTGTCATCAGCGAGCTAGCGCAACAGCAGTGAGTACCAGGAGCAGAAGCAGTATGTGGAAATAGATGTGTGTCCTTTCGACGAGAAATCCTCATTAGCGAGATGTGCTAACATATGGATAGTTGTTATAGTCCTTCTTATACGAAGGACGTTATTTTATTGCTTGTCGTTTTTTTTTGTCCTTTCATATTATGCAGACAGATGAGGACTTAGCGAGGACACTATTACTATTCCAAATTATTATGAAAAGCCACAAGGAAATTGATTTTGTCCGTTGTCATCGTGCATCGTCGTCGTCGTGTCGTCCGATGATTTATCGGAAAAATTGTCGCTTCGAGGAAAAAAAAAGGGATAATGTAATCCTTGTTGCCTAATTTCCTTCTGAGCTCTGACTTTGACTAATTTCTTTTCGACGAATGAAATCCGATCTTACATAAGGCTCCAGCTTGTAGGAAGATTTTTTTTTCTTTCGTTCGTTCGTTTCTTCGTTTTTCATGTTATTTAATAGAAAACAAGCCGCAGGACAGAAAATTTGTCAAGGATATTATTATGATGTTCTTGGTTAACATTCTTCATGCATGACATGCATTAATGTTGTGTGTGTGTGTTTGTGTGTGGTTTACTTCACCGATTGAATAAATGTTCTTAAAGAAACTGATGTTCTGTCTTCCATGATTTTTTTTGCTGTTGTTGTTGTTGTTGTTTTGGTTTTGTGAGGAATATAAGGTGATTTATTTTAATTATATCCTGCGGCTGGAAAAGTCTTATAATTACGCATATGGGGATTTTCTATTTGGCCCTGTCAACGAGCGAGCACGAAGCGTGTAAACAGCCTGAAACAATGCGTGCGGATGGAAAATGTAGCTCGAAACTAATTGGAAATGAATTAGTTATGCTATTTGTCAGATGTTAACATTTTCTCGGAATAATATCCTTGAAACAAATGTGAGATTTTTTTTCGTGTGTTTGTGTGATGTGATGTTCTCTTCATTTTCCACATGAATCACCTGCTTATTCATCATATTGGGGTGGGGGGGTTGTGTGTGTATTTGTCATCCCATGGGGAGGGGTTGTGCCTTGTGCGTAGTTATACATTATTTTGGCAGCCAACACAAACATATCCACACTCACACACAATATTATTTTCGTCGCATATGAGGAAGCATGCTATAAATTATGAACAGGACATGAAGAACTGTGGCGCGGATTGGGAAACAAGGGTGGGAAAAGCTTTGACAGGATTATTCGACAATAGGGCTCTAGAATCATAAACTCTCTCCCCCACCCCCTGACGAATCCCCTGAAAATATCATCGTTCTTTAGACGATTTAGAAAGAAGGGGGCTTAATGTTATGATTCCTCATTCGAAGCTGTTATTTATGATCCTATACCTTTGCAAGTGATGCCCTCAGCTCCAGCCTTTAACATTTTGGCACGGAGACTAGGTTTACGATTATAACTGACTTGCATAAACGGGTTTGAGATGACACAACACCAGGTATCACGATATTTGAATGTATATTATGACTATCTACTTTCGAGTACAGGATTGAACTCTCTAAAAAGGGTGGAACTCGTTGGTGTAAACCATTTGTAATTCGAGACGGTGCCATGGTACGTTGGCAATAATTGTTCGATAAAATATTCAGTTTGGAGTGCAATCAATTTTGGTATTCTTCGCAGACACATTGATCATCCAGAAGATGGTATCTGCGGACTGGTGTGGAAAAAGCAGCCTATGAAAATATTGAACTTTAAGTAGCCATTTTGTTTCTCCAAGTAGTAGCCAATGCTGAGAAGTACATATATGCGGATAGTGATGGGCATAAGCAAACAGTGATTCCAGCTGGAATCACCTGAGAATTCCAAATCACCAAGTAAGCGTTATCAGGACCCAGGGTTTCATTGCAGTCCTTGAATATTTGAAGTGACGGACTCCAAAGTGCATAAGTTATTCTTTGTTGACGATGCAGCCATCATAAGCAAGGATTATTCGTCCCTGCAAAGACCACATGAGGTATGGGAGGACATTTTGAAGAGAAAAGGGTACCGTGTTCGTCAAAAAAGATTGAATACTTGTGCTGTCCGTTGGTGAAGAAACTTATGAAGATGGGCGCGAAAACGCGGCTATCTTCTGTGATCGAAAAATGCCCCCTATTCTGAAGGGAAGACTCAACACCTCAGTGGTGCTTCACAATGTTGGACAATGAACAATGAATGTTGAGAGTGAATTGACAGCAGCTTAGATAACGATGCTTCGTATACGAAAGACAGCTGGAGTAACAAGGCTTGGTCGAATATAAGAAGAACGAAAATCCGAGGAACATTCAAAGAGGAGGCCCCGTCGAATAGGCAAAATCAAACAAAGTTTCTCAGAAATGGAACAACCCAAAACTGGGTGTCTTGCGAACACTTCGTGAGTTCAAACAGCCGAACCCCGCAGGTGGATCACACCGTGAAGCAGGAAAGTAAGAGGGTTGTGATCCACCTTAGATCATAACAGGGCCGAAAAGAAGAAAAACACAAAGATTTTCAAATCAAGCCGAGGAAACGTTGTGCCTGTTCATCTCAAAAAAAAAAAGTAGGTTCGGTTATTTTTCAATAGCTTAGCAACAAAGTCATAGAACCATACGGTTTTCAGTGTTGGATTTTAAATTAATGGGAGCATTGAATTCTGAGAACAAAAATAGTACTTAAACACGTAAAATTTTGAAAAAACTTAGTTTTAAAATTATTTTTTTTAATTTTTTTTTTCAAAATTTTGAGTTTGAAAATTAATATTTTGAAAACGGTTCAATAGAATAACTTCGTTTTAAATTACAATAAAATCATAAGTTTTTGGATTTACAAAAAGGTGTAGCATGGCATTGTAGGAGTTACCGTTATTTTTTAATAATTTTTTTTTAAATTTAAGTCATGTTTTTAGAAAATTGCCCCTCCCGGCTAAACGGAGGGGAATAGACCCCCTCCCATACAGTTTTTATCTTCTCTCAACCTAACCTACACGCTCTAGCTTTTTGGCACAACATCCGTGAATCACCCGGTATACTTTCGCTTTTATTTGTGTCAACTGTTAGCTTTTCCATTTGGAAGCAACACAATGGAGCTTTTTCGTTTGTTTGTATGAAAGAACTTTCGAGTTTGAAGTTCAAAGGGAGTGCAAAAAGTGACGTCGCTTAGATTTTCTCCATTTTTATATTCCTGAAAATGTTCTTTAAAATCAGCAGATGGCAACCACAATGTACAGTACTCCCCGAGTTATTCCGTTTTGCAATGCAAAGTACTGAAGCTCTGTGAAGTCTTTACCCTTAGGCAGATTTGTATGTATATGCACTATGTGTACTGACTATTTTTGTTAAACAGAGTTTATAGTTAAAAGAATATTAAATGACGCAACTTTTGGGGCTGTACATTGACAAGTTGGCCTGACTCAAACAATAAATATTCAGTATTGGAGTCGTGGGGTGACGACAAGTAACCAGTTTCCTCTCATCTTCTCCGCACTATGTGGAAATTTGGGAGATGACTTTCTGAGGAACTAGGTTCATAATGCGAATTTTGGTCAATTGCAAAATTCCAGCTTTTAAGGTGGTAGGTAGGGACAAATGTAAGACCTATACGGATCTGGAGAAAAAAAACGCAGTGACTTCGGTTCTCATGGTTAAGATTTTCAGTGATTTGAGGTATTATCTTCACGCACATGTAAACTCTTGGGTCTCGCCCTCAAACTGACTTTCGTTTTCTTCTGAACTGATTTGGTTGCGACTTCCACGTGCGTTGCACGCTCCGGTGATCTTCTTTCATCTTCCTGCGGGTATTGTGGAGCCCAAGAATTTTCAATTTCCCATGAAATGTATCTTCTCTAAGAAAGAATGGTAATTTTGTTTGCTTTCAGCCAAAATTGCATTCCAGTTTATGATTCCTCCACATGACTCAGACATCCATAAACAATTCCCCGAACTAGGATGTATCCATTCTACATAATATCTCATTTTCATTCTCGTTCATTTAAATTTGTGTTTGTTATTATTATTATTCCAAGGATATTATACTCGTTCCTACACCTTATATAATATCCATCGTTTATGCCGCACACATAAAATCATTTCCCATTGCACGCATTTATGTAAGTACCCTCCTAAGTGAAGATGAGACGAGATCCTGTTGAGTGAATGTGCCTGCAGGGTGCAATTCGAAACCAATTCACTTCCATTCACCCTCCTAGAGACCTATTACATAGTACATATAATATCATATCCTTTTCAAACGAGAAAGATAATCATTTTCGATTTACACTGGCTAATTTATGCTGCATTTACATAACGTGCCTTAGATCCTGCCCCTTTGACTTGCCCTCTGTCCCCGCAACCAGCACACCCCGACGACCCCACCCAAATATCACCTTTCAACTCATAACTATATCCTACTCAAAATGATAATGATCAATTTGTAATTATAATTCTATCCTTATTATTATAGTCCTGACAAAGCGAAAGCATGCAAAGCACCAAGCAAGCAAGGCTATCACTCTTGGTTCATCTCTCATCATATCATACAGCATACTCGTATACTTCTTACCTACGATACGATTATAATTGTGCGTGCAGATAATTTCCCAAATGCAACATAAAGCCCAAAGAACAACAACAACAACAACAGCTTCATAAATTATTTCGCATTGTTATCCGTTAGATACTTTTGTATCTATAAATGCGTTACTCGCTCGTAGAAGACAATACAGTCAGAGATGAATACAAACGCTTGTCATATCTCTAAGACCAGACAGACAAATAGAAATAGAAACAAGAGGCGTGTGATAATTTCGTGCCATATCCACGTTTTCAGGAAGCGAGGAATATTTATTTAGAAATGAAAAAGGAAGCTCTTCCACAGGACTACGCGACGAACGAAGAGAACTCCAACAACAAGAAGGAGGAAGAACGGTCGCGATAGGCAATTATCTGCCAAAAGCCGATGCTGTATCTTCTATCTACTAGATAGTAGATACAATGGAGGAAGGGGTGGGGGGGGGGGGGTTATAGGGGAGGGAGGCGAAAACCAAAACGTGTTCATAAATTACACTGCCAATGTCAGGAAGCAGTTTGCGGTGCTGCTGAAATACGTTAGAGTTAAGTTAAGTGAAGTGCTGAAGTGGCTTAAGAGGAGGGGAGAAGAAGAACAAGAAGAAGAAGAAGGTTTAACCGCTTGATTCACGTTTTTGGGAATCCTTGTTTGCTTTATTACTCGCGAGGGGAATTCCTGCCGTTCGTTGTGTTCGTTGCCTGAATGCTCTATCATGCAATTCAAGAAGAAAAGTATCTGTTACGTATAAATTGCTAGGAACTTGTTTCACAACTCATGTGAATTTGAATACATAGTAGGGTACAGGGTACAGGGTACACGGTACACATTCATACAGAAGCGAGCTTATAAATGCACGTTAGCATATTCGATTGTAATCTTTTGCAACAACGACATCAAGAACGACGACGACGACGACAAACGACTCAAATGACAAAAACGATGATTGCGTGTTATACGTCGGGACACGTAACACGAATTTGTCTTTCCATTCATATATGACGAAGATTAGGTACTTTTGATATTATTTTGGTGTACCAAAGTTGTATTGCATCCTTATTTCGTTTTTTTTTTTGGTTAGGATGGAAGGATGCTTAGGTATTTTGCAAAAGCCTGAAGATGAGGTTTCGAGGAATCCAGATGGTAAATTATATTTAACTGCTTATTTTGGAAAATCTAATTAAGTCACGTTGGTTGTTTTGAATTATCGCTTTTTGAAATAATAAAACGGTTTCACATGGATACTGTTATCATGCAAACATTTTTTGGTTGTCGTGATATTGCTAGACTTACGATATGACTTACCTCTGTTAATGTGACATCTTTCCCAAAACCTAACTTTTGCAGGGAAAGGAATATAATTTTTCAAAGACTGCTAGCCCGAGATGAGATGTAGTTTCGAGCTCAATTTCCCTTTTCAAAAGCAGCTGTACCGATTCCAACGAAACATTTCACTTAGGTACCAGATTTTTAACTCCAATTTTTTTAGGGTTATTATTGTTATTATTTCCAGGGAAAGTTTTAAACTCAGAGTGGAAAAAAAATTTAGATGCTAAAATTTCCAAGCTGTTCGAAGGCTTAGTAAATTGACTTCATCAAGAAAAATACAAAAAAAATTGTTGGCACAACAGCTCCAAACGGGGCCGGGGCCTGTGACTTACACTCTCAACCATTCCTGTGTGTGCGTTGATATTCTGCAGGAATGAATGGGTCCTACAAATTGCCGTGGGATTCCAACGGCTAACAGAGAAGAACTTTCTGTGACATTAATTATTCTTGTAGGATTTGTCACTTCCTCGCAAAAGGCAGTCCCCCGGAAAAGAACTAAGGTGGAGTTGTCAGGAATCGAACCCAGAAACTTCCGACACACTAACCACTTCGTTACGGGGTACTACCTCACTTCTGCTATTTACACTGTAAACCAGTAGTTTCTCCACAACTGTTTTGTTTTTTGAACCAAACGAACCTCTGTCCAATTTATTTCCATGATTCTCTGTACTATAGAAAAGAGGCATGGTGGCGCCTTCAGTAAGGCTTTTGAAAAGATCTCACACAATACCATTCACGTCAAACTCAAATCATGTGGTTTTCTACACGCTGTTCATCCAATGGGTTAAATCCTTTCTAGATAACCTAGAGTTGTTTTCAGATACACAGTATCAAGTCCTATCTATGCCTCTTCAGGTGCTCCTCAAAGTAGGCATCTTGGTCCAAGTAAAATGTCTAGCGTCAAAACTGGTTTGGTCAAAGCTGGACCAGAAACGTTTTAAGACTCTCTTTACAGACGGCACTTGTTAAATAACGCTTAGTGAGTTGTTCGAACTTGGTTTAAGTTTTAGGGAAACAACTATCGAACTTTGCAATATAGCAACGGTCTTCCTTTGAATTATGTATGCCAGCTTACACTCTCTTCTTGCTGATGGCCATTTTTACATAACATAACCTAGAGCAACTATTAGCGTCGGTGTGGTGTCAAAAAATCGAGGATTCAATAAATCGATCCCATTGGTCTGTCATGGTGGATGCATCTTTATCTGTTCCTCTATAAATTAAGCTCCAACATAAGCGAATCAACAGATTTTTAAAAATTTCGAGCGCTTCCTTCTCTAGAGGTTAAATTCTTCCATACAACAGATTATTCAATTTGTAATTTTTATCGAAAATTGTCTCAACGATTTCGACTGAACTTTGTATACTTAGATATGTATAAGAACCAACAAAACAGCTGCATTTTAATCTCTTTGAAAACAAAAATCAAAAATTGGTAGCTTAGATACTTTATCTCGTTCGAACTGTTCTAAAGAAAATGTCCAATCAAAATATAAATTATTTTTTCCGAACTTTTTATGATGATTCCCAGAAGGCGATGAAAGGTGTGCGTTTTTGCCAGGTTATAATTTGTTAAACCTTCCATAAAATTATTTCAGTTCTTTTAATTCTTTTTCGGGAATCGCAGATTCTCTGATTTTGATACAACTTTTTGCACAAAGAACTTAGAGCAATCCCAAGAAAATTGAAATTTTAATTTAAAGTTTTAGTGCAAATAACAAAGAACGCTTTTTAAACGGGTTTATTTAATTCGTAGTAAGCTTACAAGGACGATTTTCTATGAATTCGTTTGATATGTTTTCTGTAAACTTCGAAAACGATGATATTGCAATTTTATAGTGAAACATTTATTTTTAAGTAGCTTCCATGTACCTAACAGGCAATCGAGTTACAGCCAGAATTGTTAGGTTTTCGATAAAATCCCCAATCAATGTCCTTGAAGTAAGCAGAACAAAATCAGCAGAACCAACATTTGTTGATTGCATAATTAGATGCTACATATTTAGAATGCCATAAAGAAAAAAATTTAATGCTCTAAGAGTTTTCGAACAAAATTAAAGAAAAAATTTCATTGAACTTTTTTAAAATTTAATTTTTAACTCTAGAAGCAGGTTTTAAAAAAAAAAATTTAATTGAAAAATTGTATTCTTGAATTTTAATTTAGTGTACTTTGCACATACTGTTCTGCTAACATCTTGTGAAGTTAGGAGAACATATTTTTTTGGAAATTCTGCTGATTTTGTTCTGCTTACTTAAAGGACATTCTCAAACACGTCCCCAACGGTGTTTTAATTTAACTTTGAATGTGGAGTTCTTCGGTGAATGGTTTTCCTAAATTGTTTGATACTACATTATAAGAAAACCACAATTTTGGCTTAATTTATATGTTGTCGACTTCAAGACCCAGAAAGTTTTAAATCTAGGAAAATAATAATCGAAATTAGAGTCGTAGTTACACGCCAGAAATCTGGGAAGTTCATATAAGCGATAAAGTTAGCAGTTCCTGGAATAGTCTACGTTGGCAACCGATTCTTATCGCTCATAACCAGAAACATCCTTCTGACCTGGATTGCATCGAAAACAGTACAGGAGCTCTTGCATTGTTCATCCGATGTCGTGACAACCAATGCGCCCAATCAGCAAACTTCAAATCTTTAGTGTTGAATGTCAAAAGATAATTTTCCCGATGTACTAGGAGAGTGAGTGTTTCGCAATATTTTTAAAAATTAAAGTAATTGCTTGGGTTGCAGGTTTTAGTAAAACCTATTTTTGGTTTGATGGTGGAATATAAAACGTCGATTCAGAGCATCAGGAGATTTTTTTATTTTTATTTTGCAGGATTCACTATATCTGATGAATCGTATCTACATCACTTCCCCACCTTCTTTTCTCCTCTTAAATTGCGATTTTGAATACTACAGGGTGGGCCAAAGGAAGCCATCCATCTGATGTTGGTTGGCTCTCTTTTTTTTCGAAATGAAAAACTTCGATTATGTTTTTTGATTATGTTTATTTGAACCTTTAGAATTGTATTATGGTCAAGTCAAAAAGATGATATTGGTCAAATGGGCGCCGGCCGTCACAATTGATTGCTTGTTTATGGCATTTTTCATCACTTCAGCGAGAACTTCGCACTCGTGTCGAATGTTGTTCTTGAGGGCTTCCAGAGTCTCGGGCTTGTTCACGTAAACACGGGACTTCAAAAAACCCCACAAAAAAGTCTGAAACGGTTAAATCGGGGCGAATTCCGTCTGTCTGCCTGTCGGCGTGTCTGTTCGCACCTTCAAAGCCTGAACCCTGAACGGATGGCCCGATTTGCTTTAAATTTGGTATTTAATATTTAATTGGACGTCCCTCGGAAAGTATTTTTAATTTTTGCTCTAGGCCCAAATATAGCGGGACCTGCCTTACAACCCTGAAGAAGAAGTTTGATTTTTTCGCTCTTACAATTTTGATAAAACTTTCAGAATGCTATGTCGCATCTCGCATGTCGCAATATGGCGGCGCCGATGGCTCGCATCTCCTGACCGTGTAGAATTTCACTCATTCGTGCACGTGCTCCGCGGTATGTGTGTGTTTTGATCAGTATATTGATGTGAATGTTGTTGTTCACTTGATCGTGATTGACAATGATAGGTACAGCTATTGTGAGTCAAATTAACCAGTAAACAAGGGAAAACCCAAGAATATTGCGAAATGCCAATGATCAGAAAAAAGTTTCACTTGCATCGTGGTTTCATAAAGCCACACAATTTTTTTTTTAATTTTCATAAAATTTGGTTTTCCAAATATTTTGGAAACAGGTAAATTGAATTTATTTTTTTTTAGGTGCAAACTACAAATTTTCATATCATACGTATTTACATACTCGAAAAAATTTCAAAAAGTTTAAATAACCGTGGTCAAATAAAAAGAAAAATGGTGTCGCATGGTTTTCATTAATTATTCCTATGTATAGACTATAAACATTAGGCGATGAAATATTATTGCATACTCACTTTTTTCAAGACCACTCTTCAACTCTTAAAAAAAGTAAAAATTTTTCAATTTTTTTTTTCAAAATATCTTTAATATCTTGATAAGATCAAGTTCGTGTGAGCTGCTATGCTACTTTTTTGTTTCTTGAACATAGAGGGGGTTAAATATGCAGCATCTATCTCCATAGGAAACATTCCAAATTTTCTTCCAGAGATATCCTGTTTTCCAAATACTGGTTTTAAATCTCCTTCGATGTTTCGAACATTGTTAAGCAAGATCCTCGTTGAAATATTCCTTAGTAAGGAGTCCTCTGGATCTAAAGATTGATATCCTTCTCTGGCTCCTTGTTCCTAAAACGGTAGGAGGATATTTATCTGCTCCCAAGGATAGGTATGATAGACCCAAATCTCATTCTCAGTTGATTGTTGGTTCACAAAATGGCGCTCTGTGAAGTAGATGATTTAAGTCTTACTCTTTAAACTCCTGCACTTGACACCGATAACTTATATTTGATGTGAATTTCACGCCTGAAAAAAATATCCGTTATGCCTTTATATCCTTTATGAACCTAAAAATTCCTCCTAAACGAATATGTATGCAGACGATTTTGATCCATCAGAATAACAAATACTCAAATTATTTGAGCCCCATGACAAATATTCAGCGAATTGCTCAAAATCTGTTGGCTGTCTCAATTCACTGCTCAGCTCATTAAACTTTCCTTTTTTATAAAAAAATAAAAAATACAAACAAAGCAGTCACTAAAAAAATAAAGGATTTTTTTCCTTTCTAGTTTCTTTTTTCGTCAGTCGTTTCGTTCAACTGATGAATGATAATAATCTACACTGCGCCACAAATGTGTATTTCCATTTCCCATAGCTGGTTTTCATCCTTGCATACAGGTTCATACGTACAATTCTCCTTTTATTTTTTTGTTTATATGTATAATACAAAAGACAACAGTCAGGAAAAAAGGACTCCAGAGACTCATTGTACATGTGCAGAGACACCATGTCAGTTCATTATTATTTCATGACAAAAAACCCAACAACTACATTTTGTATGACAGCGCGCTTAACCCCATCCTTTGAGCCTATTGACACAGAACAATATCCGTTCCTTACCACTTAGCAATTGTTTATTTCAAAATATTATATTCTTAGCGTGCACTCGCTCACACGAGATACAATCCATCAACTTAATAACGCGAAACATTTTCATTGACGACAAAAAAAAATGCCGGCAAGGACTAGCGACGACGCGACGGAGGCGCAGCGCGGTGCGACAACACCAATAACATCCAAACACAAAACAAAACTTTACCTCTAGAGGTAAGGTCCTTTTGAATTTTGGAGAATGAAGTGAAATTTCATTACCGCGCGCCGCTGCAGAACACAACACATCCACGATCCACGCAGGATTCGCGCAAAGCAAAGGCTCAAAGCTATATTCTTATGAGTTCTTATATGACAAAAGGAAAAAATAAAATAATAGGACTCAAAGCGTGACGAACCTTAACAAACGTGCGAGGACGTGGAATCCTTAAGGAGTTGTTTGGATCCATCATAATCATCAATTCACTGGTGAAAAATTCTGACGTTTTGTTTGTTTCCTATAATATACATATACGTACCTCCTGTGCCTCGTTTACCTCGTATGTATGTTTGTCGTTATTATCCTTTATTCGCACTCAGGTATGAATAATAAGGGTTTCACGGTCTGCAGGACTTTAATTCGGTGCTCTCTGTTCATAGAGAAAGCCTTTATTTCGTCTTCTTTCATCCAACAGCACAGTACCTACCGCTCGCTGCGGCTGGCTGTAGTCCTAGACAAACCAACCGTTTTATCATTCATTCACAGAAAAATATCCTTGTTGGATAATCTTCGAAGGTGCAAAACGCGAGAAACACATCATAGAAGGTCCTTTAGTTCTAGTTTACTCAAACACAAAACAAAACACACACAAAATTTTTGTATTTCATGTGAATGACACTTTAAAATGTGCATAAGCCCACAATTGGGAGGGGGTGTGGCATGAGGATAGGCTTGCGAGTGTTGAAGTGTGAATGGTTAAGTTGCCTTTTATCTATTTAGCTTTAGAAATTTGTTGAATATAACACATACAGCTCCAACTCCAGGACCAGGACTTTGTAGAATAGGCTCACACATACATATATACTTGTTCTGTATAGGAATAAGATGGTAATGAACTTTATGAATAGTGCCAGCCAGCCGAGTGATGCAATAAAGCTATCCTTGGGGATGAAAAATTAAAAGAGAAAACAAAACAAAATATATAGTCTTCCTCCACTTTGCAGAACAAAACTAATTGTAGGTCCTTGAAGAGAGTGGGGTTTTTTTTTTTTTTTTATTTCTTCTGTATGTTTCATGTTCAAGTTTTGTTTCGCTTTCGCATTATAATTAGTAATATGGCAGTAATGAACGTGACTTTGGGTGCTACTTTTGCTTACGAGTATAAGACTAGAAGAACTTGTACCTTTGGGAAAAGAAGCGTAAGGATTCAAGGGCAGTTCAGGGTTGTTGTTGGGTGATAATTAGATGCAGCGCCGCCGTAGAGAAAGTTAGCGCTAAAAAAAAAATTAAAATTATTCAGAGGCTAGTCCGTTTTTCCTTTTTTTTTTGAGTTAAAAGGCTCTTCAATTCCTTTGAACTTGTTTTTTCCTTAGAAATCGTAAGAGTTTCTCAAAGTGCTGTTTAGAAAATAAATGTGTCTAAAGAAAATTTGTAATTTTGTAAATTGTCTTTGATTCCGAGAATTTTTTTTTTTGAAAAAAGATGAGTTTTCAATTAGAAAATCAAAGTTCAAAGGCTAAAAGGCTAAAAGGATTAAAAAAAGTTATTTTCGTTATTATCATTCTTGACCGTAATTTTTTTTATAAGTTTAAGCTCTATTGTGGGCTAGGAACCTCTTTGGAAGGGTATTCTACGTATTTTTTTTTTTTTGTAGACATTTTTACACATGGTCCAATCTTGAAGTCCGTTTTTTTGATCACTCTTTGCAGCATTTGGGGTCGATATTTCCGATATACTTATATAATTTTGTTTTTCATGTCGTTAATCATCTCTGGCTTATTGGTCTAGTCTTACGGTGTTTATTCGCACGATATTGGAGGCCAACTCGCAAACGTTTCCTTGGCCAGAAGGAGGAAAAATATTTTCACCGGCCCTAAAAGCCGGTAAATGAAACATTTGTAAAAAACGTCAAGAACTTAACGTCATCATCAGTTCCAACGCTCATCGTCGACGATATACCTATTGTCAGCTCTTCAGAGAAGGCAAATATGCTCGCAGCTCATTTTGCTGCAAGTTCTACGTTGCCTGCAAGCAACAATGCCCCTCCTGTACTTGAGAACGTTAATTTTTCTATGGGACAGATATTTTTCCGCACTCGTACAGTAGCAAGAGTACTTCAAGATCTTGATATACACAGATCCGCTGGCCCGGATGGTATAGGCCCTATTCTTCTAAAGAAGTGTTCTTCATCGCTGGCAAAACCACTGTGTAAGCTTTTTCATCGCTCCTATCGTTCAGGAATCTTTCCTAGTAGATGGAAAACAGCATTTGTCCAGCCCGTCCCAAAAAAAGGTGACTCCTCCTCCCCCTCCTCCTACCGACCAATTGCACTTACGTCCCTTCTTTTCAAGGTCATGGAAACGCTGATAAATCGTCAGCTCAAGAAATATCTCGAAGATCGGGGCTTTTAAATGACCGGCAATACGGCTTTCGCAGCAATCGTTCCACTGGTGATCTGATGGCATATCTCACCAAACAGTTGAACAAATCCTTGCATCGCTTTGGCGAAAGCAAGATTATTGCGCTTGATATTTCAAAGACATTTGATAGAGTTTGGCATGAAGCTCTTTTATCGAAAATGCGTGCATTTGGTATCGATGATATTCTTATTCATTGGATTAGAAGCTACTTTCTGGACCGTTCAATACAAGTTGTATTAGACGGTTTCAAGTCTGATCTCCGCAAAATAAATGCTGGTGTGCCCCAGGGCTCCGTTCTGTCTCCGACTCTCTTTCTCATTTTTATAAATGATCTCTTGTCTGTGACTTCTAATCCATTAAATTGTTTTGCTGACGACTCAACCCTCAGCTTTTCGTATACGTTTGATAAAATTCACGGCCTTCGCCTTCGGACGTGTTATTACAACGAAATCGTATGATACGTTCGTTAAACTCCGATATAAACAGCATTGTGAACTTTGGTATCAGAAATCGTGTGGAGTTTAATGCGTCGAAAACTCAATGCTGCCTTTTGTCGTTAAAACTTAACATACCCCCTATGCCATTATCCATGAAAGGTCCTTGCATCGATGAGGCTGAAAAGCTTTCAGTACTCGGTATGTGTATCTGTGACAACATTCGTTGGAATGATCATATACTTGAGATTTCCAAGAATGCTGCAAGATGCTTAGGCTTTCTTAATAGATGGCAAGAAGTTTTTCACCCCTTCTAATCTGGCTACAATTTACAAAGCGTTTATACGCCCTAAACTCGAGTATAACTCCCATCTCTGGGCAGGTGCTTCTCAAACTTTTCTTCACGTGCTCGACAGAGTTCAGAAAAGAGCGTTAAAATTGATAGGAGAGTGAAACATCATGGAAACATTTGCATCACTCGAACATCGTCGAAATGTTTCAAGCCTTTCCTTATTTTACAGATTATTTTACGAAAAATGCTCACTCGTGGTAGCCAGCTGCGCTCCAGCTCTTAAACATTTCCCCCGTAACACTCGTCTTGCTAGGAACGCTCATCAGTTTACACTTGGGCCCAATTTCGGACATACCGTGAAATATAGAGATTCTTTCTTTAGCCGTACAACACGAATGTGGAATGGATTGCCTGGCACAATTTTTCCTTGCCATTTTGATCTTCAAACATTCAAGATCAATGTTCATCGACACCTCCTTTCCCTTCCTTCCTAACTTCCTATCGCTCGAGCTGTGACTTATCATTAAAAGGGCTATAACAAACCCCTTGAGCGCGTGTGCATTATAAAAAAAAAAAAAAAAAAAATTGATTGAGCATTAGGTAAACTCCGAATACGGCCATTTTCATTACTGGGGTAGCCGGTAGCCAATCAACTAGAAATCGGTGAAAAATAATGGAAATAGTACGCGATGCGTTTCAAGAACAGAACTATGTTTTTCGAAATAAATCTACACAATTTGCATGCGTTGTTCAGGCGTCAGTCGATTTATCATGAAATAAAAAACCAAACTAAAAAAATAAATCACATGGTAGAATACAAAATGGGTGTCAATGTCAACTGTTCCGCCATATTTAAGTTCTATACCTCTACAAAAACATAATTTAGAATGAAGCAATGAAATAGTATAAGCTATTCCCATTTAAAATGCAACAACTTATGGGATCAACCAAATTGCATGACATAAATGAAATTTGGAATTTAGCGTCAATAAATAATCATGACATACCAGTCAAACGACAGGAACTACCTAAGGTTAGCCGGCTTAAATGGTGCGGGAGTCTTGCAACATAGACGTTAAGTGCCTGAAAATTAATAAAGCCTTCAAAATTGGAATTTAAAAAATCTGAACCGTTTCAAATCTTTCAACTCTCCCTGGGAAATAAGAAAAAAAAAAAAACGAAATGAGGAACAACGCAATTCTTTGGGCAAGCAGACGTGAAATAGCACTAAGCCTTTAGTCTATTAGAGCTTCAGGGTAGTAAATTTAAGTTTTTATTGTGTCATTTAAACAGCTTCTTTTTTGTTTGGTCTTCTTTAAGCACTTTTATTTTCAACCAAATTAACTTATCTTTCATTGGCATATTTAAAGTCTACAATGTCCACAAACCATAAGCCTGTTAAGTAAATAAAATATACCCTTCTATGATAATATACCCTCCACAAAACAACCCCTAAGCTTTTTGTCTAAACTTATGCTATTTAAAGAAAAGAAAAGAATAGAAGAAAAAACTTATTTATTTCACCATTCAAAGCGTTTTTTTTACCATATTGCACATCTGCAGCCAAGCAAATAAAATTAAAATCGACAACACGACAAGCATCGCACTCAGAGTAATAAAATGAAGAATAAAAATAAGAAAAAAAACTTTTCTTAAAAAAGGAAAAAAAAAAAATAATAAAATATGCACCCCTTTAAAGTTTTATTACCTCTTCCTATCTCTATCCAAAGAAAACGAAAAAACCTGCCCTGATAAGAAACTCAAGTGAATGTTATCTGAATGAAAACAAGAAACAGTCAAGAAACACAAAAAATTGCATCGTACATTCGCGCCCTTTTTGGCAGCGAAATCAACGCCAAACATTTAACGAAAACCATCCCCCAACTTTTACCTCAAGACAAACAAAACAAGCATCCATTCTCTTTCTCTTTTTGAGTTGGGGGTGCAAAAAAAACACTCCCTAGAAAACAATTTGATGACACACGTTCGCTCGCGCCGCACGTCCCACACTCTCCACAAGCGTTTTATATTATTCGCTTACGAAAAATCGTGATTGAAATTTTTAACGAATTTGTCGCGAAGCACCCCGTCTGCCACGATTTCTTATCTCTTCCTTCGTATCTCTTTTGGCAATAAAAATCCTGAACAGCAAAAAAAAAATAAAGATAGAAAAACGAAAAACTTATAGATACTTCCATTGGCTCATACATACACTTTTAAGCAATCAAGACGACAACGACGTCGGTGGATGGTGATGGTGCTCCTGTTTTTTATTGTTTACTGCAAATCGTACAATTATGGGGGTGGCACCCCATGCTCCCCTATCTATTGTCCCAAAAGACACCATGTGGTTGCTTCACTTGAAAACTAATCCCACTTCTGAAAATATAGGGGACGACTATTGTGTATGATTCCTTTATGTTGCTATACACGCGGGTATAGTGTGGGTATGGGTTTTCTATTTTTTGTTTTTGATTTTGTGTGTTTTTCAAAAAATAATCGCATCAACGATTCACGTAGAGAGACAGCAAAAGGATATAGTATACGAGTGTATGAGCATTACACACCTCTTCACAGCTCTTACTTGCTTTTAGGATATAGGAAAATGTCCTTGGATTGTATGATGTTGGCAATTGCACCGATTTTGTAATTTTCTCCTCTAGAGAGAGAGTGTCACATTCGCACTCCCCACAGTGATTTCGAATGCAATGAGTGTTATCCTGTGATATATGAGTGTCAACTCCCATGCTTCCCCATCAGAGCCCGCAGAGGGTGGCGGCCGGGTGGGCAGATCGCTTTGCGCTCAGTTCCTGGTTGCTGTAAACAGATTTATGAAAATTACTCCAACTGTACGTGACTACTTTGGGTTGGTTTTCAGTTTTCAAGCTAGGAAGCAGTGAAACAGTAGCTTTCTCGAACAACCATTGAGACGAACAAACACGTTGCAGCATTGCAAATTGCAACTGCGGTTGTAAAATAATTTCGTATAAAGTCTCCTGCGAAAGGACATTTATCTAACAACTCGCGTCACTGGTCCGAAAAGATTAGTTCCACTCAATGTGATTTTCTCTATATATAAATGAGGGTGCTATACTAAAAGTTTTTAATATGGGGCGGGGGTTGGGGGTTGATGAGAATCCACCATCAGCAAAATTTATTCATTACTTACTCCATCAGAATTTTCGTATACAACCGCGCGACCAAAGAAGACGCCCGATATGCGAGAAGCAGAGTTCATCCATCAGGAGAAAGTGCTTCGTAGTTAATTTAATGGTCCGTAATTTTTATCCATAAACAAAAGACTTCTTACTTATTACAAAAACAAAACAAATTTAGGGGTTGCCTTGGCGAGGCGAATAAATGGAATTCCCGCATTTCTTCTCCTAGTTCACCTAGTCCATCCAACATATTTTATGTGGAATCTGGTTTACCCTAGTGTTGTAGCTGTAGCTGTAGCTCCTATACACCTTATATTTTTGAGGGTAATTTTTGGTGGGGTATAATGATCCTTCGCACACACATATTACTTGCAAAGTCATGGTGGAAATTGATGCAGATCCCCTAATGAATTAGGAGTCTATTAAAATGCTAATTTAGTTTTCAGAAGCATTTTGGAAGGAGGGATGGAGTAAATTTAATATGGACACTACACAACAGAACACATCACCGAGACTCTGTGTTCTAAGGGCATTCTATTCTGTAATGCTTCCATTTAATGTGTACCTTCCCTTCACAGAGGACACAGAGGTTTCATGTATTCCTCTCGGGTTTTTGGAATTTTACTTATAATTCTGGTATTTAGGCAAAAGTTAATTGAAGATTATGGAATGCATGTTTCATAAACTACAAAGTTTTCGTTCTAATATTGAAAGAAAAATTCTATTCGAATTTGAAACCAATGTTTTCATTAGCACAGGGCTACATCGGGGAATTGATGATGGGCCTATAGTTTAACTCGACTTGTTACTCCTAACAATGTTTCGGGAATTATTGGTAAAGTTTTCCCTTTCTATGATAACAATGGGAATTTGAATATTTAAGTATTTTGGTTAACTTGGAATTGAAGGTCAGTCGAAGCCTACAACATGAGCGCAACAAATAGTTTTCTAAAGAAATATGGCTAATAAAGGGGCTTTTCAATAATGGCAGGTAGAATTTGAAATGGAATTAAATAAGCCCTGTGTGATAAATTGATTGTTTTTTTTTTTTTGCGTCTGAAGAGCCGTTCATAAATTTGTAATTTGATCTACGATCGTATGATCGTATCTTAATCCTTAAAGATGTGTTTTAGGTGGATTGTAGAAAAAAAAAAACGCAATTTAGTTTACAAAATTGGAAAGATGTTAAGATGTTTTTATAGAGATATTGTGTTGTAATGAAGAAACAAAATAAAAATTTTACCTGATAGGCACAAGAATGTGTTTTGTATTTTTAATTCATAGTAAAAGTTTGGACAAATAAAAATAAGGATCCACAAATTACACCAAGACTGAAGATCAGGTCGAGATGGTAAGGCAGTGTGTAAAGTTTTAAGTTACAAAAATGGTAAGCTTTGTAAAAAAATTCATTTAAATTAAGATGCAGAACTGATGGCGTCTGAGCGAATACAAATGAGCCTTAAAGCAAAAAAAAAAAAATTAAGATCATAGCAAAGACACACACCTCTTCGTCATTGAGCAAAAACATCGAGTCAGACTGATTGAGTGCTTTTTTGGTTAAGAATACCAGGCGCTCAGCAAGCGTAGAATAGAAACCCATCTATGATGACAATTTAATAATACAAAGTTTGCCGCCAAAAGCTTCCTTTGTGTGCGTGTAAAGAAGAAATAAGTAGGATGTAGGTGCAAAAATCAATGAAAACAATTAACAGTAAGTTTCCAGACTCATTTTCTCTCCTCCTCATTCCGAAATTTGCATAAGTAGTTAAAGAGTAAATGAGAAATTCGATTTTAAATATAAAAAGCTTTCTTCCTTCCATATGAGTTGACACTTAGTCTCTCACACTGCCTTAGAAAATATAAGCAAAAGAAAGTAGAACACAACGAGAAGAAGAATATCAAACAAAGAAGTCAGTGACCGGCCATTTTGTATTGGCATTTTGTTTTGACTGGAAGTGGCAGTGTTTATTTTTCTTTTTAATTTTGTTTTCTCGCAAATTTTTGTGAATCGCGCATCAAAAAACAGGGAAACTAGTAATTGGGTAACATGAAAGCCCGGGGAACCTGCTGACCTGACCCAGAAAATTGAATGATCTAACAACAATAACAACTATTCCATTTTATTTAATTAAGTTTGATATTTTTTGGCGTCCGTTCATAAATTTGTAGTTCTATCTATCTTAATCCTTAAAGATGTTTTTTAGGTGGATTGTAGAAAAAAAACGGAATTTAGTATACAAAGTTGAATAGCTGTTCTTATAAAGATATTGTGTTAGAATGAAGTAACAAAATAAAAATTTTGCCTGATAGGCACAAGAATGTGTTTTGTATTTTTAATTCATAGTAAAAGTTTGGACAAATTAAAATAAGGATCCACAAATTACACCAAGACTGAAGATCAGGACGAGATGGTAAGGCAGTGTGTTAAGTTTTAAGTTACGAAAATGGTAAGCTTTGTAAAAAAATTGATTTAAATTAAGATGCAGAACTGATGGCGTCTGAGCGAATACAAATGAGCCTTAAAGCAAAAAAAAAAAAAATTAAGATCATAGCAAAGACACACACCTCTTCGTCATTGAGCATTAACATCGAGTCAGACTGATGAGTGCTTTTTTGGTTAAGAATACCAGGCGCTCAGCAAGCGTAGAATAGAAACCCATCTATGATGACAATTTAATAATACAAGGTTTACCGCCAAAAGCTTCCTTTGTGTGCGTGTAAAGAAGAAATAAGTAGGATGTAGGTGCAAAAATCAATGAAAACAATTAACAGTAAGTTTCCAGACTCACTTTCTCGCCTCCTCATTCCGAAATTTGCATAAGTAGTTAAAGAGTGAATGAGAAATTCGATTTTAAATGTAAAAAGCTTTCTTCCTTCCATATGAGTTGGCACTTAGTCTCTCACACTGCCTAAGAAAATATTAGCAAAAGAAAGTAGAACACAACAAGAAGAAGACTGTCGAACAAATAAGTCAGTGACCGGCCATTTTGTATTTTAGATTTGCTTTTCGATCATCACACAACACAGAGGGTATAAATTTTAAACATTTTTAATAAAAATTAAATATGTAATTAATAATTTTAAGTTTATAATAAATTCTGTTTATGTAATTTAATTCTATTTTAAAATAAACAAAAACTGGAAGTGGCAGTGTTTATTTTTCTTTTTAATTTTGTTTTCTCACAAATTTTTGTGAATCGCGCATTAAAAAACAAGGAAACTAGCAGTTGGGTAACATGAAAGCCCGGGGAACCTGCTGACCTGACCCAAAAAATTGAATGATTTAACAACAATAACAACAATTTCATTTTAATTAATTAAGTTTGATTTTTTTTTGCGTCTGAAGACTCGTTTATAAATTTGTAATTTGATCTATCTTAATCCTTAAAGATGTTTTTTAGGTGGATTGTAGAAAAAAAAATGGAATTTAGTATACAAAATTGAATAGCTGTTTTTATAAAGATATTGTGTTAGAATGAAGTAACAAAATAAACATTTTGCCTGATAGGCACAAGAATGTGTTTTGTATTTTTAATTCAAAGTAAAAGTTTGGACAAATTAAAATAAGGATCCACAAATTATCTACAACAAGACTGAAGATCAGGACGAGATGGTAAGGCAGTGTGTAAAGTTTTAAGATACGAAAATGGTAAGCTTGAAAAAAATTCATTTAAAATAAGATGCAGTACTGATTGCGCCTGAGCGAATACAAATAAGCCTTAAAGCAGAAAAAAAAAAAAACTAAGATTATAAGCAAAGACGCACTCCTCTTCGTCATTGAGCAAGAACATCGAGTCAGACTGAGTGCTTTTTTAGTTCAGAATACCAGGCGCTCAGAAAACGTAGAAGCCCATCTATGATGACAATTTAATAATACAAAGTTTGCCTCCAAAAGCTTCCTTTGTGTGCATGTGAAGAAGAAATAGGTAGGTGCGAATCAAAGAAAATAGTTAACAGTAAGTTTCCAGATCCACTGTCTCTCTTACTCATACAGAAATTTGCATAGGTAGGTAAAAAGTGAATGAGAAATTCGATTCTAAATGGAAAAGCTTTCTTCCTTCCTTCTGTGTTCACAATAAGTCACCCACACAGTCTTAGAAAATATTAGCAGAAGAAAGTAGAATGAAACAAGTTGAAGAATGTCAAACAAAGAAGTCAGTGATCGGCCATTTTGGATGGGCTTGCCGATCATCACACAACATAGAGGATATACATTTTTAACATTTTAAATAAAAAATAAATATTTAATTAAAAATTCTAAGTTCAAAATAATTTCTATTATACAATACAAAAAAAAAAAAAAACTGGAAGTGGCAGTGTTTATTTTAATTTTTAATTTTTGTCCCTCAAATTTTTGGAAATAGCGCATAAAAAAACGGGGAAACGAATTTCATAACAATTTTTTTGGTGATGTGAACAATTTCGTCTTATAAAAATACATTTTAACTTTTAAATTTATTAAGTAAGATTTAAAAAATATAATATTCATGTTAATCGAAAAAAAAACCCTTGAATAAAAACCGTCAAATAAAAAAAAACATGTTGAGGTGTTTTATTTTTTGAGAAAATTTACTTTAAAAACTGATTTTGTATTATTTTATTAATATAGGGTTAAACAAATGAAATATGTTAAATCCTTAAATCTTTGAAAAGGCATGTGCAAATTTAAAGTAAGTATGGCTTTTTTATTAGCATTGGATGTGATTTGAGTGATTTTAGGTTTTCATGCTCTTGAAATAAATAGAAAAAAAAATCACTGCTGAAAACTATCGAAATTTTTCATTGTAACAGGTGACCAGGATTAGCAGAAGTCAACGTAATGATTTTTTGTTTAGATCGCGCCAAAAATGATCTTGTTTGTGTGAGTGAAGGAAAAGAAGCAAATCAGCAAAAAAAGAAGAACAAACAGAAACAGCTATATTCGTAAATTCCAGACTTCCAGAAATGTCTAAGGAAGAAAAGAGCCAACACATGTAGGTTTTTAAAGCTCTTTCTTCCATTCATGTTCGAATTCGAATTCGATAAGAAAAAGAAAATCGAAAACGAAAAGAAGAATGTCAAACAAAGAACAAGAAGTCGGTAATATTTGTTTACGAACCGAATTTTAACATCTTAAAAATAATATATGTAAATTTAAATAATAACTTCTTATAAAAAAAACCTATATAATTTGCTTCTTGCTCCTTCTTCTTCTTCTGCTGCTATTTCTGAATCACTGAATTGATTTTAAATTATTAAAACTACTGTTAATCCTATAATAATAAACTTACAAAAGAAGCACTGTAAAGTCTGGATTCGATTTTGTTTGCAATTGAATAAGTTACATATTGGCATTTTTTTTTTATAAGAAGTTATTATATTTATTTATATTTGGTTTTAAGAGGTTAAAATTTATTTACTGCCAATTCCGTCTTAAATCTTAATACCGACTTCTTATTTTTTATTTGACATTATTCTTTTGTTTTTTTCTAAATTCTTCTTTTCGAATTCGAATTCGAACATGAATAGACGAAAGCTGAGCTTCAAACGCATAGTTTGGCTCTTTTCTTCTTAAGGTATTTCTGGAATTCTCTAATGTACAAGTATCTATAGCTGGCTCTTTTTTATAGTTCAGAATACCAGGCGCTCAGCAAACGTAGATTAGAAACCCATCTATGATGACAATTTAATAATACAAAGTTTGCCGCCAAAAGCTTCCTTTGTGTGCATGTGAAGAAGAAATATGTAGGTTGGAATCAAGGAAAACAGTTAACAGTAAGTTTCCAGATCCACTTTCTCTCTTCCTCATTAAGAAATTTGCATAAGTAGGTAAAAAGTGAATGAGAAATTCGATTCCAAATGAAAAAAGCTTTCTTCCTTCTATCTGAGTTGCCAATAACTCACCCACACAGTCTTAGAAAAAAAAAGCAGAAGAAAGTAGAATGAAACAATAAACAATTAGAAGAATGTCAAACAAAAAAGTCAGTGATCGCGACCATTTTGGACTATGGATTGGCTTGTCGATCACGATCATCACGCAACTCAGAGAAAATAAATTTTAAACATTTTAAATAAAAAATAAGTATTTAGTTAATAATTCTAACTTCTTCATTATTTCTATATTTATGTACCTAATTCAATTCAATTTCAAAAACAAACACAGACTGGAAGTGGCAGTGTTTATTTTTCTTTTTAATTTTGTTTTCTCACAAATTTTTGTTTCGTATTTTTTTTTTTTTTTGGTGTGAACAATTTTGTCTCATATAAATACATTTAAATTAATTTTAAATATAATAAGTAAGATCTAAGAAATATAATATTTCTGTTAATTGAAAACTCGAAATAAAAATAACCCTTGAACGGCAACAAAAAAAAAAAACTAAACATAAGACGGTGTTTTATTTTTTGATAAAATTTGAAAACCCTAAGTACGGAATTTATAATATTTTATTAATAAATGTTAAATATGTTTGGTAAATATTTAAATCTTAAAAATCGCATTTGCAAATTTAACTGCAATTATAGGTGATCTAAAGTTTTCACGACGCTCTTGAAACAAATAGAAAAAAATCACTATGCTGAGGCGAAAAAATATACTGAAATTTGTCATTGTAACAGGCGACCATGATTAGCAGGAGTCAACGTAATGTCAGTTTGTTTGGGAAAGATCGCGCCAAATGATCTTGTTTGTGTGAGTGAAGGAAAAGAAGGAAATCAGCAAAAAGAAGAACAAACAGAAACAGTTACATATGTAAATTCCAGAATTTCAGAAATTCTTTAAGAAGAACAGAGCCAACATATGTATCCTTTTAAAGCTCAGCTTTCTTCCATTCATGTTCGAATTTGAACAGAAAAAGAATAATGTCAAATAAGGAACAAGAATTCGATATCGAGATTTAGGGCTGAATTGGCAGCAGAAGAAGATGAAGGATCAAGAAGCAAATTATGTAGTTTTTTTTTTATAAGAAGTTATTATTTATAATTTATATATATTTTAAAATATTTAAATTCGGTCGATAAACAAAACTAATACCGACTCTTGTTCTTTGCTTGGCATTCTTCTTTTCGTTTTCTATATTCTTTTTCTCTTCGAAAAAGAATGGAAGAAAGCTGAGCTTTAAAAGCATAACTACATAGGTTAGCTCTTTTCATCTTTAGGAATTTCTGGAATTTACATGTATAGCTGTCTCTCACTTACACAAACTAGAACATTTTTGGCGGGATCTTTCGTTAAGAAACTAGGTATCATTACGTTGCCTTCTGCTAATCCTGGTCACCTGTTACAATGAGAAATTTCAGTACATTTTTTCGTCTCAGCATAGTGTTTTTTTTTTCTATTTGTTTCAAGAGCGCGAAAACTTAAAATCACTCAAATCACCACCAAAATGCCAATAAAAACAATTAAAGAAAGCCATATTTAGTTTTTAAAGAATTAAGGAATTAATAAAATAATATTAATTCAGTATTGAGTGTTTTCAAATGTTGTTAATACTGATTTTATATTATTTTATTAATATTAATGTTAAACAAATGCAAATATTAAATCCTTAATTCCTTAAAAAACTAAATATAGCTTTCTTTTATTGTTTTTTTTTTGTGATTTGAGTAATTTCAAGATTTCGCGCAAAAATATTGAAATTTTGTTATTGTAACAGGTGACCATGATTAGCAGAAACGGTCACTTTGCTTAGGAAAGATCGAGCCAAAAATGTTCTAGTTTGTGTGAGAGACAGCTACACATGTAAATTCCAGAAATTTCTAAAGAGGAAAAGAGCCAACCTATGTAGTTATGCTTTTAAAACTCAGCTTTCTCATTTTCGAATTCGGATTCGAACAGAAGAATTTTGAAAAAAAAGAAGAATGTCAAACAAAGAACAAGAAGTCGGTATTAGATTTGTTTACCGACCGAATTTTTACATCTAAAAAATAAATATAAATTATAACTAATAACTTCTTATAAAAAAAAAACCTAAATAAGTTGCTTCTTGCTCCTTCTTCTTCTTCTGCTGCTATTGCTGGATTACTGAATTAATTATAAATTATTAAAATGACTGTTATTCGCTATAATATAAACTAAACTTGCAATAGAAGCACTGTGAAGTCTGGATTCAATTTTTTTTTTGCATTTGAATAAGTTATATATTGAGATTTTTTTTAATAAAAAGTTATTATTTATTTTTAAGACGTTTAAATTTAATTTCTGCCAAATATGCCTTAAATTTCAATACTGACTTCTTGTTCTTTATTTGACATTCTTCTTTTGTTTTTTTTCTAAATTCTTCTGTTCGAATTCGAATTCGAAAATGAATAGAAGAAAGCAGAGCATCAAATGCATATTTTGGCTCTTTTCTTCTTAAGTCATTTCTGGAATTCTGGAATGCACAAGTATAGCTGTCTCTGTTTGTTTTTCTTTCAGCTGATTTTCTACTTATCCTTCACTCACACAAACAAGAAAATTTTTGGCGCGATTCTAAACAAATTGTCACCACGTTTTCTTCTGCGAATTCTGGTCACCTGTAACAATCAGAAATTTCGGTAGGCATTTTTTCTCATCTAGGCGTTTTTTTTTAAATATTTCTTTCAAGAGCGCGAAAACCTAAAATCACTCAAATCACCTCCAATGCCAGTAAAAAAAAAGAAAAAATAAAGATTTAAGGATTTAACACATATTTCATTTGTTTACCAATTTGTATTAATAAAATAATAAAAATTCAGGATTTACGGCTTTCAAGTTTTGTCAAAAAATAACACACCTCCTTATTTATTGGACCTTTCTAGGGTTATTTTTATTTCTAGTTTCCGATTTACATGAATATTATATTTTTTAATCTTATTTATTAAATTTTAAAGTTTAAATGTATTTATATTAGACGAAATTGTTCCTATCACAAAAAAAAAAAAATTATGAAACTAGTTTCCCTGTTTTTCAATGCGCAATTCACAAAAATTTGTGAGAAAATAAAATTAAAAAGAAAAATAAACACTGCCACTTCCAGTTTTGTTTGTTTTTGAAATTGAATTAATTCACATAAACAGAAATTATTATGAACTTAGAATTTATTAATTTAATATTTATTTTTTATTTAAAATGTTTAAAATGTATATCCTCTGTGTTGCGTGATGATCGGCAAGCAAATCCCAAGTCCAAAATGGCCGATCACTGACTTTTTTGTTTGACATTCTTCTACTTGTTTCATTCTACTTCCTTCTGCTTATTTTTTCTAAGACTGTGTGCGTGACTTTTTGTCAACTCATGGAAGGAAGAAAGCTTTTTCTATTGAAAATCGAATTTTTCATTCACTATTTACCTACCTATGCAAATTTCTTAATGAGGGAGAGAGAAAGTGGGTCTGGAAACTTACTCTTAATTGTTTTCATTGATTTGCAACTACCTATTTCTTCTTCACATGCACACAAAGTAAGCTTTTGGCGGCAATCTTTGTATTATTAAATTGTCATCATAGATGGGCTTCTATGTTTTCTGAGCGCCTGGTATTCTGAACTAAAAAAGCACTCAATCAGTCTGATTCGAAGTTTTGCTCAATGACGAAAAAAGGTGTCTTTGCAATGATCTTTTTTTTGTTGCTTTAAAGCTGATTTGCTTATATTCGCAATGCATATCTACGCCAGTTCTTCATTTTAAATTTAAATGAATTTTTTTAACAAAGCTTAAAATGTTCATGCCTTAAAACTTATCACACTGCCTTACCATCTCGTAGCAATCATCAGTGTTGGTGTAATTTGTGGATCCTTATTCGATTTTTTTCAAACTTTAACTTTGAATTAAATATACAAAACTCAGTCTTGTGCCTTACAGGCAATATTTTTATTTTGTTTGCAATTAATTGTAGGGTTTCAATCCAACATAATATCTTTATAAGAACATCCTTCACTTTTTTTTTCGCAATTCACTACAAAACAGATCTTTAAGGATCAAGACCAAAAAATAAATTTATAAATCGTTCTCCAGGCGCAAAAAAATCAAACTTACCTATACAAATACAATTCCTAAGATTTGTAGCCTCATAGCGTCTGTTGGCTTATCTTTTCGGTTTTCAAAACCACAGACCAATATACAGACCGCCAACTCGTACTCCTCTTGCCTGAAACACCCTCGAAATATTTTTTTTCTGTCTGTGAATACGTGTATATATCTCTCTGTGCATTTTGTAATGGCAACTATACCTGCGTTCTGCGTATGCCATTTATTTTTTAGGTGTGTTTGCTGCTCCCTTTTAAAAAGCAAGGGAGAGTGCCACACTCTCAAAATAAATGGCATATCAGCTGATTTTTAGCTTGTAGGCAAAAAGAGAGACCATACAGTGGCGGTCTGTATCTTATTGGTCCGTGTTCAAAACCAACCATGAACTATACAGTTCCTTGAATTAAAATGACACTCTTATTCAATTCTGTAATAGGACACCTTTTTGTCTCACTTTTGTGGGGCACGATTTTCCAGTTCATATTCGAATATCTCTCTCTGTCGTATCCTCGTATTACTGTCTTGTGTTGTCTTGAGCCGATGGCCTAAGTTGCCAGTGCTTGTAAGTGTGTCTACTTCGTCGATTCATCGACGGAGTAAATTAATATGTAATGTAATGTAATGTAATTTACAAAATCCTTCTTTATTTCAAAATGTCATGTATGCCAATACGTATGGAACATCGAATTTTTAAAATGCTCGCCTCTGGTACGTACGGTGGCCCGGATTTGAGTGTTCAAATTTTCAATGACTGTTCCGAAATATCCGGGTGAATCTGAGAGAGGCATCGAGCGAGGTCGAGTGCGGTTTTTTTTGCATAAACCTGCGACTTCAGAAATCCCACAAGAAAAAAGTCTATAATGTGGCTAAATACCATGATCCATTGTTGTTCTCCTAGGCCTTGCTTAGTATGCCCCTCCAGCCAACCAGTTGTAGTCTCTACAGATGCCTAACATCGCCTGCGTTTTTACTATGGTGTTTCCATCCTGATCTTTGCAAGTGGCTTGTGAAACCTGATGTAGACTGTTTTACTCTTCTGTAGAAGCTTCGCACCTTTTTTTTTGGCAAATACATCTGTGCATCTCCTCGACTTCGCGTTGTTGGTGTTCTTTTTGCTTCCTCTTGAGTAAGCGTTTCTCATCCTTTCTTCGCTCAACATAGAGATTTTTGGACGCTCTAGTATCTCTCTATAACCTAACCTCGACTTGTATGCCTCCATTTTGGTTTTGTATGCCTGAGCACATTCTGTGTCGGAGGGAGGAGAACTACCATTACATCCATTAAAAACAACGGTATGGTGTGGCTTATGGGCTGGTGGAATCATTGATTTTTATTTCTTAAAAAATGAGGCAAATAAGAATGTCACCATCAGTGGTAACCCTAATCGCGCAATGTTATGTGCTTCCTGAAAATCAAGCTCATGTTCGCAGTGAGCTCCTGTTTCAACAAGACGGCGCATGAAACAGTGGTCTAATCGAGAAATGATTTTGGTGAACACTTAATTTCGCGTTTTGCTATGGAAAACTAGCCGCCTGGATCGTGGGAAATCACCCCTTTCTCTGGGGATATGTAAAGTCTCAGGTCTTCGGGAATAAATCAGCCACAATTGATTTGGAAGCCAACAATACTCATGTTATTCGCGAGATACCAGTCGAGTTGCCCAAATTGGGTCTTCCGAATGAACCACTTCAGACGTTAGAAGTGGTTTATATCATAGACTAACTTATAATAAAGACAGGCCGCCTCATAGAAGAAAAAAGGGAAAAGCGAGGATGGAAAAAGGTGAAGGCAATCTCAAATCGGTTCCTTTTTACTTGCTATTATAGGTACTATGTATGTATAAGGCAAGTTATGCATTCGTAAACAAAAAATTTTTTTTTGGGCAATCAAACATAGCATTACCATGATAGAGAAGCCTAAAAAAGTGGATCCGACAATTCTGTCCGTCTGTATCGGCATCTACAGCCTAACCGGCTGGACCGATTTGCTTCAAACTTGGTACATAGCATTATTATGACGTCCTACAGAGGGGTTTTTGGAATTAGCATTCTAGCTTTAAAACTAACGGTACCTGCCGTACTATTTTTAGTGAAAAATTAATTTTACTCAAAAACGTGCAAGCTTTATGTTTTGGTTGGAATAGATTTTTCAGGAAAAGTCTTATAACGGTACCTCCCATAGGACCGGTTTTTTTAAATCCTATTTTCTCGTTAGCCGCTTGACGGATTTCGATGAAATTTTTAATGTAGAAGCCCTTTTATAAAAGAAATAATAAGAATTCTTAAATTTTTCAAAAAAAGTTTTTTGAGTTTTTTAAAAAAGTTTCAAAATTTTTTTTTAATTTTTGTTTTTTTCAAAAACGGTTTAATCTAAATTTTTTTAATTTTATTTTTCTGATAAAAACTACAAAGTGCTAGAAGTTGGGATACTCAAAAAAAATTGGAATATATTTTCAAAAAGTTTTTCAAAAAAACTGTTTTTTGAAAAAACTGGTCGAACGATTTTGAAATTTTTTTTTGTAAAAATTCAAAAAAGTGAAGGAAACCTGATGGCTTATTTCATTTTCTCCAAAAAACGTTTAAGGAATTGATTTTTAAGTGATTTATAAAATTTCATATGATTTTTTCAACGCTTTTTTCCAAAATCTCAAGCACTCAAGATCATTTTAACACATTAGAGCAAGTTTGTGCGACCCAGTTGTGCACTTTATTTGTTCTATGAAGCGGCTTGTCTTTGTTATTAGTAAGTCTGTGCTAATATTTAGATGATATCATTTTCAAAAAATAAATGCCATGAATGTTCTTTAACCGATGAACAAAAATTTAAGTTCACTTTTAAACCTTACGATGAATCACCCGTTATAATGCTTTAATTTAACAAATTAAATAAATTCTTTCCATCTTCCTTTGTTAAATCCTTGATTGTTATTAAAATATTCACTACACATATTCTATTAGTGTCTAATGAATAGTTTATAAATCCCTTTATCTCACAAAATTATGTCAATCAGCACGTTTAATTAAATTCTTCCCTTAATCCTGTGTGTTTATAGAAAAAAAAAAGTACTCAAAGACATTTCGATGACAATTTGCCAGTTTAAAATAATCTAAAGCCTTAATGTTATTGTTAGTTATAAATTTAAATAATAATCTTAATTCAGCGTGGCATCTGCAATTCTGCATGCCATTCCAATTTTCACATTAAATGACAATTCGTATACCTATATTGAGGGAGGATGCCTATATTTGTTTCTGGTATGAACTCCTTATCAATCTACCCTTTCTCCCTACTACCCCTAACTACTCGACTATTCAAAATGTGAAGCGTTCAAACGGAAACACTGCACAAATGCAAATCCCTTTCAATTAAATCACTTTAATTTAATTACGGGATAATTTCATTTTACTAAGGTCTCCACCCAATGGAATACAAATATCTACTATTTCAATAATCCGTTATTTTAATACAATTATCATGAGGCTCTTGTGTATCACCATCATCATCATTGGTATCAGCAGAAGGAGTGGCAGGAGCAGGAAAGCAGCAGCATCATCATCGGCGGCAGCGGGAGGGCGTTCGTATAAATACGGCATCATCAACAGAGAGTAAGCCTCCTCCAGCACAGATAGGATTCTCATTTCAGATGAGTATGTGCGAATCCTGTTTGTTGTCATCTGCATATTTGCAGGTGAAACAATTGATACTTCTCATTCCGTCCCTCCATCCACCCACTGTCCCAGCACTATCGCTCTATAAACATAGGTACCTATAGGTATAGGTAGGAACCTCACCTTCTGTCATCCTCCAGGATAACAATCTCCAGAATCCCTTGCGTACATGTAATCACAGCATCATCAGTTGAATGCATTAAAGCCAAATAACACACACACACATACAAACAGAAACCCAAACAGGATATGTGCGAATAAATCGAATTTAATAAAATATTCGAATTCGTACATATACCCTCGCTTGTAGGAGTACCTATCCTTTTGCTAACGAAATGCAAACGTGCGTTACATGTGTCGTCGTTTGTAGATATAAAGTCGGGTTCCTGATGCTGCTGCTGCAATCACATCAGTTGTTGCTGGCATCATCCTGTCTGAATTTTTAATTAAACTTTCACAAGGACTTCTCTCATTTAGTTTAAAGGCAGACTGACGACTATGGCAATCAATCTCGAATCTCGAATTTCATCGTTGTCGTTGTCGTCGTCGTCGTCGTCGAGTCGACAATCGTTCATTTATTTGCCGGCTGTCAGATTGGAAGAAATGACTTCGACGACAAGGACGATTCACTTCAGTCGATGGGTCATTATTTAATTTTATTTTAATTTGATTTACCATCCTGGTGATGTTCCATCCTGAATTTCCTTTCAATTAAGATTGTCCTTTCTGGGATTATCCCCGAAATTTCCCAATCCCAAAGAAACCCACTCCACTCCATTTTGTTTATATCCACTTCCAGTTCGGAACACATACAATCATATTATCAACTAAACCTACCTCCCTCGTTTGATCGAGACATGCATTTGAAAGATAACGGAATAGCTTTATGAGACTCCTAGAATCATATTCTCCAGGGAGCAGCAGCAGCATCATAAGACTGGAGTTGTTTGGAGAGTTCGTATATATCGCGAGGTTGCTTCTTGCCAAAAAGTCGTTTCCCTTTTCTTATATACAGTTGAGTGTGTTTCTGTTTGTATATGTTCCATTTTGGGGAATCAAAAACGATGAAAATTGATCCAGAAATGCATGTCACGTATTCCACATCTCGAAGGAGTGACAGGACATACATTGAACAGAACAAAACCGAACAGTAGGAAAGATATAAAACCGAAGAAAAACAACCTTTTAAACGAATAAAGAAGAACACTTGAGTGTAAAGTATGATGGTTGTATTGGTGTTTGTGCATTTGAAGTCCTTTACATCCTTGGAATATTTATTATTTTGATAGAGATGGAGAGCTTTCCTTTCGCATATCCTGTGAACATCCATTTAGTGTCGCATGGATAAAGTTTATATATGTTTGGTTCATCTTCTTCAAATTTATGTTTTTTTGGTATATGGGCGGCTATGGGGGCTTGGGTAAGGGTTACATCGAGAGATGATATAAAGGATGTTCTGTTCATGCTCAGGTTCACTTCACCCCTGGATATAATAGTGTTCTATAGATGCTATAAAGTCATTTTCATGATTTTTTAGAGAATAACTTGGAGTCCTTTTTTGATTTGTACCTTCTTTTCTCTTTTTTTTTTAGGTAGAGGGGAGCTAAATATTTTATGAGAATTTTTATATAAAATTTAGTAGCTTAAGGGATATCTACACATTTGGGAGTTGAAGGTTACTTGGAGAATATGGTCATAAACTGCTTGGACAGGAATGGATGTTTTTGAAAATAGCAACAGGGTCAAAGAAAGCTGCTTTTTTTGGGAGGGGTACGTTTTTTCTTAACCAACTTTAATTTGGACTTCAGTGAAAGGACATTTTGGGCCTGTACTTATGTCAACATAGCTTAAAGCTAGCATTGAGCTACTCAAAGGGACAGTTCTGAAAGAACTTTGCTACATCGCATAGTCCAAATACAATCTGGACAAGTAACGTCTCGTTTAACTGTCTTTGTTTTCTGCCAATCAATAACAGTAGTCAATGATTTGAGTTTTCTCTCAAGAACTCTACTGACTCTGAGGACTGGACTATACAAATATTTTTTTGAAGACTATCAGTTCTTCACCAGCTCAGACAGCTTAAAAACAAAGTACCGTCGCTGAACTATCTACCACTTTGAAAATAAAGACATATTTCTGAAAGGTTCCTTTAACAGGAATTTTGACAGTCAGAAATCAGAACTATATCGACTCCGAATTTTGGTTTAGAAAAAAGAGAATCCTCTGATTAAGACGTTGGGTGTTGAAATGCAAAACCCGCCACTTCCGGAATTGGATGTGTGGTTGAAGGAAAAAGCAATCAGCTAGACTTAATAGGGAGGGTGAGAAAGTTTGGAGATGAAAAACAAAAACTAAAAAAAAACTGCTAACAGGTCCCACCAGCAATTGATACACCCCCCCCCCCCCACACCATACGTGCACCTATGGATACAAATTTTCCGAACAGTACACGACACCTTGTTTAAATTCCGAGAAGCAATTCACAGTTCCTTTCCCTAAACGAAGAAAACTAGCTTGAAAACGAAGCGCCAAACAGCTAAACACCCGTACAAATATTCAAAGATGTGTTCTTGCTGATTTCTATTTAGAAACCCTTGAACCACCCGGATCAATCAGAATTGCTGATTATAGCAGCTTCTTTATGGGCCTGTGGTAACACTGTAGGGGAGGCAATTTTACCAAGAGCCAAACGGAGATAAAAGTAATTTCTACCCAACACTCTGTTGGGTACGTTCCTACATTGGTGTAATAGAAAAATAAAAACGCTGATATGCACGCGGGAAAGGGATCACATTGCTAGAACTTATTCCACGACAAAGTTCCCAGGGTATTCAAGATAAAATCGGGAAGTATACTCCAATGGAGATGAAACCCGCTCAGATCCTGCATCAAAACCATCAGGCAAGTACAGAAGACTTCAGTTTAACAGACAAACCAACGTAAAGATTTAAAAATGAATAAATCGATGGCTTCCCTTATAAGCTTAATGACTGGACAAAACTGGCTAGGATACCACACAAACGAACTAAAAATTAGGGGTAGTGGAGCCCCTAATAATAATCGTTCGAGAACTTGTCACTTCACCAAACTCACCAGTACAGACCTGCATCATCATCTTAAACCACCATCTACACTCTACAGGTTATCACAAGAGTTTATGTTATCAATCGAAGTGCAATGGAAGCGTCTTCAACCGTAAATCCATTAACCTAACCTTTCCTAACAACTGGCCTTAAGCATTCTTAAATGCACGACTGGGTCGCATGAACCTGCTTTTAAGTGTGATAGTATTCTAGGGGCCTTAGATTTTAGAAAAAAAATTAAAGGAAAAAAACAATATGAAATTTTATTAAACACTGCAAAATCTTTAGCTAAACCGTTTTTTGGAAAAAATTAGCTAAGCCATCTGATTTCTTTAAAAATTTTAAGAAAAACTTTTTTCAAAATATATAGTTGGACCAGTTTTTCAAAAGACGATTTTTTTCAAAAAAATTAAATTTTTCGAAAGCATATTTGAAGTTTTTTTTTGAGTATGCCAAAATCTAGCACTTTGTAGTTTTTATCATAAAAAAAAATTTAAAAAAATTGAACAAGCGGTTTTTGAAAAAAAAAACAAAAAATTTAAAAAAAGTTTAACTTTTTTTTAAAACTCAAAAAAACTTTGTTTTGAAAAATTTAGGCATTAATATTATTCCGTTTAAAAATAAGCTTCACTCAAAATTTTGTCGAAATCCCTCAAATAGTTAACGAGAAAATCTGATTTGAAAAAAAAACGTCTCCGTTATAAGACATTTTCTGAAAAATTTATTCCAACCAAAACATGCACCGTTTAGGAAATGTTTACCTAAATCGTTGCAGCCGTTTCTAAGAAAAATTAGTTTTTCATAAAATATCATTTGGCAGGTACCGTTAGTTTTAGAGCTAGAATGCTAATTAAAAAAAAAAAAACTCTGTAGAACGTCATAATATACTGTCTACCAAATTTGAAGCAAATCGGTTCAGCTATTTCGATTGTACGTGCCTATACAGACAGATAGAAGAAAGTTTACGGGTGTCAAGGGGAAATTTCGAGGTGTTCCGGCTTAGGGGTACTAGCTTGGTGGACGTCTCTGGTGTAACGAAAGAGAATTCTTTGTAGGCATCTTTTTGGAATGATTTCTTCCTTTTTAATATTTAAATCTCTGAGCTTAAAATTCGTTATAAAATGTAATACACACACGCCAGCTGTAAGCAGGTAAGTTTCTAGAGTACTAACAATTTACCGGCACATTGAAAGGGCTAATATAAAAGTATGAACTTCTTTTACTATTGCAGAAACAAAAGTCCGACTTAATTTAAACACTATACAAATGGCAAACTAAATACTAGCAAACAAAACTAGCTTGTTTTCCCCGTATAATTATCCTCCTCACCATATAATCAACCCCCTCAAAACTTCAGACTTGCACCGCCAATTCCGGACACACAGAAGTTATAAGAGTTTAACTTGATTCAAACATTTATTTATTAATATTTTATTGTTAATTTTTATGAAGAACCAAACCTCAATTAATCTTGTCCCCCAAAATAACCCGGATAATAAAAAAAAAACTTACTCATTAATAATACTCCCTTCAAAAACGTTAGTCAAAATGGCAAGCCTTAATAATTAGCGTTTGTCAAGAAGAGAAAATGTCATCAATTCACATTAGCCAATCTAATCTGGCTTCTTTTTCCACTCAATAGACGCCTATTTCCATAAATCCTGCCGTACACTCACCAAAAATGTTCCGAATTATTATATAGCTCAAAAGGTAGATTATTTCTCTCTTATAGGCTTCCTCATTAATCTACACCGTGAATAAATTAATTATATGAGTTGAGTATATTTTTTTTTTTCATTTCTAATGCCATCGTTACATTCCTCCTGGAATTCTTTAACCGCCCGCCTAACCAGTACTGGAGTCGAGTAGGTGTACGTATTCCACACCGCCTTCATCCTCACTCATTAAGACATAAAAAATATATATTTTTACAGCCAAATTGATGTCACAATAAATCATCTTCCCTAGACATAGACATAGACAGCGACAGAGACAGAGACATACACACAATTAAACCTCGTATCTACTCGTACCACCTCTTGAAACAACCTAAATTTTGGGGAGTCCTCCTATAAAATATTTCGGCATCCTTAATGTACTAATTATCTTCAACGACAAAGATTACAATCTGCCAATTTATCACTTCGTTTCACGCAAACCTCATTGAAATGGAGCAAGCATGCCCATCCTTCATCATTTTCGTCCTCGTCCTACTACTCTCCTGGGTTAGAGCCCACATTCATATAAATAAACCTACTAACATCAGGTTCCCCATGTCAACACTAAATCCCGTCAGGACTATTGTGCGTGTGGATATTTATATGAACAACCAGCCAACACAAAAAAAATCATTGGCATAAAAGAATCCAAAATGAAAGGAAAAAAAAAAACAAAATCCAGATTAGCGTAATATCCTGGGCGGTATTTCTATTTCGTCCTTATAATGTTTAATCAACGTGTGTTGTCTAGTAACCACCAACCCTTCGCCATCACCACTTGGAGCTCGATATTTCTGCTTGGATATAGAATACAAAAAAAAGGATCTATCGTGCGGCGCTTATCGAGTTAACATGCCCTCGATGTCTAACCATGTCTTAGCCTCCTCTTCCATCTTCACACCTTCCTCTATCCTATATTCTATTCTCGATTCCCGGAGAAAGGATAGCTGACAAAAACTGATAAATATTTAATTATCCCTGTGACGTTGTTTGGGAAGCCGAAAGGCAAAATGAGGTTATCCCTCGAGGTGGGGCAGGGACAATTATTCAAACCAATGGGGAAGCCATTAAACATATATTTGCATGTGGATTGTTGCTAACTTGTTTAGGGATCATGTATAGCTACCAAAAATGCCACAGCCGCTGCCATAGCGCACCGCTACTGCTGTGAATCTTTTGTGGTTTTGAGTCAACTGGCAAGTGTCACAGTTAAACCCTTTCGATGAAATAGGTTCATTTATTTTAGCACGGGGATATAAAGGATAACGAGCAACAACGGTTTATGAGCTGACTTTTACCGATCTAACTGACACAGACACAGGGATTAAAGGTAACAACTAGAAATAGCAATGAAGTCCTGGAAATTTTGAGAGACCTTTAGTTGTCCAAGATTCGTTAATATTTCAGCGTTTCTTTTTTTTTTTCTTAAAAAGGCAGTCATGACATTGTTTTTAAAATGGGTACTTATTTGCGTTTTGAGAAGTCAGCGGGGGTGGGGGGCAGTAAGCAATAATTTGCCCTTCCAATTTTATCTTCAAGGAACTCTGAATAATTCAGTCCGAGGAAATGAATTGCCACCGTCGAAAATGATAGAAAAAACAATTGGCGACCTGATGCAGGGATGCAGGAAGAAGCTCAGACATTGTCAGTTCAAGATAAAGCACCCCATTTTCGGTGGAGTGAAGACAATGGAGACAAGTGGAGCGTATAGACGAAAATGCTACAGCTCGTCGATTTTTCGATTCCACCCTCTGAGGAAACACGCAGAGTTTCCAACGAACTCAAATAACTGGTTGTGTGTTCAAGAGTGATGGAGAAATGCACACTTCGAAGGATATAGCCAGAAGTGTTGTGAAAAAGAACACATAGCCATCGAGTCAGGAAACTTCTAAGCAACGTCAAACATAACCAGAACAGCACCAATATTATTCTATGGCGGCCCTTCCGAAAACCCTGATTTTTCGACGAATCCGCTGATTGGCTTATGATTCTCCAAGCCACTTTTATTTCGATACTTTGTTAAAGTCCCCGTTCTACATGCTATGTTGATATAGATTTTGAAAATCTTGGGTTAATACTCCGAGCAGGAGGTGGGTTTCTTGAGAAAATTATCGCCAAGGCTCACACGATGATTCAAAATGGCGTGTCTCATATTGTGAGAAGTTATTAGAAGATTTTGATGGAGTTCATCAGGGCTACATTATATCACCGCATCTTTTTCTTGTGATACTTAGCGATGTTATCAACGCAGCACTGTCCATGGAAATGCTCTTACAATATCTGGAGTAGGTTGCAAGCTTTTGTCAACGGCTGTCATGCGTTACATTCTAAAGATCCGGTGGTCGCAAAACATATCCAACAATGAACTGGACAAACAAAAGTGGATGTTGACATCAGGCAAAGAAAGTGGCGCTGAATTGGCCACACACTGAAAAAAACTGATGACAACATAACAAAGCAGTATTTTCAATGGAATTCTTCAATGTGCATCGCGAGTTGGAAGACCTAAGGAAACATCGACTACAACTATCATGAAGGACGCTCAGTCCCAGAATTTTCAGGTGTGGTCACAGCTGAGGTATTGTACTAAGAACATAGGATGCCACTTTATGGATCTAGGAGAACTTAAAAGATTTTACAGAAAACAAAAAGAAGACTGTCCGATGAAATAGGCATGACATCATGCTGAGATAATGTGACATGTATGTAATGTTTTCAGCACCTACTACATGAGATTATCTGGAAGAACGATTCCAGTAAATCTGCCACTATATTCCACACAAGTTTTGGGCTTTCCAAACTCAAGCGATGTTATTTAAAAATGCAAGCGGTGTATTACGCAAAAGTTACAAGGATGAGGTGGACGTGTTGTACGTAGCACGTTAGAAAATCAAAGAGACATCGACGACCCAGCTCTTCGTTAGGAGTGTTAGAACCCATGGTAATCTTCGTCAACCTGCCTAGAAGGCGTGAAGTCTCTAGTTAAGTTGAATGGAATCGTTACATAATCAGGATTGGGTGCCAGATTATGATCGTTTTTCATCCCTCTCTTCGCCCTAGACAAAATCAAAGGGTTGGTAGAGAACTCGTCTGAGAACCATACATCGTGCCTAGGTGGGGCTATGATTTTTGGAGAATTCCTTAGGTGGCCTAAAGTCTAGAGTCTGGTTTCATTGATTTATCTGGCTAATAGATCGCGACTAACCACCAAAATTAAAATCATCCCTCTGGCCCTTCGCTAAGTCTCCCCAATATTGAATTTGCTTGTTGAAGGGAGCTATGAGGATGAGTACGTGAACATATACGGTAAAATATCTATATACAGGAATACCGGGATAAGTACCTCTCGCTTAAGTGCCTAACCCGTTTAAGTTCCTTGCAGGTTTGGACATTAATGGAGACGCACTTATCCGGGTATCCCTGTATATAGATATTGTTTTATAGCTGGAGAGACTTTTATCATTCATACGTCTGATCTTGGTTTTTGGTATTGGCAGTCAGCATTTCGTGAATCGCCTGTAAAAAATAATTTGTGGATTGGCTTACTCCTTGTCAGTTCCTTGCTTAGGTGTATTTTATAAACTTGTCTTTTTTCAGGGTTTTTCAAAGTTCGTTATTAAGTAGTTTAAAAATGTTTAATTCCCAAATTTGCCTGAAAAACCATTAACCTTTTTAACCCATGTGATCCTTAAGTCTTTCTAGTCATATTTTACAATACCCAGACCATATTAAAAATCTGATAAATCTGAAGATAATTTACAAGCAAATCCAAAATCAAAAAAAAACTTTTCACGGTCAAATGGTTTCACGTCCTACCATTGTTTGTTGCAATTTGTCTCTGTCACTGATTAAAACTGCTTCCCTGTTCATGACCTACTGAATACCACAACACTTCTTGCAACCTACACCAAACCACCACACAAAAAAAAAAAAATACCCGCGAATCATCATAAAAATGTCTAAAATTCTTCCAAGAAAAAGATACCAAACAAAACAAAACCCCAAAATCAACTTTTCGTAGACCTTCAGGCATCCTGCCAAACAACAATCAAACTTTATATGTATTTTTTTTGTGTGTGTCCAACTCTACACATTATATGCCCGCCAGGAATCTTATCGTCAAACAAAAATACCAAAAAAAAAAAGCTTAATCCAAATCTGAAAGACTTTACTTTCAAAAAAAAAATTCTGGCACAAAAATTACACGACCAACAAACCATTGGACTGTTGTTTTTGGTGGTATGGGTTGGTTTTTGGTACCGTTTTATCCTTTTTATGTAGGAGCATCAGAGGAGTGTCCTTATTTTTTTGGTTTTGTTAACACAGAGCCAAACACAACGAAAAATTGCAATACGAATTGTTGCAACCATGTTTAGACGGTTGGAAGCGATGCAATGCGATGGTTAGAATATAGCGGTTACGGGACACGATTCGATCTGGATTCTTTTGTTGACTTGTTTAGTTGGATGAGAAACAAAAGCCCGACCTTGGTTGTGAAAGGAGGCATACCTACATATATTACACTCAACCGCGGTCTCGGACGAAAATCAACTCTAAAAGGATTTCCAAATGCGGAAGTTCTATTCAACTATATTATGCATGGATTGACTGCAGGGAAGTAGTTGGTCCAAGTGATTTAGACCGAAGAGGGCCCATTTACTTTTTTAAGCAAGATTTTTCTTGATTTCAAGATTCAGCTTTCATACAAAGCCGCAGATTGACTCTTGTATTTATTTATACACTGGGTACCAAGCCTAAGTCTGCATACTACGAGGGACTCGAGCCGTATTACAAGGATTCAGAACTATTTGTTTTCTTTCTGACTCTCCCTGTTTACTTGTTCACGAAATCGATCAGCCACTTTGCACTCAAAAAGGTTTTTTCGAATGTCCCACGTTGGGCGCCAGCCAGTCAATAAAATGAAACAACAACTAAATAGCTTTTTAATTAGCAGATTATGGTTCTCCCAAACGCAATTATGCATTTTTTGGTCATTATCTGAATCAGCTTTTCTAAAACCCCTTGCATATGCAAGGTATACCAAGCCATAGCCTGAATACTACGAAGGACTCGAGCCGTATTACAAGGATTCAGAACGATTTTTCTCCTTTCTGAGTCTCCCTGTTTACTTGTTAACGAAATTGATCAGCCACTTTGCACTCAAAAAGGTTTTTTCGAATGTCCCACGTTGGGCGCCAGTTAGTCAATAAAATGAAACAACACATAAATAGCTTTTTAATTAGCAGATTATTGTTCTCCCGAACGAAATTAGCATTTTTTTTTGTCATTATCTGAATCAGCTTTTCTAAGGCCTAATGCAGAGGATACAAGACCTAAGCCTGCATAAAGACTCTAGTCGGGTAACAAGGATCCAGGACGATTTTTCTTCTCGCTGACTCTCCCTGTTTACATGTTCACTAAAAATTGATCCGTCACTTTGCACTAAGAAAAGTTTTTTCGAATGTCCCACGTTGGGCGCCAGTTAATCAATAAAATGAAACAACAACTAAATACCTTCTTAATTAGCAGATTATTGCACTCTCAAACGCTACTAAGACGCTACAATATCAGTTTTACATGCTTCATGATGTGATGATCTGAAAACAGCTTGTCTTGACATGATAAATGTGTCCTTAAGCCGTAATAAAACCAGCACAGCAGTTTTTTTAAGATCGTTTTTTTAAAAGTTTCTCAAAACAAAATTAATGCCACCCCGTGCTTCTGCTTTAACCTCAAACAAACATAAATACGACCCTGTGTCAGCAGCACACTCAATAGACTTCCAAGGACATGGTCATAAAACGTTTTTATGGGAACTGCCTATTCTGTGTACAGTCAGTGTATACGCCAGTCGGGAATGCATCTATAATGTAAAGTCATTGTAAGTGCTCGTAAAGCCGACGAACGAAGCAACACAAAAAAAAAAAGATTGAAAACGAAAAATTTGGCAGTTGCCTCAGTTAAATCGCATGACCCCTCACACCCCCACCACAACCCCCCATTTGCAGGCTTTTGATTTTATAGGAATGGTCTAGCAAAAATCCCGTAAAATGATAGCAAACACCAAATAGGAATAAATCTACTATTTTTCAGCTTGCAGTCTTCCAGTTATATGCCCGTCTGGACTTTCACCGCCCCGCTCTGTCCTTTGCGAAATGCGAATCCTTGGATGCAACAACTAAGTCTGAATATAAAAATGCAAACTCTTTATTCGAAACAAAAGGAAAAAAGGGATTTACTGCACTTGAACTTTTGCCAAAGCGACATGGTGAACAAAAAATAGGGATAAAAGGATATTTATTATTTTTGAAATGCTATACACCCCTATCCCCTACTGCCCCCTATACTGCCCCCAACGTCTTCATTCTTTCTCTTTTCATGCACCTGACTGTCTCTATGGAATTGCGATTTTGTTGTGTAATGGCTGATGTATACCTATACCTACACATCCACCTACTACTACCAACTAATGCAATAGAGCTTTGTTGCTGTTCTGGTATCCTTGCGGAGCGTAAAACATTGGTAGTTTGGTTTTTCAAGAGTGTGAATGGAGCGAAAAGGATTTTGCCAAATTGAAATTCTTTTCAAAATAATTTTCATTAATCGCATGTGAATGGTTGGCTGGTTGCATGCGGAATGGGACTTGATATAAAAGGGGGAAAAGGATAAAAAGCTTTGAAGAGATTTTTATTTCAATTTTGATTTTTAAAGGAGATTCATGTTTTAAATAGCTCCTTCAAGGTGTAATTTGTATCCTTGCAAAGATTCTTAAAGGTAGCTAAATGGATGCTTTTGAGATCGCATAGAGGATCATCGATAAATGCAACTACTGTCATTCGTCCTTAAAGTCTTAAAGCTTTTTTTTTTAATTTCACAGAATCAACTGATTCAATTTAATTCAACAAGAACCCCCGCTGATTCCTTTAAGCCGCTGGCTTTCCGTCTTTCAATCTTTTATTTCTTTGCAACGGGAAACCTAATTCATAATTGCACCGTGAAATTTATGTGTGCATCCTTAAGGTGTCAATGTTTCCCAACGAGCTAAAATTTATTGAGTTTTCTCTCCTGCTGAGATAAATCTTCAGCAACGTTTCCACTAAACACCACCCCTACCCTGTGTGACTATGACTGTGACTGCATCAGCACACAACAAGGTTTCTTCCTGGCACCCCGAAGTGTTTTCAAAAGCTTTTTTCATAATCCAATTGAATCCCACGCGCGCAATGTTGGGGACAATTCAAATAGTAGAAAGCGCTATGGAAGAATTACGAAATGATTTTTGTATCCCAGGGATAGACGATGAACCATAAAAAATATGTCACCGATAACGGTATTTGGGGCATCCTTTTTTTTCTGCTTCGTTGTGTCTTCTTCGTTCTATAAATGCATATCAGCGGAATGGATTGCTGGAACGTTTTTTTTTTTTTATTCATTCATTTACCAGGTCTTTGGGTTAAAGGTAAAGCTAAAGCTAAATGTAGAAAAAAAATTAGTGGCATAGATTCGGATGAGTTGTAGGTGTAAACAGGGATAATCTTTCAGCTCTATGCCATTACACTTAGACTGGGGAAGAAAAATCTTCACAGGACATGATAAAATTTCAATTTGAATCGGAGTATTTTTCCTTTGTCCGAAGGATTATTAATGTTTCTGATGAAATTTTTATTTGCGTTTTTTTCCCAGAAAAAATGGACAATTTAAGATTGAGTTGTTTTCGCATTTCTTGAGTTTTTATTGATTTTTTATGTTTGAATATAGAACCGTAGGAAACAGTTATAAGACAACCCACAAGAGAGCAATTTACATAAATGCCATGACAAATCACTCACTCCTCAGGATGACTCATTTTACAATACGCAAAAAACTTACAACCAAGGCAAGTTTTGTTTTCGAAAACCGCTCTAGAGATTTTGAAAAAACCTAAAATAAGGTAGACTCTGATTGCCATCAACCTGTCCATGCACAGTATTGTAACTGTCTCATACTCAGACTAGCAGACTAGCAGACAAGTAGACTACCAGACTACCAGACTACCAGACTACCAGACTACCAGACTACCAGACTACCAGACTACCAGACTACCAGACTACCAGACTACCAGACTACCAGACTACCAGACTACCAGACTACCAGACTACCAGACTAGCAGAGTACCAGACTAGCAGATGTACCGACTACCAGATTACCAGACTAGCAGAGTAACAGACTACCAGACGACCAGACTACGAGACTACCAGACTACCAGACTACCAGACTAGCAGGCCAGCACGCCAGCAGACTAGTAGACAAGCGGACTAGCAGACTAGCAGACTAGCAGACTAGCAGACTACCAGACTACCAGACTACCAGACTACCAGACTAGCAGACTACCAGACTAAAACACTAACAGACTAACAGACTAACAGACTAACAGACTAACAGAGTAACAGACTACCAGACTACCACACTTTCAGACTACCAGACTACCAGACTAGCAGACTACCAGAGTAGCAGACTACCACACTACCAGAGTAGTTTATTATACTGCCTAGTGGTAGCAATCATGTTAACCCGGACTTGGCTTGCTGAACTTATAAGCGTGAGTGTTGAACACGGACAAATTGCAACACTCTAATGCCTTGTTTTTTGGATCTCAGATAATTTGAATCAACACGTCAGAAAGTGAGCGAGCGGCTTATATGAGTTCCAATAAAGTTAACCAACTGTCACGCCAGCTCTCGCCTGATGCAGACTCCCCAATGAGCTAGTTCGATATACTTGGAGCATAGATCATTGGAACATTTCACTACTAGTCCAAGTCCTAAGTGAAATAGAGATATTGGTGGATGAGCTCTAAAATGGCCAACTGAAGCTCTCCCATCCCTGTAGTAGGTTGCTGCCTCAATATTTCCGAAACAAATAACTCCCTCGGATAAGTAAGCAAAAAAGTTTCAAAAAGTATCTTCTATGCGTGTATGAGTGGTTACTTTTAAAGTCTTCAGGTACCGAAAAACTTTGACCTCGTATTTATAAATAATTCTGACGAGACTGTAAGCCGGATGGTGTTTGAACTTTTTGACTGCTCAAAAATGAGATTGTAAGTCGATGTGTGAAGTATCGTGGTGGAGAACGATTGAACACTCCTGGAAAGCAAATGGTGGTGTACCATTGGAATTGACCATTCTTCGTTGCGATATTGGCATAGCGGTGAAATGACAAATTGTTTCGAAAAATAGTATACCATTTATTTCGTCTGATGTTAAGTATTGTATCGACATAAATATATCAATGATTCGTCCATTGTTCGAATTCTAGCGACATCTATAGGGAGTTAGTTCACACGTGAACTTATTCAATATTTATTGGCCTTACCGTCTAACTTTCATGCAATATTGGATGTATGCAAGTAAAATACCCTAGCAAGCCCAAATCTCAAGGTATGACACATGATGATCCTACAACAATCGATTTTGGACGGGCTTTAAGAATTTCATCCTGAAGCGCAATTCGACTTGAGAAAGTTCTTCATTACTAAAAGTCTAATCAAGTTGAAGGACTTTCCTTATCGGTTAAATGACTTTGAAAATCCTAGAAAGCACAAAATGTTTCACGGTACAGTTCCATTTTCCAACCAAGATTAATGTTTCAAATAACTAAACAACAGAAATAAAAGTCATATGAAAAAAATTTTCAAAATGTCAAATTTGACATTTTTACTCTTTTGTTGATATGTCTAATAGCGATCAAAAAGCAAACAGGAAAATGTTTCAGTAAAAAAAATCGTCTGCAATTTAATCGAAGAAACTTGGCGTAAGTTTTTAATCGCACTCATTTTTCCACCAGTGTCAACAGTTAAGCAATGACGCAATATTTTGTGTGGACGTAAATACATTTTTTGTTGGTCAGTCTCGCTCGTGCAACTTAGTTGCTCAACTTAAAGCTTATCCCGTCGTCTGGTTGAATGCTTAAACTTGCTAAAATGCTGCGTGTGGAAAAACGCTTGCTTTGTGAAATGCCAAATAGGCATACAGTTTTCCTCACATCCTTTTCCTGTTCGCTTTAAAAGCTAATCAGAAAAAAACTGAAGTTTTCATTTGTTCCAATTTTCCCTGATGCCTTTCCCTGATCACTATAATTAGCACATCTCGTTATATTGGTCACTGAGGTTAAGCCAAAGTAAGCCTTTTCTAAAATTCAAAATGTCAAAATTGCAGTATTGACCCTAACTGGCAATTTCTTCTTTAAATTCCCCCCTTAAGACCTTTCTTAAATTATTATCTTTGATTTATTAAACAACTTATATTATGTTAAATAAATAAAATTAACCCGTTAACAACATTTTAAGAAATGGATTTAAACAATTACTAACCAACGTTTTTTTTTTTCTTTCTAGGTGAGTGCGATTTTGCCAACAAAATTAATTAAAACATATATTATGCAATTCCATATAAAAAATTCCATCTTGGTAAGTCGATTTTGTTCATCTCGTACTTAGACACGAGTAAATATTGTCATGAGAAAGTGTTTCCTTGCTCGGCGGTAAATTGTAGGTCTCTTCCATTCCTGTAGAACATCAACGCGCACACAGGAATGGTTGAAAATGTAAGTCACAGGCTTGGAGCTATTGTGCCAACAGTTTATGTGACTGTTTGGGAAATTCTACACAAAAATACCTGGCAGAGGGAGAACGAGTAGCGCTACGGTGCCGGTGACCAAAAGTGTTACAAAAAATGCATATTTTTTGACGCAGGGTGTTGTTTTTTTTTAAGGTATACAACTATTAAATGAAATAAAACGAAGATATTAATTGACATAAAACTGACTTTATTTAAAAGACAATACCTTACCATTTTTATTTGAATACTAGTCGACCCGGCGAACTTCGTTCCTCCAAAATTCATTAATGTGTTAAAAATAATAATTCTTTCATATGTGTTTAGTAAAAAGCTGATATTTTAAAAATACTAACAGACACTTCATTTTTTAATTTATGTGTATAGATACTGTGTAATTTTAAGTCAATTCGGCCCATAAATAAGAATTCGAAAAGAGTATACCCAGTGCCACCTAGGGGTACTTAACAAATGAATTAAATTTAGAACATCATCTTTCTACCTGTGAAAGTCCTGTCAAAATCGGTCTATAAATAAGAGTTGCTACCGCCACGCCACCTTCACGAGTAATTAAAATAGCTTAAGTTACTCCTTTTTCTGGATCTAATGTTGCTGTTTTGTATATTGACGTAGCTATTCAACCAACAATGAGCTACATCGGTGAACACAACTTTCTTGTGCTAATCGGCATCAGCAGCATGCGTTGTTCAGGTGTCAGTCGATTAATGATTAAATTTCAAAAAAAAAAACTATAGACAAATAAAATGGAAGATGACAACATAGCTGTCAGTGAAAACAGTGCTGCTAACTTAAATTTCTTTAATTAAAAAAAAAAAAACAAGTTATTGATTCGTGCAAAAAAAACGGAGATAAGGTGGTTCTGCAAATAGCTTCCTTTCTCTTTGTCTTTCTGTCTGTCCGTTTTGTCACCTTCCTACGTCCTTATCGGTTTTAGGTGCCTTAAGGGCTGTAGTCGGAGATTTGCGCAGATAAAAGTGTAGGTCCAAATTATGTAATTACTTCACCTGAACCTCAATTCATATAAGATCCAGGACCAGGAGGCCTTATGAAACCATAGTGATCCATAGCACTAAGCTCAGAAAAAATTTACAATTAACTTACCAAGAAAGTCTTACACCTTCTGTTACTAGTTTTCATCTTGCAAAGGCCATAGAAAAATATATTAAAAAATATCTTTAAATACCTGCACAAGGACATATTTTTCAATATCAAATTGCTGCTGATTTGTCGTTGCAAAAAAGAAAGTGGAACTATTTGCAGCTTGAACTTCCCAGACGATGGCAGCAAGCACCACGTAAGAGGATCACGACGACACCGAGACACGTCTGAAAAAGAAGAGGAAACCAAATTCCTATTCCACATCCATCCTCAAAGGATATTCGATATCTGTAAACGTAAACGAATCTACGGTTGTATAGTTCTTTTTGGATCCTTTTTTGTTTGCAATATTTTTTTTTCGTTCGTTTTCTGAGACTCTATTCCTTCCTCTTGAGGATGATGTGTCCTATTGGATTTCAACGTAAGGTGTGTTTCTCTAGGATCATATTTTCACTAAAACCTGTTGTCTGTTGTGTATGTGTATTTTAGTTTCTCAGTCAATATACTCAATCGGAAGTAGGTGGATATGTTGTGGTTGAACGGTGGTTACTTTCGCGACAACGACAGCGACAGCGACAGCTACACAAAGTCCTTTTCCTATGAACAATATCCCCAGGAAAAAATGTTTAACTTTACTTAAATGCAGGTATAAATGGAGGCATCCAAAAGGATGTCATCACATCAATGGGAGCGTAGAAAAAAAAAATACCTTTTCAGGTGAAAATTGATATCCAGATTGCTTGGTAAATATTGTAAATGTTTTTGGTGGTTTTTGCGGCGAGAGATTATGCGGACTGGCAACTGACGACGACGACACGACGGAAGGAAACCCGAGAACTATTTGGGAAACAAAAATAAAAACACGTGCAAGTGGCTGGAATTGGGATGGGACTGGGACTGGGAAGTTGTGTGACACAGGTTTCCTGATTTCGGTATTCAATTCACGTTCGTTTCGTATTTCTAGGCGATATTTATGGGATGGTTCTGTTTTGATTAGTTGTGGGGAGCGTTTCTATTAATAAGCAAGCACAAAGTGGTTCCGTAAAAAAACTTTTGTCTTAGGGCAAAGGAAATAATAGAACATCTGCCCCTCTGCTCCGTCCTGGAATCAATTCAAAGGCTTACCTTTGACATTCTTAAGCAACTTATCGAATAATTAAAGACGAAAATAAAAGAAAAACAAAGGAAAAGCTGGAGGCAGTTTGCCTAAAATAGAATTGGATGGAGAAACTTTTGGTTCAGGCTTCCGGGTTCATCTCAGTCTGGAATTGCTAACAAAAGAAAAAAAAAATATGTCTGGTCGGGTTGAAGAGTTTTTCTGAGCTGTTCGAGTGTGGGTCAAATGTAGAGTATCAAAACATAATTCAAACTTTCAAACCTCGGTACTGGGATCCTGACCTCGAAAATTCTAGTGGATTAAAAATAAAGTCTAGTGTTCGATTCTAGTTCAACCTAAAAATGGTTTAAGGCTGAGTGGTGGAGTAAGTGGCTGTCGAAAAAGGAAAATTTCAGTTTTTTTCACACAGGTATGATTATGGATAGCGGATCAGTATGTAAATTGAAAACAGTTTTAGACAACTTACCATTCCCTGAAAAGGTTTTTTTATAGTGACCGTGGACTCGAGGGGTATAGACGCGCTTATCAAAAAACTGCACAGTACGAACGTTTAGCAGGGTCGAATAGGAGATCAAATATCAAAGGATATACGGACACACATTGGGTTTGAATTTCTGAAGGTCGCGATTTGAAATGGAATTAGAGTAGAGCATTCTATATTCGTAAAGTACGACTCAAGGAGAAGTATTTATAATGAACAGTGAATTCCTCTGATATAAGGCCATAGGGTAAGTCGGGGCAACCCCAACATACCGTGTAATACCGGGATACAGCTTGAAAAAAGGAACGTCGTCGTTCAATTTTAGTGAATATTTATAGAAGGACGTGGAAACTCCGACTGTTCGGTCAAAATGAAATGCGTTCATCATGATTCTACTCCAAATAATGCTATAACGCATTCTGCTTCATGGTATTTAAGAGGCGCTCAAGTGCGTTAAATATCATGGCCTTGATCTTGTGCCTTGAAGATCATGGTTAGAAATTTTAAGTGCAATAATCTTACTTTCTCCAAAACGATGTAGGTACCTAAGGATTGGATTTGGTGTTCGCAGAGATACCATCATGTTACCAAAGGACCTATTGCCATACAAAATCCGTACTGCTGGCTATTAAGAAGCTTCCTTTACTAAAGATATTTTCTAATCTGATAGTTTATCTGAGTTTCCAAGACAATAGGGGCGTAATTGCAATTGTTCGGTAGCTGGAGAGAATGATAAAGTTACGGTCTTTTGGAAAGCAACTGGAAAATAATGGTGGTTTCCATTATCTCGGAAAGCGGACTGTAGAATAGAAGAGATAGAAAAGCTTACGCAGTGGTTTTGACAGCGTGAAAGCTTCTTCAAAGTGATGAAAGAAATATCGGGACAGCAAATTTAATTATAGGTATCGAGATCTTCAAAAATTCTTACATCCGTGAGTGTTTGAATGAATTGTTGCCCCATAAAACTGCATTGTCATCGATCTTCAGAACCAAAAACGTTTCATACGGTTTTTAAAATTCAGTCAAACTAGCTGGTTTTCTCACATAGGAAACTTTCTTCATTATTGCCTTCTCGGTAGCTTCAGGAAAACTTTTCAAATTTTGTTCGAAAAATTCGTCAGACCAAAAATATGGCTAGGTTTTTAGTTTATATTTCTAAATCCAGATGGAACCTGCTCTGACAATTTTTTTTTTAGTATCCCATTTCTGAGACTAATCATCTTTTCTTAACATCTTTCTATTCACCGCATAAAAAATATTTCATATCATATTTCAATCATATTTCACGGAATCTGACTCACCGCCATTTTCTTCCTAAAAAACTGTTAACAGCAACCATTAGTTTTCCAAAATGAAACCAAAGTAAGCCCTGATTCATCTCCTTCCGCCCATCACTTTCATTTTCCATAAAACCATAAAGAAAACAAATTAAATCTTCTTATCCCTTGTGTCCAGGTGACCTTTGGCATTTAAAAATCATTTTGTGAACAAGAAAATCATTTTTCCATTTTAATCCACCCACCAGGAAGGAAGTTGAATATCCGATATGTTTCTTATTTTCTATTTTTTTTTTTTATAAAATTTTCTTTTCTTTAGCCCAATTTCCGATTTTTATATCAAAAGAAGAAGAGTTGATTAACATCCGGAGATTACAGTACTAAGTATGACGAATCGTTTTTTTTTTTTTTGTGAAAGGATTCTGCTAAAGGCTAACTTTTGACATGATTGTTGCATCATTCTTTCTAGATAGGATGGAGGTAATGACACTTTTCCAGTTCTTTACGAGCAATGTCATTTGACAAATGATTGATAGTGAATATATATAAGCTGATCTCATTCCACTATCTATCTTTTAAGAGGAACTAGTTCAACGTCTTTGATGCACCTCCCCAGGTGCAACTCTGACTCGGTGATGGCCAGCGCAACAGCTATCGTATATACATAGAGGTAGATAGTCCCCTAGGAACAGGTATTCATCTACTCCATCATGTGTCATTCATATCTTAGTTCTGGCATCGAGATATGTGTATGCTTTGATGCAATCGTTCATGATGATGATGATGAAGTCAAGTCAAGTGCTGTGCAATGAGAGTGCCTCTTCCAATGACCACATGGAGTTGGAGTCATGGTCAAATGACGCATACTATGATCTGGAATTTATTTTATCATACCTCCGGCATCTTTCATCTCGCCCTATGAACAAGATCTACCATTTTGTCAAGGAGTCCACAGATGCCCTTCTTCTTGGTTTTCTTCAGTGACGACGCAGAGACTACGCTGCGTATGTTTTCCCTTTAAATGAGAAAATTATACCTATGGGCTTGGGCTCTTGGCTCCACAACCAACTCCAAGTCCAAGTTTCGAGTTGATTTCGCAGGTGGGTTCCGTTCCGGTTCATCCATCCCATGGGAAATTCATGGAGTGTGTGTGTTGTTCTTGTTGTTCGGCCTAGGGGAGACCTATTTGTCTGGTGGTATTTTTTAACACACTAATTAGGTTGTAAGAGTTTTTTTTTTTCTTTCTTCTGATTCAGAGAGGAGTTTTATTTTTGCCTCTCGGCAGGTGACAGAACAGGAAGATTCGTTTATTTTCCACTCAATTATGGAAAATTTAAATAAAAATGTACAACGATGAGGCGGAAATATGGTGTTTTTTTTTTTTTTTTTGATAAAATTATGGCATGGTTCCTGGGCGAGATACGATTTCTTCAAGTTTACCTTGGACAAACTATACGGTGAAGTGAATTTACATTCAAATTACACAAAAATTTGGTTCAGATGTTATGGTGAACGCCGGAAGGGATTTACCATGGGCATATTGGTGTGACATTTCCAGTGACGAAGCATAAGCTTTAAATGAGTCAGATTAACTTGTAAATGTTTGAATTGAAACACAAACAAAAAAACATGCCCACAACGGTGCTTGAAGTATTTCCGGATGAAGACTCAATTAAGATTTGGTTCCGAATTACGATTTCGTTGGGCCTATCTTTGATGGTAATTTTGAATACGGAGTCGCCGCCGATAGGAATAGTTAGGCAATCATGCATTATATTCACCTCAACTTATGTATCTACACAGATTACACTTTAAAATGTATCATTCCAGCTTATGTCAAAATGTAAAATAAGTACCCCCCCCCCCCCCTAGTGAAACCCTTTTAAATTAAATTGATAATTAAGGAGCGTAGCGTTTAAAAAGAACTAGGAATTTTGTGTGTGAGTGAGACGATGATGTTCCTATATCTATCTTTCTATGCCTATATGTGTCAGAAAACTAGTGATATTTTTCACTGCTTTCAAGCAGGGATTAATCAAATTTTCATTTTAATATTGGTACTATTTGGCTCCGAGCTGTTATTTTTCGGAACCAATCTCAAAATTGTCAAAATTCTTAATTACCTCTAAGGCTTTCTAGTTATATTCATCGAGATATGGAAATGGTTGAAGACCATTTCAGTGTATCGGAAATATTAAGAATACAAAGTAGTGGACCTAAGTGACTGCCTTGTAGGACCCAAGACCCCAAGCTAGTTGAAAAATAAATATATGAAGAAGGCATAACTGAAATGACAGTTTTGAACAAGAGAAGATAAGAAGAAATCAAACCAAAAAAATAGGATCAAAGCCGAGGGTTTCCATATTTTTACTTGCGATTATAGGTATAAGGCCAATTATTATGCATTCGTCGAAAAAAAAGTTTTGAATTGACAATCAAACATGAATACAATGATAGCGAAGACAAAAAATGTTGGTCTAAAAATTATGTCTATGTCTGTCTATCTGTCTGTTTGGCTGCTTGCCTGTCTGTCTGTATGTATATATAGACACCTACAGCCCAAACGGGTGGGCCGAATTGCTTCAAACTTGGTATATAGAGTTGCTTAGGTATTGTACAGAGCGGCTATTGAAATTTTGTTTTAGCTCACAAAATAATGGTCTCTGCCGTATAATTATTACTTTAAAGCATATTTTTCTCGAAAACGGCTATTACGACCAATCATATGGCTAAATAAAAAGTTTTAAAAAATGTCTAAAATTCGTACTTTTCGTAGGACCGTTTTTTTTTTTTTTTTCGACTATGTATATCGAAAGAGGTTCAACCGATACATTACAAATTTCACACATATTATATAGTTGTAGGTAGCTCAATTTATACTGCATACCAATATTTAAAAAAAGTATTTTTTTGTATTTTTAAAAGCGTTTTTTAAATTTTTTGGAAACTGCTCATGAAACCTTTTGCGTTTTCTCGAAAACTGCATTTTTCAGATAGAGTCAGTTTTCCTTGTAATTTAAATTCAATATTCATTAAGATTTTGTAACGAAAAAAGGGCTGATCAGGTTGCAGTTGATGCAATGCGAACAGTATTAAATTCAAATCGCACGATCTAGGCGGCCAATTGACCGGCCCGAAACGTGAAATTAACTGTTCACCAAACTCGCCTCGCAATTGCGCCATTGTTTCGCGTGCTGTGTGGCATGTGGCACCGTCTTGTTGAAACCACATATCATGCAAGTCAAGAACTTCCATTTCGGCAAAAAAAAGTTTGTTATCATCGCTCGGTAGCGTAACGCTGCGATTCGCATCATCTTTAAAGAAATATGGCCCAATAATGCCGCCGGCCCAAAAACCGCACCAAACAGTGGCTTTTTCGGGATGCATTGGTAGCTGTTGCAATGCTTCTGGCTGATCTTCACTCCAAATGCGGCAATTTTGCTTATTTACGTACCCATTCAACCAAAAATGAGCCTCATCATTTCATCATTTGAACATTTCGAACCGAGCACGAATTTTGATAATAAAATTCAATAATTTGCAAGCGTTCTTCATTTGTAAGACGATCCATGGTTAAATTGCAAACCAAACTGAAGCTGTTTGACAGTGACACAAGGTACTAAACACACGTCAGCTGTCAAAACCAGTGTTGCCAAAACCAAACCAGCTAAAAAATCACCCGTTACGTGAAACAGGGACAGAAGTGATTTGTGTTTGTTGTGTTCCAGCTTTCCTCCGAAATAGAATCGTGTTCTATCGCCGAGCTTTGCTGCGCTTCACGAAAAAGCACATCAAGTTATCATCTAGTCCTCAGTATTGTATAGGGTTCTCCAATAAGAGGTGTTATTTTTAATAGTCCGCTATTTCGGTAGTTGTCACTTTTGAGGCTGTAATTTGTTGACATTTGACAAGTAGGTACTACGCCATTATTCAAAATGGAATGACATACGCTTTAACAATGCATTCAAATTATAAAAATTCTCAAATAACACCTCTTATTGGAAAACCCTATATTATTGTTATTGTTAGCACACGAAGGTTACTCTCTTAACAATCATTATCAAACAAAAAAACATTTCTGTCGAAAGAGAAATTAATCATTCGCTTTACTTAACACTCTTTTCAGCGAAAAAACCAAATCGAATTCAGCCCACACACCACCCACTCCCAACACCAATACATAACCCACCCGCCACCCATCATAAACACTACACGATCTTCCATCTTGATTTAATTTCACATTCGCACTTTCGCAAGCTCTTTACATTCCACACCAAAACAAACACATCATAATTTAAAAGAGAGCAAATGCTTAAAGCACGCACGCGACGCACGTGGCACGTTATGCATTATGCTTTCTCTTCTCACACCCACCGCAATGACCATTCTCAATAAGTTCTTCATTACGTGCGTTTCGGTTTCGGTGTGCTCGCGATCGGTTGACAAAAATAATTCTTTTTTACTGTAAATTTCTAACGTGGAGTGTTAAAAATATTAAATAATTGTTTATAAAGTGTTCAAGATCATTTTGCTATAAAGTTTTCTTAAAATAATTGATTAGAAAGTGCTAAAAAATTAGTTTTTATAAGATTAAATTTGCCCTAGAATCGTGTTTGTTGTAATGGCGTCGTCACGTGGTTTATGTCCTCTCCATGCGTCGCTCGCGGGCCGGAAAAAATGTAAACACGTTGTCTCGTCGCATCGCATCGGTTTCGGTGATGGTGGTGGTCCAGTCTCCACTCTCCAGAGGGAGAAAATAAATTAATAACTTGACAAATCTGTTCCTGTATCTTGCATCCTGTAAAATTTTTGGACTTTGGAATTATTGAAGGAGAAAAATTATAATTAAATGGGGTGAGTCAATATTTTTTTTTGGAAAAAGTCAGCTTTGCAAAGAGCGTAGATAATATTTTCTTCTTGCTACAAATAGTTCGGTGAAGATGGATATAAATAATAATAGTTTCTTTTTTTTTTCTTTCCAGGTGAGTGCGATGTTACTAATTCTTTAAACAAATAATGTATGCATTTATACCAAAACTATTTCTAGGTAAGTTAATGCTTTTTATCTTGTAGGTGCCTTTTTTTATGGGAACTAAATCTTCATACCTATATATTTTTAACAGGTGTTTGCAAATTATATCAAACAATTTTAGGGCTTTACAAGGGTTATTTTTTTGGTTACGGAAAGAAGGAGGTGCATTCATTTTCAAAATTTCTGTAGTAGGTATATTTTCAAATTTGGAGGGTCCAAGGGTTTGTGTTGATAGAATTTTCGTTTGTGTAGCGGCAATATTTCTTATAGTAGGTAGAGTTTTTTTACTTGATCTTCCTTAGTATTTTTATAGTGTGCATTGAAATTGATTTTGGTGGAAACGTTTCGTTTTTCAGCTTTATCACATTCCGATAGGAATTTGTGTGGCTCATTTTTTAGCGTATAGGGTGTTTCCTCAGCCGATGACAACAATACTAATACAAAAAGGCTTGCTTTGGTCTACCCTGAAGGGCAGTAAGAAGATCTTTCCACCTATCCCGGTTTGCAGCAACTTGCCTTAGCTATATCCGTGATGGGTTGCATTCGAAAGATTATTTTTATAAATAATTGTCGCCAGATTTCTTCAGTTTATGGGCCTACCCAACGCCACTTACGTTTTATGCTGTCGACTTTTTTTTTCTGCCTGATCCTGTTCCACAGCTCCACATTCGATATGATTGCGGCCACACAACAATACAAACACAAAAAAGACAAGCTTTGGTTTACCCTGCCTTGGACCATATCAAAACATAGTGTTCATAGTATGGTAATACTAGAAACTTTCATTGAGGACTCCAGTTTTGGAATAAATACTAAGCCTTGTAGCTGTTTTGAAACAAGTTTAAAATCTTGTGTAAATCTTTGGACAGTCAATTTCCAAGTTATATTTTCTTTTTTCTTGTCCATGCTAATTTTTGACTTGGGTCGGTCATCAAGAAACTGTGAAATGAATTGTGCACATTCAATCATTTCCCGAAATTATCGTTACCAAACTATAAAACACCCTGTTTTAAAAAAAAAAATTGAAAGAAGGTACAATTTATTATAGTTTAGTATAAAGTTAACTGTTTTCTTTTAGTCTCCTGTGTCATCTACTGCTATATTTCCTCCCCATCTTAACAGTCATCTGCTCGGGCTTTGTACCCCTTGGACGATTGTTTTTTTCCTTTAATAGAACTTTCGAACTTTGCTTCTGCCGCAGTACCAGTGGGTAGATTCAACCGCTCGATTTTCCAGCTCTCTTTTATTTTCTTTCTGAAGATCGTTATCGTTCATTACAAAATGATCAAGCGTATAAGCTAATTGTATTCCTCTCCGGAAACGATTTCCAATTTGATGATTCTTATGAGCAGGGTTTCTATGAACACTTGTTATTTGCCATACAAATACATCATTTCCCCAAACCCATGAACACTTTTATGTGCCTAAGGACACCAAGATAATGTTCTAATGTTCACAATAGCAACAAAAAATCTCATAAAAATATACACCAGCAGAATGGGTAAGAGCATGCATGACTGTCTTGTTTAGGGGTCTAGGATAAAGCTAAAAGATAGGAAAGGGACTGGCAGATCTATGATCTCAACTCCACATCTTCTCCTTTTTTCCCGGAAGTCCATGATCAGTATTTTCTAATTCTAAGCTACGAAACTACAAAAACTTCGTAGAACGTTCTTTATTACAAATATTGAGGTAACGCAAGCTTCCAAATAGGTAGAAGATCCACAATATCGTTAAAAACTAAAGGTGGCCGGAAATTGCCAAACATATGAGACTGCTTCCCCTAAAGTTTTCCAAATCTGCACAGAAGCTCAACGAAGAAGAATGAACCACAAATCAGGGAGTTACTGGCAAACTCTTTCCATAATTTATGAAATTGTTTAATAAGCCTATCACCAAGACTCAGGAGAAATAATTTTGTTCCAGCATTTCGTTGGTCTCAGAGACATTAAGCAATTCATAAAAGAGTTGTCCCAGTTTTTTTAAGTTAACCCGCTGCTAGGAACTCTAGATATTGATGAGTAGTATGATAGAGAAAAAGAATCGTTGCAATGACTCTCTAATAGATTTTATTGTAATAAGTTATTGATCATTATCCCTGAGAAAGCTCACATTAAACCAATAATCGTTTCCATCAATTCTCAGGAACTAAGAAGCCATCCAAGCCAGTCGAAGTTGAATTTCAAAGATGTACGTTTTACTAAACGTTCACCACCTTGTCAGCAATATTCGATAGCCAACAACATTCCTAAATGGCCGCAGCATTACATTCCCATTTCACTTCTGCAAAGGACACTTTTTCTATTTCGATTTAGACCACCACCGTTTTGCCATCGCCATTTGCCTTCTCCCCTTCACATACACTTAAACACAATCTAAATCCACTTAAAGGTAACTGAAAGCCACAAATAGTAGATGACTGCAGTTTGTACAGAATTACATGGAATTTTTGTTTAGCTTTGGGCCACTTTGAAGCCTGCTACTGCTGCTGCTTCCACTATTGCTTCTGCTGCTATATGCCTGCTTCTATTACTGTGCTGCTTTTGTTGACAAATTAAATGGACACAGACGAATCCAGGCGTGATCCACTGTTGTAGTAGGTAACTGTTGTTGAGGGCTTAGATGGATTTCTCTGTCATAGAATTCCCATGGTCTCGTCGTCGGTCGATATAGTGGAGGTGTTTGTGTTGATGGTGGTGGGTCGTTTCCCCGTTTGTACCTACCAAACACAACACACACAACACAACACAACTAGCCACAGCCTCGATTTGTCATTTGGAATTCAGGACCTGTCGTTTCAATTCGCCTCGTTTCGAGGAATTGGATATTTCTTTTTCTCTGTGCAGCTTTATTTGAATTGAGCCTGTGATTGCTGTAACAGGGTGTACATTTGTACAACTTTTCTGTGTTCATTTCGGAACGGGACAATAATATAGGTAGGCATCAAGCAATTGAAAGTGTGAGAGGAGGGTCCTTTGTTGTGCTGTGCGCTGCTAAGCCCTGCGGATAGATTAGTTTTTACCATTTATGTGTCCATTTTTTTTTTTTTTTAGCTTTGCCTTTGGTTTACTTGGCATAAAGTCGAATATTTCAGGAGTAGGAAGTGGAGGTGGATGGAAAGTAACGCTTTGTTGCTGTTGATTGATTGTCAGAGCGTTGATTTGGTTTGGATTAGATTTTGATTGTTGTTTGTCACTTAATCAGAATTGTTTGAGAACGTTTTTTTTTTTTTTGTATTCTTCCTTTTCTTTTCATTGTTGTTGTTGTTACTAAGTAACTTTGTTCTAACGTCCAACTGTCTAATGGTTGTGAGTTTGGAATAAGAAATGGAGGTTTCCTTTGATGTGACGGACGGAAGTGATTTGTTGAGATTTACTTTGCATATTTAAGTAAGCTAGAGTGGGTGTGTTTGATTTTGACAAGGAAGACTATTGAAACGTTGTAAATACTACGCTACGACTTCATAAAGGATCTTTTTTTTTTGGTAGGTTAATAATTCAATTAAATGTCTTTTGACAATGGATTTTTAATTTGATTTTTTTCGAAAAACCGTCTCATTTTAAAAACTAAATCTGAGTTAACTCAGAACTATCAAAACAGCTCGCCCCTAAAATAATATGAAAATAAGCTTTAAATTCTACGGCGAGCCTCCTCGCATATCAGGGTCAAATTAAGCATAGTTTAGAGCCCTAAGATCTACCCTAAGGTAGAAACCTTCGTGCCATTTTTATGGAAAATTGTGTTGAGGCATGTCCTACACGCTCCTTGGTGAAGGGCGACGTCTATCTAACAACTCTTACATCCAAGAATAAAATCCTTGGATACCATATTATGCCGCATTCGGTAAACGTCAACCATCACGATACTCCCGCAAGGGGAATATTGTTCCCAGGTGACGAAGCTGAGACTTCATCACTCAGGAGGGCCTATCTCCCGTGGTACCAAAATATAGCCCCCGGTAAAGCTTCTCAACCCTGAGGTCACTTCCAGATGAGCACCATCAAAACTCGCACACCAAACCTTCCCCTCTTTGCCGCATACAAGTTTTACCCTGCATACGTTACCGGTATGGAACCAATTCTTCAAAGAAAGGAAATGCAGCTGCAAATATTCACTCCTGTTTCATTTACAACAATTTCTCTGCCATTCGTATTATTACCCGGGTAGTCACGCTGAGGCGGTGGATAGGCACGTTTATGATCTCTACCATCAAAACTAAGCACATCAGGTTCTCTAAATGCGAAGAGGTGCCGCTGCCTCAAGCTCCAAGGATACTGCAACGAAACAGAAGGAGTGTTACGATATATATTTGCTGCCTTTGTTAAGCGTGCAGAAACCTTAAGAGAGTCAAAGTTCAATCCCTAAACCGTCCACCCGACCAGGAAGAATTTTTGGTAGCGGTATCTAAACTAAAGTCCAACAAAACTGCTGGAGCGGATTGCCTTCTGGTCGAACTCATCGAAGCAGCGGAATATGACTTGCTGAGGAGCATAACACCAACTCATCTGCACAATCTGTTCGGATGAAAGTATGCCTTACAAATGGAACCTTATAATCGGGTGCCCACTCTGAGCCGAGCCAAACACAGAAGTATTGTGAGCCATTTCTTGTGAATGTGTGGACCCATCTGCGCGTGAACTGATTATGGCCCCTGTCATCGTGGTCTCTGGGTAGCTAGGCCAACCTTTTGCTAAATTTTCAAACTTTGACAGATGTTAGAATAGATCCTAGAATCCCAGATCGACATCCCTGCTAAATTTGTGCGATTGTGCAAGATGAATATGAAGAACTCGCACTGATTCGTCAAGGTTAAGAACACTGCCAACTCTTTTGATGTCGAGAGAGGCTTAAGACAAGGTGACACGCTATCATGTAATATCTTCAACGTCTTTCTTGAGGCAATAGTACACAACTAGCAAAAGCCCACCAGCAAGGAGACACTATACAAGACCCATTCATCCCAGTCCTGATGTATGTGACAGAAGCAAGGACCCTGACAATCGGATAAAAACGGCTGGTATGCTGTGAGAGAAAGATTGTTCGGCTATTATTTGGTCCTGTTTGTATCAATCTAAGGTGGAACGATCAAGTCCAAGTGGAGGACGACTAGCTCGCGGGGTATATTGGCTGAATTCGTGAACCACAGAGGACTGTCTGAAGCAGTTTATATAAGTAAGAAAGAAGCGTTTCCTCAAATCAATTATTTTATTCTCCCGGTTGGAATTACAAAATTGTCGTTATTAAGACGAGGACATTTGTGTACCTACGAGTGGCTTTTACAAAACGTATCCCTTGATAAATTAAGTAAAGTTCCTGTCAACGAAAATGTTCCATTACTCCTCTGCTGACTATAATATGTTATGAAAATAGCATACCAACCTTAAATACTTCTTATTCCAGACCTCCCTAAACAACTCGCCTTTTAATTGAAAGATCCCATATTTCTCTCATTTTCTTTAACCCTGCTCTCCCGCTTTATTGCACAAAATAATTTTCCATTCTCCTACAGTCCTAACCAGAAAACACAACAATAATTAAGGTCAACCAATATCTTTTGTGCTTGTCGGTGATAATAATATTTGATGAGGGTGCCAGTGCCTGGTCCCCAAAGGAAATTGCTCCCCAAAAATTTTCTTCACACCATAATTGTAATTTAATTCCAAACTCCCAAAACGAATTGGTTACCAAAAACATCTTCAATTACAATAGTTTTCACCTCAATAAATTGTTTTCGGAAAACTGGCAAAACATTTTATATACCGAGCACCGACGAGCATAGTTTGCAATTAAATATTTCAGCACTTCATGTTTTACCATCTTGCACACACTCATGCACACACACACACGACAATATTATAAAGAAAAGCTTCCATTTCAGCAGTAGCACTTAAATCAATTTCATTAATTCCAGGCTCAGTTTTAGTGTTTACAAACGACGTTTCCTACTTTTGAAAACTAAGGCAAATCGTAAGGAAGTTGATGAGTGGAGAGGAGAAAATGGTTGCTTAACGGTATACATTGAATATAGAAGAAGAAGTATATTCCAACCTAGTAATCGTCCACATTTTGTTTGTCGTTAAACTATTTGACACACTTCTAAAGTTTGAGAGAACTTGAAGGCCTGGCCTGATGGTTTTGGTTTCGGTTTCGGCTTCGGCAGCATTCCATGGTAACCTGAACAATTTCATAAATTTTAAATTCCAATTGGACGGGTTTTTGCTTTGCTATGGATGGAATGGAATGCAGCAGGAAGACAATAACAATAGTTGTAGATACTTTATCCTGTCAAGATTTCTATTTCTATGAACTCGTATACTAACTCAAACTCAACAGTAAGATAGGTATATGTGACTTGGAATTGTTGGGGCGAAAATTTTGTTGGCATTCATTCAAGAAAATGGGTGAATTTCACAAAACAAAAACATTGTTCATGAGTTTTTAAAATATTAATTCGCAAGTAGGTGTACTAACTTTCCTCCAAAGAGAACATTTTTTAAAGTTTATAAGTTTTGCTTAACTTTTTGGACGGACCTAGTTAAATCCAACTAGCTTTTATCACCAAGTAGTCCATTTAGTTTTCAGAAAAATTCATATATGCAATATAAATTAAACCAAATAACTCCCAGGAAATATATTCAAGTAGTGAATCATGCGATTAAATCGCTCGATTTCATAACATGATTCACTACTTCAGCATATTTGTTTTGGAGAAATTGGAATGGGGAGTTTTGCTCTGAGGATGCTCTCTTTGCTACCGTAGATTTTTCTTTGGGGCTTATGGGTTTGAGGATCTAACTTTGCAGATTATATTATGGGAAAACAGTCCCCAACCCTTTTTGGACTTTATTAACGTTGTCGTGATTCAAAAAATTGGTACCGAATTGACTTAATGTGTCAGCCCTCCTTAATTTTCCAGCAGAATTTGTTGGACATTGTGAAACGAGGAAAGTGAATTTTTCTCAATGAATTCCTCAACGAAGGGAACCATTATGACAGACAATGGAGAAAAAACTTTTGTTTCTGAAAAGCAACTAGTTTAATACTGGCAATATATTTTGACATGCTTGACAAGGAAAAAGACAATCATGGGTATCCTATTTTGCAAAAACTCAATTTTCGTACTGAAGACGCAAAAAATGTTTACTAAGTCAAGTTGAATTTATAGTCAACCTCCGTTTAGCTACGAGACGCATTCTTGATGAAGAAGGAGCAATCCTCGAAAAACCCTTCTTTTGCTGATTGACATTTGGGTGCAACATTTTTAGTTTTTTTATTCAATCATGAGAGTCGATGCATCATATCGTCTCGCTCGTCTAATCGCTTCGAGAGTCAAATTAAGCTTAGAATAGAGCCCTGAGATCTACCTTAAAGTAGATACCTTAGTACCATATTATGAAACATGTTAAAGCATGTCCACACTCCTTGTTTAGGGGGAGGTCTATCTAAAACCTCTTGCATCCAAGAATGAAATCCTTGGATGCCATACGTTTCCGCATTTCGAGTAATCAGATCCACCACGATATTCCCACAAAAGTCCAGTGTCGTGAAACACCAGAACTTCACCACCCAGGAGAGCCTGTCTCCAGTGGTACCAGAATATAGCTTCGGGTGTAGCTCCGCAACCGTAAGGTCACTTCGAGATGAGCACCTCAGTACTCAAGGCCCGGCAGCCTTAAGATATGCGCCCTACTCAAACATTTGCCAAGGTAGAAGCAAATGGTCAAATGCGCACGCCAAGCCTTCCTCTCTTTGCCGCATACAAGAAATACTAGGAGGTTCTCTTAAGTTCCAACTACTATCACAGAGCCACCTTCTATAGAAGTCAGAATGCTAAGCAGGCTCCCACGACGCTTAATAGTCTGCCAAGACAGAAAACGTATTTTTGAATTTTTGCTGCCTTGGTTAAGCATTCAAAGGCTTAAGAGAGTCAAAGTTTATTCCGCGCTCCGCGCTGGTGAGTTGTTCAGATGATAACCAAACCGTTAATAACTCATATAGAATCATATATGAACTTAAATGACATGTGGTTCCAACAGAGTGGTTCTAGCCGCCACACAGATGACGCCACGATGGCATTCTATATAAACGATTTTTGCGATTTGATCCCGCTAAACTTTTTCTTGTGGGCTTTCCTGAAATCGCAGTTCTATAATGCGAATAAACAACAATAGAGTAGTGCCCTTAAAAAGAACATGAAACAGGCCAACGCTCAAATTGAGCCAGATCTGTACGGAAGAGTTATAGAAAATATCGAAAGACCGGATCCGTGCCACCGTAAGAAGCATCAAAGGCGACCTTTGGAACGATGTCATATTCCATACGTTGGCATACAGAAGCCTTTACCACAACATTTTGGAGTTTTTTCCCCCCTTAAACATAGAACTAGGTGAAAAGCAATTATTTCTAAGAGAACCCAATATATCTGCTATTCTCCGGATTAGACAGTGTACTGTAATGGCCCCTATGATAGAGGTAATTAGCCGTCCGCTGTCATAATCTCCGAGTGTTTGGATTTAAATTTTGTCAAATATGTTCTATCGGTATAGACATTTCCAGCTTGTCGGGGATTGTCCCTATCTAAGGCATCTTGCCTTATCGATAAATTTCATGTAGTTTTGGGAATACCCAGTTAACTATGTTCAGTTTAAACGGGAAGTTCCTTGTTTTTCTAGTTCGTCGACCTTGTAGTTTACTCGAATATCTTTGTGCCCTGGCACCCAGCAGAAGTGAATGTTGAAGATATGCTCGACATGAACAAGAAAAACAACGAATAAGTTCTTTCAGAATAAAAAGTAAAGCACTGATGACACTTCCCTGGTGTACACTAATGTTGATCAATTTTTTGTGTGATACCATTTCAGGTCACCAAGATGTTGTGTTAGTATTTGCGAAAGTAAATCCCTCAGTGTACGAGGTGGAGGACACATCCGAATTAATCCTTTTTATTGCCAGATAGGCATACGATAAACCATATTTACGTAATCGTTAAACACAGTATTTTCAAGATCTTCAAGGTACTTGACTTCGCTATGGTTTTCAATGTAGTTCCTACACTTTTGAGTACTTAGTTTGATCAGCATGCTGTGCAGCATTAAATCTCCATTCTAAATTATTTAAAATGCTCTTTGGATTTAAAATTTTTTCAATTGCAGTCTGATACGACCCAAAATAAAAGAAACCTTCAGATTTTGTATCAATGTACCCCGTTTGATACAAGACTAGCAAAAAACATATTCCAAACTACCAGAAATTCACCTTAGTTTAAGTTAAAAGAAATTTTGTGAAATGAAATTTCAGGACAAGAATCTGAATTGAAAATATGTCAACCTACCTATATATTCCGTACATACTCCCATAATGTCCTCTTCTTAGAAGAACCTCTCCTGAGGCAGTATAAACAAATGTCAATTCCTTTTTTGGGGTCTAACAATGTTATAATGAGTGTTTAGTCATTTGTTGGTACATCCTTGGGGCCACCGCATAAGTGATGAGTTGTTTTGTGCGTCCGTACATAGAAAATTATACATACTATGGACAAAATTGAACCCCAAAGATCAAAAGGACACAACATACCATCCCATCGATGATGATGATGATTATTATTTCAGTTAAGAACCAACCTATTTCTCACATCAAGCAGGATAAATTCCAAACTCATGAGGGACAAAATACGAAGGATGACGTCCAACAACCTGATGTTGTACAACAATTCACTTGTGGATCAATTATTTTCGAGAAGAGTATCTATACAAAATGTTAAGTGCACTTTTTAACCAGAGCCGTATAGTATAGCATATCCAATTTACATATCGAACAAGGATAATAATTTACAATTGATGAGGATGCGGATGGTATATGAAAACTAGTACCTACTCGTAGTATTTCAGGAAAATTGGAAAATGATGGATATCACAATAATATTAGATACAAAAAGGATATCCCTACCAGGACGAACTACGGCAATCATATAGCAAGCAGCTTGTAATCGAATAAGTATTGCTCTTGCTCATCGAATATTTGATTTGATTCAATTGGCTGTTCCACGTCCCACTCGGGAGAATTCATGTGGAGAATCGGCCTGTATTGCAAGGATTGCGATGAATTATCATATTGATTCATGGAAAGTTGTAGTTTATATAGAAAAGTAGGACGAAGTGCGTTATGTTTTGAAGGGACAAAATGTGCCAGGGTTCGCGGAATTAAATAAACTCTTGTGACTTCAGGTTATGGCTTGGGGTGCCGTTTTGTCGAAAGGATTTTAACTTTAAACAGGCTGGCAGTTTAGTTAAATGCTTTGTTATGAAATATGTCCGATAGAAACGGTAGAGGATTAAATGTTTTGCTTTTGAATTGTCAGAGGATGTACTGAGGTTTTGGGTAACAAAGTCTTGCTATGATGATCTTTTTTGCGAAAAATTCGGAATGAGATTCAATGTTCGACACGGTATCACATTCTTACTAAAAGTCTGTAGAGTGTGTCTGTGAAACATTCAGCAACACACAATTTCAAGCGTAAAGCGACTCATTTTCTTCCGCGGAGGTATAATACTGGAACTGCCAAGATTTCGAGCGGGAAAAGCGTTAAAATAACCGCATTTAAAAAGAAACCACTAGATGGCCCACCCTGTACATTGCTATAGACAGCGGTCTTATATTTTGAATTTGAATAAAATAAATTGTACAAATAAATTAAAAACAAAAAAACTTTTGAGTTTTTGTTGAATAAATACGCCCCTCGGACCATTAATCGACACATCAAAAATAAAAAATGAACTGTCACTCCAGCGAATATTCCAATTTTATGAACTTAATCTCATTCCCATACTTTTTTTCGACTCTTTTTTTGCAGATTTTCACATCACAACATAAAAACTGATTGTCCTTTATAAAAGCCATCCTAATCTCTTAATTGTCTTCAATCTTCTTCTTTTTTTCCCATAATTCCCACTCTGATGATGGTATTGGTGGTATCTGGTGGTCGTGTTGGTAAATGTGTGTTTAAAAGAGTTCTCTCTACCGGAAGTGCAAATGTATATTTTCTAATCCATTAGACATGCTGCCAAAGAGAGTGCGACAAAATTGTCATCAAAATCATTTTCTTTTACCATAACAGCTTATGCACACAGCACAAACCTATAAAAACTCAAACTCGAACTCGTATACTCACACCACCCAATAATGTTTTCACAACAACGGTACATGGTATATAATATAGACTAGGAAGGTACGAGTATCATAATCGTAATATCCGCGTCAAAAAATTCCGTTATGCTTGCACAGATAAAAACGGAAACGCGTTAGGTACATTTTTTGTTGTGTGCTGTGTTGTATATATCGCATTTAATAGTCGTCCTTGCTGTCCTTGCTATGATGATGATGGCAAGGGACTGGGACTGGGATTGGCATCCTATATTCTCGTAGCTCTACATTTATAGAAAATTCATACGTTCGCAATCGCATCATCGTTGTCATAGCCTCGTGTAACCTACTATATGTACGTACCTTCTTCCTACATCCAATCCGCCGTAAACATATCAAAATATCACAGAGTTGTATAACAGCAAAACAGCAACAACAACAACAACAACAAGAACATCAAAATCCATATTAGATCGGTAATTTGTTTTGGCATCATGATATCAAGTCATGTGACATTTTTATCCCAAGGGGGCGATGGATGAGGACAAGGATAAGAATGAGGATGAGGATGACACAGACTCACGAGTTAGAGTCGTCGTATATATATTTTATGCCATATGAAGTCATTGGCTCTAGGATTTCGTTTACGGCAGCATTCCTTGGATCATAGCAAGGCTACCCAGGAATATAGTCGACATCCTCATAACCTTCTCGTGAGCCTAGTGAGCTAATCAGTGCAATCGTGCGTAGGGTTGCTTTTGCTTTGGTGGCTTATCAGGGAGTTTGTGTGCTGTGCTGTGCGGTGCGGTGAGGATGTTGTTTTTTGGGCGTGAGTCTCACAGGGTATGGTTAAGGTGATGTTTTCATATTTTCGACATCAGGAAAAAAAAAGAAGAAAAATTAAGCTTTGAGGAATTATGCTGCGACATCTATGGTTAGGTACTATAGGAAATGGTTATTGTGTATCTTTGGGATGTTTTTTTTTTTCTGGCCTTTTTTCAAGCTTGTCGGGTCGTTGTCGTTAGAGTGAAATGGGGGGAAACAGTGTTGTGTTTTTGTCAATGAGGTGCGATAAGCGGAAATTGCATGTGAGTTAGTTGACAGTTTGATTCACGGAGTAGCTATCACCTAATTCCATCAGAATGGGTTGGGTTCAGAAGTTATGTCAAGAAAATAGGGAGCATTTTATCGTCAATATTGGAATTGAGATATTCAAAGCATCAGAGTTATTTAGTTGAAAAAAAAACTACCGTGGAAAAATAAAAATAATGTTTTAGAACGACAGCTCATTTAATAGCTTAATTTCCAAGAACCGGCTTTTGTGGAAAGAATCTGGGACACAGATTACGCAAAACAGGGCAAGTAATGATAAAGAGGCCTTTTTTAATTGGGCTAGTGGGTTAAAGCAGGAAACCATGCAAAGATTCTGAGAAAATGGTGAACAATACTTTGACTTTCACAGCGAAACAAAATGTTGATATAGGGTTAATTTTGCGTTTCCATCGAAATGCTTACAACTTACATTGAAAAGGATCAAACACGCCATTGCTATATGGTCTTTCAGTAAAGTAGAATATTTCTGAAATTGACAGTACTTGGAGCCAAGTGCGCTTTTGTGGTGAGGGAAGATTTTGTATTATCCCGAAGTTATTTCGCCAATCCAAAGCATATTCCAAGAAAACTAGGAACATGAAACAGCTCTTCCATAGAAACCCTTTGTTGACTATATTGTACCCTGTTGCGTTGTTGGGAAGTGAAAAGCTTACATGGACTTTATTCCATTTAAGGCAATGGCACATGAAGTTGTCACTGTAAATACCGAATCTTTGATGTTTACATATTTCAGGGAAATGCATTTGGTTTCAAGAAATATGTCACACTTGTCAAATGTTAAACGCAGAAATTGAGTTTCATTCTCAGAAATTTTAGATTTCCGCTTTCTCTATGTTGTGGCTGCCAGCACCCCAGCTATTTGGACAGTAACCTATTTCAACGTAATTTGCTCGAGGGGAACAGAGATAAACCAGGTATGAATTTGACCATATCATCAGCAACATGCCAGCAGAGGGCTATGAATATTATAATAGAAAAAATTTGGTCCAGATGAATTTCTTCAAATATCCTTCGGAACCATATATGTATTTCTCAGGCTCAGTTTCAAGATTCCACTTAAGCTTATGGTTTTAATTATTTCGCGAGCAGCTTTGCTAGCATCCAGGAAGCAAGTCTAACCTTTCTCATCAGTGAGACCCGGGAGTCGAAGATAGTGAAGAAGTGGATGATTAAAACTGTTTTTTAAATAATCCTGAAGCCAATAAATAATAGCAACAGTTTTAATTAGACTATAAGTATTATAGAAACAACACCGAAAAGTTGAAATATTCTAATTTCAACACACTGACTCACACGTTGGGCGCCAAATGTATCGTTATTTAAACAAATACCGGATTTGTATATAAATGTAAGACTAAGCCCGATGAAAAGCATGTAGCTTGCGATTGCACTACCATGTCTTTATTGAATTTATTGTATGTCCTTGAAGTTAGCAGAACAAAGTCAGCTGAACCAAATTACATTTGGCGCCCAACATGTGGCCGTTTGTTCGTGATTTTTCAATTTTCTTTTCATTTCTTTATCATCAAAAGAAGACATAATGCAATTCTACTATAGTGATTTGCTTGCTTACTTGGTGAAGGTAGTGCAGACAATCCACTATAGACCATCGCCTCAACCAACGCACCCCGCCAGCTAGTCCGGTCCCTAGAAAGTTGCTTTAGATGGGGTGGGTCTTCTAGTACTGCGCTGGCCTTCAGAGTTGAAATTGAAGACTCGCCTGGCTGATGCGTATTCGTCCATTTGCTCCTCGTTCCCCAACCCTATAAGCCACTATATTTGTTGTTTATAGGCCAAGTTAATGTCACTGAAAGGCCCGTACAATTCGCCATTGAATCTTCTCGGCATACTCCATTGATACACACACCGAATCGAATATCTTTCTTCCAAAATACCCCGATTGCGTTTCATCGGATTGCTTCAGGATTCAAGCAGGACTTGGATGATTAGGTTCTTGTATAGTTTCTCCTTGGTGTTTTATGAGAGAGCTTTGCTATTAAGATGTGTTTTAAACGCGAAGAAACAACGATTTGCAAGAGCGGTTCTTCGACTGATCTCTGCACTGATATTATTTTGAGAAGTTATGGTAGAAACCAAATAGACAAAGTCCTTGACAACTTCAAAGTTATATCTGTCCATCGGGACGTTTTGCCCAAGTATTGGTGATGATGTTCTGCACTCGAGGACAGCATATACCTATGTACTTTGTTTTATCTTCACTCTCACCACCTCCACTTCAGTATTTGTGAATGCTCATCAGGTGACACTGCCTTAAGAAATTGGTAGTGAACTCATCTTCTCCTCATGAAAAGTGTTTGGCAGTTTACTAAATAGTAACACGCTTCGAGCACAGGAAAATTGTCAGAAATGATTTTGGTGTTTAAACCGGGGTAACGCAAGGCTGTATACTGTCACCTCTTCTTTTTGTATTGTTTACTGAACAATTGAAGACACAATTCTTCTCATTATTTTTGTCAGATTCCTCAGACTTAAGTTTGTCTTTTGGCAATCAACAAAAACAATGATGAATGTTGATGGAGAAGTTGCATATATGAGGGTTGACCTCACAGCCTTGGATAAAGGAACAGCTTTTAGATACCGTCTAGAAACTCCAATGGCTTGGTTATGAAGCCCTAAAAGGTAAACAAAAATACAAGTCCCCAGACAAATAAAGGAATTTAAAAGCATTGAAAAAAAGAAAAAGCTTAAGATCTTCGGGTCTGGTCCTACCTGTTGTTCAAGGTGGAACTTGTCAATGAAACGGGTCAGAAATCAATAAATGCGCATTAAGGAAGAAAGTAGCAGTGCATTGGCTACAGACGACGTTGAAAAGGATATGACTGCAATTTTCTAAACCAAACATTCAAGGAGGACAGAAAGGAACTGAATCAAAAATAACATGACCTGGTCTGGGCAGTTGACACAGCTTAGGAGGCATCACCAAAAGAGTAAGAGTGCACTGAACTGTATTGCCTATGCTGCGATTATTTACGTAGGTGTGGCAGATATCCTGTTCTCCTTGAAATCCAAAGTAATCTAAGCATCAATATGGTATACACCATTTCTTTATATAGTCGGTGTTTAAAGCGAAATTCTTCATCTAACTCCAACATCTCGATCGAAACACAGCTGATTTCTTCTCGGTTCTTGTACGCCATGTTCTCCATTTTCCAAACATGCAGCAAATCCTTAATATGTCTTCTACCTATAATATTTTGTCTGCATTTAAAGTTCCTTAAAGTCCTTTCCCTTGACAAATTATCCAATACTCCAGACAAACCCAAAGTGCAACGTCTGCCTCCTGTGAGAAAACTTTTTCATAAATCTTTCATTTTGATTCAACATCATTTCAAGGTAAAATATATTTTTCCTGGAATCCTTTTAATCCATTAAATTCCCTTAAATATATGCATTTTGTCAAAGTCGCCAAAAAATGCAAATACATAAATAAAAGGAGCAAAAAAATAAATAAATACAAAGTCCTTAGAAAAGAAAAGAGAAAACATAATCTCGTGCAGAATTTCGTTAAAAACTTTGTTGCACAAGAAACTCGATCCGATACGACCCGCAAGTATCTATCTGTCTCTTTATCTGTTGTCTGTCTAGTTGTGCATCACTGACATCCGTGTGATAATAATAGTCGGTATAAATATTGTTCCCTTCACTTCCACAACTATATAGTAGTAGGTACACCGTGTACATCCCCCAGGTAGCTGACTGCCACTGCAACAACTTTCACGACGCCGTCGTCGTTGTTTCAAATAAATCAATGTCTGGAAAAAATTTTAAAATCCAAAGTCTGGCCAGGATAGGTTCTGTTGGATTGGATATACGAATATACAGAACGAAGGAGGAACAACACCGGAACTTTTAATGGAGTTTTTGTGTTAACACCTCGCTCCTTATCTCCATCTAGGATCTCAACCAGGAATATCGCGCAGAAAAAAAAAACATTATCCCCAACCTCGACCATCCTTCCAAAATACAAAAAAAAAAAAAACTCACACAAGGTGCGTATACACGTTTGCAGTTAAATTTTAAAAAGAAAAACCTGCATCCAGAAGCTGTAAAATATATCTAAACCAATCTCTGGACCACCACATTGCTTATTCCCAACTTCTGTGGTGCAACTACAGTACCAACCTACCTTTCTCGCCATGGTAATTATCGAATGCCATTTGGGTGGGCTGACCACCGCCCCTTGAAAGTTACTCTCGTTCTCACATTAACAGCAGCAGCAGCAGCAACAGCAGATTCGTTCCGTTTAATGCGTCCTCTTTCTTCGAGATACACAATACTAGAACTTAGATACATTCGGGGAGCAGATGAATGACCGTCCAAAAGGCCTATAAATGAGGGTAACAAGGAGCACATAGCTAGCTAGCACCGAAGACGAGAGAACAAAAAACTTAGAAATCGTTCCGGTAACCTGTCTTGCTTGGGAAAAATAATTACAGCTCTTCATCTAATGGAAGCTCTAGCAGCTAGCTAGCTCGTATGGCATGGCATGGAAGAGAGAGTGTGTAAGCCTACCGTATAAAGTGAGTCGGTATCCAAAAGATACATGGTGCTAAATGATGTAGTACGACGGTAAAAACACGAGCGAAAATGTTCCTGTGATCTGTCTTCGCATAAATCTTTCGATTTCAGGCCTACGAACGGAAAGACCATGTGAAAAGGGGTTCCAAAGTTCAGACGAGTCGCTATATTTGCTCCTCATTCCATTTGTTCTGGTTAAGTGATTTCTTGAATCGACCAAGTTGTTGGTTGGTGGGGGAGGGTTGCGCTGAAGCTGATGGCTGCTTCTTTTGTCGAAGCAAGCTCATACGGTGGTCGATGATGGTGATGGCTGATGGTTGATGGAAACGCCAAACGCCATCCTTCCATCCATTTCCTCTCTGCTCCTGGCTATATGGCATTTAAAAAGAATCTGATCGATTGGGGTAATGTAGTTTTCTTTGTCCTGGTTCTTTTCTTCAAAATGAATTAGTTGAGTGAGAGTTCAGACAGAGTACCTACCTACATCGTCATTGAAGGTATGGTAAGAGGTATGTATTGGGGTGGTAAATCTCTTGGGATGTAAAAGACTTTTCCTGATGGCTGCGATGCGATGGCATCATGGGCATGGCATGGAAGAATGGGGAACAGAGTTGTATTAATTAGTGGAATAGAAACGAGACATGTTGTGTTGTATACAGTGTGTGTAACATGATTAGGAAGTGATTGGTGTTACCCTGATGGACGCAAATGCTTTCAATTATTCATCGACATTGAATGTTGGAGTTGGCTTTACACAAATGGATTTTGTTTAATGCACCGCAAGGTAAAATAGTAGTGGCAATCGATTCGATAGATTAATTAATTAAATTGAGTGCGAGTCCTTGTGTGTTTGAGGACATCGTAATAAAAAAAGAAATAGGTGACAACGGGTGACCAACACTTTACAACTTGGTGTTGGAAAATATGTATTGGGTTCCTGTACATTTTTATAATAATAGAATATGGGTCAGGTTTTTTTGGAATGAACTTTGATGGGATGATATTATTTATCCAACTAAGGACATATTAGGTCATCAAAGTGTAGTACCAAAGACTCTGTTGTTGACACAAAAGGTATTCTTTAAGCATTTGATGACCAAATAGGAAAGTGGAAGGAGTATTTCCGAGCACTGCTCAACAAAAAAGAAATATTAATGCAACCTGCAAGCTAACTTAGATATTACCGAGCCATAGGCCTTCATACAGATATCCAAACACCCAGCCCCCTTCCCCCGAAACCCGGCAAAAAAGGACCACGATAATACTTTCAAGAAACATCAAAGTACCCGGACTTGATGGAATTTCTGTCGAACTCTTGAGAGCGCGAGCCGACTAACCAACATATATGTTGTTAACATGCGTTACTAATTGTTAAATTTAACGAAATCGTTTTCAGGAAATGAATTATCCGTCCTCAAAGTCCGGTTTGATTTAAAAAAAAAACTTCAGTGTCTTACATTTATTTTATTAGATTTATTTTCATTATTAAGGGAAAGCCGCTGTCCAAAGCAGAAGGCTGCACTTTTCAGTAAGATGGCTGGATAAGAACTTGACTCTTAGCTTAAATTTCTCCAGCAATATAAAGTGTGGAGGTCATTTCGTGGGAAAGGACATCACTTGTTTCTTTTAAAAAATATTCACGTTTCACTTGGTTCAAATAAAATATGAGTCCATTACTTGTCAAAAATAATTGTCAAAAATGGTGGGTGGTTGTAGCTGGTTTGGGTGGTAAGACAAAAATTGTCAAAACTAATGGGTGGTTCCTTGGTGGCTGTAGGTGGGATGAGTGTTTGGTGTTGGGGGGATTTTGTATGATTGGGAGAGGGGGTGAATTGTCAAATATAGTGGGTGGTTGGTTGGCGGTTGTAGGTGGGTTGATTGGTTGGCAGTTTTGGTGGTGGGGATGGTTGGTTTGATGGGGTGCGATGAAAAAGTTGTCAAAAATGGTGGGTAAGTGGAAGGTGGGGTAGGTGGTTGGATTTGGAGGATTTGGTGTTGAGAGGGGGTGAGGAAAAAATTGTCAAAAATGGTTGGTGGTTGGTTGGTGGCTGTCGGTGTGATGGGTGGTTGGCGGTGTTGGTTGAGTGGCAAGTTGTTGTAGGTGTAATGGATGGTTGGATTTGGAGGGAGGGTGTAGTGGATGGAATGGTCAAAAATAGTTGTACTGGGGGGAAAGGGGGGTTGGGGAAAAATTGTCAGAAATGGTGTGTGAGTAGCAGGTGGTTGTAGGTGGAGTAGGTGGTTGAATTTAGTGTAGGCAGGGGAATTGTCAAAAATAGTGGTTGGTTGTAAGTGGGGTGGTAGTGCTTAGGAAGGAGGGGATTTACTTTGTGGGGGAGGAGGAAAAAAAATTCAAAAATGGTGGGCTGTTGGATGGTAGTTGTACGTGGGGGTGGGAGGTTGGTGTTCAAGGGGTGCAAAAAATTTAAAAATGGTGGGTGGTTGTAGGTGGGTTGGATGGTTGGTGGTTGGAGAGATACCCTATACACATGAAGTGTTTTGTGTACTGGTTGTCACGTAAAATTATCGTCCGTAAACCGACTTTGCAGACAACCTTTTTTTTTTTTCAGTAAATAGCCGCTTATTTTTTTGGAAATTTGTAAGTTTTCACAGTCAATGACGTGTCTATTGAACAGTCATTTTGTCAACCTACCTTATGTTCGTCGACTTCGAGAGGGTCTACAAACGCTTTATCACGATATTAAGTGGAGATTTTGTGATGCTAGAGGTATCACCTAATAAAATTGTTGCAATTACAGAAAAGTCGCATACGCATTACGTAATGTGTTTCGTTTTGCACAGTAAACAACTTTCAGATGGATTTTAAGTGTAAAATGGAGTGACACAGGGTGATGTACTAGCACCGAATTTGTTCCTACTTGCAGTAGATATTGTTATGACTGCCACGACAGTGGAGGGGGATAACAGACTTTGTGTTCAGTGGCACCTATTTCACGAATTAAGGCAATTTCTGAAAATCAAAACATAAACGAACAGACAGCATGGATGATTTGACGAAAACGATGCGAGAAAATAAGACCCCGGGTAAAAAGTCTGCGGAGGGATTCAGTTACCAGTCAGTGGGAACAGATGCATTATTTGAAGTAGACTTAGTTCCCATGTTCTCATGCTTTTCAAAATCTGGAAAATATTTGAATTCTGGTTTTACTTCTTCTTGATGAAAGTGGGGATTTTCGTAGGATAACATAACGTAGGGCTACTAAATTCCTCGGTGGACTTAGTACTCGAAAAATTATTTCCCTGCTCCGACGGTATGACGAAAACGGCTTCTTATTTTCGGAGAGTATATGATAACAGGTGGGACAACTTGTCAGCATGGGGAATTCGCCGGGTTGACCTCAGTAAGCCTCCCGGTGTTGGAATGTTCCATTTCTGAGGCCAAGTCAATGCTGGTGGCAACTTATTTGTGTGTACCAGGATTTTGTATGCCTGCCTTTTCTTTATCTCCTTTTCGATTGTGTTAGAAAGTTGTTTGATTTTGCCTTTTTAAAGGGTTTATCAGAGTCTCTCTTTTAAACTTTATTTTACAGCTAGGGTGGTCATGCTCTATTTATTTTTATTTCTTGTATTTTTCACTTGATTTCTTCCTCGGATTTTCGAACTAGTTATACAGGGTATAATCGGTATAAGGTGCATCAAAAAGTTTGAGCGAGTATGTTGAGCTAAGACAAACAAATCGTGTATCGTCTATTCCCCTCCGTTTAGACGGGAGGAGTTATGCATTCGTCGAAAAAAAAAAACTTTTGAGATAACAATCAAACATGACATTACGATGATAGCGAAGACGAAAAAAGATTGTCTAAAAATTCTGTCCGTCTGTATGTCTGTCTGTCTGTCTGTCTGTATGTATAGAGACCTACAGCCCAAACAGGTGGGCCGAATTGCTTCAGACTGGGTATATAGATTTTTTTAGGTACAGAGGGGAAATTGAAGTTTTTTTTAGCTCAAAAAAAAAATAACTGTACCTGCCACATAACCGTCACGTTAAAGCTTATATTTCTCAAAAACGGCTCTTATGATTTTAATTTAAAAAAATCGGTGTAGCTTTTTAGGCACAACCAATCATATGGCCGAACAAAAATTCTAAAAAATTTCTGAGAACGGTACTTTCCATGGGACCTTTTTTTGCTTTCGACTATCCCGAAAACGGCTCAACCGATACTTTCAAAATTGCACGCATACGAGTACATTAGTATATACATAGGTGTAGGTAGCTCAATTTATACTGCATACCAATACTTTTATAATTTTTTTTTTGTATTTTTAAAAGCATTAAACAAAAAAAATTAAAAAAAATATTTTGAAAACAGCTTATTAATTTTTTTTCCAAAAAATATAAGTAAATGTATTTTCTGAATAGGTACATATGAATTGGAGATTTTGAATAATTTTTTTTTTAATTTTTTAAAAAGTTTTTCAAAAAAAACTTTTTCTCAAAAACTGCTCCACAGATTTCTATTAAAATTTATTCACATAAATTCAAATTTACCCAAGAAGTATTTTTTTAAGAATTTTCAAAAATTTATTTGTATCAAAATCTCAAGCCCCACTGTAACACATTAGAGCAAGTTCATGCGTCCGAGTCGTGCATTTTATTTTTGTATACTATATTATTAGTGATTCAAAGCAATCAACTTTTACCATTTTATTTAAAGCCTATCATTTAAATTTAAAAGTAAAACTTTGGTTCGACCTGAAAAGTTAACAACTTTAAATTTTAGAGTATTCACTTTGAAGTTTAGTATGATTTGCGATTATGTTAAACAAAATTCAACTGTAACTTTAAAACTGAAAGATCAGTTGTTAGCTTTATTTTTGAAGTATTTATTTCGGAGGGAGGTACATAGCTGGGAAGGTATATTATGATTGTTAATTGAAATTAAAAGTTTAAATTTAAAGACTAAGACATCATACTCTTACTATACAAATTGTATCGTTTCATACCAGCTTTTTTGTGACTCAAACATCAATCCTTTTGAGTTCTGTTCATTTGTTTCAGACATTTCTTTTTGTTAAATCAGAAAACATTAATCAAAATCACAGAAAAAAAAAAACACTTATCATGTTGCTGAAAATCCCTTCTCACATTTCGCCATCCCAATCAAGTATTTGTCTTTGCTTAAGTAAAAACGGAAATAGTTAATTAATCTGCAAATAAAAGTATATAATCATAGAAAGACCTATTGAATCCCAATTACTGGTAATTACCCATCATACTCCCCAAAATCACAAATCACCTGGAGTATTGCAGAAAATATACTCTATAGAACCTTAAAAAGGATATCCGCCCATCAATCAGCAGGTTGTAGTTCCTACCTTATAGACGTTGATGAAGAAACCTATTCACAATTGCAAACATTTCAATACTCATTAGGGTCGTCCTCTTCCACGTTGTCCCGCATATAATGATTGTGTACATCCCAGACATAAGCGATTGTCATTAATTGAAAAGTCAAATTGAAACTGTTTCATTGGCAATGTGTCTGGGAAGGATTCTTTTATGCTACATACCTATATCCTCCTACAACACCCGACCCACCTATACACATAGATAGATAGATATTTGTTGCTCCATCAGAATCACCATCAAGTTGCTCTGGCTGATGCTGGCTCACACTGACACACATTTTTGTGTTCAAGCGAGAGAGCTATTCAATTCCAATTGAATGTGCTGTGCATGTCGTCCTTGTACTTCTTGTTCCATGTCCTTTTTCTTTTTCTTTTTTTTTCAATTGAAACGGATCGGATATATGGTGAATTGCAGATGTCATTTGTTTGCGTTCTCTTTAAAAAGCAAGTGACTGATTGATTTTTTCCTTTGCATGCTTGACTCGCCCCCTCGCCGCACTACTCCCGTGCAGCAGTGCCCAGTTCTTTTTTTTTTTGTATACCTATACGAATGTTTCCTCCTTGGCTTTTTGTTCTGCTGCAATTTTCAATTCCTTTCTGATTTTCCATTTTTCCCAATTGAAAGAGCGAGCGAGGAAGCGAGCTGAATGAATTCTCCTGGCTCCTGCTCCTGCTTTATTTGGCTTGAATTCTCATTCCCATCGGGCATTGGTTCCGTTTTGTCGGGTTCCTTTTTTTTTGTTTTTGACTTTTTCAGTCTTTGGTAAATTTTTTATTTCATCGTATCCTTGCATTTTGCATTTTTACCATCGACATCCGATCGGACATTGTGTCAGGACGAACAGTATTTCAATTTGGAACGGAGTACGGACACACACATTGGAACCTTTCAAAACAAAAAAAAAGGCAAACAGATCGGAAACAATTAATCATCGGGAATGCGGAACAATAAATTTATACACCTTAGCCCCGAGGTGAGGATATTAGTTTATGGAATATCCCACAGAACTAACTTCAAGGATACAAGCTGAAGCAAAAGAATAAGGAATAACCGAATCAAAAGAATTCATCAACAACAACAACAATAAAAAAAAATTACCCTCAGACTTGTGAAATGTGATAAATGCGGTGAACAATTACACGTATCCTGCTAGCCTGACAATGCACAATGGACAACAAGGTAAAGTGAGATTTTATTGCACTCTTCTTCCGGCCCTGCCAATGTCCATCCATTACATGGTGGGTAACTGGTAATGGTATTTGTATCATCTCTTCCAATCCAACCTTTGGTGTGGCTTCCTTTTATCTTTTCGCCGCATCTTGTGCATCTTTTGTGCAATCGTAAGATATACGTCTATGGTTCGTTCTTCCTGTATATAACTCGGCTGGCTCTCCCTTTTTTTTTTGGTCGTCGTCGACCAGATGTGTGGTTTGATTTGGTTAAGGATCTTCGTCCTTTTTCCTACGTTCCGGACAAAGCATTGTTATCCAATTTTGCGACAATTGGTTTTTTGCTGTTGCTGTTGCTGCTCCTGCTACTACTACCGGGGCCGGGGGCGCATTTATGAGAATATGTGGAAAATTGTCAAAATGTCCTTTTTGTTTGTTTGGAAAGGTAAAGGAAGGTAGGTAAGAGTTAAGGTTTATTTGTGTGTGCGCAAGGACTTTGCAAACAAGTCAGTTGCATTGCATTATTCAGTTTTTGTATTTTATTCTCCTTCCGGGGGGAAAACATCTGCAATTGGATTGTTGTTTGTGATTTTTGTTTTCCTTATTTGTATCTCTCTTTTGTCCTGTTTGTTTGAGTAGGTTTTTTTTTTCTTCCTTGTGACTCACAAACAACGAATTAAGGATGTTTCTTCTGTATTTTTTTTTTGACAAATAAACGGAAGAAAATTGTTTGTTAATGAAAGTAAGCCTATTTGATACAATGTTGTTCAATAGGAGAGATATCATGTTAAAAAGGAAGGTAATGCAGGATTACATGGCTATTAAGCAAAAAGGATATCAATGAAATTGTGTGAATGGATCGTGTATTTTTTTTGAGATTGATGTTACATTTTTTTGTTAAGAGCAATTTGTCAAGAATTGTGTTGTGTTGAAGGTAAAGGTGTTAAGAAAAACAAACAAAAGGACAAGGAATGCATTTTTATAAAAGGATATAGAAAAGTACGTAAATAAGAATTAAATGACAAGTGCAAATAATGGGCATGAGATCGTTAATCAATATTAGGCAATAATGTTTTTCATGGTACGTTTTTGAAGCGAACATCCGTCCGGTTAGAAAATTGTAAAGAAAATAAAAATGTTTTTGTCGGCAAAATTGTGCGTCAATTTTTTTTAAATAACTGGATATCAATCTTTGACTGAAAATACCGATTATCGGAGAATTCTAAGAATCCAAAAATTTTAGGGAATTGATTTGTTTCTGTAACTTAACACCTCAAACGTAGTCTTTTAAACTTACATTCTCCCTATGAAAGGGACGTTGATACTTTTTTCTAATATTAAACGTCTAGTAAGCAGACAATAATTTGTATTGCAACCTTTATGTGAAGTAGGGGGACTCCTTGCTTAATTATTTCTGCCGAAAGTTTATTTCGTGGCAAATTTATACTGGGATTAACAGAATTGTAAAGCTTCCTGCCTGTGCTAGTTCTTCGTTTCCAATTTAATTTTCCAATCACGGTCATTGTCATTGATAAAAAAAAAAAACTAAAAAAAAGGAATGTTATTGCAATACACTTCTAAATTGCATTGAAATAATTTTTTTGCTGTGAACGAGCAAATTTTTTCCACAAAAAAAACTTAGTTGTCTGTAAAGTCTGTTTACGGACGATAATTTTACGTGATAACCAGTTAACGAAATAGTTCATGTGTAGGTTGTATCTCTTTAATCACCAACAACCCACCCCACTTACAACCACCCACCATTTTTGACAATTGTTTTCTCCTCCCCCCCAAACAGTAAATACCCCCTTCCTTACCACCAACAACCACCAACACCACCTACAACCACCACCAACCATCCACACTGCCTACAAGCATCAACCAACCAGCCACTATTTTTGACATTTAGCTCCCAAAATCCAAATCCAACCACCCACTCCACCTACAACCACCTGTTACTCACCCACCATTTTCTATCATATTTTCTTCCCTCTCCCCACAACCACATTCACCAACCACCACCACCCAACCAACAATTTTTGACAATCCCCCCACCCATCCCCCAAATCCATCCACCCACCCCATCTAAAACCACCTTCAGCTCACCCACCAGTTTTGACAATTTTTTCATCGCCCCCAATCAAATCAACTATCCCCACCACCCAAACCGCCGACCACCCAACCCACCTACAACCGCCAACCAACCACCCACCATATTTGACAATTCCCATAACAAATCCCCCGCAACACCAAACACCCATGCCACCTTCAGCCACCAACGAACCACCCATTATTTTTGACAGTTATATCTTCACCACCCACAGCAACTACAACCACTCACCATTTTTGACAATTTTTCTTCTTCCCGACACTTCCCCCCCCCCCCCTCCATCGCCTCCCACACCCACCACCACTTCCAATCACCAACCACCCAACAGCCTCCCCTCCCACTTTATCGACTTTCTAGGCTATCAAAATCAAAGCAGCTTGGTAACGTGACTGTGACTGTGACATTTTTTCGTGCGTGCTGCCAATATATTCCAAACCGATTTATTAGACATTATCACGTCAAAAAATAAAATTGGTAAACAAATTTTTAAATGGAAAACAGTTTTTGAAGGTGGAAATGACTTTATGGGTCCGTCTTGAAAATTATTTCTTTATGAATCGTGCTACAAACAACAGGAACTGTCAATGGGAACCATTATTTGAAGATGTTCAAATCCCATTTAAAAGCATTCGGCTCAAGCAAGATAGAGCAACTGCACATATAGCCAGACCAGTTATGAAACTCCACTTGACTGCATCAGACTTTTTTTTATGGGGTTATGTCAAGCAAGAGGTGTACAAAACGAAACCCAGAAATTTGACTGAATTGAAGCAGTCTATTTAGACAATAGCTGAGGCGATTGTAATGAACAATTTTCTGACCAGATGCCGCATATGCGTGGGTGAGCGTGGAGATCATTTGCGGTCCATAATCTTTAAAAACAGAACAATGGTGTAGCTGCAGGTGTAGTACGTAGCACTGTCAAAATTAAATGAACTTTATTCGTATTTCACGGCTAAACTGTGAAGTTGCAGCTGCAACACAGAAGTAGCTGAAGTACAAGACGACTCAACTTTAACTTCACACATTCAATATTGCAATACTTAGCCGTCAAACAAAATTTCTTCACTTTTTGATATCGCATTATGTTGCCACCGCTCAAAAAAGGCTCGTCTCGATTTAAGGTGAAATTCCATCGCAATGCTTCAAAAGGCATCTATAAAATCTTGACAGGAGACATATGTGTAGTATGAACCCAAAGCATAAGAAAATATACTGTATGGCCAAGTAAAATGGTGGAAATTGTTGTTGTTCCTTCCCATGGTATTGTAGAGCTTAGTTTTTCGTCGATAGATGGCGCACCTCAAGTGGTTATACAATAGTTTATATATGCAATGGTATGGCTCTTCCAAAAAGATCCAAATCCAACACTTCGCGCACAAAGCATACTTCAGAGCAAATAACAGCTTGCTTTTGTTTCCTAAATTATAAGCCAAAGTACTATTAGAGCAACGCTGAAGAAGAAATTCCTATTGGCGCTCCCAATAGGCAGCAATCTTCAGCTTCGTGAATTGTACTGAAATTTATAGATCGCTTTAAAAAACATAAGCGAGAGCTACAGTACGTTTGCAGCGAACTGTTGGATACCCTATTCCCCATATTTTTGTATGTGTATGCGTCTGCCTCCCGCAAACAGCCGATGTTTCAGTTTCAGAAACAATATTCTTCTTAAGCAGACAGAAAAAAATTCAATTACATTAATTTTGTGTGGTGTGATGTTCAATTAGTACTGGCACAGTAAAAAAGGGGTGCGCTACGCCCAAAGTTAAAACTTTTAATTGCCAAGGCAATTAGTATGAGCTCAGTGACATTCAATTTTATTCTTGCAGATCGATTTGAACAAAACAAGAGAAAACTTAAATTTTTAAAAATTAGATTTTGAATGGAAATAGCGTTTATGGGTGTTTTTAACAATTCTTGAACCACACTCTACTACGTAACAAAGAAATATAAATCTAAGTGTTCATCTTTTTACTTCAAAACTGCGACCGATAGTTAAAAAACGTTAAAAAATTAATGCATTATACGACTTTTGACAGAAACGCCACTTAAAAGTGGGCGTATCTTAAAAATTTGAAGCACTAACTGAGCTTTGATCAGTATTTAGGCATATGTGTAAAACTACAGCTTAATCGAAAAGCTTTTAAAGAATCTTACCTGAACAAAGGAATTTTATTAAAATTCCGCCTTCAAAAGTGGGCGTATTGAAAAAATGTACACAAGAAAATGTAGAGACATATTTCTCAAAAAACGAACGGAAGGAAAAAGGTTTAAATTGAATATTGGAAGTACCTGAAATATTTGAGACTACGTTTTTCGTTCTTTCATGAAAAGTGGGCGTAAGCCACACCCAAAATTCAAAAATTTCATTTCATACACAAACTTTTTAGTTTCTATTAAGAGACGCAAAATTGCGGAATCATTATAAATACCGTTTATTTACAAAAACAATTTTTTAATAGTTTCTAGTGAAAAGTCAAAATCAAATTTTTTGATTTCATACACAAGATGTTTATGGGCAAGTAATACCCACAAAATTTAATGTTTTTCGCATTAATATAACAATTGTTATTTTATAAAAACAATATTGAAGGTTTTGTATGGAAAATGGGCGTCAGCCACGCCTAAACTAAAATATTTTTATTTAATTGGAAGAAAGTTTACCTAAAGCTTACGTGTGTAAAATTTTAGCGTAATGCTTTTATTGTAACTGTACAAAAAACATAATTTAATTTTACCAAATTGAGGTTGTTCAACAAAAATGGCGATTATGTGCGTGTTTGTGGGCGGATTTTGCCGGTTCAAGAACTTAGCCTTACTCTTGAACCAAAAATTATATATACCAAATTTCAGCTTTCTAGCTCAAAAATTGCGACCTCTAGAGAGTATACATACGGACGGACGGACGGACGGACATGGCTAAATCGACTAGGCTTTTGATTCTGAGTCAGAATATATAATACTTTTCTATACCTAATGGTATTATTTCTCTATGTTACAAACTCCACACCAAATACAATATACCCATTCTATGGAATAGGGTATAACAAAATATATGTAACCATGTTTTTGTTCACACAGAACACTTTTTGGTCCTTCGAGCTGGATGATTCAAAGGATATTTCTTCATTTTTGTTTGTTTTGCGACCATGGTTATATTATAGAAGTATCGATTTTTGACCTTTTTATATTAAACGCCAAGGAATCTGCACAAAAATCTGTAGTGCTGCGGCTAAAATGGGGACCGAATACTGAACTTTAAAGAAAGTTTAAGTCAACTTCAACTACACCTATCGTCAAAACAAAGTGGAGTTCAATAGAATCGTATTCCTCGTGTTTCTCCCAATTCTATCGGTTAACCTGAGACCCTAACATTTTAAGAACTCAACACACTTCTTGTCCAAACAGAAGCATGTTTAAATTCGAGGCTTCCTTGACCTTTGTCTGACACCTTCAATGACTTCGCCAAATTGTCTAGAATCAGAAATAAGTTAAAAGAAGGTTACTCACTTGGATATAGGTGAAGAATATTGCAAGCAACTCTCAATTCGTTCTGGAAGTAATGGAGGGGCCAGTACCTGCCTCGTCTTCAGCAACGACCGAAATGGTTACACAATCGTGGATTTAACCTCAATAGAACTGTTTGTATAATTTTTTTTTTTTTACAAAAAATCAGACAAATCAACACCCGACTGGCTTTTTCACGAACTCAAACAAAAGTCTAAACGAAGTAAGGACTTCGACCTCATCGCGTCACCTTCAGATAGAAAACAGTGGAACAAATTCAGTACAGTATGGATTCAATATCTTCTGCTTCAGTAATTTCGAAAATATTTCTTCACAAAAGATAGTTAGTAAAAATTGCTTTGATTCTGACCATTTGCAGAGTTCAACAGAAAAGTTAAAACTTTCTTAAATTTACAACCGAAATGCACTCAACCTTTCACGATCCAGCTCACTTTACATAATATTATCCTTTGTACTCCCTTAAAATTCCTTTTTTTTTTTCATTTATAAAAAAATGTTCATAATTTGTCTTCCAAAGATAACCGCTTAATCCTTGACTTATCCTGAATAACGATGATTTTATTTTAAAAATATTTTCGAACTTCGATTAATTTAAAGTTTTTCCTTCTTTCTTCTTTTGATATCAAACACTCTCCTTATTCGCTCTGTCCGCCAAAATGGTAAAGATGTTTTGGCATGTTGAAAACTAAGTGAATAGCTCCAAGGAGCAAGGAAAAGAAGAAATTCCTAAATAATGAAAACTTTTGGCCGGTAACGTGTAAAGTTCAAACTTAATCCATAAATCATATTGCATGTTGAATTGAGAAGTCTTAGTTGCATAGAGTGCGTGTGAGTGATGGTTTGTTCAGGCCTTTTAGAATTATTCCGCTCCAAGAATCTATCGAACTGCTGGATGTGATGGAGAAATATTCCCTATGTCCATTGATTCCAGAAAAGAAGAAGATTTCTGATTTGAATCCTGTGCAAGTTTACAACGGTTAAGTTTGAAACAGGGATCTCGTGAAAGAAATTTTAGAGTATAAAATTGTAAGCCATGGCTTACTCGTGAATACCTCTCAAAAGCTTAGCCAAATAATTCTATCAATCCTGACAAAAACTTCGTTTCCTGGTCGACCAATCCCCACAACCCAGCACTGCGATTCTTCCCCACCTAACAATCTCACATATGACCGTGGCTAAAATGCATTTCACTATCTTTCCCCGAATAATTAAGAGTTTTTCCCCGGCATTTTTTCGCCATTGCAGAGACACAATTAAGGATTCCTTAAAAGACCATTAGTCTCATGTGTGTTGCGTGGTTTTTATGTGTGGTCCAAGTCCAACCCAATATATAGCATGGCAGAGTTTATTTCCTGTGAGTAGAATATTGGAAGTGGCAAGTAAAGGAACTATAATATTTCTTTAATGCGAACAAAAAAATCTATAGAATCATCAAGTCTATGGCCATTAGTATCACATGTGGCCATTAACACCTCATTTATGCTGACCGTAACAACCTTAAAGGGGATTGAAATTTTTACCGGATGGCCATTGTTTTTATTTTCTAAAAATAGTTTTTCCTAGCGCCGCCACTGCCCGCCGCTGACATAATTTAGGGGTTGCCTTGAGTTATGTGTTGTTGCAATAAACGATGAGGGGTTCAAGTCTAATGAATCTATTTTTGGTTTTTTGGGGAAGTTTTTGATGGAAAACATTGCCGAATTAGTTAATTAAAATGAAAGCTATTATGATTATGTGTTTGTGGCAGTAATATCAGTTAAGGCAGACTAATCTTTGAACATTAGTTACCTATGCAGTCGTGCACGAATCTCAGATATTAATCAAGCATTTCAAAAATGCAATACGAACACTTTAGTTACATGATGATTTAGTTACAGGGAAGGATATTTTAAGGGTGTCCTTAGTTAATTACTGTGCTTATCTTATGAGGGATCAAAGGAAAACTTTATTAGAATTACGTTTTGAAAACTTAAATGCACGACTGAATCGCACACACATGTTCTTTAGTAGAATTTCGATATAGTGAACTAGTCAAAGCAAGGTCTGTTCACTATATCGAGCTTGGAACATTGAAAGGACTTTCCAGAGTAAGAATTTGATTTAATTTTTCTAAAGTTTAGGAATAGCGAAGAAATGGATTATTGTGATGCAGATGTATAACCGAATTGAAGACGATTTGTCTACGAAATAAAGCTGGAAGAAAGAAAGTGTGTTCACTATATCGGGATTTTCATAGTTTACTATTTAGAGTAGTCTGCAAAAAAAAAGTTTCGTATTCACTATACTTATTCGAGCATGGATTGTCATATAAACTGATAGAAAATAATTGGTTACGTCGTTTTCGAGATAGTAGGATAGGAATTAACACTTTTTGCAGTTGGATATTAATACTCCAAACCCACGGACTATCTTGTTTCGAAAATGTTCGGTTAGATTTGAAGAAAAATAAGCTTTTAGCAGCTACCTTTATATTATGAGCTGATTCTTCCAACCTGTCTGTCGGTCTGCATGCCTGTATGGCTGTTTCTATGGCCAGCTATAGCCTAAGTGGCTGAATCGATTTGCCTCGAACTTTGTATTTATAGAGGATTTTTTCAGAACATTATTTAGTCCTTAATATAACCTCGAATTTGTTTCTAAAATATGAGGGGTAAAGTTAAGAGCAATTTCATAGATGCTGAGACCGAAACTGCACTCAAAACATTGAAGAGCGAGCGATTCTAATCTCAAAATATCTGTCACAAAATCACACATGGAAGATTACTGAATGAATAAATCAATTATGAAAGTGGTCCTCAGCCAAAAATGATTCTACGGACTGAGCATTGTGCATATCATAAAAGACAGTTCGAAACAACGAAAGAAGAGGTCGTTGAAGAAATCAGTCGAAGAATCACTCTTGCCAGTCACTGTTTCTTCGAATTTAAAAGGCATATCTTAACAGCATAGCCCTCTCTTAAAGGACCAATGAGACACAATTCAAGACTCAAAGTATCCTAGTCCTGCTGTATAGGGCTGAATCGTGAACCCTGACAAAATCATTTTAAAATCAGCTGGGGTGCTAAGGGAAAAAGATTTCTTGGTTGATATTCGGTCCTGTATATCAAAAGAGCATGTAGGAGAAGATTCAATGACGAATTGTACAGCGACATTGACCATTGATCAGAAAGGAGAAAATATAGCTTCTTAGATAGCTGGGGTATGTGGAACGAATACGCAGCAGCCCGCCGAGTCTTCAATTTTTATACTCAGGGCCAACGCAGTATTGGAAAACTCCATCTAAGGTTTTCTCGATATAGGACGACCTCAGACAACTTGGCGTTCGTAACTGGAGGAAACTGGCTAGGGACCGGACTAGCCCTAGGGGTATGTTGTGGTTGAGGCCGTGCTCCACAAAAGACTGTCTGTGCCACCTTAATGATGTTGACAGAATAGGGTTCATAAAAAGAGAAAAGTGCACTGCGACCTTTAAGAGCTATTGCGTCCCCCGTTTTAAACTTTGCGAGAGGTTTCCCTGAACAAATTGGAGCTGTTTCAAAAATTTTTTACATCAATTCAAGATTTTTTTCCTGGCAATGGACGATGTGATGGCTGAAAAACTTCCGGACCGGACCGAAAAAGTGTGATGCAGACATCATGCTACGACAATGGCGTTGGACAAACTATACACTAAGGAAACATGAAAACCCAAAAACAACTTGGATGGCCTTTGTTTCCAAAGAAGCTCGGAGTGCGAAGTGAGAAGCAGAATTAGTAATCTAAACAAGGTTTGTTAATACAAATGGCATTAGCTTTCAAGCCAAATGCCATCTTCCACATTGAACTTCTGGCTGACAAACTGCCCATGCACCATCATTCACTTCCTAACTCAGTCATAATTTATTTTCTTTCATTAATTCTGAAAATCAGCTTATAACTTCCTTTTTCGGTCAATAACCGCATATTGCTGTATTGCAATCATAATTGAATATCTCTCCCCCTTCTTCTACTTCACAATAATTACATTTATCGTTATTTTGGCTTTTAATCTCCCCTCTTGCATCTCAGCCTGGCCCTGGCCATTTATCTAATGAAGAACTTTCTGCCTTTCCATCATCAAAAATTTGCCAAATGGATCTATCGATCCTAATAAACAGAAGTATTTCGTCCTTTGATACTGAGCCAGCTTATCCTCCGTCGCGTCGTCCGCCCGCCATGAGCATGACCATATGCATGCACTCTCAACAAAATACCCTGTCCAGAAGAAAAAAAAAAAAACTGTCATAATTCATTAGGCCCCCTCGCACACTGTCTGTGCAGTCTTTCCATATCCGATACTAGACAATTGATAATTACAATCCTTGGAACGAAGGATTACTTAACCCAAGGGGCATGCCGACCACCGCCATTGCCACCGCCACCATCGCATCGCCTCTAACTGTTCTTTGGCTTTTCATATATAGTTTTAATGGAACATTTACGATACCACATGGGTCCATCCCCCTAAATGGCCACAAAGGTACTTTGTCAGAGTCTGAGGGGCCAAACTTTGCTGCTGCTGCTGCTGCTAGAGTGCCAGGATATGGCTCTGTTCTATTACTACAAAACAAATAACCATAATTCATCCTCAACAATCCCACAGGAATGTTGTCGTCGTCCTCTTCGTCGTCATTCATTTTTAGCTTAGAAAAAGGGAAGAACTACGAAACGCAAATGTTGGCACAGTGCGCAAGGTTAGAGGTTATGTTTTTGTTCCTTGCTTATCCTTCCAAAAGCAGGGGAGATTTTCATTATGAAAGAACGCTAAGCCGTGAAGAAAAGAAGCTGACATACCACATGATCTCACAATAATGCTAACTGCGTCTAAGGATTTCTAAATACAAAAAAAAAAAAGACTTGGTACTCGTATTAAAAAATATTATTATTCTTCAACAACCCCTTTAGAGGCGATATCCTCACGCGGATACGCCAATCTTCAAGCATAAAGAATTAAACTTGAAAAAAGTGACTTCGAACACATCACAACTTCTTGGAATAGTATTGTCCTTGAAATTCTTTGTGGCATATTGGAACGGGTGGATTTTTTTTTTTTTTTTTAATTTGAATACTTTTTTTTGCCTCTAGTCTTGGGTTTTTCAAGTTTGAATGAAAAGTTTTTTTTTTGACTTTTTCTTTACGATGATGATGAGGGGTTGAAGGATTTAGGTTTTTTCAAAAGGATTGCGTTTTTAATCAGACTTTTACGATGATGTATTGCATTTGCACAAAGGATTTGTGGAAGTAATTGTGGTCTATTGCAAAGCTCTTGAATAGGGCATTTTGGAAATATCGAGTACGCAGGGTGATTGTTGGTTCGTACAAAAAAGAGGGGAATAGAGATGCCGAGGTGAGTTTTTTTATTGCAGTTTTGGAAAGTTCAAATGTATGAATTTAAAATGGGTTATCAAAACAATACCAATAAGTGAGTGTGCATTATTGGCTGATGGTATGGTATGGTTTAAAATTTAAAAAAATGTTAAAATTTAAGAAGCCATCGGAATCTCCACAAGCAAACACATTCTTCAGCGTGATAATAGTCGGTTATAGTTTCATTTAAATGCTTAGTGGTTTATTGGGTTTTACTAAGTAGACTATCTTTCTTGAAGGTAAAATGTCGGACCCAAAGTACATCAGTGTGAAGGGAAAACTCCGCTATCTTCCGTGACCGAAAAATACCTCCTATAGACTGAATTTAACACTCCACAACTAAGTTGTGCTCCCGCCACTCACGTATGATTTACAATGTTTGAAATTAAAGCAAACGTATGAAAAATACCCCCTTGCGAAAAATTGACCACGACCGACCTATGTAACTTGTATGACAAGTTCAATAGATAGACCCTGAGAACCACTTCAGAAAGGCAATATCATGCAATGTTCCAATACGATCGGGAGGGAGGAAGAGGAGTGGTAGGCCTAAAATTCGTGGTACAAACAAATGCCTCCAGAAATGGAACAATCCAAGGCCAGGAGCCTTGCCGAAGCTTTCTGAGGTCAACCCGGCAAACCCCAAAGGCGGATCCCTTGTTTGAAGCAGACAAGTAGGAAAGTTTTGATCCACTTAGGATCATTTCGGCACCGAATAGAAAGAATAAGAAGAATAAGAAGACGAGCAATTCTGGAGAAAAAAAATCGAAATTTGTTAGATTCTAGCGCTTGATATTTCAAAACATTTTATTAAGTCTCCCACCAGGCTCTCTTATCAAAAACGAGTGCATTTGGTATCGACGAACCCCTTTTTCGATTTATTAGAAATTACCAGTTTGACCGTTTCATTTGCGTTGTCTTAGACGGTTTTCAGTCTCAGATTTTCAAAATAAATGCGGGTATGCCTCATGGCTCCATTCTGTCTCCGACACTATTTCTCATTTGCATCAATAATCTCTTGTTCAAGATTTTAACCTACTTAATTGTTTTGCTGACGAAAGAGAGGTCTCTGAGCTTTATAATTTTTATTTTTCAAATCACTACCCTATTCCTCGATTCAGAAAAGATCCTCAGTATAGGTAGAGGATAGAACCCTTAGGGAAACATTTGTGGCACCTTAACATCATAGTAACGTTTCTTATTTCATCAAAAGCACCCTCCCCTCAAATGATTTCCCCTTTACAATCGCATCGCTAGAAATGCGCCCCAATTTACAAGTGACGGTACTGTTTAGTATGGAAACTCATTTCTTAGCCGCACTACAAGAATGTGGAATGCTTTACCTTGCTCTGTTTTTCCCTCCTATTACGAGTTGCACACTTTCAAAACCAATATGCACACTTATCTCCTATCAAATTTTCCTGTATTAGTACATGACAAGGGTTTTAATAGCTACCTACGTGAGTTCGTACACATTATACAAAAAAAAAGTGCGTCCGTACAAAGTACACATGTCAGAAGTGAAACTTCTTTGGCAAACTCATTTTAATTTTGTTGCACTGCATCAACCGACCAGGGTAGCTTCTTAAGGCCGCTTACCCGCCTAACACATTTAATATTATACACATCACATTTTTCATATCAAACTTCCAGCGCTCATTTAACCACATACTAAGTCACATATCTGCTACCCACCAATGTATTTAAAACCATCAACCTGACTGTGACTTCCTACAGTGGATATACGAATCACTTTTGTCTACTAAGACACACATAATGCATACCGTCCCTGCTACCCACCGATCTATTTTTAACCATCAGCCGCCGACCTACCCACAGTTGATATGCAGAACCGATTTGTGCTATTATAAAACAAACCTAACCTTACCTACAGCTCTCTCTCCCCATGGCACTGTGCGTGAAGCGACGTTCGCTCTATCTCACTCTCTCTCTCTCGATCTTTTTCACTCACTTGCTTCCTACTCTCGCTCCATGGCTATGTGATTCATGCTACGTTCGCCCTTTCTCACTCTCTGTAAATCGGTCTCAACCACTCTCTACATTTTCGGCGACGGAAGTCACGCTTATTTCCGCTGCATCAGTAAAAATTTTACCCCCATGCGCCTAAAGAAGTTTCACTTCAAAAAACTGCTGTATTGAAGTAGGTAGCTACTCAGTTTGGAATTGCAGATCAAACCCATCTGCTTCTTCGCAAAAAATATTTTCAAGCTAAATTGAAAAAAATATTGCATTTTCAAAACTTATTTCACGCATATGGCAACCCCGGTCAGGAAAAACACATCAACACTTTCAATTTCAATCCCACTCTTGAACATGGGCATGGTTTCTAATGACTCGCAATTACTTTTGTTGGAAAAGTTTCTTCTTCGATTGTTTGACTCTCCCTTCATCGCATCCAATTGCGTAGCTGAAATACCCAAGCCAAACGCTTCCAAGTAATCTATCTCTGCGTCTGGGTGTCTTAACATTTTGACATTCGACTCTTCAACTGCCAACCCGGTTCAATAATGATACTGATCGATCTCTAGATGAATCGTTGAAGTGCCTGCCGCCTTCCCATTTTTTTTTGTACTTAATTCGAATATGTGATGGTTGGGTTGACGGTGCTTCCATCTCTAGACCGACCTGTATCACATGAATCGACTTTATGAGATAAACCCTTTCATTAAAGGCGAATTGATTAAATGTTTTGGGCATTAATTCGAAATGATATGTTCGGAGTTAAGAAAGGATTGGGATGATAATATGATGAACCTGATTTTTTGGGACCACACTAACGCAACACAACCACTGTTGTCGGTTTTCTTTTAATAGCCATGGTTTTGTTGGAACCTTTTCTTTGGCTATGTTTGTCGTCGTGCGTCGTATCGTCGTCGTCGTCTGATGGAGCTGAGGGGAATTCGAACTGAAAAACCAGCAGCCACAATGATGATGGTACCCTTTTCTTCTTCCATGACGACGACGACGACGACGACGATGACGATGAAGTTGATGATGATGACGCAAGGAGACATGAAAAATCAATTTGTGTAATTTATTCGATCGACGGATTGATTAGTCTTGCCTGTGTGGAGATGAATATCTTTGTATCTCTACCTGCGTGTTCAGCAAAAAGAGATACAGATAACCCTCCTCACTCTTTTATAATATGTAGATATAAAGATCGATCAGAATCTGGACTTTGTCCGAACTCCGAAGAAGAACCCAGAACAGAACCCTTTCCAATGAAAAGAATTCATTGCTAATTGACGGGCATATTTGAAAAACACCGAAATACTTTTAAACAAACACTCTCGAATGCCTGTTCTTTTCAAATTCAAAGGAATTCATTGATGGTCATCATTATTAGTAGGCAAGGCATAGGAGGATATGGGAAACGGATTTCTGAATCCTTTCACAGTTCCCACACCGCCGAAAATGGACTAAAATTATGATCGTCCATCAAAGTCTCGGGCTGATGCGAGTTTATGTTTCGAAAACAAACAGGACACAAAAAAAAAAAAAAATTGACAAATGATTGTGCACTTGTGTCAATGTGGATTATGTACATGATGCACTCCCATAATATCCGTATCCTGCTGGGATAGTACCTATCATGGCGGAACCCCCGGAATATGAGTGTGTTATTGTTGTTGTTGGTGTCTGCATGCATGAGTTAGCAGATCTGTCGAATACGCGCGTTAACACGATGACAATATTTGGAGTTGTAGTTGAGGAAACCCTCCTCCCTGTCCCTATACTATTTTAAGCAAGTCCTTATGAATGGGTTTGTTTTTGGTTTGGCAGGGGGGTTGTGGGTTGTATATTATTTTTGTATATGACGTTGTGTTGATGTAATCCTGAAAAACATTATTGTAAGTCTGTGACTTAAAATGCAGAGTAGTAGTGGTTGAAGGGAACGAAAGTAAACGAAGAATATAGCATTTTCTGTGTTGTTTACAGAGTTGCCTTTGACTACACTGAAAAAAAAATTATAACATTTAAGAAAGTTTTTTGTGAGGGCCTTAAAAACAGAAAGTTATAAAATTTTAGTTTATCCTTTAAATCAGGTGCCCACGAAATACTTTTGGAATGTAGCCAATTGTGTGGAACTTGATAGTAATTATTTATGTAAGCTTATTTTTCTCGAAAACGACAGTAGCTATCGTGATTAAACTTCTACATTATTAACTTTTTTAAATTCTGTCGAACAGTAATAAAAACGATATTAATTAATTTTTTTTTAACATGAAATTTTGAGGAGGAAAATAGTGTTCTCAAAAAAAAAAGTATCGGAAAGTATTAAATAAACTTGAAGTTAATGAAACTATTTTAAAACAATTTTTGGAAAATGTGTGTTTCAAAATATTTTTTAACGTAAATCCATTTCGTTTAAATTACTCGAGTCAACCAAAATCATATTTCCTTAAATTATACCGTAAAGATTTTTTTTTTTTTTTATAATTATTTAAAATCTTGCTGCCAACACCACCCAATATCAATTTCACTGAATTCCCCCACTGTATATGTTTGTTGCCTTTGAACTTAATTTCGATCCCGATAAGGTTCTTTTTGGTGCTGGTATGATCTCAGGTGGATCACAATTTTCTGACTTTTCTGATTTGCACTGTCCGACTATGCGGTTCGTCGGGTTTACTCCGCAGAGAGCAACAGTAGGTCTTCCGTTTTCGGGTTGTTCTGAGGCAATCTTAACTGCCTGAGCACAATGGTGTAGCTGCAGCACACAAAGAAGCTGAACTCTATATATTTAAGTCGACTCAACTCTAACTACTCGAACGTGCTGCACCCCATTTTAATAGACAAAAAAATAACAAACAAAATGGCAAACAAGATTTTTGTTTGAGTTCAGTGCTACACTATTGTGTTCGTACATCCTGCTTCAGTGAGCTACTTTTTTGTGCTTTTCTACTTCAGCTAGGTATTTTCTTAGCTTCAGCGATTCAATGTGCTCAGGAAGTAATGCTGGTGTAGCTTCATTTGTTTTTACTAGGAGTTCTTAGAACTGCCTTTGCTCTTACTTGTTGCAAGAAATTGTGTTTTTGATGGGATTCTGAAGGTCTCTACACTCTACTTTGAATGAGACACAGCCTGATCGATTTGCATCAAACTTGATACAAAGTTTCATTTTGACGTCTCACACTACTATACTAGCTCCAAAAGTAAAAGCACTTGTCATATGAATTTTAATAAAAAACATAAGCGAGAGCTACAATACGTTTGCAACGAACTGTCGGATACCCTATACCCTATATTTTTGTATGTGTATGCGTTCGGCTCCCGCAGCCAGCCGATGTTCCGGTTTCAGAAACAAAATTCTTCTTTAGCAGACAGAAAAAATTCAATAACATTAGTTTTGTGTGGTGTGATGTTCAATTAGTGCTGGCGCAATAAAAAAAGGCGTGTGCCACGCCCAAAGTTAAGACTTTTTATTGCCAAGGCCATTAGTATGAGCTCAGTGACAATCAATTTTATTCTTGCAGATCGATTTGAACAAAACAAGGCAAAACTTAAATTTTTAAAAATTAAATTTTCAATGGAAATAGCGATTATGGGTGATTTTAACAATTCTTGAACCACACTCTGCTACGTTACCAAGGAACTTAAATATAAGTGTTCATCTTTTTACTTCAAAACTGCGGCCGAAAGTTAAAAAACGTTAACAAATTAATGCATTATACGACTTTTGATGGAAACTCCCTTTAAAAGTGGGCGTGTCTTAAAAATTTGAAGCACTACTTGAGCTTTGATCAGTATTTAGGCATATGTGTAAAACTACAGCTGAATCGAGTAGTTTTTTAACAATCTTACCTGAACAGAGGTATTTTATAAAAATCACGCCTTCAAAAGTGGGCGTATTGAAAAAATTTACACAAGAAAATGTAGAGATATATTTCTCAAATAACGAACGGAAGGAAAAAGGTTTAAATTGAATATTGGAAGTACCTTAAATTTTTGAGACTACGTTTTCCGTTCTTTCATGAAAAGTGGGCGCACACAAACTTTTTAGTTTCTATTAAAAAATCCAAAATTTTGGCTTGCGGATTCATTATAAATACCGTTTATAAATATAGTTTCTAGTGAAAAATGGGCGTCAGCCACGCCCAAACTAAAATATTTTTATTTTATTGGAAGAAGGTTTACCTAAAGCTTACGTGTGCAAAATCTTAGCGTTATGCTTTTATCGTAACTGTACAAAAAACATAATTTAATTTTACCAAATTGAGGTTGTTCATCAAAAATAGCGATTGTGGGTGTGTTCGTGGGCGGATTTTACCGGTTCAAGAACTTAGCCTTACCCTTGAACCAAAGATTATATATACCAAATTTCAGCTTTCTAGCTCAAAAATTGCGACCTCTAGAGTCCTAGAGAGTATACATACGGACGGACGGACGGACGGAAGGACGGACGGACGGACATGGTTAAATCGATTAGGCTTTTGATTCTGAGTCAGAATATATATACTTTTCTATACCTAACGGTATTATTTCTCTATGTTACAAACTCCACACCAGATACAATATACCCATTCTATGGAACAGGGTATACAAATTCTCGAAAACACATTTTACGATTTTGATATAATTTTCTGAGTGTGTACATTTTTAGTTTTTTTTTTTTTGGAATAGATTTTTCAGGAAAAGTCTTTAAACAATACCTCCCATTGGACCGGTTTTTCATACCTGATTTTCTCGTAAGCACTGGACGGATTTAGATGAAATTTTTAACAATCGAAATTTTTACAATCGAAATAATTTTGTTGCTTAAAGTTTCCAGGTTTTCAAATTCTTTTTTTTTTTTTAAGTGAAGTGTTTTGTGGGTTTTCAATTATTTGAAAAACGTTAAATTTTTTTAAAATTTTGTTTTCCTGATAAGAATTGAAAAGGACTAGAATTTCGAAAAGATTTTTTCAAAACATTCTATTTTTTTTTTCTCAAAATTCAAATCAGAACCTACAAGAAATACACTATTTTTCATAAAAATCTTATAACTGTAGGTACCTCCCTCTAGAATAAGTTTTAGTTTTTGGATATTTTTAAAACGCTGAATACATTTTTTCAATTTTTTTTACAAAGTTCTTAAAATTCACACTCTCGAAGAACTGAATATAAAAGGTGTTTTTAGTATAAAATTTTAAGTTGATAGCACTATTTCATTGACAGTAATTTCATTTTTTTCAATGTGGATTTATCCTCGGTTTTGCTTGGTATTTCATCATGAATCGACTGACGCCTGAACAAAGCATGCAAATTGTGATTACATATTTATTTCGAAAAACGTGGCGTAGGTATATTGGTATTAGTGAATGGGCTCGAAACGAGATTGCTGTTGATCCCGATCTTCAAAAGAAAATTTCGTTCAGCGATGAAGCCCATTTTTTGATGAATGACTACTTTAATAAGCCAAACTTTCCCAATTGGATTGTCTACATCCTCAAGCCATTGTTGAAACGTCGACAGTGAGCTTTATGCTGGAATCGTTGGTGCTTATTTCTTTAAAAGCGAAACCATGGAGACCGTTAAAGAGCCACGTTCAATGACTTTTTCGTTCCTGAATTGAATTGTCTTGATGTGGTTATACCTCAAAAAGCACCCTTTATATTTTCGAAACTACTCCATTATTCTCGTAAAATTATGAATGCATTCAAAGGCTTGTGCTTGCCTTTTTGAGCTTTCGCTGGTGGTTTTATCATAATATTGCCTGATTTTTCTTTTTAACCACCTTCAGAAAAAAATGTCTCCTTTAGAAACAAAATGCTTCGTGCATCCTCAATTATTTTAATCCTTAAGAAGGATCAGGACGGGCAGTGTCAAAAATAAAATAAATAATCTTTATTAAGCCTTATAGACTCTGGCATAAAATTTTTAAATACCATTTTGAAAGCCACGTGTTACATAAGATTAAATAAATTTTAAAACACTGATAACCTTAATGAAAAATGACTTGAACTGTACACCTCCCCCAGTACCGTACCAACCGACACCATTCTTGTAATAATTTTTGATAAAATCAATTTTCGCAGTGCACGTGGTTTATCCTTCTAATCCATGACAAATCGAAATTCGACTTTGTCGTCGTCATCGTCATAGTCATTGTGTCGGTCGTGTCCAATCCATGTCAAATGGTTATCAATGTTGAATGGTTGTGTGTCATCCATAAATGGTGTATTTGGTGTGTTAGAGATGTCCCTCCAAGTTACACGAAACAATTTCCTGATATGGCCTGCTCTGCTGTATTGGTTCAGTTGGATAAACAGAAAGATTCCGGAACCCGGATTTATACTCGTATACAAGTCCAGCCTCCTCCCTTTAGCTATTCGGTAATCGCAAGCACCCCATCACCATCGCATATACCCTGAATCATAATAATAATCAACGACAACGACTCCGACTCCGAATCTGACGATTGCTTACTTCTGTCGAGAATCATCCATCACAATCCTGTATTTGGATGGACGGAACGGACTTCAATAGACGTGCTGGCGGATATATCAGCGCGTTTATACAGACAACGCCGACGAAACACACATGGAATATGCTTAAATAGCTTATGGATGGCGGAATAACTGAATGCTTGTATGGTTTTTTTTTGGACACCAAAAAGATTGGCCCAAGCTGATGAGGATGACAATGACGATGATGACAAGGACCGACGCCCGCCATAACAATGCTTCTTCTCTGAATCCAATTGGGTGATGAATGTTTTGTTCGCTTGGAATGCTCAACTAAATCCATGATGGATGTTGGTTTATGTGTGTTGACGCATATTTGGTGTCTGATGGCGAAATGGCTGTAACCTTTGGGTTAACGTTTTTGACAAGAACAGAGCGGATTCATAAGATAAACGGGAAACCGAAAATGAGATTAACATATACGGGTATAATTGTCCTTAAATGTAATTGAATGTGTGTGTTTGTGTGTGACTGAGCTTTGCCGCTTTTGTAACAATCAAAGCGGACAAAATGAGCTTAGGGTTTTTATTTTTAATGCTTTTGTTCAGAAAAGATTTTGGAAGTGACGCTGACATTTATTATTTAATTTGCGTCCGCATCTAATTGATGAAAGTGATTTTGTTTTGAAACTTATTTTTTTTGTAGATATAGGACTCGAATCAGGAGCCCTTAGAACTGCGTTATAAAATTCTGAGAACAGTCTAAAAAATACCAATTTTATTCAAAAAAATTTAAATTAAGCGACAGTAATTCTCAAAAATTCACTTGAAAATGAAATTGTCCAATATTTCGTCAGAATTCAGCTGTTTCTTCTTGAAATGTGTTGGATGAGCTATTTGAATTCTGTAAAATAGTTTTTACTTGCGAATATACATAGGTATCTACTATAAAGCAAGTTATGCATTCGTAAAAAAATTTTTTTTTTAAATCGGTCATGACATTACGATGATAGAGAAGTCGAAAAAAGTGGGTTCGACAATTCTGTCTGTCTGTCTGTATCGGAACCTACAGCCTAAACGGCTGGACCGATATGCTTCAAACTTAGTACATAGTATTCTTATGACTTCATACAGAGGGATTTTTGGAATAAGCATTCTAGCTCCAAAACTAACAGTACCTGCTATACGATTTTTAGTGAAAAGTTATTTTTTCTCAAAAACCGCTCCTACGATTTTTATAAAACCTGTTGAATAGTGTTTTCTGTGCAAAGTTTATGTTTTGGTTGGAATAGATTTTTCAGGAAAAGTCTTATAACGGTACCTCCCATAGGACCGGTTTTTTGACATCCGTTTTTCTCGTAGGTAAGCCACTTGACGAATTTCGATGAAAATTTTCACATAGAAACCCTTTTATAAACGAAATTGCTGTAAGATCGTCTTTCATATCTACGCCAGTACATGTTCCTGTAGCCCTTGACAATGAATGTCTCTGCGTTAAAATATCTTTAAGTAACAAAAACATTTACCTTGTTACTGTATATATAGTTCCGGGAAGTCGCTGTGATGTTTATGATAAAGCTTTTGAATTCATTAACTATATCAATGAATTATAAAAATATAACGACGAGCTGATTTGCCTCGGCGACTTTAATCTTAGCAATATTGCTTGGTTACGATGTCCTGAATCGAACGTAATGTTGCCAACTGAACATCTTAAATCTGGTGACTCAAAACTAATTGACGATTTAAACTCACTTGGACTACACCAATTTAACGATGTTTCTAATTGCAATGGAAGAATTTTGGATCTAATTTTCGCAAGCTGTGATGAAGATATTGTTGTGGAAAAATCAACAGATCCTTTAGTAGTTGAAGATAACCATCATCCATCTTTATCTTTTTCACTTTCTTTTGATTTAATATTTCATTCTGACCTTACTGAAAACTTTTACACTTTTAATTTTAAAAAGACAGATTTTAACAAATTAAATATGCTGCTGTCACAAGTTGATTGGTCATATCTCAATAATTGTTTAACTGTGAACACTATGGTCTTTGAATTTTATAATGTCTTGTTTGATTGTTTTTTAAAATGTGTACCTCTAACTTCTGTAAAATCGAGATCATCCGTTCCAGATTGGTATGATAGTGAAATTAAAAGCCTTAAGAACCTCAGAAACAAGTTTTGGTCAGTATATAAATTATCTCGAAGTGAAGCCGACTTTAAAAACTTTTGCCGTGCTCGTGAAAATTTCAATAGATCTTCAAGTTTAAAATATTTGAATTATCTGCAGAAGGTACAAAGAGATCTTAAAAACATAAGCGAGAGCTACATTACGTTTGCAACGTACTGTTGGATACCCTATTCCGCATATTTTTGTGTGTATGCGTCTGCCTCCCGCAAACAGCCGATGTTTCAGAAACAAAATTCTTCTTAAGCAGACAGAAAAAAATTCAATAACTTTAATTTTGTGCGGTGTTTTATTGTCAAGGCAATTATTATGAGCTCAGTGACATTCAATTTTATTGGATTTTAACAAAACAAGACAAAACTTAAATTTTTTTAAATTAGATTTGGAATGGAAAGAGCGATTATGGGTGTTTTTAACAATTCTTGGATTACACTCTGCTACGTAACCAAGGAATATAAATCTAAGTGTTCATCCTTTTTACTTCAAAACTGCGACCGATAGTTGTTAAAAAAAAGGTTAAAAAATTAATGAATTATGCGACTTTTGACGGAAACGCCCCTTAAAAGTGGGCGTGTCTTAAAAATTTGAAGCACTAACTGAGCTTTGATCATTAGTCAGTATTTAGGCATATGTGTAAAACTACAGCTGAATCGAGTAGTTTTTAAACGATCTTAAATGAAAAAAAGTATTTTATCAAAATCACGCCTTTAAAAGTGGGCGTATTGAAAAAATTTACACAATAAAATGTAGAGATATACTTTCCAAATAACGAACGGAAAGAAAAGTTTTAAATTGAATATTGGAGGTACCTTAAATTTTTGAGACTACGTTTTTCGTTCTTTCATGAAAAGTGGGCGTAAGCCACGCCCAAAATTCAAAAATTTCTTTTCATACACAAACTGTTTAGTTTCACTTAAGAGACGCAAAATTTTGACTTGCAGATTCATTATAAATATCGTTTATTTACAAAAACAATTTTTTTATAGTTTCTTATGAAAAGTGGGCGTCAGCCACGCCCAAAATCAATTTTTTTGATTTCATACACAAGATGTTTTTGTGCCAGTAATACCCACAAAATTTAATGTTTTTCGCTTTAATATAACAATTGTTATTTTATAAAACCAATATTGATGGTTTTGTATGAAAAATGGGCGTCAGCCACGCCCAAACTGAAATATTTTTATTTGATTGGAAAAAGGTTTACCTAAAGCTTATGTTTGCAAAATTTTAGCGTTATGCTTTTATCGTAACTGTACAAAAAACATAATTTAATTTTACCAAATTGAGGTTGTTCATCAAAAATGGCGATTGTGGGCGTGTTTGTGGGCGGATTTTACCGGTTCAAGAACTTAGCCTTACTCTTGAACCAAAGGTTATATATACCAAATTTCAGCTTTCTAGCTCAAAAATTGCGACCTCTAGAGAGTATACATACGGACGGACGGACGGACATGGCTAAATCGACTAGGCTTTTGATTCAGAATATATATACTTTTCTATACCTAACGGTATTATTTCTCTATGTTACAAACTCCACACCAAATACAATATACCCATTCTATGGAATAGGGTATAATGAATCCAAAATATTTTTGGAACTTTATAAATAGTAAAAGGAAGTCTTGTCCATATCCGTCTGTTCTTAAGTCAAACGATAAATCTAGTCATGACCCTCGTGTTATTACACAATTGTTTGCAGACTTTTTTCAAAATGCCTTTGACTGTGATACTAACATCTGTGATACTTTAAACTGTGATACTTCGAACTGTGATATACTTGACGAAAATAGCCAAAATTTTGGCTTTTTGAAATCATTCTCTTACTTAACTGATATAAACTTCAATATTAATTCTGATAACATTGCTAAGTTCATATCTAATCTTGACGAGAATTGTAAACCAGGTCCGGATGGTATACCTTCTATTATTTTAAAAAAATGCGCAAATAGTTTGCTTTTACCCTTATCCACTCTCTTTAATTGTTCTCTGTTTTCTTGTCAATTTCCGTGTATTTGGAAAAAATCCTTTATAATCCCTTTACACAAAAAAGGTAAAAAAGACGAAATTTAAAACTATAGGCCTATAGCCTAACTATCGGTTATTCCGAAGCTTTTTGAAGCTATTATTTGTGAATCTCTGTGTTTCTTTGTCAAATCAGTCATTGTTCCGAATCAACATGGCTTTACAAAAGGTCGCTCTACTGTAACGTTTCTTATGGAGCTAACCGAACTGTGCATTGATGCATTTAAGAAAAAGAAAGTAATTGACTGCGTCTTTACGGACTTTAGTAAGGCATTTGATAAACTCTCTCATAAGATCTTGCTAAAAAAGCTAAGAAATCTTGGTTTTAGCGAAAATTTTGTTATGTGGCTTCAATCTTATTTATTAAACAGATCTTATGCAGTGTTGTTTAGCGATTGTCCATCAAATTATTTTACAGTTAACTCTGGAATACCACAGGGTAGCCATTTAGGACCTCTACTTTTTATTTTATTTATTAATGACTTACCATCTATCTTGAAGTATTCTAAATGCCTCATTTACGCGGATGATGTGACAATTTTTAAAACTATTTCTAGTATTAGTGATTGTGAAATGTTGCAATCCGACCCTAATTCGTTTTTTGACTGGTGTGTTCGTAATTGCTTGTCTCTTAATATAAATAAATGTAATTTTATGAGCCTCACAAGAAAACTTTTAGTAACTCCATTTAATTATTCGTTAAATGGAATTTCCCTATCTTGTATGGAAAACGTAAATGTTCTTGGCGTCATATTAGATCGAAAGCTTGAATTTATTCAGCACATCAACTCCATATCAAATAGAGCCAATTCAATTCTAGGCTGGATTAAGAGAGAGTCACGGCAATTTTCAGATCCTTTTGTTACAAAACAGCTTTTTATAACATTTGTTCGTCCCATTCTTGAATATGCTTGCCAGGTTTGGTCACCCCATTACGAATGCCATATATTAAGGTTAGAACGTGTTCAAAAAAGATTTCTGCGATTTGCCTTGCGGGGCTTAGGTTGGGAAAATCCTTACGAGCTTCCCGCATACATCAGTCGACTGAAACTAATTGATTTGCCATCCCTTGTGAATAGACGTTCTTATTTAAGTTTTGTTTTTATCGTTAAATTAATAAATGGTAACATAGACTCTTTGTACCTTTTGTCTCGAATAAATTTTAATATTCCTCAAAGAAACTTACGGAATCTACCTAGCTGCTTAAATGTACCAAACTGTCGTACAAATTATGAACGATTTTCTCCCTTAAACAAAATGTTTGACCAATCGTTAAATTTTTCATCTAAATTTCAGTCAAATTTGTATTCAATTATATAATTGTACTCTTATTATAATAGACATAAGTACTTATATCTGAAGCTAGTCTTTAGCTATGTAAATAAATAAAAAAAAATTATATAAATTCGTAAATTTTTCAAAAAAAACAGTTCTTATGAGTTTTTTAAAAAAGTTTTCAAAATTTATTTTTATTTTTTGTTTTTTCCAAAACGGTTTTATATATATTTTTTTTTTAATTTTATTTTTCTGATAAAAACTACAAAGTTCTAGAAGTTGACATATACTAAAAAAAAATTTGGAATATATTTTCGAAAAGCTTTTCAAAAAAACTTTTTTGAAAAAACTTGTCGAACGATTTAAAAAAAAATTCTTAAAATTCTAAACAGTAAACGAAATCAGATGGCTTACTTCATTTTTTCCAAAAACACGTTCTAACTAGTGATTTTTAATTGATCAGTAAAATTTCATTTCACTTTTTCCTTGTTTTTTTCCAAAATCTCAAACAATAAGACCACTGTCACACATTAGAGCAAGTTCGTCCGACCCATTCGTGCACTTTATTTTTTTCACTCATGTCCCATTATGTATGCTGTATACCCCTGACAAAGTGTGTAGACAATTTTGTGATTATCGGTTGAGTTGATGAATGTGAGAGCTTGTCAGGACAATCTCACTCGAAAACGGTTTCAACGATTTTGATGAACATTCGGACAGCAAATATCTGGAAAAACAATTCGGAACCAGGATATTACTAAATATTTGACTCCGAAAATAATATTCAAGCACACCTTCGAAGTGTCTAAAAGTTTTGCTTACGTCTGTATAATTCACACCCAAGTTGGTTGAAGTCGTCCTCCACTTGATCGCTCCACTTTAAATTGGGTATTAGTTGGGCCATACGGTTGGAATTGAAGACTCAAGAGGCTTGTGAGTAGTTGGCCATACACAATATACTTCACATGCCTCTGTAATTCGGGTCTGGTTCAAAATCCCGAAAACCAAAATCCCGAAAGTTCAAAATCCCGAAAAATCAAAATCCCGAAAAATCAAAATCCAGAAAAATCAAAATCCCGAAAAATCAAAATCCCGCTTCCCGGGTTCTTGGGATTTTAACTCCCTTTTTCGGGGACACACCAGCTCACGCAACTTCGTTGCTCCGCTAAGGGTATGTCCAGTTGTCTGGCAGGCGCCTGTGTCAACAGTTTTCTTAATAAACAGTACTTGGCTTTTTTTTCATTCGGGATTTTGATTTTTCTGAATTTTGATTTTTCTAGATTTTGATTTTTATGGATTTAGATTTTTCGGGATTTTGGTTTTCGGGATTTTGAACGGATCCCCTGTAATTCTCGGGTCTTTTCGAAACACTGTCGAAGTCTGGAAATTTAGTATGGATGGTAAAACTACCTGGTCTGAAACCAGACTGATAGAGGCCAATCAGTTTACGCGCCAAACGGCTTAGATGTTAAACAGAAAAGCCGACAAGATTTGATAGGCAAAAGGCAACGTATAAGAGACTAATACCTCTGTAGTTGGCGCAGTAAGAGTATCTCCTTTCCTGTGGGTAAGGCACACGGTTCAGAGGTAAAATTCTTCAAGTTGACTTTCGTTCGACGGGATTGTACAGTTGAGTTCGTATATGCTTCTAACCAAGTCATAAACCTGCTTTGAAGAGTTCAGCCGAAAGGTCATCCACCCCAGCACTGTTGTTAGACTTTAGCATAGATATCGCTACCTGAACTATTTCTTGGTCGGGTAGACGGAAGACGGAACCGAATGGATCATTCTGACTGCCAGCAATTCGTTAGTTGTCTTCGCCGTTTAAGAGTCTGGAGCACCGACTGTGAATCAACAACGACATTTCCACCCTCATCTCTACAGGCTTCCGCCTGTTCCAAAATCTCACAGTTACTGCTTGATGCTATACGGTCGTATAGATATCCGCATTCGCACTTTGGCTATTACAAGAAAGTTGTCCGAGCCCTTGTTGGTCCCTCAGAAAGAGCAGACATTCAAGACATTGGTGGCAAAATGGTCAATTAGGATGTCGGTTTGTTAAAGAGGACACCTCCAGTTTTTCTTGGGTATATTTAGGTGTGGGAAATAAGTTCTAGCTATGATGACACTTCGCCTATCAGGAAAGTCGATTAGCCTGAGTCTGTTATCTAGAGTGCTTTCATGCAGGCTGTGCCTTAGAACTGTCAATCCAGAGTCACCCTCATTTCCGTTTTTCGCGTCACCAAAGTCACCAAGAACAATCTTAGTGTCGTACTACGGGCAATCATTATACGTCTTCTCGAGAAGATAGTGGAACTCTTCTTGGACTGTGTCATCTTTCTTCAAAGTCTTCCTCTTATAACAAAGACCTAAGCAAATAACCGCTATCTTCTTGTAATGGAGCATTTGTCGTTATAGACATCAAATGTTTTTCATACTATTTGTGACTTCACCACTTCCTGGATGGCTGCAATTTCGTGCCCAACGCTATCCCGCTGTGAATTTGGTGTCCACCGTAGTGAACTGTGAAGTAATTTTACATTGCTTTCTTAGTGTGAATTTAGTGTCCATCCCATCATCATATGGTGCCTCAAAGGGTACTTCCTTGTGAATTATGTTTCCACAGTTTTTCCGGTGTGACTTTAGTGTCCAACGCTTTTTCGTTCCGAATTACGTTTCCAAGGGTATCTTCTTGTCGATTACGAAGGCTTCTGTTTAAAAATCAAGCTGGGCTTATATAAGACCCTTGAAATTGTAAAAGATGTCTGAGTTTTTGAAGTATAGAATCTAAGACTGTAAGATTTTGAATTCCTTGGAAGTGAATAAAAAACATTGAAAAAACTGTTTCTGTTGTCGACTAGAAACACCTCACAGTTGCTGTCTGAACAGTATTCTAAACATTTTAATCTTTTCACTATATTTTTTCAAAAAACTAACCTATAAAACTGTATCCTTCCTCAACTCTTCAACATGCAATAAATGAAATCAACAAAACTATTTGTAAACCAAATTCATTACTTCCTGCTTTTAAATTATTTCGTTTCCATTCAAAAGGCATACAACAAGGACTCCTTGTATAACATTACCTACACCATTTCCGTCTCCTCAACCAAACTACAAAGCTTTCGTTTGTCAGCATTAAAATGATAAAATTTGCATTCCAAATGAAGTTCCTCCTCTTTTGCGAATTCAAAATCAAAAACAATGAAAACAAAACCAAAAAATATAAATTTTAAGCCAATATTCAAGTTAAATGTAAACAATAAAAGGGACTAACACCATCAAGGACATTCACTATGTCCTAGTCCTTTTGAAAATTCATAAAACATTTAGCAAAAAAAAAAAAAGTAGGCCATTTACTTGACAACTACTTTTGGCCATTTTAGATATAAATTCTCATTTTATCGTGTTAGTTAGTAGATACAGACATGTGATGGTATATTCTTTTCTGTTGACTTAAAGCTCAAGAGCCATAACAAAAACTGGCCATCAAAGATAGTCTTCTCTGCTTTTTTTTGTTTGGCTCCTTTAAACGACCAACGATTATATCAAAAGATTCCCATTTAAAAAGGGGCCTATATATAAGTAGTCAAGGAAAACCCTTCAAGGTAAATGTACATAAACAAGAAGAAAAAAAATTGTTCCTTCTACCAATAACGCTTCAAGATGCTATTAACAGACACTGTGACCTATTATCCTGGCCTATATCCTTATGCCCTCCTCCCTTTTAAAAAACAAAATCAAGTTCGTTCTCCTAAGTGCCAGGGCCTACCTTTGTGTGTGTGTGTGTGTGTGTGCTGTTGTTTCGTTGGCTTTTCCTGGGCGACTTCATAGCCTCTTTTTTCCATTTAGCACTCGATATAGGCAAGAAGTGTTAAAAAAAGGACTTAAATTCAATTTCAATTCTATAAATATTTAGACAGGATATCATTTAATGGTTATAAATTGTTTTGGGTTTTTCTAAAGTTTTTTTTTCGTCTTTTTTTTTGTGATGTCTTGTCATCCCTATACCTACCTACATAAATTCCCTTTGGTGTTTCCTTGGTCCATTTGCATTTTTCTTCTCGATCTTTTGGTCCTTTTTTTTCTTTAGATTCACGGTCAAAAAAATATTTTGTATCCCATTTCCATCTAGCTATAGTGCCCGAAGAAGCCCGAGGGATGTTTTATGTTGTTGATATGAAGTATAAATCGATTTTTATATTCTCTCGAGTTAATTGCATGTTGAACCCTTTTTTAACAGGGATCCTGGGGGATAATATGTGTTATTTGATCGATAAATTTGTTTACCCCTTTATGGGTATCGTTTTCACCTGTTTTGTGTGTTTCGTGTCTCATGGTCTTAGACACACGATTGCACCTGCTTGTGTGTGTGGAAAATTGTGCATGATGTGAACAGAAGTTTTATTTGTTTTATAATTAAAGTAGTAAAATATGTCGAAAGGGTGTAAGTAATTGTTAAAGAAAAATAATCGACTTGAAAAATGGAATAAACAAAATATGGGGTGCTTAAAAAGGAATGAGGAGGATCTAAACCCTTAAAAGTCCTGCAAGATTTCATGAAAATAAATAGATGGATTAGAAAGGGTATATGTTTCGCCTCATAGACTTGGGAAGACAATCACTTGGAACCTTAACTTCAAGCCAAAATGTAGTTTATTGCATCCGTTTGGGTTCCCCATTTTGTTGGAGCATATACTGCCTAAAGTGAGCCAGGAACTGGGCAATTCCGTTGACAAACTAAGCGACCCCAAACAAGAATTAAACACTAAAATCCCCGCCTTGAATATACATTTTTTTTTTTTAGAAATCAATCACAAGCGATTAAACAAAATGGCACTCCAATGCTTAGCAACTCGAATCATAATTTCTACATTCTTGAAGTTATAATGTGTGCGTTCGTGTGTTCATAACTCTTCCTCTCCTTAAAGGTTTGGCCGACCTAGATAAAATTTTGTGTGTAGATGTGAGGTTGTATTATCTTCATCATGTTCAGCAATCCAACAACCTCTTGACCATTTGCGAACGTTGAATCTTCCACTGTGGAAGGATGGTATACCCCCTATACTTCTGAAGAGGTGTTCACTGCGTAAGCTTTTCCATCGCTCCTATCGTTCAGGAATATTTCTTAGTAGATGGAAAACAGCATTTGTCCAGCCCGTCCCTAAAAAAGGTGACTCCTCCTCCCCCTCCTCCTACCGACCAATTGCACTTACGTCCCTTCTTTCTAAGATCATGGAAACGCTGATAAGTCGTCAGCTCAAGAAATATCTCGAAGATCGGGAGCTTTTAAATGACCGGCAATACGGCTTTCGCAGCAATCGTTCCACTGGTGATCTGATGGCATATCTCACCGAACAGTTGAACAAATCCTTGCATCGCTTAGGCGAAAGAAAGATTATTGCGCTTGATATTTCAAATGCATTTGATAGAGTTTGGAATGAAGCTCTTTTATCGAAAATGCGTGCATTTGGTATCGATGATACTCTTATTCGTTGGATTAGAAGCTATCTTCTGGACCGTTCAATACAAGTTGTGTTAGACGGTTTCAAGTCTGATCTCCACAAAATAAATGCTGGTGTGCCCCAGGGCTCCGTTCTGTCTCCGACTCTCTTTCTCATTTTTATAAATGATCTCTAGTCTGTGACTTCTAATCCATTAAATTATCTTGGTGACGACTCAACCCTCAGCTTTTCATATCCGTTTGATAATTCACGGCCTTCGTCTTCGGACTTGTTATTACAACGACACCGTATGATAAGCTCATTTAACTCCGATTTAAACAGCATATTGAATTGGGGTACTAGAAATCGTGTGGAGTTTAATGCGTCGAAAACTCAATGCTGTCTTTTTTTCGTTGAAGCTAAACATACCCCCTATGCCATTATCCATGAATGGTTCTTGCATCGAGGAGGCCGAAAAGCTATCAGTACTCGGTATGTGTATCAGTGACAACCTTGTTGGAATGATCATACACTTGAAATTGCCAAGAATGCTGCAAGATGCTTAGGCTTCCTTAATAGATGCAAGAAGTTTTTCACCCCTTCTGATTTGGCTACAATTTACAAAGCGTTTATACGCCTTAAACTCGAGTATAACTCCCATCTCTGGGCAGGTGCTTCTCAAACTTTTCTTCAACTGCTCGACAGAGTTCAGAAAAAAGCGTTAAAATTGATAGGAGAGAGAAACATTATGGATACATTTCCGTCACTCGAACATCGTCGAAATGTCTCATGTCTTTCCTTATTTTACAGGTTCTTTTATAAAAAAATGCTCACTCGAGGTAGCCAGCTGCGTTCCACCATTTAAACATTTCCCCCGTAATACTCGTCTTGCTAGGAACGCTCATCAGTTTATCCTTGAGCCCAATTTCGGACGTACCGTGAAATATAGAGATTCTTTCTTTAGTCGTACAACACGAATGTGGAATGGATTGCCTGGCACAATTTTCCCTTGCCATTTTGATCTTCAAACACTCAAGACCAATGTTCATCGACACCTCCTTCTTCCTTTCCCTTCCTCCTTAATTTCCTATCGCTCACGCTGTGACTAATCATTAAAAGGGCTATACCAATCCCTTGAGCACGTGTGCCGTATAAAAAAAAAATCCTTGGACTTTCACGTACTTCTCATGTGATCAAGCTTTGTTATTCTTGTAGTCGCTTACTTTCAAAAGTTGTCCAACATTGTCGTATGTTATAAATCTTCCCTTCAGCTTAGAGCCATTTTTTCGGCGAAAAAAATTCTAAGAATCAAACATGACATTTCTATGATAGCCAAAAATAAAGTGCACGACTGGGTCGTACGAACTTGCTCTAATGTGTTCAAATGGTCTTGGGTGCTTGAGATTTTGGAAAAAAAAAGTTGAAAAAATCATATGAAATTTTATAAATCACTTAAAAATCAATACCTTTTTTTTTGGAGAAAATGAAATAAGCCATCAGGTTTCTTTTACTTTTTTGAATTTTAACAAAAAAAAAATTTCAAAATCGTTCGACCACTTTTCGAAAAAATATTTCAAATTTTTTTTAAGTATGCCAACTTCTAGCACTTAATAGTTTTTATCAGAAAAATAAAATTAAAAAAATATAGATTAAATCGTTTTTGGAAAAAACAAAAATTAAAAAAAAAATTTGAAACTATCTACCAAGTTTGGAGAAAATCGGTCCAGCCGTTTAGTCTGTAGGTGCCGATACAGACGGACGGACAGACAGACAGACAGAATTGTCGGACCCACTTTTTTAGGCTTCTCTATCATCGTTATGTTATGCTTGATTGTCCAAAAAATTTGTTTTTTTTTACGAATGCATAACTTGCCTTGTAGTACCTATAATTTGTTTTTCTAAAAACGACTTGATTAATTTTGCGTAACTTAATATTTTTGAAAAAAGTTTCAAAGCGCTAGAAGTTGGCATACTCAAAAATAGTCAAAAATATTTTGGAATGTTTTCGAAAAGTTTAAAAAAAAAAAAAATAATTTTGGAAAATGTCAAGGCCGACACAAAAATGGTTCCTAGTATAAGCTAGCTCCTGACCCCTAATGGATCTGCTGCGCAAAAAACTTATTTATTTTTTTGAATCAGACATTTATTTGGGTTCCATTTCCACCGCACTGTCCTTAGTTTCTAGTGAAAGACTTGGCTAAACATGATATTAAGGACGCTAAGATAATATGGCTTTAACATATTGACAAGAAAGGCTATGATTCACACCTCCTTTCAAGTCTTCAAAATCTTTGTTTTCATGCTTAAGATAGTGCTTAATTTTTCAAAGTCTCTTGGCTCTTGGGAATGTTCATTAATTTGATGTTCTGAAAACCAAACTGAAAATCTTCCATTTCATCTGCATATGCACAATAAAAAAAATCAACCAAGTAGAAGACTCAGCACTAATAATGGACTGTTGAATTATTAATTCAAAATAGCTTTTTATGGCCTTTAGTCCAACAAAAAATTGGCGTTTCATCCAGGAATCTCACTTTGGAATCATCAGTTGACATACAGTGAAAGAAACCTTGTCAATACGCAATTTTTAAATTTTTCTAGTACAACTTACATAGAATTTTTGACAAAACCCTAATGTGAACTATATCCAACAAGATTAAGATTTTAATCATTAAGAAGGAAGTTTAAGCCCGTGGCCTGGCTCAGAAGTAGTTTTTAAATTTTTCTTAATACAAACTCTATATACTAGTGCTGAGTCTTCTACTTGGTTGATTTTATTTTATTTAATTTATCAATGCAGTATATAGAGTTTGTATTAAGCACAATAAAAAGTTCATGGTGGGGTTATGGTGATAGGTTGTTAGAACAATGAACACTACTCCGAAAGTTTTGAGTTCAATCCCTGATTTCAGTAAAATTTGTTCGGGGTACTGCTACTGCGTTGGTCCTTAGGTCTTGGCTCCGCTTTGGAGCAGCCGTGCTTCAATATTACTTACAAACTCCTGTGATTCGAAAATCATATATGAACACACATTATCGCCCATTTTTACTTGGCAAAGTGTTAAGTCCTTATGCTTCAAAAAGGTAAAGATGCTCCGCGATAGGATTTTGCCATCAAGGACTAAAAAAAATTGTCCACTTTGCCTGTTCACAATCATGTTCTTACTCCTAAACCTCAAACTTCTACTATTTCTTTGTGTTGCTGTTCTAGATTACTTTTAGTTCTGACCAACGCATTTATGTGAGCGCAGGATCGGTGTTCCTTTTTTTCAATCATTAGCATTACGATAGAAATTTTTTTAAATTAATCTTCCGTCGCGTCGGGCCAACCCAATTATATGGATTCCAACTGTAGTCGACGAAAATTGGAACCTTTTAATGCTCTCATAACAATTTTCGGTCAATGTGACTCATCATTCATTTCAGCTACACTTTCTCATTACGCAGACGCACCCAAAATCGTCCTTTGAAATAATAATTTGTTTGAAAAGTTATTATCTGAAATAATTGTATGTTAAGGTCGATCCTTTTCCAAAGATTTGACTTGAAACGAATGCAACGTGCTGTGCATTAATCATGCATTTTCCATCAAAGAAATATGGGCGTAATAAACATATCCTTGTCCCTTGAATCAAATTAATTCACACACCCATATCCTTCTTGTTCTTGTATAGTATAGCACAGTGTACTTGCAATTTCGTTAATGATGCACTTTCCAAAGTTTTTTTGAACTTCACGACACCTGATGCAATCATCCCTCATACATATAGCAGAGTCCATATCAGTATCTCACACACATGGCAATAGCAATAGCAAGAGCAACCCCCATCCCTTTTGCTAATGGCTTACATCGCACGTGTACATTTCAGTCCATTATACTATCTCTTAAGAGGTCTTGACGTGGCGTGGGTTGCGTGAAAGAAATATTATTTCTGCAGTAGTCAGTGTTAGATTGCTTTTTATTTTTAGGGGTAGCTTTTGCACCCCTTGTCACTAGAAAAACAAACACAAAACAGACTATGATACAGCATTTTGCTGATAAAATTTATTACACAATTTTTTGTGTGTGCGGTTCAGTTCGGTTCGAATGTCCGATTATTTATGAATCAATTGGGAATGGTTTTTTTTTTTTATATATTTTGGTTCACATTTAGACTCACGCTTCCAAAAAAAAAAAAAAAAAAAATACAGTGTCCAAGGATAGTGTGCTGAGAAGGAGCCCCCTATGTATATCGCCTATCGGTGTGGCGTCTGTCAAATTTGAAGTATGTCTGGTCTGGTGGCGCTGGTAATTAGATGTAGGCACGCAATGGCCATATTTTGGTTAAACACCTGACATATTCTCTCTCTCCTTTCTGGACAGGAATACAAAAAAAAAAAAAAAAAAAAAAACATTCAAGGAAGAGAACCCAACCAGGCAGGCATTCATCATTGTGCGGTTCCGGTCTTTAGACATAAATCGCACCTAAGGGTGCTCTAGTTTGTCAGTCCATTCGCATTTTATGTACCTTCAACCGACCTAGATCTGAGTGTGCGGTAAGGAAGGGGCTTCGAATATAAAACCATTTGGTTATCGAAAGTGGTGAATGTGTTTGGCAAGACGCACGGTGGCAGTGGCACCCAAACAGAAACACCGGGTGTGTTGAATTGGTAATGAATTATTGTTGGTTCCGTTTTTATTTTCGGTTCGAAAATTTTTTATTTATATTTTCTTATGGTGTCCTTTTTAAGGATACATATTACGGTAGAGTTTTTTTTTGTTTTTTTTTTTTTTTTTTTGAAAAACATCAAGGGGGCTGGACGGACATACGTTGTTAGTCACGCGGACTCATTTTTTGAATGGTTTGTGGGTATAATACTAAAAGCAGATCCAATGGAGGTTGGTGTGACTAAATGACCTCTCTTATCTATTTAAGGTTGAATAATGGAGTCCTAACATATTATGGTTTGAGGTAAGGTTTTTTTTATTGATTGCCTGTTACTATATAAAGATAGGGTGGAAATTCTTTGGATGACGTGTGATTAACTAAAAAATACCTTCTTGACGTCTTCCGCATTGGTCTGTTTAGGGAATGATAACAGTGTTTCAGGATTAAGTATGGGATCTGTCTCAAGAAGTCAGTAAGATTGAATGTCCTACGAAAATTATCCAAAAATGGCTTCTAATGTTTACTTCCTTGTCAGAACAAGATTTGGTTCATTGCTAAAATGGTTCTAGGTTCAACCCCTGACTCAACGTTTTTTTAAGGGAGTCTATATCTTGCGAGGAATGACAAATCCTTCAAGGTAAATCATGTCACGAAAAAGTGTTTCTTTGCTCGGCGGTAAATTGCAGGTCCCTTCCGTTCCTCCAAAACATCATCGCCCACATAGGACGGGTTGAAAGTGAAAGTGGCAGGACCCCGGAAAAGGCTTTAGGTAGTAGGTACCTACAAATTTTAAGTCACTTGTAGGACAACGTGCTAAATTCCACTACGACTTCGGTTCCGTCGCTTGTTAACAATAAAAATCCTGTGTTTAAAACAAATCTAAAGTCGAAGTATTTTTTTTTTTTATATTTTTGACTGTTAAATAACTCAGACAATATTTTATGTGTCGGAAAAAGACAAAGTCGAATTTGAAAAAAATCATTTCCCAAATAAAGCATTCAAAATTTAAAAAAAAAAAAATTTCCAACTATAAAAAAGACAACTACACTACCAAAACATTGATAAAAAGAAAAGAATTTTATCGAAAACGTTTCCTTAATGTCTTCCCTTAAGTTGTCACTCATTTTTATGATCCATAGCACTCAGACTGTCATCCTGCGCTATATCCACGACAGCATCATAATTTATAAACACTGTCAACCATTTGATTTATTTATGACAGCATTAGCCTTACAAGGAACATCTTCCAAAACGTCATTTAGTATTTTTTTTTATTAAATTTTATTAGTAAGTGTCCCAATGTTGTATACAGTTTGACGGCTAAAGACATGCATCTTGAAGCCTTAAAATGTCTTCATTTTTGTTAAGAATTGCCCTAAAGTGGCGACGCCATCAATGCCGATTGAACAATTATTCGGTTTTTATCATCGTCACCAGCATCCATCCTTGGCGTCATCGTCATCACCATGACCATCACCATCATCATCATCACCAACAACATTAAGAGTGAACATTAACGAAACTATTGAATCAATAAATTTTAGAGATTTCCGTGCGTCCACTTGAGAGTACTTTGTTTCAATGGCCAGGGTAGGGTATAGAAAGGTACAGTACTGGTTCCAAGAGTGCATAAAGAAGCATAATCGTAAACAAAATCTTAAACATAAAAGAACTTATGGATGAAGTTCCATCATAAATTCTGGTGGGACCATCAGCAACATCTACGTGGGGAAGGGGATGATGCCTGGACATTGGAGACTGACATAGTATAAACTGTATACACCGTGAGAAAAATGTTCTGCAATTTGAAATGACATGAGTTGTTATAATTATTGGAAAGGGGTACAAGCTATTAAAAATTGACCTATTTGGACATATTGTCAAGTCCATCGGTGGTCCGAGCAGATTTCTGAAGAAGTAGAACAAATTTCCATCACAAATGGCACCCAACGTGTGGCCTTATCTTACAACTCTGAGCTTAAGAGTCTTATTATCGTTGGACTGTGTTTGTGTTAGCAATTAATCGGCAAGCACAGTAGTTTTCTGTTAATTTGATGCTTCCTCAGACATAGATACAATGGCTCCCACTATACTTGAGAGCGTAAATGGCTGTCTTCTTTCGCACTTGCACAGTTGTACACTCAAAAATCAAGATATTGAAAAAAATATTTCTGCTGGTCCAGTTAGTGTCTTTCCTAAAATCCTGAATACGTGTGTATTTTTAAGCTGCCAAAATCTCTGCGTTAGCTATTCCAATTATCCTATTCTACAGGCTTCTTCCAATGTGGATGGAAAACAACATTTGTCCAGGCCAGTTTGGCAGAATGGTTTTCATAGGAAAAGGTTTACTGATGTGGCATCACGCTCTCTTATTGAAAATGCATGCATTTGGTATCGAAGAACCCGTCCTTTGATGGATTAGAAATTACCTTTCGAACGGTTCCATACCAGTTGTTTTCAAGTTTACATTAAAATTCATATTTTTTAAAAACCATCTAAGAAAATATGGAGTGAAATAATTTTTAATAATTTAGTGTCGTTAGTAAAATCAATACATTTGTCATATTATTTTATTATAAAAAAAATTATTACAGATTATATTCATATATAAATAGGAACAAAATTTTCCTCCATCCACATATCAAATCCTCCCATCAACGCCATACACAAAGCCCACCTACAACTACCAACCAACCATCCACCATTTTTGATAATTTTTTCCAAACCCTCCTCCAAGCCAAATCCCCCACCACCAGTAACCACCCAATCCACCTGCAACCACCAACCAACCACCTTCCATTTTTGTCGATTCCCCCTTTCCAAACCAAGTCTTCCACTACCGCCACCCACCCATACCACCTACAACTACCAACTAACCATCCACCATTTTTGACAATTTTTACTTCCTCACCCTCCCTCCCACCAAATTCCCCCCCAGTAACCACCCACCCTACCTAGAACCACCAAGCAAACACCCACCTTTTTTTCTACTTTTCCTCACCCCACTCTCTCAGCCCAAACCAAATCCCCCCACCAGTAATCACCTACCCCACTTACAACCAACGACCCACCGTTTTCGTTATTTTTTTCCTCCAACTTACTACCCACCACTTTTGGCAACTTTTTCCACAACAACGCCCCTGCCCCTCCTTACCATCCATCCAGCACACCCACAACCACCTACCAACCATCCACAATTTTTGACAATTTTTCACCCCCATAATAACCCTCCCCCCATACCCCTCCACGACTACCACCTCACCACAACCAGTGACCACTCAACCTACAACCACCCAACACGCTCCAGTCAAACTTTGAACAATTTTATCGAGCGTCATGCCATTTTTCGTGACGATTACGATCGATTTTACTGCCTAGGTGCGCCAATGGATGTTTCACATCAAAAAAAAAATGCTGGTATGCCACAAGGTTCCATTCTATCACCGACTCTCTTTCTCTTCTTTACTATCGATCTCTTGTCTACTGCTGCTTGTCCGCTTAACTGTTTTGCTTGTTCAATTTTTTTTTTTATTACAAAACTGCAACGTCCGATCTACCAAGCATTAAAAGTTTCAAGAAATACTTCTCCCCATCTGATCTGGCTAAAATATTCAAGGTTAACTTTCCACCAAGGCTTGAGTACAATCCTCATAATATCTGCTATACAATCCAGCACGTACCTAATTCTGATAATTTTACCAAATATTTTTTCCCAGTGCACCTTGTACACCTACAACACACTTCAAAAAAAAATCGCATAAAGCTGAGATGAAACTTTTATTGCTCTGTCTTTAAACTGGAAGCTTGAAGTCCCTTTGTCAGCCATCATAGTTAAACTACTTTTTTCTTGAAGGCAAATTAGCCAAACACGATGCGGTGCCGGCAGCAATGGAAGTATCCCTGGGCGGGATAGCAATGCACCGGCCATTCGGACGCTGACTGGCTGGCTGGGAAGTTATAAAACTTTACGACCTACAAGTCTTATAGCCGCTAACGAATGGTGGATACAATAACAGCAGCAGCAGCTCACCTCTGACAAAGTCCAGAGAGTGCTTATATCAAGTCCACACCGGCCAACGACCATTCAAGTCGAATTTATTGATCCGATTTGACGGTTATGGCTAAATTAGCGCAATTACGTCTGTCCATCTTCGTCTTGGTTTTCGTTGTCGATCTCCAAACAGACAATCTTGAAGGTTATACCTGGTGGCATGCCACAACCATCAGGTTCGGTGTTATAGTCATCATCCCATCATCGTGTCTTATACCTTTCGCCTCGTCATCTTTGACAATTATAATTCCTGGAATTCAATCTGGGTAGGTAACCAATATCGTTTTATTGAGTACTTTCGCAGCTTCTGGGATGACTAAGCATCCCCGATGATGGTCTTCTGTCCGTCGTGTCGTGTCGCGTCGTCCCCAAAGCGGAACTATTTATCGGAATTTATTTTGTTGGCCAACCATGCGAATCTTCTTTCGTTCCCGCGCGTCAAAACTTTATGATGCTAATTTGTTTAAGGGGCGGAATGTATTGTTTGGATTGATGCTGATAACCAAGTATCATCACCGACGAGGCGACATTCCTCCATCTCTCATGGGATTTAGATTGCTTTTAAGCTTTAAGGTTTCTGGGAATCGATTTTGAGATTTTGTATTTGGAGGCTGGTATACGAGACGAGTATATGGGAAAATATGATTATTAGTTTTGTGTCACATGGTTTTATTCCTGAAAAAAAAATTCCCTCAATAATAATTGAAATAGAAGCGAATTCAGGGAACAAGGATTCATAGAATTCATATTTTGAGTTTGAGTAATGATAATGATGCTGTTTGCTATGTGAAATTAAACCACAAGATATTATTTCTTAAATTGTTGGAATCATTTTATTGTTTGTGATTGTGACTAAATGAATTAATTTTATTAGTGCGATGCGGTTTCAATCGGAAAACCGATATTATAACAGCTGAAGGATTAATATTTTTGTTCCGTGGAATGCATATTGTCCGTTTAATTTATTCCTACGGATGGGATAATGGTCTTTGTTTCCAGTTGGTTGCACTATTATTTTTGTCATTATTTGTTTTGAATATAAATTTTTTAATAAGAACTGAGGCTGTTTCAAAATAATGTAAAACATAACCCAACAACAGCTCATATCCAATATCATTCATAGAGTGGGTTTTACGAGTAGTAGGAACTAGTAACGAAAAAAATGGGAGTGTCAGCTTCTTTAAATTCGGTCGAAAAACTACCAAACAAATATGTTTTAAATACCTATTCTTGTGGGGAAAATGTTTTTTGTTTTATTATTTTGCTGTCCCACAAAGCACTCCGCGCAACGACATACGAGTGAATTCACATGCAACTTTATTTGTAATTGTATTTTATTTTAGAAAGGATTTTTAGCCAGAAAGTAAAAACATGGCCACGTCCGTCGGTCATTGTTATGTGTTTTTTTTTCTATGCTGACAACACCACTATCGATGTAACGTTTTTTTCGAGATTGAATTTACTTTCGAGATTTTAGGATTCTAGATTTAGTTTTACTAGATTTTATCTTACGAAATTTTGCATTTCGGGGTAGACCCATTTTAGGTACCTCAAAGTACAGGAAATGAGCAACTTCAGGGTAGATCAAACGTTGGCATCAAATAGAAACAAGTTAATAGGCAACATCATACTTCATACATTAAGACAATATTAAAGCATGAATAAATGTTCATAGGACTAGATTTTGGCCTACAGGCAACGAAAAATGTATCTCCGTATCTCCGGAACTAATTTTTTGAATAGCACTTTCAGATTTAAAGTAAATACTAAACTGCCGGAAATTTTAGAACACATTCTCAAAAAACTTAACACCTTTGATATAAAAAACAGTAGAATAAATAATCGCCCCAGCAGTTATCCGTTATAATGTATAACATAGTCCCAATTTGTATTTCGGATCCACTTTCTGAAACCTAATGTGCACGCAATAAAATCTGGAAACAGCATCAAATTTGTCCGGTCCTTGTTCCCACATCGCATTATTTTCGCAAATTTGCCAGGATATCTTTCTGTGTTTCTGCACATTGTTCGGGAATGGGGAACAGGAGGTGGTACGACATTTTCGTTGGATTATGGACACATTGAAAAAAGGATTCAAATAGACAGAGAGAGAGCACTATTGCATCCCGCCATGAGTCATGTGGATGCTAAAAATGGCTGTGTATGGATACCTAGCACGAGGAGGGTATGTGGTATTTAACTCAGATTTGTCCTTGTTCATTTTGCGAGGTTTGAATTTTTGGGGTAGGATTTGGAACTCAATATTTTTTTTTACGTTTTGTTAAAACTAAAATGCAATCGAGCCTTTTGCGCCGTGGTGCATACATTTGATCTGGCTTGCTGCTGCATTCGTGTGCTATAGACGAATGGTAATGTTTGCTATACTATAGAATGGTCCCACAACGGTACTCATATCCCCTTTTTTTTATAGCTTTGGAAGGATTTCTATCTTTTTTTTTTACTCTCCTTTCATTTCTATGTTAAGCTATGCTGTTTTATTTCGGACAACAAACCAACTACTGTCGTGTTGGACTGTTGGAACCAAACCTATATTGTCCACTCACTAAAGCTTTTGATCTCGCAAAACATTTTATTGCTTTATGTTTTGAAAATAGTTTCTAGAGCTCTTTTTTAGTATATCTATCTGTTTTTTTTTTTTTTCTATTTTTTATTTTATTTGCAAAAGGATATCCGCTGCTTTGGTTCACATTTGCAATTTGTCTCTGCGGTATTCGTGTGTGTTTCAAGTGGAATTCGTTTTTTTTTTTTAAATATTTGAATGAAAAACAAAAAATTAAACCATGCAATTCCGATGTACAGAAGCAGAAGCACAGTTTTAGCAGAGCAGAGGCAAAGACAGAAATTTGACAAAAATCAGGCCACTGGGAGGCGTTCACATGTGGGATTTGAATTAATCGGATATGTTTCCAACATGACAGTATCAGAAATTAACGAACAAAAATTTCGATGCGATACGATTTTCAGGATATTTGTTGATTTTTCAAGTATCTAAGAGGATTTTGATTTAAGCTTGAGTTTTTTTTTCATGAAGTCTCCGAATTGGAAATTTGGCAAATTGGAAGGTTGTTAGGTTATTACTTTTATTGGAATCCCAACCAAGAAAAAACTGATATAGTTTCTAAAATCACTTTCAATTTGATAAGAATATGCTAATTATTTTTTAATTAAGTGTCATCGGATGTGATACTAAAGGGTGTTTTTTTTTTTAAAGAATAGTACGTACTTTAAGTTGGCAGCACTGTTTTCTTTGACAGCCATTTTGTCATCTATCGTATGATTTATCTTTAGTTTGAATTTTCATTTTATCGTGAATCGACTGACGCCTGAACAACGCATACGTAACAATTGTGCTATTTATTTCGAAAACATGGTTCTGTTCATGAAACGCATCGCGGTTTTCACAAGAAAGTTGTGTTCAACGATGAAACTCATTTCTGAATGAATAGCTGATGAATAGTCAATAAACAAAACTGCCGTATTTGGATTGTAGATAACCCTCGAGCCATTGTTGATACCCCAGAAGAACTGACAATTTGGTGTGCCTTATGGGCTGAGGGAATCTTTAGTTTTGACTTCTTCCAAAACGATTTCGGGCAGAGGGTTACAGCCAATGGATACCATAGAGGCGTGATCAATGACTTTTTCGCTCCTGGATGTGGGGAAGCGCGCCGCAATTGATTTGTTGAAGGAAACGTTTGGTGAGCGACTAGTTTCGCGTTTTTGACCTGTGCGAGTTGGCCTACAGGATCGTGCGATTTAACACCCGTATTTTTACTTGCGATTATAGGTACTATAAGGCAAGTTATGCATTCGTAAAAAAAATACAAATTCTAACAATCAAACCTGACATTATGATGATAGAGAAGTCGAAAAAAGTGGTTCCGACTATTCTGGTCTGTCTGTCCGTCTGTCCGTCTGTCTGTATCGGCACCTTCAGCCTAAACAGCTGCACCGATTTGCTTCAAACTTGATAGATAGTATTTTATGACGTCCTACAGAGGGGTTTTTGGAATTAGCATTCTAGCTCCAAAACTAACGGTCATACGATTTTTAATGAAAAATTAATTTTTCTCAAAAATGGCTCTTACGATTTTGATAAAATTTTCTGAATAGTGTTTTCTGTGCAAACTTTATGATTTAGTTGGAATAGATTTTTCAGGAAAAGTCTTATAACGGTAGGTACCTCCCACAGGACCGGTTTTTTGAAATCTGATTTTCTCGTAAGCCACTTGAGGAATTTCTATGAAATTTTTAATGTAGAAGCCCTTTTAAAGACGAAATAATATGAATTTTTAAGTTTTTGAAAAAAGTTTTTAAAAAAAAATTTAATTTTTTTTTTAATTTTTTGTTTTTTTTTCCAAAAACGGTTCAAGATTTTTTTTTAAATTTTTTTTTTCTGATAAAAAGAACAAAGTGCTAGGAATTGGCATGTTAAAAAAAAATTGGAATATATTTTCGAAAAGTTTTAAAAAAATTGTTTTTTGAAAAAACTCGTCAAACGATTTTGAAAAAAAAAAAATCTTAAAGTTCTAAACAGTAATCGAAATCAGATGGTTTATGTACTTTGTTTTAACTAGTGATTTTTAAGTGATCAATAAAGTTTTATATCATTTTTTCCCTGCTTTGTTCCAAAATCTCAAACCATAATGTCACACATTAGAGCAAGTTCGTCCGACCCAGTCGTGCACTTTATTTGAGATGGTAACTTTAGTTGCTAGTGTACACCGATAAGCCAGAGACTATTGACGACTTTTTATTTTGTATGCCAATTAATATAGGTACACCTGTTTTATTTCATGTTATAGTTCTATACCTACCTTAAAAAAAGCACCCTTTAATTTTCATAAAATCTATTGAAATTCGTCATCTTTAGAGATTGGCAAAAATAATCATTAGAAATGGACCTAAACAATTATTAACTAAAGTTTTTTTTCTTTCTTTCTAGGTGAGTGCAATTTTTCTTAAAAAAAAAAACTTTATACAAAAATATTCTGCAACCTCCAATTTGTAAAAATTGTCTCTAGGTAAGTGGACTTTGTTTATATCGTATTGTACTCACTTTTGTATGCAAAACATCAGTGTTTTAATTTCTCAAGAATACGAATTGTAGTATACCCCGTGGCTTTGAGACTAGTGTGCTAAATTCCCACTCCGAAGGTTCCGAGTTTGATCCTTCCTCCTCCGCCTACATTTTTCTTTCATATATCTGCCTCTTGCAAAGAAGTGACAAATCCTTAAAGATTAAATTTTGACATGAAAAAGTATGTTAATCTCTGCCAGCCATTAGGATTCCACTACTATTGTGTGTCGCTTCCATTCCTGCAGAATATCAAGGCACACACAGGAATGGTTGTGATTATAAGACGGTCCCGCTTGGAGCTGTTGTGCCAACAATCTATTTATTTTAAAATATCGACTTTAAAATACGTGTGCGGAATCAAAACATGAGCATGATGCGCTACAGTGGCCAAAAGCTATAAAAAAAATTAATATTTTTTTAAAGATAGTAAGTAACAGTGAATTGAATTCATAAAATTGTGAGGGTTTGATTGCCATAAAATTGACTTGCATTGAGATTGTTCGGACACCGCTCAGTGCAGCGCCGTTACTTTCGGAAAATTCACAGTTGTGCTTTATGGGCTGGTTGCATAATTGGTCCTAGCTTATTTAAAAATGACGCACATCAAAGATTAACAGTCAATGGGGACCGTTTTAGAGCCATGATCAATAAGCTGTGGTTTCAACAAGACGGCTCAACATGTCACACGCACATTTGATATGTTGAATCGATGCGAGCGAATAATTTCGCGTTTTAGACTTGTGAGTTAGCCAACAAGATCGTGCGATTTAACAAAGCTAGACTAGACGGACTTGGAAAACAACATCCTCTGCATTATTGCCGATATACGACCCCAAATGCTACAAAACTGCATCGAAAATTGGACTAAATCCGAGCCAGTCATGGTCACCATGCCAGAAATCATATTCAATAGAAATGGCAAAGAATTATGCTTCGAATAAAGTCAATGTTTTGGCAATTATGTACAATTTGTCTGTGTTTTATTTTATTTAATAGTTCAATGCCGCTTAAAAAGCACCCTTTATATTAATTAAGAGGCAGAGACAAAGGCTTCGAAGCGTCAGGAATAAAACGAAATTTATATATCAAGTTCTGGAATTCTATTTTCCACAAAATTCCTCCCTTTTTCTAAGCTACCTTCCTACTAAAAAAAACTCATAAAACTACAAATTGTTAATTGTTTACTATTTTTGGGGGACTGGATATGAATCATTTAGTTTTAGGTACTGCAGCAAAGTCAATCTTTTTAGGAAAAAATAGTTTTAAAACAACAATAATTATCATTTTAATTAATTGGCCGTGAAATATTTTACTCCCTCTATGGATAAACACCCATCACCTGCATTTTAGGGCTCGAAAATATTTCTTCAAAAGGATTAAATTTATTATCTTAAAAAATAAAAAAATATATTAGTTCAAGACGCACATGTGCCCTCTTATACTCACAACATGGCTATGTATCTTCGGCACAATCCTCAGTTCGGTCAAATGGTAATAAATTAAATATCCTAGCACAAGCTATTTATCTATCTGGATGTTGATGTTTTCTTCCAAAAACAAACAAAACCATCCTCTCCTCTTGGATCTCCTATCGTATCTATATCCATTTATACTATAAGGCTCACGTTCGTTGATGCTCGTTTTATTAATAGTCATGCTGTTCGATAGTGTTTTGGATGATTCCCTATATATTCCCTAAAGTCAAAAGATAAAGAAGCTCTTGCATGTTTAACAACCCCACATATACCTACATACCTACCCATACCCATCTGGATTAATAGTGAAGTGGCTCACTATACACATTCTAGATACAATTTCAATTTCGTGTTCATGTCTGATCACCCGTCGAACGGTGAGTAGAGCCGTGCCATGCCACGCTCTGTTGCATCCTCCTGTGCACATCATTCATAAACTTTAAGATACAAAAAAAGATTTATTTTTTATGGATTTTTATGGCATGTTCTATAGGTACTCGTACCTATGCATCTATTTGAATGACGCACAGCTACATCTTTCAGATACAAAAAACATAAAAATGAGATTTTTTTCAATCAATCGTAATCTCAGGGGCTTAATACAACTGACGGCTGCTTAAGATTTGACGTTCGTCGTCGCTGGTGGATGATGGGGGAATCTATGTTGCCTCCTCCAAATCCTCCTCTTGTACTGCGACTGCGACTGCGACTACGACTATACGCGCATCCGTGCGCTGCTGGCTAAGTGCACTTCTCAATATCGGCGGATCGGGCGCATCCAATGGATATTATGACAGGCGCTGAGACAACCTTGGAGCAAGTGTGCGCACGTAGCTACTTATCATATTCAGGATTGCTTCCACCATGTGGTGTTGATCTATGGATCTGGCTACCATTTTTTTTTTTTTTTTGATCTGCATCTCGAAGATACATCGAAATGTGGAAGTAATTTGAAATCCATTCCGACACTAATCCAGAGATGCAACTGTTTTGTAATTTTTCTCTTTGAAGACTTGACGGGGCACTGTTCTGACAGTCGATTTCATGTTTTTAGGGACTTAAATGGTTAATTATGTTTTTGTTGTTCTTTCGACGCGACGCGACGGTGCGGCGAAGCATCGGGTTCGGGAGTCGGGACATTGATTGAATAGTTGAGTTGATGGATCCATAAGACAATGCTGGTTTGTTATGCATCGAACGCCGAACGCGAAGGGATTAAAGACAATGTTTGGCTATGTTCATTGTCGAATTACCAGAGCAGATAAGTCAAAGTCATTAGAAAAAAAGAAAGATTACCGCTAGATTAATGGACTCAACTTTTATGTTTGTTAACAAATGGTGATGGAAATAGAACATCTATTAGACCTTTCAATGTGACAGATGTTATGGGGCACATTAATGAGTGTCGCTATAGGGGTGGGCAAGGAATAAATGAATCAAGTCGGTCTTAAAAGCACTTAGGACAGCTTGGAAATAAAGATAAGTGCTTGCACTTTGTTCTTTGATAAAAAGATGTCACCTGTGGCACAGTCTTAATATCAGAACATTCATACTTCTGATAAGTACATTTGGCGATATTGATACTTCACACAATTTGAGTTCTTACAGAGCAGAATCCAGAAGGTTTTTTCAGAAGAAATTTAGGATATTTTCTAGGAAAATAATAATGCGGGAAGAGTTGATTTGATAGTTGGTTGATAGAATAATTGAAAACAAATTAATTTTTTTTGACATATCAAATTAAGAAGGAAAAATGACAGAAATTGTTTCGAGAAAATTACAATACCAGGACCAAAATAAATTATTTAGGTTGGGTTTCTGCTTCTTAATAATTGCAAGTTTCTGTGAGCTCAACTCTTAAAAATGTGGGTAAACCCCAAGCAAAAAATTAAACTCAGAAAAAAGAAGACAATAACCCTGAAACCCGCCCTTGTTTTCATCAATATGCAACATTTCAAAGAGTAGAAGAGCCCTAGCTCGGAGAGAATTTCTTCAACGAAAACGGCGATTTTTCTAACAAGACAGTAAAAGAGCATTTTTGAGTTCATTCCGAACTCAGGTTGGTTCAGGGGAGGCCCATACTTACTTAGACACACACTAATCCTCATCGCGAGGAGCACAATATATCAATCTACTCTACTAATTAAACGAAGTTACTGTTTTTTTTTTTTTGTCTTTCCAGAAATATTCACAGTCACAGCCGAAAGCTGCACTGTTCTTAAAAAGTACAACAAAATTTGTATCAAAAGTGTTGGAATCGTTTTCGAAAAGAATAACCTTTCTTAAATGGTTATTAATCCACTTTCGTCTCCGGTACCCCCATAAGTTGCCCTTAAAACCTTACGAGTTTTGAAGCAGAACGGCTAAAGTGCATGACTGGAGCGCAAAAACTTGGTCTTTTGTGTGACAGTGGTTGTGTCTAACTAAGCAAGCCATCTTTAACAGTTATAGAGGTATAATAATTCATTGCTTAATATCTATCTTGCAAAACAAAATATTTACAATCGTTCGACTAGTTAATTTTTTTCAAAATGGTTATTTTTTAAGAACTCGAGTACCTATATATACATATATAAATAACTTCCTATGTCCAAAGTCCGATTGAAATCGGATAGATAGTAGTTTACAAAAAACTTGATTTGAAAATACCGGTTCTATGAGTAGTATAAAATAAATTCCGAAAACGCTTTTCTAAGCTAAAGAAAGACTTAAGAATAGCATTTTGTATCAAAATCGTTGGAGCCGTTTTCGAAAAATGAAAATACTTTCTGGGGGACGCGGAATGTTATGTGTGATTGTGATCTCAAAAAAAAAAAAAAACATCTAGTTCCACGAATCCATAACTTATAGTGCCTATAATGGCAGTTATCAACTTTGATGGTCTCGCTATCAACTTTGAAAAAAATCCAACCCAACCATTTAGACTGTTTAAATTGATTCGGACAGATGGAAAGATGAACGAAAAGACACAGACAAAAATGCAGAAATACAAACAGAAGGGTAGACAGAAATATGGACAAAAAGACGGACAGAAAGACAGATAGAACGTCAGATAAAAGTCAGTAATAAGGACAGACTTTATTCGATTTCCCTGTGCTTGTTTGATTGTTACCTAAAATATTTTTACTGAATGATTGCATAACTTGCAACGTTAGATTGAAAAACCAAAAAAGCTTTGGCCCCAAATACCAACCTTGTGGTATGGCACATGAAACAGCGATACTTGGAGAAATGAGTTACTATTTCATCGACTCTAGTTTATGTATGACTTAGCTTTCAAGTGTTTTTCGTAGATTCAAGTATGGAATATAAAGTTTTGGATCCCAAATATTACCAAGGCACTAAAGACAGATTTCGACATTTAAAAAATCCATCTCAAAAAGTCATTCTGTTTTATAAGATATTGAATTCCATATGTTCAAAGGATAAGATCATATAAAAGGCCACACTGTTTTTTTTTTAAACCCTTGGCAAACCTAAAAAAGAAGACTTTTTTAGATTGATAGTCCTTAAACCGATAAAAACAACACAACAATTCCATTTAAGTTATCCCTTTAAAAAACAAGAATCCATCGATAAAAGGAGCACAGACTACCATCAATCCTCGTGGTCAGTGAACTGACTTCTTTAAAAAGAAACATACACCATCATTTTCGTATCTCATCCTCTCCATAAACACCACGTCCAAACATACCTCAGCGATTTTTAATCAAAAACTTTAATCTAGAAAATTTATTATTCTCACCTTTTGACATAGATTTTCGTTAAAACGAAGATCAAGGATTTCCACTTTAGTATTATTTGGGAAGGCTAATTAAACCAATCGGAATTATAAATGCAAATAAGAAAATCCAATAGATACTGATACACAGTCGTATCTACAGGTACATTTCCAGTTTTTATATCAGTAAGTTGGTCTCCCAAATCGACCGACCACTTGTGTGTGTCTGTATATGTATGTCTTGAAAGTGCGATTAACTTTTATCGTCGCACTAATTTCTAAGATTACCCATATTATAAAGTGGACAGGTATCTGTGAGATATAATATTGTATATTTTTTTCAAAGTGGAAGCTGGAAGGTTTTTATTTAAAAGATAAACCCAAAGTGGCTGGTGTACCGTGCGTGCGTCGCCGTCCGTCGTCCCCATTGCATCGCATCAATGTGCGTAAAGTGATATTTTTGCCTTAAGACAGATTTTGTCCAGCGGCGTTTATATAGCGTAGCGGTATAATCTGTGATAAAAATGTAAGATTACAAAACTTTGAGGTTAAATTTGCTTCCATCTTGATTTTTTATTGGATATTCGATAATATTATAATGGAAATGCAAATGCAAATGCTCTTTGATATGGAAAATGAAAACGATAATGGAAATTATTATTATTTGTATCGATAAAAAGCTAATATGCGGTGTTTGAAATGCCAAAGTCGTCATCAAAAGATAGATATTGTATTTCAAGCTAGGGTGTTCCTTGAGACATAGCTTGATGCACAAAAACCTGAATCGGTGTGCTTTGTTCGAAACTGACCACTTCGATACACATGGTAAAAAAATGTTAGAGAAGACAAAAATTTATTTCAATGATCGTTTAAATTATAGCAAAAGGTAATTTGAATATAATTGGTTTGGTTGCTATGAAATTGATAGACGGCTTATAAATACATAGAGATGCAGATACTCCTTCTATGGGGCGTTGAACATGAATGCCACACATGATGTGGAAAATTGTTATGCAAATGAGAGCTGGGCAAGTGATGGCAACTGGTAGCTGCAGGTAAGGGTTTTTTTTGTTGTTGTATCTATTATGTTTTAACGTTTTAATGCATGTTTTATCAATAAATTGATGTTGAAATTCCAGTTCGGAATTTTTGTTTTAAGTATTTTCTATAAGAGAAATGGAGGAGTTATAGTTAAGTGGGTATTTCTGCTGCATTCCTTGCAGACAAGCAAGGTCGTTAAAGTTTGTGTTTGGATATTGTTAGGGAATGCAATAAATTGCATGTGGTGAAATAGCTTTCTGTCAAGGTACTGTCTATTTCTGGAATTTTTAAAAAGATTGGTTGGGCATTTAAAGAACGGCTTGTCAGTGCTTCACAACATAATCGAAGCCCACAGTCGACGATTTGAAAATTGATTTGGTAGGTACCTAATATTTTACTTCAGATCTTCGGAAATTGTTGAAATTTATGATCTACCTAGTGAGAGCTTACCTACTGAGGGCTTTTACTTGCAGTAGTCGATAGAAATTCCTCTGCAAGACATGTAACGAACCAAACTCTGAACAAGTTTTTTTTGGAATGTTGTAAGCTAAGTTTAAAATTCAATTTATTTAAACTCTCTTTCCTAAAATATTTTGCCGTAATGATCGCATCACTCAGGAAAAAAAGTTGAAGACCGTCACGTCAGTTCAGAATCGAAAAACTCGATTTATTTGTACTGAATACTTCATCTTACATACAAAATATTGGAAAAGCACTTCATAAGGTACATAATACTGGATTAATTTTAATCTAGAGTTAGTTTATTTTGATTATATCGAAATTTGACTAAACTCTTAAAAAATTGGGCCTAAGTTTCATTCTCCATAGCTTCGTCTCGAGGTTCAGTTAAATATTTCAGCATCTGTCACGTTTTTCTGTAAGACACTGTTGGCGTAAGACTGTTCATACTCCATTTACTTGCACAGGCACACGCTACATTGACGCATACGTCCATATTGGAGTACAGGTCCTTATGCAGGCAGTCACGAACTTTCAATTTTTGCAAACATTTGGTTTTAATTATTTTCGCTGCAAATGCTTCTGCCCTCTTTTTTTTAAGTTTATCATGCTAAACTAAATAACACAATAACGATAATTATATCATTTACTGTAATAAGAAGTGAAGTTATCTCCCATCCACCGTGGGAAATAACTTCATACAAAAGTGAAATCAATTCCCACAAAATAGTGAAATTAATTCCCACTTTCGGTGGGAATTAACTTCATCAGAAAAAAGTGAAATTAGTTCCCACCAGTGGTGAAGTTAATTCCCATGTGAAGGTAGTGCCCGTGAAGTTAGTTCCCTGCACCTTTCAAAATTCTGTACTTCAAAATTCTGTATTTAAACAAAAATAGTTTTAAAATGTACAAAAGTGCGCACTTTTGCACATTATCAAAACAAATTTTCTTTAAATACAGAAAACATCAACAACAACAATAATTAAATTTATAAATGGATTTATGTTTTACGAATACAGAATTTGGGCATGAGCAGATTTTGAAAAAAAGAATTTTATATTAACAGAATTTTGGATAAACAAATATTTGGCATACAGGATTTTGAAATACAGAATTCTGAAATACGGAATTCCGAAATACCGAATTTTAGTCATACAGTAGGTATTTAAAAAAAAAACCAGAATTTTGGTCATATAGAATTTTGACAACCGGTATTATGACCCGCTCCCATCACGTGTCAACGCATCAATGCGTTGTTAACACACACATTTTTTTTTCTTTTTTTTGAAAACTCCTAGGAAGGCGAGCTAAGATGAAGACAAATTATTATCTTTGAATGCTTAAACACCCCATTTTAGATTTAAATTAAATTTTGTTGCGTCATCTAAACGCCTGAAATAATCGTGAATTTTTTTTAATTCAACTATTTAACACCCCCTTTGAAAGGTACGTAACCAAGTTGTATCCGCACGTGGACGTGTGTTCGAGCACCCCAATTTAAAAACACATATAAAACAAATTATTTGTCATAATTTAAAATTCTCAAGACTTCTAAAACACAAGTTATTGAGGCAATAAAAAAAAAAATTGACCCTTGAACTCCCTTCCGCGTGTTCTATCATAATGTTATTGTTGTTCAGTCATTACAATTATTTTTTCTACAAAGGTATACGCCCCTCTTGGCAGTAGTTTGAAGCTTAACATAATTAATTCCTTTGATCTCTTTCAATTTTAATGCAATTCCTCAAGCTTAATACCTCTTGAAAAGTCCTTAAATGTCACTAGCTCTAAGTTATGTGTGAAGGTATAAAATAAAATATAAACTTATGGTACCTCTATAACGGAACGGCGCGGCGGGCGTCGCTCAAAGAATTTATTCCATCAAACTTATCCACTTAAATGTAGAACGTATGTGTGTAGTGTATGCTCTCACACGAGGACGGCAACGACGACGATACGATATCCTTGACACACTCAAGCCCTTCAACCAGGAGCACCCTGCAAATAGAATTAGCTGCAAACAAAAAAAGTTGAAAAAAAAGATACGAAAACCCCAACCCGCTAGCGCTGGCGCTGCCACCATCGCACAGCAAAGCCAATTTCAACTATTCGAGGGTTAAGGATGAAAGAAAAGTTAATAATATTCAACTATACCATTAGGATGATGATAAAAAAAAAAACTGTAATCTCAAGAAACCGTTCTCAATATATAGAACCTTATAGGGAATCATTTAAGGATATCATTCAAGATGTGTGTGAGCAAGTGAATGATGGAATTCTTAATAAGGCTGCATCATCGACCGAGACTTGAAACGGAATTTGCTTTATCGTTTCACCCTTAATTTTTGCTCTTCAAGGAGGATTTTCTTATTTCTTTGCAAAAGTCAAGATGAAAGTCAATTGACTTTTTTCAAGTGACATTTTCTCAAAAAAAAAAAAAAAAATCAAGTAAAAGTAAGATGTGGCACCTCAAGTGGCACCTTAAGAGCGATGAGTTTACGAAAACACTCATTGGCTTTGTGCTAAAAATGGTGAATTAATTTATCGAACTTTTGATGCGAAGGGTGATTTTTTTTTTTTTAAGGGAAAGATTGACAGAATTTTAAAAATAGATGACACAAGATTTGTGTGTGGAATGTTCGAAAAAATTAATATTTAATGTGCTGTGTGGAGTGTGTATAGAACCTCCTGTTTCTTTTATTTTTAATAATGATTCAGTCCGAAATTCTATTTAGGGCCTCTTTATTTCCAATTGATCAATAATCTGCTTTATATACAGAAAATGTTTTGATACATCCCGGTTGAGCCCCCATATGTTTTCCGAATTTTTTTTTTTAACTACCTTATACGAAGAATTGAAAACACATGAGTTTGGCAACAAATTTTGTTTAGTTTCCAAGCTCATGGGTACTGGGCTCTTCGCTTGCTTCGAATCGAAAAAAAAAATCTACACCAAAGTTACAATCTTTACATGCAATACAGCAATTAATTAGTTCAAAACTTACAACATAATGTTTTTCCCAAAAGTACAACATTTGCATGTCAAGCCTTTGAACGAATTAAAACGGAACGAACACAAAAAAAAAGACCAAAACATTCAACATCTGCAATAGAAACCACAATTAAAAGCAAATTAATGCAATTACCCAACAGAAACCCGAATCTAACCTGATCCACCCCACCCCTATTATTATTTTTTTTTTTTCAAAGGAAGAGGTAAATTTCGGTTGGTTAATGTTATTTCATGGATACATTTCATTTCATGAATGTATGTTTCGTGACCGCATAAATCACACAAAAAATAAAAATGAAATTATGGCACGTTGCTTTCTTTTCCATTTCTTCTTGCTGTCAAGGTGCCTTGACAAGCTGTCAAAAAGCCAACCGCCATATTTTGGTTTTTTTTTTTTGGGCTTCAATTACCGCCGTCATCTCTGGGTGGGCGGGCCATGTCCGCAATTATCTTCAATTCATGAAAAGAATAAAGCCCGCGGTACCGACTCGACGTGTTTCTTACTTATATGTTGTATATGCAAGCCGAGAAACTCAATTTGAGGTTCATTTCGTCCTTTTGACGTTTATTATTTTCAAAATGTCTCCTTGAGTTGACAATTGTATACGAGTGTGTATGAGTATAGAGGGTAGTTGGTCTCATCCTGATTCTGTTGGTGGTCTGGGTCTCCAGTCGAATGTAATTCAATTAATTTGCAAGCAAAAGCTGAATGAAAGGACTTTTTATTTTTTTCTCTCCCGTCCCAGGGGGAAGAGCAATTTTTTTGCTATTCAAATGCAATTTCGTTAAAACTATACACAAAGCCAGGAGCACTCCCATCGCACAGTTTCCATTTCTCATGAATGAATGACCGACAAATTGACAACACGCGAAAGAAACAATCATCCTGCACTCTCTCTGTGATCGTTCAAAAAGGCAGGGGTTAGGAAGGACTTTTTCATTGAAAAATAAAAGGGAAAATGTAATCATAGAGTTGTTCCTTGTTCGTAATCATTCAATATTTTTCTTCCCATAATTCCTCACATTTGCGTGCACTTTCGTGTCGTGTTTTTTTTTTCTTTTTTTTTTTTACTGTAGAAGAGAGAAATGAGGAACTGTCTTGTGATGACATTGAAATCCTCCGCCCCCTTTGACATGACGATGACGCGTGGATGAAAATTTCGATTCAGGACGAATTTATCCCTTGGAAAATAATAAGAACACGTAATGGCGGTTATAAACATAGCACATGGTATTACAGACAGGTTTTTTTTTTCTTCTCGTGGACATGATAATCAATGGAAGGACTGTTAATACAGACAATTGTGTTCCTGTGAGTTGGGTGCAGGATAATTGCCCATATGTTGGTTTTTTGTATTTTTTCATAAAGGACACCCCCAGGAAGGGACTTGAATAAATATATAACCCCAAGTGAGAGTGATTGTTGCACGCATTAGACTAATGCATTTGAAAATGAGAAGTGACAGTTTTGGGCTGGCTGTCAGAAAAGTCCTTTTAATTGTGACAGAGTAAAAATGTTCCTTCAAAAGAATAGCTCGCCGGTGAACTTTTAGCCTCGTTTGCTTTCAAAAATGCTAAGATTGAGTGTAGCTTTCTACTTTACCCTTTTTAATGTGCCATGATCTCCTTGTAAGGAGGCATAGATATTGTGGCACGATAGCACGAGCAAGAGCCAATCCCTACGGACTTACAATTTTAACGATTTCTGTGTGTTCAATGCTCCTCTGCAGAAATATATGGAACCAACCATTCATCATCTAATACGATAGGCTATCGAAAATGCATTTTTCATGACAAGATTTGCTCTTCACTGGTGATGCGTGTCCGTCCACCACATGCCCCAGCGAGACCCTTTTTTGTAGCCACTTCAGTACTTGCAAATGCTCCACGTACAGCGCGCATTGTTCTTCCGGTAATGGAGTTGCGAATGATTGTCCAAAGAAGTATGTCAAAAAGTTACATTTTAGGGCGTCGTCAAGCTTTCTCGACATCAAAGGAGCTGGTTGTGTTACTACCAGTCTTGACGGAGTATTTCAAATTATAGTTTTGCATTATATCAAACTGGAGTTCCTGATTGTTTTCTAAGACCTGCCTCGGGCTTGTTCACGTAAGCACGGGACTTCAAAAAACCCCACAAAAAAAAGTCTGGAACGGTTAAATCAGGCGATCTTGCGGGCCAGTGCAAATCGCTAAAACGAGAGATGAGGCGACCCGTGAACGCCGCCTTCAGAATATCGGTTGTGGCTCGCTCAGTGTGTGCCGTAGCCCTGTTGGAACCACAAGTCCTCCAGTCCTAATTCGTCTAATTGCTGCAGAAAAAACTCGGTTAACATAGCCCTATAGCGCGTACCGTCCACTGCTGTCGTTTGACCAGCGGCGTTCTCGAAAAAAAAAAATGGCCCGATGACTCCTCCATCGTGAACAGCGCACTATGCAGTAACTTTGAGCGGGTGTAATGGCTTCTCATGCATTACTCGTGGATTTGTGCTGCCCCAGAAGCTATAGTTTTGCTTGTTCACGTACCCGCTGAGGTACGTAATGAGCCTCATCGCTCATTATGATTTTGGTCGGAAAATCGTCCACTTCGTCCTCGAGATTGAGGATGGCTTGGGCGTAGGTTACACGCGTTTGGCGGTCGACAGGCAGCAGCTAATGCACGGACTGGACTTTGAACATGCACAAGTCTTTGACCAAAATTCGCCTTAGGGAGGACCGGCTGATGGCCAATTGCGAAGCACGGTGCCGGCGTCTGGTCGATGTTTCCGGTGACAGCTCGACATCCTCGTAAACTGCGGCGATATTCTCGACACAACGGGCACTCCGGGGCCGGCCACTCTTGGCAACGTCTCGTGTGGTCCCATACTCTTTAAGGTTGGTGGCCAAACGTCGCAGTGTTTGCGCAGTCGGTGTTGGACGGCCGTGGAATTGGCGACGGAATTCGCGCTATGCCAACATTACTGACGAATTGTTACGCAAAAAAAAAACACGATTATTGCGCGTTCTTGGGGAGTGTATCGCTCCATGGCTTGTTCACTTGTATTCTACATCTGTCTAGTCCACAAATTTCAAAACACAGATTTGATATTGGCGGCCATTTGCAAAAATATGAGCATTTTTCAATAGGGTGGTTTTTGTTGGAGCACCTTGTATTTCAGGCCATTTTTTTCTCCATTAACCTGATCTTCTGCAACTACGGGTTTCATAACAAAGCTGGTAATTTATTTCACATATTAGTTCCTGATGACCATTCTTTGCGTGATGTTTAACTCTATTGTTACACTGGGCCTTTCGGTACCGTTTAACCGGCCTAAAAGGTAACAAATATCCAAGTGTGATACATTGCCGGAAAGGTGTTGTTCTGAAGAAATACACAATTTAGTGAAAACCTCAAAATATTATGACTGAGACATGGAAAACCCTCATAGAAATGACGCTCCAATTGCAACAACAAAAGATTTCTCTGTGGTTTCTTTGTTTCTATAAGACGCTGTTTTCTGACGAGCAAAGAGTTTTCCACTTGTATGGTTCAGCTCTTATAATAAGGGAAATTGTATGACAGACAAAATATTAAGGATCGATGGAAACTTGTAAACATTTTAAATTTTGCTATAAACAAGGATATTATGTGCTTCTTCAAAAATTTAAAAATCCAGATTATTTTCCCCATTCCTAGATGTTACGTTATCAAGAAACGTAAAATAAAAAGTTCTTCTAAAAGCCCTTCGGCTTCATCTAGCGGTCATCGGAAAAATATGAGAATGAGGATCCTTTGCATATCATAAAAAAGTCATACCAACAATCAGGACTTTCATCATATTATATTCTAATAACGATTTTATTTTAATTGTAAAAACTTTTCAAAGGACACAATTTTTTTCCTTTTGCAAGGATATGCCCTTAAAATAACATAATTTCTAAACCTTTTACCGTCACGTCCTCTCTTTATAAATTTAACATTTACGATTGAAGTAATTCGAAAGGACACTCTTGTATAAAAGCCAGTCTATAATATCATGGTTATCCTTAAATAGCCAAATGGGTATGATTTTTTTATTAGAAATTGCAGTCATCTCGATTAACAGTCAAGAGAGTGGAATAAAAATAAGAAAAAGGGAGCAGGGAGAAGGACCAATAAAAACTAAGGAAGCCTTTGAAATCTCATTTTTTTACATTTTCTTTAAAAACTCAACATCCTTCGAAATGAAAGTGGAATTGAATTGCGCTTGATGCATCTTTAATGAGGACAATGGCGATGGCGGTTGGTATGGTAAGGTTTAAGTGTAAGGTACCTTCCTATACCTACCTATAATAATCTGCGAGGAGCAAAAGGTGGACGTTATTAGGGTTGTTTTAAGCAGACCTGTGTGCTGTGCTGTGCTGTGCCGGGGAAGCACTTAAATTCTTAAATAGTCAGTCATTTGGAAGACGATTCCTTTTTCCTTTGGGTGGACAAAATCTTTCACAGAGATTGTCTTTGGAATTACATTTTTTTTTTCCTCCAGTTGAGAGTTAGAAAATTACCACCTAAAATAAAAAAAAAAAAAAAACTATAAAGGGACGTGGAAGGAGGACGAAAGAACGACATTTTTAATATTTGATAAGCGATTTATGGTTTTGGTTTTTCATTCTTTGAAAAAAAAAAAAGAAAACGAAGATTTTTTTTTTACTGCAATGGTGCTTTGCTTTGCTGCTTCTTCGTCGTCTTCTTGGAGCTCTTGTGGTCTTAAATGTTCTTATTTAGTAATTCACGAGGAATGGATTTCATTTTATGAAAAGAATATCGTTGGAAATCTTACTTCGTCTGAAGGAAGCGGAATCTTGAAGATCTCATTCTGTTGTTGTGTCTCCATGAATCGTTGATTTCGGGAAGAAATTCAAAAATTTAAATGAAATTGTCTTTTGAGTAAATTTTTAAGAAATAACGTTTTGAAGATTTCAGCGAAGCATATAACGTATTTGTCTTTTGATTTGACAATAGGCTTAAAGCATGAAGGACAGCATGCCAAAGGTGCCTCGGGAAACTGTTCAAGCTGCATAATGCAGGCGGGATCACATTGTTAGATCGTCTAGAATCTTGATTTTTAAGAAAATGGGCGATTTAGTTTTGAACAATGTCAACTTATATGACATGCATGTAAGTTTTCTTACTAGATTTATGTCGAATGGATCTTGAATTTGCTCATAATAGTTGAGTTAGTAAGAATTGGATAAGCTCTTCCCTGAACCTAGTCCCTTTGATTATGTATACATATATGACTTCCTTTTTACTCTCGATTATAGGAACTATAAGGCAAGTTATGCATTCATAAAAAAACGAAAAAAATTTAAAAATCAAACATGAAATTACGATGATAGAGAGGTCGGGAAAAGTGGGACCGACAATTCTGTCTGTCTGTTAGTCCGTCTGTCTGTATCAACATATACAGCATAAACGGGTGGACCGATTAGCTACAAACTTGGTACATGGTATATTATTATGACGTCTTACAGAGGGGTTTCTGGAATAAGCATTCTAGCTCCAAAACAAACGGTACCTGCCATACGATTTTTAGGGGAGAATTATTTTTTCTCAAAAACGGCTCCTACGATTTTGATAAAACTTTCCGAATAGTGTTTTCTGTGCAAACTTAATGTTTTGGTTCTAATAGATTTTCCAGGAAAAGTCTTGTAACGGCACCACCCATAGAACCTGTTTTTTGAAATCAGGTTTTCTCGTTAGCCACTTTACGAATTTCGATGAAATGTTTAAGGTAGAAGTCCTTTCATAAACGGAGTAATGGAATTTCTTAATTTTTTCAACCAAAGTTTTTTTGAGTTTAAAATAAATTAATTTTTTTTTTATTTTTTGTTTTTTCCATAAATGGTTAAATCTTTTTTTTTTAAACTTTATTTATTTTGATAAAAACTACAAAGTGCTAAATTTGGGATATATAGATGAAAAAAAAATTCTTAAAATTCTAAACAGTCCCTGAAATTAGATGGCTTATCATCTTCGTTTTAACTAGTGATTTTTAAGTGATCAATAAAATTTTATACCATTTTTCCCTGCTTTTTTCCAAAATCTTAAAACTCAAGACCACTGTCACACATTAGAGCAAGTTCGTCCGACCCAGTAGTGCACTCCTTTTTGCTCACTTCCTAGGCAGTAAAATCGATCGTAATCTTCACGAAAAATGTTATACCGCTCGATAAAATAAAAACGAGGAAAAAATTGACAAAAATGTTGATTGGTTGGTTGGTGGTTCTAGGTGGGGTGGGTGGTTGGCGTTTGTGGAGGTGGGCGGGGGGGGGGGGGGTTATTATTAAAAATGTTGGGGGGTTGATTGTAGTTGGTTGGTTACTGACGGGGGAGTTGTTTGGGAGGGGGTGAACAGAATGGTGGGTGCTTGGTTGGTGGTTGGTTGGTGGTTGTAGGTGGGGTGGGTAGTTACTGGTGGGGGATTTGGTATGAGGGGATGAAAAAAAATGTTAAAAATGGTGGGTGGTTGGGATTTGAGGGTTGGTGGGGAGTGGTGTGTTTTTGAGGAGAGTGTTGGGGGGTGGGTGACACAAAATTTACAACCCCAGTTGGAGGTTGGTTTGTAGGGTTGGTAGGGGGTGAAATATTGACAAAAATGGTGGAGCCATTGTTGCGGATTCCTTGCACACCTTCGGGGTCGTTGCTGGCATGCTTGACCGGCCTCACGCTCGGATTGAGTAGGAACTTATACCTATTAGAACCGCGCATACAAAACTAATGCCAGGCTTTGCGTCGAGGTGTTGAATGTCTAAACCCACCCTGCCATGGTTGCCGTACTCGTATTTGTAAAAAAAAAATGGTGGATGTTTGGTTGGTGGTTGTTGATGGGCTGGGTGTATGGTGGTGGTGGGGGACTTGGTTTGTGGGGGAAGGGTCGGCAAAAATGTAAGGTGGTTGTTTGGTGGTTGAAAGTAGATTGGGGGGTTACTGGTGGTTGGATTTTGGTGTGGAGAGGGGTTGGGGTGAGGATAAAAATTTCAAAAATGGTTAATGGTTGGTTGATAGTTGTAGGCTGGCTGGGTGTATGGCGGTGTTTATAAATTAGTGTAATCTGTAATAATTGTTATTAAAAAAAAAATAATAAGGCAAATATATTGATTTTATTTACGAAACACTAAATTTTTAAAAATTATTTCACTCCATATTTTCTTTGATGGCCTTTAAAAATTTTGAATTGTAATGTTTTTCGAAGCACCATATCTCGGTAACGAATTAGTATACATCAATTTTTGTACTAACAAAACTTTCGGAAAGTTAACGTTCTACAAAAAAAAGTTAACAATGTTTTTGGCATAGGGCGTAAGGAAAAAAAGGTATTGAGGGAAAACCAGAACAAGGTCGAAAAATTTGCAGTCCACCCCTCCCCTCCTCTTTTTCCACAGGGCCCTCGAGGTCAAAACATACCAAAATGTTACTTCCTTTGAACAAAATCACCAAGTTTCATTAACTTCAGACCTTTTTCCACCTAAAAGTAACTCTCGACTGGACTATTGACCGAATTTGATTTCAGAATGTTTATCTCAATTTCTTGGCAGAAAAATCCAACAAAACTTGAATATTTCTTAATGTGTGTTTTCTTAAATTCGTAAGCCCCACTTTTTGAAAACATTTATATTCTCAAAAGGGACGTTCACATTTTTAATTCTTTAAAATTGTCTCTCACAAACGAATGTCTAATAACGCCTTCTGAATAAATAATGAAAGGTTCAATTTTTCAAAAGCTTATTGTGTTTACATGTCCAAGTCCATGTCCTTTCGACAAAATAAAAAGGACAATAGACATTATTATATCAAAATCATTACCAAAAAAAAAAAAATAGAAGACAAAAAATATTTCTTATTAAATGATTTATTTGTCATGAATGTCTGCAGGATCTCCTATCTTGTCATTATTATTATTCTTTTGTAAACGTCCATTATCCTTTTTGTGTTTGCGTCATCATCATCACAATGAAATAGGGGTAAAGTCTGTAATTAACTTTTCAATTCATAATTTCAGACAAAGTTGGAATGGGAGGGAGAAAAAATAAAACTTTTTTATTGTAAACAAACAAAAAACAAATAATGAAAGGCTAGACACAGACACGAACGACTTTTATTTGCCTCAACTCCATCATGCCGCCCCGTCCTCTATTATAGAGTCCTTGTAAAGAATTAATGTCTAGCTCAGCTATCATCGACATGAATTAATAAGTTCCACGAAAAAAAAAATATATAACCAGAGCCAGCCCCCTCTTCAAAAGCAAACCAAACGAAAAACCCTTAATCTTGGATCTTCAAAAAATTTAAAATTTAATTAACGATAACCAAAATGGAAGCACTAATGGCTTATGAAAACGCTATCAACGGGACACGCAATGACCATTTTCTTCTTTGAATGTCAATCCCGTCAAAATCGTCTTCAATCAATCTCTTTTGAAGAAAATAACTGCCTATTAATAATTATGGACTGGGCTGGAGGACTGGACTGGACGTGGAATGGGATTTCAAAAGTTAAAGATAGAATCCGTTTCACCTGCTTCTTCGTCTTGGAGGAGACCACAAAAAAAAAAAAATCACATAATTCGGCGGCCATTGGCCGTTCCATTAGTTTTGGAAGTAAAAATGTTGCATGCATTTTTTTTTTTTTTTTTGGTTTTATCATTTTCAAAGATCACACGCAACGAAGCTGGATCCTGCAGCATGCTGTAGGCTCGAAGCGACTTCTTCGAGTTTGGGATGATTTTTCGTTAAGATGATTGACTTGGAATGATGAAATAATTAAGATGGAACATATTATTAGACAAACATTGATCATAGGGGCAGATGTATGTTATGTGTGCTCAACTGTTTTTTAAAATGTCAATCCCAATTAATTTTGAGTGATATGGGTTTTCGAAACGAGGGTTTGCTAAGATTGACTTGGGAGAAAGGCCTTCAATAATATCGTTAATTTATTCAAAAAATCATTTAGAAAGTTAGTGTTTTTTTTTGGTTGGAAAAGATTTTTTACTTTTTTATTAAAATAAACTGATTAGCGCCCACCCTTGGGTAAGAAATTTTTATATGATTAAGATTGATGTTAATTTCGGAAAGGAATGTTGGGTGACCTAGTAAAGTGATCTTTTCTGAAATAGGTCTGCGCTCAGAAAATGCCTATGGACTGTGACGTTTGGATGTTTATCGCATTTAAAAAAATGTGCTTCATAATTTTGTTGTCTCTATAAAAAGTCATTCAAGACCGTTGTGAATATTCCGAAAGTACATATCCTAGACGGGATAAATAGAGACTATTGTACTCCTGGGACTAAGATGGTTATACAACTAATTGCAATTCTGGAGTCTCAAGATAGAACATTGAAGATGTGAAGGCTGAAACTGTAAGATTGAGGAGATCGTAAGCAAAAGAGAGTCGCGTGAAGTTAGACCTCAGAACTCTTGGTGTTTAAGACATTTAAGACATCAGAATTATAAAAAAATGTTAAATGCACTTTTTTGCATACAAACTTGAAATGCATTTTTGGGCGTTTTAGGGCAGATTTCTTAAAAATTAGTATGAGGAACACCGGAACTTTTGGTTGAACATATTTATTGCATCAGAACTCCTGGGGGTGACAACAACAACATTTTTTAGGGTTAAGAAATTTCAAAGTCCCGATTTTGATGGTTTTTTGCCAGAACTATTCAAAATTGGTATGATGAAAGAGTTTAAAAAACCCTAGGAAAAAACTGGTTTCTGTGTTAGCCCTGCATGATATTCTACCCATATTGATGGAACGTGAACGCTTTCTTGTGACCAATAGTGAGAGGAACTATTGAGTTTTGTTCACCGATAGATGTCACTTTGTTTGGTGCTATCACCAAAAATGTGGAACGTTTTCAGTACACATGTTTTCGGATGCGATGTCAATCAGATGGACAAAAATCTGGTTTTTGAAGACACTGATAAATATAGTACGATAATGGGAGTTAAACCTAGATGGCAATGGACATAGGATAGAAGTGATGGTTTCATGAAGCCTTGGTGAAACACTGAGAAGTAATACCTGTCTCTTATCTTCTTCTGAGAAAATCTCGAACGCGGTCAGGAAAGAAAAAAAAACTACGCACAAATCCGGTGGAAAGTAAAGATCATTTTTACTTGCGATTATAGGTACTATAAGGCAAGTTATGGATTCGTGCAGAAAAATTTTTTTGAGATAACAATCAAACATGACATTACGATGATGGCGAAGTCAAAAAAGTGGGTCTGGGAATTCCGTCCGTCTGTCTGTCTGTCTGTCTGTCTGTCTGTATGTATGATTTTCTCAAAAACGGTTCTAACGATTTTGATAAAACTTTCAGAATGCTGTTTTCTTAAGGCAGTCTATCTTTAAGTTAGAAAATTCTTTTCAAAATTTGTTTTATAAGGTACCTTTTATAGAACCAGTATTTTCAAATCAAATTTTCTCGTAAACTATACATTCGATTTCAATAAAATTTTGGGCGCAGGAAGTCATTAATAATTTTAATAAAATGGCATTTCAAAATTTTCAAAAACTTTTTTTTGATTTTTTATAATTTTTTCAAAAAAATTTTTGGTTTTCGAAATATGTTGGAAACGGGTATATTAATTTTTTTTTAAGTTATTTTTTCAAATGTAAACTATAGATTTCCATATATTTGCATACTCAAATAAATTTCAAAATATTTTTTGGAAAAGTTTTTCAAAAATAACCTTTAAAAAATAAAAGAATTTTCGAAATTATTAAAAATTTTTTAATATCCATATATGCAGCCACTAAGCAATTGCTTATCATAAGAGCAAGTTCGTGCGACCCAGTCGTGCATTTTATTTTTTTCAAAAATTATAAATAAATGTATTACATATTTGCAAAATACGTTTGAATTTGCGTTTTGATTTTTTTTTTGAAAAAATGTTTTTTATAACGTTTTTCAACAACAACTTTTTATTCTCAAAACCCGATTTACAGATGTTTATAAATTTATTCTTATAAATTCAAATCTATCCAAGAACTAAAATGGCGTAATTTTTTTTTAGCTCAAAGTATTTATTTAAGAATTTTGAAAAATGTATTTTTACCAAAATCTCAAGCCCCAAGACCACTGTCACACATTCGAGCAAGCTCGTTTGACCCAGTCGTGTATTTTATAAGAAATAGGTTATAACTTTAAGTTGGCAGCACTGTTTAAATTGACAGGCATTTTGTCACCTGTCATGTGATTTAAGTTTGGTTTGCCATTTCATCATGAATCGACTGACACCTGAACAACGCATGCAAATTATGCTGATTTATTTCGAAACACATTTGGAATGGGCTCGAAACGAAATTCGTTCAGTGTTGAAGCTCATTTTGGCTAAGTCAATAAACAAAACTGCCGCATTTGGAGTATTGATAATCCTCAAGCCATTTTTGAGATGCCCGTACTCCGTACATCCAGAAATGCAGGCCAGAGGGTTACATTCAATTGAGATCGTCATAGGACCATGATCAATGTTTTTTTCGTCCCTGGATTGAATCACCTTGATGTGGGGAGCTGTGGTTTCAACAAGATGGATGACTTGGAAAACAACATTCGCCTAGTTAAAGCCAATATACGGCCCCAAATTAGACCTTAAGATTGGACTACATCCGATCCAGCCGCGGTGGTCATATGCCACAAATCATATTCAAATCAAAACGGCAAAGAATGATCTTTCGAATAAAGTCAAATTTATGGAAATTAATGCAATTCATCTGTGTTTATTTCATTTTATAGTTCTATACCTCTAAAAAAAAACGCTTTTCTATTAGCACAGAAACTAAAAATGTGGTGTCAGCTTAAAACAATTTAAAATGTTATTTTAATTTTAACGGATGGAGGGATTTAGATTTTTTAGTTCTCCTAACTTAAGTTTTAAATAATTTCTTCACATTTTTGAAGTGAAACTTAGAATCGTTGTGATTTCAAACCGGATGCAACGAAAAAACGACAGGTAAGAGACACAAATACAAAAATGTGTAGGATGAAGCCAGGAAAGGATGAGACAGAAATATACATACTATTTTTCTGACGGAAGTAACGCTCAGTATTCCAATATGGCGGCACCGATGACTCGCATTAGCTCACCGTGTGCACGAACGAGTGAGAATATAAATACTATAATCTAACTCATTCATGCACGTGCTCCATGGCATTTGTTTGTTTTGATCAATGTAGGGATGGGCAAGTAAAAAATATATCGATATTTATCGTATCGATATTCTTCAACAGTATCGATAATTATCGGGTGAAAAAAATCAATATATCGATATATCGTCAGTTTTCTCATGATTATTCATACATATTACGAAGGCATTCAAAATTCGTAAAAAAGAATAGACATGAAGAAAACAGTATTTTTTTTTTTTAAATGTTGTTTTGGCTAAAAATACAAATAACGGACATCTCTGTTTATAAACGACTGAATTTAATAAATAAAAATGCGGAACATAAACACAAGAGTTTGAACTTCTTTGCTCGGAAACTGTGTTATGTTTCATCGTATGCATTTTATTTTAAGTTGCATGAATGAATTAAATTGGGGAAAAGCGCACTGCGACCTTAAAGATCTATTGTGCCCCTTTTAGAGCTGGATGAGGATACTCGTCCTACAGCACTTCCTCCAAATTGGTTTCTTTTAGGAAGGTTAGTATTTGAGGTATTTTTAAAGAAGGTAATCTGCCCTTATTTATCTGGTAACTACCCAGGTTTATACATACTATTTTATATTATCGGTCTCTCCTCTTTGTCCCATACTTCGTAGCGTCCCCACTCCCGTCTTCTAAGCATAGTCGCCTGTAATTTGTGAGCCAGAGCGAGAGAGCAGATGTCGGTGTGTATGTATATTGCACACTGTTTAATACGTGCTTGTATTTGAGCATTTAACGTGTGTTAGTGTATGTGAAAACTACGTGAGCTACTGTACACTGTATGCGGCTGCGTATTACAGCTTTTTAGTAAGATGTCAGCGCGGTGTGTAATTATTGAAGTGAAACTTATTTAATATCGGGGTAATTTGAAACTCGACAAAACGGAAATGCAACATGACACTTTTAAGCAAATATGTAAATCAATTAAAAAAAAAAATATATCGCAACAAGTCTGAGAGAGGACGAATGAAAAAAAAATTATGACACAGTATTTTATATTCTAGCTCTCATTTTCTCCTATCATAAGTTTTGCCTCTCACTCAGGTCTACTAAGCATTATGTTAAACAAAAGCGAGTGAGCAGGCGCGTTGGTACGATTAAGTTAGTATGTTAGTTAATATAGGTACGTGATTTGAATGCTGTCTAACAGGAAAAGCTTTACAAAAGGTTTCAATAAACTTAATTCAAGAAGAATGTAAAATTCAAACAAATACATAACAAAAGTATTTATAGAAAATTGGCATTCAAAAAATTATTTAAATTTTAAAAATGTATCCTGAATTTTTGAAAATAGTCAGTTTTCGAATATTTTTTTTGACTTGTTTTAAATAGTGGCGTCCTGGAGTTCATACTTTAAAAGGGAGTCAAAAGGACGCAAAGTATGTCGGTACGTCTGTATGCTTGAATATGTGTTGAAACTTTTGTATTTGTATAGATACGTGTTGAAAGCATTTAGTCATACATAACATAAGGTTTGAAAGTAATCCGAAAACTGGTGCTGGGTGGCTGAGATTTTCATCTCATTCTCTCGTAAATTAGGTATACCAACTTCTTTGAAGTTTCACTTCAATCGAGTGTGAATTACGCACACACATTTTTTTTTTAACTCCAAATGAAACACATTGATTGTGTAATCAAAAAGACTTTTGATTGATTTAACACTGGGGGGTTCGTTGTTTGTGTATGATACCATGTTATTTTAATAACACATTATTAGCATTGCCCTCGTAAGGTTTAAGAAGGATAGACCTAGTAATCGATTGAAAAAATATTGGTCTAAATTGTGTTTACCACTAGTATACCCTAGATTAAACTCCCTTCTCCCCCCCCCCCAGCTTTGTCATTAAAAAAAAATAAGTCCATCAACAACAATATTATCCTTGATTTGCTTTTTAAATCCAACTACAAACAGTATTTACAACTGGAATTTATATAAATTCCCAATAGACTATACGTTTGTAAGTTGAACTTTCAACTCGACCCTGTCCCTGTGTCTCGCTTTCGACATTTCTATCAAAACGAAAATTCTTCCATCCCTTCGGAATTCATTTTGATTCCCCAAGAATGCATCATTAATTTCGGATTTATTTGCCGCGCGCACTGAGTTGAGCCTTCTTCATCTCTCGTCGTCGTCGTCAAATACATCGTCGTCGTCGTCTGTTAGTGGAATGAAAAATCGTCTTTCAAATTCTATTTTCCCCATCGACCCTTAAATTTCATTAATATCCCTTCAATCCTCAAAAGATCAGCGAGAAAAAGAGCTTCCAAAATGGAGAATGCCATACACACAGCCTAACAAGGCCAAGTATAAAATTTATCATCTTGAAACGAAACGAAGTTCACCACGAAGGCTAACGAAAAATGGCAGAAAAAAAGTGTATTTTCGTCGATTTTTTCGGGGTGGATATGGTTTAGTTGAAGAATAAGGATTAGAATATCCTTGAAGGTCTGGTTGGTAGTTAGCGTCTGTGGAATTATGGGATTTTTTTTTGTATTTTGGTATGGTATCATATGGCGATAAGAGTTACTCTTAAGCATGCATGGTTTGACTGAGCTTTGTATAGAGGAGGGTTGTTATTGGAGAGTTGCCTATGTGTCGCCTGTCTAGAGCGTCGTCGGTCGTCGTCATCGTATCGTCGAAACATAGTCATTTTTCCTTAAAGAGCCTTATAATCGAATTAGAAATCCTTTAGAAATCAGTGTTGTGAAATGTAATTCCGGCGGTGGTGGTAGGTATACTCTCTCTTCCCCCAGATGTGCCAGGACAGGACCAGCTACATAATATACCAGCCTAATCCTTTGCCACTATTAAGAGTACTTTCACTTTTTCTTCCTTCATACTATGTCCTGATGATGCGTGTATTTCGTCATTCTAGATTTATTTTTTTGGTAGTTAAGGATTCCAATCTATTTTTGGCTGTTTTTTTTTATCCCTTGTCCTGATGGTTGCCAAAATTACGTCGGTTTGGTTGGATTGGTATAAGGGAAGCGAGAATCCCCTTGTGAGTTGAGTTGCTGTGCTGTGTGCATGGATAGTTTCCTTTTTTATCGGATGCATTGTTCTTTAAATAGGATTTTAGTTTTACACTAATTTTATTCCTGGATTTTTTTTTCTTTTTCGTCCTTATCAGATGTTGTGTTCCCTTTTTTTTTTTTTTTTTTTTTGTTATTCGTTGCCAATGTTGTTGTGGCTCGAATTGAAAGGGAATGGCTGGTAGATGAAGATAAGGATTGCCCAACAAAGACACCACCAGAACAGGGAATGAAGAAGAGAGATTACTTTCATTCTTTGGGACTTTAATTGGATGAATTGTATGAACGCTTTCGGGAGCAACGGAATGACATTTTTATTGATTGATTGCAATTTGAGATAAACATGGAAGAACCAAACAAAAAAAAACTTAAATAATCCCCAAAGATGGAATCTAATTGGAAGAAGTTTTATTGAAAAAAAAAAAGAAAAGAAAGAAGTTCCGGAAGCACGAATGCGCGCCGCCACTGATGTGTTCCAGCTTTAACGAAAAGATGATTCATTTCATCATCAATCCAAAAGTAGTATAGACTGACTTTACTGGGACAGTAAAGTGACTCATGTGTTGTTGGATGAGAGACCGGCAGCGACCACACGCTTCCTCCTGCTTAAAATGGGTAAACATAACTTGAGAGTTTTTTGGATGATAATTGATTTTATTGACATGCTGAAGTATTTGCGGCACGATGTACAATACAGAGTGGCAATCGAGAGCCAATTAAGAGGAATGTCGGTCGTATGGATTGAAGAAGATTCAGCTCGCCGGTATTTTGATTAAGGGTTTTTGAATTTAACTTGTGAAGTGAAGTGTTCTTCTCAATTTGGACTTTGGTTTGGATCTACATTATAATTGCTTATATTATTTTAATGATTTGATCGTATTTGTTTTCTTCACTTGAACTAAAAAATAGGAGTGTTTTTTATTGGGAAAGGTGCATGACGAACAGGAAATTCCTTTCAAGTGCAATACTTTCCGTATGAGTTGGCTGAATAAAATTGAACAGTTCCTGGAAGCCATTGAATCTACCGACTCAAACCCTGCTAACATACTCACCAGAAATCACAAATCCTTGAAAAGCAGAATGTCGAAAAGTGGATATTTGCTTTCATCTTTGAATTCGACAAGATTCAAGAGTCTGGATGATAATCATCATGAATTTTAGCGGCAGATCTGCCACTGGGGAAGATGAAATAATGACGAGTCATTTCTATACAAATTGTTTTTATAGACGGAGGAAAGGTGGAGTGTGGATTCGATTCGGTACAGGTTTCTTCTTCGTTGCTGGCGATTTCTAAGTAGGAATCAGATGCGATACTCGCACTTCAACAAATCCCAAATCAATACCTTAACATCGGTATATAACCAAGCTCCTATCAAAGTTTTTGACCAAGCACATCCTCAGCAAAGTCTGGGCGATTTACAGACCCTTAAAAATAATATCAAGGTTACTCAACTTTTGATGCAAGAGCTTTATGCGTTTGATGGAAATGAAAGAACCGCAACGCAAGAATCAGCTGCATTTCCGGCTTGCTGAAATTTTTTAATGGAATAACCGTCTTTCGAACTAAAAGACCAAAGATTTCCTCACTTTCTAACGAATAACATTAGCAAACTAAATCGATAATAAGCTGCTCGCACAAAACGGGTATCCTAGGCCCACTTTTTGACCCTAAATCGGGAAACATCGTGTGCCCGATTCGGACCCTCCTAACTGTTTCCCAGAAACCTGTACTTACGGAAAAGAGAGAGAGCGAGAGAGAGAGAGATATCACGTAAACAGAGAAGACAATTAAGAGAATCTTGGTAAAATAATCAAGCAATTCCTTAAATATGTATATTGTCAAGATGACTAGTGAAATTCACCTTCCAATACAAGAGAACACCTTTGGAAAAAAAATTATCAAAAAAGGCAATTACGGGTCGCCAGACAGAAACATGTAGTTTACTGTCATGAAGGAAACTCATTTCCAGAATTTGCGTGGTCACAGTTGTGTGAGCTGAGGGATGGAAGGATCTTGTTGCCGGCCTATGCTTCAAGAGTAGTTAAATTGTTGGAGCCAACAGTAGCTTCCGGAAATCAAAAAGAAGACATGGAAACCTATAGCTTGTTGGTGCAAAAATGCTTGCAAGAATCTGTGATGAAACAGTCAGTTGGTCAACAGATGCAGCTGATGCAGTTTCAATCGACGGCTCATGCCTTAAGCTTGAGAGAAGTCCCATGACTAAGGTTTTATGCTTTGAAGACGCAGCAAAACCAACAAGTCGTCGGAAACGCTTCTATCACCCCCGAGAATGACCTGGTTAAACTTAAAGTGCTTTTAGGCATGCAAAAGCAGAGGCCTACAAATCAAGTTTCCAGGACACTTCAACTAAATAAAAACCCGATCGCTCGGAGCCTTGCTCCTTTGAAATTCTTTTGAGACGACATCACACCAAAAGACAAGCTATTAACGGGCACACAGTGGATGTCAAGTATCCTACCAGCAGCCTCTCCCAGAACGTGCCCTCTGTAAACCTTTTTGTAAAGAGCATGCACCACCTTGTTTGTAAAACTGGTTAGAAAAAAAGAGTGCCTGACGATTAGAATTTCAGAAACATCTCCTGGATTGAAATTTCAAAAACATCTCCCACTCCAAGAACCACATTTAGGAGACAGTAATGCCTCTTCAGTGCCACCTTTAAGAACGTATCGTCTGTTTTTTGACTATTCCGGTTGATACGAAGACAGACTTCCATAGACCCGTATCTCATGTTCAAGAAATTAAAACAAGTTGCAGAGAAGAACTTTAGCGTGCCAGCATTGGTATCCCCAATCACTTGATATGAATGACGCTTCAACATCGAAAGAAAAAAAAGTTGGAAAGCTGTTTTAGGAAACTTTCGGAAAAAGCTCCATTGCTGTGTTCGTTGTAAAATTGTACGTAAAAGTCTTAAACGGGTCGAAGTGACGAATGAATTGAGATATTGTATTTTGAAAAGCAGGGTTTTTTAAAACTTGGAAACTTAAAGGTTAAGAAAAATTTTACCTACTAGACCAAGCAGTATGAGGGCAAGCTATACGTGAACACCAAGCAGTTAAGCCTTAAATTCTACTGCGAGCCTACTCGCATACAGAATCAAATTGGGCTTAGACCAGGGCCCTGAGGTCTACCCTAAGTTAGATATCTTAGTACCAATTTTATGGAACATGTTGAGGCATGTCCACACTCCTTGGTAAGGGGCGAGGTTTATCTAACACCTCTTGCATCGAAGAATAAAAACCTTGTATACCATATGTTACCGCATTCGGTTAACCACAACCACCACTATACTCCCACAAGGGGACCTACCTCATAGATAGATCCCAGGTGACGAAGCCGAGACTTCATCACCCAAGAGGGCCTATCGCCCGTGGTACCAGAATATAGCTTCCGGTGGAGCTTCGCAACCGTGAGGTCACTTCCAGATGAGCACCATCAATACTCAAGGTCTGACAGCCTTAAGATATGCGCACTGAACCACTTGCCAAGGTAGAAGCTAATGGCCAAATGCGCACACCAAACCTTCCTCTCTTTGCCGCATACAAGTTTTACTTTGCATACGTTACCGGTAAGGAATCAATACTGCAAGGAATTAAATACAGCTGCAAATACTCATTCCTGTTTCATTTACAACAATTTCCCTGCCTTTCATATTGTTCCTGGGTTGCCACGCGGAGGTGGAGGATATGCTTGGATTGAAAATAGCTTCAAAATATCGTCAAAACTAAGCCCGACAGGTTCCCTAAAGGCGAAGAGGTTGCGCTGCCTCAACGCTCCAAGGATCCTGCAACGAAGCAGAAGGAGTGTTGAGATTTATGTTTGCTGTTTTCTGCCTTGGTTAAGCGTTCAAAAACGTTAAGGGAGTCTTAGTTCAACCCCCACTAGACCATAAGCAACGAAACTTTGCATTACTTTGATGGGCTAAGCGCTATAAGGCACCGTCGAAGCTTAGTTAAAAGAATTAGAAAATAAACGTTCCCGCCATTATAACCTTTAAGGACATGAACGGGCTCAATGTGAATGATTGACTTAAACCAATGTATTCGGGTGGATTCTCAAAGAAATATTGGATTCTCCAGAATTTTGTTCTTGGCCCATTCCACGAAAAACATCAGATCTGAAAACCACACGTTAAGTCGGATTCTTAGAACTCTTACCTCGCTGCTCTTGTTAAGCTAATTCTCATTAAATTTGGTAAAGGTGTAGGTTCTTGTATGACATGTACAGAACAAAATTTAACGCACAATTTTGTGTCTAAAAATATCCTGGAAGCACGCACAATTTTTTTTTTAATGTTTTTGTCAAGCCGCGAAAAAAGCGAAAAAAATAAATTTCTTTCAATTATGCACGACAACCTAATGAAAAGGATCCTTGTTGTTTCGCGTTGTTCTATCCGTGTTTTTTGGTTTTGCACGGTTACCGCTCATCAACATTTTTCGGGAGGAATTTAAAATGACACTCGACGATTAGATTAAATTGTTTTAGGCAGGTACTTAGTCGTCGTCAGCAGCAAAATGGAGGACTGGGCAACTCGAAACGCGCGTTTTTAACCAAAAAAAACCCAACCGGGTAAACAAGTTGTTCGCATTTAGAACGTGATTTGTATAGTTGGACAGTTGATGTTGTTGTTGCTGTTGGTTTGGATGAAGAGGATAAGGATTCACATCGCATGGTTGTGTTATCCATTTATCTCTGTATAATTGAAGGATAAAAGGCACCAAATCACTGTAATTAAGGTGGAACAGGTGAAATTTGTTGAAGTTGGCAAGTGCACAGGACCTTTTTTTTTTTTTTTTTTTTTTTTTTTTTTTTTTTTTTACTTGGTTTGAGTATTAGTCAAAGTCCTTTTGGATTGCGTGTGTTCATTTTTCTGTTGCCATTCTTTTTGACTTCTTTAGGATTAAGGAGTCAATTAAAGAAGTACCTAAGTATTATGTATAGTGAAGTTGGAAGTCAAGGCAACAACGACTATATGTCGGACTCTGCTGGCCCGCAGCAAAGGCCTGCGGAAGGGATACGCACGCAATCGTATAATTTACGGTGTTAGCCATGAAATGTTTGTAAGGCTATGATGGATTGTATTATATGAAAAGGAGAATGCATTTGCAGGTGTATTTTTTTTTTTGTTGATGTTAAATAAATTGATAGGTTAGGAGTATTAAAGTGATCCTTTTTTGATGGGAGTATATAAAGTTGCTATCGAATTATATAATTTGATGAGTTGAATGGTTTTTATTGCAGCTGTAAAGGTTGGTTGGTTTTAAGTGCCATTTTTTTTTCTTTCATTTTTTTGAAGATGTTCGCTAGAATTCAAATAAAAATGACAAAATGATAGCAGACATAGTAATTATGAAAATAAATTGCTTTTGAATCGTCATTAAGTGTTTTTAAAAGCAAGATGATTTCATTAGAATTTTGTAACTCTGTTTTTTTTTTTGGGAAAGATGAAGGCTTCATTTGTGAATTTTTAAAGATTTTTTTTCTCGATCTGTTGATATAAATATAGATGTTTGGGTGAAAGGACAGAATCTCATGTACACTGAACAAAATTGTTTTGCCATTTCCAAACATTTCGAAAATTTCACATAAGTAGGACAAATCACTAAATATGATTTGGATATTTTATAAAATAATAGATGCCTTTAAAATTATACCTCTGTGCCAATTTTTGAAATTCACAGTCCGATTCTGTCGTTTTGACGGTTGATAAGTTACAAGTGATTCGATAACATTTTTGGTATTCTCCGATTAATCTTAACTTACAAAAAGAGTCACAAAAACCTCATCAAATCATACCGAACTTTGTAATGTCAGTTTCAACAGCTTAACCTAGCTGAAGTCGATTGCATTGACCCTTTGATGAGTTGGATAATGTAAGAGGAAATTAATCGTTTAGATTATGCTGCAATAGCCTAACTAAGAAAGGTGCTCGGTTTAATGAGTTCATAGTCGAATGGACAGAGGAAAACCTATAAGAGAAAATAATTTCCCTTCTTTATTATATATTATACGTCAAAGTTAAGTTTTGTGAAAGTTGCGTGTAAAAGTCAATCAAGAAGTTGACGCATAAAAACTAAATCAATGGCTCCTTCAGCAGAGCCAATGCTACCATACCTCTCCGCTATTTTTAGCTATGTATTCCGTTGGCATTTCATAAATATTGAACCAACAAACGTGCGTTCCAAGAGGAGTTTAAGTATTGCTGTCGACAGGAGTTTCCGAAAACCAAGAAAGAGAAAGATCGAACCAACCAACTCAACGTCTAACCCCGCCTTGCTCAGAAAAAAAATCAGATCTTAGCTTCATTTTCAAATGTTGAAAATGTTATAATTTAACTCTTTACCAATTGCATGTGTCTTAAGCCGGAATAAAGCAAAGAAATGAAAGCTAGATGCTTTATAAAAGAGGAGGATCTGATTGGCATCAACCTGACTACTTAATATGCATCAATTATTCTTATTTTGGTTCTCATATTTTCTGTAACGTAAATAAAATTATTTCCACGAAATGTCAGGCCACCCTCCACGACCGTGACTGATGTAAGCAAACACAGTCCCACGTTGGGCGCCATCTGTAACGTACAAATCTTTGAGAAGATGAAGAATATAAATTCATTAAGAGGATGAGACATCAGGCCACACCAATGGAACCATTCCAATTAAGTAGTGAACCAACGTGTTGGTTGAAGATGCAACAACGGGGTGCCAGCAGTCATCATGGTAGACACCTCATTGATCAACTTTGACATATTTGGAGCGTAGGTCATTGGGACCATTAACACTACCAGTCAAGGCGGTTAAATAGAGACGGATGAGCCCTTAAAGGGCCAATAGTAGCTCTCGTATTCTTGAAGTGGGTAACTCTGGACAATACAGCTTCTTTTTTAAAAGGAGAACAACAAAGGCTTGGCCCACAGGGGGTTGTGTGTCGGGGTTACTGTCCGTAAAAAAATTGTGTGAAGACAATCAACTGCTCCGAGTACTTATTGATGGCGCGATGAAGTTGAGAACAATCAACTATGCTTGCGAATCTAGAAAAAATTGACTTGTAACCGGACTGTCTGGTGGGGTATCTTGGTTGCGCACCTTAAGTACCTAGGTAATGCCCAACTGTAAACTGTTACCTTTTCTGCCTCGTCTTTGTATTGTGACTATTGCAAGCGGTCTACTTAAACTTAAATTGAAAAATCGGGTTAAAAGCTGTAGGAATGGGACTAAATATTCTTAGGATACAAATTCGAAAATCCTCTACAAGATACCTTTCTTAAGTCTTCGTATACCTAAGTCTATCCTCCAACAAAGAGCTCACAAGTGATAATATTCTCAAAAAAAAATTAAAATAATTATGTTGGTAACGTCAAATTGACCACTTGAGGCAGTTAAAATAAGGACCTCCTGATAAAGTTGTATCAACGAATAAATATTTTCCCAGCAATATTTTGGAAAGGAAAAGAGATTTATATCGCTCATAAACTTAACGACCGGATCTATCTCAAATATCGTCCATATGTTGAAAATAAGTAGTATAAACAAAGAGGCTATAAAAAATGGTATTTTATTTTTAACAACGATATTTAGCGTTATCTTAATTAGACAAATGAATTTATTAAAAGCCTCCTATGAACCATATACTTGTGACTACTTCTTCATAAACAATCCGCAACTGCTCGCTGGAGTAATAAAATATAAGAGAACTGCCCCGCTATGTCCACAGGGTACTCATTTATCTATTTAATTAATTTTATCAGTAACACTGTCGCTATTAAAAAAATATTAAATTTTTTTTTTCAAATGAAAACATACAAAAATAAATAGCTTTGAAAATGTGTTCAAAAGGTACCTAGACCTGCTACACAATACGAATGCTGTTCCTGTCACTTCAAATCCTACCAACACGCGCATCTCAAACATGAAAAATTAAAATTCAAATAACGAAAGTATCTTGTAGAGTTTAATACTTAGATACATGTTGGTTTGGTATCTTATGGAGGTATATTTTTTTTTTGTTCATTCTTTGGTTCGTTCAACTTCCATCATCATTAAGATAAAAGCAAATGTCTAACGTCCTCTATCGCTCTCGTAAATTTCTTCACAAAAGATATCGCCAAGAGTGACACTTCTTCCAAGTCAGCCGAAGCACACACACATGCCACAGCCAGAGTAACATAGCCACACGGCCACCGCATATAACATCACCACCATCACCACCACTCACTCAACTATAGTTCTTCACCCGTATATCTTTATCAACAAACTCACGGATACCAACCACAACCGGAACGGAACAGAACAGAGTCTTTTAATTAAAAGTATCTTTTGAGTTTTGTAGGAAACCGAACCGAAGCCGAACCATCCATGGAAAGGAAGGCTGAGGTATATAAGTCATCGCAATCAGTAGTTTTCTGGGATTCGAGATATCTTGCAAAAGGCAGCAACTATTTCACCGCAATTGATATAGTTTCCGAAGCAGGTCTTGGCTCTGGCGGGTGATGGACCCTCTAACCAACCGACCGACAGACAGTCCGATTCAACCAGCAGGCAGGAGCAAGAGCAGAAGCAAAGAGGACGAGTCAAAGACTTAATTATGGTGTCAATTCCCAAGTAAAAAACTTTTGGACTTTTATCGCTAGATGTCGCCCACCTTTTAATTGACTCAATCGTGTCACCAAGAGATAACAAAGAAATAAAGAGATCGCAGACCAAGCAGTTAGTTCACATAGTAGCATGTAGCATGGTAGCACACAGGACACGTTCACGTTCACATTCAAGTCCAGTTTTATTGAGGGGTTCCTCCTCTTTGACCAAGCATCAGCGCCACACCAGCATGATGTGGTTATCCTCACCCGTATGTCCTTGTCGAATCACCTACCTTTCTTTTCTTGATTTTTGTTCCTTTTTAATTGCACAATTCTTTCAGGACTCTGTTCTATCTGTACAGTGTACATATAGACCATAAGGATGGTGTCTGTGTCATGGTGTGGTTGAACGTCCTTTTTGGTCGAGTGATAATGGTTGTTCAGCTGGGTGTTGGTGATGTCACTTTAAAGAACTTTCGACTTACAGTTAGAATAAGTCTTCGTGTGCTTGAAGGAAATTAAGATGTCCTTGTCCTCCCTGGATTAAGAGCAGTGAGAGCTAAGAAGAAACGGGCAGAGCAATTTGTTTTATTTTTCTTTATCAAATTTATTCTGAACTATAGGAAAGGAGATTGGATGGAAAGGACAAGGGGATTCGTTGCTATGGGAGACAGAGACAAGTGATTGGGCGATTTTCTTCTTTAGGTCATGTCTAGACGATGATTGGACTGTTTCATTCGAATTCTGTTTGTCCTTAAGATTGATGTTTACAGATGACTTTCTTTATTTGTATCAACTTATCAAAAAGAAGAAATTAGCTGATAATGGTTCAGAAATATATAGTGACCTGCTGCTTGTTTGTAATTGTCATTGTGTGAGTTGTAAAGGATAAGAATCAGTTTGAATGATTCATGTGTTTGACTTATACATTAACCAAGTCTTGTGGGGTGAATTAAATGCGGTCTTTGATATTTCTCGAAAGTCAATGTTCGTCCTTGATATTTGGAGGTACATATTTGGATTTACCCAACTTGCTCAGCAAGTGCAATCCGATTTCCATATTTCTGGACTTAATTTTGACGTTAGAAGAAAACAATTGTAATCTTACGCTGACAATACCAAGGTGGGCTTTTTGAATCTGTAAACCTAAAGTTCTGCTTTCCCAAAAGTGTCTTTAAAAAAAAATCATTGAGTTGCTTCACATGACTTGCTATCGTGCGGAAGGATGGCGATGCTAGATATTTGTTCAGGAGCTATGTATTAAAAATAAAAGGAAATTGTACAGGGTGATTCGTCGGGATGGTCAATTTTCAAAAACAATGACTTAAATTGAAAAAAAAATATTTCAAAAATAACGGTAACTCCTTCAATGCCAAACATTTCTTCTTTCATTGTGATTTTAAATAAAGTTATTTTAATAAACGGTTTAAGAAAAATTAAGTTTTTAACTCAAAATTTTAGTTGTCTGTAAAGTCGGTTTACGGGTGATAATTTTACGTGATAACCAGTTAACAAAACAGTTCATGTGTAGGTTGTATCTCTCCAATCACCAAAAACCGACCCCACTTACAACCACCCACCATTTTTGAATTTTTTTTCTCACCCCTTTCCCCCTAACATCAACCTCTCACCCCAACATAAGACCACCAACCAACAACCCACCATTTTTGACAATTGTTTTCTCCCCCACACAATAAATACCCCCTTCCTTACCACCATTAACCACCCACACCACCTAAAACCAACAACCAACCTCCCACTATTTTTGACAATTACCTCCCAAACACCAAATCCTCCCCCCAAATCCGACCACCAACTCCACCTTCAATCACCTGCTACTCACCCACCATTTTTGACCATATTCCCCGCCCCCCTTCCACAACCACCTTCACCAACCAACACCAACACCAACCGCCACCGCCAACCGCCAACCGCCACCCACCCCAACTATTTTTGACAACTTTACACTTTTGGCCTTTCGCAAACACTTAATCAACCCCAACATCAGCGCCAACTACCCATCCCACCTACAGGAAACCAACCAACCATCAACAATTTTTTCCTCATCCCCTTCCAACACCAAATAAAACCATCCACCACACCTACAACCACCTTCCACTCAGCCACCATTTTTGACAATTGACCGCCCCGCCAATCACCCAACCCACCTACAACCGCCCACCCACCATATTTGACAATTCTCCCCCAAACCATACCAAATCCCACGCAACGCCAAACACCCATCCCAGCGCCAAACCACCAACCAACCACCCAACCAAACACTCACCATTTTTCCTCTGCCGGACACTACCCCCCCCCCCCCCCCCTTCCACCCGCACCCACCCACTTCCACCACCACTTACAATCATCAACCACCTAACACCCTCCCCTTCCACTTTATCGACTTTCTAGGCTATCAAAACAGCTATATAACGTGACTGTGGCTGTGATTGTGACTGTGACTGTGACACTTTTTCATGCGTGCTGTCCACATTTATTTTTAATTTTTTTTTTTTTTTCAAAATTTTGAGTTTGAAAATTAATTTTTCCCAAACAATTCACTTCAATAACTTGATTTGAAAATAAAATGGAGGAATATATTTCTGGCTTTACAAAGAGGTATGGCATGGCAGTTCCAGTAATTTTTAAATAATTTTTTTCCCAATTTAAGTCATTGTCATTGAAAATTGCACCTAGAGGAGCGAACAGACAGACAGACGGATGGAATTTCCAGACCCACTTTTTTGGCTTGTCCATCGTAGTAATTTCATGTGTGATTGCTTTCTAAAAAAAAAAAAAAAACAAATTTCACGAATCGATATAAAGTATACAAACCTATAACCGCAAGTAAAAATCATAGTTAGGCTGGTCCTGGTAAGCTCTCATTCCCGTTCGCCATCTATCTTGACCAGGTCAACGTCAAACTGCATTACCCTTTGAGTACCAAAACCCAGAGCTGAAAGACCCAATCTAAGATACCACAATCTAGTGGAGAACGACCTCAACCAACTTAGCATGCATATATCTGCTATAGATAGGCATCGACTTTGAAATCGATCAGAAGATTGGTCAATTGTCTAGAATTACTTGGGCTTGAACCTCTGAAGGTGGCACATTTCAAAAGATGCCCTTCCGTGTAGATCAATAAATAACACAGTTTTAAGGTTCTGTTTGTAAGATCAAGATGAACAGATTCGGTTGGTGTATGTTCCTAAATTAGTCATCCCCTTATAGCTTTGGGAAGCTTCGTTGAGAGGCTTTCCCCCGATCCATGGGCTTTGTTGGACTTCAATTTTGATATCGCGCTCCTACCTACTTTTTCTTAGACTGAGGTCTTGTCCATCATGAAATTCGCAGCACCAAATGCCTGTCTATACTGAAGAGTTTTCGTGTTCATCCTGGCAGGCGTCTGTTCGTTTGGTTTGTACAGTTGGTTCTGCTCTATACAATGCCTTGCTTTTCATGCTCCATCTCCCTTGTTATACTGACATGTCCATGTTCTACTTTTCTTTTCTGACCTTGGAGTTTCTTATCAACTCTGGCTCAAGCCTGCAGAATTCTGCCTGATAAACTTCGTTCTTAGCTGCTCGGGCCGATCGGCTCTTAACATCATACCAGGGATTTTTTCATCGTCGACAATGAAAACCAGCACATCTGAGTCCGAGCTTCTGATCTCACTGCTCTACTCGCTGCTTTAGGAATATTTTGCAGACTTGCTGAGAAAACATCTTTGGAACACCAAATTTCCTTATAGCAGTTGGTTATTGAAGCTGCGTGCCGTTTTAGATATCTGCATTCCCAGCTGGGACATGGGCATGGCTGACTTCAATATTACCTTCATTCAATTGCCGTTTCGAATCCTTGGGATGCTCCACCACTTCATCCATTGTTTCATTCAAATTTAAGCCTGAAATAGTACAACATTTTTCTTCCAAAACTTCCACCAATCAAGTTACACGCTGTAGAATCCTCATTATGATGAATGTAAAGAGTATAGAGAAACTGATGCACTTGTGTGGTCCGTCACCTTTTCCTCAAACAGATAGTCAAACACGGAAAGACTGATGACGCTTCCCTGGCGCACACGTTCACCGTGACAAATTCTGCAAAAGTTCAACAACAACAATTAACCTTTCGCTTTCGTTCCTAATTGCCTTATCATTGGACATCAGAATGACAAAAATCTACCTCATAAGCACTCCCCATACGCCAACTTCATAAATATTAACCAACTCAGCTCCCAAAAAAAAGGGAAAAAATACATTATGAGCCATTATGCACTTAGCTTAAGTATTTTCCGCTTGGAATTTCCCTAGCACACCTGACAAAAAAAAAAAAAAATTAAACCCAACAAGGAGAGAACGAAAAATCTCTAATTACACGCTTCCTGCTTTGTTTTTCAACCTGGGAAAGCCTTCGGCAAAAGACAGAACTTAAATAACAACTAACGTGTGTCTGTGTCGCTCCTTGAACAATATAACATCCGCCGCCGCGCATCCAAGTAGACAATTATAATGGCTCAAGTAGTGTTTTATACAACGACAGGTAAAAATGCAAACTCATAGAGTTCAAGTCGTCCATCTGGAACAACGAAAGGAACAAACAACAACAAAAAAAATATATCAAAATAAAATAAGCCAGCCCAAGAGCCCACTTCCAGAGACAACACACAGGTGTGGGTAGTGGGTACACATTGGTACAGAGAACGACGACGGCAACGCGACGGTGGCGGTAACAGAGGCAGAAAAAAAGACCAAGTACTTGGTAGAAAAAGAATGTGTGACATTGAAATTCCTTTCATTTGTCTGGGCTCATTATTTTAACTCGCTCCAGTGCGTGGCTCTTCTCAGCGCAGCCTTATTATGCTTTCACGGCTAAAATTGTTGGGCCTCATAATTTTGTCACGTGATGAATTTCATTGTTTTTGTTATTCAGGGAAAGAGTGGAAAACTGTGAGTTATTGTCGGTGTTGAAACTGAAAGCAGAAACATGTTCCTATGTACTACTACAACACTACACCAGAATCAGGCTCCCTTGTCAACATGCTTACTGTACAGACCCCATTCAGTGGCACGTTATACATACTTATATCAAAGCCGTGCAGGGTACCTTCAAAAAAAGGACGAGTGTCGTCATTATGCACTTTAATTACCAACTTCCGTTCGGTGGTTGAATCATCATATAGTGAAAATGCGTGCTGAGAATGCACTTTGAGATGAGAGGGCGCACAGCTTAGGAACTAGGTAAAGGCACAAGCACCATCACCATCATCATCATCCACTTCGCGGCCGCACCAGCGCAGCGTATTCAAATATTCACGGCCGAAGATGGGTGATGTTTTGAAAGTGCTCCGCTCTACTCATGTCATGTAATAGTAAATTGGAATATTATGTGAGCGTCTTTCTTTAAGGTGTATTTCGCCAGTTTCTTAGATTTTGTTTAAAATCTAAAAAATATTTGATTTGCTAAAACTTCACAAAAGGAAACTATATCTGTTCCAATGTGTCAGTCTTGTTTATAATTATGTTAAGTCTCTTATTCATTAACTTTGTACCTTTAAAACGGCTACATCGATTTCTATAATACGTTCAATGTGTAATGTGGTTTTTAAATTCTCACAATGGTAGGGCTGGAAATGGGTGTTCCAAACAGCTTTTCTTACCTTCTCAACCTAAAAAAGGGGTTTTCAATGATGCGGGTGGATTTTGGTGTGCCCCGACCCGGCCATGTTGTTTTTGTGACATCTGTCTAATCTGTGAATTTCATATTCAGTAAGAAAGAACAGCACGTCCACATGATGTTAAGACTTTATTATCAAAATGAGTTGTCGTAAGTGCGCGAGTTGCGCCCCCGCCCATGTTCTGATAGACGTTGTGGACCTTCACAGTCAACTCTTCAATGTTTTGAGACGAAGTTTGAGATCGGCAGTTCAGTAATCAATCAGCCCATATTTGTAGGTACCTTACCTTAAAGGAATGCCAGAGCGATTGAGAACATCACCGCAGTGTACAGCAGAAACCGAGGCAGAGCCGATTCGTGGCCGTGCACAACAACTCGGCCTCTCGCAAAACTCAACTGGCCTAATTTCGCTTTGGGACTTGGACCTTTTTTACGCTGTCTGATAGCTGACTGAAGCTTCGGGACATGTGGAAGTCACCCCCACTTTTTTTTCCGAAAAATCATCTTTAGAGACTAGGTGAATTTTTTGGTGAATGGCTGTGTCACGAGGAAAATTTGCCATTATGGGTATCACCAGGTGGCAACGCATTCTCAAAAAGTTTCCATTTTGTGTGGATTTTGGTCCGGCAGCGGCGATTTCATTGGTTCGTACTTTTTGGAAAACTACATTGGTGAGGCTTGGTCCAAATGGAACATAGACCTTGACTGGCATATGGTGCCAGCAATACGGAGGGTGCTACAAGCCACACAGCGAACGTCACGGTTGACATTCAAGAGCAATGTGACGGTGATTTGGTCTATAATCCACAATCGAGCGATGTCCATAAGGTGCACAGAACACGGGCTATATCTCAAATTCACGCCGGTTCTATGCAGAAGAGTTATTATTAAAAATAGGAAATCTCGGACACCAGCCACCGTCAGAAGCTGAAGCTGAATTAAGATGTCAAGCAAATAAAAATGGGGTTAAAAAATTCTGAAAACTCTCGTTTTCTGAGTTTTTTTTTTTTGAATAACTCAAATATTTTGGCTAAGTTTTGTCAAGTTCTTGGTCACTGGCAAATATATTAAAGATCTTAAGGCTTGCATTTTTAAACACTTTTTACAAAATTTATAAAAAATTTTAAGAATTATTTCTTTTTTGAAAAAGGAAATTTCCTCGTATACGATGGTTTTCTAAAAACAAACTTCTGAAACGCAAATCACTTTTCAAAAACTCTTTTTAATATTTTTTTAAGAACTTGTAGATAGTATTGAGCATGTTTATGAACTATTCTGACATTTTATTTCTTCTCTCGACGCACCCTAAGCATCTTTCGTCAAATCAATGCTGGTGAAATTCCCATTATTTTGTTTTCATATTCAAAACTCAAACGACATTAACTCTGCTGACGGTGGAAAAGAGGACACCCGATGACAGAAGTATTACGGGATAGGATATCTTTTAGTAGCTATAACATGCGTGTTTCCAAAGTGTAATGATCCGGCCCGACTTGATTGGCCACCAACTTTATAGTGTTTTCCTTAAGATACCCGTCAAAATTCACACTAAAAAAAAAAGAAGAGAAAAACTAACATAAGAGTGCTACTACCTGTTGTAGTAGTTAGCTTGCTGTTGATGTTGTTTTCATAAATTGAATTTTTAATGCCCGACTTTAAGTGCTCCAAGATTTCTAGAGCATGGATCAGCACTTATGCGATGTTCGGGTGTTTGTTATGTCAGGTTTGGAAGAGGCTTTATGTTCAAGTCGACTGGGGCTGGCGCGGTGGCATGGCGGCTGGCTGATTGAGAACATGAAAACATTTTTAAGGGTTTATTAGACGCGGCGCAAATGGTGATGGCGATCGATGCATGGAAATCATTTTAAAGCTAACAAGGATTGCATCAGAGATTAGTGATGCAGTGTGGTGTTATGTTATGTTGGCCATTATGGCTTGTTTTATGATCATGAGCGAAAAAAGGTTCTCATGCACAAGGACAAAAAGATGGAAGATGTAGATCACTTTTATAAAGAGGCAAGGAACATTTTTGGAATTTGGGAACTTGGAATTTTCAATTTTCATCTTCTTGTAAGATTCAGATATTGCAACCAAGTTTTGGGGGTGGAAAATTGATCTTGTCGGTTGTCGCTAGGCAAATTATGTTACCTGCTCTTGGCGTTCTTCCTTAGTCCTTGGAATTTGTATTTTGTCTTGTCAATAACAATTCGATGAGCTGTCTATCTCTATCCAAAGAATTGTTATCCACACACTGAAATCGTTGTTACGGGTGTTTCCAATGTATACAGTTCTACGTGGCTTCGTTATTCTCGCTAAACAAAATTTGAAGGAAGGTAAATCGATATTTTCGCCAAGGGTAAAATACTCACTCAGCTTTTTGACGAGCTATCACTAATCCCTGGCATTGCAGGTCATTCCGTTTTCATTCTTAATAGTGGACAAACCCCTTCTTGAATGGCTAAGAAGTAAATTTTAATATATCTAAATTCACAACCATGTTTTTCGGATGTGGCAGCATAATATGGTAAGCTCATTAACTTCCGATCTTGATAGTATATGGAGAAATATTAACCGCCAGTTGAACTCCTTCGCTGAAACAGCTTCCCAGTAATATTCGCTCTGTTAAGAACGCTCATCAGTTTATGCAATTTCAGACGTACTGAAAAGTATATGGAGACTCCTTCCTTAGCCGTACGACACGAATGTGTAATGCTCTCCCCGACTCAATTTATCACTCCCATGCGATATGAAGACGTTCAAAACCAATTTACACCGCTCTGTCGGCTTTGTGGTGCTGTATTAGCCCAGACACCTTTTTTTAATTAAGACCGCTTGCGCCAGGAAACTGACACTGACGTTTAGGCCACAGGGATTGCTAATTACATACTTCCAATCATTCGCAGATATAAATAGCTCTTCAAATCAAAAGATTACGTCCCCAATCTCCTTGGATACCTACTTTTGCTTCAGAAAATTAATTTCCACTTGAATCTTTTTAATTAAAAAATCCAAACCCGTTCATCATCATTTGATCCGATAGATCTTCCCATAGTAGGTACCTTATAAATTACAGGACTCATAATCTATTTCGTTAATCTTTTCCGCGTCAACAAAATTAATTTTCCAGCTCCAATTGCACAACCATCCAGCTTAGAGTTTTGCGTGGATAAAAATCCGACAGGAAGAGATATCTTTGATAAAAAAAAATAAACAAAAAAATAATAAACTACAACTTCCCTGAAGCTCTTTAATTCTCCATCATTCTCAAAGAAATGCATTTTCCTTCGAGCACTCTCACAAAACCCGCACCATCAATAATTCCAAGGCTTCCATTTCTTAACACTGCATTTTATTTATGGAATCGTTTCGCTTCGATACAAGCATCTTACACCTGCTCCACAATCCCCAATCGAAGATTGATTGTTTTCCGATGGACATGGACACACCACCACTGCACCGGTCCAAAGGTATTCACCGTCCATCCATCGCCATCGCAATTGCCATCATACCATTCCATGGCATTGCATCGGGTGTGTCCGCTTTTGTGAACCCCAGTTCAAAACCAAGTCAATCAAGTTGCATTTTATACCACTTCGTGTTGTGTGTGCGAATTATTGCATAAATTTTCACCATCAATGACTTGAACGGTGGTATGTACTTGTACGTCCTTACTCTGAACTGAATTGGAACTCCATTTGTATTGACCGCATTAAAATCAGTTTAGCGAAATTCCTTGGGGAATATGTGCACAAAACAATGAATTTCGAATTCCTTTGTAAGTCCGATGCCATCGGGAGTGCAAGAAGTTGCACTGCACTTTGAGAGGGTATACCGAAACAATTTCACGGTGCATTTCCCTTTTCACAGTTGTTGTTGTTGGTATACCTACATACATATATCTGAAGGACTCCCGATTTGGCACTAACCTTGGGTGTTTTTGGAAGGATGCGGTCGCCATTTCGCGTGTTTACGTGAGTGTTGATGATAAATTGTGTTGTGTGTCGTGCAAAATGCACTCCATATGACAACCGTATATAACCCACCAGGGTTGTTATACAAAGTTAATTACTTTCAAGTAAATATTTATTTCTTAAAATATCAACCAAGAAGACTGTCTATTAGTTTGCTAAGCTTAATGGATGATTAAACTGATTTAAACGAGGGCAACAAACTTCCAATCTGAACGTGAATCTTCCAGACCTCAACCCACAGGCCATGTGTAGCCGACCAATAAGTGGAAACCCTAGATGGAGTCAAGCCGATCGACTTTTTTGCGGAGCGAAGTGCCATCATAGCTAGCGCTAATTTCCCACACATACGCAAAGGGACCTGGGCCCCCCGGTTCAACATACCATCAACCGAATTACCCATATTGCGCTCCGCAGCCAGCGTGCTGCAAATGTATTCGATGTCCGAACCTTCCGAAATATCAATATAGACTCGGATCACTATCTTCTAGAGTGCGGATATCCAGTAAATCGCAGCCGCATTATTGAGAAGCTAGTTTGAGAAAATGTGAAGAAGACGTTTGGCTGCTGGCGATCAGAAAATCCGCTTCTGTGGGTTTCACAAGGCAACCGGAATGGAACACATAGACGCATGATGAGTGCTAGCTGCCCTAACAGCTAGGAACGAAAACTATATGACATTTCTGCAATCTAGAGTGAGAGGTGAAAAGAGTACTGATGCATGCCGCTTATATATTCAAAGGATGAAGAAGAAACTGTACAAGAGCCCTATCATTCTTGCTGTGTGGGGAAAAGCGGGGACCCTGTATGTATCAATAGGATGCAGAGCAGCTGCGGTACTTTGTGAACAAATTCTTCGGATGATATTCCGTCAATCATTTACTAATGCCGTCAACCAAGAACTGTACACTGTACAGGCTATAAAACGACAGCCGAGTCTTCTATTGAAATCCTGATTTTAACTTATGTACTGGAAGATCTTATTCGGCTTGATCAAGTGGGCTACGACTACAACCAACTGAGTGTGCGTCACTGGAGGCTAATGTCAAATTACTGGCCGGTAAAGTTGCTTGAAGCCGTGGTCTATTTTATGGACTGTTTCTACCACCACAGGTGAGTCTAAGTCTTAAGTATGGGGAAACAAATTTAACCTAGAATTTTGGTCCTTCGAGCCGGCAACAGCATCCAACTTCGTATACCTACGACGGTAGGTATTTAAAACAATTATTTTAGTAACGCACTCATGGATATAGCAAACCTGCAAAAAAGTCTCATATAACATCTCTGCCTTAACCACACTAAAATCCAAAAAAATAAAACTGCACCAAGTGTGGTGAATTTTTTAGATGTTTTGCGACGACTATGCGATGGCCAACGGAAAGTGCAAGTGCCTCGGAGACTATGCCATGGTCGTGCGTGATTATTACTTTGTGCTGCAGCAGCGGCAGCAGCTGGCTGATGGCAGTGTCCGTGATGAGCGTTTTTTTATTTTTTTTGGAAGACACCACCGAAGCGAGCTGAAAACGAGCATTGCATACAAAATGACTTTTATAGTAGTGGCACCTGCGGTTATTGGCTAAACGGTTTGACCTTGAAAATTTGTATAGTTTAACCAGTAACACGTTTAAGGTTTAAAGGTGTTACTCTCACTCCAAAGGATGCAAAATGATGGAGGTATTTTTGTGAACTATAGATCGTAAGCAGGTGCAATTGATTAATTGCATCGGGGAAGTTTTGGAAGTTGTCTTTTAATTTATTTTAGAGAAACATGACATACTCGTTATAGCTGAGATGGTTTGGTAACGAAATCGCAGAAATGGTGGTGAAAAGAATTATTGGATTTATTGGACCGTTCTGCTGCTATTAGCTTATAACCACACGATCATAAGCAAGAAAGTTTTTGTGTGTCGGACTGCTACGCTATATTTTCAGAGTTAAATCCCTGATTCCAACTTATTTTTTTTTGTAGGTACTTCCTCTTGCGGGAAAGTGACAGGCAGAAAATCTGGGGTCCCTTCCATTCTATTCTTGTAGAGTATCAACACACACGTAGAAAGGGTTGAGAGTGTAAGTGAGTAGGCCTTGGCTTCCCGGAACTCCTGGATAAACAGAAAGCATTTCGATGGCTTTTAAACAAAACAAGTGTTTCTCTTATTGTACTATTTTCTTGACAGGTTTAAAGAGTCGGCCATGTTGTTTTGGTGACATCTGTTGTTTAATATTCACTCACTGATGCCAAATTACGTAAGTGATTGATCAGCAAGTCGGAATAAACTTTGGGAATTTCGAATCGGGACTTGGACCTACACCTTTAAAAGATCCAACTTACCCAGGAGCTTAAAATTCATTATGATTCATGTTCGCTGACTGAAGTGCTTGAAAGAGTATTCCAATTTACTTATTGTGGAAGAGTCTTAGAAAATCTCGGATTCATATCGCCTTTAGAAACCGAAATGGGTATTTCAATGATGTCGTATTCCAGTATTCCACACAAAATTTTGTTAAGACCTCACACACGGCTTGTTTTATTCCATTTCAACATCTACCCATTATTATTGAACAGACCTTTAAAAATGGCTACAATTTACAAAATTTTTAAAAATAAAAAATTAAATTTGAGTTTCCCATCCAGGGCACGAGGGGGTATTAATGAAACTTTGTAGTTGAATCGTTAAAAAAAAAAAAACAAAGACTGACTTAATTTAGTGTGAATCTGGAAAATAATTATATCCCATAGAAACCTTATTTAAAAATATTTCAAGCCCCTGTGGCTCATTTCGTCTTCCTTGAAAGGATTTAATTTGTTCTGAATGCATACATCCTGCTTCATCAAAATCCAACAATACCAACATTAAAAATAAAACTCACGTCCTAATTAAACATTCATCAAACCAAACCAACTTAGCACTGAATCCCTACGAAAAAAAAAAATAAAAAATCCTTTTTATGTATCCTTTCGCGCCAAAGTCATGCAATGCAAACAAAAGACGTCAAAAAATAAAAGAAATATGATTGAAACGTGAATTTCAGGGAAAATCCTTTTTTTAAACATAAAACAAAATTTTCCGCTCAAAGTGAAATCCTTGCGCTATTAAAGTAAACACACCCAGCCAGCACCAGACGAGTGGAAATACAAAAAAAAAAAATCTCTGTATTTTTATTTTTTAAGAAAGAATTTAGCGCGGAAAATAACGAGAACAAGGTGAACAAACACAGCAACAGCAACAACAACAACAAATAAAAAGGTAGAAATAAAAAGAAAAACCTCATTTCAAGGCGTTGTTCTCGTCATCGCATTGTGACTTTTTTTTTTAAACTCTCACGGTTGAAACGGCGACAAAGAAATCCACCGACACGGTCCTCGCGTCAAGAATGCAAGTTAATGTGCGAAAATTCGCACTTTTCATCCTGGCTGCTGCGGGTGGCGCTTTGTTTGATTGAAGTAATTGTTCAGAACAGTATTTATGGGTACACCATCATACAACTCCGTTCCTCCATTTTTTGTATACTTACTTTTTTTGTAAAAAATATAAATATAAAGAAATTCCGAAAACTCTTCCATGTAAGGAACTTTGAGGCGACGGCGACGATGCATGGTGCGAAATTTTTATTTTTATTTTTCGTGTTAAACATGCGATGTCATTAATTAAGTCTAATTTTTAACACTTAAAAATGTTAGATAAATATCAAGTGCTATATAACATTTTTTTTTTTTTTTTTTTTTGTGAGTGTTGTGCATAGGGGCAAGTTGGGAACATCAAAGATTTTTATTTAACACCATTTTTGTTGTGTCTATTCAGTGGTGTGTACAGCAAGCGTAAGTTGCACCTTTTAATCACAAATGACTACGTCACCATACAATGGAGTCGAATCCGCAGTCGAAAGAGCTGTCAAAATCATGTATAGAACCGGATTAAATTTTTGCGAAAACAATTAATCGCAGACCAAGCCCCAACACGGAGTCATAAGACTTTGTCTTTTTACTTGCGGTTAAACATAATGTACAGGTAGGTAAGGTACTGTAAGGCAAGTTATGGATTCGTGCAAAAAAAAAATCCAACAATCAAACACGACATTACGAAGATGGAGAAGTCGAAATAAGTGGGTCTGCTGCCTTTCTGTTCGCACCTCTACAGCCTAAACGTTTATTCTGATTTGCTTCAAACTTGGTAGGAATTGTTTTAGTTTAGTTTAGTAGTGTGGGGGGGGGGTCAAGGAAAAAATTGTCAAAAATGGTAGGTGAGTAGGTTGGATATGAGGCAGGATTTGGTGTTTGGGAGGGGATTGTCAAAAATAGTGGGTGGTTGGTTGGTGGTGGTAAAAGGAAGGGAGATTTATTGTGTTGGGGTGGGAAGAAAAAATTGTCAAAAACTGTCAAAAATAGTGGGCTGTTGGTTGTATCGTCGGGTGAGAGGCCGATGTTTGAGGAGAAGGTGTGAGAAAAAAAAAAATCAAAAATTGTGGTTGGTTGTAGGTGGGGTTTGTGGTTGGTGGTTGTAGGGATACTACCTACATATGAACTGTTTTGTGAACCGGTTATCACGTAAAACTATCGTCCGTAAACCGACTTTACAGACAACAAATTTTTTTTGTAAAAAACCAATTGTTATATTAATGCGAAAAACATTACATTTTGTGGATATTACTTGCACATAAACATCTTGTGTGTAAAATCAAAAAAAATAATTTTGGGTGTGGCTGACGCCCACTTTTCACTAGAAATTATAAAAAAATTGTTTTTGCAAATAAACGGTATTTATAATGAATCCGCACGCCAAAATTTTGCGTCTTCTTAGTAGAAACTAAAAAGTTTGTGTATGAAAAGAAATTTTTGAATTTTGGGTGTGGCTTACGCCCACTTTTCATGAAAGAACGAAAAACGTTAATTTAAAAATTTAAGGTACTACTAATATTAAACCTTTTTCTCTTCCGTTCGTTTAATGAAAAATATATCTCTACATTTTCTTGTGTAAATTTTTTCTAAACGCCCACTTTTAAGGCGTAATTTTGATAAAATACCTTTGTTCAGGTAAGATTGTTTAAAAACTACTCGATTCAGCTGTAGTTTTACACATATGCCTAAATACTGACTAATGATGAAAGCTCAGTTAGTGCTTCAACATTTTAAAACACGCCCACTTTTAAAGGGCGTTTTCGTCAAAAGTCGTATAATGCATTAATTTGTTAACGTTTGTTAACCACTGGCTGCGGGAGGCGAACGCATACACATACAAAAATATAGTGAATAGGATACCCAACAGTTCGTTGCAAACGTACTGTAGCTCTCGCTTATGTTTTTACTTTCTCTCTTAGTCAAAAAATAGCGGTACCTGCAATCTTAAAGAAAAAGTTTGATTTTCTCGGAAAACGGCTCTAGAGATTTTCATAAAACTTGCAGGGTACCATTTTTTAGAACAATCTATCTTTTAGTGAGAATACGTTTTTCGAAATTTGTCTTATAACGGTGCCTCTCATAGAGATTTTTTCAAATTATGTTTTCTCGTATACTGTTCTTCCGATTTCAATTAAAATTGAAACACAGGAACCCATTTAGAATTGAATTTATTTTGCACTACAAAATTTTCGAACATTTTTTTTTCGATTTAAAAAAATGGTTTTCGATATATTTTGAAAACGGGTGGATTGAATTTTCTTAAAATAATTTTCCCAGATTAAGACTACAGATTTTCTTATAATGACATGCATTATGTACTTATTAAAAAAAAATTTAAATAAGTTTTTAAAAAGTTTTTCAAAAAAAATCATTTAAAAAAAAACTGGTCGCTCGATTTTTAATTATTAATTAATTAAATTAATTAAAATACGTAGTTTTTCCAAGAAGACTCTTCAACTCTTAAAAAATTCAAAAAAATTTCTAAATAATTTTTCTTTTTCAAAAACCTTTTCGTCTTGCATTTTATTTATTTTTAACGATTGCATAACATGCCTTATAGTACCTATAATAGTCGCAAGTAAAAATGTGATTTTGCATAATCTTAGGAGATTCACTGCATGCATCGAAGGACTCGTACAAGCTCTAAGATCTAAGGAATCTAAATAGTACTTTACTTAATTCTCAACTATTCCATAGTATGAGCAGAGCATTAATACTCTGCACAATTTAAAGGGGGCCTACAATTTACCGACGGATCTGGACTGCTGTCTCCTTCCTGACAAATTTTATTCATGGAGGCTATGTTTTCTTATATTTTACTGTTATTATAGGTTGTTTTTTTTTATGGGACTTGGGAAACTTATTGCATATTTAAGATTGTCAATATAGACCCTGGAATTTGGAGAATTATTTCACATTAACTTATCCCTTTGCGTACTTTTTTTTATTGATAATGTACATAAGTTCAGATTTACCTTGTAGAGGTATGCAAGTAGGCTTGTTTTTCCCCCAATTCGTTATATAAAAAAGTATATTTATATATCTATAGTGAAAATGCTTCATGGGTCCTCAAAAGCAAGCTTATACTTCGCAGTTTTCTTTACCTTTCTTATAAAAGACCGAAGCTACAAAAAAAGGCGCAATCTTAAGTTGAAATTATGTTCCCAAAGATTTCCAATTTGTAAAATCACAAATAAATTAAAACTAACTTCTTAATTATAAAAACGAATATTAAAAAAGTTTCACATCATCTTTTAAACAAAACCATAACTAAAACCTTCACAAATGGCACTTTTAACACCAATATTTAAAAAAATTCGAAATAAAAAAATAAAAGTTCACGCACAAAAAAACCACTCGTCCGGTTATGCAACAAAACATTAAAATTCAATGTGTCATTAAATGGGTTTAGTTTTCTTAAAATATTGTTCCTCAAAAATTTTATTACGTTCTTCAGATTATTTAGATTGAGACTATAAAGTTTAAAATAACATGCTAAACTTATTTTTAATGTCTCAATATTCAAGTTTGGTCTTTTAAAAAAACTGCTGGTATACACCCTGCATCGCCAAACTAGTTTTTTTAAAAATTCAAAAAATAAAAATTAAAACCGAATTAAAAACATATCCACAGCATATTTCGTGTAAGCTTGTTTAATTAAATATTCCACCAGCACACAAAGTGCCTCATCATTTGGAATAACAAAACATCAAGCTACAAAAATACAACAACAACAACACCAAAGAACTTGAGCATATACAACCTATGTGAGCTGTGATGTTTTGTGTGATGTAAGAAAAAAAAAAAACCCAGCCAGACATCAAGACGCGCTACCGACAACATCACGCATTCAGTTTTATGAAGCTTAAGCCGATTCATTAATAAGACTCAGAAGACTATGAAGTAGTTCCGGAAAACGTTCGAAGTAGCTTCCAATTTCCAAAAGAAAATGGTAAAATTTTCACTAAATATCCAATTAGAGTGCCTCTCTTTAGGCTGTCAAGTGGGCTTTAAGGGTCTTTTCTTTGAATGTTGTTCTATTGACAAATCCCCTAACCACCGCCACTGCCACTGCCACCGTCATCATTTACAAAAGAACCTATAAAAAACCTCTCCGATATCGTTTTGAATCAAATCACAAAAGACGGAATTTATAATAGAAAAAAAAAATTAAATTAATGTGAAGTGTGTTGCTAGGATGGCTGCTACTGTTCATTATGCAGTCCCAGACCTTGAGCCACCGACCGTTCGCGTCCGTCAGGCCCCGATAAAAATGAAAAAGAACATGCAACACCCAACCTAAATTATTTATTCAGGGACAATTTAAAAGAACTCATCGCGTCCATCGTCCATCGATGATGTCGCTTTCTTATGACCATCAAGAGACAAAAAAACAGTATTTCCATAAAAATTAAATCTAGGTGCACAATAAAAAAAAAATAACAAATCCCAAACCTAAAAAATAAAAGCGACCGCCCAAAAAGTGTTGTTCGCCTTGGCAATAAAGGAAAAAAGAAGCAGCCATAAAAATCATAGAAACGCAAGGACTCTCGAAATCCAACACCAACATGACACCTGCCTCAAGAAATCAAAATCACAGAAAAAAAGGGAACGTGTCATAATGAAGTCGGAATAATGCATTAAGAGCAGCTTCTTTGACTTTGCCGATCAATAAAGGATAAAATCAATTCAAATTCAGCATAAATTAATCCCGAGACGATGAGTTGTTGGATGAATGAAGAAAGGGGAAGACCGCACCGAACAGTCGACAGTCCCGAGATAAACAGACCTTTGGGAATATTACCAATTCAGAATCGTCCTGTTAGTTAAAAATGCCACCAATGAGCTGCAAAAAAAAAGAAACCAACAACTTAGAATTCACATCGAAGTCGATAAAGATGATTTTTTTAAGACAAAAAAAGGAGAAGATAAAAATCATCAGACGCGGAGGACGATCAGGACGAGCTAGAGTGGAAAAAGAACTGTGTTCTTTTTTTTTTGGCAAAAGTCCAAACCGAACCAAAGAACAATGGCATCTCTTTTTTGGTGGTGGGCCCTTGATGAGGTTTCGTTGGAATTTTGATGAACGTATGTCTGTCTGTCCAAATGTGGTGCGCGCATAAATTCCTTTGAATTCGCTGAGATTGAGGACGAGTAGGTTTTTTTTTTTGTGCCGAAGCCGAATTATATAGTCTTGGACTGGAACGTAGCCGCCATCGCCGCCACCGCTGCCGCTTCTACTGCTGAAGAGATGTTATGTTTTATGTCTGGCGGTTTTTTTTTTTCGCCAGTTTATGAACTATAAAGATGGACAAATGGGCAAATAAATTTTGACGTCATTAAGTGGAATTGGCAGTCCACTTAATGATGCTTATCTGTGTGATTTCGGGAATTATATTTAAGTGGATATATAAATGGCATTGTGTGGAAAGGGTAGACGGTTTTTTTTGTATCCCAAGATGGGGATATCTGATTCCTATCAATAGGCGAATGTCTGGGGGAATAACTAATTACATAGTTCGTTTCAAAAATGTGAGTGAATAGGAATGAAGCTACCTATGTAGTTCAGAAACGTTTGTTCAATAACAAAGGCTTGTTCTGAAGTTAAAGGTAGGCATTTTCAAAATAGTCGAACGAAAAAAAATAGTCAAAAAAAAAAAATTAAGGAAATAGCTCCAACGGTGCTGCATCATATATTCTTTTTCTGGAAAATATATACGGACTCCACGACATCCGTTTTCAAACATTTTAAATTTAAACCACTAAATTCCATGAAAATTTGAATTGAAAATGAAGATTTGTTTTGAAAAGTTCCGTGGCGGAGTGGTTCGTGTGTCGGACTGTAGCGCTGAAAGTTCTGAGTTCAATCCCTGATATTACAGAAGTTTTGTCGGAATACTGCCATTTTTACTTGCGATTATAGGTACCTACTATAAGGCAAGTTATGCATTCGTCGAAAAACAATCACACATGACATTACGATGATAGAGAAGTCGACAAAAGTGGGTCTGGAAATTCCGTCCGTTTGTCTGTATGTCTGTCTGTCTGTCTGTATGTATAGACACCTACAGCCCGAATTGCTTCAAACTTGGTATATAGACTTTTTTAGGTATTGTACAGAGGGGAAATTGAAATTTTTTTTTCAGCTCAAAAAATAACGGTACCGGCCATATAACCGTTACGTTAAAGCTTATATTTCTCAAAAACGGCTCTTACGATTTTAATTTAAAAAAATTGATATTGCTTTTTAAGTACGACCAATCATATGGCTGAAAAAAAAGTTTTAAAAAATGTCTAAGAACGGTACTTTCCATAGGACCGTTTTTTTGCTTTCGACTATCTCGAAAACGACTTAACTGATTCTTTCGAAATTTCACACATATATAGTTGTAGGTAGCTAAATTTGTACTGCATACCAATATTTCAAAAAAAATATTTTTTTGTATTTTTAAAAGCATTTAAAAAAATAAATTAAAAATTAATATTTTGAGAACTGCTTATTAATTTTTTTTCTAAAAATTATAAATAAATGTTTTTGCTGAATACCTATGAACTGGCGTTTTTGAATTTTTTTTGAATTATTTTTTTAAAGTTTAAAAAAAAAACTTTTCTCAAAAACCACTCGACAGATTTTTATAAATTTATTCTCATAAATTCAAATTTATCTAAGAAATAAAATGGTGTACTTTTTTTCCAACTCAAATTAGTTTAAATATTTATTTAAAAACTTTGAAAAATTTATTTTTATCAAAATATCAAACCACAGACCAATGTCACACATAGAGCAAGTTCGTGTGACCCAGTCGTGCATTTTATTTAATAAGTGACGATCCCTCAAAGAGTAAAACTTGTTGGGGGAAGTTCGGATAGAATGCAAATCGTCGGTCCCTTTCTACTCCTGGAAAGTATCAAAGAACAGACCTGAAAATACGACTCCCGTCGCGCTAGTTTAAAGGCTGCACGCCTCAATATCGGTGTATAAACAATGACCTATGTCATGCAACCCCCCTGCTTGGGCATCGCTGTAGAACTTGGGGTAGGTGCGAGGTTGGGTGTATGCGGATATTTTGCCTGCGGATATTGAGGCGTGTCACCAGTTTAAATGCAGTTTTTCCGCCAGAAGACAAAGGCAAAATGCACTCTCGTGAAGTCAGTTAAGGAGTAATGAAGATGGATATTAATGGCCGATTCCACCATCTCTGCCATATAAGAGCACATGTCCCTACAGAACAGAAGAGTCCCCTCTACGAGCCCCTCCCCCTGGCCGTAACTTCACTGCATTGCTTTTACGGAGACTTTAACAGCGAAATTGGTAGGACATAATATGTATGTACATCTGTGGAGAGCTCGGGATGCACATCTTCCAGTATCTAATGTACCGGCCTCATCGGTGTTATAACCGGAAATTTGGAGCCAAACTTCGAGTACCTAAGGTGTATGCTCTTAGTCAAAGATCAACTAAGCCGAGGAAATTCATTGTTGGATGCGACTTTAATCGGAAGTGACCGCTAGAGCATATGCGAGTATGTACTTATAAATGGAGATTGAGAGGAGTCCCGAGACTGTTGATAGGAACCCGGGCAGGAAGACTAATGTCTGCTATGTCAATAAACCATGAGAAACAATCTGTGCAAGGATGGTAACCATCATCGAGCGATTCCAACTGTAGAAGATACGCCGTGAATATCAATCACCTGGAGGAACGACTAAAACTAATTGCTGAATGGCGATGACAGTCAAGATTGACCTGTCGCAGTCAAATTGGATACCAAAATGAGTTAAAAGAGTTAAAACTAATAAAGCAGTTAGAACCGATAGGCTACAGACGGTTCTGTTTAAATACGCCTTACTTGGAGCATGCACCAATATGGTAGAGGAAAGTGTTTCCTCGACGATCGGAATCTCAGTACAATATGCAAAATTCAAGAGCGGGGGGGGGGGGGGGCAGCTCTGCTTCCACCATAAGAGGCATATGGTGTTTTGAAAAGCGTCTATAAGATCGATCCTTACCTGGGAAATCTATACCACCGATAAAATCTTGATATTTTGTCGGATTCTGGAGAAACCCGAAGACGAGAACAGGTATATGCTTCCACGGTGAAGTAAACGTGCTGTTAGAGCGACATAAGTCTAGTTAGAAAAATTCCTTCTCAACGGTTAAGATGGGTGAGCTATGAAGAGCAAATGCACATCAACGCTCCAGCTTGCAAGAACTTCAACGCCATACAAAAAGCCAAAGGAGATCTCATCGATGGAGCAGGTCGAGGGAGATCTCCGGCTACTTGAAAAGCGAAATAGTAGACAGAGTTCTAGAAATTGAGCCGACTGGGAGGGATGTCCTAAGAGTGACTCAGGAGCACTATACGCTTTGTACCGCCATTGAAACTAAAGTGAAATATGTTTTTGGTCATGATTTTCACAACTCGATTTGCGATCCTCCGAAAAATACGGTTCTCATCGAAGAGCCCTTTTGTCAAACAACACCTTTTGAAAAATACCTTTCTTTGCAAATTGTAAAAATACAACTCACTCCTCCTCCGAATTTCTGAAAACTGTGTGAGAAAATTAACACACTAGACCAGCAATATCCCAATCCCAAAAAAAAGTTAGTCATCCAACCATCACCGTCATACTCTCCATTCCACATCTAATTTCGTTAAGGAATTCCACTCATTGCACTTAGCTTTTTTGTATAGTCGCTCTCTTCTCAAGAGTTGCAAATAAATTGCATCTCCTTGTCCCGTCGCGTTGCCGTCGTTGGTCGTCCCCATCAATTACGCTACACGGAACTTTAAATGCATTTAGTTCTAGAATTTTTATTTTAGTTTTCATTTTTCCTCACCCTGTATCATATCCGTCGAAGTTGTGGAATAAAAATTCCATCACCATCAGCATCGCCATCGCCATTTTGCCATCGCCTTGATGTTGCATTAACTAGAACCTTGGCTAGAGTGTGAGAAACTCGTTCAAATATTTGTCGTATTCCCTTTGTGTGCGCGAAAAATCAAACGAACCGCGAACCAGGCCCGTCAGCCGTATCCATATTCCCCTCCTCCCCCCCTACATCATACCTAAGTTGTTACCACAGAGACCATCAGCTAGAGCGCAGTGCCTTGGAAAAATCTCATTCATTTTACATTCTTTGAAGGAAAACATTTTTCGAACTTGGGTGCCGATGCACTGTTTGGAATGGAAGTCTCATCCCCAACCTATGGATTGTATTACAAGTTCCTGAAGTCAAAGTCGCTTCCATTGCACCGCAATGTCGCCGCCGCTCTGCGCCTCGCCCGCTGATGCCGTGACAAAGCAACGATTCCAATTGTTTGTTTGTGTATTATGCGGACAGCTTTGGACTCATTCTCTATCCACCTGTGTGTTGATGGAGATTAATAATGCATCCAAGTGGTTAGCCAGGAGAAGAGGTGGAAGCAGTATACCTTTACCACCGTGCGTCCCTCCTGCTTATTCCATCTCAAAGCCTATCATAAATCTGCAGCAGTTATGCTGAAGCAGTCGTTTGTCTCCATGACCCTCCCTCGCTGAAAAGGTGTGAACACCAAACACTTGGTTTGGAACAATAATTTCTCCGAAGTAGAAGAAAAAGAAGAAGGAGCCCACCGCGAGGTGTTAAATGCAAATAGACGAGAATAGAGTATATCCCAAGGAAACCAGGGAGCATCAGGGAACATAATATGCATGCCAGGTTTACTTTTGCGCCTGTATGACAAACGATCTCAGTGATTCCCTAGGAGTGGAGGAAGAGGAGGAGGACCTGAATCGGCAGTCCCGTCCCGGACTTGTGACTCGAGGCTCTCATTGTTATCCGCAAACGTGAGAGAATTGATATGGTTCTTTATTTTTTTTTTTTGTTATTTGCCATCGACTTTGTCTCCGTCATTTTTCAGAAGATGCAAATCTAGGAGCTGTGAACTGAGTTGTAGTACTTTGTGCTCTTGCAGCTGATAAAATACCTTTGATTACATTCGGCGCACACTTTGAGGTGATTTGTTTGGCATTCAGCGGATAAGATAAGGCGCATGGCGGTGGTGGCGATGCGGTGGTTGAGGTTGTGGAGTCCTGAATATATGGTGTTCACTGTTTTCCCAGTTATCCCAGGTTAAGAAATTCTTCATAACTTTAAGGTTGATTCTATAGCTGTTGGAACATCTAACATGGAGGAGAAAGGAGACTTTTTAGTGTCAGACAGACTTTAGGTGAGGTTATCGTCGTCAATCGGTATTCTCATAAACGAATGACATTGCATTTGTGTTTGAATAAATTGCTTGTTTAGATAAAATCTTTTTGTGTACGACTGTTACAGTCTTAAGGAGGGGAAGGGAGAGGGGGTGACGTTTTATAGGAATATTATCCTGTGGGCAATCTCTGAACAATGATGGAGGCTTTTAAATATTTGAACTTGACACTTCTGGGAGATTATGTTTTGTTTGTTGTTTGCAAGATGTAAGAGTTCTTTTTATTTAATGCGTTGTTGTTATAACATTGAGATTGTTTGCAAACACAAAGATACTTTTTTAGGTATACAAGTCAAGAAGGTGCGTGAGGCTGGAAACACTCTTTTTCAGAAAAAAGTGTTTTGACTCATGAAGCAATAAAATTATTCCGATTTCAAAACAAGGAAACAAACGAATCAAAAACATTAAAACATTGTTTTTTTGCTTTCAGTTCTGTCAGTCCGTGTGCCTGTATCGGCACCTACAGCCTAAACGGCTGGACCAATTTGATTCAAAATTGGTACATAGTGTTATTATGACGTTCTACAGAAGGGTTTTTGGAATAAGCGTTCTATATCTTAAACTTACGGTACACCGGCCATATGATTTTTAATGAAAAATTAATTTATTTCAAAAACGGCTTAAACAATTTTGATCAAACTTTTTGAGTGGAGTTTTTTGTGTAAGCTTTATGTTTTGTTTAAAATAGTTTTTTCTTTAGGAAAAATCTTACAACGGTAGTACCTACTTCCCATAAGACCGGCTTTTTTATACCCTATTCCACAGAATGGGTATATTGTATTTGGTGTGGAGTTTGTAACATAGAGAAATAATACCGTTAGGTATAGAAAAGTATATATATTCTGACTCAGAATCAAAAGCCTAGTCGATTTAGCCATGTCCGTCCGTCCGTCCGTCCGTCCGTATGTATACTCTCTAGAGGTTGCAATTTTTGAGCTAGAAAGCTGAAATTTGGTATATATAATCTTTGGTTCAAGAGTAAGGCTAAGTTCTTGAACCGATAAAATCCGCCCACAAACACGCCCACAATCGCCATTTTTGTTGAACAACCTCAATTTAATAAAATTAAATTATGTTTTTTTGTACAGTTACGATAAAAGCATAACGCTAAAATTTTGAACACGTAAGCTATAGGTAAACTTTCTTCCAAACAAATAAAAATATTTCAGTTTGGGCGTGGCTTACGCCTATTTTTCATACAAAACCATCAATATTATTTTTATAAAATAACAATTGTTATATTAAAGCGAAAAACATTAAATTTTGTGGGTCTTACTAGCACATAAACATCTTGTGTATGAAATCAAAACAATTGATTTTGGGCGTGGCTGACGCCCACTTTTCATTAGAAACTATAAAAAAATTGTTTTTGTAAATAAACGGTATTTATAATTAATCCGCAAGCCAAAATTTTACGTCTCTTAATAGAAACGAAAAGGTTTGTTTATGAAAAGAAATTTTTGAATTTTGGGCGTGGCTTACGCCTACTTTTCATGAAAGAACGAAAAACGTAGCCTTAAGAATTTAAGGCACTTCCAATGTTTAATTTAAACCTTTTTCCTTCCCTTCGTTATTTGAGAAATATATCTCTACATTTTCTTTTGTAAATTTTTTCAATACGCCCACTTTTAAAGGCGTGATTTTGGTTAAATACCTTTGTTCAGGTAAGATTGTTTAAAAACTTCTCGATTCAGCTGTAGTCTTACACATATGCCTAAATACTGACAAAAGTGCAGTTAGTGCATAAAATTTTTAAGACACGCCCACTTTTAAGGGGCGTTTCCGTCAAAAGTCGTATAGTGCATTAATTTTTTTAACGTTTTTTAACTATCGGTCGCAGTTTTGAAGTAAACAGATGAACACTTGGATTTATATTCCTTGGTTACGTAGCAGAGTGTGGTCCAATAATTGTTAAAAACACCCATAATCGCTATTTCCATTCCAAATCTAATTTTTAAAAATTTAAGTTTTGTCTTGTTTTGTTCAAATCGATCTGCAAGAATAAAATTGAATGTCACTGAGCTCATAACAATTGCCTTGGCAATAAAACGTTTTAACTTTGGGCGTGGCGCACTCCCTTTTTTATTGCGCCAGCACTAATTGAACATCACACCGCATAAAATTAATGTTATTGAATTTTTTTCTGTCTGCTAAAGAAGAATTTTGTTTCTGAAACATCAGCTGTTTGCGGGAGGCAGACGCATGCACATACAAAAATATGGGGAATAGGGTATCCAACAGTTCGTTGCAAACGTACTGTAGCTCTCGCTTATGTTTCAAATCATAATTCTCTCGTATACCACTTGACGCATTATGATACATTTTTTAGAGTGAAAGCTTTTTTTATAAACAAAACAATGCCAATTCTTGAATTTTTCAAAAGTAAATTTTTACAAAAGTAATTTTTTTTTATTTTTGTTTTTTTTTCAAAAGCGGTTTGCTCAAAAATTTAAAAATTTTTGTTTCTGATAAATTTTACAATCTGCTAGATGTAGGCATATTAAAAAAAAATTGGAATAATGTTTCAGAAAAGTTTTCTAAAAAAAACGTTTTTGAAAAAAATACTGCTCGAAGGATTGTGAAGGTTTTTTTCCTTGAAATAAAACAGCAAAAAATTAAATGGTTTGTTTTACTTCATTTTTTCTAAAACAACATTTGACTAGTTATTTTTAATAAAACTAGAATCGCCCAGTGGTCAAAATTCGGTCATTAAAATGTCCAAAACTGTTTCACTGCGAATTTGTACGAAAAAAATGTTAAAAAAAAACACACCAAGACATTTTCACCTGTATTTTCAAAAAAAAAAAAAAAATAGTAAGTAAGTAAGTAAGTAACAAATTCATTTTTATTAGAATATAATGTATACATAGTTAATAATTATTTATATGAATCTTAAAGCTATGGCTAAGCCGTCAGCCTGGTTGGTAAATATAGGTACTTTTATTATATAATATTTAAAACTTAAGATAATAAATACAAAAATCAAATATATTCTGTTATTAAAAGCATTCGGTATTTGTAAATTGCTCTCAAAAAGTTGCTTAACATTTTCCAGTCACATCCGTTTAGAATATGAAGTGTTTCTTGCATTGTTAATGTTTGTTTACCAAAGAAACGTATCCTTTGTTGTTTAAATATAGGACATATACTTATAACATGAAAGCAATCCTCTTTGGATTTAAGATTACAAAGGGTACAAAATTGGTTGAAACTGTCGTTGTAAGGACTACCGTTTAAACTGAGTGTCTCGCTTCTTGCTTTAAAGATTAAAAAAAAAAAAATATTCCCAGCACACCTACTCAGTAATAGCTTTCCAACGATATATATGTCATCTCAATCGGTTAGCTAACCACGTCGCAATTGGTACCACAAAAAACTGCTTGCCTATTTATAGATTCCATATGATTTTTTCACTGCTTTTTTTTCCAAAAACTCAAGCCCGAAGACCGCTGTCAAATATTAGGCAAGTTCGTGCGACACATTCGTGCACTTTATTCTTCAGTCTAAAAAGAAAAAAAGATGGCTTCGTATAAGGAGTTCTTAAAAACAAAGAAATGAAATCCGACACCCAACCTTTGAAAGTTTGATTGAGCTTAATTCATGAGATTGTCCAAACTTATTAAGTGATGCTTTACTAAATCAAAACCAAAAGAAATCATGAATACAAAAAAGTCTTCCTCCATTTTAATATTATAGAAGTTTGACAGTTGAAAATTTTGTAGGTTTCATTCTCATGTCAAGAGTCCATTTTGTCATTCGTTGAATAAAACTTTTATAAGGCATTGAATTGGAATTTTTGTTTGTCGAACTTAGAGATTATGTATACCTCCAGATTCCAGAAATTCAACTTTGATATTTTCGAAGTGACTGCATCAGGTTAGAGCGAGGACTTAGAATTGGATAACCGAATTGGAATTGTGTATCGGAAAGTTCTTCTTCAAATCGTGAATATTTTGGAGCTGTTCTTGGAGCTATTCGGATGGCATATTTAAAGCAGTTCAGGGCATATCCTGATCAGGGCCCTGCATAAGCTATTGTATTGCTGGAAAAAATGTTTAATGGAACCAACGTATCGAAAAAGCCGTATTAATAGGACATAATACAAGAAGTGGAGTTAAGGCTATCTCAAAAAAAAAGAAGAAAAATCAAATGACAAACTCATAATAATGAACTTTGACTGAAAGCCTTGATTGATTCCGAACTAGTTTAACCTTGAATCTATACAAAAAAGACAATCTTGGTTATGACAAAAAGCAAGGTTGGCTCAGGAATTTTTCCGTCCGTTTTTCCGAACTAAATGGTAACCATAACTCTCGCGAGGGTGAATCCCAGGATCGAATCTACGCTTAGCAGGCATCAATCGGGTTTTCGGACTGACCGATCGTGCGTCGACCACATGAACAATTAGCTGAGCATCAGTCACCACCACAGTTCCTCATGTTTGTAGATTTTGAGAAGGTATTCTAACGGGGAAATCTTTAATGCATTTGCAGGAGGTATCCCTGAGACAATTGTCGGTGTTTTGTTCTGCACAATGGACAACTTTCTTATTTCTTTGATGCGCGTCAAGGAGTGAGACAGGCGATTTCTTGTCACCAATTCTGGTTTTTGCTAGCAGTTGATGACGGTGGGTATGCAAATGAAGGATATGGAATGGTATTCAATGGATACCATTTGACAATCTAAGTCACAGAGATTAGGCTGACGATATTTTATGTTTCATGGCAAACATGGTGTGCCCCAGGGCTCCGTTCTGTCTCCGACTCTCTTTCTCATTTTTATAAATGATCTCTTGTCTGTGACTTCTAATCCATTAAATTCACGGCCTTCGCCTTCGGACGTGTTATTACAACGAAATTGTATGATAAGCTCATTAAACTCCGATTTAAACAGCATTGTGAATTGGGGTACTAGAAATCATGTGGAGTTTAATGCGTCGAAAACTCAATGCTGTCTTTTGTCGTTAAAGCTTAACATACCCCCTATGCCATTATCCATGAATGGTACTTGCATCGAGGAGGCCGAAAAGCTATCAGTACTCGGTATGTGTATCAGTGACAATCTTCGTTGGAGTGATCATATACTTGAGATTGCCAAGAATACTGCAAGATGCTTAGGCTTTCTTAATAGATGCAAGAAGTTTTTCATCCCTTCTGATCTGGCTACAATTTACAAAGCGTTTATACGCCCTAAACTCGAGTACAACTCCCATCTCTGGGCAGGTGCTTCTCAAACTTTTCTCCACCTGCTCGACAGAGTTCAGAAAAAAGCGTTAAAATTGATAGGAGAGAGAAACATTTTCGTCACTCGAACGTCGCCGAAATGTCTCATGTCTTTCCTTATTTTACAGGTTCTTTAAAAAAAAATGCTCACTCGAGGTAGCCAGCTGCGTTCCCCCCCTTAAACATTTCCCCGTAATACTCGTCTTGCTAGGAACGCTCATCAGTTTACACTTGAGTCCAGTTTCGGACGTATCGTGAAATATAGAGATTCTTTCTTTAGTCGTACAACACCAATGTGTTCAAGATCAATGTTCATCGTCACCTCCTTTCCCTTCCTTCCTAACTTCCTATCGCGCGCTCTGTGACTTATCATTAAAAGGGCTATAACAAACCCAAAAAAAACGGCTGGCTTTAATTAAATATGCCAGTCGTTGCAACCGAATGGAGATTTGGATTATGGATCAACGCTTATAATGAAGCACATAACCAGTTTGTCTATAAACTCTTCGAATTCAACGTTTAATCTGTAACATTTACTCTTATAAAGCATGGAAATACCGTGCCATCTTCTCGAGTAAACGCAGGATTTTGTTATCCGTCATCTGCTGTACATTCTAAAAATACTCCAAAGAAATCGGATGCAGTCACCTAGCAATTTAAAATGTAAAATGATGCAACACTGAATTAACTTGACAACATTCAAATAGCATGTTAAGAGACGCGTTGAAAGACAAAAAACAACTGATGGGTCATCTTCATAGTAAAAGAGTCTAAATCTCAAGGCATTCGACAATGGCGAGAGCTAAGACAAATTGTGGCGAACCAGGACAGGTGGAATGATCTTGTTTCTGCATGTTCCAGGAGGATTTGAAGCGCTATAGCACTTGAAGTCACACAAATTTATTGGATCGTCTATGTACGACATTCAGAAACACCATTCAGGAATCTTCTGAACTTATTTCTGCTCTTCTAAGACCACTTTGAATCTTACGTCGGGTAATCTAAATTTCATTTCATTCTTAAAAAAAATTTGGTTTCATTTTTATTCTCTGGTATTAGCAAAAATGTTAGTTATAAAAAAATCAATTCTAGGGATAAGAGGTCCCGAAATCAAATCAAATATTAATCCTTTCGTACATCGAATTGACGTCGGGCTTAAATTTCTATTTTGCGAATTCTTTCAATATCAAATATTTTATTTATTGATTTTTGGAAAAAAAAAAAAAAAAAAAAAAAAAAAAACCGAACAGCCAAATCAGCTCATGCACAGCTTGAATGTCCTAATGTATTTCCAATTAAAATCCTCTTCATCCTTGCTACTGAGCATTACAAAAGCATCGATAATCCCTATGCATTTGCCGAACTAAGCACAGTAACAAAATTGTCACCAATTGTCCCTTTCTAAAATATTCTACACACAATAAACAGTAACGAACCACACGAACAAACCGTAAGGATAATTATTTATAAAAGCATTTTCAAATGTGCAGTACACACGTGAATATAGAAATTTGGCTAGGCTTCAATATTTTTAATCCATATCCCGAATATTTTCCTCCATTGTCCTGGATTTATTTTTATCCCTTCTTTCATGAAAGGGATATTGTTTATGGCATCCCAATTCATTCTGCAGTTGTTTGGAATCAATGCATCCTTTTTTTCCGATGCTGCGATGCAATAGAAATATCCTATAATTAATCTGTCAGATTTATTTTGACATGCCACCCATAGTGACACAAAAAAATATCCTTTTTTCAATTTTGTATCTATTGTCCCATTCAAAGTGTGTCTATATAAGCATCCTGAGATTTTAGTTTTGTGAGTATAGAGGCGGTCTTAATGTGTGTGGTATTAACACCTAGGATTCTATTTCTTTTTTTTACCCCTCAATGATTGTCGTCTCGTTTTCTAATTTTCGCATTTATTTACGGATGTTATTGTATATCGTCTACCGCACCATTTTTCTAACGGCAATTATTGCAATTGTTTTCCATGGGTGTTACCCTTTTTTTTACCGCCACGACAGGCTACCGACAACGATGAGACAATCATCAGAGGGGTGAACTCTTACAACAGGAAAGGAAACAAAAAATAATTTCCAGAGCACAAGGATTTTTAATTTGGTGCTCGCCCCACAGGGAAATTCATTTTGCAAAATTTTACAGTTAGAACTAAAAAGCAACAGCAAAAATAATCACACACACAAACACACATCCTTAAAAAAAATAAAATTAAAATTTCAAATTATAGTCCTTTGCGATTTGGTTCCCCATATTCGAGGCTCACATGCTGAGCTATGGAAAATAGCTTGTCCTAGAGAGCTAACGAAATTCATGATTTTTCGTTTTCCGTTTGCATTTTTTTTTTTTAACTTGACAATTGAAAAAGGATTCTAAGGGTGAACACAACGGGTAAAGATTAAATTGTTCCCGTTTTTCTATTTTTTGATATCCTGCACAAATGAATACGATGCCGTTATTAAAAACTTTGCCTTGGCACAGTAGCTAGCTACAAACATACCCTCACAAATGAAAAGAACGCACTAGAAACGATGCATACACATACACACGCTACCAGAAATCTATTACAGAATACAAGGAAAAGGGTCGGTTGGTTTTGTTGGCAATAGCATAGCAGCGCAGCCAGCCAGCGGTTCGAGGCTCTTTAAGGATGCTTCATATGGATAAAATTGCTAGGTTGGTTTGCTATGGCATGTAATTTGTGGTTTCAAGTGTGTGTTTGTATAGTGACTTCGTTCTAACATTGAGTGCGTGTGCAGGCCACATTTTACCAATCTATTAAAAAAAAAAAGGATTGCATTGTATTTTCTATGGCGAACGCCTTGAAGGGGCTTCAAATCCAAAAGCCACCCACTAACAAAGAAAATTGGCAGGAGAATAGAACATTTATTCGAATATGGCTTTTTGTGAAAAATGGTACTCAAGGGACTTTAATTTCAATTTTGGGATTTGAATTTTGCTTCAACAGTTGTGGTTGTTGTTGTTGTCGTTGTCGGTCGAAAGTGAATTTAATCCTTTGAGGAAGTGTATTTTCTTTGACAAAAGAGTTCTTGTAATATATTAATATCGCCAAGAGGGTAACATCTGTTTAAAAACGTTTTGCCTTTGTATGCAAGCAAATTAAAGGATTTTTTTTTTCAATTTGCCGTTAAGCAGGTCGATTTAAAGTCTCAAGCATATAGTGACACAGTCGCAACATTGGTCCTCAAAAATGGCGCACTTTTTGTACTGAGTCAATCAAAAACACCACTCTAAACACTAAGAACATTATATAACAGTCAATGATGAAGGTATTTCTGGAAGAAAAAGGTCTCCTAAAGTATTTTTCTTTCTTCCCTCATTGTTACCGGGCCATAAACCGTAAAATTACTTCAATTTTCGCAATCAAGAAATAGTGTTTTTAAGGAGCAGTTTTTTTAATGATCAAAATTGAGTAAAGTGACGATTTCAAAATGTTTTGCTATCGGGTGTAACGTTGTTCCAATATCTTTGAGACTCACACAAAAGCCTTCCGAGCAGTGTTGGCAAGTAAGTTACATGAAGTAAGTTACTCGTTTAGTTACGCGTAACTAATATGAATTAGTTACGCCCAATATTTGGCGGAACTAATGTAACTAATGTAACTAAATGTAACTAACTGTAACTAAATAAAACTAACTCTAACTTAATAATAAAAAATAAAAAAACTCACATTTCATCCCGAATCCCAATCGACTATTGACAAAATTCTTTTATAAGCAAGTGCAACGGCAACCTGGCAAGGAATACATATTGAAATTACTATGTTCCTGATGAAAAGGAAATCTAATAAAATATTATATTCTTGGAGCATACAATAGATTTTTACTTACATTTGAAGTTTTCCGTTCTTTCTTGAGACTTCTGGACATTTCTTTGTGTATTGTGATTTATTTTTGTATGGTAAATTCAGATTTGATCTCAGATTTGGTCTCAAATTTCAGATTTAGCTCACCCAAAGGAAATCAAACGAGATCTATTTTGTTTTATTATTTTTAAATTTTTTCTTGCAGAAATATAGTAATTTAAAAATGAACCTATTCCTTGCTAGGTTGCCGTTGCCACAGATGGCAGCTGGCCCAGCTTTGCCCTAAAACATCCGATCATTCGATCGGGTTTGTGGGCAGAACTTCTAAATTTCAATTTAACATAAAATGTGAGTTTTTGTATTTGAACAATTCTATTAGTTATAGTTAGTTACATTTAGTTACAATAAGTTACATTAGTTACATTAGTTACATAAGTTACATTAGTTACGTGTAACTAATTAAAATTTCAAAGTTACGCGTAACTATCCAACACTGCTTCCGAGATGCAAATGGAAATCTTGATTGGATTTACTTGGCCGCATTTGATGATGTGTTCAAAGTTCCGCCTAATAAAGATGTTAGCGAAATTATTTAGATTTCAGAACAACGAGCTGTTAAATGAAAACTTAAGCCCGAATCCTGATTTCAAAACACCGAATTGTTGAAAAACCAAAATACCAAGCATCCGGAAAATCTTAAACCCTGAAAATCGGCGAAGTATGGAAAACCCAAAAATGCTTTTGATCGATAAAAGTTTCTCGAAAAGCACCATTTTGAAAAGTTATTTATCCTACAATTTAAATTAACTTTTTAGTTTCTGACATGGGATTATAGGCTTGTGGAATTCCAGGATTTCGGCTTTGGTTTTTTGAGAATTTTAGATTTACTGGGTTTTGGATTTGTTCCGGCCAATATTCTTTCATTAGGTTATTGGTGTAAATTGTCAAACGACATTGTCCCAAAACAAAAATCTCTGAAATCTCAAAAAAAAAAAAATCTTAAAAAAGCCTCGAAATGAAAACTTATAAAAAGATGTGCAAGTAGTGAAACAAGAAATAAAATCGCGAGCGAGTTTAAAAACTGTATTCGCCTTTGAATACAAAATTTTTTGTCGACTTTGTTGGTCTTAAATTACCAACTAAGTAGGTTCTCTTTAAAAGAAATCTATGTAAATTAAATTTTCCTTTTAAAAATGGCCGACCGCAAAATTTTTACATTCGATATTTGAATTCAGCTCCCGAAAATATCAGACACATCTGGATACAGTCGCTTTAGTCGTTATTCAGATTCTCAAGCACTGAGGGGGCAAGAGAATCCATCGTGAGGGGTCAGCAAGGGGAGTTGTCAAGAGGGGGGGGGGGGGTCACAATGACAAGTTTATACTCTAACTTACTTAAGTTTGTGCAGATAGTCAATTTTGGAATACGGCCTCAACGAACAATCGTCACCAGCTAGACCAGTCCCTAGCCAGTGGCCTCCAGTTGCGCACCAAGTTGGTTGAGGTCGTTCTCCACTTGATCGCGAAACCTTAGATGGGGTCTTCCAGAACTGCCTCGGTTTGGAATTAAAGGCTGGTGCGTTTCCGTCCATATGTTTCACATGGCGCAGCTATCTAAGCCGCAGTATTTTCAGCTTTTTAACCAGGTCAATGTCGCTGTATAGCCCGTACAGTTCGTCATTGAATCTTCTCGTCCATACTCCATTGATTCATACAGGCCCGAATATCACCCGAAGAATCTTTCTCTCAAAGCACCCCAAGCCTGGCATTAATCCCATTGTGTCACTGTCCACGCTTTTGCCCCCAAACAGCAGGACTTGGATGATTAGGGTCTTGTATAGTGTCTCTTTGGTCCTTTAAGAGGGCTTTGCTGCTAAAATGCCTCCTTAGCCCGAAGAAATAGCGATTGGCAAGAGTGATTCTTCGACTGATCATTTCACTGATGTTGTTCTCAGAGGTTATAGTGGAACCCAAAAAGCCAAAGTCCTAGACAACTTCAAAGTTGTATCTGTCCAATGTGACTTTTTGCCCAAGCCAAACGGCAAGTTTATACGGCAAGCATAGGCGGTAAGAGGAGAGATAGCGTCCATCTAAAAATCAATATTCATGTCATCAGAAGCAAAAATCAACATCTTGGATTTTGGAGTAATTAATGACACTAGCTAGGTAGGTACTTAAGGCCATAAAAAATCGACTTTTATCTTTAAACACGATTTGCGGCTAAACTAGACGTGCTAGAGGCATCAAAGTTGACATATTTAAACTTGACTTGCGGCCAAACTAAGCGACCTAGCGACTTCAAAAATGCATATTCGTGATCTAGAAAATGCCAGTTCTAAAAAATCAAAAACAAAATTTGGTAAAAAAAAGAGTTTTTCAAAACTTCCCAAAAAATACGGTACTTGAAATTTTTTAAACAAAATATCAAAAAACAGGTCAGTTCACTGACGCGGTTTCTTCACTGGCACAACGAGAAATTTCGTGTGTTGCCAGTGATGGGACAGGGTCAGTACACTGACGCTCTTGTTATAAAAGTATGTCAGTGCGGTCCTATGCGCCAGTGACTACTTATCACACTTGTCATCTTTCGAGTCAGTCACTGACGCGATTTGGGTTGGTCAGTGAACACGTCATTGAACTGACACCTTCACTGGCGTCCCGAAACTGGCTATCACACTACGGATGACTTCACTGACGGCATTGTGACGCGATTTTGACGTCACTGCCTGCCAGTGGTCAGTGAATTCACTGTCAGTGTGATATAGCCTTTAGGCGTCACTGTTTCCTCACCCAATTATACCATTGCCGATATCAATTGAGATCGGAACTAATTCGACATGAATAACTCGTTTAACTATCAAGCGAGTGGGCTGTCTCGAAGAGAAAGCTGTTTGAAACCGTCTGGCTCATGTACTTTTTTTTTAAATCACCCGGTACCATACAGAAATCTTTCACTGAATACCAAATGTTTTCCAAAATTTCGAATCTTGTTTATGTATATTTACCCCTCTGTAACATATTTGTCTAATATGTTTTGTGTTCCTTTGAGTTCGAATCCACATCGTCTTAGTATACTTGTTAAGATTTCCTCACTTTAATTTGGCCATATATCTGTCAATATTTCTTTACCATTTACAAGAAATTAGCTGATCATCACAAATTAACGAACCTTCTTAAAATATCCTCCATGATATAATAATTTGAAGACTTTCTCGCCATTTTTAGCTTTATCTAGTATGACATTTTCTTAAAACCCAAGTTAGCATCAGCAGACGCGTCGAGTGATTATTCTAGCCCCCATACAAGATTCTTTCCGCGGGCGTTTAAGGTTCGTCGAACATCTTCTTCTTCGTTGGGTTCCCCTTCAAATACAGCCTTATTTCTTCCAAGAAAGAAAAGAGACTTTCAATTTCATTAAGACACGACAAACCTTAGCTCGGATGAACCATTTCAAATGCCACTTAAACAATCTTGTGTCTTTTACTTCAATCCAAAAAAAAAGTATATCTTAATGCGAATACATTTTTTAGAAAGGTTCTTTTTGGGAAACTTTCCCATGTTGTACGCGAATACAAAATGTATAATTCCATCATCTGCCACCACTTTACTTATAAAATTTCAACCCCCCAAAGCAATATATGCTAATGCAATTTCTCAGTAAATCAACTCACCAAATCTTAGCTTAAGGCACTTTCAAAGTTTTGCCAAAAAAAAAAAATGTAGGTAAAGTAACAGTATATCAGTATAACAGTAGAGGACCCCACAACCAAGTTAAAAAAAAAAAAGAACAACAAATAATCACCCTTAAGCCTCGAAACATGGTCCATCGGCAATCAATTTTAGTCAAAAACTAATCCCCCGTCGTCGACAGTTTGAAAAAGCTTTCGAATTGCAAATTAAGCTGCGATCCTCTTTAAAATAATTGGCACAAGCATTAAAAATGAATTAAAGTTGAAATGGTTCACGGCACAACAACAACGCCGCGCCGACACTGCCAAGAACAACAACTATCTACACCTAGCGAAACGCACCGCCAAAAATCACAGAAAATGAAAATCCCTAATAATTATCATTTAATGACCCAAGCCGCCCCCTCTCTCCACAAATAATCAAATAACAAAACATAAACAGAGGGGTCACTAAGACAATACAAATAAAAAAAAATACAAACAAGCGAAGAAGAATCCACCTCGAGAAGCTCCTTCCACCTCCACGCTATGAATCAAGAAATACAAAAAATAAAGATGGTTCCTCTAACAACACAACCAACATCAGAGTCAACACAATATTGCGGTGTTGTTTTCTAACGGCACCTTGGTGTTACACTAACACACTGTTTTCTTTTATTTTGATTTCTTTGTAAATTGTAGTCCTGGCGCCCATATTCGCCCATACCCGTACCCTCCAAGGATATTACGTTAATTGTGCGAATATTTTTTGTGGTTGGCTGATAGATACGTTGTTCTTCTTTTTAAGATACAATATCCAAGGACGTTTCATTCTTTAGGGAAACATTTTTTTATTTAGTGGGGGATTTTTTTTTTTTTTTGTTAAATAATAAATGCATAAGATATAATGTGAAAAATATTTTTGTTTTTGTTTTTACAATAAAAACAAATGTATTTTTCGGTGTGTTCTTCATTTGCGGCGGCATTTTCTGTTTGATAAAAGATCTTTTAATGAATTTCTTGGGAATAATAATATACATTTAATTAATTACACGATACTTTTCGAGGCTAAATTGTGGAGAAAAAAAAAATGTTGTTTTTGTATACCTATTGTGAGAATCATCAGCAAATATCTTTTATCTTTTTACATATTTTTCGTTGGGCAATTCGCCAAAGTTCAAACAACAAAAAGGAGCCCTGGAGGAATTTTGGCAAAACTTTTGTTTTAACACACACAGAAAATAGGGGAAATGGGGGTATTTTTATGAACTTGGTCCATGGTGGAAATAATTAACATTTGCCATTTTGTGCCAGAATGCATATAAAATACATGAAATATTTATACTAAACGGAATAAGTAAATTTATTTATGTGAAACATGAACCGTGACAAGACCTTTTACCTAGATGCTAGATAACACTTGCTATTCTGGAATTTAAATTTTTGCAGCTATATAGAAGATAATGATTAATTGAAAAATTACACAAAATTTGCTTAATCACAACAATAAAACTTTTTATTAATCAACAATTATTTCTCTTTTTTTTGCAGATGATGTTGGAAAAACAACAATGCTCGGTGAGTCCTATTTCAAGACTTAAATTTAAATAAATTTCTTAACCTTAAGATTATAATTAAGATAAATTCATCTTTTACTGAAAATTTGATGGTTGCTTTTATAAACGGCAGAAAACAACGATATTTGCTTAAAAAAGGGTGTTATTTTAGAGGTATAGAATTATAAAATAAAATACAGATTAATTGTATTAATAACCAAAAAATTGAATTTATTTGAAGATAATAGGTAATTCCTCTCCATTTTTATTTGAATTTTTTTTTAATTGAGCCCGCACACAAGGGGTTATTAATACCCTTAATATGAGTTAACACAGTGCGAGCGTTCAGGAAATGTGGATAGAAGATAAAAGGAAGTGTCGGTGCACATTGCTTTTGAATGTCTGTATTACGCAATGGGAGGGAAAAATCGAGCCGGGTAAAGCATTCCACATTCTTGTAGTGCGGCTAAAAAAAGAGTCTCTATACTTAACAGTACGTCCGAAGTTAGGCTCAAGGGTAAATTGATGGGCATTCCTTGTGGTGCGGGTGTTACGGGGAAATTGTTTCAAGGGAGGAACGCTACTGGCTATTTCACTGGAGCACTGTTTATAAAGGTAACGATAAAACAAGGTGAGGCAAGAAACATTACGGCGATGTTCAAGTGAAAAAAATGTTTCTGTAATTGATCTTTCACCTATCAATTTTAAAGCTCTTTTTTGAATCCTATCCAGGAGGCGCAAATGAGTGACAGGGGCACCTGCCCAGATATGAGAATTGTACTCTATATATGTATATATATGTTTTTCTGGCATAATGACCACCGCCCGCTAGCTCTAATATAGTCCAAACTTGAGCTTTTGATTTATTTTCCATCAATATTTGCAGCGTTTGTGGTCGTATATCGACAATAACGTGGCAAACGTTGTTTTTCAAGTCGTCAATTGTCTCTGTCTTTTCGGTGTATGCAAGCGAGTTCACCCCCCCCCCCCCCCAAACATAAAATAGTCTCGCGTATTGATCATTTCTCTGTAACGGTCTTCATTTACTGTAATCCTCTGGCCAGCATAGTTTTCAAAGAAGTAGGGCCCAATGGTTCCATCAGCTCATAAAGCACACAAAGCATACAGTTTTTCCTGGATGTAACGGCGGGGTCTTAACAATAACTTAATTAATATATTGACTCCGAATGCGACATTTTTTTCACTGACGTAGCCATTCAACCAAAAATTAACTTCGTTGCTGAAATAAAATTTCTTGTAAGCATCGGGATCAACAGCAATCTGGTTTCGAGCACACCTTGTTGCTTTATTTTCAGCTTTCAATTCTTTTGGTAACCTTAATCCTCGAACGGATAAAGGCTAGAATCGAGACTACACTCAAGAGGTATCAAGCTGGCTTCCGCAGCTGTCGTTCGTGCGTCAACCATATCAACACCCTGTGCATCGTGCTTGAGCACTGGAAGTTCAATCACAACTTTACCTCATGTTCGTAGATTTTGAGAAGAGCTTTGACTGAATGAACCGTGAATGTATATGGAGATCACTTCTTGGTAGAGCAATTCCCCCAAAAAATTGTTGTCATCATAAGGGAGTCCTACAACAAGGCGAGGTGTTTAGTTTTGCATAATGGGCACCTATTCGATTATTTCTCATGGTAATTAACATCAGTGGGCTGAACGTGATGTGTCAATCTCTGCGAGTGAAAGGAGAATCGTGGGGTCTAAATAGCAAAAAGACAAAAATAATGCTAACTAACAGCCCCCCCCCCCCCCCACACACACACACACACAATTACGTATTATTCAGCATGACACGCCTGTTAAAAATATCGAAAGTTCAATCACCTTGGAAGTATAGTGTCAGAAAATGGTGGTACGGATCTAGACGTAGAAAGCAGTATAAATAAAGCTCGCGTTGCCTTTGGTTCCATGTCTCAAATTTTTAAATCCAGTCAAATCTCCTTACGCAATAAATTGAGATTCTTTGAATCCAATGTTAAATCCATGCTGTTATTTGCCTGCGAAACCTGGAAAGTCTCGGTTACCATCTCGAGAAAATCTTAGGTTTTTTTTGAATCGCTGTCTACGTCGCATGCTGAAGATTCACTGGCCACAAACTATTTCTAACCAGGAATTGTGGCACATGACAAGTCAGGAGCAGTTGGACGTCGACATACTCGTAAGAAATGGGAAATGGCAGTGAATTGGTCACGCACTTAGGAAACCAAAAGATGATTATTGGGACGCAGTCTTTTGAATGGAATCATCTGGGTTCACGGTTGGAAGGCCAAGAACAACATTGAAAACAACAATCCTAGCAAAAGCTAATTCACAGAGAAAGACGTGGCCACAGTTAACATATCTAGCTGCAGACTGTGAAGGATGGAGACGTCTTGTTGGCACTCTATGCCCTGAGCGGGGTTACAAGACCTGATGATGATGACTGCTGATGTCAAATCACTATAGCAAGTTACAGGATTCAGTCTTCAACGTTTGGTGGCCAAATTTCCACCCTTATACAAGATCCAACTGATACGGGAGCTTAAAGTTCATGGGTTCTGAAGTGGACGCCAACAGCCGAAAAATCATTCTTATAGCCACATTTCGCATTTTTTGATGAATTTTTTTTTGATGCCATATTACGTGTTGACTGACGAGCTTTACACAGCAGGGATGAAAAATGTCCTTTCAGCATTGGATCGAAAGCAAAAGAAATGAGGTGCACGACTGGGTCGTACCAACTTGCTCTAATGTGTTAAAATGGTCTTGGGGCTCGAGATTTTGGGGAAAAAAGCATTGAAAAAATCATAATCAAAATCAAATTTTATTAATCACTTAAAAATCAATACTTAAAACGTTTTTTTATGGAAAATGAAGTAAGCGATCAGGTTTCTTTTCCTTGTTTGAATTTAACCAACATTTTTTTCAAAATCGTTCGACCAGTTTTTTCAAAAAAACAGTTTTTTTTTTTTAAAACCTTTCGAAAGTATATTCCAAATTTTGTTTGAGTATGCGAACTTCTAGCACTTTGTAGTATTTATCAGAAAAATAAAATTAAAAAAATATATATTAAACCGTTTTTTGGAAAAAAAAAAATAAAAAAAAAAATTTGAAACTTTTTTAAAAACTCAAAAAACAATTTTTTGAAAAATTTAAGAATTTCTGTTATTTCTTGTATAAAAGGGCTTTTATATTAAAAATTTCATCGAAATTCGTCAAGTGGCTTACGAGAAAATCGGATTTCAAAAAACCGGTCCTATTGGAGGTACCGTTATAAGACTTTTCCTGAAAAATCCATTCCAACCAAAACATAAAGTTTGCACATAAAACACTTTTCAGAAAGTTTTATTAAAATCGTATTAGCCGTTTTTGAGAAAAATTAATTTTTCACTAAAAATAGTATGGCAGTGTTACCGTTAGTTTTAAAGCTACAATGTTTATTCCAAAAAACCGTCATAATAATACTATTTACCAAGTTTGAAGCAAATTGTTGCAGCCGTTTAGGCTGTAGGTGCCGATACATACACTTTTTTCGACTTCGCTATCATCGTAATGTCATGTTTGATTGTTAGAATTTTTTTTTTTACGAATGCATAACTTGGCTTATAGTACCTACACGCAAGTATAAACGGTGTTCGAGGTGTTTTTTAGTTTGTCTTAGCTCGGCTACAACTGGTACCTTAAAACTGTGAAATTGCATCCTCAGAAAATTAACGTTTAATGTAGATTTGGGTCGGTGGGCGATGATAACCGATATGACCTAAATTGAACTGTATATTGACCTAGACGACAAATGTTTCCAGCAGGACGGCCCTACGTCCCACAAAGTAGTCATCACGATTTAACTCCCTATACATACAAATACCTACATTAATGAAAAACTCGCATAGTGGGTAGCGTTAATATTGTAGGTGTATGTTCTTAAAACCATAAATTAGTGATTCACACGATGTTTTGAAACATTCTTTTAAACAGATGGATTTTAAACAGATGTCACTTAAATGGTCCAGAAGCAAGCATAAATGACGTTTCCTAAAATTCTTCCACCAGTTTCAAAACAGAACGTTTTTTTAACTTTTCGGAAATAAATTAAAATTTTTCTGATTCAAAATTTTAAAAGAAAATTGTTCTTTTTTAAGAAAAAAAAATTATAAATATTTATTAATTCGATCTCAAGATAGTATTTAAAAGCCCAATTTTTTTTTCACTTAACCACTCAACGCGTAGGTACAATAATTTTGATCAGTTGAAGTGCTTTGATTATTATAATTGTCCATATGCACAGGAACCTTTGAAGTCACATTCGCTAGTAGTAAACATATCTTTAAACAATAATTATCATCTTTAAACAGCATATTAAATCAAAGTTAAACGATCATCCTAGAATAATTTCTTCCTCGTATTCTTAAGTAACTTTTTGGGTATTTCGGGTCGAGGAATCAGTATTGCTACTCCAGCTTGTTCAAAGTTGCATAATGCACGCTCGACTTGATTAAAATTAAAGTTCGCACATCAGCTCTTTTGTTTGTAGCAATGCAGATATTAAATTAAAAGCAATGGAAGTCGATGGCTGAAATAAATATTTAAAACTTTTTTCAAAACTTTGAAATTCAATATTAAAAACTTTAGAACCCATTTGGAAGTCAAAGTTAAATATATCTGGTTTGTTTTAGATCAACACACAATCACAATCATACTGAACATTATGTATCTCTCACTGTTTGAACGGATAAACTTGTTGAAAAAAAGCCTTTCACATCACAACATACACACAACCTCAGCTTCAGCACGTGTACGAATGTACAATCATAAATTTCCTATTTTGTCATCTGAAGATGCATCCATGAGGTCGATTACCATCAGCTCCATCCGCAGCAACAACATCGTGTAAAACAAATTCTGACACGAAGATAAACATTTTCTTCATTCCGTTGAGTGCAACCGCACCTTTATTTTTATAAACACATACATACATCTATATGATATTATTATTTTCCTCTATAGACTCACTGAGCATGAGCACGCAGATATTAAATTTCTTGACAGCGAGATACCACCTTGCCGCCATATATACAAAGCCACCGACCTCAACTCAGGTGATTGTGGGCTTAAAATGATTTTGTTTTGTTTTTACATTTAAATCCATTATCAAGTCCGCAGTAGATCATCCTGAAGAATTCAACCTTAAGCTCTCTGTGATGGTCTTGACCACTTCAAAAAAAATACAAAAAAAAAAAAAAACCAGTGTTGAGAAAAATATTTATTTAGCCCTCGGCTTAAGATAATAATATTATTCCAGTTTTCGTCAAAGATTCATTGGCCCCTGTGTATACGATAGAGTGTATTCAAAAGATACAAAAAAAGAATATTTTATGCTAAACACATTCAAGTTGGTGGATAAGAGAAGTGAGAAAGTGCTGTCGGAGGTTTAATTAAATTTATCAATACAAACTCTAGCTTAGAAGACATAAATAAAAAGGTGCTGACAACTCAAAGAAGAATAAGAAAGAAAAAAAAAACATCCAGTGCTATTAACATGGCCTATAATGCATTCTAAAAATTCAAAATTACATTTAATTAGTTGCTACTAATTAGTAGCATTTCCTTTGTTCGTTTTTAATCAAAGAATGCATTTTTAATAACGTAATTAGAATTAATTGTGTGTATGGTTGTGAGAAATATGCAAATTTCATTTGTGAGACTTATTATGTTAATTTTACTTTTTATATAAAGTTATTTGAAGAGGAAACAGACGGACTTTGTTTATCTTTTTAAATTAAGTTTTTTTTTATGGAATAACAACAATATAACAACAATAAAAAATACATACATATGAACCACACAAAATAAAAACTACCAATTAAATATTAAAATTTGTCGAACATTAGAAAAGAGGAAATGCAATCAACAATTCGATGTTGTGTTTTGGGTTCTAAAATATACTTCAAAGTGTAATTTATTTTGTATGAAGTTGTCGGTTTTAAAGTAAAAGCTAAAGCTCGTACGATACTACTTTGTTTTATCCCTCAAAGGAACAACCATTTTCCTCGGAACTCCAGCTTAAAATTATATTATAATTGTACATCTACGTAACATGAAGATGTGCAGAAAATTGACTTCAAATTGGAAAATCAATGTTCTTTCTAGTGCTGTGTTAAAAAAAAATGTTTTTGTAAAAATCGCTCCATTAATTTATCTTTGAGCTTTTTATTTGCGATTATGAGTGCCTATGCCTATGCTACAAAAAGATGTTTGCATTTGTAAAATAAACATCGGGGATCGGGATAGCAATGAAACATTGATGCATTAAGATGAAAGGAACGTTGAGGAATGTGGATCTGACAGTTCTTTCACTTTCAGCACCTTCACGGCATTCTAGCTCTTTCCACAAAAAAAAACTCATTTTTCCTCGAAAATTACTCCAACGATTCTAGTAAAACTTTCTGAGTCGTGCCTTGAAGATACAAACATTTCCTGGATTATTGTTGGATGGAATGTTGAGTTTTTGTTAAGCTGAAACGAATACATAGTTCCAAATTAACGTATTTTATATCTGTTTATTTGCTTGAAAGTGGCTCCAAAGAATTTGAATAAACTGCGCGTGGGTCATATAGAAAAAAATCCTACCTACACCTCCTAGAGAGATATTTTTGGAATTAGCATTCTAGTTTTAAAGCTATCGGTACCTATGCCATATGATGAGAAAAAGTAATTTTTCACGAAAACGGCTCCTACGATTTTGATAAAACTTTCTGAATTGTTTTTTTTTTTTTTTTTTTTTTTGTAAAATTTATGATTCGGTTGAAATATATTTTAATAACGGTACCTTCCAGAGGACCCGTTTTTTTTTTCAAATCATATTTTCTCAAAATCGACTTGACGGTTATTTTTAAAATTAATGCGGAAGCCCTTTTATATACTAAATTATATTGATTCTTATATCTTCCAAAAAAAAAGTTTTTTGAGTTTTCAATAAAAAAAAATTTCTTTTAAAGTTTTGGTTTTTCAAAAATGTTTTGTTCAATTATTTTAAATTTTTATTTTTCTGATAAGGACTACAAAGTGCTAAATTTGCATACTCAAACAAATTTTGAATAAGTTTTCAGAAAGTTTAAAAAAGAACAGTTTTTTAAGAGATTTTGATTTTTTTTTTTAAATTAAGAACAGTAAAATAAATTAGATGGCTTACCTTATTTTGTACAACAAACGTTTCAATTAGTGATTTTTAAATGTTTAATAAAATTTCTTACGGTTTTTTCTCCGCTTTTTTTCCAAAACTTCCAGCTTCAGGTCCACTTGTTTAAAAATTTTTAGTTTTTAAGAAAGTTTGTCTCATTAGTAAATATGTTTGTGTTAATTGCCTTGCGAGGTGTCAAGAATACGAGTAGTTCCACATGCATTGCAATCGTATTTCTTTAAAAAAAAGTGCATGACTGGGTCGTACGAACTTGCTCTAATGTGTAAAAATAGTCTTGGGGCTTGAGATTTTCGAAAAATAGCATTGAAAAAATCATATGAAATTTTATTAATCACTTTAAAATCAATACCTAAAACGTTTTTTGTAGAAAATGAAGTAAGCCATTAGATTTCTTTTTTAAAATTTAAAGACATTTTTTTCAAAATCGTTTAACCAATTTTTTCAAAAAAAGTTTTTTTTTTTAAACTTTTCGAAAACATAGGTATTCCTAATTTTTTTTTTTTTTTGAGTATGCCAACTTCTAGAACTTTGTATTTTTTATCAGAAAAATGAAATTTAAAAAAAATTGATTAAATCGTTTTTGGAAAAAACAAAAAATAAAAAAAAAATTTAAAACTTTTTTAAACAACTCAAAAAAACTTTTTTTGAAAAATTTAAGATTTTTTTTATTTCGTTTATAAAAGGGCTTCTACATTAAAAATTTCATCGAAATTCGTCGAGTGGCTTACGAAAAAATCGGATTTCAAAAAACCGGTCCTATGGGAGGTACCGTTATAAGACTTTTCCTGAAAAATCTGTTCCAACCAAAGCATTAAGTTTGCACAGGAAACATTACTCAGAAAGTTTTATCAAAATCGTAGGAGCCGTTTTCGAGAAAAATAAAATGTTCACCAAAAATCGTATGGCAGGTACCGTTAGTTTTAAAGCTAGAATGCTAATTCCAAAAACCCCTCTGTAGGACGTCATAATAGTACTATCTACCAAGTTTGAAGCAAATCGGTCCAGCCGTTTAGGTTGTAGGTGCCGATATAGACGGACGGACGGACGGACAGACAGACAGACAGACCGAACTGTCGGACCCACTTTTTTCGACTTCTCTATCATCGTAATGTTATGTTTGATTGTCAAAAAAAAGTATTTTTTTAACGAATGCATAACTTGCCTTATAGTACCTATTATCGCAAAAAAAAATCATTAAAGTATTAAAAACGATTTCTATAAATTTTGTAATCTAGGAAAATTTTAAACTTATCAACAATTGATTCCTCTTGAACAAAGCCTTCAATAGGGTTCGGTAGTGCCCAGCCAGGTTGTAGATTTTATTTCTCTAATATACAAAAACCTCCTAACAACTATGTCGAAAAATGTCGTTTCATTGCCAAACTTATTCACGCTGAATATGTATTTGAAAACATTGTGTACGAAATCTTAAGTTTACTTTATACGTCTTTAATAATTCTTTCTATCCAACACTGCTTTCTTCAATGAAGTCTACAGCCACTAAACCCAGCACTAAAGAACAGAAAAAACTCGATGTTATCTCTACTGACTTCTACTATTCACATTATTCACCCTTTGCTTTGAGCCCATGACTTTTTTTTCTTTTTTTTTAAATCTGAAAACCCATTATTGCACTATTTGTTTCCGATCCGCCTTCTTTAAATAATTTTAACTACCTCCATGTCCCACAAGGCAGCCATTTAGGCCCTCTCATTTTCATTCTTTTTCTATAAACGATATTGGAATGTTCATCAAACACTCCCATATCTCACTGTACGCTGACAACGTCAATGTCTTCACGATAATATCTTCGAAGACACATGACTTTTCATCTATACATATAATAAAATTGTAACGGGTCGATGTCTGTACATTGAAGATATAGATGCAAAACTAATTTGGGGAGTCTCTATTAGACCCACAGAAGCCAAAACAACCGTTCTAAGAATTTTTGTCTGTCTGTCTGTCTGTCAGTCTGTCTGTCTGTATGTTTGTACGCGCATCACGCAAAAACTACTGCATGGAATTGAATGCGGTTTTCGCAGATTTATTGGTAGTACGCCAACTTAAAATATAGGCTACATTTTATCGCAAGAAAATATATAATTCTGGTTATTTTTTTAATATTGCTGTAATCGAACGTTATTCAATGAACTTAACGCAAAATTAAAAGATTTGAAAGAAGTTAGCGTCTCACTTACATTATGGCGCTGGAAATCATAAAAATAGCGCCACACTTACCTACATATACATGAATAGAAATAAGTTAGTCGTTCTGAATAGTAGTTACATCAAAAACATCATAGATGGCGCTATTTACCACCATATAGAAAATGTCTCATTCAGCGAAAGCAGTAATCGAAAAATAATGTAACCATAAAGAACGGTGAACGAGCAATACTTACGCCCAAAACTGATGACGCGGAGCTCCCATAAATAGCAGTATCGGCGCGTAGCATGGTTTTGAAAGTGGGCATTCCAATTAGGTATATTCCTTCAGAACTTAAATCTCCAACTTTGCAATTTAAACCGTTATGATACTTCGAAATAATATTATACAGAACCCAAAAATCTTACTGCTGTAGAGTTGGTAAAGTATGTAGCTTTCATACCACGCATACCACGCATTTTGAACCGGTTGTGCAAAAACAAAAATATACTGAGATACCTACTTTATTCTAAAATCCACGCGTACGAAGTAGCGGGCAAAAGCTAGTATTGAATAAGGCTTCAAAAGTTTCTCAGTCTAGTGCATCAAAAACTGCGTAGGTAAAGCGAAATATTTCCAATGCCAACATTTTTCACAGAAACGCATTAAATCTTCTTCCTGTCTTTACCTTTTTCGTAATTAACCCATATTCACAACCTCGGCATATTAAGTGAACGAAAATCTTGGTTTTGTGAAACAGTGGTATGAAAGGATCTTCCGACCCCTACGAAACCTGATCCCTTTATATAACCTTATTACGTCCGCTACTTGCATACGCCTTCCAATTAGAATCATACCAACGAATTCACAACTTTGGAACTGAGAGCATTCAATGCCGTTTTTTGAATCTCCACAACTAGATACTTAGCATGAGAAGTTTTTTTTTCATCACAAAATTGCAAAAATAGTAGTATAATTACAAACTGACTGACAGATGATTAAAATTATAGAACATTTTGCGTCACCTTATTTGGCACGATAGCCCAAAAAGGTAATTGAAATAGGAAATCATCAAATTTGTGGCGGCATGTCAAAACACTCAGATTTACAACTATTATGCGAGTATTTTTGCAACAATATTGCACTCCTGTTGTGTTGTAGAAGCAATTGCTGCACATTGGTCAAGCAAAAATCGCTGTTGAAAAAAATTGTGTGGTTTTATAAAACCACTATGCAAGTGAAACTTTTTTTCGGATCATTGGCATTCCGCACTGTTCATGGTTTTTCCCTTATTTTGCCGGTTTATTTGACTCACTAGCTGTATCGGTGTCCACCACGAAAAAATGAACAGCAAAATTTACATTAATACACTGATCTAGGGTTGCTCAAAAAACATCGATACATCGAAAACGAAACGAATCTAACTGTAGATTCATTACTGTGAGTGTGTATTGTACAATGCTTCATTTCATATGCATAACTGACTTTGGTAGCCAGCTCAGTTCCATCAGAAAGACTTTTTTCAATAGCTTCAAAAGTTTTAAATCAGCAACGAAATAGAATTCAAGGAAAGCTCTTCCATAAAATTTTATTCATGCAAAGTTAAGATAAAATGTTTTGGGATTTTTAATTTTTTTTATTCCATAAGCTTCCTTGATAAGTTTCATTGAAATCTTAATTTGAACTATGCTACGTTTTCATTGGGGGCAGAAATTAGCTCATTTCGAAATTGAAAAAAAAGTGTTTTTATTTATGTTTCTTACATATTTTCGTTTGACACCAAGCTATCTCTTCCTTCTTTTCCTCTCTCGCTTCCTTTTCATTCTTTCTTCTTGTTCCATTTTGTTTACTAATGCTGTTGCTTGGATTTTGTTTCCAAACTGGCATTTAATTTCTAAATTTAATTTTGTAATGTAAATTAGATAATTTTTAAATCGAATTTGGATATATGCTACGAAATCACCACCTTGCCCCAATGAAAACGTAGTATCTATAAACTCAGCCGCTTTAAAAACTCTTCGTTTTCTTTTTTCATTCGATACGTCGAAAACATCGCTGTTTTTATTCGATGCATCGATATACATCGATGTAACGTTTCGATGTATTACATCGAATAAAACTACGTGCTCGCGAATGAGTGAGAATATAAATGCTACACGGTCAGCTGATGCGAGCCATCGACGCCGCCGACATGCAACAGATGAACCAAAAAATTTGAGGCGACGGAAAAAAGTTTCACTTTAAAAATTGATCGGATTAATAACATTCTCTAGTGATTTTTGTCGGCACATGAAAGACCGTTTTTCAAAACACTCCAGCGAAAAAAAAGCAACGCCAATATTTAAAATTTGTTTTTCAAATCAGTTGACACAGTTATCAACTAGGATGAAGTATTTGCCTCCGCCATCAACATGTTGCACATAACATCAATCAACCTCTATTATCAAGGAACAGTACAAAGGAGAGTATGTTTTGATTCCCCGCATTCATATGGTTCTATCTGTCTTGCAATGCAAAACGCTTCAATTCCTCTTGCTTCTGGCCTTCAAAATAACTATTATTTCGTGTCTCGCACATGGACATTGGAAAACATGTCGCGTGTTCGTGTGTCAGCAAGCCAATATATATATATATATATATATATCTATTTGCTTTCGCACTTTACTCTGGACTTAACTTTATATTTAAATCGATAAATCTGAAATATTTTCAAGCCTCAAAACTTCAAGACTGTCCTCCAGTTTTGGTAGATCTTTCATTTCGTTCGTCTTAAACTTGTTATGTAATGAACCTATAGCTATGCGTGGATATTTGTCTCTTATTTAACTATGTTTGTAGCCAATCCCAACACCAATCGTGTAACATTTTCATTGTCAACCGTAAAATTTTACACTAATTTCCTTTTATATTTTATTTCTAAACTTGAATAAAATAAAAACATAAAATAAAAACCAAACAATCAAAAAGTTAGAAGACCAACAAAAAAAACATGTTAAACTTAATAGTTTAACAAACTGAGACAAAATACCCAAACAGAAGATATTCTCCCATCACCAATTAAAAGAAATGACACCAGCTTCACCAAAACAAAGCAAAAAAAAAAAAAAAAAACACTTGAAAACAGAAGAATCTTAAGATTTATGATCCGACTTCGAATGAAATTCAAAACTTCAAATTGATTGTCTCATAAAATTTCAAAGAAACTTAACAAAATTACAAAAAAAAAAAAAAAAATAGAAAAATTTCCATAAAGAATAACAAACGATCACAAATTTTGTTTAATTTAGATCTTCCACTCTGATGCGATGTCCGTTGTCTGTTGTCCAATGCCCTGGGAAGATTATTCTAAACCCAAAAGGAACGGGTTACACTGACTCCAGAGAACGACACATGTTGATAAATTTCCCTTCATTTTCAACCAGTCCAAGTGTCGTCGTCGAAATTTGTTCCTTCAAAATTCTCTCCCATTGTTTTGCATTTTTGTTCTCAATTATTCAATTGTGTCAATGCGGTCACCCTGGTTTGGTTCGGTTCGGTTCGGTCCGTTCAGTCGGTGGAAAGATAATATCCGTACTTTTTTTTTTTCGGTCGGGGGAAAATTAACGAAATAAAAATTCAAATTTAGAAAAAAACACAGAACCATTGTCGTGTTGGGTTGGGGCGATTCGATGGATGGTCGGTCGGTCGGTCGGTCAGAATGTTGCATGCTCAGCAGGTGTCAGTGTGGTGTATATCTGGAAGATACATGGCTTGAGCAGAACAAAACGTTTGGGAAAAATGTTTTACGCTTAAAACCAAGAAACTCATTAATATCATCCACAAAAGAAGGAGGAGATACGCGCAGATATATTCGACCAAAGCCTTAATTTGTTGATGATGACCATATAGATACTCCTCGGCTTCGCTGTGGTACCATTGATAGAGGGGTGAGGATGGTGGTGTAGCACGGTGTGTGTGTCATTTCCTTACAACACGTATATAATTAAATTTGTTGTTTCGGGACGGTCGAAGTGCGTATCTCAGCGGGAGAAGATTTAAGGGCTATAACTAACTAACAACCTGCCATGCCAGCCTATGTCTTCTATATTCGGAGCTTATAAATATTCATAAAAAACCTTGTTTCAATAAATTATTTAAAAAGAAATAAGAATTTTAACAAACGACATAATTTTGAACGATCAATCATCTTTTGTGAGCACAGTATGGGGGGAGATATATGAATATTACGAACCCTTGTTTTCGAGTTATGGGTGTAGTCATGGGTGTAGTCATTGGTTACTACCGTTTTTTTTGGACGTACCTATAATTTTGGACAACTACTGGTCATGACGGATATTTGAAAAACAAACAATTATAATTAGGTAATAACGGTGGACTTAGATCATGAATGTCCAGGGAAGTGATATTTTTTCCCTAATTTATTTAAAACTCTAGTTATGAGTAACGCACGAAACTGATGGAAAAAGGACAAAATGGCAGTCGGACCAGGCATATTTGACAAGCATAAGAACTACTGCGGTAATCAAATATTCTTTCATTGGACAGGACGCTGTTTCTTTGGTGATCAGTTCCATCATTGGGTGCTTTTCGTTAAGAACTGACCAATGAACAGATCCTGATGCATCAGTTTCAAAAGCATACTCCGAACAGATCAAGTTTTGAGCGTACTGTTTTGTTAATGAAGGAACCACAACTCCGTCATTATCACGAATTGCAAAAATATCGAATACAAAAAAAAAATCCAGCTTCCTCGAAAACCAATTATTTGAAATATGTTATTTTCGAAACTGTTGAAATATGTCTCTTAGCTGATCCGGTTAAAACATGGGCACCTGTGTAACTAGGCGAACCCTTAGCAGAGAAACTAGGTAATTTTTTGGAACGGGTGTGCCCTCGAAGAGGAAGTTCTCATTCCTTTATCTTGTAAAGCCACCCAGTTTAAGTGAAATTTTTACGGGATATTTAATACAGGAACACCTGTTAGTCTAAAATGCATGGAAACCATGACTTTAAATATGAAAACCAGGACCCAAGTCACAATGAAGAGTCTTAAAGAAGTGCTCATTTGCGATTCGATAACATTACCAGCTTGTGAATATCCTTAACCGGCGGTACGAATTGGGATAAAAGTTAAGATATGTGTTTCAAAAGTCCTTGAAGCCAATTACTTTTTATGTCTCCAAATGATGCGTCACCTTAAAAAGATGTCTCTATTACGTAGCTCCATTGCACCAAACAATTCATCATTTAGAAACATTTTTAAGAGTAAGCCTCAACAACTTGGACAGGAGACATTTAGTCTCAAGGTCATTCTTTTCACACTTTTTCCAGAAATATAAAAAAAAAACTCGGATAAGAGTCTTATTTCAACAATCATAAGTGCCATCTTCTAAGTAGGTACCAAAAAAAAAAAACCTTGATTCCTTTTGGGGTGTCCTGTTATTGTTCCAATATATCTTCTTTAGTCTTACTTTCATGACATTAAATTAAATGACGGTCAAGTTTGACCTTCAAACATACAAACAGACTCGCAAGTCCAATTGTCGGAGAAGGAATACCCAGAAAACACACATAATAACGCACACTAATTTGATTTTTAAGTCGTGTGCGTCGTACGTCGGTCATCGGTCGTCGTCGTTTTGTTTTCCTTTTCCAGCCAGCAAGGACACACACATCACATTAAATGTTGTGATAATGATTATTGCATTTTCTTCGAATCAGTTAATTCTGTTGTTGTTTTGGACTCAAAGAGAATCCTTAATGATTTGTTTAATGTCCTTGGATGGTGCCACACGAGTAAAAATCCTTCGCACACGCATCAGGTTGTAAACGCAATTTGTACGCCATATCCTTTTTATTATTCGGTGCCATTTGCAATGATAATTTTTCGCATAGCACACACTGACACCGAAACCGACACAGACACGACACCACACGCTGAGCGTAAAGCATCATAAAATAATTATCGCAGGGTGTCGTGCATGCCGGTGCAACGTTATTGCATCCTGGACGTTCGTTTTGACAATTATCTTCGGCCATATACAGCTGGAGTAAGGAAAGGCCAGACAAAAAAGAAAACGACAACAATAAGTGTGAAAAATTGATATTTTTTTAAATTCTCTTTAAATTCGATTTGAATCGAAGGACGACGTCCCATGCTGAGATCCTTTAATGTCCTTCTTTCAAGGCACTGCGGGAACAATGGTTTCTTTTGACTTTTCAATAAAATCCCAACAACAGTTAAAATTGATATGGGTAAACAAAATATCAAGAAAATGGAAAAAGTCCTTGCTCAAGGATCTCCCATGAAAATCTTTTAATTTCTATTTGTGTGTTTTCATTGGTATTGTAAAATTGCAATTATTATTGCATTATGGTCGTCCTTTGTGCTTCTTGGTACCTATACCTTAATTTTTTTTTTTTCAATTTTAATGTCCTTGCTGGTGAGTGATTTATTAAATATCTAGTTTTTGCTCATAGAAGTTCGTAGTATATCCTTTTTTATAGTCTCTGTTTGTGGCATCATGGTCAATATATAGCCAATAAATTACTGTCGTATATCGAAATTATATTGCTGCTGGGGTTTAAATCTGAAAACCAGCAGCACACCAGGTGGCAAAATAGTGGACATCCTTTCGATATGTTGTTCATATCATTGGATGTCATCGGCATATAAATGCAATGGTGTTTTGTGTGTGTCCTGGACAAAACAATGGTTTTTCGCATCGCAACAACAACTATACTATACCTACTCTGATGGTGATCATCTCTAAACACACCAAGAGTTGTGTTCAATTTAATCCAGCAATTTCCAATAGGTTTTAGTGAAGTAGAAGCTTGTTGGATGTTGGTGTTGTTTTTTTTTTTTTTTTTTGCTGGGAAGCTATCCTGAAATGGACAAAAGCCTGTCCAAGTGTGCTAGTGACAGGAATTTATTGGTTTATGTTTTTATATTGGTTGGTACTGTGTTTTGCTGCAAGAGGATGTTTTCGAACCATGTTTTGGAATTATTTTCCTTGCAGTCCTCGCTCGATTGGTTGTTCTTTGGCCTTTTTTTTATTCCTTTGCTCAAAAATGAGGAGTCAGAGAAGGAAATTTAATTAATCAGGCAGGGTCAAGAAAACAATGGGAATGAAGAATGAAGCTGATTGCGTTCACTTGCAAGTCCATGGAATTGATATGCATGCTGCCTTTGTTGGCCTTTGATACAATTATCTTGGGAGTTTTCAGAAGTCTGCCATTGTTTTCTCTGTTCAGATGTTTTTTTTTTTTTTTTTTTTTTTTTGGGAAACCATTCTTTCTTTTTGAAGTTGGAATTTAGTTTGGGAGGATGTCAACAGCTTTAATACATTGATTTTGGGTATTTAATGGTTCAATATACGATCCTTAGTTCATTTAAACCATGCTGTCTTCATGCTAATCCAATTATGAGACTTTACTGCAGTGATATGGGAAAGAAGCTCCTTGAAGTCATCAGAAGGGTCAAATCACAGCTAGATGCGTGATACGCAAAGTAACTAGCTAGCTGATGTAAAACACCATGAAGATGGTCCAGCAGCTGTTTCAATACTCGACCAAGAATATGCAATAAGGGGGTTTTCAGTAAGGACGGGTAGATATTGAAATTTTTTTCAAATGGCCAAGTTATGTCATTGTTTATGGAATATGACATCTTTCAAAAGCTTGGTCCACCTAAGCTTCTATTCGTGGCACGGATAAAAGATGTCCAATTTTCAATGATTCTTTCGCATAGAACCGGCTGAATTTGAGCCATGATCTCCGTGCACCTTAAGGACATGGTCAATTGTGGTTTATCTGCATAGACCTGCAACTTCAGGAAACTCCAGAAGAAAAAGTCTAGCGGGGTTAAATGGGATGACCTTTATGTGGCCAATTCACCTAACCTCTGCGAGAGAAAACCTTAACTTGAAATTTTCCATGAAGAATGGCAATCGTGGCGTCCGTCAGCCGTTCTACACTGAGTACCGTCTTGCTGGACCCACATGTCGTCTAAGTCCATTATACATTATTATGGTTCAATCAGGGCCGTAAGAAATTGGTTATCATTATTTGGTAGCGCTCGTCGTTAACGCCATTTTCGGTATGGACCAATTAATCCGCCAGCCAAAATCCACACTAATCGCTTCGTTTTTGAGGATGCATTTTCACCTGGTGTTGGTTGATTTTTTGGCAAAAATGGGGTCCGAACCAGCCGGCGTTGGTGTGCGAAAGGCCGAGTTTTTGTGCAAGGCAAGAAAGCGAATACCTCGGGTTCTGCTAAAGATCTTCAAAAACCGCGGGCGCTCGGCCAACGTTCCGAACTGGTCGTCTCAAATTAGGCCACCAAAAGTTGAAGAGTCGACTTCGAAGTGTCCAAAAACGAAAATTCTTTTCGATAATAAAGTGTTATCATTTGCAACTGAATAATAAACATCATATTTGACAGATGTGCCCGAAACAACATGGCCGCCAACAGCATAAATGAAACATGAAAAATTATTCCCTTTAATCGGTCGGTTCTAATTTTGTTTACTTCAAAGTAAAATGTCATTTTGAAAAGAAAGTTACTAAAAATTTAATTGGATACACAATCCATTCAGACTTCGGGAACAACTTTTCACTCAAGTCCCAGAGTGAGAAACAACACAATCCGTCCCGAATCTATAATACTGACATAATCAATTCAAAAAAACACATTTCGGCACTTCATTAACGATGTTCTTGTGCTTTAATTTCGGTCATAAAATGCCAGACCCACAAAAGACTTAATTTACTTGCTGTTGCCCTCAATTTTCCCAATCAATATTGTATCTACATAATTTAAATAACACTTTTTCCATCACAAAAAGTATATAATTTTCCTAAGAACCCAAAAAAACACACTGGGAAGTGTATATCAATTGACTTTCCCAGTTCGATGCACCTTTAAAGACCTAAAAATAACCTTCCTAGCGCCATCGCGGTAAAAAAAAAACCAAACAAAAAAAAGTCCAATCACTGAATTTGATTATCATCGAAATATAATTCCAAAGATATGCTAATAAGTACTGGCTTGTGTATTACTTCTGTCAGATAGACACAACACCGGAAATTTAACCTCAAAAGTCTGGACAAAAAAAAAATCCGTTCAAAAATAAACAAAAGGCCAAATCGTATATTCGAAACGGAAAGGGGGCGCTCCTTTCTTTTCAAGTGGGAGCCATAGCCAAAACCAAAGTCAAGCCAAACGACACACAAATCGGAATTCTCTTCCCTGATTGATTACCTGCTGAGCCTGAGACACAAGAGGTAACCCGACCGAGAATAATATTTCGGGGGTGGGCCTCTTAGCCATCACCATTCCTAAGGCCTAACCATAACCATACCCGGGTCAAATATATCATTTTTATGAGACACATTTTTTTGCCCCTTTTATTTTCGAGACAGCGAATGCCTAATAAATTACTAAGCCTGGCCAACAAAATATGCTGTTTGTGAGTTTTGCATTCCGCTCTTCTTTGAAATCGCCCGCCCTCCTCTGACTCCCAAGTTGTCCCGAGGTATCCGTGTTGTAGTTAGTGAAAGCTTCCTTCGGCTTTTTGGTGATTTTTTTTTTGTTTGGTTGTTGGCGTTCAAAATTTTTGATTTATTAATAATTTTCGATTAATTAAATCGTAGATTTCCATAAATCCAACCCAGGCCATATGATAGAGACTCGCCACCACTCTGTGGAAAGGTAGAAACATAATTTCTGAAGATTGTGACCCACATTGGCAGTGAAGTATATCATCATAATTTTGATAGCTTGGCGCGTGTGTTGGGTGTTCGTAGCCATCACCACCCGTATGGTTTTCCTGAAGTCAGTCGAGTCGCAAAGAAACTGGAGATAGACATCAATGGGCGATTTATTTTGATTTAGGAGCCGGAAGAGGATTGAAATCGAAGGTTGGGATGGCAGAAGTCAGGAGCAAAAGACTATATGGTTTTGAGATATTTATTTTTTGTCTTCAAAATATGAGTGTTTAATCATAAAGAACCACGAACTGAATGAGTTCAAGGCACGAGCATTCAAATCAAAGAGAATTATGGGAAGCTAACGGTTTTTATGGTAAAATTATGTATTTGGGACAAGAATTACGAACGACCTTTGAGGTTTAAAGGGGGGCCGCTGGGCTCTTGACTTTGTTGTGAGGCAAGTGTTTTTCGGGATATCAAATGTCAGTTTTTGGGTTTGGCTGAAGATTTATGGGACGTCTTGGAAATGAATCGATTGAGGGCTAATTAGAGAATACTTTAACAGAGACCCTTTTTAAAACTTGTATAGTGAAACAAGTTAAAAGGCCGTGATATCTTTTAATATTTGGTAACCAAATTTGTTCTGTGGTAACAAAACTGAGACCAATTTTGTGTCTTTTGGACTCCTTAGTTTTCATCTTAATTTTCACTGACTGATACAACAGAATTTAATTGTTTGATGCATTTGACACTAGCGAATATAGTTGGCGTCCAACATTAAACAGATGAAACCTTATCGAGATGTCTGCGTTGGCTTTCCAGTCTTCTAACTTAGTCGAAAGTATGGATAAATCATTTGATTTTGTGAACTTTCCGGTCCCTTAAGATAACGCTGAGAGAAATAGAAAACCTTTGAACAATAAAATTATACTTCGTTTCCCAGGTCAGTGTTTCATCTGTCTTGCAGCAGGGACCTTTCAGCTCCCGGATGGCACGATTCAAAGAGGATGATTTCCACTCAAAAAATTTGAACTCCTCTTTTTAGCAGTAAACCCGTTCACACTACATGGCTGCTTCGTTTAGCGTATTTCCAGTCATCTCGCAAGTGGCTATGTTGACATAGTGGCTTGCTTTCTCCAGGGAATTCCAAAGTGAAATAAAGCCCGAATCGATTTTGGTTCTCCTTGTTAAAGCTGTATAAAGCTGGACTTTAAAATTCAGCACTACTTCACGAACTATCAATTTTTTTCTGACTTACTGATTCAACATGACAGAGTTCAGGTATCGACTAATGTGTCAAAGTCACTAACGCCAATAGTTTTCCTACAATTAATTGATAGCAGTCGGTCCCACTAGATACTAGAAGTAAGGGCATTGTCGAAATTTAACTTTGTTTTGTCTCATTTCCTGCAGCCCTTCAAAAAAATTGAAGAACTGTTCAGTTCAATGCTCAAGAGTTTTCTCTTTGTGTGGTAGTAGGAACATTTTGTGGGATTCTCTTCGCCCAGACGAAATCATTTTTTTTTTTTCAAATTGAAAGTGGACTCGGTAAAAAAACATGGTTGTCTGTAAAGTCGGTTTACGGAGGATAATTTTACGTGAAAACCAGTTCAAATAACAGTACATGGGTAGGTATCTCTCCAACCTACAACCACCCAGTAAAACTATTTTTGACGATTTCCACCTTTACCCCCCCCCCCATCCAACCACCCATTCCACCTGCAAAAACTTGCCACACACCCACCAATTTTAAACATTCCCCCCTCGCAACACCACCAACCACCCAACCCACCTACAACCGCCAACCAAACACCCACCATATTTCACAATCCATCCCACCCCCAACCATACCAAATACCCCCAACACCAAACACCCATCCCACCTACAGCCACCAAGAAACCACCCATTAGTTTTGACAATTTTTGCCTCACCACCCAAACCAGCTACAGCCACCCACCATTTTTCACAAATTTTTCCTCTTCCCGACCACCACTTACAATCACCAACCATCCACCTAACACCCTCCCCTCCCACTTTATCGAGTTTCTATGCTATCAAAGCAGATATATATTGTGACTGTAACTGTGACTGTGACACTTTTTCGTGCGTGTTGTCTATATATTCCGATTTCTTAGACGTCATCACGTAAAAAAAAAACTTTTCAAAAAGTAACCAACAACAATTGTGACTGGAAATTATCCACCAAAGCAGGCTTGATGAATCTTGAGTGACCTCGATTCTATAATAATTCACCGCTTGAGAATGGTGGGTTCTATTATTAATTTCGGAAAACCAAAAATGGACAAACCCGTCGCCCGCAATATTGTTCTAATTCAAGAAGTCGCCCTTATTACCTTTTGTTGAAAGTTTTTAGTTTTTACTTGCGATTATGGGTACTATAAGGCAAGTTATGCATTCGTCGAAAAAAAAAGTTTTCAGATAACAACCAAACACGACATTACGATGATAGCGAAGACGAGAAAAGATTGTCTAAAAATTCTGTCCGTCTGTATGTCTGTCTGTCTGTATGTCTGTCTGTCTGTCTGTCTGAAAATAACGGTACCTACCATATAACCGTTACGTTAAAGCTCATTTTTCTCAAAAACGGTTCTAACGATTTCTATTTAAAAAAATCAGTGTTGCTTTTTCGGTACGACTAATCATATGGCTGAAAAAAAAGTTTTAAAAAATGGCTAAGAACGGTACTTTCCATAGGACCGTTTTTTTTGCGTTCGACTATCTCGAAAACGACTCAACCGATTCTTTCGAAATTTCACACACATATAGCTGTAGGTAGCTCAATTTGTAATGCGTACCAATATTTTTGAAAAATATTTCTTTGTATTATTAAAAGCATTTTTTTTTTTTTAAAAATTAAAAAATTAATATTTTGAAAACTGCTTATTAATTTTTTTTTCTAAAAATTATAAACGAATGTATTTGCTGAATACCTATAAACTGCCTTTTTTGAATTTTTTTAAAAAAAATTTTTCAAAAAGTTTTTCAAAAAAAACTTTTTTTCTCAAAAACAGCTCCACAGATTTTTATAAATTTATTCTTATAAATTCAAATTTATCCAAGAAATAAAATGGCGTACTTTTTTTTAAGCTCAAATTAGTTTAAGTATTTATTCAAGAATTTTGAAAATTTTATTTTTATCAAAATCTCAAGCCCCTAAACCACTGTCACTCATTAGAGCAAGTTCGTGCGACCCAGTCGTGCATTTTATTTCATTGTATATTAGACGCAGAATTGGAACTCAGAACCTCTAGTAGCACACTTACCACTACGCCACGGGGAGTTACCAAAGCAGTAACAGGAGTCACCAAAAGTGTGACCAAATGGGACTGAAATCAAATTAACTATTTAATATTTATGTATGTATGTTTGAACGCCATTTGTTATTGTGATTCGTTGGAAATATTTTGAGGCGGTTGTGGCGGGTGCTCCATACCCTTTTTGATACTGATGTCCTTGTGGAATATTCTGTTCACGCTTAACTGACTGCTAACAGTTGAAAAAGCTTAACAGCCGAAAAGGTTTTTACGGAACAAGACTCTTAGAAGCGGGTTCTTAAAAATCCTTTTGCCCTTAAATGAATCTGAAGAATATAAAACCGGGAGGCTTTTCGGATGTTTTGTGTGATCGAACATATTGTGTGTGAAGCTGAAAAGTTCGAGGTTTTTGCAATCATAATCGAAGATTGTGGCATAGCCCGAGTTTTCAAGGTTCAATGTCCTAGAATTTAGAAGAAAAGTCACTTTAATATTTTATTAAATGTTTCCAAAGTATCAATAACTACATAATAATATTTTCTATTAAAACTTTTTTATATGCCTCCTCGGGTTTCATTCAGATTATTTTATAATAAACGATGAACCCATATAAGCGAAGCCTAATCCACCCAAAGTGTAATTATCTAAATCAAGGATTATAATCGCGTGCGCTCTCACAAATGCAACACATTATTACCTGAGCGCTGAGCTCCCTGAAAGCACTTAAAGCCTCGGCTGCTGCGAAGCGATGCAACTCTATGCAAGCCTGCAACACCAAGCAAGACCCCACTTCATAAACCAGTCCCTCATTTCTCTAGAGAGGATTATTAATTTTATTTTAATTAACTTAATTTATGCTAACAAAAGAGAATTTTAATTAGCACACACAAAACCCCACCCGGGGGACGACGGACGTGAAGCGGACGCCAACAACCTATAACTACCTTTTTTTGCCATGGCTAAGTCAGGTTGGCCGGTAGGAACATGGGTAGGTCTAGGTAGGTGTTGGTTATTTTATAGTTATGATGACTATGGTGATGATCATGAGGATGGTCCAGCACTATTTCTATTCAAAAGACAAACAAGTAAATGGGACGAATTGCATGCATGGCCAATGAAGCACCTGCATTTATAGTTCGTCGGAATACACGACACTCTCCTCTCGACGACGACGACGCTGATGCTGGGATAACAATTTGCTGAGAGACTGGTTAGTTAGTCATGGTGAAGATTATTATTATATCATCTATGTAGCTGATTAATGTGGAGAGACTGCAACTGCATACATGTGGTATATATCATGGGCATGGGTACAATAGGAATAGTGTCTGGGATGCTAAATAAAGTTCTTTGACTTGAAAAATGTCAACATTGTCGTGTGTGTGAATGCTGCTTAGAAGTGGTTCAAAGCAGATAAAAGATATATTTTTTTTCTGACTAAGCTTCGATAAACCTTTTTTAAGGCTTCGCTTCTTCTATGTATATTCCTGGCGGAGTGCAAATCATATGCGTATAGGGACAGTGAACACTTGAATCGTTTTTAGTTGTTTTCCTACAAATTCTTAGTTTTGTTCAGAGGATTCTAAAGTCATGACCATAACATTCGTTAAAGTTTCCACAGAAACAGTCCTTGCAGGTTTACATTGGTAATGCTACTGATTTAAAGCTCCATAGAAGCTGCAACTTTTGATAAGATCTCTTAAATCACACCAATGCTTATTGAAAACACAAGATTTTGACTCGAGAAGGTTTTACTATTTTCATTTCACAAGGACCTAAGCAAAGCTGCCACAGATATCAGAATTTCCATCAAGATCTTAGCTTCTAAAAGAAGCCTTACGGAAGCTATTAAAAGGCCCACATCTGATATATTCCACTTTCCTCGAACCACTCCAGGCGTCAAAGTTATCCGGACAATTCTGCTAATATCTGAATGTGATACGCTTATCATTAAGTGCTTAAAATGTTTTCAGTATGAAGAACATGGGTCTTGGTTGTACTAAAATTCGGAAAAGAGTTTTTTGTGTAATGCACATGCATTTAAGGGGTTATAATGAACTAACACAGTGTGAGCGTTTAGGAGACAAGGAAAAGAAAGATTTTTTGGGAGTAAACAGTGGATTGCAATTTAGGGGATATGTATCTCAAGAATATCCCACGGGTGACGTCCAGTTGAAATGGGGAAATATAGTAAAATTGCTGCACAAGGCTTAGGTTCAAAGCCAAGCACTACATCCACTGTAACATTGGAGACAAAACGGATCCTTGCGGCACACTAGACTGAAAAACAATTTCTGAAACGCGGATTGAATAAAGAGAAGGAATATGGCCTGGAGAAAAAATTCATGGGGTGAAATTAACAAAAGTAGAGCGACAGGGACAGCAAACGACGCCATTGACATTTCTCTTCAGTAAAGTTTGCCATTTCATGATGGAAAGATATACAAGCCAACAACGAGTCGAAAGCAAATCAACAATTGAGCGTCTAGTGGAAACATTTTGACTTCACAGGCACAGTACAAAATGTTCCCGTGCCAGTGAGACAAAGAAGTGCCCGTAGTGTCGAGAATATTGCTGCCGCTGACGCTTCAATTGCAGAAAGCCCAAATGTGTCATTCACACGTCGTTCTCAAGCGTTGGGCATCTCTGTGACGTCGTTGTGGCGAATTTTGCGAAAAGATCTTGGCCTACATCCTTACAAGATTAAATTGACGCAAGACCTGAAACCGCTTGAACACCAGAAGAGTCGTATGTTCGTGAATTTGGCTGAGCAACAACTTGAAAATTATTCGGATTTTCATCGAAAAATCATCTTCAGCGATGAGGCTCATTTCTGGCTGAATGGCTTCGTCAATAAACAAAATATGAGGTTTTGGTCAGGCAGCACGTACTCCATGAGTCATCAGCATCCCGAAAAAAATACAGTTTGGTGTGGTTTATGGGCCGGCGGCGTCATTGTGCCGTACTTCTTCCGTGATGATCAAGACCGGCACGTTACTGTAAATGGTGATCGCTACCGTTCAATGATAACCGAATATTTTTGGCCCCAATTGGATGATATGGACTTGGAGGACATGTGGTTCCAACAGGACGGCGCCACAAGCCACCCAGCGAATGTCACAATCAATTTATTGGAAACCAAGTTTGGAGAACGTGTTATCCCACGAAATGGTCCAGTCGCTTGGCCGCCTCGGTAGTGCGATTTGACGCCGTTAGACTATTTCCTGTGGGGATACGTCAAGTCTATGGTCTACGCCAACAAGCCAGCGACGATTGATGAGCTTCGTACGAATATCAAACGTGAAATTGCAGCAGTATCAGCCGATTTATGCTTGAAAACCGTCGAAAATTGGGTTCAGCGTCTGGACTTCTTCAAGCGTGCCCGTGGTGGCCATACAAAAAATCGAGTTCCATACATAATGGCATCAAACGTACTTTCACAGGAATAAAGAATTTCATTGATATCCAAAACCGTTTTTGTTTTATTTAAAAAAAAACTTTTGTAGCGCTCATATTGAAAAACCCGATACTTACTTTTGTTGGCTCAACTAGAGCTTGGTGCTCCTAAGACTTGTTTTAATATGTCCCTCCACCAGGCTTGATCTCTAGCCTTCCGTCTCCCATTTCGCACTCCAAGTTGGTAGAGGTCTCCCTCTACCTGGTCGCTTCATCGAAGATGAGATGGCTTCTGACACCCTCTTATTTGGCGTTGAAGACTGAAGACTGGAGCGTCGATTTCCATTTTCTCTACATGGCCCAGCCGTCGTTGAATTTTTCTGGCTAAATTTATGTTGATGTACAGCACGTATATTTCGTCGTTGTATCTTCTTCATAAATCGTTCGCAGCCATTTTTTTCCGAATACTCCAAGTGACTTTTCATCCGATTGGGAGAGGATTCATGCTTCTGCACCAAATAGCAGAAGCGAAATGATGAGTGTTCTATACAGAGTGTCCTTGTCTTCTCGATAGGTAACGTTCTGACCAAGTCGGTGGTGGGATTGGACTTTTGTTGATAAAAGCATAAACTTCGTCTTGTCTTCGTTTATTTTCAGTCCCATCCTGCTTCCTGCCGATGCTGACTCCATGGTAGCGAAGGCACCGTTTACTGCTCGCTTTGTTCTTCCTATCACGTCAATGTCGTCAGCAAACCCAAGTAATTGTGTCGATTTATTGAAAATGGTGCCTGATGTACTGGCATGGGTGCTCCGTATTACATTTTCAAGCACAATGTTAAAACAGCTACATGACAGTGCGTCGCCTTGTCTTAGCCCTCTGGTGGTTTTGAAGGTTTCAGTAGAGTCCCTCCCTACACACTTTGACGGAACAGCGAGCATTTTCCAACGTCATTCTGATAAGGCGTATAGATATAGCAGGAATTCTAAAGTTGGACGTGGCACGATACAGTTAAACTCTATTAACACTGTTGTAGGCGGCTTTAAAATCGACGAACAGGTGGTGGGTGTCGATGTTATATTTTTGGGTTTCCTCCAGGATCTGGCGTAATGTGAATATTTGGTCGGTGGTAGATTTTCCAGGATCTTATAAGCAATTTTTATAAGGCTTATGCCTCTAACAGTAGGGGGTATCTTTTTTGTGGATCGAGCAGATGGTAATGAGATTCTACTCATCGGGCATACCTTCTTCCAACTATAGTTTGGAGATAATTTGGTTTATGCTCCTGACCAGGTCATTTCCAGACGCCAAAGCGTTGAAAAAAGAGTGGAGTTAAAATGTATTAATCACAACAATAAAAGTGAAGTTTCATTAAGCGAGCGCAAACAAGGTGCTTGGTGGTGTTGGCAGCATAGAAACTGAAAGCTGAAAAGTGACCGACGGACAAGCTTCTCTGGTTTGATTAGAGCTAAAAATCTGCAGATGTGCATTTTAAATAGGAACTGTTCAATTCATGCATTAAAAAGAATACCATATACAACACACAAAAAAACCCAGTGATGGCTGACTAGCCTACATGACTCCACCAAAAAATTTACAAACAAAAATGTATGTGTATTCACATGTTTGTCACTGGGTTGATGTAGTTCTAGTTCCAATCTAGCCACTCTTGGGCATACTAACTTTACCTATACCCATTTCAATGACAACGAATTTAAAAGTCTTACATTTTTGTCGGAACGGCCAGAAACTGGGAAAACTCAAATCAAAAATAAGGAAGCGTAGTGGAGGCATTCTTTGGGTGTGAAACGTTTACTTGCCACTGGCCAGCGTCCTAATCCTGCATACCTTCCTTTGTTTACTGAACCTCCACGTATACCTACATAAGCCTTTCCATCTATCAAATACTTGGTTCCAGCATAAAACACTCCTTTCATAGCCTGTTTGCGCTTCTTCATCGTTTCCATTTTAAAGATCCCATAATGTCGATGTCCCAATATCGTTAATCATAACTTTATCTGATTTTTTTTATCATACAGGTATATTTATTTAATTCCGGGCCTCCTTTATAGGCATACCTTCTTCCTTACATCAACTCAACCCAACCCAAAATGCCAACCAAATCAAGTGTTTGGTCATCGCGATATGTTGGAAAAGATACTCAGTATCATTATCTGAATAAACAGCACAAGGTACAAAAAAAAAGTGAATAAAAAAAAACCTTGGAGCCTGTCTGCCTTAACTACACTCAACTCCAACATAAGATCCATTTATATGCCTTCGTTCGATATGCATATTTCCCGTAGGTATATAAACCTTTAGTCAAAAAAATATCTCTCGAACATCGAGATAATTAAATTAATTGAGGTGTCCTTTTGAATGGGTTATACAAGGAGGGGATTTGTGAACCTGGAATATTATATATACTCTCTTACTGTGGCTTTCGAATCTGTATTGACACTTAAAAATTAATTTTTATTGTTGAGAATAATCCAAACAAATGGTTATGACTATGACGACGATGACGACGACAACGGACAGTGATTCCTCCATAAGCGCACACAGCCAGTGGTCTGTGGGTTTCGGTCTCGCTCTCGGCTCAGGGTATCTTGTCTCACTTGGATTTATATGAATGAAGGTGGTTGAAGGTGTAATCAACGGATTGAACATTTTTATTTTTGGAGGTCCTCGAGACTTCCTGGAATTTCGATGAGCAATGGTTTATTCGAGCTCATTAATGACTTCAATCGAGGTAATAAGATTTTATTACATACTTGAAAAATGGATGCATTTTTATTTTTACAATTATAAGTGCTTTCTCTGATGTGGGTTTTGTGTTTGTGTTAACCCCAAATCCCCATCAACAGTTAAAATTATGATGGTGGTGGGAAGGTATGTAGTTTTTGTGGTGGGTTATTTGAGATGATTGTGGTTTATGGTAACGACTTTGCGAAACCAAAAGCACTTGTGATTGTCAGTGGAGAGGTGTAGATTAAAAACCGACATCAAAAATGTTAAGCCTGTTATAGACCATCACTAGGAATAATGTTTGTATTTTTAAAACCCACATTCAAAATTATTTCTTTTTTATTAAAAATTTTTAAACAGCGATGTAGACAAGATATACTTCCTTCTATTTAATTTGAGCGCACTCATAATCTTGAACATTAACACACAATAAGAAAAGTGTAATAGAACATAAAAAGTTTTTTTTTAAAGGTATAAAACTTTATGTTGGCAACACTGTTTTTATTGACAACTATTCTGTCATTAGTCATGTGATTTATGATAAGATTGGTTTGCCATTTCATCATGAATCGACTGACGCCTGAACAACGTATGCATTTTGTGCAGATTTATTTCAAAAAACATGGTTGAAAAAACACTGTTGATCCCGATTTTCACAAGAAGTTTATTGAGATTATCAAACTCTGCTTTTTCAAACATAAATGTTTGTTTCAAATATAAAGCACAGGCTTAAGATAAGAATTAAAGTTTCTTAGATGAAAGTGCTTTCAAAGAAGTGCAAAGTGTTCAAGTGTGAAGAGCAATAAAAATGCTGATATGAACTGGCAGTTCTACAGAGCATGATCGTCCACACAAGCACAGCTTGACGTTTTTTTTTACCAAAAGCCGTAAAAAGAGTTTTTCAGATGAATATTTTTTTCCCTGTCCGCTGTCCAACTCATGGATTTTGGCGAACTAGCTTCATACATAAATCTTGGATTTGCTCAGGGGTTGCCTTCTTATATCTAAGCACTATTGTCAAAACTTGAATTTTGATCAACAAAATAAAAGAAAAAATTGTTTGCCAAGGAATATGGTTGGACATGTTTTGATAGAATTGTGGAATTCCCCTGTACCTGTTTCAATATACTTTTATAATCAACTTATCTTATCTGATCTTAGAAGCAATGACCAACTTTGTCAGAATGATTCCATACCTTTCGTCAAAATTCAGTGCTCTAATCAACATTTAGTTTTTAAACTAGCTCTTCGATCCACCATATCTGTCTTCTTCGTACCCAAGATTGACATGATCGTGAAACCCGAGGTTCTGTCAAAACAGATAGCCTGATGTTTTTGATCTTCCAGCTCGTTTGTTTGGCTGAGGACTTCATTCGAAGAGTTGTTTCCCTATGTTGTCGTCCAGGTTTCCTCAGTGTATGATGTATCCAACGCCATTTCTGTAATTTTTCTCTCCGTGGTCCTATTCCATCAACTATTAATTTTTCTTGCTACTAGCGCATATTCAGAATATCCGCAGTTGGATTCGAAGATTTTCAACTTAGGCGTCAATCCAGGTTAAATAATGATCCCAAATGCACTGCAAGTTTTGCTTGCTCTATTGGCAACTTCCAGGTCCGTTCCGCCATCGCGTGCCATAAAAATGCTCAGATAAGTAAACTGCGTGACTTCCTCTATTGTTCCCTGCCTTAAAACAACTTGTATTGTACTTTGGAATATAGACATTATTTTGGCCCTATTTGAATTGAACCTTTATCCAGCCTCTTCTTCATCCATTTGCTGGCAATGAAACATTTGATTTAAACCAGCCGTGTTTATCTCCTTGATGTACATCGGAAGCTTTCAAAAGTTATCCAACACATCTACAGTCTCTCGATAGATAGGTGACTACAACGATATCCATGACATGTATTTGAGTTTCATAACAGTATAACTGATGCACAATGTCATATCCATCTACAAAAACTATTTTTCATTTTAACCGCTTTGTCGTGTAACTTCGAATTTGTAGACTTTATCTTTGAAGGACGGAAGTCAAAAAAGCGAGCGCATTTTATTTGTTATAAATCATCCATTTCAGCACTTGAAAGTGCAGGTGTGGTTTTCGAAGATAGCAAAACAAAACGTTTTTAATATGGTAAGTCTTTGACGACGTAGTTTCTGCCTTCCTTACTCCCAAGCACTGCTCCCGGAACGAACAAACCATTTGGAAACAGCTTTTCAGCGACAACAATAATTAATGGGATATTTTAAGTCTCAGCTATTATGCTACCTCCATCCACCTAGCTCAAGGCGAAAATTTCAAAACAGATGATTCAATTTTAATTAGAAGAAAATTATAGCTGCAACATGATATGAGGATTCCTATATCCTATCCGATATGCTATCCACATTTCCACATTATATGATTGGCCCTGAGGGCAATATAGTGTTTAGTTAAACATTCGAAGAACCAGAGAAAGAGGTCTATCGTCGAGTCGACTCGACATCGACATATTAAATTATCCAGGAATTTCTGTGTTCTGTGAAACAGGTGGAACCCGTTCGCATGGACGACCAACCGAAAGAACGACGCACGGGACTAATCAAATATATAATTTTTAATTAGATATAATATACTTGTCTTAAGCCAAAAGATACTCGTACCATTGAAACAATATACCCATACACTAACTGGGATACTAAGTAGGAGACGATTAATGAATGTATTCAATGGATGTGGCAGGTTTGCTAGACCCAGAGCCCAGACTCGTGGAACTCGTTAAAGGGTGTACAAGTGTACATGCAAGTATCTCTATTCCCTACTACCTACCTACAAAATTCTGGCTAAATGCGGAGGTTCGGTTTGTGGCCAAGTCAAGAAAACCCCTTAAGCATTTTACAATATTTTCGCCAGACTTGGATGAAATGGATGACAGAGTATTAATTATATTGGCTTCTATACACTATTTCTGAATCCTGAGGGTTGATATTTATCGTTGATAATATTCAGTTGGAGAGCATAAATGAAAGATATACGACATCGACGAGTTGAGTATAAATGTTGTTGCTGGACATGGACAAGAGTATAGGTATACAGTGGATGCATGAATGAATTTAATTGCATGTTAGTGTCTGCTTCTGCCTCTACTGCTTCTGCGGGGTAAAGCTGCCTGCAAGGAGTCATTGACAAGATCAAGCTTTGAATATGAATTAAGTGCCACGAATTAATCATAGTACTCAGTCAACAGGAATAATATATTCCTGAATGGAGATATCGGTGCATATGATGGTCAAAGAATTGTTGTTGGAATTTATAAATAGCAACGAATGATGCAGAAACCCTGTCTAAGATGTGTATAAATTAAAGTTGTCATTTCATACGGATTTGATCAATTTGCTGCTCTTCCAGTGAACTTAAAATTTTGTAACATTTGTAATTACATTTTTAAATGTTTGTCCATTTTAAATAAATCAATGTATCCTGTTAAATATTTTGATTGAGATAACTTGCTTTTTCGCTTAGGTTCTAAATTGGTCTAAAATGGCCGGATGCTTGGACAAAATTTGTTGGAAGAATTTACATCCAGATGAATATTTAGATATTATAGGAGGAACGATGATTTATCAGGAACAAAAAGTCTATGATATTTATATGAAAGATGAAATTCAATTTTGCGTAAATACTTTTTTCAAAATAAAGGACACATTATAAAACATATCGAATTATGAGGAACAAAATATTTGAAATACCCGGTAGATTGGTTATAAAAAGACTTTATGTCGCCGGATTTTTATAGAAACACGTGGCACTGTGCAAACAATAACTAAATATTGGCACCATTGACTGCCTGAATATCGTTTCTGAGCTGGGTTAAGCATTCCAAATTTGTGTGGTGCGATTTAATAAAGAATCTCCTAATATTTTCGTAGTTAAGATCTAAGATTAGATTGGCATTTCTAGTAGTGACAGTATTCTGCGGGACTGTATTATAGAGGCCGAATTTTACTAGTTGTTTCCTGAATGTATTGTCTCAAAAAATAGGGTTAGGCTCCACGGCATATATCTAACGATTTTCCTGTCTTTTCACTATCGCAATTCAATAAACTGACATGACGGTGCTTTCAGCAAAAATAATCAGGCCGGCGCATTAGAACAAAAGTCTCGGACAAAAAGAAATAAGAAAAAGGAAGAGCATCGGATATAAATGGGAACCTTGTGGTACACCAACATTTGTTGGGATGTTTCGCTATCATGCCTCGTCGACTGAATGGATTTGGATTATCTAAGTTTGTTAAGAAGATACATAATTAAATATATACATACACTTTATTAACAGGAAATTGCAGGGTTCCTTATTCCTACACACAAGGAAAGTTTTGCATTGGCAAAAAATATTTTTTTTTTTTTTTTTTTTGACAATCAACATGACTTATCGATGATAGAGAAGCCGAAAAAAGTGGGTCCAACAATTCTGTCTGTCCTTATAAGTTACCTACAGCCTAAACGGCTGGGCCGATTTGCTTCAAACTTGTATTATAATGGATTTTTGGAATTGGAATTAGCATTTTGTGTAAACCGTATGTTTTGGTTAAAACAGATGACGGTACCTCCTAGTTCCTAGAGGACCAGTTTTTTGAAATCAGATTTTCTCGTAAACCATTTGACTAATTTTGATGAAATTTTAAGGTGAAAGCTCTTTTATAAACACGACAAATATATTCCTTAGTTTTTCAAAAAAAGTTTTTTTTGAGTTTTTTTTTAAAGTTAAATTATTTTTCTAATTTTTGTTTTTTTTTTTTATTAACGGGGTTTTCAATTTTTTTTTGTGATAAGAACTACAGGCTGTAAGGTGTTGGTATACTAAAAACAATAGGAATATGATTTCGAAAAGTTTTTCAAGAAAAGCCGTTTTTTGTAAAACTGGTCAAACGCTTTTGAAAAATGTTTTTCTTAAAATTACAAACTGTAGAAAAAATCAGATGCTTAGGCTTACAACATTTTTTTCAAAAAAAAACATTTTAACTAGTGATTTTTAAGTGATTAATAAAATTTGATGATTTTCCCTTGCTCTTTCAAAAATCTCAAAATCCGAACTCCCAGGACCGTTGTCACACGTTAGAGCAAGTGCGTGCGACCCAGTCGTGCATTTTTTTTTTCGGTGTTGGGTTGTGAAGTTCAAGCATAAAAATGTTCTCTGTCGATTAGCTTTATATAATTTTAAGCTAATGCGCGGACACAGCAAAAGAGAGTCTTGTCTTCCTAATGCGAAAAATTATGAAAAATTTAATCTACTGGTTTTCAAACTGAAAAAAAAATCTTAAGAATCAAGTCTTCGTTTTTTTAGCTTGCTAATTTTGTTTGGCTGTTTGGCTTGAGGCTCAGTAATATATGTACATAAGTTGATTAAAATTCTCACCTGAGGATACAAATTCCGTGTGGAAATATATAGCTAAAACACCTTTTCCACCTTTCCAGGCAAAATTCGGCAAAGAACTTGACATTATTCCAAATATTTCCTAGCTAACGAAATCAAACCATCATTCTGAATGACAGTGATTTTAGTTCAATCTTGATGTATGTAGATAAAGAAGAATATTTTATATTTTCATTTATTTTCGGGAACACACATAATATCAACTCTTTTTTTCATTTCACCTTTTTCAAGCTCACTATCAGATGGCTTATACGCTCATAGGTACCTTTTTCCCCTGCTCGCTAATATTGATTTGATTTTGTGAAGATCATAGCCCCTGAGACTAGAGTCATTCAGCACAGATCCAAGCATGAGCATTTTTATGGACAATCTCTTTCAAAAAATTAGAGTTCTCATATTGTAATGGAGGATTATGTCTCTTTTGACGATACCTACGTTGTACGCTTTTGAATTTAATGGAAACCAGACAATCACTCAAAACCATATGTTTTCCCTCAAAAAATGCATCATACTTTCAAATCTTAGGCGAAACTAAATTAGTTTATGATCCATTAACGCCACACAAAACTAGACAATCGCAATGTGTTGCAACATCTGACAAAGTCATTTGCGGTTCTTATAGCTACATACCCATAAAGAAAAGCCTAATCCACGCCTTCTTATTCTGCACTAAATCGCATGAAATATCACACCTTACCCACATATTCTTCCCACTTACTCGTCTCGAAATACATTTGAAGTACTTCACACAAAAATTGATTACCAATCACACCGAAACCATTGTTCCAAACTATAGATACACCCACACGACTTTTCATGATATACGACCTTCTTTAACATATTGTCTACAAAAATATCTTCTGCGATCATCCCTATGGAAATGGTTGTTCCTTAATAACACGATTCGTTCAACTTAACGCTTGATCCATGTGGTCAAGGATCAAAGAATTAAAACTGAAGCCATCAAAATAGAACACAACCTGTCTGTGCGGTATCTTGTCATCTTTCATCGGACTGTCTTCAAAAACAAAGACAGCAGTGATCGTGGGTCAAGGATTCAGACTCCGCAGTGCTATATACCACCCTTAATGAATGTAAAACGAATGAAATTTTAACGAGGTCATAACTGATCGGGAGTTTTCTTTTATTTTTTATTCATTTTCCCAGAGACCTCCTTGGTAGCTCGTCCCGGTTAATCCAGTTAATGGTGTGAATAAAACAAATTACAAACGCCATACCGACAGCCTCAGAAAATAACTCATTTATTCGACGGCAATTAAAGATGCTCCTCGTTCGACGACACGATGCGATGCATTGCGGTGCTATAGGGAGTGTGATGAAGTCCTTTTTCACGCCTCTGGGCATTGAATACCAAAAAAAAAAAGGAAAGGGAACCGAACTCAGTGGGTTTTTATTGTATGTATGTGGAATCGATTGGCAGTAAAACTGCTGGTTCCATTGCTCCCAATTCGTCTCGGATGTGCGTGGAGAATCGGGAGAAGAGTTTGTCTTCTCGCGCGCAGCTTGTGATCCCAAAAATGCAATTATTAAGCGAATTGCACTTCGACTTCGAGTGAGGTGTGTTCAGTTTTGTGCAATGTAGACCCGCAGAGTATCTTTCGGTTTGATTTAATGATTTGTCTGATCTCATCGGGAGGGTAAATGTTTTTTGAAATTGACCCTTCGTTGTGCCAGAAAGGATATTAATAGCAAACATAAGCATTTTGTGATGATGCATTTAACTGGGAATGTGTGTTTGATTGCAGGGATATTCAAATTAAGATCAAAGCAAAGCGAATCGGCGGAAATTGGATCGAAATGATCTTTGGCAGAGGGAATTTGCAAAAATTCTAGGTAAATGAAGGTACAGTTTTGTAACCCTTTAATAAATTATTTTGAAAAAGGTAAGAGAGTTGCCAAAGTATTTTATCACAAACAGTGACTTGGCAAAATATTCCGTTTGAGCCTGTAATATTTTGTTTTTTGTAATGTTAGGTTAATATGTTGAACTGATGTGGTCACATTTTCCACTAGTAATTTTCATGAAATACGATTGTTGATCTCTGTGTTGTTTTTAGTCTTTCAAACTACCTTTTATTCTGAGAATTAGAAGTTTTCGCTTGGCTTTACAAATTATTGAATAATCCAAAACTAGTACGCCGTATTTCCTCCCGTTGCATTTCACAATTTGATAGACATTTTTTTGAGGCACTTTTTGAGCAATTGTGAAATTATGAGCATCCATCGCGAACAAATCTTTTTCCCAGCCAGTGAATCGAATACCCAAGAATGCCTTAAAGTCATGATATAATAAATATTATGTCACATGACGATCTTGCATCAATTCACTCACAGTACCTACCGAGTTTTTCTGGCACAAAAACCGAATTTAACGAAATTAATCCTGTTGCAAAATGTGACCACGATAAAATTCGGCGAACAAGCGAAACATGGAGAAAATCGTTCTACGAAAATGTCCGGGATTCAATTCCGTTTTTTAAAAGGGCATCATACAGATGTCAAACTTTACAATGACAATGTAAAATTTGACATATTCACACTGGTGTTGCCATATAAGCAAGATTTATGACGAACACCACTTTGGAGAAATGACCTTATTGAGTTCGGTTCTTGAAGTCAAAATACTGCTATTAAATAAATAAGGACGTGTTATTGTTCCTCTTTCAGGGAGACGCCTGAATCCAGAAAATCTTAGTCATCAACTGAGAATTAAGTGAAAATTAGCTTAACATGCTTGTATGCCGGTGGGTAAAGCATGTGCTTTTTGTAAGCCCGTGTTTTTTAAAAAAGTGATTCTAAGTTGTGAAAAATGGAAAACTCTCAAAATCAAAACAGGGGAAAAATCTCCAAATGCAATACACAAGTAGGTACCTGTTACAAGAGTTATTTCAAAAGTCGAAAAAAACTTGGTTGTTTGTAAAGTCGGTTTACGGACGATAATTTTACGTGATAACCTGTTCACAAAACAGTTAATGTGTAGGTTGTATCTCACCAAACAGCAACCACCCACCCCACCTACAACCACCAAGCATTTTTGACAATTTTTTCCTCACCCCCACACAATAAATATCCCCTTCCTAACCACCAACCAACAACCACCCAATATTTTTGACAATCCCCCTCACACCAATCCCCCCAAATCCAACAAATCCATTTACAACCACCAGCTACTCACCCACCATTTTTGACAATTCCCCCCCACACAGCCACCCCCACCCCACCAACACCACCCACCCCACCACCACCACTTACATGCATCAACCATCCAGCACCCTCCCCTCCCACTTTATCGACTTTCTATGCTATCAAAACAGATATGGAACGTGACATTGTCACACTTTTATGTGCGTGCTGCCTATACATACTCGTATTATTCCGATTTATAAGACGTTATCACGTCAAAAATCGTGAAATGAAATGGGTTTGCAATTGGCAACATGCGGCGGCCATGTTGTTATGGTGAATTATGTCAAAACTGATGTTTATTGTTCAGGAACTGATGCTAAATCACCATGAGAAGTAACATAATTGATCAGCATATCCGAATGAACTTGGCGAATTTCTTGTCGGGACTTGGGTACCAGATTTAATTTTGGCCAAAGAATCATATTTTTGGATGAATTTGTGAGTTAACAAGCGATTGCTATAGGGAAAGATGATAACCAATTACTTTTGGTCTAAAATTAAATCATTTGTACCAAGCGGTTGCAGCAAAATGGCGGAACTTCGTGTAACACAGCGGGCGACGCGGTAGACTTTGTGTATGAAATATTTGAAGGTGCCAACGTAAGAAGCCGAGGCGGGAATTTGAGCGATGTCATATTCCATCCAAAACGGCATACCTACCACACAGCTTGTTTTATTCCATTTCAAAATCTACGCGCCCTTATAGGAAAACCATTTACACTCATTGAAAGCTATACTTTTTTGACATATGAGATATGACGACATAGTGGTCTCAAATTAAGAGTAATAGCAAGCATACACGGTGTACACGGAAAGAATTTTTAGATCAGATCAAGAAAAATGAGCTGCAAATCACGAAAATCTTATGCAGTTTCTCACCCTAGCTCGGGGTTTTGTAAATTACGACTCCTTGTTCGCAATTTTCAAAATTGAACGAAATGAAGATATTGACACTCAAAAATAGCAAATTACCACTTTTTTGGGTCAATAATTCGATCCTGAGAAATAAAACATTGCCATCGCGAATCGAAAATTGATCCAAATTTGTATCAATTTTATATTTACTCGATTGTAAATTGCAAAAAAGCGAGTCTTAGATTTCCATCTCTTTGTTTTGAATCAAAAATATGTTTTTTAAAAAATGAGTGGTAAAGTCGTAAATTGCAACCCCATTTTACTCAATTTGTAACAAATTATATCGCTTTGAGAGTAGCAACGTTTTCTATTTATTGAAAAGCATTTATTATTTTTTATTGAAAAATGTAACTTTTACTTACTTGGCTGATTCTAGGAATCGAACTCGAGACCCTCTGCATACCAACCTAGCACACATCTACTAGGCCATGGTGATGCATCCAAGTCGGATATCAAAATTAATAATAAGAAGCAACCTGAATATGAGTTACATTTTAGGGGTGTTCTGAATTAAGATTATGTTTTATTGGCGAGAAAAATATAGTCGTCTTATTTTGGACGTCTAACCTCTAATGTACAATTTTTTGTGATGATCATTTAAATAAAGGTAAGAAATTATATATAATGTGTAGTTGAAATTCAACCTTGTACTCCCTATGTACATAATAGAACTACAAAAAAGGCATTATTGGAGACACAAGCGGGGCCAGGGCCTAATGACTTATATTCTGAACGATTCCTGTATGTGCGTTGATATTCTGGTGGAATATCATTTCCCGCTGAATCCGAATGGCTTACAAAGATCCACTTTTAATATTAACCAGATTTATTTTTCGAGGATTTTACATTTCCTCAAAAGAGACAGTACCAAAAAAAAAAGATAATTATTAGTTGGAGGCAGGGATCGAACTCCGGACCTTCGACGTAGCCGTCAGACACACTTGAGTTGATTTTAATACTCAGAGTTTGTAAATCACGAAAAAAATGTAGCAAATCCAGATTGGTAAAAAGTATAAATGGAATTATTCCCTTGAAGTAGTAAATTGCGACAACAAGGTTGTAATTTACTTTGAAGGGCACAAGCTTGAATTATAACTTTTAATTGTAAATCTCAACTTAGGAATTGTTGTAATTTGAGATGAATTGAAAGTTAAATTGCCAATTTTTCTATCCGTTTCGAATCAAAGCGCCGTGATTTACAAAAAAAACATGTTTTGTAAATTGAAACTGAATATTTCGCAATTGGTGATTTTTCAATTCTCTCCGTGTAGCTAATAATTCGACGGACAGAATTCAGGACATGAATCATGGTTCGTCTATATGCCTGAAGTATTGAGTTTCCACTTATTTTTCTTCAACAATTGCAAAAACAATGTTTTAAAAAAAAGTGCAAATTATATAACTATTTTAAGGCATCACCAAATTGAATACTATATTTGAACGACAAATAAGAATATTTACTATACTTTCATAAATTTGTTTTCAATATTTATTTTAACGACTGAAGACTACTCCCACAAGCAAGCAAAAGTGGGCACTTGTCATCCTTATTTATTGCGACATGAATTTCGATTGGTAATGTCAATAAAGAACTCCATCGCGACCTTTATGTCAAAGATTTTATATTTCGAATTAAAATCGAAAATCGAAAACAGCAATAACAAAATATTGGATTTATTGCCAAACCAAAACCATTTTAATGTTAAAATATTTATTGTTTAGCTGTGACATGCCAAACAAAAAAATACAATAAAATAAAATCCCACATCATATCTCCAAAAAGCTGCGGTGTATTATGGATTGGTGCTCCTCTATGAACAATAAAGATATAAAAAAAGATAAAATCAGTGACCTTGACTTTTTACTTTGTTTTCTTAATCAACTTATAATTTTTATTATTCACATCACCAAACCAAACCAAATGACAGACTTGTTCCGTGAGAAAAATATCCAAATAATTTAAAAAGACACAAATTTATAGATACAAGTGATAGATAATCGTCAAAAGTTAATGGCTTCCATTTTGGGAAATTAATATTTTCTCACATCAAATTGTTGATTATTATTATTTTCATGGAAACAATAATTATTAAAACCCTAAAAAAAAACTAATTGATTAATCAAAAGGTATACCTGTCGATGTATTTTTAATCTGATTTTGAATTGCTAAATAAATGTTGTTCACACCATTAACAATACAAAAAAAAAAACACCCACATTTATTTGAAACATTTTGAATTTATAAGCTTGTGATAGCCCATAAAGCCCCCTTTGCGACCAAACCAATAAATTATTATATTTCGTTGTAAAATTTAAACACATTTGAGGCAAAGTTAATAAGTTCAAAGTTTAATGATAAACATTCAGTCAATAAAATTATGGACAGGCAGGCAGGGCTTGTTAATTAACGCTGAAATTATGATTTCGTTAAATATTTTAAAGATTTGAATTTCTTAGAAATTAATTGGGATTTATACTCCACGAAGGCCAATTTAATTTTTTGAACTTAATGAGAATAAATGGTGTGAGTTGGAACTTCTTGAACACGATGTTTTAATTATAAATTAAGCGTGAGTTATGTAAAATCGTATACAAATTTGCAAATTAAAGTTATTTATATAAGGGTTGCAAGATGTGTAACGATTGTTTCAGAATTTAAATCAGAACTTCGAGAATCAATGGGTCATTTGGGGACATATAGGCGTGTGAATTATTAGGCATCTAATTGCGCGAATATTTAACACAGAGGTTTTTGATTCCCGACGGATTTTGCAAAGTCTCCGAACCTTATATAGCCTTGTGAAATCTTTAACTAAAATACAATTAAGACCACACAAGCCTGCTTCTATGTTCAACCGTTGTATGAGGGCTTATTATTTCGAGAAAAAAAAAACAGAAGTATAAATCTTGACAGTGGTCTTAAATTCAAAAATTGGCTCAAATAGCATAGACCTCTAAATGGGAACGAAAAAGGTGATATATTAGTCGACGCTCGCTCGCTAAGGACTGAAAGCATAAAGTTATTCTTAAGTTACCAAAAATGGAAACTTCAAAAACGGTATAATAACTGGAGCGATATCACTGTTCTGTCCATTTTTACGAACTTAAAAGGAACTTTAATTTATTTATTGTTTTCGAAAGACCTGGATGGATCGAGTCAACGTTCAGGGTGTACCAAGCGGATTTTTGCAATGGCATTATCCTTAAAGAATCATCTGAATATGGATCACCATTTCACCACACATTTTTAGCCTTTGCAAAGGCTTTTCTTCGGGTTAATCGTGAAGGCATCCGAAAATCACTTATTGCAGTTTCCCTTAGAAAATTATCACTATTATTTAGAAACGGACAACCTTCTGACTTCTTTTGATGCCTCAAGGCGATGTTTTGTCACCAATTCTGTTTTTGCATGAATTGACGCTGCAGGGACTGCGTTTGTAAATAAAAATGAAGGACTAGTTTTCAATGGTGTCTGATTGGCAAACTGGCTTCAATCAAATGTGCCGTTCGCTGCAAAATTAATGGAGAAGTGGTTGGCTTAAGGATCAACGCAAGTATCTGCGATCAAAACAAGCAGTACATGTTTTTTTTTTTTTTTTTTTTTTTTCTTTTTCTTAGACAGGGAATTTTTTCAAAAACGGTTTTTTCAAAAGCTTTTATTTTTTGAATTACAAACTGCTAGATGTTAGCACTCAAAAAAAATTTGGAATTTCGAAAAGTAAAGAAAAGAGGTTTTATGGAAAAATTTCCGATAATTTTGAAAATGTATTTCCTTAAAATTCAAAACAGTAAAATAAATCAGATGGCTTTTTTTTTTTTTTTTTTTTTTTTTTTTTAATGCACTCGCATTCAAAGGGATATTAATACTTTTATAATGAATTAACATGTGCGAGCGTGGAAAGAGAAGGAATAGAAACATAGGAAAAAAAGGTGGTACAGTGGTTTGAGATTTTAGGTGATAATTATCTCATGGAAATTCCACGGGTGGCATCCAGTTGAAACTTGGGAAATAAATAAAAATTGCTGCCCTCGGCTGGGTTTGAACGCACAGATCTCAGGTTGAGCAACCAAGCACTACATCCACTGTACCATTGCCACTTTATTTTCCACTAGCTAGATTTATAAAAATTCATATGATTTTTTCAGTGTTCTTTTTTTCCAAAATCTCAAGCCCCAGGACCACTGTGACAGATTAGAACAAGTTCGTGCGACGCAGTCGTGTACTTTATTTTAAAGAATTTCGAACTCAGTATGTTCAATCGTAGGCTTCCCTAAGAAAATTGACGGAAAATCGGAATTTATAGAAGGATCTAGCAGCTTTATTTTTTTTAAAGAAAATTAGTAATTTATCTGATTTATAACTGTTTTTTTTTTTTTTTTTTTTTTTTTTTTTTTTTTTTTTTTTTTTTTTGAAAAAAAGTTCAAAATTGTTCAACCACTAAAAAAAATATTTATGTTAAAAGTAGGTTTAGAAATCTGTCGTTTCCTAAAACCGCTGTTCATGTGAACAGCTCAAGCCGTCCGTATAGCATTCTACCAATAAAGTCTTATTCTTGAAAATATGTTGTGACTTGTGAGTTGTTTGTGAGAGATCACAACTTTGGAATATTTTTGTTAATCCACTTTGGAATCTTTGATCACTAAAAATTACATTCGAAATTACGTCGGTCAACATCTAGGTCCACTCTAATACTTGCTCAATTTCAATCGCATGATCACGTTGAAGAGTAATGGCTTCTCTATTCAAAGGAGTAAAGGTGAAAGATGACTATTAAGACCATCGATAATTATAAAGCTAGATGCCTAATTTCCAACTAGTTCTAATAATATTTTAGGTAATAAGGAAGGGGGTAGTGTCTCGAGCCCTTCATCTGAAAACCCAAGAATATACTTTGTCGGTTGGAAAATTCTCCTTCGTGACACAACACAACTTACTGTATATTTCAAAATCAATTATATTAAGAGTCGGCTTCCACTGCAGATTTGGTCAAAAATAGATTTTGATTGAAGAGGCTTTAAGGCCATTAGTGGAAATTTCCATTTGGAAACGGTTGAAACTGAAAGTGAGGAAATCAATTGTGGAATACTTGTTTCTGGGAAAGGTTAAACCTTCTTAGTATTTGACATGACCTTATCAAGTTAAGGAAGAAGAAGAACGCAAATTGTTTGTTCAGTGGAAAATTTCATACATTGATTAACCAAATCCAACTCAAAACTCTTCCTTCCTTCCACCAGCTCATCTTTAGGTTTACTTTGCTTAGGCCTTTAAACAAAATTAACATCTTCAAGAAGTATTTCAAATTTCTAAGAATTTCATTATTAATCCAATTTCTCAATCCTCACCTGAAAAATTCTAACCAACATGACAAGACAACAATGCCATGCCCCTTCCTCATACCCAATACCACTCCTCCGCATCAAGAAGCAACAAGACTGAAGCTGAAGAAACAATTAAAACAAAACGTTGTTCCCAATCAACTTCTTCTCTATAGACACAAAAAAACAAGAACAACAACAAGAACAAGAACAGGGAAACACGCAGTACCATCTTGTGCTTCTCCATATATACTCTTTTGCCTAATCGGATTAATTAAATCAACAGCTAATTAATGTAAACGTATTCATAACCTTTTCAAGCAGAAGCAGAGAGTATCTATATACAACATTTATACAAGACCACATCATCTGCTGCTTCTTCTTCTTCTTTTCCAAACTCAAACTCAAACTCACTCACCATCACCATCACCAGTGCTAAGCTGCGATTATCCACGGAAGTCTTTCGAACTTCTCGCGCCCCAAAACTGCACAGCCAGCGCCTCGCACATAACCCATGGGGACTGGAACTTTTCTGTATCTTTTAATTCTCATCACTCACTTTACTCACTCCTTTTCTTCTCCTCCTATCCTGATATCCGAAGTTGGCCAAATTTCTCACTCCTTTTCGCGCGTGTTTATAATATAAGTATGTATGTTGTAGTGAAGTAGATATTGGACGAAGCCACAATTAAGTGGCCACGTTTCATCTTTGCCTTTGGGGTTAGCCCTGGTTGCTGGTACCCCGTTTCAGAAGTTGTATCTTAAAGATACATTCTTTTTTACTGCACACCATGTACCGCGATGTTCTTTGCAGCAAGACCGACCGAGGACCGACCGTCCGACCTTTTGAAGCAAATACAAATCTTTTTGTTTAATAGGACTCCTTGGTACGCTCTTCGTCACCTTGCCACGGTAACTTGCGGAACTCCCCGCGAGAACAACATGTATCTGAGAGTTTTTTTTTTTTTTTTTGTATACCAGGCCAAACGATAACCATCGCACCTTTTGCTCTGTGTGTTTCAGAATTCCCTTCGATCTTTCAACAACGGCAAAAAAAAAAGAATTATATCATAAAAATAGCAACAAATTGGAAAAACAAACAAAAAATGAGGAAAAATTTAAGAAACGAAAAAAAAAAACTTTTTGCAACAAAAGAAGAACTTTTTCAAAGGAGCGCGAGATACTTTTGTATCTTTGGCGATTGTAGGGTAGGTATGTTGTGTTCTGCTCTCAATAAACTCGACCTGACCTTTTTAATTAACTAAGCTACTCACCCAGAGTGACTTTGGATCGAAGGAGGAGTAATAAACTAGAAGCACAGCACCAACAACAACAACAAAACCACATCCAGCGCACTGGGAAATGCCAGCAAGAGTAGTAGTTGTTGTTGGATGGACCCCGTTTGGTTAAAAGTTAAGTTGTGGAACGTTTTTGTATCTCTTTTTTTTGCATTTTAATAATGAAATAGATAGGAAGGATTGGGAGGGGGGGAACTGGATTAAGTGTTGATATTTACCGACACGATGACGAAGACTATCTCCCATGGCCGTTGTTGCTATAGATACAGCTCGAACAGTGCTGTTGGGATTGGGTCAAAGGATCATTGAGTGAGTGTTTGGTTATAGTTTTTAACCCGTCAGTTTGCAAAGTGATGGCCTCCACTTTGGCAGCACTATGGGAGTATAGTTGTGCTGGTCCCGAGGTCTACACTCCATCACATATCTATACAACCTTTTTCACTTTCAATTTTGTCCGTTAAGGAATGTGATGCAATATTATGCGTTCTATGAGATACCTCATGAGAAAATCATGGGGGTTTCCCCACCTCATCACCCATCTCTATCGTCGTCGTTGCATCATCATACATAAGTGATATTGCTGAGTCATGATTTTCCAGTTGGAAAATAGTTTTGCGAAACTTTTTAATGGATTGGAGACAGCCAAAAAGAGGTTATGTATAGCTGGTTTTAGCATAATAGTAGGTAGTATATGTGTAGAGTACGGATGTCCCTGATATAAAGAATGAAGAGGCAGAGGGGGCTATTTCCATTTCATTGCTTTTAAATTGAAAGTGTCTCGGTTGGATAGAAAATTTAAAACAGTTGATCCTTGACTTGTTTTGATTGCAAGTAAGTGATGTGGGACGAGTATTTAAAGGTACAGAAAGGATATTTATAAAATTTTAAGATGGAGCAGCAAAGTTGGACATTACTTAAAAATGAGTACGAGTTAATAGATTTTCAAAGTTATTGTCAAATAGCTATTCTTTGTTTTGAAAAATTCACCTTTATGTTTTGTAGTTAAGGAATTGGAAAGTTTTTTAGGGTAAATTAGCTTGATTGACTTTGCGTTTCGGTGAAATATTTAACCACCAAGTCAAAGAAAGAAGAACAAAGTGTTTGAAGCTCTTTATATTTCTAAAAGCATAAAAAGTAGTTTTTAATTTTCAATAATTTTTAGAACTGAGAATCTCATACCATTGCAACTGGGCCATCAGAACTCACAACCCATACCAAGAGAATATTAAACTCCTGAAAACTTCATTATACGGGGGCTTGGTCTAGGGTCACATTCAGTTGGTTGAACGACCCATCAGGTGGTGTATGGTTTATTATGGGTTGTGTGGGAATCGTGTGTCTTTTTGGTGAGCTGACAATCAGGTGGAGTTGCATTATTTGAAGTGGGTGATTTGAACACCAATTTTACAGGACATTTACCTTTTTCATAAAATTTGGTACCGAATATCGATTTTTAAACATTTAATCGTGTGCACTTCCCAAAGCCCATACCCAGTTCTGCAATTACAGCTGCGTCCTAGAGCACTATTTTCCATATTTCTATTATTTTGGTGTCCAATTTTTGGGTTAAGGGGCTTTTCAATAAGGGCGGGTAGATATTGAAATGTAATAAAACATGCTGTGTGTGAGGCTTTAACGAAATTCAATATTGTATTTGAAACACCCATGTGAAATGCCATTATGTATGGAATATGACAAAGTTCGAATGCCCGTCCTGACTATACTTACATACATAGGCTAGGATCCGAGTGTTTTGATTTTCAATGACTCTTCTGCATGGTTGAATCTCCGGTTGAATTTGAGAAATAGCCTGCGTTATTTTCACCTTAAGGGCATTGGTCGATTGTGGTTTTTTCGCTTAAATCTGCGACTTCAAAAACCCCACACAAGAAAAAGTCACATATCGTTTCTCCGAGAAATAATCTTACCCTCAGGTGTGTAATAAAGTAAGTCAATTTTGGCGTTGTTCTGAACTCACTTGTCCTACAATGGTTCAATTTGTGCCATAAGAATCGGTATTCATCGTTCTGGGGAGAGCTCGGCTTGGATGGTTAAGGTTACCGATACAGCAACGCCATTATATTTACTAAAATTTTGCTTAATAACGCAGCCATTCACCTAAAAATGCGACTCGTCGCTAAATGTGATTTTTCGGCCAAAACTGGCTCCTCTTCTAAACGCTCCCTATTAGTGCAGTCGACAGGTACTTTGAAGTGGAAAAGGTCAGAAGTTAATGAGACTTATAAAATTTGTTCAGGGGTAATAAACTAACATTTTTCTAACTTTTTGACCACGAAAGCCCTGTGCTAACATTGGAGGGGGGGGGGGTGCCAAATTTTCGACCTTCCTCCGGTTTTTCCTCAATAACTTTTTTTCCTTACGTCCTACGGCAAAAAAAATTAATGACCGTAAAACCGAAAGTTGTATGTCAATTCGTTACCAAGATATGGCTATGGCAGGGTCGAAAAATCGAAAGTTTCATTAACTTCTGACCTTTTCCCACCTAAACCCACTTCTTCCGACCTGTCGACTAGACTGGAGGCTAAATAACGAATTTATGTACTTCAAAATATTTTGGAAGTTGGGCTCAAGTTGGACACTGATGAGCATTTCTAGAAGAACGGGCATCACGTTTTAATTATTTAAGGGTACAACAGGCTATTTCGACAGCCCATATGGTATATTCAAATTTACGGTACAAGATTATTGAGAGAAGTTGCAAGTGGGTAAGTTATAGTTTAGGCGACAAGAAGCAGCATAAAGTTGGTGCAAGTACTCGCTTTTTATACCACACTGTGCAACTTAAGATCAGAATTTAATATTGCCTTTAAAACACAACTCCCGCAATGAAGAGATGTGAATCTAGAAAGGAATACTAAAATACTGTCTCCGGTAAATAAATTTGAGTAGTCCATTGAATATACAATTCATAAAAAAAAAGAAGGCCGGGGTAATAATGGAGCCCTGGAGCACACCACATATTTTGTAGGATGCAGACTTAAATCCGTTGGTAACTTGTCTCGATGAGAGATGGAAAAACGGGTAGAACGTATTTTCATCAAGAGATCTTGATGGCAAACTCTATCAAATGTTTTCGAAATACCACAACGATGCAAAAACTTGTTGCACAGTTCTGTGGAATAAACTGCCTCAAAACCCGTATTTCAATTATAATGAACAATTTTTTATAAGAACTCGATATAGTGAACACACATTTGTGTCCATCCATCATCGTTGTGTTGAAACTTAACCAGTATTTCATGTGTTCTAACCCAAAATGTGTCTGCATTATAGCTCTATCACTGCATTAAACCGATTTTCATCAAATTTTGCCCTGGAAGGCCTTTTAAGCTTTCCGCTTGATATAGTGTACAGTCGAGTTGATACTAGTTCACTGTATGCAGTGATTTCTGTATTACTATGACCACAATTAATGTGAAAAAAGTAGTGTCTGATTTCTGAGAAGTAGTTGCGTAAAGTCCGACACTTTTGATGAAGCGTTGGCGGGTAATTCACTGTGATGTATAATAATTCACGTGCGTGAAATGTGGGCTGCTAATTGCCATACTGTGAATTTTTCGATCATATGACATCTAACAGACTCAGTAGTGTAGGTTTTTAGAGAAGGCATATAAAAAATAGGTAAATACTAATGTCCCGTAGCGTTATTGTTAGCGTTTTGTACTGCAGCTCGGAGGGTTCTGCGTTCAATCCTTGGTTGTTTTTTTTTTCGAGATAACTAGAGGTAACAAATTAAGCGATAGTAAAAATTATCGTAAAATTATCTCCACTTATCGTTCGGCTTCGGCGGTAAATTGTACCTATGTCCTCTTCATTCCCACAAAGTATATCAGTTCATATACCGGGTTGGTTGAGATTTTATGTAACTAGACCTTGCCTCTCTGGAGCTGTTTGGCTCTAAATATGAATTAAAAATGAAATAATTTTTTAGAAATTCTTGTTTGGCAAAGATTTTTCTCCTCGAACATTCCTCTACAAAATTCCATAAATAGTATCTTAATCCGCGCATAAAATCAAAGTTTATCTTGTAATATTCCAAACCTAAAATGTGTTCTTCTTCACATTTTTCAAAACTATCAAAACATCAAAACAAATCATTCAATTCACTTCAAACATATTGTGATCCGTGATTCTCTAATATCCCAGCTAATCATTATGTCCTAAAGTATCTTTTAGCACGACAAACCAAAATAAAACACTGGCTACAGGATTGCTGCAAAAAACTAAAATAAAAAATCAATTCGTCTATATAAAAAAAAAGTGGAATCGTTTTGTTTTTACAACTTGAGATAACAATCTTACTGAATTAATTTTTAGTGAACATGAAAAGGGCAGCCCTCAGCAACCTCAGAAAAAGAAAGAAAAAAGAAAAAAACTACGAAACATGTTAACATATCTAAATACATTTTCTTCTCATTATTGCATTGACTTTATGGCATCTTTTTGCCAATACAAATATTACCTTCTTACCACTGAACTCCACTTCCCGCCACCGCACCCGCCCACAAACCATTTTGCGTCAAATCAACCGCATATAAGGTCTTTAAGACAACAACACAGCTCACTTTGGCATCATAGCGCAGCTCAGCTCACAAAAGGCCAAGACCAAGACGAAGACGAACTCTCAAATACAATAATATCATGCCTCGAACCAAAGACGTCGGTTGTCGTCGTCGTCTTCTTCCAGACATCATCACATCGTGTCATTGTTTTTCATCACGATTTTCCTGTTTTTCACTTTGTATTTATAAAGGAACCATGTCGTACGTACCCACTCTTACCCTTACTTTATTTTGCTATTTGTATAGTTTGCTCGGGAATATTGAAAACAAAACCTAACAATTATTCGCGAAGCCAGGAGCGTTTGTATGCCAAAAAAGTGAGGCGTTAATTAAGTTTTCAATCAAATTGCTGTGACTTTGTCCGGCGTGATCTCAGAAAGTCTCAGGCCGATTTAGGCGAAACAAATTTAATTAAGTTTCTTCGTTTTATGACAATGTTCATGGCTGTTTGGATTTTTTAAATTTTGTGTTAATCGAAAACTGATTTGATCTTCAATTTGGTGTCGAATTTGCATTTACTAAAAGTGGACCAGGCACAACCATTGCAGACCCCCTTTTCAAACAACAGAGCCTGCCAGCAAGTCCGGTGCCTAGTCAGTTCCCTACATTTACGCATGACAAGTTGGTTAAGGCCGTCCTCCACTTTATCGCCCCACCTTAGATGGGATCCTCCAGTTCTGCTAGCTGTTTCGTATTCGTCTGTACACTCCACATGCCCCAGCCATCTATTTATTTACTGATTTTTGACTTGGTCAATGTCGCTGTTAAGCCGACTGACTGGGAGAATGACGGTCTTGGGTCTTGCTGAGGTTACGTGTGAAAAAGCGTCACCTTGGGCTTAAGCTTTTTTCAACATAAAAAGAGTCGGTAGTGTTCTTACCAGCCTTGACGGAGCAGCGCGAGTCATCCACAATCATTATGCACCATCGAATGAGTTAGGTAAGTGGGGATTCAAAGTGGTGACATGGAGTCCCTATTCTCGCTGTCATAGGCGACTTTAAAATCGGTGAGTCCCGATCTCGAATTCTTGGGTCTTTCCTAAATTTTATCGATGTTTGAAAATTTGATCAATGGTTGGCTTACCTGGCTAGTAAGCTTACACACGTTCAGACGTTCACACAGAATAGCCGACCAGATTTTATGGGCGACATTTAGAGGACCTATACCTCTTTAGTTGGCGCAGTTGAAATTTTCTTCTTCCTGGTGGATATGGGAACACGATGCTGAGATTGCATTCGTCAGGCAGGCATGCTCCGATCAGATGAATTGATGTTTGCTCCTCACCAAATCCTCACCCGCTGTTTGAAGAGCTCAGCCGGAAAGCACATCCGCTCCAGTAGCCTTGTTGGACTTTAGGTTAGATGGTACCACGGGATATAGTGCCCACCCAGGTGGCCGAGTCACCTTAGAGACTATCTATGAGGTAGGCCCCCTTGTGGGAGTATAGTGGTGCTTGTGGTTTACTCCATAGCGGAAACATATGGCATTGGGTAATATTATCTACGGATTTTATTATTGGATTCAAGAGGTGCTAGATAGACCTTGTCCCTCACCAAGGAGTGTGGATATGCCTCAACATGTTCATACAATTGGTACTATGATTCTACCGAGGGGTAGATTTTAGGGCTCTGGTCTAAGCCCAATTTGACTCTGCATGTGAGTAAGCTGGCCGTGAAATTAAGACTTAATTGTCAGGTGTTCACGTAAAGCTTATTCTCATCTTGCTCCGGTGGACGGAAGTTTTATTCATCATCATCCAAATCAAGGGGATCATTCAGCTTGACAGTGATAAGTTGGTTGTTTTGGCTGTGAAACAGTTTGCGGAAGAGTTTTTTCCAAATTCTCAGCACCGACTGCTCATCTACTATCTACGGGATTTTTTCACTCGCTCGTTTTTACATGTTTCCCTTCAGGCTTTGTACATCTTGGACGAAGCTTTAACGCTGAACTATAATAGTCGGAACGGAGCGGACGGACCCGTCCGTAATTGTGCGAACACAAACAATTCATATCATAAGCCCGAAATAGCGGATTGCTCCGTTTCGTCAAGTTTTTGATCAGTTGACTTTGTTTGTGACGTCACAGTCATATTATTGTTCAAAGCCTGTTCATTACACAGGTTGGACGTGTCGATGGAATTTGACATTAGCTTCCGTTTGTTTCCGTCCATTCCAGTTAGCCTTTTACCATTTTGTAGAACTTGAACTTTCGGACATTTTGCTTTTTTTTCTATTAGCCCCCCCCCCCCCCCCTAATAGATTAACTATTGACTTATTATTTTCAACATTTCCTTACTCAGGCCTTCGATGGCTCGCCAAATACGGCCCTGCCGCGACACGTTCATAAGCCCGTGTCGCCGCGGTCGTGTCGTTGGCTGTCTCATGTGATGTTCCGAAGTTCGGATGAAGGAGGTAAAAGTCCTTGGTTTATCTTCTTCCAAGATTTCGCTCTAATTTTTTTTTTTTTTGCTCTTCTTCATCTCTTGCGCCTTTCCTCTAAGAAGGCTAGCTCTTTGTTCCAAATCGAATGTTTGCCATGCCGACACAACCCCAATGGATTGTGTGGATATCTTTAGCCTTAACGTCTACTCTGTCGTCGTAGTCGTTGTTCTTGTCATCGTCATCATCTCTCCCCGTTGCTGCCGTTGCCGTTGTGGTCGCATGGTCGTGGTCTTTTTTTTCGCTTAGTTTATCTTCTTTTCATTATCGCTTCATTAATTGCTAATTAACAATGTCCTACATGAATGAGATACAAAGGAAATAACAAATAAGGAAAGAGTATCTTATAGAACTCTGCTGGAATGCACACGTAGTATAGAAGACGTTAAAATCGAGGTTTCATAATCTGCTGCCGAAGCGGGTTCTTCTGTTTTTATGTGTTTTTTTTTTTCATCTCAAAGATTCATCCATCCTCCATATATCTACTATACTCGTACTGTGGGAGGATGCTGTTGAAGTCGACTAAAGCTTCTGTGACTTTATTTTGCGCCTGGGTGGAACGTTTCGAATTGGTTTTTTTTTTTTTTCATTTTCTTAGTCCCGTCAGGAAGCATTTTTATGGAAGTGAAATGAAATGTGAAAAGAAGAAGGGGTTGGGATTGGGAGCTCTGTGTGTGATAGAGATCAGCCGAGAGATACGAGTTAAAGAAATGAAGATTTGCCACAGAAGCAGATTTAAACAGAAAGATTATGAGAAGCGGGTTAGCTTCACAAATATACTCGTACTTAGGGTTAAAGGAGCTTAGATCCTGAATGTGGTTTATCACTTGGTAAGCGTGATTGTGCTGTAATTTTTTTTAGGGTAGGTTTACTCTTAAGAGACACAGTTCTTGGTATTTTTTTTTTTGGTATATGTAATTATTGTTTTGTCAAAATTCAGAAGAATTGATTAAGTAACACAAAAAGTGTAAAATTTATATTTTTGAATTAGTGAGAAATCCACCGAATTCCAAAAATACCCGATAATATGAAATCGCTTGATATAAAGATAAAATGCTGATCAATACCACGATTTTGATTGGTCCCATCTGTGTGTTATGGAAGGAGTTTGTCGCTCAAGGTCATACCAAAGCTGGCATTACCAATTTTTTTGCTTAAACCAATTTCCTCCACAGTATACAGTAAACGTTCCCACGCGAATTTCGATTCCTTATAAATAGTTAGGGTAAAACGGGAGACTTGAATACACGCTAGACTTTAACCACTCGACGTCTTTCACTCAAATTTCACACAAATTTTGAGTGTCAATGCTAACTTTAAGCGCGATGATCCTCTAATCTGGAAAAAAAAGATATAAGATAAGAAAGAAAGTCCCCATGTAAATTTGGAATACCTTTAATCCCGTCGCGTTGTGGTTATTGTGTTGAACTGCCACGGTACACCGTACACTGCCTCTTGCGAGAAAGTGACAAATCTTCCATAATGTTTGCATCTCTGCTAGCTATTCGGATTGCGAGGTGAATTGTAGGTCCCTTCCATTTTTGCAGAGCATAAACGTAACGTATAAACACCGGAATGGGCTGAAGTCAATGTCACTAGTCCCTGCCATTTTTGGAGCTGTTAACCCAGTCATTTTTGACTTTATGTTTATTTGGTAAATGTAAAAAGTGTTTTCTGAGTAAAAAGTGAAAAAATAAGAAATCTGTGGTTGTTTTTACATAGTTTGCCGATCGAAAAAAAAATAAATAAAATGCTCGACTGGGTCACACGAAGTCGCGTGAAGTTAGCCGCAACTTTGAAACCAAACTGGAGTTCTTGTATTATACCAATAGTTGTGGAGTTCCTCAAACCAATTTTGAATAGTTCTGGCAAAAAACCATCAAAATCGGGACTTTGAAATTTCTTAACCCTAAAAAATGTTAGCCGCAACTTTGTCACCCCCAGGAGTTGTGATGCAATAAATGTGTTCACAACCAATAGTTCCGGAGTTCCTCATACCAATTTGTATTGCATCAGAACTCCTGGGGTAACAAAGTTGCGTCTACTTAAAAGATGTATTTTGTCTAAAAATTGAAAATCTGCTTTTTGGCCTAAATACTTCAAAATGTTCAAATGTTTATAAAAGGGACTTCAGAACTCTTGCTTTTTGACACAATTTAGCCTTCAGAACTGTTTGATAAACATGAATGCACTTTTCAGATACAAACTTGAAATGCTTTTTATGGGCGTCTTAGGGCATATTTTTTTAAAAATTGGTATAAGGAACTCCAGAACTATTGGTAATAATACCAGAACTCTAAAGAAAAACCAGTTTGGTTTCCAAGTTGCGGCTAACTTCACGCGACTGTCACACGAACTTGCTCTTATGCTATATTTTTGCTTAGGGGCACTGTTGTAGATATTATTTTAAAAAACTAGGTATGCAATAATTTTTCTTCGCTAAATACCTACCTATCCAGAAAAAAAAATATTGAAAATCGTTCGACCAGTTTTTTTTTAAATAGGTTTTTTTAAAAAAAACTTCGAAAAAATATTTTAAAGTTTTTTGACTGTCATTATAAGAAAATTTGTAGTCTTCACCTTTGAAAATTATTTTAAAAAATATTAAACTACCAGTTTTCACAATATTTCGAAACTAGATTTTTTTTTAGAAAATTATTAAAAATCGAAAAAAAAAGTTTTTGAAAATTGATAAAACTTTCTCAATAGTGTTTTCCGTGAAAACTTTATGTTTTGCTAGGAATAGATTTTTCAGGAAGTCTTATAACGGTAGGTACCTTCCATAGGACCGGTTTTTTTTTAAATCAGATTTTCTCGTAAGACAGACGATGACATTTTTAATGTAGAAGTCATTTTCATAGACAAAATAATATAAATGTTGAACTTTTTGCAAAAAAAGTGTTTTTTAGTTTTTTTTTTTTTAATTGGAATATATTTTCGAAAAGTTTAAAAAAACTGGTCGAACGATTTTGAAAAAAAAAAATGTCCTAAAATTCTAAACAGGAAACGAAATCAGATGACTTACTACATTTTTTCCAAAAATCGTTTTAATTAGTGATTTTATTTTTAAGTGATCAATAAAATTTCATATCATTTTTTCCCAAAATCTCAAGCCCCTAGTCCACTGTCACACATTTATTAGAGCAAGTTCGTCCGACCCAGTCGACTTGTCTTATAGTACCTACCCATAATCGCAATTAAAATAAAAACAATGGCTTGGCGACACCCGAACACGCGACATATAGTTGGCAATGCGCTAAATACGAAAACAAACCACAAGACAAGTTAAGTCCTTTAAGATCGTCGGGTACGTGGATCCAAAACATTTTGTCCGTTGCATTTTCTTATAAAATTTGTCTTCTCGACGACCTTGTTCATAAGCTTATTTGTTAATTGTAGTAACGCGACATTATGATAACTGAGTTTATGTCCAATACCTTATTGTGATGTGGTAACCCGGACAATTAAAGGGAATTCAAGGATTCTATGGAATCTTTGTTAACTGTCCGATTTGAATTGAAACTACCTTGTCCCTAAAAAAATTTAAAAACTATTAGAAATCAAAAATTCTCGTTTAGGTAAATGTTTTAGTGAGACCGCTCAAAAATATGTTTTTAAATTAAAAGTTTAAACGGAATTCACAGGCGAAATGCAAAGACAAGGACTTTTCTATGGGTTAATCTTAAATCTAGCTGTTTCTGAATAGGAGAAAATCTTATGTAAATAAAAACTAATATTTTAAAATTTTTTTTGGAAGAAAGCAATTATCTCATCGTATTTGCTGTTCAGTATGTTGTGTTTGAGAAATGAACTATTTTAAAGCATATTTGTTTCAATTCAATTCTTTAACTACACCCTATGATTTTGGTTGAACAGCATGTGTAGTAAAAGATTAGGACCTATAAATTCATGTTTCAGCATTTTCTTGAATGGTTCTCCGATCGATTTGATGTGACTGGCAGGAGATATTATGGAACAAAATAAAAAATAAATTTTAAATTTTCTTAAAATACATACCACTTCAAAACTTCTGTGAGTTATATTTTGTTTCAAATCAAAAATATTGAAAAAAAAAAACCTCTACCAATATTTCCATTGGTGAATCGAGACAAAGGCACGTCAATAAGACATCAATCAATATTCCAATGGACATCGAACATACATCCATTCCACCTTCCAAACCTCATCGCCCCTTGATGATGGTCTGGTCATACCACAGTCATGTGTGCTCATGTACCACGTCAATCTGCCGAAGAACATGCTACATTATACTGCACCGCGCATCATCATCATCATCATCAAAACAAACGCAGCACTTCCAAGATCCAAGGTAGCAGCACAGCATAACAACTTGCAAAGACAACCAACAGCACCGACAACAACAAAAAAATCAATCTCAGAAGGCAATTTTCCATTTAGGAACACCAAAGCACCCTATAACCATCAATTGGAATGGAATCAACACTCCTCCTGTGACATCCAAGTATCTCTCCCAAGTATTGTCTCCCCAAACATGGTTGTTCTTGAAACAGTTTTGTCTTTCGATTGAAAGGGGAGAATATTTGCCATCCGCACCAGGACAGGACGAGACCATTTAAGGTCCAGAACCACAAGACAACAACACAACACGCTCTGTTAATGTTTTTTTTTTTTTTTTGTGTTGTCTCTTGAATCTCGATGCGCCATCGAACAACCGCGAGGAATCCAATTCATTGGCGCCGTATGAGTGTGCAGAACGGACGCATAAGGACATGACATCGAAAGTGGTCACCGAGACGATTTTATATTATGCAGGTGGATATAAATGGAGTTGGAGTTGTTCGCTTGTTCGCTTGCTCGGCACCGGAAAGGGAATGCTATAATTCGCAGAAAATGAAGTTCGTCTTAATGTGCCCTAATTGGACCCTTGAAACATTCACTCTTCTTTTCTGGATGTTATTTTCTTTGAACGCCTTCCTCGGTAGTGTTACCAGCATGCATGAAAATTAATACTTGGGCTGAGAAAAATTGTTTTGTTTGTCATCATAGTCGGAAAAAATGGACCGGTTTTTATTTGCCTAGTGATTGGCGAAACCGATTTTGATGAAATAAAACTTGTGGGAAGACTTGGATAGCCAACTTGTGAAATGCAATTCTTTAAGGGATTCGTATATTCCGTACAAGAAGAGTTTTGATCAACAGAAGACCACCGGGACCACTTAGATAGAACAAAGTTATTCACCTTCTCTTCCCCGGTCACGTCATTTCCAGGTTTCATGATGGCCTTCACAGTCTTCTTATACGCACACAGGCCCTGAACACTGTAAGGATTGAAGCAAGCTGTTTGCGTGGGGTGTAAGGTGGCATCACCATTACGTTCAAGCTTCCGAAGTTAATGGCCAATATTTTTCTAGAGAGGATAAAACCCAGGATCGCTTTTCACGCAAAAAGGCATGAAGTGGGATTGCATTGGTTGTGAATAATGGCAAATCGATAGTGTACCTCGTGCTCGTTGGTTTCGGAAAAGTCTTCGATTGCTATTTTATCAACCATGATAAGCGGCTGATTCTAGGATCCAACAAAAGCAAGTTATTGTCAGAAGGGAGACAGTAATGGAGGTCACTCAGTTTGACTATTTTGGTCATATCTAGGAATCTTTTCTACGGTGTAGTTGGAAAAGCCAAAGAAAACATGGCCGTCAACAATTATAGAACAAAATTTAGTCCTGGAATTTGGATCAGGTTGTTACCCTGTGTTACAGAAGGATTTGAAGTGGAGCTGCCGAAAGTAGTTTCTGGAAACCCATATAGATTCTTGTGGAAACTGCCCAAATCTATTGATCAAGTTCCGATAATCTCTCAGAAGAACTTAGCTGACGGTGGTTGCCACATGACAAATGGTTTTTTTTTTTATTCTTCAATTCCTGAAATTTTAAGGACTTTAATTTTGTCTCATTTATAATTCACCCTGTGTCTTCAAAACTCACCTCATGTTCATTATGAGCCACCACTCCAGTGAGTTTACCTTTTAAAAAACCTGACTGGAAAATCCTGGCCCAGAAAAAAAAACTACAATGGTCACACTGTATTTTCTTATTTCAAGTTAAATTCCAGGATCTCTTAGCATAATTCTCAAGTGTCACTTACAGTCGCAATTTATTAATAATTTTTCCTTGCTCCACTGTGTTCTTTCTTGTATGCAGCATGCAGCAAGCAGTAAGCAGCAACTCCATTTTTTTTCGTGATGTGGCATGCGAATTAAAATGATTTATCCCATTTGGCGTTAATAGCCCTTAGGGCCTTGTATAGTTCCTCAAGCCTCCTCAAAGCCCTGCCACATTCAATTACATGCTTCCCCATCTTACGTCTACATCGTCATCGTTTCCATCCCTCATCCTGAACTGAACCTTATCCTCATCCTCGTCGTCGTCATCGTCGTCATCATTACAACACACTGGCCTCGCGGTCTTCACTTTTCGTTTTCTACAAAAATTTCAGCATTCAACTGCAACAACTTGCTGCACTTGCTGGTACTACTTTCCACCACGATGCGGATGTGTAATTGAACAATTAAAGCATAATGAAAGAGTTGTGAGTGGATCACACGCGTGTGATGCCACACAAACCAACGACCACGATGATGGCGACGACGACGACGACGCTATGGCGTCTGTAGCAGTTCGCTTTCAATTGTAATTTCTTTTGACGAAATTAATTGAAGCGAGCAGAAACATCACAGCACAGCGCAGCGCGGCGAATGGCAATGCAATGGCGAGACCGGGAGTTGAGAACGCGCGCTCTGTAGTTGAAGCTGTTTCTGTTTCTGGTTCTGGTTCTGGTTCTTCTCTGGTTAATTGTGATTCTTTGTGGTGCAGCCGGGTAGAAGGAGAAAAGAATGGACAAAAAGGATTCAAAATGTTTTTAAATGTATATATCCAAGGGATGAGGTCTTTTCTTTTGCAATAATAATTGACCATGTGGACGGTTGGTTGGTTGGTCGTTCGTCGTTCGTCGCGGTCGTCCATTCATCCGTTCCTCCTTCGGCATCGGCGTCGCGTCGTCGGTCGTCGAAAATCATTATTCTGAAGAACACTTAATAAATTTTTAGCAAACAAGTTGTAAAAGAATCATAAAATGAGATCTCTCCAAGATGAAGTGGACGACCGTCATTTTTGTGGTGAATTGGTTATATATATGCCAGCTCACTTGGTGTGATTGTTTAATTGAACTAATTAATGAAGAATTCAATTGAATTAGGTTTATTTTTTTTATAATGAAAGTGATGCTGAAGGGAAAGAAGAAAATGGTGTTAAAATAGATCTTGTTGACAATATGGTTAGATACTGTGTGCTGCCTTGAAGTAGTTGAACTATGGACTCTAATGCCAAAAGTATACTTCATGAGCTGGTCGGAGACGCGATATGTGACACAAGGATGACCAGTGGCAGCAATTTCATAATCTTCCATCATCCCTTCCTGAAATATGTTGGCGTACAACTCCAAACACCCCTGACATTCACCTCGATGCCCTCAAAACGTTCTCCCTCAAAACATCATCAAAAAAGGTGTTCCTCGAGTTTTTTTTTTAAGGAAAAATAGGGAAAAAGACCAGCTATCCACATAAGAATGTAGGAACTAGGAAAGGAGGTCCGAACTCTACCATCCAGATGGTTCGCTTTCGTTTGTAGTTAGTGGCAACATTTCCAATGAAAGTTTTCGAAAACTTTGTGAACTTACGTGACACAAGCGAGAAGAAAATGTGCCGGTCATGTGGGAGAATCGATTCTTTTTTGGAAGGGTTTTTATAGCCCCTCATTATGCTGGTGGTAAAGTGTTTAGTAGAAACTTTTAGTTCAGGAACACTTTTGACCGCGTAAAAGCATCGAAAACGAAGTCATTTTGTTTTTTTTTTTAATTTCATTCCGAAAAGATGGGGTAGATGTGTATTCCGCCATTTTGATGGAAATACGACTGTATCAATCTACTTCAGGTCTTACGAGCAGCCCGGAAACCTGCAACATAATGGGGAACCTTGTAGAACCTTGTAGTACCCCGTGGCGTAGTGTTTAGTGTGTCGGACTGCCACGCCAAACGTTCTGGGTTCGATCCCTGACTCCGCCTAAGGTTTTTCCGGGGTACCGCCTCTTGCGAGGAAGTGACAAAACTCCCAGAGTAATTAATGTCATGGAAAGTGTTTCTATGTTAGACCTTCGGATTCGGCGGTAAATTGTTGGTCCATTCCATTCCTGCAGAATATCAAAGCACACACAGGAATATTTGAGAGTGTAAGTCACATGCTCCGGCTCAGGTTGGAGCTGTTGTGCCAACAATTTTTTTTTTTTTTTTAGTGGGGAATCTTAGTGAACTGTATGTAAAGAAGCCAACGTACAGAATATTGTCATCAGGGTATGAGCGAAATAAGCGGACCAAAGAGTTCGTCGGGAAAAGTATTAGTCTGACTCTTTGAAGCAGTCATACGCTAGCTATGGGTTGTTACACTCAATACTTTTCTTGACTATCGTCCAATGAACGAAGGACAGAATTGGCTAACTGAATCATGCGCAGGAAGATGTGGCCTGGAACAAACAAACGTTCATTGGCTCTTGGCTGTATCAATGCCCTGTTTGGTGAAGATTTCATAGAAAAAATTGGAGAACCGATGCGACAGGATAGTTGTCAGCAAAGCAATGCTGTCAATATTGTGAAGTTCATTCTTCGCCCCGCTTAATTGGTCACCAAGCTAGTAGAAGCTCTAGTTGAACTGCCAGATTTTGGCCGTTAGAGGACGCTTGAACCACTTTTACTAACCAACAAACTGCTTAGATGACATACTTGTTTGGAGTCTTATTACGTGGACTGTTTGGGGGATCTTCCGATAGACTGATCAGGAAACTGCAACTACAAGGAATTAAAATCCCAGGGGCCTTTGATTTGTACCCTCACCGCTCATGTGTGTGCGTTTATATTCTGCCGGAATGGAAGGAACCTATACAACGACCGACAGAACAAGATTTTGTCTTGGAGGATTCGTCTCTTTCTCGCAGGAGGCAGTACCCAGAAGAAAAAAACAAGTAAAATTAGGTGTAGTCACGGATCGAAATCTGAACCTTCGGCGTTGGCAGTCCGACGGCACGAGGTGAGGTAACACAACTATATCTTCGAAATCTTCAAGTCAATAGGCATGTTGGAAGGCAAAACACAACTTGGAGGTCACCTATTTAAAAAAAAAAAGTTTCAGGGATTAACAAGTGTCTATAAGATCATTTGCGACGTTTCAGGACAGGTCTTGTTGCTGCTCTATTCTCCAGTGGAAGTAAGGACCCTGCTGTAGGACACTTGCAGTCGGATAAAATATGTACAGCTTAACAAAATGAAACAGAAACGGACCAGATTCCTGTAACTTCAACCCAAGTTTTCCCATATTGATATTTTAACATGGAATGGATGCTATGCGCTTCCACTCTACAATTCCAACGATATGTCATTCATGAGTACACACTACGTACGAAGAAGGTAAAATGGTACTGAACAGCGTTTACTTCGGAATATAACAATGATAAGACCATCGCCATTTTATTTCGGCACAATGTGAGACTGTAAACCCTGGGACCATTTGCAACATACATCTTCATTAAAAAAAATCTACGGTTGTGGGCAAAATTGGATAGACTACGTCGTAACTTAGAAGCTCATACTAACTCCAGTGTCACCAAAGCAAAGAGTTAATGTAATCTCAACCGAAATAAACCAATTACTTGACCGTATTCCCACCAATTTTCATAAAAATGTGTGAAAATCCATAAGAACTAGAAAGAAAACCCTTCACAAATAAGAATTACATTTATAATCCTTGCGAGTGTCACCATTTGATAAACATCCACATTTGGAAACAGTAAACAAACCAAAAAAAAGGACGACAGGATAGGACCTTTAACTATAGAAAATCTACCAAAATATCACACACTGGATTGAGATTTCTGCCAAAGGATAAACCAAAATAGGTGTTAATCTTATTTCGCGTACATGTATGTCTGCCTTACCACCACAACAACACAACGCAGATAATCCCATCACCATAAATAGCCAACATAAATACATAGCCAAGGAAAAACAGGATCACACCACAAACATGAAATGTACACCAAAAAAATAAAAAAAAAAAATAATAATAAAAAAACTGTGTTTCTAGAAATAAATCCATAAAAAAAATACAAAATCCCCTAACCCAACAACCTCAACTAAATCCAGAAATTGGTAATAAGATTATCCTTGGGATAGGGACTCAACAGAAAAAATGTTGCAAAAATATAAGAATCTCTCTCTATTATAGTCACCTTCTTCTTCTATGCGTTGTTCTCGGATTTTGGTTTGCCCATATAATCAAAATAGAGAAACAAATAAGCGGCCAAAATGAAAAGGATATTGGCTGTTTTGCTGAAGACATCAAGGATCACGATGATGATGACGACAGCAAAGCAAAGAAAACTCAAATGGATAAAGTAAATACAGCAAGCACAACAAACATAAACATTTCATCGCTCCCTTGGGTATTATCCCGCAGGATTATGGATACCAAAAATTATGATGTACCTACGACCAGAAAGGATATTAAAAAGTTCCCTATATATCTATATCTATCTACGTAGGTACACTTTTGTTTTGTTATTATTTCTCAGGGTGTCCTTATATATTTTAGGAGAACGAAGCGGGTCCTTTGACACGATGCGACTCGGTGATGTTAATCCTACCAAAAATTCATTAGCCAAGGGCATGGATTATTAGTTTCATTTCAAAGGAACAAGCCAGCCGAACAGAAAGAAAGCATCTTCTTAACGTCTTAGAAAGATGATGTTTACGTGTCAAGGATAACAGAGAGACAGCAGGATCTTATATATTTTTTTGAGGCATTGATGTTTGCAAATATTGATTTATTTACTTAGAACCGCACCGCGTGTTTTTTTTTTTGTGTGTCCTTGTGATCAAATTTTAACTCGAAAGGACATATGTTAAAAATGAGAACCACACACTAATGGTATTTGACAGGATATATGAAAACATCGGGCTAGTTGGCTTTGTATTTTATTTGAGTATGTTGTGCCTTGTAATTTTGAATTAAGCACGCACCCTGTTATAATTTTCGTCCTGTGAGTGAGAGTCCTGGTGACTTGATTTAAGGTTCAGTGCAAGGCAATAAGGCTTTTCATTGTTCTCTCCACTACCATGAATGTAAAGGGAATATGTATTTTCATTGTCAATTCGGGAACAAGCGAGGGAACAATTCAAAACTCTCCCAACTAACAAAAGGACCTCAGTGAAGTGCACAGCAAATACGCAATTCGATCATTACCCTTAATGCGCACTTGGAATTATGTATTTTAATTGGAATTGAAATTTTTATATAAATGTGGGTCGGTCGGTTGGTCGTCTTTCGGACGACGGTGACGACGGTAACGCTACCGCGCGCCCGTCGCATTAATGACGACACTCAATTCAATGTTCATACTGCTTCTGTCCATTTTGGAAATTGCAAAATTAATTATTTCAATTTGAATGCAGATGTACGGTACGGGACAGGACAGGACAGGACGCATAGCGTATAGTATAATAGTTCGTCATAAATTCGAATGTGTACCGAAAGGCGATTGTTTATGAAGAGGATAGGCTTCTGCAAGATGGGAGGCTATTATAAGTCCTCAATGACGAATGATGTTCGTACAGTCAGTCGGATGGTAGGCAGTTTAATTTTGAGATGACCCAATTAAGGGAAATGTATAGCTTGGGAAAATTTACGAGAGATCAATATAAAACGATGATATTATACCAGGAATTGGAAATTGAAATTGGACTTGAACAAAGGACTGAGGACTGAAAAGACCGAGGACATTGGACATCGGACATCATCAGGCATCAGTGTTGTAAAATATTTAACAGTCCAGATTGATGATAATTTTTGATTGGAAGGATTTTCCAAATAACTGAACTGATTTAATCAAATTGAGGACACAATATAATTATTATAAGGCTTGATATATATACCCTTGTATTTGTATATGTGTAATATATTCTGAGTAAGTATAAGTAAGTGTGTGCAATCGGAATTGACTTAATAAGTTTGATTAATTTATTTTATTACTCATTTTTCATTTTAATTCAATTGTTTGTATAAAATATATGCAAATTGGTTTATCGTCCAGCAATAATACATAATTGTCCCGGGGATTCATGTGGACATTCAAAATAAAAATATATCATTAATTTCAAAAAGAACTGATACGGATGAATTGATTGGAGTAATGAATTATTTATTATTTTAAATAAAAGTCATCACGCATTATTTAATTAAAATCAAAACGAAGAAGATTTTCCGAGATATTGATATTCTCAAAAAAAATGAAAGACTATATTGTTGAGGAAAGAGGAAAATTAATTAATTGTGGTAGTTGTAAGGTAATTAATATTTTAATTTAAGACAAAGTAATCTCTTACATGTATGCAATTTAATTTAAACAAAAAATGTAATTACAATCAATGGTTATTGGCCAATTTAATTTTTGCTGCGCCTTTAAATATTGGAATGAATTTATCAAATAATTTTAAACGCATTAGCTCGCGCAGGAGTTTAGTGATTTAAACTCTCAACAATGACTGTTTTTGCTATGATACTGTGAGAAAATGCAAGGGACCGACAATTAACAGCCGAATCCGAACGGTTAGCGGAAATGTGCTGTTTACATGACAAGATTTAATGTTGGAGGATTTGTAATTTCCTCTCAGTATAGATAGAGGCATCATCAAGGAAGAAAAAACTTTTTGCAGTAAGGGATCATGCTCGGAAGCTTGGTTTGACAGTCTATAGAACAGTGAAGGGGAAAAGAGGAATAAACGATAAAGTGTCTTCTTAAATCAAAAAATCTGTTAAATGGTGTTTTTTTTTTCATATTTCTTTTTCTGAAAAGTTTAACATGTCTATCAAAAAAAAAAATGTTTTTAAATACTTTTTAGCACGTGAACACGCATCATTTATCAATCACCATGACCAATTAATGGATTTGCTCTAAATTCTAAGAAATTCTGAATGTTTAAAATTGTATTTTAACATTGCAATTTTTGAAATCTTGGCACTGCAACCTTGTAGCGTCTGAACAGTTGTCCTTTTAAAATTTTTGGTCACTCGAAGCAAAATTATGGATGAACCAAATTTTAAAGGAAAAGATTGAAGCTGAAATTAAACATAACATAAAGAACATACCTCTTGTTTTTGAGAATTCGTAAGTCGTTTCGCTACTGCAGTGCCACCTATTGTATATACATTTTGTAGTTGTATGGTTTGGCGTTAATCAAAAAATATGATGAGTGATTTCGCTCCGTGATATTAACTTGATTTCGGTGCTAAATCTACAGGTTCTAACTATAGACATGCGCTCATCAAGATAACCATAACGGCATACGAAATTACACGAAATCGGACAAGCCGTTTACATCGAGAAATATTACGAGCACTAGAACGGAATTTAGGCACTCGGTCGTGCTGATACGCCATATATGAGGTGATATGGCTTATTTGAGATTCATAAAAAAATAAAATGCACGACTGGGTCGCACGAACTTGCTCTAATGAGTGACAGTGATTTAGGAGCTTGAGATTTTGGTAAAAATAAAATTTTCAAAATTCTTAAATAAATACTTAAACTAATTCGAGCTGAAAAAAAAGTACGCCATTTTATTTCCTAGATAAATTTGAATTTATGAGAATAAATTTATAAAAATCTGTGGAGCGGTTTTTGAGAAAAAAAGTTTTTTTTGAAAAACTTTTTGAAAAAAATTTTTCAAAAAAAATTCAAAAACGCCATTTCATAGGTATTCAGCAAATACATTTATTTAAAATTTTTACAAAAAAATTTGATAAGCAGTTCTCGAAATATTAATTTTTTAAAATTTTTTTTAAAAAATGATTTTAAAAATACAAAAAAATATTTTTCGAAAATATTGGTATGCAAAACAAATTGAGCTACCTACAGCTATATGTGTGTGAAATTTCGAAAGAATCGGTTGAGTCGTTTTCGAGATAGTCGAAAGCAAAAAAAAACGGTCCTATGGAAAGTACCGTTCTTAGCCATTTTTTAAAACTTTTTTTTCAGCCATATGATTGGTCGCACCTAAAAAGCAACACTGATTTTTTTAAATCGAAATCGTTAGAGCCGTTTTTGAGAAAAATAAGCTTGAACGTAACGGTTGTATGGCAGGTACCGTTATTTTTTGAGCTAAAAAAAAAAATTTCAATTTCCCCTCTGTACAATACATAAAAAAGTCTATATACCAAGTTTGAAGCAATTCGGCCCACCCGTTTGGGCTGTAGGTGTCTATACAGACAGACAGACAGACAGACAGACAGACAGACAGACAGACAGACAGACAGACAGACATACAGACGGACAGAATTCTTAGACCATCTTTTTTCGTCTTCGCTATCATCGTAATGTCATGTTTGATTGTTATCTCAAAACTTTTTTTTTCGACGAATGCATAACTTGCCTTATAGTACCTATAATCGCAAGTAAAAACATATACGAGTAGGTATACGTCCTTTTTTCATACCACTGACCATTTGAGTACAAAATTTCATGATGATCGGCTGAGTAGTTAAGGCATGGAAGACTAACACACGCCATTATAATATACGTTATGAATATCAATTTTTTTCATAAAGGGTTTTAATTGGCGCTGGTAAATTTTGGCTGAACGTGGCGGCCATGTTGTTTTGATGACATCTGTCAAATCGGTTGTTTTTCATTCTGTCACTGGTGCAAAATCACCATCGCATGTTACACGATTGCACCTCCAAACGGTAAAAACTGATTATAAAAATGAATGTTTGTTAACGCCCTATTTACGGTAGGTAGTGGACGTTCATAGACGATTTTCAATGTTGGGCGGCCCAATTTGAGACGACTGGTTCTCGACCGAGAACATCGCCGCGGTCCGTGAAAGTG